>CAWUFW010001928.1:1259101-2518203 GCA_963921515.1 Calotriton arnoldi
AATCGAACGACACTTAAAGTTTTATTCATACATTCATTAGCAATCCTAAACTGTTGATCAATACACATTAGTTCACCTGCACATGAGCATATTGGATGGATCAGTCTGAAAAGAAGATTCTTTTCATGTTTACCAGCAAAAAATGACTGTAAAAATGCAGTAAGCAGTAGCAGGCACTCCAGCAGAAATATGCAACTGCAGAGTAAGTACTTAAATCCTTCTAGAATAAAAAAGAAAACTGAAATAGCTTTCTTAAGGGAGCTGAGTCCCTTTCCCTTCAGTGACTGCAATGTCTCAGCAGTGGTCACCGGAGTTCTAGAAGAATTCCAGCTGGACTTGAATACTCTTTCGCGAACCTTCCTCCCTGGGACCAGCTACGCCCCGAGTCTGGGCTGGGTATGAGTCTGGCCTGGGTCTGAGTCTGGCCTGGGTCTGAGTCTGGCCTGGGTCTGATTCTGGCCTGGGTCTGAGTCTGGCCTGGGTCTGAGTCTGGGCTGGGTCTGAGTCTCGCCTGGCTCTGAGTCTGGCCTGGGTCTGAGTCTGGGCTGGGTCTCAGTGGGGAGGTGCTTCAGTGGGCTACTCTTCCTAGGAAGTAATCAGGAGAGTTCTGGAACTACCAGACCTAGCTCCTCATTCCACCAGATCATGTTTCGGTCTCTTCTTTCTTTGCTTCACTCAGTATAGAACATGAGGCAAGATTGTTTTGACTCCAATCCTTTCCCCTTCAGAGCCTTGCGGTCTATTTTAGCTTACGTTGCGTCAAGGGACTTTGACTTGGTTCATAAAAAATACCAGAAGTAACATTAACGACACCATGCACACTCTGACCTTCCCATCCTGCTTACATCACACGGCTGACCCCTTGACCCACTGTTTGACCATCAACAGCCTCAGTTCTATTGCTGAGGGACTAGGGTAAAGGGAAAGAACGAAAATTACAGAAAGTAAGCAGAGTTCAGAGACCCTTATTTAATTTATCTTCGTGACACTGCCTACATGACCCTTGGGACTAGCACTGGCATGGGATCAAAGGGTAAGCCTAGGGTAGAAGCTGCTACTCCTGGCTTCCCTTAATTGACGCCCATTATGGCATCTAACAAAGTCATTCAAATTGGGACTCTGGCAAGAACAAGGAGCCTAAAAACTAAGACATCATAGGGAACAGTGGGCGAAAGATGACATGGGGTGTCATCATCAAATGAGGAGATATATGAGCACAGCTAACATTCTGTCTGACTCCGTGTTATAAAGGCTCCTCTCTGGCACAGAAAAACACATGGCAAATGCCCAGATACCTGTGCACTCCCCTCTGCCCGAATGTGCCAGCCCAAGCAATCACCCAACCACCATGGGTAGTGAATGAATGAATGAATGAAAAACAAAGATGATTAGTGGATAGGTAACATAAGTGATATTTTCACCCAGTTTTGGTTTGTTCAGGATCACCTGAGAGAAGCTTTTTGAACAAGTATTTTCTATATATGGTTATACTTTCTCTTGATTCATCTAGGCTGATAATGAGAGTGTATTGCTGTCTTATCTCTGGGGGTTGGTGTGCAGTATGAAGGTGAAATGTAGTGCTGCTGACTCTTCATTGTGAACTGACAGGATGGTCAGTCAGATCCATCTTAGAAACTGGTGGCTGACTGAATGAGATAGGCTTCCCAGATCCAGAGACCCAGCTCTGAGAGATCCTGTGTTCACGTACTGCTGCGGAGAAGACTATCCCCTGGTGGTCTCCCATTGTGTGGTTTCCTGGGGTCCCATCCTCCATTAATGAGGAAGATCCCCTTGGCTCATTACATCAGATCCACATGAATATTGTTGCCATTCCATTAAGGTTTCCAAGACTTAGGGGCCGATTCCGATTCAGGCCGGAAATCTCCCCGACCGAGCCGGACCCGGAGAGATTTCCGACCGAATCGGACCCTAGCAGTCCGACCGAACGAGTACGATGCGTTCACATGCAATTGGACTCGATTCGGTCGGACTCCCATTGAAGTCAATGGGAGCCGGTCGTACAACGCGTACGCGGGCTCCCATTGACTCAATGGGTGCGAGAGCGAACAAGGGCGCCCCTACAGCGGGTACGCGTCGAGCGACTCGCGCCGTACATGCACAGGTAGGGGGGACCCATGGATCCCCCCTGTGTGCGACTCGCGCGGCTACACGTACAGGGGGGTCCGACACGGACCCCCAAAGTCCGGCTCCGACTGCTCTTTGGAGCCGGACTGCGCGAGTCGGTCGGACTGCTCGAGGCGCGCATCATACTTACCCGGCCGGGGAACGTCTACATTGCGCGGTGCGAGTCGTGTCCGTGCGAGTCGGTCGGAGCGGTTGGGTCCCGCGAACGAGTCGGTCGGCGATTTCGCGAGCGCTCGCATCGT
Source organism: Calotriton arnoldi (assembly GCA_963921515.1). NCBI lineage: Eukaryota > Metazoa > Chordata > Amphibia > Caudata > Salamandridae > Calotriton > Calotriton arnoldi. The sequence continues at coordinate 1,261,489 of CAWUFW010001928.1, forward strand.
ACTCGCTCGCCCGGACGCACGTCCGAATCGGTCGGGAACGAGGGCTCCGAATCGGATCCGGTAAAGCCGAATCCGATTCGGTGCCCTACCGGCCGAGATCGGAATCGGCCCCTTAGTGTGATGTCCATGCCCAATTCTTTAGGGAGTGAGTAGGCTCTAAGGTCCCTTTATTCTCAGTAAACTTTATTGGTGGCATTTGGTAAGCTGAAAGAAGGAAGACAACTCTGAGAAGGACAAATTAACTGTCAGTGTGAATGGAAGAGAGTGGGAGTGATTAGGATCAGACTTTAAGCTAATCAGAAGTTTATCAAGAGTGTCAGGAAGCCAGGAGCTCCTACCATTGTGCCATGGTAAACAGTATGCCACTGTTCGGAACCCTGGCGAACTAGATGCTTGCAATATACCAATAATTGCCATCATACTGCCAAGCACACCATTATGCCAGGGCCAGCATTTTAGCAGGTGGGGGCAACACGTCATAGATGCCAAAAAGTTGTCAAGAATTAGCACCTTTCACCTGAATGGATCTCAATTACAGACTCAAAGGCTGGCCCTGAAGGGCAACCCATAGTTTGATCATGCCCCACCTTTACCCCTAACCTATCCCGCCACCCCAGATTATGGTGGAAAAGTGTGAATCGTGGTGACAGTAATTGCTCTGGCACTGATGTGGACAAGGAAACAGATCAAGAGATTGCTCCCGCCCAGAGGGAGCAGCATAAATACCTTCTCCCTGCGGGCGGGAGCAACGCTGGCTCCCGCAGCATGAGGTGAGCCGACTGGCCCCCAATGAGTGTATGGTGGGTGCCCTGGCTGGGCACCAGGGCACCCACCTTTAATTAATGCAGGCACTGGGGTCCCCAGGACCAAAAACTGCTCGGGGAGGGGTGCCATATAGCCCCCTCCCCTTTAACAGAAGTAGTGCTCCTGGGGGATGGGGTCTCCAGGGCCTTTTAGAGGCTTGTGGAGGGGGCCACACGGTCCCTTTCTCCTTTAATAAAAAAAGGGCCCTGGGGACCCTGGCCTAAAGAGACTTGGGAGGGGCCATGCAGCCCCCTCCCCTTTTCTGTTAGTTTTAGCCCCAGGGGTGGACTCCCTGGGGTCTATAATGACTTGGGGACCGGGCACCAAGGCCCCCTCCTCTCCGCCTCTTAAAAAAAAGGCCCATGGATGGGGTCCCCTGGGCCATACTAGCCTTGCGGACAGGGTCCACGTGGCCCCCTCGCCCGTTTAAAATTTAAAAAAACGGCCCTGGGGAATGGGGTCCCCAGGGCCTAAAGGGGGCTTAGGGAGGGTGGCCACATAGCCCCCCTTCTCTTTAAATATATATGGCCTAATGAGGCTTGGGGTGAGGCCACACAGCACCCCTTGCCTTTAAAAAAAGCATGGCCCTGAGGTATGGAGTCCCCAGGGCCCTTTTAAGGCAGGGGGAGGGGGCCACACGGGGGCCCGAAGAACAACCTTATGCTGCACACTGCAAAGGCAGTGTGCAGTGTGCGGTTGGCTGCCTACAGTGGATTTGGCCGCAGGCCAGGCCCTGCGGCCAACCCCTGCTATCATGCACGGCAGGGGGTGGCTTTACGTATGGTAATAAAATATTACTTTTTTTTTTTTTTAAACTAGAAATTCACAAAAAAAACAAAGGTTAAAGTAACGTTATAGTTAGGTGTGATAAAAAAAGACCTGTGTTTATTATTTTTTTTAAACTTAGAAATTCACTGAAAAAAACAAATGTTGAGTATCTTGAGGGACTTGGCTTTCTCTGAACACTTGTATACATATTGAACACCATGTGCAATAAGGGTTTCTCATATATCTGTGGTTAAATGGTAATGTGAACTAGGCTACCCGTGAAGTGTATGGTACAGCGTTAATGTTGCGCATAACCCATTATTGCTTCACTCAAGGGAGTTGTATATGTGATGGCATTGATGATGCTTCCATACTAGTTTATAGAGCAATGTGTGCAAAAGAAGCTTGGATGTAATCAATGATGTCATCAGTGATGTCATAAATGATATCACAGAACATGCCAATAATGATGTAAGATGTGAAGTCATAAGCTGTGAGTGGCAGGGGGCAAGTTATAGTTAGCTCTGTAGTGTAGGGAGCGCCTATGTAAAAGCTAAATAAAGAAACTGGCAGACATTGTCAAGATTTCAGAGGCATTTAATATATGTGATCACAGGAAACATGGGCTGAACAGCTTCATGTCCCATTTGAGGAATTCTCATTCGGTCTTTTTATACACAAAAAAACCACAAGAAGGTGTGTTAAACACATATCCAATATCAAATCATGTTACAGTAAAAGGTAATTTCTTAACTATTACGAACAAATACATGGCCTGTTGCTGATCAAAAGATGCAGTAATTGCACAAGAATTAAGCATATGACCAATCAGAGCAGAGTAACATCTTGTGCCATAAGTGAGATACAATATGGCAGCTGGTGTGATTTCCACATGCCAACCACCTGTGCGTCAGAAGACAGTATTTGCACAATACCTGTTTGATGCAGACACTTCGTCCTGGGCATCAATATGGGTAGCAGTTGCTGGGCTAAAGAGGAAATGCGTGTCACATGAGGTGTACTTGAGCAAGCCTTGCATTACAAGCTCTTCAGCAGGGTACTTTAGTTTACCTGTGGTTATTAGACTCCTGCGCACATTTTGCAGGCCCTGTCATCATTGAGTATCACAGGATAGGACAAACTAAATGGATTCCAGACAATACCAAACTGGATTCCACTCCTACACTAAGCCAGCTCAACTTTTTAAATATTGATATTTACATTCTGCACTTCAGTGGCGGCTGGTATTAATGGGCGAAGGGGGCGTTGCCCTCCCAGCTTCAGAGCGGGGACAAAACAAAGGGAGAAAATTAATTAACACCATGGCATTGGAGCAGCTTTAAATGCTCACTGCTTGGTGCTCCACTTCCATATAGTTTTTTTTTTTTGTGAGGTGACGTCGGACCCTCGGACGAGAGAGTCCTCCTACGCATGTGCTGAACTGGGCGAGGATAATTCCTCGCCCTCGAGGCACAAGTGAGGAGAGTGACATCAGCCTGATGGGAGTGGCTGCACCAAGCAGCAGTGAATAGGCTTCAAATGGGGCGCTTCTGACGTGGCCTAGGGCGCGGTCAGCAGAGCCTCATTCACATTAAGGGGAAGGGGTGGGGCTGGCCGACAGCAACACAGTGGGTGGCAACGATTGCAGCACTCCTTTCGCCTTCGCACTAGGCTTTTTCATTGGATAATAATGTAAGCTGGGGGCGTGGGTTATGAGTTCAGCTCTATCGGGATTATTATCAGCACGTGTACGTCTCTTCATGGCGAGCAATGGACACCATCAAGCTGCTCCGGACCAGTCCCGACGGCCTAAAAGTGACACTACAGGCACCAGGCAGTTGGAAAAAGAAAGGCGCCTGCAGCCACGGTAAACGAATCCCCCCATGTTATGGAGCTAAAGGACTACGCCGGCCGCAGAGATGTAGGAGCTGCTGCTTCCCACCGTAGGACGTTTCAAATCTGCACACACATTTAGTCACTCACCGCACCAGCAGAAAAGTCGTGTCTCTCATCGAGACAGCAGTCTCAGCACACGCAAAGCTCATGTGCTGACAGTCGGCATATACATCTTCCAGAGAGCAATGCTGTGCACTAGGCCTGGCCTGGCTCACCGTGAGTAAAGTATTATATTGAAATGCAGTTTTTTTCTTCTGTGGAAGTTCGTTAATGTGAGCATTTGGGCCGAGGCCACCAGGACTTTCCGCCTGTCATTCTGGGGAGGGGGATGGTCTGCTGTTGTTTGGTTTGGTGTATCCTTCTTAAGGTAGCAGCAACACGACTCTCAGTCACGGCAAAACAAATAAAATTGCGAGCGCATACTTTGTTTATCTTTTGGTGGCGTGGGAAGCAGCACTATAGCTTTTTTTTTTAACAGTACGTCTTGGAATTGCAGCCCTCCCTCTATTAGAGGCCCGATGCTTCATTCCAGGCTGTGATGCTCGGATCCTTGGGCCTACGTTTCCCTGGTGCAATACCACTAGGGCCCACTGTCATGGGGGTGCCCAGTTCTGCCCCCTGCAACCTTTTTGTGGCATTAGGCCAGGAGCACTGGTCTGATGTCATCGGGTACTCGAGCTTGCTGCCCCCCCAAAAAGTGATGAATCTCTTTAACCCCTTCGCTGCTAGGCCTTTTCCCCCCCTGTGCTAAGCCTTTTTTTGGCTATTTGGGGTAGTTCGCGCTTAGGCCCCTGTAACTTTTTGACCACATAGGGTATCCATGCCAAATTTGCGTCCTTTGTTTCCAACATCATGGGGACTCTAAAGGTACCCAGTGTTTGTGGATTCCCCTGGAGGGGACACATAAATTAGCCAAAATACAGCTAAATTTTGGTTTTTTGGGGAAAAATGCAAAAAAAAGGGCTACAGATGAAAGCGTCTGGTTTTTTCCCTGCAAATGGTATCAAAAAAGGGGTTGTGGTGCTGAAATCACCATCTTCCCAGCTTTCAGGGACAAGCAGACTTTTGTCAGAAAACCAACATTTTTTACACAGTTTTGGCATTTTTCTGGGACATTGCCTATTTTTGCTATTTTTTGTGCTTTCAACCTCCTTCCAGTTAATGGTAGAAATGGGTATGAAAGCAATAATGGATCCAGAAAAGCTATACATTTTGGAAAAGTAGACAAAATTCTGAATTCAGCAAGGGGTCATTTGTGTAGATCCTTCAAGGTTTCTTTATAGAAACTAACAGTTAAATATTGGAAAAATTGAAAATTAGTTGAAAAAAACAGCCTTTTGTGTCAACGTTTTCACATGTAACTTCTTCTAATTATGACACCTCTTTGAAAGCAATATACCGTTACATCCGCTGGACCTTCCTGGTTGTGGGGATATATAGGACTTGTAGGTTCACCAAGAACCCGACGAACCCAGAGCCAAAAACTGAGCAGCGACTTGCAATGGTTTTTTATTATGTACTGGGTATATAGCAATTATTCTGGGAAAATGTGTACATGGAAAAATCGGTATGAAAGACACCTATGTATTTCTGAAATGGGAACAAAATATAGAGTTTAGAAACAGTAGATATTTGCACATTTCCGAAATTGGGAATACTCATACTAGCATGAGAATTATCGATCATTTTTCAAAATTACTTCTTTTTACACATTGTCTTTCATTTGGAAGGCAGAAATGCATCAAAAGTCAATAGGTAATAACAGTTGCTTTACAAATCTGAATTACCCTAAGTCTCCCGATAAAAATGGTACCTCACTTGTGTGGGTAGGCATAGTGCCCACGACAGGAAACGGCTCACAACGCAACGTGAACACACCACATTTTCACAATGAAAAATTACCCTTTTTTTGCAAAGTGCCTAGCTGTAGTTTTTTAACCCTAGCTCTGCCGTCACCTAGGGAAACCTAGCAAACCTATATATTTTTGAAAACTAGATACCCAGGGGAATCCAGGATGGGGTGACTTGACTGGCTCACACCAGGTTCTGTTACCCAGAATCCCTTGCAAACCTAAAACATTGTAAAAAAAAACACATTTTCCTCACATTTCTGTGGTGGAAAGTTCTGGAATCTGCGTGGATCCACAAATTTCCACCCACCCCGCGTTCCCCAAAGTCTTCCGAGAACAATGGTACCTCACTTGTGTGGGTAGGCCTAGTGCCCGCGACAGGAAACGGCGCAAATCGCAACGTGGACACACCACAATTTCACAGCGAAAAATGACCCTTTTTTGGCAAAGTACCTAGCTGTAGTTTTTTAACCCTAGCTCTGCCGGCAACTAGGGAAACCTAGCAAACCTATACATTTTTGAAACCTAGACACCCAGGGGAATTTAGGATGGGGTGACTTGACTGCCTCTCACCAGGTTCTGTTACCCAGAATTCCTTGCAAACCTAAAAGATTGTAAAAAAAAACACATTTTCCTCACATTTCTGTGGTGGAAAGTTCTGGAATCTGCGTGGATCCACAAATTTCCACCCACCCCGCGTTCCCCAAAGTCTTCCGAGAAAAACGGTACCTCACTTGTGTGAGTAGGTCTAGTGCCCGCGACAGGAAACTGCGCAAAACGCAATGTGGACACACCACAATTTCACAGTGAAAAATGACCCTTTTTTGGCAAAGTGCCTAGCTGTAGTTTTTGAACCCTAGCTCTGCCGGAACTTAGGGAAACCTAGCAAACCTATATATTTTTGAAAACTAGACACCCAGGAGAATCCAGGATGGGGTGACTTGACTGTCTCTCACCAGGTTCTGTTACCCAGAATCCCTTGCAAACCTAAAAAATTGTCAAAAAACCACATTTTCCTCACATTTCTGTGGTGGGAAGTTCTGGAATAAGAGTAGATCCACAAATTTCCACCCACCCAGCGTTCCCCAAAGTCTTCCAAGAAAAACGGTACCTCACTTGTGTGGGTAGGCCTAGTGCCCGTGACAGGAAACGGCGCAAAACGCAACATGGACACACCACAATTTCACAGTGAAAAATGACCCTTTTTTGGCAAAGTGCCTAGCTGTAGTTTTTGAACCCTAGCTCTGCCAGCACCCAGGGAAACCTAGCAAACCTATACATTTTTCAAAACTAGACACCCAGGGGAATCCAGGATGGGGTGACTTGACTGCCTCTCACCAGGTTCTGTTACCCAGAATTCCTTGCAAACCTAAAAATTTGTCCAAAAAACCACATTTTCCTCACATTTCTGTGGTGAAAAGTTCTGGAATCTGCGTGGATCCATAAATTTCCACTCACCCCGCGTTCCCCAAAGTCTTCCGAGAAAAATGGTACCTCACTTGCATGGGTGAGTCAAGGACCCGTGACAGGCAAGGGCCCAAAACCTATTGAGGCGACATCAAAATTACCTATCACAAACCAACCTGGTTTTGCAAGGGGGTCCCATGAGTTTTTGGCCCTGGGCTCGGCGACCATCTAGGAAACCTACCAAACCCACAGATTTCTGGAAACTAGACACCCGGGGAGTCCAGCGAGGTATGGCTTGCGTGGGTCCCCTAACGTTTTCCTACCACAATCCCCTGCAAACCTCAAATTTAGCTTAAAAAATCACTTTTTTCTGAAATGTCTGTGTGGGAAAGTTCTGGAATCTACGTGGATCCACACATTTCCTCCCACCCAGCGTTCCCCCCAGGTCTCCCGATAAAAATGATACCTCACTCGCGTGGGTGGGTCAAGTACCCGCGACAGGCAAGGGCCGAAAACCTATTGAGGCAACATCAAAATTACCTATCACAAAACAACCTGGTTTTGCAAGGGAGTCCCATGAGTTTTGGCCCCGGGCTCGGCGGCCATCTAGGAAACCTACCAAACCCACACATTTCTGAAAACTAGACACCCGGGGAGTCCAGCGAGGTATGGCTTGCGTGGGTCCCCTAACGTTTTCCTACCCAGAATCCCCTGCAAACCTCAAATTTAGCTGAAAAAATCACTTTTTTCTCAAATTTCTGTATGGGAAAGTTCTGGAATCTACGCGGATCCACAAATTTCCTCCCACCCAGCATTTCCCCAGGTCTCCCGATAAAATGATACCTCACTCGCGTGGGTGGGTCAAGTACCCGCGACAGAGCAAGGGCCCAAAACCTATTGAGGCGACATCAAAATTACCTATCACAAAACAACCTGGTTTTGCAAGGGGGTCCCAAGAGTTTTTGGCCCCGGGCTCGGCGGCCATCTAGGGAAACCTACCAAACCCACACATTTCTGAAAACTAGACACGCGGGGGAGTCCAGCGATGTATGGCTTGTGTGGGTCCCCCAATGTTTTCCTACCCAAAATCCCCTGCAAACCTCAAATTTAGCTGATAAAAATCACTTTTTCCATACATTTTTGCGTGGGATCACCGTACCGGCACAAATGTCCTACCACACAGCGTTCCCCTTGTTCTCCCGAGTAAAATCATACCTCACTTGTGTGGGTGGGCCAAAGGCCTGTGACTAGGAAGAGCCCAAAACATAGTGATTTAGAATATAGCACCGAGAATTCTAAGCGCTACATTTTTTTAAAAATACGGTTTTAGCCAGTTCTGCTTTGGACACCCACACAAGTGAGGTATCATTTTACTCGGGAGAACAAGGGGAACGCTGGGTGGTAGGACATTTGTGCCAGCACGGTGATTCCACTCAAAAATATGTGGAAAATATGTTTTTTTCAGCTAAATTTGAGGTTTGCAGGGGATTCTGGGTAGGGAAACGTTGGGGGATCCACGCAAGCCATACCTCTTTGGACTCCCCAGGGTGTCTAGTTTTCAAAAACATGTGGGTTTGGTAGGTTTCCCTAGATGGCGGCAAGCCGGGGCCCAAAAACCAGGTGCCCCCCCCAAAACCAGGTAGTTTTGTTATAGGTAATTTTGAAGTCTCCACAATATGATTTGGGCCATTTCCTGTTTCAGCCACTTGGCCTACCCACACAAGTGAGGTACCATTTTTATCGGGAGACCTGGGGGAACGCTGGGTGGGAGGAAATTTGTGGATCCACGCAGATTCCAGAACTTTCCCACACAGAAATTTGAGAAAAAAGTGATATTTTTCAGCTAAATTTGATGTTTGCAGGGGATTCTGGGTAGGAAAATGTTGGGGGACCCACGCAAGCCATACCTCGATGGACTCCCCCGGGTGTCTACTTTTCAGAAATGTGTGGGCTTGGAAGTTTCCCAAGATGGCCGCCGAGCCCGGGGCCAAAAACCCAGGTGACACCCTTTGCAAATCCAGGTTGTTTTGTGATGGGTAATTTTGATGTCTCCTTAATACATTTTGGGCCCTTGCCTGTCGCGGGTACTTGACCCACCCACGCGAGTGAGGTACCATTTTTATCGGGAGACCTGAGGACGCTGGGTGGGAGGAAATTTGTGGATCCATGTAGATTCCAGAACTTTCCCACACAGAAATTTGAGAAAAGTGATTTTTTCAGCAAAATTTGAGGTTTGCAGGGATTCTGGGTAGGAAAGCGTTAGGGGACCCACGCAAGCCATACCTCGCTGGACTCCCCCGGGTGTCTAGTTTTCAGAAATGTGTGGGTTTGGTAGGTTTCCATAGATGGCCGCCGAGCCCGGGGTCAAAAACTCATGGGACCCCCCTTGCAAAACCAGGTTGTTTTGTGATAGGTAATTTTGATGTCGCCTCAATAGATTTTGGGCCCTTGCCTGTCACGGGTACTTGACCCACCCACGCGGGTGAGGTATCGTTTTTATCGGGAGACCTGGGAGAACGCTGGGTGGGAGGAAATTTGTGGATCCACGTAGATTCCAGAACCTTCCCACACAGAAATTTGAGAAAAAAAGTGATTTTTTCAGCTAAATTTGAGGTTTGCATGGGATTGTGGGTAGGAAAACGTTAGGGGACCCACGCAAGCCATACCTCGCTGGACTCCCCCGGGTGTCTAGTTTTCAGAAATATGTGGGTTTGGTAGGTTTCCCTAGATGGCCGCCGAGCCCGGGGCCAAAAACTCATGGGACCCCCCTTGCAAAAGCAGGTTGTTTTCTGTGTGAAGGTGTGTTGCAGTAACCCTGACCTTGGCCACAGTGCTTTGTGCAATTGTCTCATCTCGCAGACCACAGGATGACCTGCTAGAGCTTCCTTGATCCAGGGAAGGTAGACCCAAAAAACCTTCCTACTCCATTGGTAGTGCTGTGATACCGAAGAAGCCACATACAGTTGACATAGAATGGCTTCAGATGGCAGGATGGGAGCAGTACAAGGAGACAGGCAGGATTACTCTGTAGGTTGACTTTTAAATATTAGTTAACTTAAGAATGACTTTTTACAGTCTTGGGTTTCTACAAACTCCCACACCCACCTATTACACTTATGAGGATTGTGGGGTGCAACTCATGACAGTCTGCATGGATTTGATCAGTGAGAGCCTTTAGGCAGTTTCCCCAGTCTGCGATGCAAGTAGAAATTCCTTACCCTAACAAATAGTGGTTCCCACATCCCAGATATACCTGGTCTTGGCTCTTTAATAGAAGGGAGGACACTCCTTGAAAAGGGAAGTTGAGAGCTTGGAAACGGCCACTTGTGGGCAAAAAGAACTGTAACATATAACAGGAATTTTGAACTCGTGGGTGGGGTATGGTTCTCGAATATCAAGTTAATGTTGGAGATGATGAGACAAAAATGCAATGAGCATTCAACAATGTAAATAGGAAGGGTTGCTGACTGACCTGCTGCAACACAATGTATTGATGTATCAGTTATGAATAAATGCAAAATACTGACGATAATTAAATTTCCGTCCAAAGATACATATATCAATAAAATTGCCTACTGAATATATTGATGCATGCCTTTCATAAACCCCTTTCCTCTGCCATTTTTGAAATTGCCATTCTTCAATACTGTTCCTATACCCTAATTTTAGCGTCCTTCTCCAGAACCCACTCTAATTTTTCAAGCCATCTACTCCGTTCGATCTCTTACATATTTAAATCCTCTTTCGATACTTCAACAACTGTTCATAGTCCAACAAGCCTCCTCCTCCCATCAACTAAGCCTCGTACCCCAGCTATAATCATAAAACAATCCCCCTTTCTCCTCCAAAGCTTCAAATAACATCCTCTTTATTTTTCCGCCGAAAACCATTTTGGCTAAGGTCCTTTGGAGAGTCAGTATTAAAAAATAGATAAAAACAGATTATTAAATACAATTGGTGAATGCAACTCCAGACATGCACCATCATGTCTTGCTACAAGAAGAAGAGAGATTTGAATGGGAAGAAAACTGTCTCTGTGCATATATAGTGTTTAGGTTTCAGGGGTGCGTGGTGTTAGAATGTTGAGGGGGTCTTAGGTTCTTGGATGGGTGGAGTTTAGGGTTAGTGAGGGTTTTAAACATCAAATATGCGTAGCAGCTGGGATGGTGAAGAGTTTTTAGGGTTCAGGATGGGGTGGTGTTTAGGGTGGTGAGGGGTTTTAAGGATTCAGGAATGGGTTCAGTATAGCTGTACAAGGGGGTTTTTAGGGTTCAAGGATGAATAGTTTAGAGTCATGACGAGTTCTTATTGGTCATGGATAGCTGGAGTTTAAGGGGGTGAGGGCTTTTAGGGTTCAGGGATGGGTGAGTTTTGGTGTGCTATGGTATTCTAAGGGGTATGGGATGGGTGGGGTTTAGGCATAGATAGGGGTTTTTAGGGTTCAGAAACGGGTGGAGTTAAAGATAGTGAGTGGTTTTTATGGTTCAGGGATGGTGGATTTTTGGGGTAGAAAGGCCTTTTAGGCTTCAAGAAAGAGTGTAGTTTAGGTGTGGTGAGGGGTCAATGATAGCTGGTGTTTACGAGTGGTAATGGGTCAGCAAATTAAAAGCATCTAGTATTGTTTGACAATGTAAAAGATGTAAATATGAACTAATGTCCCTGAAATAAATATCTTCCACAAAACTGTTTCTGAAAGGAAGACCTGTAACCACTTAAAAAATAAACAGTCAAAAGCCAATTTCAACCAAAAAGACATTCTATGAATTGGTTTCTACGAAAAGGTAAATCATTCTAAAAATTTCCATTGGACAGATGTGAGGGAAGACAGGGAAACCCTGATGACAACCCTCCTTTCTTATCTCCCTCGTTGGCACCTCTTCCAACCCCATCTGGCGGAACCTGGAACAAACAAAGAAAACGCAGGACAAAAGTTATAAAACTAAAAAAGGATTATCCTTGTCCCGTACAGGCGGAGGGCGGAGCCGAAAAGATAGGGAACCATACGAGACACCCAGAAGGAGGAGGAAAGGAGACCAATGGGCGGAGAGGAAGGAAGACAGAGATCGGAGGCGTGGCCAGAGGAACCCGGAAGACGCTGAGAGCCAGAAGTCTGCAAGGGAGTGGCTGGAGAACACCAAGAACGCCAAGGAATTCTGCCCAGACGAGCCCAGGACTGAAGACACCAAACCCGATGAGACTCCTGAGGAGTGGAGCGAGGAGTGGTGGTCGCCCATCGAGGACACGCACAAGCCGCCACAACTCAGGAGAGTTGCGGCAGTCGTGGTACGTGACTCAGAGGTGGGGGGACATGACGAGAGTGGGTTGGGTTGGGTCTGTTGATACAGGGAGACCGGGAGGATGGATGGGGCATTTTCTTTCTTCTTTCTTTCTCTAATTTCCCTTCACTTATGGATTTTGAGTTTTTCAACCGGCATAAGGTGACGTGGACTTCTGATTAGTCCAAACGGGTGCATACTATTTCCTTTTTGTGGTAGTTAATGATGCCTAGAAAAGGGGCTTTACTACAAAGTGGTAATCAACGACGCCTAGAAAAGGGGTGTCACTGAAAAAGGGCAAAAGAGTGAAATAATAAAACTACTGGAGCCAGTTAGAAGTGAACAGAGGTAATCCACTCGAAATCAGTAAAGGTTTTTTTTCTTCTCCCCAAACAAATGGAGATACAGACAGAAAGAGTGTACAACTAAAACAGTCATTAATCTATAAGAGTCCTGTCGTTTTCTATTTTATTTTCTCACTTTATGATAAATAGTCAGTGTTCACACTGTTACACGGTTGTGGTGAAGGTATCTATTCTGGCAAAATCTAGAAAAAGTATATATACTTACCGCCACTTTCTTCTTGTTTTTTTGCTTTTGAGCCTCCGGCTGGCCCCCTCCTGGATGAAGTAAATGATCTAGAAGGAGAGAGAAGAAGGAAGAAGTTGAATGGGATTTTTTTTCCAGAAATATACCAACATATAATTGTCCTGATAAAAAATACACCAACATTAAAAAACACATTCAGCCTCCTCGCTTCTTTTTCCGCCCATCCCTCCCACAACAGATTAGGTTAAATGTTTTCTCAGTAATAGGGATTCCATGAAATCGTTTTTCTATGAAATCACATACACCCTTGGCAAGTCAGAATTTGCATCAAATACTAAACAAAGGAACCCTGAATCTAAGTTGTTTAATTAGTTTAAATTGTTGTTGTGAATCACCAAATGAGATTTTTTCTACTCTTTCCTTGGTGACTGTGCTGTTCTATTCCACTATACTCACTGCAGTCGTTGACCACTCTCCTTCTCATAACTGCTTGATCTTAAATGTTGAAATACTGTTTTTCTCTGCTAACACTGCAAATAATAATAAAAACTTTAACTAAGAGCACAAAACAAGATTCATTACTCACTACTCTCTAAACTACACCTTGCTCCAGTTCCTGCCATCTCTGCATCAGCTCTTCACACAGTTCTTGCCTACTCCTCTTACTAGATCACTCTTCCCTCTTAATATCCATCAGTACATACCTCCTAAACAAGCAACACCCTGTTCCTATCATACACCTACCTCTTTGCCCAAACTTGTACTGTACCCCCGTTGCCCCATTTGTACTGTGCCCGCATTTGTCTGTTTTCTCGCCCCTTTTTTTCCTTCTGTACCCCCGTTGCCCCATTTGTACTGTGCCCGCATTTGTCTGTTTTCTCGCCCCTTTTTTCCTTCTGTACCCCCGTTGCCCCATTTGTACTGTGCCCGCATTTGTCTGTTTTCTCGCCCCTTTTTTTCCTTCTGTACCCCGTTGCCCCATTTGTACTGTGCCCGCATTTGTCTGTTTTCTCGCCCCTTTTTTTCCTTCTGTACCCCGTTGCCCCATTTGTACTGTGCCCGCATTTGTCTGTTTTCTCGCCCCTTTTTTCCTTCTGTACCCCGTTGCCCCATTTGTACTGTGCCCGCATTTGTCTGTTTTCTCGCCCCTTTTTTTCCTTCTGTACCCCGTTGCCCCATTTGTACTGTGCCCGCATTTGTCTGTTTTCTCGCCCCTTTTTTCCTTCTGTACCCCCGTTGCCCCATTTGTACTGTGCCCGCATTTGTCTGTTTTCTCGCCCCTTTTTTCCTTCTGTACCCCCGTTGCCCCATTTGTACTGTGCCCGCATTTGTCTGTTTTCTCACCCCTTTTTTTCCTTCTGTACCCCCGTTGCCCCATTTGTACTGTGCCCGCATTTGTCTGTTTTCTCGCCCCTTTTTTCCTTCTGTACCCCGTTGCCCCATTTGTACTGTGCCCGCATTTGTCTGTTTTCTCGCCCCTTTTTTCCTTCTGTACCCCCGTTGCCCCATTTGTACTGTGCCCGCATTTGTCTGTTTTCTCGCCCCTTTTTTCCTTCTGTACCCCCGTTGCCCCATTTGTACTGTGCCCGCATTTGTCTGTTTTCTCGCCCCTTTTTTTCCTTCTGTACCCCGTTGCCTCTCGCCATTCCCGCCGCTGCGTCCCTGCGGCCCCGCCCCTGACTGCCCATTCGCTGCCCCTGCCTCCCGCCTCCCAGCTGCTCCTCCCTCCCACCTCCCCATAAATGGCGGCCGCTGCGCGGTGAGGAGAGCGACCCTTGACCTTGCCAGGTAGGTCGCTCCCCCGCCACACAGCTCCGCCTGTGTTGTCCGCCCGCTGCTGCTGGTAAGAACGCCCTTCCCTTTTTCCTTCTGTACCCCCGTTGCCCCATTTGTACTGCGCCTGCATTTGTCTGTTTTCTCGCCCCTTTTTTTCCTTCTGTTCCCCCGTTGCCCCATTTGTACTGTGCCCGCATTTGTCTGTTTTCTCGCCCCTTTTTTCCTTCTGTACCCCCGTTGCCCCATTTGTACTGTGCCCGCATTTGTCTGTTTTCTCGCCCTTTTTTTCCTTCTGTACCCCCGTTGCCCCATTTGTACTGTGCCCGCATTTGTCTGTTTTCTCGCCCCTTTTTTTCCTTCTGTACCCCCGTTGCCCCATTTGTACTGTGCCCGCATTTGTCTGATTTCTCGCCCCTTTTTTTCCTTCTGTACCCCCGTTGCCTCTCGCCATTCCCGCCGCTGCGTCCCCTGCGGCCCCGCCCCCCTGACTGCCCATTCGCTGCCCCTGCCTCCCGCCTCCCAGCTGCTCCTCCCACCCACCAACCCCATAAATGGCGGCCGCTGCGCGGTAGGGAGAGCGACCCTTGACCTTGCCAGGTAGGTCGCTCCCCCGCCACACAGCTCCGCCTGTGTTGTCCGCCCGCTGCTGCTGGTAAGAACGCCCTTCCCTTTTTCCTTCTGTACCCCCGTTGCCCCATTTGTACTGCGCCCGCATTTGTCTGTTTTCTCGCCCCTTTTTTCCTTCTGTACCCCCGTTGCCCCATTTGTACTGTGCCCGCATTTGTCTGTTTTCTCGCCCCTTTTTTTCCTTCTGTACCCCGTTGCCCCATTTGTACTGTGCCCGCATTTGTCTGTTTTCTCGCCCCTTTTTTTCCTTCTGTACCCCCGTTGCCTCTCGCCATTCCCGCCGCTGCGTCCCTGCGGCCCCGCCCCCTGACTGCCCATTCGCTGCCCCTGCCTCCCGCCTCCCAGCTGCTCCTCCCTCCCACCTCCCCATAAATGGTGGCCGCTGCGCGGTCGCGCCGCTGGCGCGCCAAGGCGCGCCTAAGGCAAGCCCGTCTGCGCCCGTCCGCGACTGGACCGCGCCCAGCGCCAGAACCCCTGGCCCCCGCAGCAGCCAACCCACCCACCGGACCTACGACACCGCCACCCTCAACGCACTCAACACCGGCCGAATCCCCGGCTGCCACCGTGCCACCCCAGGACGCACCCACGGACCCTTCGCCTGCCAATCTTGCAAGTTCTCCTGCCTCCGGACCTGCACCGCACCCGCCACGCCGAGCACCAGCAGCAACCACCTGAAGTGCATCCTGCTCAACACCCGCTCCATCCACAGACACGCCGTGGAACTTTGGAACCTGCTCGACTCCACATCACCAGACGTCGCTTTCCTCACGGAAACATGGATGAACGCCTCCTCAGCGCCCGACATCGCCATCGCCATCCCGGACGGATACAAGATCACCCGAAAGGACCGCGCCAACCAGACCGGAGGAGGCATCGCCATCGTCCACAAGAACACCATCCGCATTACGACCAACTCCGATGACACCTTCACAGCCGGCGAACACCTGCACTTCCAGATACACACCGACCCCAAGACCACCCTCAGAGGCACCCTCATCTACAGACCCCCAGGACCACGCACACAATTCAGCGAAGACATCGCCGACCTCATCAGCCCGCACGCCCTCCTCTCGGCCGACTACATCCTCCTTGGGGACCTCAACTTCCACCTAGAGAACAACAACGATCGCAACACCACCACCCTGCTGGACAACCTCGCCAACCTCTGACTCAAGCAACTGGTGACCACCCCCACACACCACGCCGGCCACACGCTTGACCCCGTCTTCTCCTCCAGCAAGGACATCTCCTTCAGCCACACCACCGGACTCCACTGGACAGACCACAGCTGCATCCACTTCAGCTTCAGCAGGACCACCACGCACCACCACCCGCAACAGCTCCCGCGCAGAAGCTGGAACAAGATCACCACCGACCAACTCACCACATCCCTGAGCCAGAACCCTCCCGCCAGCTCAACGAACCCCAACCAAGCCGCCAGCAACCTCACAAGATGGATCACCAACTGCGCTGACATCCTCGCCCCATTGAAGACCCCCCAATCAGACCCGGCAACAAGAAAGCACCCTGGTTCACTGACGAACTCAAGAAATCCAAGAAGAACTGCCGGGCCCTCGAGAAAGCATGGCGCAGAGACCCGACTGCAGACAACATGACCACCCTCAAACACGCCACCCGAAAACACCACCAGCTGATCCACACCACCAAGAAAACCGCATTCAAGGAACGACTGGACAACAACGCCCACAACAGCAAGGAACTCTTCATCATCGTCAAAGAGCTCTCGAACCCCAGCGCCGGAAACAACGACATCACCCCCTCGCAAGACCTCTGCAACTCGCTCGCCTCGTTCTTCCACAGCAAGATCGCAGACATACACAACAGTTTCAGCACACAGCCGACGTACCCTACAACCGTTCCAACGTCCCCACCTCCACCCTCCGAGCCTGGACCCCGATCAACACCGAAGACACTATCCGCACGATGAACTCCATCCACTCCGGATCACCAACCGACCCCTGCCCTCACCACATCTTCAACAAGGCCGACGCCGTCATCGCACCCAACCTCCGGGACATCATCAACACCTCCTTCGACACCGCCACCTTCCCAGAGAGCTGGAAGCACGCCGAACTCTGCGCCCTACTGAAGAAACCGTCAGCGGACCCCACCGACCTCAAAAACTACCGCCCCATCTCGCTCCTTCCTTTTCCTGCCAAAGTCATCGAGAAGACCGTCAACAGACAACTGGCCGCCTTCATCGAGACGAATGGATCCCTCGACCACTCACAGTCCGGCTTCCGGGCCAACCACAGCACCGAGACCGCCCTCATCGCAGCCACCGACGACATCCGAGCCCTGCTCGACAACGGGGAAACAGCGGCCCTCATCCTCCTGGACCTCTCCGCAGCGTTCGACACAGTCTGCCACCGCACCCTAGTGCAACGCCTGAACAACGTCGGAATCCAAGAGAAGGCACTGGAGTGGATCATCGCCTTCCTCGCCGGAAGAACCCAGAGAGTCCGCCTCCCCCGTTCAGTTCCGAGGCCACCGAAGTCATCTGCGGCGTACCACAAGGATCATCACTCAGCCCCACCCTCTTCAACGTCTACATGAGCCCCCTCGCAGCCATCGCACGCCAACACAACCTCAACATCATCTCCTACGCCGACGACACCCAGCTGATCCTCTCCCTCACCAACGACCCCACAACCGCCAAAACCAACCTACATGAAGGGATGAAGGACGTAGCCGAGTGGATGAGGAACAGCCGCCTGAAACTGAACTCAGATAAGATGGAAGTCCTCATCCTAGGATCATCACCCTCCGCCTGGGACGACTCCTGGTGGCCCCCTGCCCTGGGCAACGCACCCAAACCAACGGACCACGCACGCAACCTGGGCTTCATCCTGGACTCCTCCCTCTCAATGACCAGACAAGTCAACGCCGTCTCCTCGTCTTGCTTCAACATCCTACGCATGCTGCGGAAGATCTTCCGGTGGATCCCCACCGAAACCAGGAAGACGGTCACCCAGGCCCTCGTCACCAGCCGACTGGACTACGGCAACTCCCTCTACGCCGGAACCACAGCCAAACTTCAGAAAAGACTCCAACGCATCCAGAACGCCTCAGCTCGACTCATCCTGGACATCCCCCGACACAGCCACATCGCCGGACACCTGAGAGACCTGCACTGGCTCCCCGTCAGCAAGAGAATCACGTTCCGACTCCTCACCCACGCACACAAAGCTCTCCACAACCAAGGCCCCAGATACCTCAACGACCGTCTGACCTTCTACACTCCCACCCGCCAGCTACGATCGACCAACCACGCCCTCGCCGCCGTCCCCCGCATCCGAAGAGCCACAACGGGAGGAAGATCCTTCTCCTACCTGGCTGCCAAGACGTGGAACTCCCTACCCATCCACCTCCGCCTGACCCAAGACCACCTCTCCTTCAGGAAGCAACTCAAGACCTGGCTGTTCGAACAGTAGCGGACCCCCCTCCCCCTAGCGCCTTGAGACCCTCCGGGTGAGTAGCGCGCTATACAAATGCTTGATTGATTGATTGATAAAAAAAGTAAGCAATCAGGATATTTTCGTTCATCGTGGCATCATGGCTAAATAATCACAAGCAGTAATTGACATACTAGCTGCAAAAGGCTATGCCATCATTTGCGATGACAGAAAGGTGAACCAGGGGGGTGGTACTGCTGTCATCTACAATGACTCTCTGGACAGCAAGACCTTCCTCTCTATCACATCCACTACTTTTGAGTCTATGACAATACCATTATCTCTCTTGCCCCACAATAACATCTACCTACACATCATATATCATCCTCCTAAATTGAAAACAAAGGACCAGAGTTATGAACAATTCGTGCAATGATGTGTTGTGTGAAAGGGAGAGAGAAGAACAGCACCACATCTACTAAGTTGTGGCACTGTTTTCTTCTCTACGTGCTCTGGTGACCCTGGGTTTCCATGTGCCAATGCACACCCCCTTGCACCATGGTGCCAGGGGGTCTGCATTCTTTAAGGAATCATTTTTGTAATGGAAGGGGATCCTGGGATAGTAAATCCCAGCATAACACTTTGAGTCAGGTTTGGGTTACAAAAGTAATGCAAACACGGTGCAAGCAATTAGGAAATCTGGGCCCACGTCACCAAATCAGATTGCTGATTTTTGCCCACAACAACATGCAATCAAACAGAAGTATCTATCTAGTCAATCTCAATATGGACTACGGGATCCCTAGGTACAATGATTACATAGATCTACTTACTGTACTACAGATGCAAAACCACCCACATCAAAGGTTGGATTCTTGACATCATCTATGCCAATCCATCCTGGGTCTCTAGACTCACTCCCTTTAAGATGGACTGGTGAGATCACTTCGCTTTTCCATTTCAAATCACATGAGCACCCTGTTCCCTATACCGCAGTGTAGGCCAGAATAAATATGTGTGTGGTCTAAAAGAGAATTCATAGTGTATAATTGAATGATATACTGAGTGTATAATTAAATGATATACTGAGAGTAAGTCTATCACATAACCACCCTTCTAAAGAAATAGACTTGATCACCTTAGACTATCACAAAAATCATCTGGTATGTGACTAACGCCATTGCACCACTGAAACTCATATCTTCTCATTTCATACCATCCCAATCCAGGTCTTCAAGTGAATTGTTCACCCTTAGAAGGGAAAAGGCATGACATCTAAAATGAGGAAAAAGTAGACGAAAACCATTCTAACTGCCAAACAAGCTATAAATGGGCTGATACATTACCATGTACCCCCTACCATGCAGTACAGTTACCATGCAAGCAATAAAACATGACATACATGCACAATGGAAGACCCAACCATGCAAGACACTACAACACAGGTAAGTTGATATATATGTATTTTGTCACTACAAGTCCAGTGTTCTACACCACTCAGCCTAGTTACATGAACGGGTGCCTCTGTAATCTGTTTCCCTTTTTCCTCAGGATCAAGGTTGGGCAGGTTGAAAGTATATATATATATATATATATATATATATGCAGTAGTGGCCCGTGGTGGGAGTGCTGCCGGGCGGTGATGTGGGGCGGGGGAGGGGCAGGGTGGGGGGTAGTAAACTACGGAATACGGCCGAATAGAGGTAAGTAAACATATAAATAAATAAAACGAATTCCGTTGCGCGCGCTGCATCGCATCGCAGAGAACGACAAAAAGCAATATATATATATATATATATATATATATATATATATATATATATATATATTTATATATATATATGTATATCCAAGTAGCTTTGCAATAAAGCGCACTCTCAAAAATCCTTGCACAATAAGTATAAAAGCTCTTTATTCCTCAAACGTTACGCGTTTCGACAAATTAATGTCTTGGTCACAGGATTTTCGAGAGTGCGCTTTATTTCAAAGCTACTTGGATTACGAGGTCCGGTTTGGGTTCTACCGGCACCGCGCACCACCTGACCACGGGCTCGATCCCGGAAGGTATATATATATATATATATATATATCAGTGTTAACTCCGTCAACACACCGGATTCCTTTCTAAAAAACGGAGCACGGACCACAATGTAGTGCAGCAAGATAGTTCTTTTTATTGCTCGCCGACCTCTACAGCCATGACGCGTTTCAGCCCGTCAAGGGCCTTGATCACATGACACGCTCTGTCAGGTGGGTAGTTTTTTATACCATTTCTTTCTTTCTTTTTTTCTTTTCTTTCCTCTTTGTTGTTCAACCAGTGTTTACTTAAAGTGACAGGTGCATAGGCTCAAAATCATGGAAACAAAAACAGATTCAATGGTTGTTAAGGGAACTAACCACAGCAATTCTGTTAAAATACATTCGTCCAGGTGAAATACCATAACTAGTTACTTTTGCTTAAAATTCCCTATGGTTGGTTGTAAGATTATCACAACCGATCAAGTTACATCTGTACCAACATTTTGCTGAAACCTTTAAAAACTGATAGTTAGAACTACGGTATTCATAAAACACATAAAAATCATTGATGTGTTACATTTCGGTAAATTACCTAGATGTTGAAACCTAAAATTATCAGTAATTTTAAACACATCAGATAAGTGCAAATTTCGCAAAAACAGTACATTTGATATAAACACTTCCATGTAAACCTATTGACTTAAAGTGCATGTGCTAGTGCAAATATTTAGTGCTAAATATTCTAAAACCATGTGTAAAAAACTACTAACTCACCCTATGTGTAAAAACTTGTGTAACATGCGGCAGCCAGAATATATTGACTAATGTCTAAAATATAATGCAGTTCGGGGATGATAGTTTACAGTAGACATACATAAAATATGACTATAAGATGTTGTTCTGTCATCGGACATTTATAAACAAGTGTAAAGTTCTTCAGTGGCATTCAGACCCCTTGGTTGTTTTGTATCGAGGTTGATGATGTAGTTATCCTCTAGTCGTCTGAGTGCTCTTTCTCTGTCACCACCTCTTTTACTGGGTGGGACAGAATCTATCAGAAAGTAACTCAGGCCTTTGGGGTCCGCTTTGTGTGCCTCACTGAAATGTCTGGCTACTGGATACGCTTGGTCTTGATTTTTTATCGCTCTTATGTGCTGGAGTACCCTCTTGTGTCCCTGTAGTATCGTACTACCGATGTAACGCAGTCCATAAGGGCACTCTAGCACATAGACGACATGATCGGATTTGCAATTGAGGGACTTAGTGATAAGATTTTCTTTATCACTGAAAGGGGTTTTGTATGTAGTTTGGTTACAGCCATGCTGGCACGCCTTACATACTTTGCACTTGAAGAAACCCTTTCTTTGAGTCAGCCACGACCTTTTATTGGGACCGCTAGGGTCATTCTGGACCAAAATGTCTTTCATGGACACTGCCCTGCTATATGTGATTGCTGGTTTTCTTGGGAGCAGATGACCAATCGTGGGGTCACTTAGAACTAGGGGCCAGTTTCTGGTTTACGTTTTCTGACCTGTTTTTCCTGTTTGTTAAATTTTAAAATGAATCTGAATTTGTTCCCTTCTTTTTGTTTACTTATATCCTTGGTTAATTTGAAATTTCCCTCAATATCTTTTTTGAGGAGGGTTTCCCTGGATTTGGCCCTACTCTTTTGAATGCAAAAACAACAGTTGATGGACAGAATGCAGAACAATGTCATACATTCACCCCAGTACAGAGATCTGGGCCTAAATCCACCGTTTTTTGCTCACCATGCCATTCCAGTTTGGACCCAGCCATATGCAAATCAGTCTTGACCCTGTGCCTCATGGGAACAGTCCAGCCCGAACTGCCAAGCCAGGTCCTCCCTGGACTGGAAACAAGCATCCTAGGACCGGTTTCGGGGTTTCACCCTCTTCAGCCAGGATAGCTTGATTCCAGTGGCATGGAGAGCACGGGACCCACGTCTGGGCATACCCGTCCCACTCGGGTGACAAATGCAAAAACAACAGTTGATGGACAGAATGCAGAACAATGTCATACATTCACCCCAGTACAGAGATCTGGGCCTAAATCCACCGTTTTTTGCTCACCATGCCATTCCAGTTTGGACCCAGCCATATGCAAATCAGTCTTGACCCTGTGCCTCATGGGAACAGTCCAGCCCAAACTGCCAAGCCAGGTCCTCCCTGGACTGGAAACAAGCATCCTAGGTCCGGTTTCGGGGTTTCACCCCTCTTCAACCAGGATAGCTTGATTCCAGTGGCATGGAGAGCACGGGACCCACGTCTGGGCATACCCGTCCCACTCGGGGTGACAAATGCAAAAACAACAGTTGATGGACAGAATGCAGAACAATGTCATACATTCACCCCAGTACAGAGATCTGGGCCTAAATCCACCGTTTTTTTGCTCACCATGCCATTCCAGTCTTGACCCTGTGCCTCATGGGAACAGTCCAGCCCGAACTGCCAAGCCATTGATTTCAGTGACATGGAGAGCACGGGACCCACGTCTGGGCATACCCGTCCCACTCGGGGTGACAAATGCAAAAACAACAGTTGATGGACAGAATGCAGAACAATGTCATACATTCACCCCAGTACAGAGATCTGGGCCTAAATCCACAGTTTTTTGCTCACCATGCCATTCCAGTTTGGACCCAGCCATATGCAAATCAGTCTTGACCCTGTGCCTCATGGGAACAGTCCAGCCCGAACCGGTCCCAGGATGCTTGTTTCCGGTCCAGGGAGGACCTGGCCTGGCAGTTCGGTCTGGACTGTTCCCATGGGGCACAGGGTCAAGACTGATTTGCATATGGCTGGGTCCAAACTGGGGTGGCGTAGTGGGAAAAAGAACGATGGATTTAACCCAGATCTTTTGACTGGGGGAGAATGTTTGCATTGTCAGCATTCCGTCCATCATTTGTTTGCTGTAACACTTTTCGCCCTAAGTGGGATGGGTAAGCCCAGACGTGGGTCCCTTGCTCACTGTGCCACTGGATTCAAGCTAGCCTGGCTGAAGAAGGGTGACATACCCTGAAACCGGTCCTAGGATGCTTGTTTCCGGTCCAGGGAGGACCTGGCCTGGCAGTTCGGTCTGGACTGTTCCCATGGGGCACAGGGTCAAGACTGATTTGCATATGGCTGGGTCCAAACTGGGGTGGTGTAGTGGGCAAAAGAACAATGGATTTAACCCAGATCTTTTGACTGGGGGAGAATGTTTGCATTGTCAGCATTCCGTCCATCATTTGTTTGCTGTAACACTTTTCGCCCTAAGTGGGATGGGTATGCCCAGACGTGGGTCCCTTGCTCACTGTGCCACTGGATTCAAGCTAGCCTGGCTGAAGAAGGGTGACATACCCTGAAACCGGTCCCAGGATGCTTGTTTCCGGTCCAGGGAGGACCTGGCCTGGTAGTTCGGTCTGGACTGTTCCCATGGGGCACAGGGTCAAGACTGATTTGCATATGGCTGGGTCCAAACTGGGGTGGCGTATTGGGCAAAAGAACGATGGATTTAACCCAGATCTTTTGACTGGAGGAGAATGTTTGCATTGTCAGCATTCCGTCCATCATTTGTTTGCTGTAACACTTTTCGCCCTAAGTGGGATGGGTATGCCCAGACGTGGGTCCCTTGCTCACAGTGCCACTGGATTCAAGCTAGCCTGGCTGAAGAAGGGTGACATACCCTGAAACCGGTCCCAGGATGCTTGTTTCCAGTCCAGGGAGGACCTGGCCTGGCAGTTCAGTCTGGACTGTTCCCATGGGGCACAGGGTCAAGACTGATTTGCATATGGCTGTGTCCAAACTGGGGTGGCGTAGTGGGCAAAAGAACGATGGATTTAACCCAGATCTTTTGACTGGGGGAGAATGTTTGCATTGTCAGCATTCCGTCCATCATTTGTTTGCTGTAACACTTTTCGCCCCTAAGTGGGATGGGTATGCCCAGACGTGGGTCCCTTGCTCACTGTGCCACTGGATTCAAGCTAGCCTGGCTGAAGAAGGGTGACATACCCTGAAACCGGTCCCAGGATGCTTGTTTCCAGTCCAGGGAGGACCTGGCCTGGCAGTTCGGTCTGGACTGTTCCCATGGGGCACAGGGTCAAGACTGATTTGCATATGGCTGTGTCCAAACTGGGGTGGCGTAGTGGGCAAAAGAACGATGGATTTAACCCAGATCTTTTGACTGGGGGAGAATGTTTGCATTGTCAGCATTCCGTCCATCATTTGTTTGCTGTAACACTTTTCGCCCTAAGTGGGATGGGTATGCCCAGACGTGGGTCCCTTGCTCACTGTGCCACTGGATTCAAGCTAGCATGGCTGAAGAAGGGTGACATACCCTGAAACCGGTCCCAGGATGCTTGTTTCCGGTCCAGGGAGGACCTGGCCTGGCAGTTCGGTCTGGACTGTTCCCATGGGGCACAGGGTCAAGACTGATTTGCATATGGCTGGGTCCAAACTGGGGTGGCGTAGTGGGCAAAAGAATGATGGATTTAACCCAGATCTTTTGACTGGGGAGAATGTTTGCATTGTCAGCATTCCGTCCATCATTTGTTTGCTGTAACACTTTTCGCCCTGAGTGGGATGGGTATGCCCAAACGTGGGTCCCTTGCTCACTGTGCCACTGGATTCAAGCTAGCCTGGCTGAAGAAGGGTGACATACCCTGAAACCGGTCCCAGGATGCTTGTTTCCGGTCCAGGGAGGACCTGGCCTGGCAGTTCGGTCTGGACTGTTCCCATGGGGCACAGGGTCAAGACTGATTTGCATATGGCTGGGTCCAAACTGGGGTGGCGTAGTGGGCAAAAGAACGATGGATTTAACCCAGATCTTTTGACTGGGGAGAATGTTTGCATTGTCAGCATTCCGTCCATCATTTGTTTGCTGTAACACTTTTCGCCCTAATTGGGATGGGTATGCCCAGACGTGGGTCCCTTGCTCACTGTGCCACTGGATTCAAGCTAGCCTGGCTGAAGAAGGGTGACATACCCTGAAACCGGTCCCAGGATGCTTGTTTCCGGTCCAGGGAGGACCTGGCCTGGCAGTTCGGTCTGGACTGTTCCCATGGGGCACAGGGTCAAGACTGATTTGCATATGGCTGGGTCCAAACTGGGGTGGCGTAGTGGGCAAAATAACGATGGATTTAACCCAGATCTTTTGACTGGGGGAGAATGTTTGCATTGTCAGCATTCCGTCCATCATTTGTTTGCTGTAACACTTTTCGCCCTAAGTGGGATGGGTATGCCCAGACGTGGGTCCCTTGCTCACTGTGCCACTGGATTCAAGCTAGCCTGGCTGAAGAAGGGTGACATACCCTGAAACCGGTCCCAGGATGCTTGTTTCCGGTCCAGGGAGGACCTGGCCTGGCAGTTCGGTCTGGACTGTTCCCATGGGGCACAGGGTCAAGACTGATTTGCATATGGCTGGGTCCAAACTGGGGTGGCGTAGTGGGCAAAAGAATGATGGATTTAACCCAGATCTTTTGACTGGGGGAGAATGTTTGCATTGTCAGCATTCCGTCCATCATTTGTTTGCTGTAACACTTTTCGCCCTGAGTGGGATGGGTATGCCCAAACGTGGGTCCCTTGCTCACTGTGCCACTGGATTCAAGCTAGCCTGGCTGAAGAAGGGTGACATACCCTGAAACCGGTCCCAGGATGCTTGTTTCCGGTCCAGGGAGGACCTGGCCTGGCAGTTCGGTCTGGACTGTTCCCATGGGGCACAGGGTCAAGACTGATTTGCATATGGCTGGGTCCAAACTGGGGTGGCGTAGTGGGCAAAAGAACGATGGATTTAACCCAGATCTTTTGACTGGGGGAGAATGTTTGCATTGTCAGCATTCCGTCCATCATTTTTTTGCTGTAACACTTTTCGCCCTAATTGGGATGGGTATGCCCAGACGTGGGTCCCTTGCTCACTGTGCCACTGGATTCAAGCTAGCCTGGCTGAAGAAGGGTGACATACCCTGAAACCGGTCCCAGGATGCTTTTTTCCGGTCCAGGGAGGACCTGGCCTGGCAGTTCGATCTGGACTGTTCCCATGGGGCACAGGGTCAAGACTGATTTGCATATGGCTGGGTCCAAACTGGGGTGGCATAGTGGGCAAAAGAACGATGGATTTAACCCAGATCTTTTGACTGGGGGAGAATGTTTGCATTGTCAGCATTCCGTCCATCATTTGTTTGCTGTAACGCTTTTCGCCCTAAGTGGGATGGGTATGCCCAGACGTGGGTCCCTTGCTCACTGTGCCACTGGATTCAAACTAGCCTGGCTGAAGAAGGGTGACATACCCGGAAACCGGTCCCAGGATGCTTGTTTCCGGTCCGGGCAGGACCTGGCCTGGCAGTTCGGTCTGGACTGTTCCCATGGGGCACAGGGTCAAGACTGATTTGCATATGGCTGGGTCCAAACTGGGGTGGCGTAGTGGGCAAAAGAACGATGGATTTAACCCAGATCTTTTGACTGGGGGAGAATGTTTGCATTGTCAGCATTCCGTCCATCATTTGTTTGCTGTAACACTTTTCGCCCTAAGTGGGATGGGTATGCCCAGACGTGGGTCCCTTGCTCACTGTGCCACTGGATTCAAGCTAGCCTGGCTGAAGAAGGGTGACATACCCTGAAACCGGTCCCAGGATGCTTGTTTCCGGTCCAGGGAGGACCTGGCCTGGCAGTTCGGTCTGGACTGTTCCCATGGGGCACAGGGTCAAGACTGATTTGCATATGGCTGGGTCCAAACTAGGGTGGAGTAGTGGGCAAAAGAATGATGGATTTAACCCAGATCTTTTGACTGGGGGAGAATGTTTGCATTGTCAGCATTCCGTCCATCATTTGTTTGCTGTAACACTTTTTGCCCTAAGTGGGATGGGTATGCCCAGACGTGGGTCCCTTGCTCACTGTGCCACTGGATTCAAGCTAGCCTGGCTGAAGAAGGGTGACATACCCTGAAACCGGTCCCAGGATGCTTGTTTCCGGTCCAGGGAGGACCTGGCCTGGCAGTTCGGTCTGGACTGTTCCCATGGGGCACAGGGTCAAGACTGATTTGCATATGGCTGGGTCCAAACTGGGGTGGCGTAGTGGGCAAAAGAACGATGGATTTAACCCAGATCTTTTGACTGGGGGAGAATGTTTGCATTGTCAGCATTCCGTCCATCATTTGTTTGCTGTAACTCTTTTTGCCCTAAGTGGGATGGGTATGCCCAGACGTGGGTCCCTTGCTCACTGTGCCACTGGATTCAAGCTAGCCTGGCTGAAGAAGGGTGACATACCCTGAAACCGGTCCCAGGATGCTTGTTTCCGGTCCAGGGAGGACCTGGCCTGGCAGTTCGGTCTGGACTGTTCCCATGGGGCACAGGGTCAAGTCTCATTTGCATATGGCTGGGTCCAAACTGCGGTGGCGTAGTGGGCAAAAGAACGATGAATTTAACCCAGATCTTTTGACTGGGGGAGAATGTTTGCATTGTCAGCATTCCGTCCATCATTTGTTTGCTGTAACACTTTTCGCCCTAAGTGGGATGGGTATGCCCAGACGTGGGTCCCTTGCTCACTGTGCCGCTGGATTCTAGCTAGCCTGGCTGAAGAAGGGTGACATACCCTGAAACCGGTCCCAGGATGCTTGTTTCCGGTCCAGGGAGGACCTGGCCTGGCAGTTCGGTCTGGACTGTTCCCATGGGGCACAGGGTCAAGACTGATTTGCATATGGCTGGGTCCAAACTGAGGTGGCGTAGTGGGCAAAAGAACGATGGATTTAACCCAGATCTTTTGACTGGGGGAGAATGTTTGCATTGTCAGCATTCCGTCCATCATTTGTTTGCTGTAACACTACTCTTTTGAATGGCGGCGTCATTGCAGTGTGTAGTATACCCCCTTTCTTGAAATCTCAACTTGCTGATTTCTTGCGCTGTGATGAGATCTTTTTCACAGCTGCAAATCCGTCTTAGTCTAAGCATCTCACCGTACGGAATGCTACGGATGAGATGCTTGGGGTGTGAACTTCCTGCGTGTAATACTGCATTGCCCGCTGTAGGTTTTCTATGCAATTTCGTTTCTAACTTGCCATCCTCAATAAAGACCTGCACATCAAAAAATTGACGCTTTCATGGCTAATAGAGGCTGTGAAGTGTAGGTTAAGTGGATTGTTGTTAAGTCCCTCTATAAAACCCTCAGCCTCACTAATTGATCCATCCCAGATTAAAAAGAGGTCATCAATGTACCTCCACCAGGCCTTTATGTTTTTAGTTACGTAGGGAGTATGTTCCTTTAGCAGGGCCAGCTCCTCCCACCAGCCCATGTGGAGACAAGTGTAACTGGGGGAGAAGCTGGCCCCCATGGCTACCCCTCACAACTGCTGGTACAAGCTGTTTTGGAACATAAAATAGTTGTTGTACAGACAAAATGCTACCATGTTTAAAAGCATGACACTGTGTTGAGCATAGTCCGGTCCTCTTCTGGCCAGATAGTATTCAAGGGCCCTTAATCCATCTCTATGATTTATAGAAGTATACAGGGATGTCACATCAAATGTGATTAGCAAGTATTCTGCCCGCCATGGATAGTCCATCAATTTTATGAAGAAGTCACTCGTGTCCTTGATATAGGATGCCAAATTTTGGACGTGTTCCTGTAGATTATAATCTATATATCTGGAGGTGTTCTCGAGTAGACTTCTATGAGCGGAGATAATTGGTCTGCCAGGTGGTGCTTGGGCATTCTTGTGGATCTTCGGAATGAAGTACAAGATGGGGACTACTGGTTTATCATTTTTCATATACTTGAATTCATCCAAAGTTAGTAATCCTGTATTCTTCCAACCAATTAATTTCATGTTAAAGTCATTGATTACCTGACGCAATGTTGGATAGTCACTGCGACGATAGCAATCCTTGTCCTTAAGTTGTTTCATTGCCTCAGTGATGTAGTCACATTTTTCCATAGGAATACATTGCCGCCCTTATCAGCATTACGGACGACAATGTCTGGATTTCTTTTTAGTTTGGACATCAGTGCATGAAATTGGATCTCCTGTCTGTTGACCTTTTGTTTAATGGAGTTTTGTACTTTATAGTTTAGGTCCTTTAATCCGCCCACAACATTGTCATGAAAACTATCAATCGAGTCTTTGATCATTAGCGGATTAAATGTAGAGTGAGGCTTGAAAGGAGTTTTCAGATTCATTTGCGTTTTGAAGTTAGTCTCCCTTTCGTCACTTACTATGTTTGAACTGGGGATCTGATTTTCTTACATTAGCTCTTGCATATCTGTAAGTAGTACCATGTCTGATGGAGTGAGACTGTATTGATTTTCTTCCTGGTCGTTAGATATAGCCTGACATGCTATTATATCCATTCTAGGTTCATCTTGTTGTTGATTTTGCTGCAAAAAATGTTTTTTTTATTTTAATTTTCGTATGCTTTTGTAGATATCGAATCTTGTTGTGGCATAATTGAAGGAATTGACAGGGCAATAAGAGAGCCCCAGGGAAAGTAGTTGTTGCTCCGCTTTATTGAGCACGACATCCGTGAGGTTCAGGACTGTAGGATTAGTGTTCAGTTTGTACTGTCCTAACGTCTCCAATTTCTCTTTTGTTGTTTCTTTTATTGCGTTTTGCTGCTTGATGCTTCTTTTCCTGGCCCGCCTTCTTTCCCGGCGTTTAGATGTTCTGCTTTTGTTTTGTTTTGATGTGGTCTTGGGCGCAGGGTCTGCCTGCGCTCTTCCACTAAAAAATCTACCTCATTGGCTAGTGAGAGTGAAGATGGAATTTGTTGAAGCATTTGATTACGGGTCTCTGTTTCAGTTTCGCTCTCGGTGGCTGAGCTTAGGTCTGAGTTCGAAGAGACATCTGCTGCACTTACCTGGCAGCGGTAGCTCGTTTGTCAGCTTGCCCTCCTCCGTATTTCGAGACCTTCAAAGAGTCATATTTTTTAGCGAACGTAAAAATACGTCCGCTTTCGTAATCATTACGGTCCCTGTGGAATTTAAATGCTTTCCTTTCCCTCATTGTATCTTCCTCTCTTTTTAATTTCTTAGTCATCTCCTCCTTTAGTTTGCAGATTTCTTCCTTCTGTCCCATACTGTCGTGTGGTTTGTGGCCTCATGGTCTGCGTTGCTAAGTTAACTTAGGCCTGGCTGCCATGATGCCTTTTTTGCGCACGTTACTTTGTGCCTTTGTTTTTACAGCCTCTGCTTGTGCCCGGCTATTTTAGAACTGTCTGCATTTCTGCCTTTCACCTTTCTTCCTATCCCCTTTGGGTTTCGTCTGCACATCATGTACAAGGTCGAAAAACAATGTCCCTTGTTCTTGCTGATTTGGTCAGCCCCTCGCACTTAGACATAACACTGAATGCAGCTGCACTGGGGAAATTCGTGTGCTTTTAATATTGTGATTTCAATGTTGGAGACACTTGGAGGAAAACCTTTCCAGAGAGAAGAGCTGTGCTTGTCTGATGATGTAAACCTTGCATCTAGATATTGAGGTATGAGGGTCAGCCCGACAAAGCCCAGAGGTCTTCTGTTTTTATAATAAATTAGTTATTAGCACGGGGAGGGTGGTAAGGCCATTTAGTCCTATATCCACTGTCTTTATGAAATGCTTTCCCCGTTTATATTCTATGGAATTGTAACTATGCTTATTGTTTTATTCTTATGCATTATGCTGATAGTACTGGCACGTGTACTGCATCTTAGAGCACGGTAGTTGAAATAAACATTTTAAACTATACAGTGACTCTTATTACGCACGTTGTGGACAGGTATGAGTGAGTTATGAAAGGGTGTTCTTGCTCCTGCGAGTCCTGAGAGAGAGAGAGACCGTGTTCTGGGGTGTCTAATCATTGGTAACATCGTTGCTAATGAGACGCTAATGCTAGTCGGGTTGGGATTGTGGGTGCTAAGGTGTATTGTTGGCTAACCACTATACTGCGAGGTCCTATTATCCTGTGCATAGCTCTGTGTATGTGCAGAATCCCTACAACATGGCGCAACCAACGAGTGGGCTGCATATCTGCGAGACGCTTGAGTAGTACTTGTGCTTGTCCACAACTCCCTTCACGGACGCTTCCGGAGGCGTGTGTGAAGGTGGTACCTCCTATATTGACGTTTTTATAGGTTCTTTCAAGCTTGAAGTTGTTAAAAGGTGTTTAAACAAAACCCTATATTGTGCTACCTCCTACTAGGTTGTTGGAAATTCTTAGCCCTAATGGCTGTCGCCATTGCGGCACATAGCCGCGCAGCGCTCCGAGCACACTTGAGAGTGTATGGAGTGCCTGACGCGGGTGTCGATCTGATCTTTGTGGTACAAGCGGATCCAGTTTACCACTTTGAGGTATTTTACTCTTGGATCACCTTTCCAGCGGTGGATGGGAATGATAATTTGTTCCATGAATATACAGAAACCGCTATTCCTAATCTTTATAGACCTTATCGGAATCTTGAAGTACCGCTCACGGCATGGCAACACCGTGTTTGGTTTGATGGCGCCCTCCCCCAACCGATTACCGCGGTTCGTTTAGGCCCCTTATCGATTGAAGGGGCCACTTGGCCTGTTTTGGCCGGGTATACCCCACATCTGCGTTATATGACGCTTCCAGTCGGAGACCTGCGTAATTTGCATTCGTCTTTGATACGTGTGCATAGAGCTTTAGTACAGTATGTTACAGGCAACATCCAGGCAGCCCCACCTGGAGTTGCAGCGCATCCAGCTGGACCAGGTGGCGTAACCATAAGTCCCGTCATGGTTAATTCAGTGATGGGCAAGCATCCACAAAATAAGGACGATTTACCTTATTGGCTTGCAGAGAAATTTGACCAGCTGGAGGCTGTTTTTCCTAATACATCTCCTGTGGAAAAACACAGGATTTTGACGATTAGTTTGCCAAAAGATTTAATTCCCGAGTTGGCAGATTGCAACAACTGGGGTAAGGTTTTCGCAGCAGTATATGCAAAGTGTTTCGGCACTCCTTCCATGACGGTTCTCCCCTCTGTGATTAAACGAGTACAGGATGAGCATGGCCCTGAGGCGGCTGTGGAATTAGGGATGAGACTGGTGGGAGTGTTCGACGTAGTAGCTGATTTGATCCTTGCGAATGTCAAGGGCGATGCAGTTAACTTCCAAGTAGCTAATGCTTTGGCTCTGGTCCCAGAACCGGACAGGTCGCGCGAATTACCTAAAATTATTGCACATGCTTATAAAACCATAGGCCGCAATAGCCTGGGAGTCAAGCCTTTTGCTAAAACGCAAACATAATCACAACCACAACCAAAAACTCAGTCTGAGAAAGATGAGAAACCGTTCTTTACTAAAAAAGAGCTGGAGGTTGAAAAAACAAGGTAAGCAACAGAAGAAGCCGGGGTCGCGAGGCGCTTCCCCAGTTTCCGTCTCTTCTGAACGCACATATGATTTGCGCGATAGAGCGAGAATAAAATCTCCAGAGAGATTTCAAGTCCCTGATCCGCGTTCTCCTCGTTCTTCACAGGCACCGTCGACCTCCCAGACAGGTGGAGGAGAGCGCCAGGATAGAGGCCGGGGTCGAGAGGCTCCACAGGGACGAGACCAACCTCGACAACAAGTCAGAGGGAAACCAGAAGAATTTCAACGTTCTCGCCCACAATTTCAGAAGAAAAAAGTTGCAGCTGTAACAGCGAGGTATGCCACAGACGGTGAGAACGAGACTCCTGAATTGGACGTGGGCAGTGACGCTCCTAGACAGCGCCGCGGAAGTTACCATAGTGCGGGAGGCACTACGTCCTCATGTGGAGGCGACAGCAACTGAAACATTCATTACTGTCGAGACGGCAGACACCAGAGTGGCACCCCCTGACAGACTATACAATATTGTTATTCAAATTGAGGTTGACATACAGCGTGTTATTAAAGGGATTTTTTGGGAGAATCTGACCTCTTCTTACGACATTTTGTTGGCGGAGGTGGATTGGCCGCCCCCATTCGTACTTGCTGCACGTAGAGGGGAGGAGGTAATCCTTCCGAGCTTTTCTCGTCATGTCCCCAAGGAGAAAGCGGAGGCTCTCGCAGCTGAATGGGCTGTGTCCCTGGCTCCAGCGTTATACCGCAACCACGTGGGCTGGGATGAAGACTCTCCCCCATGATATTCCTTTGCGGTCGCTGCCACAGCCACAACCCCAATATCCCATCAAGCGGGAAGCTAAAGGTCCCGTTTCCGAAATTCTGACACAGTTAGAATATCAAGGAGTAATTGAAACATGCGTATCACCCATGAATAATCCCCTCTTCGCGGTTTCTAAACCCGATGGATCGTACCGCCTAGTTTTGGATTACCCGCATTTGAACTCTCATTGTCGGACCTTTGCGGTGCAAAATACCCATAGTTCTGCGCTTGTAGACAGTCTTGTTCGTAAAAAATATAAAACGACACTTGACTTATCCAATGGTTTTTACACGCACAACTTAGCCCCGGAGTGTAGCCAATGGAGCGCTTTTACCTCCGGTGGTAAATAATTCAAATTCCGGCGTTTACCTATGGGCTACAAAACAGTCCAGGCGTATTCGCTGCTCGTGTTGTCTCTTTGTTAGACGGCGTAGACCCAGATGCATGTTCGTACGTCGATGATATTTACCTGACAGACGACGAATTATACCTGCATCTTTCCAGAGTGGACCGCATTATTCTCGAGTTTGCGGTCTTAGGTTACAAGTTTAACTTTGCCAAATCTCATATTGCTGAATTTACCATTTTGTTTTTGGGCTATGAGCTCAACAATGAAGGTAAGGGCTTAGCCCCTCATTTCTTGGAGAAATGCGCACTTTTGTGCCCTCCAACCACACTGAAGAAACTTCAGTCTTTACTGGGTTTTTTTAACTTCGGGGGTACTTACATTCCCGAATATGCCCAGCGTATCAAGCCACTCTATGCCCTTATACAACCCAACTTTTCGAAGTCATGCTGGCTTCCGGAGCATTCCTCCATACTGCAGTCTTTGCAGACAGACCTACTTGAATCTAAATTCTTGTTGACTCGTGACAACCACACAAACCTGGTGATTAGAATCATTCCAGGGGCAGTGGGTTTCACATACTTAACCTTTAACGAAGGTGACACAGTACCGATTGCATACAAGTCACATCTATACACCTCTGCAGAAATGCGCTTTTCCTCTGTGGAAAAAGTTTTGACTGCAGTGCAAATGGCGATTCTAAAAGAACGCGCACTGGCACAGGGAAAACGCATTTTGGTGGTAACACCCTATCCTGCCCTTGAGGCAGTGACGAAAGCAAGTGTACCGAACTCTAAGGCTTTGCACCCCCGTTGGATACAATGGGCAACATCTTTGACGTCCCCGGATGTCACTTTTATCTTTGATTCTTCACTTCAGACACAGGAGTTTTTACAGTATGAATTCGTTCATCCTCCTCCTCTGTCTTTGCTACCGCTTGAGGAGTACGAATGTATTATCTATACAGATGGTTCGGCACAACCGGCCACGGGTTCCAAGCATGCTTATTCAGCAGCATGTGCTATTGTTGCGGGTACTATGGTGAACGGTGAGTTCAAACAGACTGTAGTGCACACTCAGGCACTAGGAGACAGTACTGCACAATTGGCCGAGCTGCGTGCTTTGGTGCTCGCACTTGAGTTCGCTAATCCTGATGTGACCACTCTTATTGTATGTGATTCTTACTACTGTGTTCAGTCTTTCAATGACAATCTATTCTTTTGGTCACAAAATGACTATAGAGATGCAAAAGGCAGCACAATTAAGCATAAAATGCTTTGGGTTCGAGTTGCAGATCAGAAACAACGTCTGCCTCTCACACAGGTGATTCACACCCTTGGCCACCAGCGTGTGGGCGCACACGCTGTTGGTAACGGTTTGGCAGATGAAGCTGCCAAATCAGCAGTAGCCACGTGTTCAGTAGCAGCAGTTACAAGATCCATGACTAAAATCGATAAAG
Source organism: Calotriton arnoldi (assembly GCA_963921515.1). Classification (NCBI taxonomy): domain Eukaryota; kingdom Metazoa; phylum Chordata; class Amphibia; order Caudata; family Salamandridae; genus Calotriton; species Calotriton arnoldi. The sequence continues at coordinate 1,296,793 of CAWUFW010001928.1, forward strand.
ATATTTTAGCAGCTATTGCTGCGACAAATGAAGGGGCGAATTACCCACGGGGTTTCCCTTCCAAATACACTTATCAGTTAGGTCCCGAACAGGCTCCTTATGTAAGAATTCCAGACGTTGGTGATCGGCTGATTCCCAACGCGGACCGTAGTCTTTCCTTGATAACTGCCGCACACGAAGGCATGGCTTCGGCTCACGCTGGCGTGTCTGCGACGGTTTCCATCTTGCAGCAGCATTACTGGTGGCGTGGTTTATATAAACAGACCCGTACTTATGTGCTTTTTTGTGACGTTTGTCAGCAAATTAAGCCTTCCACGGTTACACGGCCACCACAGACACCGCTCTGCATTTCTAGCAGACCTTTTGGGTGTGTTTACCTGGATCACTGCGGTCCATTTTCTTCTGACACTGCATATAAGTACATCTTGGTTGCAGTAGATTCGTGCACATGTTTCATCTGGGTCTGGCCACAACGGAGTGCTGACGCTCGAAATGTCATCAGGGATTTGCGTGTCTTTGTGGGAATTTTCGCCTGCGGCACCTTCCATTCTGACCAAGGTCCAGCGTTCGCCTCTAAGGCTTACAAGGACGCAATGGGTTCACTGGGGGTGCAGGTGAAATTTTCGTCTCCATATCGGCCTGAGGGCAATTCGATTGTTGAACGAATGTACCGTGACTTAAAGCAATCCTTGACAGCTAGAGTCTTAGGTACTGGCAGGAACTGGCTGGCCCACTTGTATACCGTACAACGTGCACTTAATAATCTCCCGAGAAGACCTCTGGGTGGGCGGACCCCATACGAAATGCTCTTTGGCATAAGAATGTTTGTGCCTGACCTTGATGGTCTAGACATGGCGGCGCAATCCGCAATCTTTGACGTAGATAACCATTCTACTATGTTACAGGACTTACAAGAAGCCCGAGACAAACTAGCAATCGAACATTTACCTTCAGCCACAGACGCTGCTCTGCAGATTCCGGTTGCCGGCTGGCTTCCGAAAGTTGGAGACCTGGTCCGAGAAAAGGTGGAGAACAAAAAAGAATTTGGCCCCTCTTATCGTGCACCGGTTCCAGTCCTTGGCTTGAAGGGTACTCGTACAGTCATCTTACCACCGCTTCCTGGTCGCAAGGAGAACAGATACAGCTCAGTGGAAAATGTCAAGCTACAACATCTGGCCGATCCTGAATAGTGTAACACCAGCGGTCTCTTGTCCAGTCATTTCAAGGACAAATGTTTGTGGTCTTCCAGCCCGAACGGTCACTGATGTTGCCATTGAGATGGTAGATTTGCCTGATCGCCTGCTCGACTACCCGGATACCCCCTGCAACGAGGAGACCGAGTATACCTACCCCGCCACCGAGTCCGTGGCTCATCTACCAACAATGCCACTGAACCCAACACGTTATTCTTTTGACTCGGATTCCACCTCAGCACTTATCCCGTCCAGATTCAGTATTTTTGTATCCTGGTTTAGAGACAATTTTTGGTCCCCCATGGACATACATCTGGTTGGTGCTATTCCTGATTTTTCTGTTCATGTCCATTGGCTTTGTCACAGTATTTTTTCTACTCATTAATGGTCACTATTTACTAGAACGCTCTGCTGTGAACTGTGTCGCTGGAACTTTGGCTCCGCATTCTTCATCTCACATCATGAAGCGTGACCACACATTCGTGAACATTTCAGCTTTCCCAGTCGCTGATGGCATCGTATGGGATGCGGTAAATTTCCAAATTCATGGACCAACCGAGATTATTAATGTACCAAATGTCCTCCATGTTTCAATGGGTGATGTCGTTAAAAGTAATATTCATTCTGACGATTGGGATGCAGTTGAATCGTTATTTACTGATTTGAAATATTATGCTTCTTTTAATGCTGAAGATTTGTACATGAATTCTGCAAGTTATGCCGATTTATATTGTTACCAGCATTGGGGCAACCACTTTCTCCATAAACCCAGTACCCTTCGGGGTCTTTTAATTATACCCAATGGGAACATTGTCCGACCCCTTTGCCAGGTAGCTCCCAGACTCTTAGAAATAAGTTTACTTATTTTACAGACTTTGATAGGTCGAACCCTGGGTCCTATTATTTTAAATTAAACACAGCGGCTACTCAGAAAATCATGTTGACCCACACCAAATTTCTGTATTCGGGTTCCTTTTTTAACGCCTTAGCTGTGGGTGGGTATGAACATTGGCGGGACACCATTGACTTAAAATCTATCTGGGGCTCCAAAGCATGGCAGGTACAAGGCACAGAAGCCTTGCACCGTGCTTGCCTCATCCCAGCCCAGATTTTATTTTTAAATCAAACCATCTATCAAACAATGTGTTGGGGTTTGGCTACTTCCAAACAATTAAATGCACCTTCCACTCCTGTATTGTCTTCCACTCCCAACGAGAGCTTGCTTTTCAATATTTCCATTGCAAATTTGCAGGCTTTGTTCCAGAACAATTCGTTTAATATGTCTACTTTTGTTCAGTCACCCTGGTTGGCTTGGCCCATAGCATCTAATGCCTGCCAACTGCGTTTTCATGACACAGATCCTGGCTACAAACAGGATAGGCCAGATCCAAGGTTTTCTGACTCTCGTACTGTTACAACATATTCTGTTGGTAAATTATGTAAACAGTGGTTGCAGCACTCTTCCTTAGATTCTGTTAAACAACATTTATCCCTCCTATCAGGCAACATTGATCTGTCCGACTTTGTTCTGGGGCCTCGTGGTCCTCGACCAAAGAGATTCATTTATGAGACTTACAATGAACTCTGGAAGCTTTCGCAAATTGAAGCTGCTTCCCGTCTTCGGGAAATTGATCAAGCAAATTTAGAAAAGGTGCTTGCTGTTGTTGACAATAGTATTAATACCCTGTCTTCCCGCATTTACACGTTAGAGAATATTATTTCCTCTGTTGTTGATATTGTACAAGATGATGTTTCTGTGTTATATCATGGTCAAAATCAATTGCGTTCAGTAATGCAGTTTGCGTGGACTATGCAAACCCATAAAATGGGGAAAGTTCCTTGGCACTTTTTGAACACCTCTGCCTTATTCTTACCTTTTAATTTGACTGAAAAACAGCAGTTCATGTCCATGAAAGATGCAGCATACACTCTGTTACATATCGAGAAAATAGAGCCCTTACCATTCTCAGTTGCAGAATTAGATTCTGCTGTGTGGTTAGTACACTGGGTAATCGCTTTGCCTTTTTCTTTATTTGAGTTCAGTTCCTGCATGAAACATTATCCTGTTGGCCGCTTTCAGCCTTTAGGCAGTGCTTTCCTGCATGAACTTTGGTCCCTGCCTTTCATGTATAAATGTCTTAGGGACAGGAAGGAAGTTTTTCTCACTGGGGAGTCATGCGATTCTACTGTGGGTCATTCTCTTGTTTGCAAACACATTAGAGTACACGGGGCCTGTAATGTTTCGGCTCCGAATCTTGCTTGTGTTTTGAAAGGCATTCCTGCTCCTGCTATATCTCCTACCTTCACTGTGCTTGCAAATGGTAGCTATCTCCTTCTGAATAATCAGGACTGCTGTGGCATGCTTGCCGGCATTCCCTATATTGTAACAGTTTCCCACAGAGTTGTCTGCTGCAAAAATGTGCTTTTTCCTCCCCCGCACGGCATCGTAGATAGTTCCATTTGGCCTTCCATTCCGACTTTGAAGGCAGATTTCAATAAATTGAGCAGAATAAAGGCACTATTATTGAATCAGGAGGTTATGCTCACATCCGCCCGGGAGACGTTCATTCTCCAGGTGGCGAGTACCCACAGTGAAATACAGGCCCTGTTGAACACCAACCTCCCACAACATTTCGGTGAACTGATTCACCGTGTTTTCAATGCTTCACGCACTGAAGGTCTTGTGCACTTTTTTAAAGTTGTGGGTTCTGGCCTTGTTACCTCCTTTCAAACTATATTTGGTGTAATACCGGCTTTTATTCATTCAATTTTTTCCAGCGTCTTTGGCGGCTTTCCGTTGATCCTCGCCTTGGCGGCGGGTGTATTGCTTTTGGTCTGTTTGCTACGCAATGGCTGCACTTCCTGGAGCCCACCTAGACCACGGTCGCCTTCGGGTGCTCCGTGAGCGCCTCCTCGCCGGCTTCGGCGTCCTGCCATTGGCGACACTTGGTGTGTCCTATAGACTTTCTTTTCGCTTTGCGTATTTCACTTGCGTGCAACCTGTGATGTCTTGCATCCGATGTCCTTTCTCCTGGTCCTTGGATTACTGCCTCTCCAATACGTCTCTGTCTCGCCCGGATTTTGTCCAGTTGGTGGGTCCCTTAGAGGCCCATGAACGAGACTGTTCCGGACCTGGCTACATGGCGCGTGCGGCTGCACTTGGAATTTTGGCACAATGGGATGTCTGGGTGGCTGCTCAGACTCTCCTACAACAAAGTTATATTGAGTATCACGCAAGTTGTCCCGCAATGCTGTTCGCTGCTCCCTCTTGCGAGGAACATGAATGCAGTTTTGATTTGTTGGACTGGATGGCATCTCTTTTTTCTGACGATTCCAACGATGTCCTCTTGGAAGGTGTGGCATTTTTCTGCACCTACACTTTGTTGGATTAGGGGGCCTCCGCTTTCAGCGTTCCTGCCGCCCTGGACGTTTTTATCTATGTTTCTTTCTCCCGTTCATTGTCCTTCCCTTGGACACATTCAGTCACGTCCATTGCTGTTCTGCTCCATCTATTTGAACTCTGTCTTCGTCCTATGTCTTTGCCGCTGGACTGACCAGGGGAGGGTGTCGTGTGGTTTGTGGCCTCATGGTCTGCGTTGCTAAGTTAGCTTAGGCCTGGCTGCCATGATACCTTTTTTGAGCACGTTACTTTGTGCCTTTGTTTTTACAGCCTCTGCTTGTGCCCGGCTATTTCAGAACTGTCTGCATTTCTGCCTTTCACCTTTCTTCCTATCCCCTTTGGGTTTCGTCTGCACATCATGTACAAGGTCGAAAAACAATGTCCCTTGTTCTTGCTGATTTGTTCAGCCCCTCGCACTTAGACATAACACTGAATGCAGCTGCACTGGGGAAATTCGTGTGCTTTTAATATTGTGATTTCAATGTTGGAGACACTTGGAGGAAAACCTTTCCAGAGAGAAGAGCTGTGCTTGTCTGATGATGTAAACCTTGCATCTAGATATTGAGGTTTGAGGGTCTGCCCGACAAAGCCCAGAGGTCTTCTGTTTTTATAATAAATTAGTTATTAGCACGGGGAGGGTGGTAAGGCCATTTAGTCCTATATCCACTGTCTTTATTAAATGCTTTCCCCGTTTATATTCTATGGAATTGTAACTATGCTTATTGTTTTATTCTTATGCATTATGCTGATAGTACTGGCACGTGTACTGCATCTTTGAGCACGGTAGTTGAAATAAACATTTTAAACTATACAGTGACTCTTATTACGCACGTTGTGGACAGGTATGAGTGAGTTATGAAAGGGTGTTCTTGCTCCTGCGAGTCCTGAGAGAGAGAGACCGTGTTCTGGGGTGTCTAATCATTGGTAACATCGTTGCTAATGAGACGCTAATGCTAGTCGGGTTGGGATTGTGGGTGCTAAGGTGTATTGTTGGCTAACCACTATACTCCGAGGTCCTATTATCCTGTGCATAGCTCTGTGTATGTGCAGAATCCCTACAACAATACCTTCGATTTCTACATTAAGTGCATCAATTTGTTCCAAAAGTTTTGCCCGACACACACAGACAACATTCGTTCCCCTTCTTGGCAACAAACCAGAGCACACAACGGGGCTGCAGAAGTTCCTTTTATTTTTCAAATATGCATGACGCGTTTCAGCAGGTGTACTTTCTTCAGATGCATGGCTCCCAGGTTTGTCTCCACCGGTTTTATATCATGCTGCCTCTCTGTCATTGGAGGAAGCACACCAGGACTGCAACTCCCAGCATTCCTCATGTTGGAAATGCTGTATCCTGGAGACGCTTTTGTGATCTCTAATGAGAGCGGGTTGTTCCAATCAGTCCTGTAAGCTAAAAGTAGTGACTCTTTCGGTTTTGCCTGGAAGTTCATTTTTTAAAATATAACAGGTTTCTTTCGCCCCTTCGTCCAGCCGCACAATGCCAGCAGATAACACCTGGAGGCGCAGCTTCAGTAACCCACGCCTCACCAATTACACACAAAGTCATGCAACCATACAGCCACTCACACAGCCACTTAGCCACTCACATATCCACTCACAGACCCATACATACACTCACATAGCCACTCACTGATACTCATATACCCACTCACTCACCAATACAGACACTCACACACCTACTCACTCATCCATAGAGCCACTCAGTGACCCATACAGCCACTCACACACCCATTCACTAACCAACGTAGCCAGTCACACAGCCACTCCAACACCCATACAGTTACTTACACACACCTATTCACCCCTACAGGTACTCACACACCCGCTTATTCACCCATACAGCCACTCACACACCTCCACACACCTCCTCACACACCTATATAGCCACTCAGGCATCCACTCACACACGGATACACACAGTCACACAGCCACTCACATAATATATGTTAGAAATAGTATCACTCATTAGTAGTACACAATGTATAGTAATTTAACTTTTGTAGTACTTTAGTATATATGTTTAACACTTTTATAAAACACTCACAATCACTAGAAGATGTCATCAGTGATGTCATTTGAGATGTCCCCAGTGATGCCATCAGTGATGTCACTGATCATGTAACGAGTGACGTAATATGTGAGGTCATAAGCAGTGCATTGCGGGGGCGTAAGTTATAGTTCGCTCAGGTAACTATAACAGCTGAATTTCACTGGTTTTGTACAAGTGAAATCTGAGCCTAACTATAATGTCCTTGTAAACTTTGTTTTTTCAGTGAATTTCTAATGTTTTTTTAAAATTCTATTTCCTAACTAAAACACCCCTGTCAGTGAATTTCTAAGGCTTGCTGCTCCTGCCCCCTCCTCCTTCCCATCCATTTTCCAAGTCCATGACCCTGCTCACTCATTAAAGCTGTGTGTGGCCATTGTTCTGCTACTGTCCTTCCCGCCTGCCCTAAACAGTTAGCTTGCTGCCCCATCCACCTCCTCCCTACCCTCTGTTGTCCAAGTCCATGCACCAGCCCCCTCCCTCCTGCCCTGCATGGTCTGATGAGCTGCCACTGCCCTCCATTTAGTTTGATGTTCCTGCCCACTGCTCCTGCCCTCCGTTGCCCAATTCTATGCCCTGCCCTGCTTAGCCCCTGTGCTTAGGTTTCTGCCCCTACTCTACTTACCCCTGCCCTCCTATGTCTATGTGTGCATGCCCCTGTTCCCTCCTTTTTGCCCAACTATATTCCATGGACCTGCCACCCTTTTAACATAGTCAGATTACTGTCAGCTGTCCCTGCCATCTCCACCCCGCCTGTCCAAGTTCCATGCCCCTACCCCCTCCCTCCTGTCCTCCTTGGTCCATTTTACTGCCACTCACATCTGACCTCCATGCTCTGTTGTGCTGTAACTGCTCCACTTGCCTGCCCATCGTGGTCTATTGTGAAGCCCCTTCCCCTGCCTGCTTTTGTCTATGTGCAGCCTCTACTCTCTCTTCTATCCTCCATGGTCCTTTGCGCATGCTCCTGGCCACTAGCTCTTGCCCACTAGGAACGTTGTGCTACCATTAACCCTCCCGCTTGTCATGCATGGTGTTCTGTGCTACCACAGCTCCTCCCACCTGCCCTATGTGGTCAGCTTGCTGCCCCTGACCACTGCCCACTTTACCTCTATTGTATGTGTGTATGTCATTATAGTCTCACGTATGCCCTCCATTGTGTGTTGTGCTTTCAGTACCCATCCCGCCTGCCCTCCATGGTCAGCTTGTTACTCCTGTCCTGCCCCCTTGTCCCCTGCCCTCTGTTTTTCATGTGCAGACCCCTATCCCCTCCATCCTGCCTTGTCTGGTCTGTTGTCATGCCCCTGCCCCTCCCTCCTGCCCTTCATGGTCTCTTATGCTGCAACTGTCCCTCCTGTCTGTCCGGTATGGTCAGCTTGCTGCCCTTGCCTCTTTCCCCTCTGCTATCTGTTGTCCATGTGCATGGCCCTGTCCCCTCCCTATTGCTTTCCATGGTCCGCTGAGCTGCACTGCCATCCCGCTTGGCCTGTGTGGTATATTGTGCTGCTGCACCCCCTGACACCTGCCCTGTAAGGTCAGTTTGGTGCCCCTGCCTATCTCCCTCCTGTCCTCTGTTATCCAAGTCCATGTCCCTATCCCATTCCTCCTGCCTTCCGTGATCCAATGCACCTTACTTGCCAACATTTTGAACTTGGTAAGAGCGAGATTTTTTTTTTTTAAACCTGGGGAATTGATTTTCCCCATTGACTTACATTGAAAAAGAGGGGATTTTAGGCCTTTTTGGGCTTAAAAATATTGGGAGTCTCCTGCCTGAAACGGGTCTGTTGGCATCTATGGTTGTACTGCCACTGCCTCTTCCTTCTGCCCTCAATGATCTTTTATATTGCCAAAGCCTCACTTGCCTGTACTGCATGGTTGGTTTCTTGCCCCTGCCCCCTTTTTTTCTGCCCTCCATGGTACGTTGTGGTGCCACTGCCCCTTCCGCCTAACCAGTGTGGTCAACTTGTTGCCTCTGCACCCTCATCCATGAGAGGGTCATATTCCTTAGAAATTATGGTTAGTGCTCTAACCAACTAAAATAAGTTCTCAAATAGCGACAAAGCACTTTTAAATAATTTGCTTTCTTTATGTTTTTTTTATCCAGTTGATCACTTGAATATATGCTACACTTAAGGAAGAGGATGTGGTGTTATGGCCTGAGCTGCAGACTTTGCAACTGGGGAACCAGGTTCGAGTTTCGGCATCAGCTCAACATCCTGTGATTCTGGGCAAATCACTTAGGGCCTTATTACGAGTACGGTGGTCGTGAGACAGACATACTCGCGGTGGCGGTCCGACCACCACCACCACTGCAGGTCCGCCCGCCGTATTATGATGGTGGCGGTGGGACTGCCACAGGACTGCTGCCTCCGCTCGGATCCAGGATCCCACGGCGGTGGCGGTGCATAAAGGGGCCTGAACATGCTGGCGGTGCTGATGCCGGCACCACCGAGCATATTACAACCTGTACATCCACTGCCCTTTTCATGGCGGGGATCCCGCCATGAAAAGGGTGGCAAACATTTAGGTTAAGCCCCCGGTTGAATCTGTGCCTGGGGTTGCGTGCGGGGGGTCACATGTTGGGCCCCCTTGGAATTGCATCCTAAGTCCTGCATGGTGTGGCATGCACAACATAGCGCATGTCACACTGTGCTGCAGACCCTCTCATGGCGGCGGTATGCTGTTAATGCTCTCTTATGAGCCTAACGCAGCTGCCGCTGTGAGACCGCCGCCGCACCGCCCACCCACTTACCCTGCATTATACTCATAATCGGGCTCATCACGGCCTTGGCCCAGTCCTATTGGAAGACCGCTAAAGTTTTAATAAGGCCTTAATCTCCCCATGCCAAATACCAAAATTAATGTGTCCTTGTCTAACATATCTGATGCTCATGTAAAGCACTCCATTACCTTCGGGTTAAGTCTGCGCTATATATAATTGCAAAAAAACAAAAACAATTAAGGGGTATATTCACAAGAACGTGTGATAACTACCGCAAGAGTAGCGTAACGCAACTTTCAATAACGCAGCCTATCACGGGAAAATAACCCTGTGTCAACGTGGAATTCACAACAAGGCGGTACCATGCGATAGTCACCAGATAACGCGTCAAATGCCAGCGTAAAAATCAACGCCACGCCGAAAAAATGCGAAACGCAAACGCGAGAAATCATGCGATGAGGCCAATCGCGGTACAAAAAGTAGCGAAAAGCAGCCTCAGGCCTGCAAATCCCACGCGTCTGGCGGGAAATTGCACCATAAAAACCACAGACACAACACACCAGAAACAAGCCAAAGCACGTAGCAACATGGATGCACCCTGACCCAGCGCAGAGGTCAACGGGAACCCCACAACCCCCACAGACCACCAGCAAGGAACAACTGGCTCGGGGAAGGCCAAGGAGAAAAGGGAGAGGAAGACGGGGTGCAGACCGCAGGAAAACAAGACCAAGGCCACGGAGGCGACAGAACACTACCAGCAACTGACCCACAAGCAGACCACCTGGAATGCAGTCGGAGTGCCCAGGAGGCCAATCCAGGAGGCCAAGAGGCGCCGGCAGGACGTGACAACCTAAACCAGGTACAAACCCGCTGCCAACAGGAAGGCAGCAACGGTGACAGGAGGTGGCAGTCCAGCGCCACAGGAGGAGCAGGAGGAAACCCAGGCCACAGTCATCAGTGTGGAGAGGGTGCAAGGAGTAGGGAGTACGGACACAGCCCGACAGGACCTGACACAACAACAACAGGGTGAGGATCCAACAGGGACTGGGGGGACAGGGGGTGATGGGCACAATGCCACACATGCACAATGAGGTGTAACACACTGCACACCCACAATTACCCAGGGACATGTCCCCCATCCCCGTGGCACACTGCAGCACACACACATAGCAATCACAGCACATACCATGACAATGTGGCACAAAGTGCAACACCCACACTGCAGAACAGGGAACCCAACTGGGTCCACCCAGGCACAGAAACAGAACAATCACATCGGACAGAGCAGGGAACTGTGAGATGAACATCTACCCCTACAACCCCACATCAGCCATGTAGCCCAAATGTACACTGTCCCAACTCAAATAGCCACCACCGCCCAAACAGTCACAATGTACATTGTCACACAGTCTGCATGCCGACAAGAACAAGGCGCCAACACAATGCCAACATGCACCTCCCCTTCACAATGCAGAGGGACAAACAACACCTCCAGCAGGTCAGAACAGACAACCCATCAATGATGCCCGAGACGAACACCACAGCCCAGACACCAACGCCCTACAACAGCCCATGGACATCCCACACAACCCACCACCAGGACCAGGGCAGACAAGCTACTCAGAGGAGAACCCAGCCCCTGCAACAGACCACACAGCATGAAGCACCCACAATCACGGCTACCCCACAACACTTCACCCACCCACACATGGCACCCCAATGCCAGGTGGCAGAACGCCAAAAGGAGGTGGCCCAACAGGTGAGGGTGTTGCCAAACCCATGGAATGCGAACTAGAACACATACGTGGGTGTCCAATACCCTTCAGGGACCCCCCACACCCCACAAAGGAGACCCACACCTCCACAGAGACACATGCACATATCATGTTGAACTGGCTACGGGCACGTGCGCCCGGCCCCTTTATTGGCAGGGCCACATGTACAGTGACGCCTGTGCTGGATGTGTGTGGGGTGAGTATAAGCCAGCCCGCATGGAGTGCTTGGTGCTGGCAACAACCTGAACAGTGGACACCAGTGTAATGGAAACAGAAAACACCAGCATAACAGAGTCAAATGCAGAGCAACATGGAGGGATCCGGAGTAAGGACAGAGGTCACCCAATATTCAGTCAGGAGGTTCCGTGAGTTGAAGTGCACTGAGGTATGGGCACTAGAGAAGAGCGCGCTCATGTGAGGAAATTGCTAGGATTGTGTCCCTACTGGTTAGTCCTGATGCAGATGCAGTGGGGCGTGTTACACCTGCATCAACTTCCTCATCAACGTCCCAGGTCTCCCACACTGCATGAGGTGACATTGCTGCGCAACCTCACAACAGCACAAAACACAATCAGTAACGGACAATGGCTTGCGCTGCACTGAGTCACTGGCACCTGGAGTGCTGAGCAGGGTATCAGGCCGATGATGGCATCCACGACAGGTCTGAGCAACTCCGTAGGTCTGTCAGGACCACCCTGGCAGATGGCGGTTGGAGGTGGTCCTTGCGGTGGTGGCGTGTGCCCCCTGCGGTGATGCGACGTCAAGGCCGGTCAAGACTCGATGCTATGTGTGGGCCCTGGTGGCCCGCAGTTGAGGCCGGAGGATGCGGACAGCGCAGGGCCACAGACAAATGGCGTTGATGACCCCAAGACCATCGCTACAGAGGCCATTCAATGTCTCAGAAGAAGGGGTCCCAGACCTGACCAGCACAGAGTTAGTGGCCCCGGATGCACTGCGGCCGGCAAAGGCACCCAGCCACGGGACGGTGACTTGCGGGGCAGTCAGATGGGCCATGCGACCTGAGCGGGTCCCCATCAATGTCCGAGGTGTATGTTGCGGAGGGTTGCGGGGGACAGTGGAAGCTGTCCTCCAGGGCATGATGCGGAAGGTCTGATGTTATCTGGAAGCAGCAAATGGAGGAGTGGAAAGCGCAACCCTCGTCTTCACCAACAATTCTGTATCAGCTACATAAGGATGAAAACTAGCCCCTAGTCCATAGACTCAGACGCCAACAATGTATGACCAGTGAGTGTCCATGAATGTCGGGGAACACACCTAGTGAGGGGGATGCAGTCTGCGATGATGCCGGTACACAGATGTGAACTCCAACATTGCCAAATCAAGACTCTGTGACCTACTGGACCGCAGTGTAGGCCGGAGGCAGCGGTCAGCAGTGGCCCACAGTCACGGGTCGTTGGCTCGCGAGGCACAGAGTTAGTGACACAGTGGCAGTTGTCGGTAGTGTTCAATCACCTCCGTGACGCTGATCCTGTTCCCTCCGGACTGCAACGTGTCATCCTCTTACGCCCCTCCGTGCGTGCGTAGAACTGTATTCTTCCTTTTGAATTACCCATGTTCAGTTCCAAATCCGTGATCCCACTCGTGCGCAGCGAAGGCCGAGGGCAGTGGTCCGCGTAGGCCCACAGACATGTGTGGTTGTGATGCCATGCACAGACTTGTTGCCACCACATCGGAGGGTGTATTGTGAATTGTTCTCTGCCATAATTAATGTTCACTGCCATGGTGTAATCAAGACTCAGTTCCAAATGTGTGACCTACCTGACCGTGGTGTAGGCCTGAGGCAGCGGTCAGCACGGCCCATTCACCGAGTGTCTCCGGCAAAGGTTGGATGGCCCCACCGGCCTGCGTTGTTCAGGTTCAGTGGCACCACGTGTAGCAGGCTGGCGTTGAACAGGGTTAGTGGCACCACGTGTAGCCGGCTGGCGTTGAACAGGGTTAGTGGCACCACGTGTCGCAAGATGCCCATATGGAACTATGCCTCACTGATCGGGGGGTCTGGTGCTGTGGCCGCTGGCCCGGATATGGGGTCACTGCCATTCATGACTCAAGACACAGTTCCACATGTGGGACCTACTGGTCCGAAGAGTAGGCCGGGGGCGGCAGTGGAGTACGTCAATGAAAAAGGAATAAAGCGGGCCGGTGTCGTGGAGGCCGTGATGGTCTGAGGTGGCTGCCAAGGTCTTGGGCCTCGGGCTTGTGGCTTGCGCCGGCACGTGGTGGGCCCTCCTTGACACACGCCGGTGTCGGAAGGTGATCAGTGTGGCCTGGCTGCGTAGGGGCTGGCCTGACGGTTTCGTGGTCCAGCGTGCCGGGGTCCGGCAGGTGCACGGCATCTCAGGCAACTCCGCTCACGAGGATGGCGTCAGCCTCGTGGCGAGGTGGGAGGCGCCGCCATGGCAGAGACGTGGGTCTTTCTGTAAGAGGACCACGCCCAGGCCTACGTGGTTTTTATTCACACCCCTACACTGGCGTGGCATACGCCTGGCCATCCCACTCCGCTGACGCTTAGGGGGGGGCGTAACAGGCAACATTTCCGCGAGGTCCCCCACTGGCTGGGGTGACAAGGTGGCGTCCACTGTCCACTACACTCCATACGCAAGCGGTGTATGTCGCCATGGATATGGGTGTGTTCTGCATACTGCGAGGTGTCCAGCACATCTCCGGCACTGTTGGCATTGTGTACTTTCCCAATCATGGTTCTACTGCATCCTTCACACATGCCTGGTTGCCACCTCTCCCCACATTCGGCTATTATGTGGCTGGGGTGTCATGCCGTTGCTGGCTCATTTTCAGGGCTTGCCCATGTGGACATTGTAAGTTGTTCTGTCGTGTCTGGTGGGTGGGCATATTGTTGTGCCTGTTGTATGTGATCTTGTGACGTGTGCATTGCCAGAGTTGTGAGTTGCATGGTTGTGGAGTTGAGGTGTGTGGGGTGTTCATTTGTATATTGCCAAGGGGCTGTACATTTCCCTTGTTGCCATCCTGGGAACGCTGGTTGATGATGGACTGTCGGAGGATGAAGGTATCATGCACACTGGCTGTGTATTTGAAGGCGACATTGTTGGGTGTTCTACGGTGTTCTGTTGTTGCCTGCACATTGGTGTGAGATGTGTGCTTCCTGTTGTGGTGATTGTGTGCTGTATCACCAGGGGGCACAGGTAGTACATGTGTGCTGTGTATTGCCCCGAACACGTGGGTGCATCCTGCTATGGCGTATGGTCTTTGCTTGGTCTCCAGCGGATCCTACGCATTGTGTTGTACGTATGGGGACTTGGGTACCAGGGTGATGGTGATGTCCAGGACAGGTGTGGGGGACTTGGATGTGGCTGGCTGTGAGACTCCTCCGACTCTGGCGGGTGTTGGATGGGGGGTCCCATGGGCCAACAGGTGCAGCCACGCCATCAGCTTTGTGTGGGGTGGGATGTTGGTTGTCCGCTGTGTTGTTGCCGTAGGCCTGTTAGGCGATGATGGTCAGGATGCGTAGGTTGGTTGTCCCTTTCAGCCTGTAGTGGACGGTGACATTGTCAGATGTTGGGTCTGTGCGGCTGGTACGTTTCCTGGGGTTCCGCTGTCTTTGTCTGCGCTGTGTCTGTGTTGGTCCGGGGGGGGGGTTCCGGGTGTGGGATGGGGTCCTGGGGTGGTGGAGGTGGGTGTTGTGGCCCTCTTGGGTGTCCGGGCCGCAGGATGGGTGGCTCCATGGCATCTGTTGCCCTTCGGATGTGGCCCTGGGCTGTGCTCCCTTTTGTGGTGCTGGCTGCGGTCCGACTTTACACCAGGTCAGAGCAGGTGTAGATTTCCTGGTGCTAACGCGCCTTATCGCCTGTTTTGTGTTTTTATCGCGGATGTGGCTGGTCGTTGTGAATGTTGAGGTATTGCCTGATAATTGATTTGTCTAAATTGGAGTACAGGCTTAGTACTGTTATTGCTGGGCATTTGTTATTCCCTTTATGTGCGGTAGGCATTTGCCCGAGTGCACTCCACAATCTCACGTGGGTCCTGAAGAGGTGTTGTTTCACGCCGACCTTGCTCCTGTGGTTGCTTCAAATTTAGACTTCGATGGTGGGGTTCCATAGAGGGGAGGGTGAATCGGATGGGGACATCAACAAGAAGGATAAAGACTCAGGCAGACCATGGCACCTGGGATCCAATTATTCTGACTCCCCAGACAGGGACGGTGCACACTCAAATAGATTTGAACCTACTGATATTCACCGTCCCCGGTCATCTGAGTGGACCCCAGATCAAAAGGTAGCAGACTACGTAGCCAGTAAGATCCATCAGCCTCTGGAGAAGGAAGTCAGGGCAAGACTTAGGGCTGAGTGTCCCAGACCCTCATTGAAAGGAAAGGTAGCGGCCATGCCCGACATAGATGACAAAATGTGCACCTTCTTTGGCAAATACATGAGGGACCCTAAGAAAGACACAGATCAATCTTGGAGGACATGCCAAGAATAACTTTTAGACATAGTTGGTCCCCTCATACAAATCATTCAGATGGTGGAACAGTCTAAACAGTCAGGTGTTCCCATGCCCATGTCCATGGAGATAGTGGCTGGTTGAGCACATAGGGCTATCTGCCTGCTAGGCAACACAAACTGCGCACTAGCGGCCGAAAGAAGGAGATCTCTCCTCCTCAAGACAGACCCTAAACTTGGGGAGCTCGCAACCTCAGAAGCCGTGGCCATAGCTCAGGGTAATCTATTTGGGGAACCCTTTGTCAAAGAGCTAGGGAAATTTGTAGCAACCTTCTCCGCCCTTGACAAGGTGCAATCCTCCATCAAAAAATATCTTTTCCAGGAAGGTTTTTGCAGGGGCGCATGAGGCAGGGGCCACTTCTCAGGCCGGTCGTACCAACAAGGCCCCTCTAGTGGCCAATTCAAGAGGAACAAGGGCTGGAATGATGGTCGGCAGGAAACATTGATTCTATCCCAGCAGGGGCTCAGGCAGAGAAATGTGCAACCGAGCGGGTAGAAGAGGCGCAAATGCGCCAGGAGGAAATCCGGTAAACAGTATCCTTTCTTCCCCTCAAAATCTAGGGGGGAGACTTCTAAAGTATGCTCACAATTGGGGGAAGATTACAACGGATCCATGGGTCCTCCAAATGGTGTGGAACTTCCACATTGAAATCTATGGATTTCCAGTTCAGGAGGTATGCCTGAGACCTCTGGTCTACTTGGCTGAAGAGATTAATTTTAATAGTAGAATATAGAAGTAGCAGAGCTTCTGGAAAAAGGCACCATTTACAGGTCAGTACTTTATCCAAATGGCTTTTTGAGCAACTTATTCCTCATAGGGAAGAAGGACAAGGGCTTCAGGCCAGTCATAAACTTGAGAGAGTTCAACGAGTGACTGGTGTACCGTCACTTCAAGATGGAGGGTATCCATTTTCTACGAGACACACTCTTTGCAGGGGAATGGATGGTCAGGCTAGATCTCAAGGACGCCTACCTCTCGGTTCCCATTTACCCACTGCACCAGAGAATTCTCCAGTTCACATGGAGGGGACAGGTTTACGAATTTTGAGCTCTTCCCTTCAGCCTCTCATCGGCCACATGGTGCTCTACCAAGCTACTGCGACCAGTGGTGGCAATCCTCCTCACGAGAGGGGTTCAGATGATCATCTATCTGGACAACATTCTCCTAATGGACCGGTCTCAAGTGCAACTCAGACACAATCTAAACATGATTATTGCGCTTCTCTAGAACCTGGATTTTGTCATCAATGAGCAGAAAGTTCAAATTGATTCCAACCCAACAGATGACCTTCCTGGGTTTTCTCACCGATTAACTTGCGGCATCCCTGAGCCTCCCGACTTTGAAGGTCTCCAAAATATGGAAGGAATTCCAGAACCGTCCTGAGGTGGGATAGAATCTCCCTTCAGCAGCTGGCCCAGAGAGTGGGACTCCTCTCATCATCCATACAAGCCATCTTCCCCGGGCCACTGCACTACCGAGCCTTACAAACACTGAAGGCGACACACCTACGGAGGAGGCTAACTTACTCGGAACTAATCTCCTTGTCATCTGAAGCCAGGATGGAACTCCAGTGGTGGATCGACCACATGGACGCCTGAAATGGGTGAGCGATCTTTGGAACAACACCAGACATCGCCATAGAATCGGACATCAGCCATCTGGGCTGGGGGGCAGATGTGGCGATGTGTCGATGGGCGCAGATGGTCGGAGGAGGAACTGCAATTACACATCGATTGCGTGGAACTTCTGGCCGAATCCTTTCCGGTCAAGTCCCTCACCAGAGACAGAGTATCCTGCTGTATCCTGTTGCGAATGGACAGCGTCTTGGCAGGCCAATATATCAATCGGTTGGGAGGCACTTGCTCAAAGACCATGTTGAATTTGGCGAAGGACTTCTGGCATTACTGCCTGCAAGAGCAGATTTCAGTGACGGTGGAAGACCTTCCAGGGATCCAGAGTACAGTAGCGGACTGGAAACTCCAGGAACTTCACGGACAGCAGCAACTGACAACTGGATCGCACAGCTTTCCTGGCCCTGATGGACAGATGGGGTCCATGCGACTTGGACTTATTTGCATCTCGATTGAAACATCAGTTAACACGATACGTCAGCTGGCATCCGGATCTGGAAGCAGTAGCAGTGGATGCTTTCCTCCAGGACTGGTCGAAGGAACACCTCTATGCCTTTCCACCATTTATGATGATTCCCAGAGTAGTGTCTCAAGTCAGACGACAAACAACATCACTGGTGTTAGTGACACTGATCTGGAAGTCGCAGGCATGGTGCCCAACGCTGATGGAACTGTCATGGGATCTCCCAGTAGAACTGCCCTCATTCCCTTCGATCCTCCGGGACCATCAGGGTTGTCTGCATTCACTGATTCTAAAGGGACATCTCTCTCTCATGGCATGGAGGATTTCCAGGGACGCTGGAAAGACGACCACCTTTCACCAGACGCTGCAAACTTTATCCAACAGGCGTGGGCTGCAAGCACCATCAAGAGATGTTGCCTGGCTTGGAGACGATGGCATTGTTGGTGTTTGGAGAGACATCTGGGTGCCTTGGGGGCAGAAGCTACTCTTATAATAAACTTTTTGGCAGAATTGGCACAGTCAGGGCTGGCATACCGTACAGTCTATTCGTTTAGGTCAGTCATTTAAGCCGGACATGATACCATTGACAGCAGATCAGTTGAGGAACACCCTTAGATCTGTAAACTAATGAAGGGTATTCGACTTTCTAGACCACCGGAGACCAGATACTTTGGCCTGTGGGATGTTAATGTGGTATTAAAACTAATCTTGAGTTGGCAAGATAATCAGTACTTGTCACGAAAAGAACTGTCTGCAAAGCTGGCCTTCTTATTATGTCTGATATCATGCAAGAGAGCATCGGATGTGAGGGCATTGGGTATTTCAGTTAGAGTTTTTCATACCAGAAGGGGTCACGTTTACCATATCTAGGAGAATTAAGACTAATACCAGATCAGTATCTTATCCTGCATCTTTGGAAAACCCTACGTTCTGTGTGATAAGATGTGTTAAGGCCTACAAATAGATGACAGCAATATCAGATCGGCAGGTGAGAGGCAACTTCTGATTGCCATGCAGAAACCATTTAAGGCAGTATCCTCATCTTCCATTGCCAGGTGGGTACGATGGATCATGGTGGAAGCTGGTGTGGATATACAAATGTTTGGGGTTCATTCCACAAGGGGGGGCATGGTGTCTAAACCCTACAGGTAGGTGGCAGACTGGAAGATATCATGAGTGTGGTGGACTGGTCATCCAAGTCAACCTTTAAGATGTTTTATTTCACACCCATTTTGAAGGTCGCAGCTTGGGGGGTAAGTAAACTTTGAACATGCATAATCCTCGCCTCCGGTCCTGACATAGAATAAAAAATGTCCTAGCTAACGAGTAGTAAAGTTTCAATTCAATTAGAGACAAGGAGGCGAGGTTTATCCCACCCGGGGACATCATGGAATGATCTCCTGGCCCTCCCAATGGTACTTCATTATCAGTAAGTAAAGTTAATAATGGATTTCAGTATGTAAATGGACATCTATTGAGCTTGGTTTGGATGTTTTCTCTCACGCTGTATGTTTTCTCTCACGCTGTAAAAGAATCATTGTTATGGAATCATAGATTTGACAAAGACTCTTATAAAATGTTATAAAGGATTGGATAATGTGGGTTACTGCTCTGTTTTGTGGGTAATGATCAGAAAAATTCACATAGGACAGGCATTCAAGGTTAACTTCCTCCAGTGAAGAAGAGGAGCAGGAAGGGAGTCACACATTCATATACATCCAACTAGATTATGATTGGACTATGGTTGTTATGGAGACTCAGTCCCAATGGTTCATGGGATATGTAGTCTTTAATGTTTTTTCTTAGGTATGTTTTTTAAAGGCTGCTGATTTAATAGAGTGAAGAAAGAAATGCATAATCCATGACTCCTTATCCTTAATAGAATTGAAACTTTCCTTCTCATTAGCTAGGAATTTTTTCATTTCCTCATTTACTGCAATATCCTCAGTAGAAAATGCTTTCAGTTTTCCACTTCGATTCCATCAAGATGGCACACTGCCACACTTTTGGCATAGATTCAGAAAGTTAGCACTCTAGTTGCTCATTAGAAAACTGTAGTAAAGCTGCTGATCACCAAGGAGTTAACTGGAAGTCTGCTACTGGTGTTGAAAGTGCATGTTTCAGTCTGCATGTCAGAATGTTTTAATGAAATAGAAGAGGAAGATATTTGAGAACTCACTTAAAATGTGCCCTAATTTTTCTTTCTACAGCACTAACCATAATTTCTATGACAAACTGAAACCCCTCATTTTGTTCCTTTCTAAATTAAATGTTTTAAGTTTTACCAGTTTGATTCAATCAACATGGCTTTAGGTGTGCCATACTTTTGTCATAAGTAATACTGTTAGCGCTCTAGTTGTTCTTTAAAACACCCTGGAAGGCTTCAGTAGAACACAAGGGAATCAACTGGGCTGCTCCTGTTAGAAGTATATGATTTACTGAGAATGTCAGACTTAATTTTCATATGGCTGAGAAAGATAGTGTGAATTTACAGAAAATATGCTCTCATTTTGCTTCTGGAGCACCTTCCATAACCTCTATGGGAAAATTCCAAGCAAACTGTCGTCTCGTAAACATGAATCATGAAATCCCAGCAGAAGTCTTTTTCACAGGGTAATGGTACCATGTCTCTTGGATAGTGGGGCCACTCTCTCTCTTTTTATAAAATCACCTTAGAACACACCACAATTCCTAAAATTAGTATGGTACCTTCAACAAATGTTTTATATTATAACTAAAATCTGTTATCACCCTTTATACTTTCTCCTTCTTGTAACCCTCAAAACCTGCCATTCACTACAATGCATTTCAATGGGGTGCTATCATGTATATTGGTCCCAAGATGGCTGCTGACAATTCCTGGTTGAAGTGTTGGCAGCCAATCAGATCCCAAAAGGAGCTCTGTGTTTAGGCTCTGCTCAGATATACAAATCTGGTTTTCCTTTAGTATCACCAAAACTACTGAATGGATTTACACCAAATAACAAAAAGTGTGATCTCCAGAACAAAATCTACCTTTCTGCCTAATTTGGTGTAATTCCATCCAGCGGTTCGGGCTGCAAGCGGGTCTAACGACTCTATGGGAATTAACATGGGAAACGCGCTTTTGTTGACCCCCCTTTTTCTCTGCTCCTGCTTGATGGATCACCCTGAAACATTCCATGCACAAGAAGACCCAACTTCACATTTACAAGCACAAAACCATAGAAATTAAACAGTTACAGTTATCTCAAGAAACTGTAACTCGTGTCCTAAGGTAACTACAGCTCACGCCATGCACAGTTTTAACAACACTAATTTTATTACAAATGTTGCAGTTATATTATGAATGATGTCATAAAAGATGTAATTACTGATGTAATATGTGAGGTAAGTAGCAGTGCATGATGAGGGCACGAGTTATAGTTACCTTAGTGCACAAGTTATAGTTTCTTGAGATAACTATAACTATACCTGTTGAATTTCTACGGTTTTGTGCATGTAAAATCTGAACCTAATGATAATGACCCTCTATCCTTTGTTTTCTTTTGGTGAATTTCTAGGGTTTTTGTAATTCTGTTTCCTAACAATAACGTCCCTGTAACCTTTGTTTTTTCCAATGAATTTCTATGTTTTTTTTAATGTTAAGTAATATTTCATTACCTTACGTTAACCCCCAAAGCACACGCCCTTCCGCTGTGCCTCGGGGGGGGGATCGGATGGCCTGGCCTGTGGCCAGGCCCTGCACCCAACCACCTGTAGGCACCCAACCCTGTGCAACGCACAGCCTTTGGCCATGCACGGTGGTGGTTGGCCTCAGGGCCTGGCCTGCGGAGAGGCCCTGCACCCAACCCCCCATAGGGACCCAACCTCGTGCTACGTATGGCCTTTGGCCATGCGTGGCAGGGGTTGGCCGCAGGGCCTGCAGCAAACCCCCAGCAGGCACCCACCCCCTTGCCTCGCAAGGAGGGGGGCATGCAGCCCCCCTCCCTGGGCCAATTTTGGCCCCGGGACCCCATCCCCCAGGGCCCAGCCAATCAGTTCAAGGGGAGGGGTGCCAGGCAACTCCTTCACCAGGCCGATGTGTACACCAGGGACGCCATCCCTCGTGGGCCCAGCCAATAAGTTCAAGGGGTGGGGGGATGCGTCTCCCCTCCCCGGGCTGATTTTGGCCCCCTGGGCCCGGCCACTTTTTCCTGGGTGCCCTGGCCCAGTGTGCAGTGTTGGGGACAACAGGGGGACCCTTAATGCTCCTGCGGTCCCTGTCAGCCCCCCGCCTCCAGCAGGAGCTGGCATTGCTCCTGCACTCAGGGAGCAGCCAAATATGCTGCTCCCTGCATGTGGGAGAAATTCTTTCATCTGTTTTCCTGCTCACTTGTCAGATCTGACTGGCTGCCAACACTTCTACCAGAAAGTGTGGGCAGCCATTTTGGGACTCGGACTCAGTTGAGTCCCAAGAAAAGAGGGCAGGAAAACAGATGAAAAGTCCTCTCCCAGCAAGCGGGAGCAGTTTTCCTGCGACTGCCCACTGGAAGCGGACTTACTGTTGCTTTCGCTTGGCGAGAGCTGTCAAAGCTCCTGACAAGTGACAGCAAACAATTATGTCCCGAGGGTGGGCACCTCGGGACACAGGGAGCCAACCTTTGGGGTTGGCGCTCCCCAGGGCCATTAATGGCTCCAGGAGGGGGGCCATGCAGCCACCTTCCTATGTTTTTGCGGGGCCTGCCCTAGGGAGGTGGTGGACCCTGGGGCCGAAAATGGCCCGAGAGTGGGGCTGCGTGGCCCCTACCCCTATTTCTAATTTTGACTGGCCCCGGGCCCTTAATAGGCGCAGGAGGGGGGTTGCGCGGCCCCTTTCCCCTGTATTACTTTGGCCTCTTCATTTAAGGTTGACCTTGCTCTAGGAAGGTGGTGGTACCCGCGGCCGATATCGGCCAGGGGGAGGGGGCCGAGTGTGCCCCCCCTCCTCAAAATAAATAAATATATATGCCACTGCGACCTGGCCCACCCGGTGGCTCAACTATATACAAATGTGGGAGACCGCACTTTTTTTTTTTGTCGAGATTCGAGGACTCGCCATGATTTCTGAGGCAAAAAATTGAAAAACAAATGCTTTTTGGCCCCGTTGGGGTTCCACAGGGACCCCACCACCAGGCCTAGGGGGTCAGGGTACTCCTACCCTGACCCCTTCAATTTAGTTTTTAACTTCTTTCTTGGGACTTAGCTGAGCCGTAGTCCCAAGATGACTGCCCACACTTCCTGGTTGAAGTGTTGGTAGCCAATCAGATTTCAGCATGAGATCCTCAAATCCGCTGAAGATTCGGTCCCTAGATTAGGCCTGGGTGGAGTTTTGCAGAGCGAAGTGACAAAAATACTCCGCCAAGCTACGCAGAATACTGCGAGCGGCGGAGTGAGTTACCTTGTGCTGTTCGCACTGATTTTTAGCGCCGGGTTTTTGTCCCGTGCTGTAAAATTAGCAGGAATGGCATCACGCGCAGCACAAGAGGGCGCTGCTTCTTTCTGCCACTCGAGTAGAAGTTCTACTTGGGCGGCAGCTTCCTAAATGCGAATGGAAGGTTTCTCAACTTGAGCGGAAGCAACCATTCGCGACCGCCGGCTTTGAGAAATCTCGCAGGAAAGCAGTCTAGCGTTGGATTTTCCTTGCTCGCCAACCTACCATTGGCGAGCGGGAAAAAAACTCCGCTCTGTGGTACTCCGTGAACTCTGCGGAGCGCGGAGTGCGAAAAACTCTGCAACCTCCGCGAACAGAGCAGACTTCACCGCCCAGGCCTACCCTAGATATACAAATGTCTTTTTCCTTTATTGACTCAAAAAACTCCTAAACGGATTTACACCAAATTACAAAAAGGGCTCTTTCTGGACCAAGAGCTAGCTTTCTGCCAAATTTGGTGCAATTCCATTCAGCGGTTCAGGTGTAGTCGTGTTCAAAATCCCCATGGGAAATTGCAAGGGGAAAATGCGTTTTGGGGCTCCCATTTTTCTCAGCATACGCTTGGCGAATCACCCCGAAACTTTCCACACAGCAGCTGAACTCAGGTGCATACTAGTTTCAAAACCTTCGTGAAGATTCGTCAAACGGCGCCAAAGTTATTAGCAAAACAAAACAAAAAAATTCCCATGGAAACTATGTCCTAACTATGACTGCCTAATGGCGACTGCCTGTAGGTAATATATATATATATATATATATTCACTGAAAAAACCATAGGTTTCAGACACGTTATAGTTAGAAATTAGCATTTAAAAAACCTTTGAAATTCACTGAAAAAACCATAGGTTTTAGGGACAGTTATAGTTAGTTGGACATTGCACTCGTACAAAACCCGTGAAATTCCCCTGTTATAGTTAGTTCAGCTAACTATAACTCGCGCCCCCGCAATGCACTGCTGATGCCGTCACATATTACATCACTCATGACATGGTCAGTGACATCACTGATGACATCATCCAGTGACTGTGTGTTTCTGTAAAGTTTAAATATGTTTAATATATATAGGGAAAGGCGTATTGAAGAATGAGTGGGTGTATAAGTGTCTGAATGGATGATTTAGTACGTGAGTGACTGACTCTACAAGTGAGTGATTAAACGTATCTTACTGAATGCATGGGTTAGTGACTAAACTGTGTGAATGTCTGTATCCGTCTGTTTGTTGGTGTGTAAGTGGATGCATGGATTTGCGAATAGCTACATGAGTGTCTATATGGGTTATTGATTGGTTCTCTGAGTATCTGTATGGCTGCCTGAGTGTTTGTGTGGGTGGGGTGTGTGTGACTCTATACATAGATGTGTGAGTGGGTGATTCACTGGGTGCATGATTTCAAGAGTGCATCTGTGATGGACTGCTTGGGTGGGTGAGTGTGTGTATGGGTGTGTTAGTGAGTGAATGTATATCTCAGTGGTATATGTGCGAGTAACTACATATGTAAAAGGCAGTATATATGTGTGTTAGAGTATTTAAATGGCTATAAGTGAGAGTGTGTTATTGTGAGAGTGGCTGTATGGATGCGTGTGTGCTTGTATCAGTTATTGTATAAGAGCGTAAGAATGTGCTAGTATGTGTATGAGTAAGTGAGCTGGTGTGTGTATAACTGTATAGGTGAGTAAATGGGTGTGTGATTAATTTTTTGCATGACTGACTAGGTGTGTGAGTACCTCTATGGATGAGTGGCGGTGTGTGAGTGTTTATATAGGTGTATGAGTGCATATGATAGTCCTGTACTGAGTGACTGTAAGTATGAGTGACTGTACAGGTGAGTGAGTGGATGTGTGTGTAGACCTAAGAATCAGTGAGTGGGTATGTAGTTTTTGGTGTTGGAGTGTCTATGGTTTTGAGAATGGCAGTCTGTAATTTAGAGTGGGTGTATCAAAAGTTATATTAGGGTGTGAGAAGATGCATGAAATTATCACATGGATGATGTCATCAGTGATGTCATTTGAGATGTCATCAGTGATGTCACTGACCATGTCATGAGTGATGTAATATGTGACGTCATCAGCAGTGCATTGCGGGGCGCGAGTTATAGTTAGCTGAACTAACTATAACAGGGGAATTTCACGGGTTTTGTACGAGTGCAATGTCCAACTAACTATAACTGTCCCTAAAACCTATGGTTTTTTCAGTGAATTTCAAAGGTTTTTTAAATGCTAATTTCTAACTATAACGTGTCTGAAACCTATGGTTTTTTCAGTGAATTTCAAAGGTTTTTAAATGCTAATTTCTAACTATAACGTACCTGAAACCTATGGTTTTTTCAGTGAATTTCAAAGGTTTTTAAATGCTAATTTCTAACTATAACGTGCCTGAAACCTATGGTTTTTTCAGTGAATTTCAAAGGTTTTTAAATGCTAATTTCTAACTATAACATGCCTGAAACCTATGATTTTTAAGTGAATTTCAAAGGTTTTTAAATGCTAGTTCCTAACTATGCCAACAGAGGTAGGACATGTGAAGAAAGAAGAAAAAACGCACAGAAAGAAGCAAAAGATGTGCAGAAAGAACCAACAGAGGAGCAGAAAGAGGCCTTTGTTGCAAAATCATCCTGTGCCCACAACTTTTTCAGACGGGTACTGGTGGTAACTGACTCTGACTAACCAGAGCCAGTGCGCGTTTGCACAGTGGTGAAGGGAGGGGGCCTGAGGTGACATGTGTGCAAACGCGCCCCGTGGCGCGTTTTAAGTTGCGGGATTAAGTCCCCTTGAATCCTGAGGGTCCCTGGGGCCCAACTAGCCCCCAGGTACCTACAGTTAGGACCACAGAGCTGAGTTGCAGAGAGGCGTTCCGAGGCCACGCACCTTTTTCACCTCTCTGCAACGCAACTCTGTTGTGCTTACTGAAGGTACCTGGTGGGCTAGTTGGCCCCCAGGATTCAAAGGGAATTAACTCCCCAACTTAAAACACACCACAGGGCGTGTTTGCGCACATGTCACCTGAGGCCCCGCCCCTCCCTTCACCACTGTGCAAACGCGCCCCGTGGCGCGTTTTTAAGTTGGGGGATTAGGTCACCTTGAATCCTGAGAGTCCCTGGGGCCCAACTAGCCCACCAGGTACTTCCAGTAAGCACCACAGGCCTGCGTTGCAACGCCTGTAACAAATTGTGCAGTTGTGTTTAGGTAGTGAAGAGGGTCGTGCTGGGGGTAGTGTTTTAGGGTTTAGGGTAGTGCAGTGGTGTTTGTGTAGTGTAGGGGTCATGCTGGGGGTAGATTTAGGGTTTAGGGTAGTGCAGTGGTGTTTGGGTAGGGTAGGGAGTCGTGCTGGGGGAGTGTTTTAGGGTTTAGGGTAGTACAGTGGTGTTTGGGTAGTGTAGGGGGTCGTGCTGGGGTTAGTGTTTTAGGGTTTTAGGGTTTAGGGTAGTGCAGTGGTGTTTGGGTAGTGTAGGGGATACTGCTGGGGGTAGTGTTTTAGGGTTTAGGGTAGTGCAATGGTGTTTGGGTAGTGTAGGGGGTACTGCTGGGGGTAGTGTTTTAGGGTTTAGGGTAGTGCAGTGGTGTTTGGGTAGCGTAGGGGTACTGCTGGGGGTAGTGTTTTATGGTTTAGGGTAGTGCAGTGGTGTTTGGGTAGTGTAGGGGTTCGTGCTGGGGGTAGTTTTTAGGGTTTAGGGTAGTGCAGTGGTCTTTGGGTAGTGTAGGGGGTTGTGCAGGGGTAGTGTTTTAGGGATTAGGGTAGTGCATTGGTATTTGGGTAGTGTAGGGGGTCATGCGGGGGTAGTGTTTTAGGGTTTAGGGCAGTGCAGTGGTGTTTAGGTAGTGTAGGGGTCATGCTGGGGGAGTGTTTTAGGGTTTAGGGCAGTGCAGTGGTGTTCGGGTAGTGTAGGGGTCGTGCTGGGGGAGTGTTTTAGGGTTTAGGGCAGTGCAGTCGTGTTCGGGTAGTGTGGGGGTCGTGCTGGGGGAGTATTTTAGGGTTTAGGGTAGTGCAGTGGTGTTCGGGTAGTGCAGGGGGTCATGCTGGGGGTAGTGTTCTAGGGTTTAGGGCAGTGCAGTGGTGTTCGGGCAGTGTAGGGGGTCGTGCTGGGGTGGTGTTTTAGGGTTTAGGGCAGTGCAGTGGTGTTCGGGCAGTGTAGGGGTCGTGCTGGGGGTGGTGTTTCAGGGTTTAGGGCAGTGCAGTGGTGTTCGGGCAGTGTAGGGGTCGTGCAGGGGGTGGTGTTTCAGGGTTTAGGGCAGTGCAGTGGTGTTCGGGCAGTGTAGGGGGTCGTGCAGGGGTGGTGTTTCAGGGTTTAGGGCAGTGGTGTTCGGGCAGTGTAGGGGGTCATGCTGGGGGTGGTGTTTCAGGGTTTGGGGCAGTGCAGTGGTGTTCGAGCAGTAAAGGGGTCATGCTGGGGGTGGTGTTTCAGGGTTTAGGGCAGTACAGTGGTGTTCGGGCAGTGTAGGGGCGGTGCAGGGGTGGTGTTTCAGGGTTTAGGGCAGTACAGTGGTGTTCGGGCATTGTAGGGGGTGGTGATGGGGCTGGTGTTTCAGGGTTTAGGGCAGAGCAGTGGTGTTCGGGCAGTGTAGGCGGTCGTGCTGGGGCTGGTGTTTCAGGGTTTAGCGCAGTGCAGTGGTGTTCGGACAGTGTAGGGGGTCATGTTGGGGCTGGTGTTTCAGGGTTTAGGGCAGTGCAGTGGTGTTCGGGCAGTGTAGGGGGTTTTGCTTGGACTGGTGTTTCAGAGTCTAGGGCAATGCAGTGGTGTTCGGGCAGTGTAGGGGGTCTTGCTGGGGCTGGTGTTTCAGGGTTTAGGGCAGTGCAGTGGTGTTCGGGCAGTGTAGGGGTCGTGCTGGGGGTTGTGTTTCAGGGTTTAGGGCAGTGCAGTGGTGTTCGGGCAGTGTAGGGGGTCGTGCTGGGGCTAGTGTTTCAGGGTTTAGGGCAGAGCAATGGTGCTCAGGCAGTGTAGGGGGTTGTGCTGGGGGTGATGTTTCAGGGTTTAGGGCAGTGCAGTGGTGTTAGGGCAGTGTAGGGGGTCGTGCTGGGGGTGGTGTTTCAGGGTTTAGGGCAGTGCAGTGGTGTTCGGGCAGTGTAGGGGTGGTGTTTCAGGGTTTAGTGCAGTGGTGTTCGGGCAGTGTAGGGTGTCGTGCTGGGGTGGTGTTTCAGGGTTTAGGGCAGTGCAGTGGTGTTTGGGCAGTGTAGGGGGTCGTGCAGGGGGTGGTGTTTCAGGGTTTAGGGCAGTGCAGTGGTGTTCGGCCAGTGTAGGTAGTCTTGCTGGGGGTGGTGTTTCAGGGTTTAGGGCAGTGCAGTAGTTTTCGGGCAGTGTAGGCGGTGGTGCTGGGGCTGGTGTTTCAGGGTTTAGGGCAGTGCAGTGGTGTTCGGGCAGTGTACGGGGTTGTGCTGGGGCTGGTGTTTCAGGGTTTAGGGCAGTGCAGTGGTGTGCGGGCAGTGTACGGGGTTGTGCTGGGGCTGGTGTTTCAGGGTTTAGGGCAGTGCAGTGGTGTTCGGGCAGTGTAGGGGGTCGTGCTGGGGGTGGTGTTTCAGGGTTTAGGGCAGTGCAGTGGTGTTCGGGCAGTGTAGGGGGTCGTGCTGGGGCTGGTGTTTCAGGGTTTAGGGCAGTGCAGTGGTGTTCGGGCAGTGTAGGGGGTCGTGCTGGGGCTGGTGTTTCA
The DNA here is from genome assembly GCA_963921515.1 of Calotriton arnoldi. Lineage (NCBI taxonomy): Eukaryota > Metazoa > Chordata > Amphibia > Caudata > Salamandridae > Calotriton > Calotriton arnoldi. The sequence continues at coordinate 1,325,604 of CAWUFW010001928.1, forward strand.
GGGTTTTGGGCAGAGCAGTGGTGTTCGGGCAGTGTAGGGGTCGTGCTGGGGGTGGTGTTTCAGGGTTTAGGGCAGTGCAGTGGTGTTCGGGCAGTGTAGGGGGTCTTGCTGGGGGTGGTGTTTCAGGGTTTAGGTCAGTGGTGTTCGGGCAGTGTAGGGGGTCTTGCTGGGGGTGATGTTTCAGGGTTTAGGGCAGTGAAGTGGTGTTCGGGCAGTGTAGGGGGTCTTGCTGGGGGTAGTGTTTCAGGGTTTAGGACGGTGCAGTGGTGTTCGTGCAGTGTAGGGGGTCGTGCTGGGGGTGGTGTTTCAGGGTTTAGAGCAGTGCAGTAGTGTTCGGGCAGTGTAGGGGGTCGTGCAGGGGTGGTGTTTCAGGGTTTAGGGCAGTGCAGTGGTGTTCTGGCAGTGTAGGGGGTCATGCTGGGGGTGGGGTTTCAGGGTTTAGGGCAGTACAGTGGTGTTCGGGCAGTGTAGGGGGTCGTGCAGGGAGTGGTGTTTCAGGGTTTAGGGCAGTGCAGTGGTGTTCGGGCAGTGTAGGGAGTCGTGCTGGGGCTGGTGTTTCAGGGTTTAGGGCAGTGCAGTGGTGTTCGGGCAGTGTAGGGGGTCTTGCTGGGGGTGGTGTTTCAGGGTTTAGGGCAGTGGTGTTTGGGCAGTGTAGGGGGTCTTGCTGTGGGTGATGTTTCAGGGTTTAGGGCAGTGCAGTGGTGTTCGGGCAGTGTAGGGGGTCTTGCTGGGGGTAGTGTTTCAGGGTTTAGGGCAGTGCAGTGGTGTTCGTGCAGTATAGGGAGTCGTGCTGGGGATGGTGTTTCTGGGTTTAGGGCAGTGCAGTAGTGTTCGAGCAGTGTAGGGGGTTGTGCAGGGGGTGGTGTTTCAGGGTTTAGGGCAGTGCAGTGGTGTTCGGGCAGTGTAGGGGGTCGTGCTGGGGGTGGTGTTTCAGGGTTTAGGGCAGTGCAGTGGTGTTCGGGCAGTGTAGGGGGTCATGCACGGGGTGGTGTTTCAGGGTTTAGGGCAGTGCAGTGGTGTTCGGGCAGTGTAGGGTGTTGTGCTGGGGCTGGTGTTTCAGGGTTCAGGGCAGTGGTGTTCAGGCAGTGTAGGGGGTCGTGCTGAGGCTGGTGTTTCACGGTTTAGGGCAGTGCAGTGGTGTTCGGGCAGTGTAGGGGGTCGTGCTGGGGCTGGTGTTTCAGGGTTTAGGGCAGTGTAGGCGGTCGTGCTGGGGCTGGTGTTTCAGGGTTTAGGGCAGTGCAGTGGTGTTCGGGCAGTGTAGGGGGTCGTGCTGGGGCTGGTGTTTCAGGGTTTTGGGCAGAGCAGTGGTGTTCGGGCAGTGTAGGGGGTCATGCTGGGGGTAGTGTTTCAGGGTTTAGGGCAGTGCAGTGGTGTTCGGGCAGTGTAGGGGGTCATGCTGGGGGTGGTGTTTCAGGGTTTAGGGCAGTGCAGTGGTGTTCGGGCAGTGTAGGGGGTCTTGCTGGGGGTAGTGTTTCAGGGTTTAGGGCAGTGCAGTGGTGTTCGGGCAGTGTAGGGGTCATGCTGGGGGTGGTGTTTCAGGGTTTAGGGCAGTGCAGTGGTGTTCGGGCAGTGTAGGGGGTCGTGAAGGGGGTGGTGTTTCAGGGTTTAGGGCAGTGCAGTGGTGTTTGGGCAGTGTAGGGGGTCGTGCTAGGGGTGGTGTTTCAGGGTTTAGGGCAGTGCAGTGGTGTTCGGGCAGTGTAGGGGGTCATGCAGGGGCTGGTGTTTCAGGGTTTAGGGCAGTGCAGTGGTGTTAGGGCAGTGTAGGGGGTCGTGCTGGGGTAGTGTTTTAGGGTTTAGGGTAGTGCAGTGGTGCTTGTGTAGTGTAGGGGGTCGTGCTGGGGGTAGTGTTTTAAGGTTTAGGGTAGTGCAGTGGTGTTTGTGTAGTGTAGGGGGTCATGTTTTAGGGTAGTGCAGTGGTGTTTGGGTAGTGTAGGGGTCGTGCTGGTGGTAGTGTTTTAGGATTTAGGTTAGTGCAGTGGTGTTTGGGTAGTGTAGGGTGTCGTGCTGGGGGTAGTGTTTTAGGATTTAGGATAGTGCAGTGGTGCTTGTGTAGTGTAGGGGGTCGTGCTGGGGGTAGTGTTTTAGGGTTTAAGGTAGTGCAGTGGTGTTTTTGTAGTGTAGGGGGGTCATGTTTTAAGATGCAATGCTCCAATACGTGACCAGTCTGCACTACATAAAACTGCAAAAAAACTAAAAATAAAAAGTGTTTTGCACACTTTTGTCATTGGGCTATATGTGGGCTACATCTGGGTAATATTTGTGCTACATTTGGGCTCTTTTTTCACTGGTGGCCATCTTGGAAGACTTCTTTGTTATGAAGTTTCCTAATTTCTTCATTTACTGCAGTCTCCTCAGTAGGAAATGCTTTCAGTTTTTTACTTTGATTCCATCAAGAAGGCATTCAGATGTGTCTCACATCTGCCATAAATTCAGAATGTTAGCACTCTAGTTGCTCATTAGATCACTGGAGTAAAGCTACTGCTCACCAGGGAGTTAACTGGTAGTCTGCTGCTGGTATTGAAAGTGATTGTTTCAGTCTGCATGTCAGAATTTTCTAATGAAATAGAAGAGGATTTGAGATCTCACTTAAAACATGCCCTAATTTTTCTTTCTGCAGCACTAACCATAATTTCTATTTCAAAAAGAACCCCTCATTTTGTTCCTTTTTAAATTAAATGTTTTAAGTGTTACCGGTTTATTCCAATCAAGATGGCTTCAGGTGTGCCATACTTTTGTCATAAGTAAGGCTGTTAGCGCTCTAGTTGTTCTTTAGAACACTCTGGGAAGCTGCAGTAGAACACAAAGGCATCAACTGGCAGGCTGCTCCTGTTGAAATATAACAGGAAGATATTTGAGATCACACTTGAAATATGTCCTAATTTTTCTTTCTACAGCACTAACCATAATTTCTATGACAAAATGAACCCCATCATTTTGTTCCTTTTAAATTAAATGTTTTAAGTGTTACCAGTTTATTCCAATCAAGATGGCTTCAGGTGTGCCATACTTTTGTCATAAGTAAGGCTGTTAGCACTCTAGTTGTTCTTTAGAACACTCTGGGAAGCTGCAGTAGAACACAAAGGCATCAACTGGCAGGCTGCTCCTGTTGAAATATAACAGGAAGATATTTGAGATCACACTTGAAACATGTCCTAATTTTTCTTTCTACAGCACTAACCATAATTTCTATGACAAAATGAACCCCATCATTTTGTTCCTTTTTAAATTAAATTGTTTAAGTGTTACCAGTTTATTCCAATCAAGATGGCTTCAGGTGTGCCATACTTTTGTCATAAGTAAGGCTGTTAGCACTCTAGTTGTTCTTTAGAACACTCTGGGAAGCTGCAGTAGAACACAAAGGAATCAACTGACAGTCTCTGCCCTTGTTGGATGTACATGTTTTACTGAGAATGTCAGACTTCATTCTCACATGAGTGAGAAAGATAATGTGAATTTACAGAAAATATGCTCTCATTTTAGCTTCTGGAGCACTTTCCAAACCTCCATGGGACAAGCATGAGAAAATAGTGTTCTCTCAAACATGATTCATGATATCCCAGCAGAAGGTTTTTCACATGGTAAAATCACCTTAGAATACACCACAATTCCTAAAATTAGTATGGTACCATCAACAAATAAATTCTAATGTAACTAAAGCCTGTTATCACCCTTTATAGTTCTCCTTTTGGTGACCCTCAAAATCTTCTATTCACTACAATGCATTTCAATGAGGTACTATCATTTATATTGGTCCCAAGATGGCTGCCAGCAATTCCAGGATGAAGTGCTGACAGCCAATCAGATCTCACGATGACATGTGTGATTAGGCTCCGCCCAGATATATATGTGACTTTACTTTTGATTTTCTCAGGAACTACTGAACGGATTTACACCATTTAAGCAAAAGGCACGACACTGAACCAAGGGCTACCTCTTTGCCAAATTTGGTGTAATTCCGTTCAGCAGTTCGGGCTGTAGCTGCGACTAAAGGTTCCTATGGAAAAATGAATGGGGAAAATGCGTTTTGGGACCCCCCATTTTTCTCGGCCCCCGCTTGACGTATCAGCCCGAGACTTTCAGGATAGAAGCGGACCGGAGCGCCCCAACAAGTTGGAAACTTTCGCGAAGATTCGTCAACCGGCGCCAACGTTATTTCAAATAGAATGTCGCGGATTTCCTATGGATAATAGGTTGTAACTATAACTATCTACTGGCGACCGCCAGTAGATAATATATATATATATATATATATATATATATATATATATATCTATTTGATTTGAAATAAAAAGGAAAAGAGGGGAATTTGGGATTTATCGTATACAAGATCAAATCCCATCATCTAACAAACAAGATACTATCCTATTCTAATACATTCACAAGAACACTCATTCTGCATAGATGTCCTCTCTGTACCTCCTGCATCTAGCTACAATAGTTCCATAGGCTTGATGTTGCTATGTTCACTCCCAAATTTCTCTTCCCTGAAGCTGCCTTGGGTACGGAGTCTTCAGGAGCAGCTGTAGAGATCTGTATATTGTCAAGTCATCATCAGACATTAGTAATAATTGCCTTTTTTAGTGAATAATTTCTTAGGGAGAGTCTGGTTGTTTCTTTCTTTCTTGGAGTCTTCTCTCTTATTCTGCTTCTGTCTTGTAGGGACGGAACAGTGTAGTTTAGTAAGATTCTCGTAGAATGTTACCACCCCTACCTCAGCCTCTTCCTTTGAAATGATCATGTCCTTGCGATAGACAAGCCCGTAATTACAATCCACTACCGTAGTCTAGTACCACTGCCATACATAAACCCTTACCACTTCAGTGCACTTCAAGCCCCTATGTCAATCCACCTTAACCTTATATACTTCAGTTTTTCTCATATATTTCAATACTCTTTAGTATCCTTCTCCAATCCATCCTCACCATATTACAAAATCCTCCCTCTCTTAAATCATCATCATCATCATCTTTATTTCGGCTCGATGGCCATAAAAGAACATGTTAATTACAGTACATAAGAACAATAAATTCACCAAATATAATTTACAATTCATATACAAATCCAATATGGTACATCTCATAAAAATCCATTGATAAAAATGTAGAAAATAAAATATAGATAAAAAAGTTAAAATATAGCAGCAAGAAAAAAACCCAGTCCATCAGATAGACGGCTTCTTCTGCCTAAGGCCTCCACAAATACATCAGAAACCTTGAGACAGCAAAAACGATGCACTGTCTAGTATCGCTTCTTAGTATTTTGTATGCAATCCTATAGTTCCTAAGACCCTGGTTGCGGCAGGTTGGTAAGATCCACTTCTTCCTAAACCTGTGGTATGTTGGACAAAAAAGTACAACATGCTCGGCCATTTCTACTGCCCGGGGACAGAAGGGACAGGATCTAATGGAGTCAGGGTTATCACGATTCCATACAGCTGCCCTTTAATTTCAGTTTTGAGACCAATATGGTCTCTTCTGGAGTAGACTAAAGATTCTTAAACCCAATCTGCCTAAGTTGATCTTTAACCAACCTAAGCAAAGAGATCTCGTAGGCCCCAGGCTGCCCTATTAAGTCTTCTATGGCCTTGTGAAAGGGTGTGAGCTGCTCAAGGGCTGTCCATAATCTCTGCCATTACAACAGTGGTTTCACCCCCACTACATCATTAATACGCTAAGGCCATAATCCAACCGTAATGGACACAGAGGGGTACTTGCTGGCAGGTTGCTTAAGCTCCTCATAAATTGATTTTCTACAGGCTCAAGGGCTCTTACATCTAAAAAGCCCCACAGTTCTCCGCCGCACAGCGTAGCCCCTAGAGCCTGATATTTAGAGATCTCAAGTTCTGCGGTACCTGGCCGAAAAGAAGAACTCCGCTGTGCCCTCAAAATACCCCCACAATATTGCTCAAGCTTCAGCCTGCGCTACTGAAAATGAGATGTCCTGTCAAAATGTTCTAGGAGAGTAACCCCCAAATAATCAAACACTTGAACACGTTCTAAAATTGCACCATTAAAAGTTGTATTTGGGCGAGATGTTGGGAAGGGGTTAAATACCATATATTTAGTCTTGCCAAGGTTAATCTCCAGCCCACTCTGCTATCTGAAGGATCCAAAGTAACCCTGGGCGTAGTTGGCGTAGCGGGACTTAGCGGAGGTCCATGGAGTTGGGAACAAACTCCGTGGAACTCCGCGTAGTCCCGCTATGCCACCCGCCTCCACCCCCCCTATTAACAATTAATCCTGCATTAATCAAAAGTAAAATTAAAAACACTTACCTGTACTGAGGCGTCCCCGGGCTGCCCTCCTCCTCTTCCTCGCCGTCTGGGTAATCCTTGCGAAAACTGCGCATGCGCATGCGCACGAGAAATGCGCATGCACACTAGTGCGCGCATGCGCAGTTTTCTCAAGGATCACCCACAGACGGCGAGGAAGAGGAGGAGGCAGCCCAGGGACACCGCAGTACAGGTAAGTGTCTTTTATTTTACTTTTGATTAATGTAGGATTAATTGTTAATAGGGGGGTGGAGGCAGGGGTTGGCCAACTCTGCTCCGCTGCGGAGTGGGCGGAGATTTGCCTACTCCGCGTTGTCCGTGGAACGCGGAGTAGGCAAATCTCCACACACTCCGCGGGCGGAGCGGAGTTCTCCGTCCGCGGTTAATCCAAAGCAATCCAAGAGCTTTTAAATTCCCATTGTGGATTCAGATAACAAAAGGGTGTTGTCTGCAAACAGTAAGGATGGGATCTTAACTCCGGCAAGGCATGGGGCATCACCTTTACATCTCTCAAGCTTGGATACCAGATCATTGATATAACGGAGGAAGAGGGAGCCTCACTCCCCGATTCACAGCTATTGGGTCGGTCAACTGTCCCACATCTGACCTGGGCATATTTAGGGACTCTCTAGGGACAAGGTCACAGTTGCGGTGAAGGGTAACATTGGAATCACAGAGGGAGATATTAGCTGGCACAGCAGCGACCTGGCCCGCAGCAGGAAACGATTCAGAAGTACTTTGGGCATCTGTAGTAATGGGTTCTGTGGATGGGCTAGCCGAGGATGCTAGCAAACAACCAGGAGCAACCCCAAAATCCAGGGAGAGTCGACTCTCGGCCAGCTCGATTTCCTTAGAAACAACATTAACTGCACGAACCAGGAAAGAGTACAATATTGTGCCACTAGAATGGTTAATGGGGCAGCAACTTTCTCCCCTGGGGCTTTCCTCTTTCCCATAGTTCTAAGGCCCCAGATGGCAAAGCTAGGAGTCAAGAGATGAGGGCCAGCCCAGCATCGTCCAGCCGCAGACGGCTGCGGGACTGACGCAGCGCTTTAGAAAGCGTTGGGGGCTGCAAGACCCCTCCTCAACCAAGGAGAGGCTGGAGGACGTAGTCCCTCCCCAGCCAGTGCCTCAGGAAATCTAGTGCGGCAGTATGTGGTCGGGAAAAGTGCTCCAAGTAAATAGCCATGTTATTCTCTATGGGCCATCCATAAGCAAAGGAGGGAAACAGGCAACACCCCAGCCGCTGGTGGTGGTAAGCAAAGTGTCCTTCCACCTCTATGTCCATGCAGTGTTCAGGAGTTCAGCGACTCCTAGCCTCAGAGCGCCAGTAACCTCACGCTCTCTTACCCCAGGGCCACCAATTCCTCCCGAACGGTTGCTGCTCGTACACTCCCCACAGTGCCCGGCCCCCAAGGTGTAATTTTCCAATCTGTCATCAATCCATATAGTCCATATAGCCCACTAACAAACAAGAGAGAAGAGGGGGAGAAGAGAGCACCCCAGAGTCCAGGTTGCAGTTTGGCCCACAAATGGGGCTTAGTGCCATAATCGTCCAAGCGGTGGACACTGGCATCTGAGGGGGCCTAATTCTGTTGCCCCAAAGTCACAAAGTCGCGGCCGCTGTTGGGCATCCAGGCTTCTTACCACATCCCAGCCAACGCTCCTTTCCTCTCTCAATCCGGCGCTGCCTCTCACGCTGCTTCTTCAGAGCCCCAGCACCCAGTCCCCACTCTGCTCAGCTCTGCCCAGTGATCTCCCGGGTCCCAAGACAATGAGATCCAATTGCTCAGACTCTCGGCCCGCACATGGGGGTACGGCGCTTCAGTGCTGCGACAGTCTCTCCTCTCAGCTACGGGATGAGCTGCCCTCTTAAATCCCTAAACCTAGTCTTGTTTACCACCCATATGCAAACCTCTCCTCTGGTCTCCTATTTTACAGTCTTCTTCTAATATTATGATTGCTTCAACCCATTCAGTGTTGCTAAGCTCCCTTACTCCAGCCCCTACCCTTCATACCACCTCACAAAAGCCAATGCCCTCCGGTATGTCAGCCCTTTCAACTCCAATGCTGCTCACATACTTAGTCTTTACCCACTCTATAGTTCAATACTATTTGCTCCTCGTCATAATTAACCATCATCTACTCCAATGTTTCTCTCATTCACCACACATCTCTCCCCGACCAACATCCCCTTCCTCTCACATGTCAGTCTTGCCCCATAATCAAGCCACTCAGTCCCCCACATCCTACAGGTCCCCCATACTACAACCATTTTCCTAAACTCAAGCCTTTTCTGACTTTAAATTGTAAGCCATCAAATCTTACTGTAACCTTCTTCCCATTCTTCAACCTCGTCCCACAGATGGATTCCTTCATTATATAATTGAAGTTATTTTTTTGTTTTTTGGATGCTGGGAGCAGCTGGAGGACTTTGTAGACTTTGTACAGGTACAGGGAATGAAGGCATAGGCATCTATTCACAAACTGCATTTTGTAGCATACTCAGTAGTACTACTAAAGTACTACAGAATGCTATTCACAAACCTACATGTGTAAATCTCCACCTCTCCTGTTTTTCCTATGGGGAGATCCTCACACATGTTCCATGCCCAGCTCTCCCTGTGCTGCTGCATCGCTCTTGCTCCTGTCTTCTCCTTGCTTTTCCCCCAGTTGCTTAATGCCTTCTCCTTGCTTTTCCCTCGTTCTCATTACTTTCTCCTACTTTCCCCCAGTTTTTAGTGTGCTGTCTCCTTGCTTTTCCCTCATTTTCACTGCTCTCTCCTTGCTTTTTCCCCATTTTTTGTGTGCCTTCTCCTTGCTTTTCCCTTGTTTTCATCACTTTCTCCTTTATTTTTCCTGTTTTTGTGTGCCTTTTCCTTGCTTTCCCCTCATTTTCAATGCTTTCTCCTTGCTTTTCCCCCCATTTTTTGTGCAGCCTCCCCACGCAACTCCAGACCACCACTTCACTTCCGGAATTCCGATTGGCTCTCAAAACCTGGCTGTTCAAATGAGCCTTCGGGACCTGCAAGCGCCTGGATACCCTGTTGGGTGATTAGCTGTGTTTTACAAATCCTGACTGATTAATTGACACATGTAAGTTTACTACTTAGTAGTAAATGTGGGAGGGACCAGGAGGAGTGGCTAGAAAAAGGGCCATATTTAATACTAAATGGGAGGGATTTAGGAAGGAGTAATGAAGGTTTTAGGGAGGGGAATGCACCTACTCACAAGAGAGTAACCCTATTGCTATTCACAAACAGAACTTTCAAAGTTACTACAGCCAAAATGGATACAGAACAGTAGTAAATTACTCCAGCTCACAGCTGGAGTAAGTCCAACACCACACATGGCCAATCACTGATAATGCAACACTCTCACCTAGAAAATAATGGAGGCAGCTACTTAAAATACACCCCCAAATCAAATTATTTAAAATAGCTAAAAACATAAAAACAACTAATTATTGTTAAACAATCTAAAAAATATATATATTTATTATTTAATGCTAAAATATATTTTTAAAACCTTTTGATTTATAAATTAATAGAAAATTTATTTTTATTAAAATATAAATAAATTACTTTTAATTAATTCTATACATCACTGTCAATGATTAATGCATAGTAAAAAGTATATTTTTATTATACATGGAATATTTTTTTAGATGTAAACTTTCAGAAAATATTTGATTTTAATTCAATATATTTAAATTAATTAGAGATTGGATTTAAAAATAAGTTAATAGTGGTGTAGCTTTTCTATTTTGTTTACATTTAAAGATAGTGTATGAAATCAATTGACCTTAATATTTAACATGTAAATATTTTTTACTGTACATTTCATCTGGAATGAAAGTTCCATCCATGGCGTTTACTGCAATAGAACTCTCTTTCTTCATGAGTGGAATATGCTTTTCCTTGGCCCACTGAATGTCCATATAGCAGTTTAACGTTCCACAGTCTACCAAGACGGGTACAAAATAAGAACTCTTGAGGAGTGTGGTGGACGGATAGGACATGAATAGAAAAGATGTCCTTCCGGTCCACAATATAGGCATAATCCTCGTCTCCACCATCAGGATTTTTCGTCTTCAGTTAGCAGACCTCCTGTTAGACCTGTTTGCATCAGTACTTCTTCAGATTCTACTGTCTTAGCTGCTGGTGTTTGGTTCAGTTTTAAAATAGTTTGTTTCCTCCATTCCATCTTTTGCTCTCAAATTTGATGGTTGATCTGTGTTGTTAACAGAACAAAGCTCTTGAAAAGAAGGCGGACGAGCTGCACAAGCAAGTTCCTCCTTTGATCCATCTATTAACCCATTTTGAACCAGGGTAAACAAGATGGAGTCTGGTTCCCCAACCTCTTGGGCTAAGGGCTGGGACTTAGTGACATAGGACTGGAGGTCTCAGGAACTTTGTGAAAATCCAAAATCTCCTCCTGGGCAGAATATTTATGATCCTGGTGATCAAACACTGCCCTGAGCTCAGCAATAAAGGCTTCACAATTATCCAGAATTTTGAAAATGGGTGGCTCATGCAAGGGCGTTTCCAACCATGTTACTCATTATCAACCCCACCATAGACTTAGATTGGATTGTCAGAGCTCTGATTGGAAGCAGCCATGCACAGTGTTACAGAGACGCCATTTGCACCTGCTTCAGGAAAGGAATCACCCTAGGATGCATCATGGAATGCCAGATCTCAGTGCGTGCCGTGGAGCAACCAAGCACACAGAACGTCCTAAGACAGTAAGTGTTTCTGTGCCAGGTGAGTCCTCCTCACGGTGACAACGATGGTCAGAACGCAGACGGAGAAGCTGAGCTGTCTGGTGTTCTGCTGATGTAAGCCAGGAGCTCCTAACATGAACATGCAAAGATCCTTGCTTGTAACGGCTTTCAGAGTATTCCCCTGATATTAAGAAGGAGAGATTTCAAAGAGGAGGAGAGACAACATCTCCCTGTAGTAACACATTTATCGAAGGATCAATGTCACCAGTATTAGCATCTCTCCTGCTCTTCCTGAGAGCATATACGAGCAAGTATCTTGCCATTTCCTTCTTTGTTTTGCATGTGTATACATCCTTCATCCTCTCTCCCTTTCTATCCGCCTCTATCCCTCATCAAGCCTTCCCATGATAAGTCCATCTTGTTCCTTCTCTATCCACCACCTGCACCACCACTCCTGCTTTCTATACAAATTGAAATCCGCTCCATTGTTCATCCCCTACTTTACACAACTTTCACCTCATCACTTTCATCCACCATCCTACACCCATCTTCCATCTATTTCAACCCTTTCTCTGCCACACATTTTTCACTTTCTTCCCCACACATTCCTCACCAATACTTTACCCTCTATATGCTCTATCTCTCTTTTCATCACCTCCTCTCCACATTTGTAGTCCACTATAGCATCTCCATTAACAACTACCTCGTCTCTTTCCTCCCATCATCCTATATTCCAGTGACCATTCCAATTCCATCACCCCTCTACCGTCCATCCTCTTGCATCATCTAACGTGTCACTCAGAATCCCCATGCCCAAAGCACCCTCCACCACTTGCTACCACTAACCAGCCACCCTACCCCTTCAACACCCAAACGCCCCTACATCCTCTACCCCAATCCTATCTCCCCACGCCCTTCCTCCACCAAATTTCCATTTCTCCACTCTTCCTTCTTTGCTTCCATCTTCACCCCCCATCCATCTCCTACTCACATTCTCTGCCCCCTTCCTTCAAGTTCTTCTATTCACATTCCTCCTACGTGTCCTTTACCCTACCCATTGACTCTCATTTTCCACAATTACTTCATCCACCTACTCCATTCTACATCCCTCTCGGTCACCATCAACTCCCTCCTCTCAGCCTCAATTATGGTTTCCTTCTCCTATCCTCCATAACCATCGCACTTCTCCTTAAATGTCATTCTCCATCGAACACTCCTATCTCCTTCTACCCTCTATTCACCATCTGCTTCCAGCCTCCAGCTGACCCCTCCCATCATTAGTCCTCCCACATCATCTTTCTTTCTCCTTCCCATTTTCTATTAATATCTCCCACTCCCACCTCCCTTTTGATTCACTACTCACCCTTTCCAATACTTACACTGCCATCTCCTATGGAGGAAAAAGGGGGAATGGAAGGGCTACTTCAGGAAGAGTGGAGGGTGGAGGATGGGAGGGGATATGGGTTGTAAAAGATAAGAGCTAGAAGTTGGGTTGAGGTCAAGAGTGGGTGGAGAATGTAGAATAAGATGTGGGAATATGGATGGAAAAAGGTGTGGTAAAGGTGGGATGAAGGATGGGAAGAGGAATGACTGTTGTGATTTGGAGTATGTATGGGAGGTGGATGTAGGAAAAATATGAAACAGAGGATGAGTAATAGAATGGATGAAGTAAACAGGCAGGAGGGGATATGGAGCATGTGTGGGGATGGAGGATGGGACAAAAAATAGGGAGGATGGCAGCTAAAAGGCAGATGGTTGTTGAATGTCAGTGCATGGACAATAGAAGAGCATTGTGGTCGATCTAATAGGTATGGAGGTCAGTGATGAGGGCAAAGGATAGATGGCAGTGATTTAGTGGAAGATAGAAGAGGAGAGTGGAGGATGTCGCCAGTGAGGAATGTGATTGGGAGCTCACACTGTGATATGTATGAGGAATGGATGAAGAAAAAAGTAAAGGGGGCTGAATCCTTGGAGTGGTAGAGAATGGGGAGGATGAAAAGGTAAAGAAGATAAGCTGGAAAGAGCGATGGAAAAAATGAGGGGGTAAAGGGTAGGTGGGATTGTAAAGTAATGAAATGGAGAAAAGATGATAAAGGGGTGAAGATGGAAGTGGGCGAGGATGAGACCAGTGGGACCGGAAGGATGAATATTTGTATGAGGGATGAAGAGTGCGAGGAGAGGAGGGTGAAAAGGGGAGGTAGATGGAAGATGGGTATGCAGTGGGACGAGAAGACGAATGAATGGAATGGTTAGAGGAATATTGTCACAGCCATCCTGTTTCCTGCCTGCAGTTCATACAGGTTGAAAGGTAAGCCCGCGAGAGCTGCTGGATGCCGTGCTGTGTGGGGAGGTGCGGGGGTAGCAGCAGCAGTGGCGGCTCCTCCGCTAAGGCAGAGGAGCGTCGCCCCACTGCTTTTAGGCAGTATGACGAAAGGAAAAATAAAATGATAATAACATTTTATTGTTTCCAGCTGCTTTGCGGGCGGGGCTGCTCTGCTCTCAGAGCAGGGCAGGAGAGGAGTGGTTTGCCCACTCCAAGCGCACATGAATGCTTGGCCGGCCCTCTCGGGCTGGCCAAACATTCAAGCACACTTTGCATGTTCTCCACGCAGGCTGCATTACAGCCTGCATGGAGAACATGTCTAGGCCTCCATTCCCTGGCTGAGTGCCGAACCACGGCGCTCAGACCAATCACAACGCTGCATTGCAGTGTTGTGATTTGTCTGGGGAGCCTGGGTGTGCTTCCTGGTTGCTGTTCGGCTCAAGTCCAACAGAAGAGAGAGGGAGCAGAGACGTGGGACGCGGCGATAAGGTAAGTGTTTTTTTTGTTTTTTTTACATTCCCCTTCCTCCTACCGCCGCCCCACCCCGCCACCCCCGATCCGTGCTGGCCGCCACTGAGCAGCGGTACATTGAGGGGTCAGGGGGTGGACAGAAAAGAGCAGCAGGAGTTTTAAAGTCAAGGGTAGGAAAATGATGCAAGCTGGATATTTGCCGGGGGTGATTGCTTCACTACGACCTTGCTTTGCAGGGGTCATGGCAAAGGATGGCGACAGTGGTATCAGAACTCAAGTAGGGGTGCAGGAGGAATGTTGTCGATAGCTCCACCTTGTCTATCAGGGGTGGGAGCGAAGATGGGGACACCTGGAATTTTTATTTTTCGGTGTGCTAACAGGATAGTATGGCATCTCCAATATGGTGCCTGGTACCCCCATTGTCCTGAGTGATCCTCGAGGCAGCAGGAACGTTTCCAGCTGCCACAAAGGGTCACTGAAGCTGTCCCTGTTTTTGACAAAGTTGCCAGATGCAAAACCTAAACAATTCTCCTTTACCAGGTGGCATGAATGGTGGCAAGGATTAAAAAGAAGTGTTGTACAGTTACTCTAGGTCTGACAAAATCTCTCTGACTTAGTGTCAGGCTGGGATGGGACCTGGACAAACTGATCTCTCCCTTCAGAGATGATAGCAGGTTCCTGTCACCCAGCCACGGCATGGCTGGTAAGAGATCCAGAGCATCTTTATGACTAGCTTTCTAATCCAACTTTGAAATGAACTGAAAGCTACTGAGAAGTTACACTCATTTGCTCCTATGCACACATGATTTCTAGAGAAGAATTGTTCCTCGTCTACCAGCTCTGAGCTAGGGAGTGCTCGAAAAATCTGATAACACTGTCTCCCTTACAGACACTCAAACGTTTACATGGGTGCACATTCTGCCACACATAAACACATAGTGCACGTGTGCACACACACACACACAGCTATCACTAGCAGCCTTGAAAATGCTACAGAAGTTACAGAGATTCAAAGCGTCATACACACAATATTGCAACTAGGAATGATTCCACTTTGAAGATTGATTTGGGCTGAAAAAGCATACTTGAAATTCAAAGTTCTGGCATTTTTAGGCTTTGTTTACATAAGAATGCTAACTCTTCATACCTACCTGGGTGTGTAGGACATTGGATGTCTGTAAAATCGAAGCGGAGAGGATGTGATTTTATAGTCAGAGCTGTTGACTTTGTAACTGGGGAGTCGGGTTTGAATCCTGGCCTTGGTGCAACATCCTGTGATCTTGGACAAAATAATTTAATGTATCCATGCGTAATGTAATAAATCTGACCCTGTGTAATGTAACTGGTGCTCATTTAAAGTGTTCCAGTGCCCAGGAGCTGAGTTTGCACAATGTAAAACTGTGAAAATATAATATTTTTAAAGTAAATATTGCCACTCATTTTTCCCAATATATCAAGGTGGTGTCTTAACCAATGGAGTCTTAGCATTGGCATAGGAAAGATTTATATTTTGAATAATTTGTTTTTAAAAAGGTACAGTGTGGCAGTATGGAGTATCCCAGGAGCCCTCCTTGTTCCTTTCCAGATGCCATTCAGCAGCACACGTTGTATGAACCCTTTTTGATGCAGTAGAAGAAGTTATTTTTTCCAGTGCTTTTTTTGTCCTGGCCGTCCGTCTTTAATATCTCAAGGGCCTATGAGCAAAGGCCAGGGCTCCATGAAAATTATGTGTCCATACTTAAACAGTCCAAAAACCACAATTAAGACCTCTGAAGTTGAGAATCAAAGGCAGTGCACGTTTCTCACAGTGCCTGTCAGTGGGTCCTAAAGTTGTTCCAAATACATGCTCATCCAATACTGCGCTTCTCTGCAGAGTGCACATTACATTAGTCACATGTGGCAGTTGTGATTCTGTGCAAACGTGCAAGAAGGAACTGCACAGGTGTTGAAATATTAACATTGCACAAGTAAAAGAAACTCTGTCCTTACAGGAGTGTGGGTGTGTTATGTATGGGGGATATTGAAGTGAAGGAGCTTCAAGGAAGTACATGCAAGATCAATTTAACAAACTTGAAAGAATGGAAAGCTAATGTGGTCCTGCCAGAAATCAAATTTTTAACTTGGAGATCATGGCTATCTTACCAGCCATCAGGACTTCAAACTAATAACTTGCAGATCATGGCATATTTTATTTGTCAGGCCCAGCTCCGCAGGATCCAGTCGCAGCAAACAAAGGTCCACCTCCTGATAGCACCAACACCCTGAAAGCAATATGTACAAGGTATTCGAGTGATCAGGCGAGGGAAAGGAGAGGGAAGGGACAGCAGTGGAATAGAACCTGAAACAACAAACATATAGATATAAACAAATGTATGATATCTACTCTCATATATATCTCGCTAAAGGATAACACATTAGTACCTGAATATAAACACTGAAGTAGATACAGTCCTTGGGCAATCTCAAATAGTGCACAAACCAATCCTGGACCTGAAATGATAAACACTCACAATCATTAATGCCTGCAGATTCGCACGACTCACAATCTGAATGAACCCACACATGACCTAATACATACCCACAGGTTGTTTTGCACACTCGGAAAAAGAGACCCCTGGAATTCCGTAGAATAATTAATAACCTTCCCCTTAGTGCAGGCAATATAACTTCAAAGCCAGACTGGAGAAGTATGCATAGCCCCTTCTCAGGGAGTAGCGGTAACCCTATGGTTAATTGTCACCATTTAGAGATGCCTTCCTTCAGAGTACGAATCCCAACAAAGTCTTGTCACTTCCCAAAGTATAATGGAAACAAAGAATACAAACGGCAATAGGCGGTTAACTCACCGCTGTATTCCGCTGTTCTTCTAGGGCTGAAATCTGAACTTTTCCCCAATCCCAACGGCAATACGCGGTAATTACACCGCTGTATTCCGCTGGGAGAACATTCACCGAAGCCTGAAACCCAATGTAACCAGAGACGGCAATACGCGGTAGCACCGCCGTATTCCGCTCCAGGATCTCTGTCTCTGCACTCGAGACTTGAATCAAAGCAGGAAGCCGAACTCCAGGCTTCCTCACCTTTCCTCACTGAGTACTCACTTGACTGTCGCTGACCATCCGAGCAGCGGATCTCTACACACGGGAATCTCTGTAGCAGGAACCCCCGTCGGCGCTTCCTTCCTCCGGTCTCTCTCGGCCGAGAGAGAACAATCCAAACAAACAGTATTACGCGCAGCGTCCTGCGCGACGTGCTCGCCTAAATACCCATCCTCCCACGGGCATCATGGGATTTGTAGTTCGTTGGTACCAGTAGTCCTTTTACGTACTCGGTAGGCGCTGCAACGCATGATACCTGACAGTAGGTCCCCCTCCCCTAGCGCCTCCTAGGCCCAGGTTTTGACGGACACCGCCTGTGAAATGAACGAATAGCCGAAGGTGCATGCACATTCTGCCACGGCTCCCACGAGTCGTCCTCTGCAGAATACCCCTTCCACGAGATCAGACACCAGAGCACCCCTCTCCGCATCTTTGAATCCCGAATACACTTCACCTCATATTCCGCACCCCCCTCGCAGATCACTGGTGGCGGAGCACGTCTGCGCGCCCCCAAGGCAGGTTTCAGGAGGTTACAGTGGAACACCGGGTGAATCCGAAGGGTTCCGGGCAGTTTCGGCTTGTAAGTGACAGGGTTGAGGCGTTTAACAATGACGTAAGGACCGATAAATTTAGGGTGGAAAATGCTTCGCAGCTTGAAACGAATGTTCCTGGTGGACAGCCATACCTTGTCCCCCACCTTATACTGAGGCCCCTCTATCCGATGGCGGTCTTCCCATGTCTTATAGATCTTTTTGGCCTGGATCAGATGGCTTCTGACTTTCCGCTGTAGTGAGTGGAGCTTCCGCACGTGAGACAGGACCATGGGTTGATTCGCCACCTCCTCAGGGATATTGATAGGCAATATCCTGGCATCGTATCCATAATTAGCACGAAAAGGAGATAGACCGACAGAGCTATGCCAAGCATTGTTATATGCCAGTTCTGCCATCCACAACATGTCCACCCAGGATTCCTGAGCCTCCTTCGCATAACATCGGAGGTACTTTTTTAGGGTTTGGTTCAGGCGTTCTGTCTGCCCATCCGTCTGTGGGTGAAAACTTGTCGACAAAGACGAGTCTATATGCAGGGCCTTGCACCATAATTTCCAGAAACTGGCTATGAATTGCGGCCCCCTATCGGACACAATGACTTCAGGCAGTCCATGTACCCTGACAATATTAGTTAACAGGAGCTGGGCTGTTTGACTGGCCGTAGGGAGATTAACACAAGGAATGAAATGTCCCATCTTGGTGAGTCTATCCACTACTACCAAGATAGCAGAATAACCCTTCTCGAGGGGTAAACCAGTAATGAAATCCAGACTGAGGTGTCGCCACGGGTGGTGAGGAGTGGGCATGGGGATGAGCATTCCCTTGGTCTTAACGTTTTCATTCTTGGCTCTCGCACATTCCTCGCATTGTGCCACACAGGTAGCGACATCTGCCTTTAAAGAGCCCCACCAGAAATGACGTTGTAGTAGATGCAATGTTTTCCGCACTCCCGGATGACCCGCTAACGGAGAGACATGGCACCACTTGAATGCCTTCTTTTGTAGGTCGGTAGTGGGTAGATACAATCTGTCTCTATAGAAGGGCAATCCCTGCTTCACGGTGCGCTCCACCGCCTCCGTAGCCCAGGCCTCCCAGACGGAGAGGGACTTATGTTTTCTCACTTCTGCTAAGAAGTTTTCCACTCGGACAACACACAGCACTTTAGACGGTTCAATGATAGCCTCAGCTTGGACATCATGACGTGAAAAGTCAGTCGTATCCTGTCTAGATAAAGAGTCGGCTTTGCGGTTCTCCACCCCTGGTCGGAACGTAACAATAAAGTCGTATTCCGCAAAAAACAACATCCATCTCATTTGTCTTTGTGAAAGATGTCGTGCCGACTTCATATACTGCAGATTCCTATGATCCATATATACCGTGATAGGGTGGCTAGCCCCCCACAGATATTGCCTCCATTCCTGGAACGCCCTCTTTATGGCCAACAACTCCTTCTCGGCAATAGAGTAATTCCTTTCTGCAGAGTTCAGTTTTTTGGACAAGGAGGCCACCGGATGAAGCTGTCCTGTGCTCTGATCTCTTTGAGAGAGTATGGCGCCCACAGCCTCATCGGAGGCATCAGCCTCCACCACAAAGGGATGCTCCGGACGTGGATGTGCAAGGACGGGAGCCGTGGTAAATGCAGTCTTTAGAAAACGAAAGGCTTCTTCCACCTCACTGGTCCATTGGAAGGGACTCCCCTTCCTGAGCAGCCGGGTTATTGGAGCAGCAACCTGGGAGAAATGGAGGATGAATCTCCGATAATAGTTCGCGAAGCCCAGGAAACACTGTACGTCACGTACATTTTGCGGGGTTGGCCATTCCTGCACCGCCAGCACCTTTCTCTCTGCCATGTGTAAACCCTCTGGGCTAAGTACAACCCCCAGAAATTCCACTCGTCTCACCCCAAACTCACATTTGCTCAATTTACAGAACAACCTGTGGGCACGCAACTTGGACAACACTCGGACGACATGACCGGCATGCCCCTCCACTGAGTCAGAATAGATGAGGATGTCATCTATATACACCACAACAAACAGGTCCACGTATTCCTTTAGCACATCGTTGAGGAAATACTGAAATGCCGCTGGGGCGTTACAAAGGCCGAACGGCATAACAGTATACTCAAACAGACCATATCGGGTCTTGAACGCTGTTTTCCATTCATCCCCATCCCTGACACGCACCAAGTGGTACGCCCCCCTCAAGTCCAGCCGTGTGTAAATGCTGGCCTCCTTCACTTGGTCAAGTAACACAGAAATGAGGGGCAAGGGGTATCTGTTTCGTACCGTGTTTTTGTTTAATACTCGATAGTCCACACAAGCCCTCAGGTCTCCATTAGCTTTCGATATAAAAAAAAGCGGTGATGCTGCCGGTGACCGTGAGGGTCGAATGAACCCTATTTCTAAATAGTGATCCAAGTATTCACGCAGGTGTTTGGTTTCTGGGACAGACAAGGCATACACTCTACAGGCAGGGACCGTGGCCCCATCCACCAAGCCTATCCTACAGTCATACTCCCTGTGAGGGGGTAACTGTTCCGCCTGTATCTCGCTAAAAACATCCCTGAACTGTGAGTATTCCTCAGGTAACTTAACCTCCTTTTCTGCTGCGGTGGCCACCACATACGGATGTCTTAGAGCCGCTGCCTGTGAGGGGCATTTCTGGACCAAATGTTCCTGACATTCTTCTGAGCGGAACTGGATGGACTTAGTTTTCCAATCTATAGCGGGATTGTGACGACACAACCAAGGCATACCTAGTATGACCTCATACTGCGGGGCTTCAATTATGTTCAGTGATAACAGCTCCGTATGTCTTTCCTCTGCCATGTCTAAGGTCAACATGATGGTCTCCGTTTGCTCAACGACCAAACCGGATTTCAACGGTTGGCCATCCACGGCGAATACTTCTTCAGCCGTTTTCTTGGGTACCCTTTGCAACCACTGCCTATAAAATTACCTGTGGCACCAGAGTCTAACATGGCCTCCACCTGATGAGACTGGTTATTACTATCAAGGTTCATGGAGATCACTATGTGGGTTTCTGTATCTAACAAGTCTGACGTAGCCAAAGAGGGGAGCTGCCAACCCTTGTTTGTCTCTACACTACCCAGAGAAACCCCTGAAGGAGTAGTAGGGTCTGATGTGGATACAGCCACCCTTTTACTACGGGACCATGCTTCGGAGGACTTGGGTTTAATGGGGCATTCTCTTACATAATGTCCCTTTTTACCACAGTACATACATAACCCCTGCACTCGTCTGTTCTCTCTTTCTTCTTTGGACAAAGGTATACGAACAGCCCCTATTTCCATTGGTTCTGGCGGCGTATCGGAGCTAGGTAAAGACCGACGTGGAGGTCTCTCTGATCTATAGTAACCTCTCTCCCACCTCTTTTCTCGCCCCCTCTCTCGGACATCCTCCCATCCAGACGCAGGGTTAAATTAATCATGTCCGTGCACGTACTGGGTTGAGGATCAATCTGTGCCAAGACATCCTTTAACTCCTCTCTCAGTCCCTGATAAAATAAAGACATTCGCTTTTCCTCTGGCCAAGCAGTTTCGGCCACTAATCTGTTGAACGTAGTTAAATATGTAACCAAATCATTTCTCCCTTGTTTAAGATCCAACAATTCTTTATCGGCACTAAATGTGGTCGCCCGTCGATCAAAAACCCTCTCAAACTCTGCTCTAAAAGCAGCCCAGTCCGATAGCACAGCATCATTGTTCCTCACTAAAGGGACAGCCCAGGTGGCTGCGTCCCCAACCAAGTAAGAAATTGCAAACGCTACTCTGGAGTGGTTGTTGGGAAAAGAGGCCGGTTTGCAGGAGAAGTGCAGCATTATCTGCGTCAGAAACACCTGTATTTTCAATGGATCCCCCCCATACCTTTCAGGACTAGCCAATGGAATGGGGGGAGGTACCGTAACCTGTATTTGTGAAGACGCCGAAGAGACGTCAAACGGGTTCCTAGATAATTTGTCTACCTTATCTCTTAAAGCGGCTGTTTCTGCCTTTGAGGATGCCAACTCCTGTTGTACCAGGACTAGCACCTGAAGGACGTCCTCCATGGTAGCCATTCTCTACCCCGTCTGGACCGGGCGGAGCTAAATACGTGGGCGCGTAATTCTGTCAGGCCCAGCTCCGCAAGATCCAGTCGCAGCAAACAAAGGTCCACCTCCTGATAGCACCAACACCCTGAAAGCAATATGTACAAGGTATTCGAGTGATCAGGCGAGGGAAAGGAGAGGGAAGGGACAGCAGTGAAATAGAACCTGAAACAACAAACATATAGATATAAACAAATGTATGATATCTACTTTCATATATATTTCGCTAAAGGATAACACATTAGTACCTGAATATAAACACTGAAGTAGATACAGTCCTTGGGCAATCTCAAATAGTGCACAAACCAATCCTGGACCTGAAATGATAAACACTCACAATCATTAATGCCTGCAGATTCGTACGACTCACAATCTGAATGAACCCACACATGACCTAATACATACCCACAGGTTGTTTTGCACACTCGGAAAAAGAGACCCTGGAATTCCGTAGAATAATTAATAACCTTCCCCTTAGTGCAGGCAATATAACTTCAAAGCCAGACTGGAGAAGTATGCATAGCCCCTTCTCAGGGAGTAGCGGTAACCCTATGGTTAATTGTCACCATTTAGAGATGCCTTCCTTCAGAGTACGAATCCCAACAAAGTCTTGTCACTTCCCAAAGTATAATGGAAACAAAGAATACAAACGGCAATACGCGGTTAACTCACAGCTGTATTCCGCTGTTCTTCTAGGGCTGAAATCTGAACTTTTCCCAATCCCAACGGCAATACGCGGTAATTACACCGCTGTATTCCGCTGGGAGAACATTCACCGAAGCCTGAAACCCAATGTAACCAGAGACGGCAATACGCGGTAGCACCGCCGTATTCCGCTCCAGGATCTCTGTCTCTGCACTCGAGACTTGAATCAAAGCAGGAAGCCGAACTCCAGGCTTCCTCACCTTTCCTCACTGAGTACTCACTTGACTGTCGCTGACCATCCGAGCAGCGGATCTCTACACACGGGAATCTCTGTAGCAGGAACCCCCGTCGGCGCTTCCTTCCTCCGGTCTCTCTCGGCCGAGAGAGAACAATCCAAACAAACAGTATTACGCGCAGCGTCCTGCGCGACGTGCTCGCCTAAATACCCATCCTCCCACGGGCATCATGGGATTTGTAGTTCGTTGGTACCAGTAGTCCTTTTACGTACTCGGTAGGCGCTGCAACGCATGATACCTGACATTATTTGCCCTTAAGATAAGGCAGCAGGTAACTTCTAGGCATGTCATTCACTCCCTTGCCCATCACTATGATTCTGATCTCAGGGGAGCTTTCACGGTGTCTCATGCAAAACATACTGAGAACATGCAAGTGATATTTCTTAAACATTTTATCTTCATTGCAAGGGAAAAAGCTACTTGATCGCTAGGCTGAGGACTCCTATTCAAGCAGCAGGAACATTTGAGGAAGTGAATAAGAAGGTACGCATTGGTTTTTGAGTGATGGGTGAAGGGGCAGTGCTGAAGTTGGCCCTCACTAACCTTTGAGCAAGTAACTTGCAGAGCCTCATCAGTGGTATACAGCATATACATACTGCAGCAATTTTGGGAGCACCTACTTAAAGCCTGGATGAGCTGGAATTACTTTTTATCCACTTACCACAGAATTATTCTTTAATCCACATTTATTTTATTTAAAACATAAGATTTTTGTAAAGATTTTTTTGAAACTACAAAGTTAAAAACCTGCTGTACCTCATGCAGCTGTAAAATTGCAGCCATGTACTATTCATTAACATGCAGCTTCGAATTTTGTATCTTAGGTTAAGCAAACATTTGACATGGATCGTTTTCTGCTCCCAAGAAATGGTAGAGTGCTCAAGCGAAAGGCTGAAACAGAAACAGATGGAGAGAGAAAAGCTGCAAAAAGAAGGAAACATGATTCCTCCTATTTGGACATTGGTTTCACCTGCATTGTTGTTAGTGGAGAAAGTAGACCACAGTGTGTGGTTTGTGGCGTGATCTTAGCTAACGACAGCTTGAAGCCAACCAAACTAAGGCGTCACTTTGAAACGAAACATGGGTCTCTAGCAGGAAAAGCAGAGATTTTTATGCCTGGAAGTTGCAAGAGATAACTCAGCAGAAAGAAGTGGTGAAACATGTGGCAAATACTCCTGCAAATGCATTAAAAGCATCATACCAAGTAGCATACCACATTGCCAAAAACAAAAGGCCCTTTGTAGCTAGAGAAAAAGTGCTTCTCCCAGCATTGCTCGACGTGGCTAGGACAATGCTTGGTGAAAAAGCAGCAGAGAAGTTCAAAAGTATACCCATCTCAGACACAACAGTTTTCCGCCGCATCTCTAACATGTCAGAAGATATCCAGAGACAGCTCATAGCCCGGTTGAAATCAAGTTTATTCACTTTGCAGTTGGATGAAACAACTGATGTTTCAAAGGATGCCCATTTAATTGCTTATGTTCGATACTGCTAGGAAACACTATTATTTTGCGAGCCAATCAAGGGGCGAGCACCAGGATCCGATTTGTTTGCCATTATCAATGACTTCCTGAGTATCCATGGCTTAAAATGGGAAAACTGTGTTGGAATCTGCACAGATGGTGCTCCTTCAATGTGTGGTGCTAGGGCTGGCCTAAAAGCGGCTCCACATATTCTGTGGACCCATTGTATGATACACCGAGAAGCCCTTGCTGTTCGAAACATGGACAGCGAACTTGAGGATGTGCTGAATTCTGCTATACAAATAGTACATTTTATAAAGACCCGCCCCACAAGAGCTCGTCTATTTGCAATTTTATGTGCAGAAATGGGAGCTGAGCATGATGGCTTGCTGTTTCATACAGAAGTGCAGTGGTTATCCCGGGGGAAAGTGCTGACTCGCATCTTTGAATTCAGGAATGAAGTACTGCAGTTTCTTCTGTGTTTGGACCCCTGCAAAGCAGAACAACTAGGCAATCCCCGCTGGCTTGTGCTTTTAGCATACCTTGCTGGCATTTTTGAGAAATTAAATTCCCTGAATCTGTCTCTGCAAGGAGCTGAAATCACATCTTTTACAATGAATAAAAGAATAACTGCATTCAAGAAGAAGCTTGAATTATGGAAAAGGCTAATTGAAGATGGCCTGTTTGAGCCGTTTCTATGTTTAGTAGATGCCCTTGAGGAGACTGAATATGAACTTCCAAGTGTTGCTGAGATAATAAAAAATCACCTGACGTCTCTCAGGGACAGTTTACAAAAGTATTTTCCCGAGGACAACAATCACTTCAATGACTGGGTTTTTCAACCATTTCTGGCAGAGCTGGCAAGCCATCTCCCGATTCGTATGCAGGAAGAACTGATTGATCTCCAAAGTGACAGCATATTCATTTCAGCAAAGTCTCACTGGGAGAGTTTTGGCTGAAAATGTCTGCAGAATATTCAGCTTTGAGAGAAACTGCTATCAAAACTCTCTTGCCTTTCAGCTCGTCCTATTTATGTAAGATTGGGTTCTCAGCACCTGCAGTATTAAAGACTAAGTACCGTTCAAGACTGGATGTGGAGCACAACCTGAGGATGGCAGTAGCAAAAATCCATCCACAGATTGACCGTCTCTGTGGCGAAAAACAGGCACACCCGTCACATTAATGTTTGTGGTGTTATTATCAATCTATGTCATGTGTAAAACAAAGCATCCTAGTAAAAACAATTTGTGCACATTTTATCTTGGAAAATTGTGTTTTGAGCTGTGTAATAAGCCTCTGTCATTTAACCACACCCACTCACAAACCTGCAGTTTACTAAACACTCTTTTTGTGTTGAACATTATTTGCCGGATATGGCCCGGGATATGCGGGTGACGGTCGATTATGTAGTGTACCAGATTCCAGACATTTCTGTCAGGTGGCGGGGGGCCGACATCTAAAAAAATTCAGCTGGGGGGGCTCAACCTACAAAAGTTTGAAGACCTCTGATCTAATGAGACAACAGATCTCCCCCTATGTCAGATACCACAATTACTTGAACAGAGAGTGACTAATCTGTGACGACGGTCGTGGCGGGAGCCATGCACAATGCTTGTCCTTCCACACCTCCTGATGCTCAACCAAGCGAGTTGTACACAGTACTCATTCTGGAGGAACATAAAATTGGGATGGGGGAATGGGACAAAATAAGAAAATAGCCAATCGCTGACTATATGACAGCTTCCTTGTAACACCCTTCAGGCTCGTCTGTCATCTGCCTCTCATTGTGTGAGTGCCTGAACAACAAGAACAAACATTTCGTTTTTTCTAAAACAAAAACCCTTTACAGCTTTTGATTTACAGTTTCAATCATTAACATTGTCTCAAATGTACTTAGCTTTCTCTTGTCTCTTTTATCTCCAGGAAGCACAAGGTTCTCAGAGGAAGATTTCCTGGATGCGCAGGTAAGTTGGGTTGGCGGGAGAAACACGGGTGGTGGCTTAGCTGGAACTCAGTATCCCTAGCAAAGGGTGTGGTCCAAGGGAGTGGTATTTATACCCTCCTGAAACCAAAATGGCTGCCACCATTACATAGCTATTTTCAGAACCTTCTAGCTTGTTCCAGATGGATTGCCATGTGCTGTCAATGTTTATTTACTGGCTTGTTCCAGAACCTCTTGGATTGTTCCAAATAGATTACAATGTGCTTTCAAAGTCTATGTATTGGTGATTAGTTGACAACCTTGATTTTTTCCCAACAGTCTTAAATTATGTTTCTTCATTAGAGTTCTATTACATTTTAACACTTGTAACTCCCCCTCCACCCTCAAAGCTTTGGCAACCATCTTTTTGCATCACCATGAATGTACCCAAAAAGACCATCCCCCTGGGATACTCTGTGAAACACCTGGCTGGGAGGCCATGACACCCCAGTCCTCTAAGAACCTATTACCTCATCATCTCTTGTATCATTCATCGTTTCTGGGAGAGATATAGAGCTTCAGTTCAGGATTCCAAAGACAGAGCTTGCTGAATATGCCACCTTACCATGCATGCTTTTTTTCCACATGCAATTACAACGCGGTTGTTACAACGACCGCGTTGTAACAGCTCATGCCATTACTCTGCAAGTCGGAACAACAACTTGCTCTAGGGGGGGCACTGGATGTTGGAATAGTATAATTTACTATTCCAACTCCAGTCTGTGCAACAGTAGGGAAGGTGTTGAATTTTAAATCCAACAACTTCTGACCCCTCCGCAAGTCGTTGTTCCGACTTGCGGAGTAATGGCATGCGTTGTTACAACGCGGTCTTTGTAACGACCGCGTTGTAATTGCATGCGGTGTTCCGGATTCGGGGTAAACGATGTTTACCGAGCTTGCCTAATGCTGAGCAAACATGGCACATGAAACAGCACACAAGCTCCTGCACGCATACTTACATATGCCAGTAGGAAAGTCAGCCCTACACTCTTTCTACCTCGAACACTTGCCCCAACCCACTGGACCAGTCACTGAGGTTGCATTCACCAATGTGGTCATCCTCTCTGTACCTGATGCATACCTCCTGTATATACACAAGTCTCAGCAGTCTCCCTCAGTCCCCAAGTCACACATCAATCTCCCTATGTACATGCTCTATAGACATTCTATTCATGCCCTTAGCCTGCACAGGCTTAGCAAACTGCTAGCATACCTACCTACAGTCAATTATGTACAACTCAAACGTGCACATATCTAACTCATAACCTGTTCCTGTCCTTAAACTAAACTCAGTGGCGGTTGCAAAATCAGACAAGAACGAAAGTAAAACACAATAACTAAACAATGCATTCATGGCCATTAACTCTGATGCTGCAGTAATTAAAATATGTTCTCCAATAACATCATTATAATTTAATGCAATAGCAAACACTTAATTAGTTGAACTGAACCAATGCATCGTTATGGAATCAACCAGGCCATTCACGGTGTAAGGCATAAGACGCGAGCTCTGTTAATAGCTGCCAGAGGCCAGAGTCGTGAATCATGTGGAACACCTTCTGCCAGAACTGACTTTTTAGACAACTGCACCTTGTGCGTGGGCCTTGAAGCTTCATTTCTGCCATTATTAAATTGAGGGTTGTTGGCTATGAAAACAGTAAGTTGTCACTGTGGCCTTAGACAGAGCAAGACACAGGTAACCGAGGAAGGCCCACTTGACCTTAGGTTAAATTAGGAGTGAAGCAGTGCAGATAGTTCTCTGTTAGACTGCACTTTATGTAATAAAGCAATTACATTAAATCTGTGCTGAAAGCAGATTTTTATTGGCAAAGTAACTGCATCTATTTCACAATTTGTTGCACTTGGAAAAACTACATACACACAGATTCTCTCTCTCTCTCACACACTTTTATACATACAAGGACCAGTCATTGACCTTAACTCCAAGCACACCTTCATACTGGAGTAGATTCACCATAGTAACCATTTCTACACTTTTTTTGATAGAGGGCCAGTATGTCATTAACAGTATGAGTATGTTTGCTTTGGTAAATCATTCATGTACAAACATTTCAGATGATAAATTATTAAACAACCCATCATTTTTTAGATCTGGGTTTAGCAAAGATTTTTTGTTTTCAATCAAAAAATAGGTATATACTTACTGACAGAGGCCTTCAGTCAGCCTCCTTCATCCAT
Organism: Calotriton arnoldi; assembly: GCA_963921515.1. NCBI lineage: Eukaryota > Metazoa > Chordata > Amphibia > Caudata > Salamandridae > Calotriton > Calotriton arnoldi. Next base: position 1,353,738 of record CAWUFW010001928.1, read on the forward strand.
TGGTCTGCTGTCGCGTTATTCACATGGTGCTTCCACCCGCCACAGCATAGAGCATGGGGCACTGGGTCAGCCCACTTCAGCCATGGCTTACCTGGTTGTGAGTGATGGCATTCTGCTATTGCACAATGTGCACATCTACACAATAAGTAGCCTGCTTTAGTGCCAGGGACTGCTGGTTCAATGTGTGCTTTTACACTAGAACAGATATATATTATGGCTTTTAGACAATGCTTATTTTCATACAGTTCCTTCCTTTGTACAAAAATCATTGGCAAAGCCAATAGGTTACACCTAAGAGAGCTATTAGCTTTGGCAATGATTTGTAACCATGCAGCAGCTGCTGTGTAGCATGGTTAAAACAGATTTTAAAAAGTGCTATAATGTGGCCAGCAGTAATGTACTTTTTTTTTAAAAAATGCGTTAGTGGTGGCGGGTCATAGTGCTTTTAAAAAAAATTGTTTTAGCCTTGTTCTCCCTATCCCCTTTTACCTGTTCTCTCCCCCCACTTGTGTCCTTCGGGATGAGGTAACACAGGGAGAGGGTGGGTGGTAGACAAGCATGTGGGTGAGGGAGAGGACCAGTGAGAGAGGATGGGGAGCACCCGACCATGGAGGGTTGGCAGGAAGGGCTGGGGCAAGCACAAGGGAGGGTCGGCTGTAAGGGCTGTGGAAAGCATACTGTAAATTGAGGGTGGGCAGAACATTCTGGGGCAAGTACACAGACAACAGACAGAGAGTGGGAGGGAGGGGCAGGGGCAGCACATTCACAATGGTGGTGGGTGGCATTCAAGTCGGAGAGGAACATGGAGGGAGGAGAAGTACAGGAGGAGACAGACAGAAAACACACACTCTTGTAGAGTGCTTAAACAAAAAGAAAAAAGTAGCACTTGAAAAAGCGAGCAGTGGAAATTGATGGAGCAAGGTTTCATAAGCGAAACTTGCTTGTATGCAATCCTCCTCACAGTATTAATTTATTAAAACTTGTATTGTTAATACTAACCTTTGCATTCACAAACACAAGAGGGACAGAAGCTTGCCTATGTGTTTTACTAATGAATAACGCTTGTCTGTAATCCAAAATGGCCGCTAAAGCACGGGAACTACACTGCGCATGTCGCAACCTGATCACATGGTGTGACGTCTTTCTTTGCTTGGTAGGAAACTTCTGCTTCTGCGCAGTGTGTCATTACTAAATTGTCGTTTCTTAACGCTACTAATGCTGGATAGAATTTATAATTAAATGGGAATAGAGTAGAAAAAGTGGGCATACAGTGAAACCTTTTATACTGTGATTTTAATGTTTTCTTCTTGCATTTTATTAGCTCGTTAAACTTGGGCCTGGGTTGGTGACCTGAAACTCGAGAGACAGATGGTTCTGCGCATGTGTCCTGTATGCCTGCCAAAGTGAAGTCAACTTGGACATCACCCAAGGCCATGACCTGCTGGCCGAAGATGCTGTACTTTACTTTTCCGTCAACATTTGTTACTTTTGAATAAAATTTGTATAACATTTGTCATGAGACGGGTGGGAAATAAAGTGAATGTATTAATTTGAAGGGGCGGGAATTTAAAACAATAGGCTTCACAATTTAGGCCAAATTTGACATGGTGCGAGAATCCACCCCCTGTCCCTGTCCAATCAGAAGTAGTGGTCCCATATTTTGGAAACATTAAGGGGAGGTACATGGGTGTAGAAGGTATATTAGAATATAGCATTAGCTAATTAGTCAGAGCAGGCGTTCACGAAGAACAGAAGAGCTCCAGACCGCTACAGCTGATCGATTGCAGAGGTCCTGAGGAGGGGCGGCGGAGTCCATTAGAAACGGGAGAATCGAGGAGAAGCCGAGTACCAGAGAGGGGAACGGCGCAGGCGTCGTTATAGAGAGGTCACCAGTCCTGTCCTGATCCTGGAGGAGGTCTTTACTCTTCATCCTTCCTGGGTCCTATCCTTTCCAACTCCTTGGCTAAGGGGCTTGGTTCTCGCATTTAGGTAACTATACTGCAACCTTTAGTTGCGCTGCTGTCTCTATCCTCTCCTTTTCCTTAAACACCGTCATTTATTAGTAATAATCATTTCTATGCCTTTTCTTGGGTATTTCGATCAAGTACCGTGGTTTTCTGTATTTTACTCTGCTAAAACTTTAGATAAACATTTTAAAACTTTCTAACTCAGTGGTTATTTCAGGATTTTGAACTGTAATGAATGTCACTCATTTTAAACTTCCCAATTAGCAAAGAATCCATTGGTAAGTTATTACTCTTCAATCAGAAGGTAATTGGTAGCAGGGATTTTGATAAAAGAGTACAACTGACACCCCAGCGTAAGTATTAGTGTAGTATGAATGTATGGGCCCAAGTGAGTACTATGTGAATGAATGCTGTTTGCTAATATTGCGCTGGATCAGTTTTCTGGTAAGCAGAGGACGGTTATGGTTACTCTTTGTTAATTGGGTAATGAGAATTTTATTTGTATTTTTATGAACTAACATCCGCTTATTTTAGTTTGTTTTATGTTGTCCAGAATACCCCGGGGTAAAAAGGAATAGCAGGTGGCAAGTGGAAGCCATACTGCAGTGAGGTTATCTGTCAGGCAGAAATAGTACTGAAAAGTTAAGCAGGGCTATCAGTACTCGTTAGGGACTCTATGCGTGTAAGTAATAGCAAAGGAGTACGCTGGTGAAAATTTGATGTTATATCACCTAGAAAGGGTAACATTGAAGGAGTAACAGGTATTTCGGAAGCTTGTGTGAAGAGTAAATGGAAGGGTTTTACTCGTAGTGAATGTTTTAGTAAACGGAAAGGTTTTACTAAGTATGGGAGGAAACTATCTTTTCTAATTTAGAGAAACTGGCACGATAGCGAATGTTTTATGTTGTTACTGAAATTTAATTAAGAATTATAGAGAAAATAAGTTTTGCGTAAGATTTTGTAAAGGGAGGGTCAGTTGCCGGAGAGGGAGCTGACGTCACAAAACGCCGCGCTGGGATTGGTTGAATCAGCGGGTGTAGAGAGATTCTTGTAAAGGAGGGGTCAGTAGTCAGGAGCAGTACTGACATCACAGGTACCGCGCTGGGATTGGTTGAATCAGCGAGGGACAGAGAAGCGCAGATTGTAAAGGAGGGGTTACAGAAAAAACGTCACCAAAAGGCCGCACAAGGATTGGTTCAGAAATAAAAGTTAGCAGACATTTGATTGGTTGAAATTATAAAAGCGAAATTCTTAGTGGGTGAAGGAGTGCATGTTAAAACGCGATCCGACTTTAATAGGAACTCGTCCGGATAGGAGATATTTAGGCTTTTCAGAAAATAATTTTATACATCGATATTTGCCCAAGATGTACGGAGAAAAGAGAAAGATGTCATTTTTACAAAAGATTAAGAATTATTTTAAAAAGGACAAACCATCAAAACTAGGGAGGGAATTATTATTCCCCCAGCCAAAACGCCCGCTTCATTCATGATGATGGAGAGAGGTTACCATACTTGTATATGGATAGAGAATTGGATAGAATATACCAAAAATGATGGGATACTAGCATTTCCTGAAAATGGTACATTCAATGGGCGAATTCTTCAAAATTTGAGATTAAGGATGAATGACTTAGAACCCAGACCTAGATTAACTCAATATGAAGCTTTAGAAGAGTGGGAAACTGAGGCGTTTGAACGTGACCGATCTAGAAGTACTAGGAGTTATCCAGGATTTTTCCCCAGATATTTACGTGAATCTAGGGAAGGTCAGATGAAACAATGGAGAAGGGCAATGCTTACTGAGGGATTGTATCCATTGTTCACAGAAGGAGGGAAATCAGGAGGCAAGTGTACAGAAAAGACAAAACATTTAATGAGAAATGAGGATTCTGAAGATTAATTTATGGAAGAAATGTTAAGAAATCCTCCACCATATCAGGAAGGGACAAGTGGATGCCCCCCAAGTGCACCACCACAAACTCCATTAGTACCACAAGTAATGCATGAATTCACCCCGAGTAGAACACTTCATGACAAAGAGAAGGAAGCCCTAGAAAAGACCAGAGCAGAATTAGTACGGAAAATAACTCAGATAAAAGTACATCCTGGTTCATTGACCATTCCTGTAACAATTGGTCCAGTAGTTCCGTTATATGGTACTCAGGAAGCTGTCCTCCACTGATACCTGCACCTACTCCTGTGAATACTCAAAAACCTGAAGCTCCAGTTATAATTGAGGATCCGTTTAGTGATTGTGAATCCACAATATCTCTCATGGACTTGCCTATTAGAAGTTCAGTAAAGAGCACTCCCAGAAAAGAGGTACCTGAGTGTTCGAAAGATGTGAGTTTAATAACTTCATCAGGGGCAAAAAGTGCCACTATAGTAACACCTGAAGATTTAGAAAGGTGGGTACAAGGATCAGACAAGCTGTGCACACCTCCAAAAATGCAAGATATTCAGAAATTAAAAGTCGAATTAGAAGAAATAATAGCAGGAAATATAGGATTAGAACGCTTAAATACCTATGATGAAGAAGAATTATTGTTTCTGTGCCGAAGTATCACCAGAAATGTAAGGTTATTCCATGAAAAATTATCCAATCTAGCACTACAGATGGGAATAGAAATAGGGAGATCAAAAGTACTACAGAAACCCTATAGGGCAGAATTTTCAGACAAAGATTTAGAAAATATGAATGCCTCTGGAAGAAGATTACAAATAAGAGAATTAATGTTAGTTTTACAAAAATGGGGAGACCTAGATAAATGGAGAACTAGGTGGGCCAAGAAAAAGGAAGAAGCTCGATTAAGTAGAACAGCATCTGAATACGTGATGAAAGAGACAGGGAAAGCAGATCAAATGTATCCAATGCGAGAAGTTGCGGGAGGAGGATATGTACATGTCCCATGGAGCAGACAGGATATTTTGTCATTTACAAATGATTTTCCAAAGTTGAGAGAAAAACCAATTGAATGGTACAAGCAGGTTGACAGGTTTGTGAAGGTGTCAAAGGTATTGTTGAAGGATTTGGATGGGTTGTTTGACATAGTGGTACCTGCCGATTTGTGGACAGATTGCCAAATCACAGTGGATTGGCCAAATGATGAGTATCCTAGAGATCCGAAGACAGGTGCCCCGTCAAATGACGTGATGAAAAAGTATCAGCAGGTGATAACTTACCTGAAAGGGAAAATACCACCGAAAGAAACAGATTGGGTAAAAATAGATCGAACTACCCAAGAAGCTAATGAATCAGTGCATTCCTACTATGAGCGTTTATTGCAGGTATTTAAACAGTATAGTGGATTTGAAGACATTGGAGACAAAAACATGTCAGTTTGTGTATCGGTTTGTTTACGGTTTGAAGCCAGAGATTTGTCAGATGATTAAACAGCATATGATTTGCTGGCAGGGGAAACCTATCGACGAAATTCTGAAATATGCAAAATATTGTGGAGACGATATTGAGGATAGACACAAGAAATTGCAGGAAAAGGTGTTGTGGGCTCAGGTGAAAATGGCTGAGAAACAGGGAATTAATTTGGAAAATCCAAGTGAAAATCAAGGAAAAGATTCTGGAACGAGTGGTGAAAGTGGGAATGGTGGAAAATTGAGAGGACGAATGAGTAGAGAAGAAGCTAAAAAGAAATTTCCTTGTCATGGATGCGGAAAATTGGGGCATTGGAAGGACGAGTGTAAAAAGATTCGAAATAATAATGGCCCAAATCAAAATTTAAATCCACAGACGCAGAATGACTCACAGCAGGGGGTAAATCCTCAGAGTCAGTTACCACCTCCACCTGTTCAGGGTAATGTAAGCAGAGCAAAGCACGGTACAGACATCGGATACCCAGGAGGAAGTGGTAAGAATGATTATATAACATCACAGTTTCTTTTGCAGGACGATTTCTGTCAGTTCAATTCATGACGGTGCCTAGGAGAGGGGAAGAAGGAGTGCGTACTTGGCGCATCCTTGCAGGTAGATCAGTCAGGTCCATATGTTGAAGGAAATGTGAAAGGTAATGATATTACTTTTCTTTTGGACACTGGTGCTACCCGGTCTACTGTAAGAACAGCAGACATTCCAGACCTTCCTCTCTCTGGTGAAGATATCCAAGTGGTAGGGGTGGCAAATCAAAGAATTAGAACGCCTCTTACCGAACCAATGGAAGTTAAAATTGGAAACTTCAGAGAAATGCATCAATTTGTAGTATGCGATTCTAGCCCAGAGAATTTATTAGGTAGGGATTTATTGTGCAAAATGAACTGTACAATTTTCTGCACACCGGATGGTGTGGCAGTTCAGACACCAGATGAAGACCATCTATATAAAATTATGATTGCAAAACAAGGTACAGAAGTAGATGAGATGTTTTCAGTATTAACAAAAGATGAGTTGCCAGAACAATTAAAAGGTACAGTAAACCCCATCGTCTGGGATTTCACAGGAAAAGAAGTAGGACTTATGGCTAAAATAGACCCAGTTAAAATCACTGTAAAAGAAGGTGCGATTTTCCCAAATACCAAACAGTACAAAATGAGTGCAGAAGTAAAAGCAGGAGTCATTGAAGAAATAAATCGAATGGTCGAACAAAATATACTGAAAGAGGTAATGAGTAGTCCATGTAATTCACCAATAATGGGTTTAAAGAAACCTAGCGGAAAATATAGGATTGTTCAGGACCTGAGAAAAGTCAATAAGATTGTGGAACCATGTTGTCCTATAGTGCCAAATCCTGCAGTAATTCTGTACCAGATCCCTTGGAGTGCAGGATGGTTCACAGTAATTGATTTGTGTCAAGCGTTCTTTTCAATTCCATTGCACCCAGACAGCCAATATCTTTTTTCATTTAAATTTGAGAATAAAGTCTATGTGTGGAATCGTGTTCCTCAGGGGTACACAGAAAGTCCTTCTATTTTTAATCAGATATTGAAAAAGTGTCTTGAGAAATTAGTGATGCCAGGAAGCTCAGTCTTAGTCCAATACATCGACGACTTATTAGTGGCGTCGAACACCAGAGAGGACTGTGTTGTTGATTCCATAGCATTCTTAAATCTTTTGGCAGAGGAAGGGCACAAAGTCTCACCTGAAAAGTTGCAGTTTTGTACAACAGCTGTTAAATATCTGGGACACCAAATTGAGAGGGGAAAAAGAAGAGTAACCTCTGAAAGAATAGAATTAATAAAGAAAATGCAAATGCCTATAACCCAAAGACAAGTGAGAATGTTTCTAGGAATAGTAGGTTACTGTCGACAATGGATACCAAATTTTTCCATGTTAGCTAAGCCCTTAATTAACATGACAAAAAAGAAAGCAAAGGACCCTGTTGAGTGGGATGATGAAAGTGTAGAAGCCTTTGTAAAATTGAGAAACGCCCTTTGTTCAGCACCTGCTTTAGGCATGCCTGATTATAAAAGAGAATTTGCATTATTCTGTCACGAAAGAGAAAATTGTGCACTTTCTGTCCTAACTCAGAGACATGGATTCGACCGACGTCCTATAGCATATTTTTCTGCTACATTGGACCCAGTAGCAGCCGCGTTGCCGGGGTGCTTAAAAGCAGTGGCAGCTACTTGTTTGAGCATTGAACAAAGTGAGTCAATTGTGATGGGACATCCTGTAAAAGTGTATGTTCCACATGCAGTAGTAATTCTGTTGACAAGAACCCGAAATCAGCATCTTACTCCTAGTCGGCTGACTAAATATGAGAGAATAATAATGGGTGCTGAAAATGTGACCATGGTAAGGTGTACTATAATAAATCCAGCAACCTTACTACCAGACCCATATCATGAGACAAATAAAGATGACGAAGAAGATGAACATGATTGTGTACAGATTACAGCGTTATGCACAAAACCACGCCCAGACATAGAGGAACAGCCTCTTAAAAAGCCAGACAGGGAGCTATTTGTTGATGGTTCATGTCAAAGACATGAAGATGGTAAACTAACTGCTGCCTATGCGGTATGTGAATTGACTGGAATAGTCGAAGCATCCTATTTACCAGGAGTCAAATCTGCACAAGTAGCTGAATTGATTGCGCTGATAAAAGCTTGCAAAATTGGGAGGAATCAGAGAGTAACTATATTTACTGATAGTCAATATGGTTACGGGGTTGTGCATGATTTTGGCCAACTATGGATGCAGAGGGATTTCCTGACTTCTTCAGGATCCCCCATTAAAAATGGACAATTTGTAAGGGAATTGCTAGAAGCAATACAATCACCAAAAGAATTGGCTGTGGTGAAATGTGCCGCACACCAGTCAGGAGATGACTGGGTGGTAGTCGGCAACAGATATGCAGATCTAATGGCTCAACATTGTGCTAAAACCAGAATGTCAGTCAATAAGAGGGTGGAAAGAATTGGAATCAGCTGCCAACTTATGTTGTATATGCCACCTGAAACTTGTAATGATGTTAAGAAATTGCAAGATGAGATTGATGAAAGTGAAAGGAATTTGTGGATCAAAGTGGGTTGTTCCCAAAGAGGAGATGATGAAGTGTGGATCAGTGCTGATGGCAGACCGGTCATGCCGGACTGTTTGCTCTCACAAATGGCCAGGATGTATCATGGAGACACACACATAGGGAGAGATGCAATGATTAGGCTGTTCAGACAAAATTGGTACAATCCCAAATTCAGGGCTGTTGCAGAGAGTCTTTGCCAGAGATGTCTAACTTGCCAGATGCATAATCCGGGGAGGAAGACAGTGATTGGATTTGGAAAAATTGGAAAGGCGGAGGGTTCATTTATGAGACTTCAGTTTGATTTCATACAGTTGCCACCATGCAGAGGGCTGAAATATGTACTAGTAATAGTGTGCCTGTTTTCAAAGTGGGTGGAGGCTTACCCTACTAGAAGAAATGATAGCATTACAGTCGCAAGACTGTTGCTACGAGAGCTCATACCAAGGTTTGGTTTTCCAGTAACTTTGGAATCAGATAGAGGAAAACATTTTAACAGTGAAGTGATCAAACTGATATGTGAAGCATTCCAAATTAAACAAAAACTGCACTGTGCATATCGCCCAGAGGCTTCTGGAGTGGTTGAACAATTGAATGGCACTATAAAGTCAAGACTGGGAAAAATGTGTGCATCGACATCATTAGAGTGGCCAGATGCATTGCCAATTGTTTTAATGGGACTCAGAAGCATACCTGACAGAACCACAGGACTGAGCCCGCATGAAATAATGATGGGAAGAGCAATGAGACAAACACATGTTCCTACAAACAAACTGGTGAATATATCTGATGATATGGTTCTGGACTATTGCAAAGGATTGGCTGACCTAGTGCGTTCTGTCTCTCACCAGGTTGTAGAAGACGCAGTTTCCAGGCAGCCAGAACAAGAACATGATCTGAATCCTGGTGATTGGGTGGTAGTGAAGAATCACACCAGAGAAACATGTCTATCACCCAGGTGGAGCAGACCTTGTCAAGTCATATTGACCACAAATACAGCAGTGAAGTGTGCAGGATTTCCTAATTGGATTCATGTAAGCCACACAAAGAGAGTACCAGATCCCGAGGAAGAGAATCCTCAGACAACGCCAATCACTGAAGAAGCTGAAGGTTTCCCAGCTGAAGAATCTCAGGCTCGAGGTTCGAGAGAAGCTGACGAAGAACAACCGAGCACAAGTCAGGATTGGATACCAGTGGTAGAAGTGCCTGAAGTATACCACAGAACAAGAAGTCAAACTAAATTGGAAGAAATTGAAGAAGATCAAACAGGTGAAGAAGAAGCAGTTCAGGATCAAGAAGAAAAGACAGTAAAAGATCCTGAACAAAATCAGATAGGGAAAGAAAATTGGACTCAGAACAGTGAAGATCTAATAGACTTTGAACAGGGACAGACAGGTCTAGAAGAATCCGGTCAGGCTGCAGAAGTTCACAGTGCAATAAGCCCTGATCAGAATCAGTTAGATCAAGAAGAACACACAGAAGAAGAAGGGGTTGATAAAAATGAACATGAAGAAATAAACAAAGAACAAAGTCAAAATTTTGAAAATCATAGTGGAGCTGCTGAAGAGAAACAAATTAGACCTGGAAAAGAACAAACAAAAGAAGCATTAATAGAAGAAAACAAAGCAGTATTTAAGCAGTGAAAATAACGAGATCTCTGAAGACGAAAACAAAGAAACAGTGCCAACAAAGAAAATAAGAAAAGGAGATCATTGGCCGAGTGTCATTAAAAGAGTAAAGTACCACATAACAACCAGAAGTGAAGATCCAGATCAAGTGCATGAAGTAACAAGTCAAACTGATCAAGAGAAAAAGTCAGGAAAAAGAAAAAGCAAAAGACTGAAACTTGTGAATAACAAATTCAAAGGTCCTGACTGGACTTATAGCATTCTTGAAGATTTTGGAAGCTCAGAGTCAAGTGACAGTGGTGGCGAAGGAACAAGTGCGGAATTAACATACAAAGAAGACACGAGACCACCCTGACTAAGCAAAAGAATAAGCTAAAGAAAAGAAGAAAAGATAAGAAGAGCAATCTTCCTTGTCGAAAAATGCCTGATGATAGAGTTACTAGGAGACCAAAACAGAAATGTTGTAAAAGATGCTGTGCAATTTGCATATGTAGTCTAGTATTGGTGCTTATAGTATGGTTAGTCCTGATTGTAGCAGTTCCTTACCTTATGATAATAGATAAGAAGATTAATAATGAAACTAAAGGGAGGACAGCCAACATGAAGGGCAATAGAGTAGAACTAATGGCAGAAGATGAGGCAGAAATTCATCATGAAATAGCTGATAACGACACTAGTTTGAATGTTTTCACAAAGTTATTATTTCAGTATGTAGATACCATGGAAGTTAGTAATTGTTACGTCTGTATGACGTTACCAGAATCAGTAGCAGAAGGATTAACATACCATCACTTACCACTGACATATGGCATATCATGTAGTGTTTTGTCTAGTTTATTTTATAGAACAGGGAAACTTCAGTATTTTTATTCAAACCTAGATGTGATATTTTCTGAGGTTCCGATTCGCAAGAGTATGAATCCAGTGCTTAGTAGTCAAGACGCACAGTTTATGGGAGAATTTTTCTTAACAATGAAATCAATAGACATAACACATGCACATAGACACAATCTAACATGTTCTTTACTTGAAGAAGAAAAGATATTTTTGAACTTAGTAGAAGATAGAAGACAAGATTTCCAAAAGAAAGCTTCTGAGCATAAGGCTCATTTGCCACCTTGGGCTGAGAAAGAAGGGAGTTACACACCTGGCAAGGCTCAAGCTGCTATGGCTCTGGATTTCGTAAAGACAGGAAAAATTTGTCTTCATAGGTTAAAGACTGACTATAACAATATTTTTATTGGTACCAGTGAATGTGAACACAATTTCTTAATTCTTGGAGGTTGTGGACTCAAAGGAGGAACAGATTCAGTTTTTCCTGGAATCTATTATGTGTGTGGGAATAAGGCTTACTTTAGGCTTCCTGCACGGTGGTATGGAAGTTGTTATTTTGGAATAGTATTTCCAAAGATATACCACGTAAAAAGAAACACTGGGAGCAATGAAAATAATAGCGAATTAACACGTAGTAAAAGAGCTAGTTTTTCTGAAATAGTAGGTGATATATTTGGTGCATTGATACCTTCAGTGGGAATAATTCTGAACTCAAGGAAAATATGTAAATTGTCTACAGTGGTTGATCGTTTATCAACGGATACTGCTGGAGGTTTTCTAATGATTAATGCGGAGATGGTTGCGATTAGATCTATGGTGATGCAAAATCGACTTGCTCTTGACATTATATTGGCAAAAGAGGGCGGAGTCTGTAAATTATTGAAGACAAAACACTGTTGCACTTATATTCCTGATAAGAGTACAGAAATTGGAACGTATATACAGAATATAACAAAACTTGAGAAAGAACTTAAACCACTGGAAGTTGATAGTGTATGGGAAAGATTGACAAATAGTATATCGTCAATTGGAACCTGGTTTGCTAATGTAGGGAAAGGACTTATAGGTCAATTATTAGTACCCTTAGTAGGGATAACCATAATAGTACTAGCAATAACAATATGGTGTAAATGTTGTAGAAAGAATGGAACATATAAGGTGACAGGAAGAGGAAAGAAACGAAAGGTAGATGAAATCGAACTTGAAGAATGGAGAAGTGAACTATACAAGAAATTAAAAGGAGATTGTAAGAATGGAAAGAGTAAAAATGAGAATGAAGTAATTTGCTAGAAGTTGGCATCTGATTGAGGTTAGTGTTTGATGGCTCAGAAACGCCATCAGAGAGGGGATTGATGGAGCAAGGTTTCATAAGCGAAACTTGCTTGTATGCAATCCTCCTCACAGTATTAATTTATTAAAAACTTGTATTGTTAATACTAACCTTTGCATTCACAAACACAAGAGGGACAGAAGCTTGCCTATGTGTTTTACTAATGAATAACGCTTGTCTGTAATCCAAAATGGCCGCTAAAGCACGGGAACTACACTGCGCATGTCGCAACCTGATCACATGGTGTGACGTCTTTCTTTGCTTGGTGGGAAACTTCTGCTTCTGCGCAGTGTGCATTAAAATGGCCGCTTAATGTTTTCACATGCTTCAGCTTGCTCTCATGTCATTACTAAATTGTCGTTTCTTAACGCTACTAATGCTGGATAGAATTTATAATTAAATGGGAATAGAGTAGAAAAAGTGGGCATACAGTGAAACCTTTTATACTGTGATTTTAATGTTTTCTTCTTGCATTTTATTAGCTCGTTAAACTTGGGCCTGGGTTGGTGACCTGAAACTCGAGAGACAGATGGTTCTGCGCATGTGTCCTGTATGCCTGCCAAAGTGAAGTCAACTTGGACATCACCCAAGGCCATGACCTGCTGGCCGAAGATGCTGTACTTTACTTTTCCGTCAACATTTGTTACTTTTGAATAAAATTTGTATAACATTTGTCATGAGATGGGTGGGAAATAAAGTGAATGTATTAATTTGAAGGGGCGGGAATTTAAAACAATAGGCTTCACAATTTAGGCCAAATTTGACATGGTGCGAGAATCCACCCCCTGTCCCTGTCCAATCAGAAGTAGTGGTCCCATATTTTGGAAACATTAAGGGGAGGTACATGGGTGTAGAAGGTATATTAGAATATAGCATTAGCTAATTAGTCAGAGCAGGCGTTCACGAAGAACAGAAGAGCTCCAGACCGCTAAGCTGATCGATTGCAGAGGTCCTGAGGAGGGGGCGGCGGAGTCCATTAGAAACGGGAGAATCGAGGAGAAGCCGAGTACCAGAGAGGGGAACGGCGCAGGCGTCGTTATAGAGAGGTCACCAGTCCTGTCCTGATCCTGGAGGAGGTCTTTACTCTTCATCCTTCCTGGGTCCTATCCTTTCCAACTCCTTGGCTAAGGGGCTTGGTTCTCGCATTTAGGTAACTATACTGCAACCTTTAGTTGCGCTGCTGTCTCTATCCTCTCCTTTTCCTTAAACACCGTCATTTATTAGTAATAATCATTTCTATGCCTTTTCTTGGGTATTTCGATCAAGTACCGTGGTTTTCTGTATTTTACTCTGCTAAAACTTTAGATAAACATTTTAAAACTTTCTGACTCAGTGGTTATTTCAGGATTTTGAACTGTAATGAATGTCACTCATTTTAAACTTCCCAATTAGCAAAGAATCCATTGGTAAGTTATTACTCTTCAATCAGAAGGTAATTGGTAGCAGGGATTTTGATAAAAGACTACAACTGACACCCCAGCGTAAGTATTAGTGTAGTATGAATGTATGGGCCCAAGTGAGTACTATGTGTATGAATGCTGTTTGCTAATATTGCGCTGGATCAGAAGGACACAATAATGCATTCATACTCCATGGGAGTGATAAACACAAAAGGAGGAATGAAAGCCTAAAGAAGCTGATGAATAAGAAGCAAGCAAATGAGAGTGACAAAGAAACCATTGGTAAGCAACGGGCGGCCTAAAAGCCCACTGTCAGGTAACATAAGGTCATGCAAGAAAAGCACATGCGTTGTCTTAGGCAAGACTTAAAAACCACCAACAAAGAAAATAAGCATTGTCAAAGCCAAAATGTAAGCAGCCTTTGCCAGATCTATTGGCTTTGACAATGTTTGTTTCAATTTAACCTTTTGTTTGAAGAGGGAAGTGAATGCTGGGATTTAAGGAAAGTCGTACTAAACTGTATACACTGAATTATTATTTAAATTAGCCAAGTTTTATGCAGGATTCTTTCGTGTGCATTATTACCTGACTAACTTATTTCTGTGGCAAATAACAGTGAACTAAAGTGACCCTTTCGAAGTTTTATATGATTTATGAAGTGAGGAGTATCTTGTGGTAGAGGCTGTAAGTGACCGACTTCAGAATACAGGTTTGTGGAGAACTGAGGGTCTATTCAGGCTGCTGTATGAAGGGTCAGAGCTGCTTCATGGACTTGGAAAATGCAGAGCCGGATACGCCTGCTGGGGATTCTTATCCATCAAATGATATGCTCTTACTAATGTGCGAGACGGTTGCTTTTGGGTTTCCTTCCATAATTTGCGTAGATTTCTTGCATTCTTTTTATCCTTGTCAGTGGCATAACGAAACTTGAGGGGGCCTGCCTGCAAAGTGCATGGAGGGGGCCCCCACTTTCTGGACCCAGTCAGGAGCTCTCAGGCCAGGGGCCTGCTGAATGTTCACAGTGCCGGAGGGGGCTAATGTTATGCCACTGATCCTTGTGCATTTCACGTTGTAGGGCTACGGACTCCGGGGTGCGTAACACAAACTGATGGGGCCAGGGCTTTAAGTGGGAAAAAAAAACTGGGGGTGCTCTAAAAGGGGCGTGACAAATTTTGTAAATGGGTGTGGCCTATCCGAGTAGGGGCGTGGTCTAAATCAAGATAACTAGTATTGTGTGCTTAAGAAAATCATGAAGTCGCATCCAGCAAAGGATAATAAAATAGGCAAAAGGGTATATTTATTAAGTATAAGCCATAAAATACCAAACATTTTAAAAAACATGTAAAAATGATTTACATTACTTAGAAATCTATTGCAGGATTTCCCAAAACCCTTGAAGATATTCACTGTGTCTATTTTGCTGGGGTTTCTCACAACAATTTTCTTCAGCAGATCTTCAACCTTTTGCCAGCCAACTCTTTACATACAGCTTTGCGTCAAATGTTTCAAATGGAGGACCATTGAGTTTTACCCATAAGCATGAAGAAATTGTCTCTACAAGAAGAGAGGCCCTTGTTGGACAAGCAATTAAGTTCATTGCGCTGAAACCTCTCTCGCAATCCGCATTACTTGCTGGCAGGGTTTCAATGCAAACTACTAACTTTTTAATACTTCAGGGGTTTTCTTTCCACCAAAATCTTTGAAAAGTCTAAAAGCTTGGATAGTATCTCTTGCTGGCAGCTGAAACTCTGAACACAGTTTCTGGATATCTGTTTCACCATAAAGAATGCATTCATCACTAGAAGGCAAGTTGCCTGCATCTAGCACACTGAAGCTGGCTATAAGTTCTTTCTCAGAATCCGGGGCACATCGTTTATTGATATTTACAGACAGACTTTGGTAAAACTGATTTTGATTAAGGGCAACAGAGTTACTTCTACCATGGAAAAGAGGAACATTCTTGAATTTGCCCTCGTCAACTGCTCTCTGAGCCGCAGAAGCAAACTCCCCTGGTGAGTCCTTCATTGCTCTAAATATACGTACTTGACTAACCAAAAGTCTGTGGGCATTAACAATTGTAATGTCCCTCCTCTGTAAGGAGAGTGATAAGACTTTGAGCTCTTGAAGTGCATCACACATTACCCCCAAATCTACCTTTGACCTTTGAGGCCCGAAAATAGAGCCCCATAGAGACCCCTTTTGAGGCCCCCCCAAAAAAACTGGGGGTGCTCAGACCCCCCCCACTTAAAGCCCTGGATGGGGCTCCCCTGAGGGATGTGATGAGGGGTCCCTGAGTCTCCTAAAGATCACAGATATTCATCGGCTCTGGGCTGAATCGGGCCCCTCTGTAGGGTTCGACCCCCTCGAATCCCAGCGCTGCAGGGGCCTGTCTTACGCCCCTGCCGAGGGCCTGTATTACGTCCCTGCAGAGCCCCCCTGGTTCATCTTGTCTTGCCCCACCCCCATAAATCCCCGAGAGCCTAAGCAGGCCCCGCACAGCAAGGCAGTGTGAGGCATGTTTACCTTACACTTGATTAAAGTCCTTCCCTTGAAAGTACGCTATTAGTTCAGGAAGGGGCGGCTTTAATTTTAGCTGGGCAGGAAAAGCACACATAAGGTTATTTTAGGACGTGCACAGTAATACTCTCGGACATTAATCAAAGCATTAATGTCAGGAGTATTTGACGTCTAATGAAAATATAGCACTGATTTTGTTTTTTACTGCCAATGAACATACGATGTGTTTTCACACAAAATATACGGCCACCTCCCAGCTGGAACAAATATGAGTTTATTCTCTTTAAAGTTTAAACTCTGGACTTTTCCTTTTGTGAATGTTGAATGTGCTGAACCTAGCTAAAAAAAATGAGTTAACCACTTGTGGACATATCTGTTCAAGTACATTATTAAACTCCTAAAAGCTGGGTTCATGTTTACACCAAACCATATATTAGGGGTAGCGAGAGTGACCATACGTGCCCTTTGACATCCCCTTACATGACAAGAAGCCACATTTCACAATTTATGAATGCACTTGCATCATGGGAATTAGCATCACACAATCTTTGGCAGAATGCGACAAACTTTAGTGAACACAATATTATCACAGGTGGTTGCATCAATTGACCTTTGTACTTTATGATCCCACAGGAACAGTGCTTAATTTGTAAAAAGATTAGTGCCAGGGCCCGCGTCAGGAGGACACTACAGCTTGCACAATCCGTTGCCCCTGCCAGCGCTGCCAATGACAGCGCCAACACAACAACTAACCATCACACTCTTACAAGTAACACAATTCATACTATTCCAGGCCCCCAAAGCTATACGAATGGCTTGGGAGGCAGGTATTAGTCATTGTAACTGTAAATTGAATTAATAAACAGCTGTTGTTGTGCTCATACCTAAATTAGTCAGACAGTGCCACCATGTGGCAGAATGTCATAAGCACCGGTGCTGGCAATGAAGTGCCTGTGCCGAGCATTGGAAACCACCGGCTCATATTAAGCAATGCACAGGAAGTAACATCATAGAATTGGATACAACATTCAACTGTAAAATAAAGAAATTTGGTCTCGACCCACCAAAGTTTTTATTTTGACTGCTGAGCAGAGAAGGTGCAGTGACCATATAGAGAAGGGTTCTATATTTCTGTATGGCGCAAGTGGAAATCTAAACTTGATTCCAAGGGATTGCATTGGAAGACCAGTGGGATCCTGTTTTCAAGTTTTTCTTTAAAGTATCCTGTGATAACAGGAGAATCCTGTGGAATTTATTTTCATTTTACTGGGATGTTTATATAGCCCGGACCTAGCTGCAAGGGCATCAACTCGCCCAGATTCCACCACTGCAGTGAGCAGGATGGATTGAAATGGATCACTATCCAGGATGAGGCTGGCTTTGCATCTTTCTGCTCATGCTGTATTGACGTGGTAATGAAGCCTCTGGGCATCCTTCACTGGCTCTCAATACGATTAGACTTTGGAAAGTAACAACTGAGACTTTCAGTCCCAGCTCAAGGTCAAAAGGAGATTTTGTTGTGCTAGTCTGTGGGACAGCGAGCGGATTTGTTTAGAGGTAGAAGGGCTTGTAAATCCTGTCTCAACCGGAAGGCCTCCCCATTCATCATGGACCCGCGTGGTTTTGTTTGTACCCTTCATGTGGGTTCAGAGCTGTCTGTCAGTAGAGGAACGTGCCAATACATGAGTTTTTCTCCCATATTCTGCTTAGTTTTATTCTCACCCCACAAAGTTGAATCTGGAATCCTTTACTCTGTGGTCAGGACACGTGTGTGACTGCTGTGTTTTGTGTCGTGGTAAAATCACATTGTGGAAAAGGACATATGGAAGACTACAGCAGGGCTAAAGTTACAAACAAGAAAAGAAAAAGCAGGGGCCCAAAGTTTTTCTTACTAACCAGGTGTCACTGCAGAATACACGGTTTGCCGAATACCAAGTATGCCTTGTCTTGATTCCACCTTATGGCTTTTGCTTCCACCATACTATAATGTGTGTCTCTTTACCTCACACTCGCAAGTTCTTGTTCATCCCAGCTTTCTCACTGCATGAATGGCTTTCTGTTATTCTTTTCTACGATATTACTTTCTTTTCTGCCTTTTTCTCTCTTGCTCTGGGTCAACGTCAAATTATGAAAAATAAGTCTGATCCTCAAAAATGAGGGCTGAAGCCCACAACATGCACCCACCAGCACTAACTAAGGACTGTTCACAAGAACATCTGTTCTCCAAGAGAGGCATCAGTGTTTCCTCTCGCCTAGAAGAGCACTTCTCAGAATTCCATGACCCAGACTGCAACACAAAGTGTGCATACCACTATCAGGATTTCTGACACAACAATGCAAGGCAGTGACCTTCTTTGGACTTGCATGGCTTTCGAGAGGTATACATGCCCATAGTTCCCAGCTGTTAAGATTGACTATTCCCGATATTTCTTTCGGGCCATGATTGAGCCTATACTGGCCCTTAAGAGAGGGACGTGATTAGCCCTGATACCCTCAATAACAATATACATATGGCCTGAGTACTTTGGATTGACTCCTACCATATGGATTGAATGATTCTTTCCACAACCTAAGGAACATTTATTGTCAAACGAGGTTGATCCTCAATGAATTAGTGAACAAAATTACTTGTTGGATGCTCTGCCAATATGCACTGTTTGTCCTGATGATGACCATTCCAATTTAGCTTGGTCGAAACGCCGTCAACGCCTATGTGTGGCCTTTATTGAAGAGGAAGCAATCCTTGCGACTTCTGGTTTTGTGTTTTATCCAAACAGTCTGTGTATAAAACTTTTTTCCTCAGCCACTGTCTTTGTTTACACTGTCAATTATTTTTATATTGTTTGTTGTATAGCTGTGTGAGCACCACTGTCTCATGATCGTATTGTCTTTTATATTATTGTCTCATTAAATTTTGTATATATTGTAATTTGTGTAGGGGTATCATTTTGTAATATTATCTTGCAGTTCTGTAGAGTTTGTCTTATGTTTTTATTTTTTAATATTTTTATTATTTTTATTTTCAACAAACAAGAAAAGAAAAAGAAAAAAGCATCAGCCATTACATTAGTGAGAGAATCATTGTACACAGTCCATTCAGCATTAATACATTCGGTAATCATTTAAAGGAAACAGAGATACAAGAATATATTCCATAATTCACTTCTTCTTCCCCTTCCCATATCTGGCAGCAGTCTTCTCCTGTAGGCTGGGGCATACAGAGTGCTAGAGGTCACCGATTGTACTCTGTTCTTGTGTGGGTGGGTGTGTGTTATTGACTCCCGCTCCTTCTATTTCTAAGCCATAGTAGCTCAGCCATGGGGCCTATATCTTAGTGAACTTTTTGGGGCAGCCTCTGGCCGCGTATGTAGTCTTCTCCGCTCCCATATACAAGTCCATACTAGCTCTCTATTCCTTTAGTGTGGGCACATCTGATGCACCCCAGTGCTTGGCAATGTCCCTTTTAGCGACTATCAGTCCTAGATTATGTAATAAAAGTTTGTGTCTAGGAAGGTCAACTTCCGTGGCGATTCAAAGCAATATGTATTTAGGATCCATGGTGACCTGTACTTCTAGTATACCATTCATTTCCTGTAATATCCGGGCCCAGTACCTTTGGATATGTTGGCACTGCCACTATGTATGTATATAGGTACCCCGTTCAGTGCTGCAGCGTAGACAAGTGGGTGACTCCGCTTTCCCCATAGCATGTAGCCGGGCCCTATCAAAATAGACCCTATGGAGGATTTTGTACTGTATGAATTTTAATCGTAGCTTAATTACCACTTCTCTTGGATGCATCAAGGCCCCCTCCCAATCAATGTCTTCTAGTGGACCTGTATTGTCTTCCCATTTGGAGCGCAGGGATTTCAATTTGTCGGGAATGTTATTGATCAGAGTTTTGTACATCCAAGAAACTGCCTTAGAAGGTATTTCTTCCTGCAACAACCTACCTTCGAGTGGTGCATACTCAGGGACGTCTGTTGTGTCTATTTTCCCTGCTCTCCAGGCATGTTGCAGTTGCAAGTATTTGTATTTTTGTGTATTTGCAAGCTGGTATTTGGCTTGAAGTGCCGAGAAGGGGATTAGATCTCTGTTTTTTAAAATGTCACCCACTGTAGAGATACCAACCATGTCCCATTTCCTAAAGCCCCGCAGTCCAGATACTTCGGCAGTCTCTTACCCTTCCAAAGTGGGGTCACCCTTGTCAGTTTTTCGTCTCATTGCATTTGTCTCTCTGCCCCCTTTCATGCCTCTATCGATCTCTGTGTGATGGGCAACAGTCCCTGGGTCCCTAAGCCCCCATAGATGTAATGTAGATGGGTGCGTTTCTTGACCTGGAGTCTTTCCAGACCATAGGTCGGGTGGTCTCCCACTGTGTGTCCCCACTCGTTGATTGCGATAAGGTGTGTGGCTCAGTAATAAGACTGTATGTCTGGCAGCGCAATCCCTCCATTATATGGTTGCGTTGTAGCATCTGTAACAACACTCTTAGGTGACCCTCGTCCCATAAGAGCATGCGGAGTTCGTCATTAATTGTATTGAAGATTGCCCCTGGGATTTTATGATATGTGTTTTGTAGAATGTAAAGTAGCTTGGGGAGGGTGGTCATTTATACATGGCTGCTCTACCCAGCAACGTCAGAGGGAACTGTCGCCATCTGGCTACATCCTCACGGAATTCTGCGATAATCCGCTTGATGTTATTATGTAGGCAGTGTACTTTGTTGGTAGAGATGAAAAGACCCAAGTATCAAAATCCCTCCCTAGCGATGTGGAGGCATCCCGGTATTGTGCGTGTATCGATGCTACCTCCCACAGGGTATAGATTTGATTTGTCCCAATTTATACTTGAAGCAGGGTCTAGTTTTTACCATATAGTGCCCCAGGCCCATTCTGTCCACATCTGAAGCATAAGAGTCTCAATTGTCCCTGCCAGCCCATAGACAGGGTTGTGTTAAAATTGTCCACACTGCCTTGAGCGTCTACTGAGGCAGTAGGCCCCAAGCCCTCCGGTACTCTCAGATGTATCTCTCCTATTACCTCTTCGTGTACATCTTTCTGAACATCAAGATGTAGCAATAACAGGATGCGTCTGTCATTTAGGAGAACAAAATTGGCCAGGAGTAGGAGTGGGGGCCGACTGGGCCAACTGGGACTTTCCACCTTTTGTATTCTTCTGCTTTCTTATAAAAAGTTTCTGAGAAGTGACGCAAATCATTTTCGATAAATGTTCAATTTCATTATGATTTACGGTCAAACATCAAGTGACCTTTTGGTAAACTTTTGTAATGTAGTGTCACTTCTGTTTTCCTAATATTTCCGAAAAGTTGCCAAAGGTCTGCGGTCAATAGTTCCTCATTAAAAGAGTATAAAAGATCTGCTCTTCAGTCCATTCGACGGACTACCTCGCAAAAGTGATCCCATGGGTCATGACGCAGGTATGGTCTCCCTTAGCCATCTTATCTAGCATCTTTGGCTGAGACTATAATGCTTATTGTATTTTGAAATTCATTTTCTCTCTCTCTCTCACTTTCCTTTGTGTTGCCATGATTTTAGAACTTACTAGATTGCATGGTTTTTCTCTT
Organism: Calotriton arnoldi; assembly: GCA_963921515.1. Classification (NCBI taxonomy): domain Eukaryota; kingdom Metazoa; phylum Chordata; class Amphibia; order Caudata; family Salamandridae; genus Calotriton; species Calotriton arnoldi. Next base: position 1,375,476 of record CAWUFW010001928.1, read on the forward strand.
CGTTTCAAATATGTCCCTGACACTTGGTCTTTGCTAAGACTGCTTAGCTTTATTATTGAATAATGATGTGTTTCTTGACATTTATTGTTTGAATTTGTTTCTTGGAATAAACGGTGCCACTCTGACTCAGTTCCTGCATCTCACACGTGTATTTCCTTATTTTAGATAGAGCACCCCGGCTCAAATTAAGGTGGTGTAGTGCGCCCTAAAAACCACCCTCTAACATACTGTAGCCCACATGGTATCCGTACTCTTTGAACAGCTGCAGTATTAGTGGGAGGGTCTCATTAGGGTTAGTTATACAAAGTAGGATGTCATCTGCATAAAGAGAGATCCGCTCAACTCCCAGGCAGCCCTCATTATCTCTGAAGCCACTTATCCCTGGATGAGTTCTGATCCGACATGCCAGCAGCTCCAATATCACGGTGAATAGCAAAGGGGACAGAGGGCAACCCTGCCTGATTCCTCTTTTTATTGGAAAATCTGCTGATAGCATCCCATTGACTCGGACTTTGGGTCTGGGGCTGTTATAGAGTAGGTCACACAATCTAGAAAACTCTGACCGAATCCAAATTTCATCAGGACTTGACGCATGAAGGGCCAGTGGACTGTGTCAAAGGCTTTTTCCGCGTCTATGGAAAGGAATAGATGTCGAGCGGGCCTGTCTTTCACCGTCTCTAGCCAATTGGCCAAGCGACGGAGGTTGAGACGTGTGGCGCGTTTGGGCATGAAGCCAGATTGATCGTGATGAATGAGAGACGTGATTACCGAAAGCAGGCGCGTTGCTAGAATGGAGGCCAGTATTTTGGTTTCAACATTAAGCAACAAGATTGAGCGATAGGACCCACAGTTCTCTGGTGGCTTCCCTGATTTGTGAATCACCACTATGGTTGCATTACGGAGGTCTGCAGGGAGTGTTCCCTCCTCTTTCGCTACGTTATACATGTTTAACAAGTGGGGGAATAATAAGTTAGCGTTTTGTTTGAAGAATTCCGTCTGCAGTCTGTTTGGACCTGGGGTTTTCCCAGATTTTTGTCTGTTTATTGCATCTAGCACTTCTGTCAGGGTAATATCTTTATCTAGGGCTTCTCGATCTTCCTGAGTCATTGAGGAAGTGTCGATTCCACCAAGGTAGGCAACTATCTGAGACTCCCCTGCTAGTGGCCTGGCATCATAGAGCCCTGTATAGATACGGGCAAATGCCCCCGCTATAGCGTGTGCTGAGGTGTGCCCATCTTCCTTTTCCCGTATCATGGCCACCCATCTTGTCTCTCTTTCCTTCTTGCCTAACCAGGCCAGAAATTTCCCTGCCCTATCTCCCGACTCGTAGAGTCGGTGATGGGAAGCCTGAATTTGGGTCTGCACCTCCCTCTCTGTCAGGGCTCGGAGTTCCCGGCGCGTGAGTGCAATTTGGCGTAGCCGGGTCGTGTCCACTTCTGGGTCTACTTCTTTCTCAAGTTGTAGGAGCTTTCTCTCCAGTGTCTCCACTTGACGGACCTCCTCCCGTCGTTTGCGCGCTATGACATCCTGTATCTTGCCTCGGATTACCGCCTTGTAGGCCTCCCATAGTGTTGTCGCCGAGGGCACTGAGCCCTCGTTTTCGCTAAAACAGAGCTTAGTCTCGGATTTTATCACTCCCTTAAGTGTTTTGTCGTGCAGTTCCCACGTATTCAGTCTCCATTCTGAGTGTTGTCTATGTGTCCTGCCTCCCACCGTTAACCAAAGTGGCGAGTGGTCGGAGATTCCTCTTGCTAGATACTCCGCCTTTTCTATGGTTTTTATCTCTTCCTCGGGGTGAAGAGGTAATCAAGTCTAGAGAAGACTTTGTGTGCCCCAGAGATGTATGAATAGTTGTGGGCCATTGGGTGGTGGCGACGTCAAAGGTCCTTCAGTCCCAATGAGTTTGCGAACTCAGCCAATGGGGTGAGTATACGGGTTCCGGTACCTATGTGCATGGGGTCTAGTCTGGGGTCACTCACGTTGTTAAAATCGCCACCAGTTATGTGTGTAGAAGGGCCAGATTATAGTAAGATTTTAGCAACAGCGTCTAATGTCTTGCTCTGTAGTCGGGGCGGAGCATAGACACTAATGAGTGTGAGCTCCTGCCGCCCCCATGTGCCCTGAACAGCCACAAACATCCCATTGGGGTCGCTCCAGGTCTTCGTCGCTTGGATGGAGGTGTTTTCTTAATTAACAGTGCAACTCCCTGGCTCCAGAGGAGAAACCCGACTGTGCCAGCATGGTGTATGTCCCACTTCCCAAAAAAGCACAGTGTGTACCCATTAAATGAGTCTCCTGCAGGAAGACGATGTCAGGTTTGTGTCTCTTAAGATAACTTGTGACTAGCCCTCTCTTAACCTTATTCCCTAGTCCGTTGACGTTCCACCTCAACGCCGTGTATCCATCCTCGCCCATTTTGTGTGGGAATCTCTTTCTCCCTCTGAGTTTGGGAGGGCTCTTGTTTACTTGTCTCCTCTCTCTTGTCTCTACCTGTGACTCTGGGTCTCCTACTGCTGACTGAAAATAAAAGAAAAAACTTAACTGTTAATCTACCTGTAATTCTTAGATCCCTGAACTTGTCCCCCCGACTCCACGCTCTCCCACTTCCCACACCCATCCCTCGAACTGCCAACATGACAACCTGGCGTAGGTGCAGCCTGAGAGGTAAGGATATGAACTTTAAACAGGTCAGTCCGCCCAGTAGGACTGAGCGTATTATTGTCCAGGGGGGCTTCTCAGCCGCCTACTATTGTTCTTCCTGCGACTAAGCCCATATCTCAGCCTTCCTCGCTGGCCTTGCCAGGTCGCTGATGGAACATTTCTGGGTTTTCAGGTTCGGTGTCTGGTTTTTCCAGGTGATTAATCTTCTTAAGGAGCGGGTGATCGCTGTCTATGTCAGCAAGGTATTCCTTGTCTGAGAGTTCAGAGTGGGGACTGACTCATTGGTCAGACCCTAATTTACTAGCTTTAGCCTGTGTCGAGTCCCCTTCAGAGTCGGATATCCGCCCCTTCTCCAGTGTGCGCGGGTTTCCCTTCAGAGGTGTCCCCATGCGGGTCCGGCGCAGTCCTATTGGAAGACGTCTCCTTTTTTCCCTTTTTTGCTTGGGTTCTGATCTTTTCGGGGTGTCTCTATGTGCCGCGCCAGCAGTTCCTGTCTCCAACTTGAGAAGGGACACTATTTAATCCAGTCCCATGCTTCTTCTGGAGTCTGGAAGAAGTGAGACTTGCCCTAGAAGATGACCTTCAGTTTGGCAGAGAAGAGTAGCATGTATTGAAGTTGTAGGGCCCTTAGCTTCACTTTTACAGAGTCGAACGTGTGCCGCATCTTCTGGACCTCTCGTGAGTAATCGGGGAAAATCATAATTTTACTATTTGCATGTTTGATTTCACCCACTCGTCGCAACTCGCGCAGGATCAAATCACGATCTTGAAAGTTTAAGAATCGAGCGATCAGTGGTTTGGAGGGAGCCCCGGGTGGTGGTCTCACAGCCGGCATCCTATGGGCACGTTCGATTATAAAACAGGGTGAAAACTTTGCGGCTGGTAGGGAATCTCTGAGCCACTCCAGCAAGAAGGCTCCAGGGTCCGAGCCCTCTGTTCCCTCTGAAAATCCTATGAAGCGCAGATTGTTTCTCCTAGTCCACCCTCCATGTCACCTCTCTCATAGCCGCCGTTAGGTTGGAGATGTCGGTTTTTAAATTGTGCGATGTATCTTCCACTTCCGAGATACGAGCCTCTGGCTGGGCCACTCTATCCGAAATGTTACGCAAATCTTAGCGTAGCAAGGTCACTTCTGAGCGTATCTCCGCAATCTTCCCCTCAATCTGGAGGCATGGATCGCCGAGAGGAGGGCTGTGTTATCCGGTGGTCCCTGAGGTTCTCCCTCTGTCTCCGATGGTGGAGGCAACACTTTAGTGTATTTGTCCATCTTGCCTTGTTTGGAGGTTTTTGGATCTTTGTCTCTCGCCATCATTAGTTTGTATGGGGTAGGAGCTTTCACCAATATCTCCTACTCCTTTTCCGCCCCACGCTCTTTCTTAATCTTGCTCTTGATGACCTTTTGGCGGGTATTTGATGTATTGAGCGAAAGTTGTCTTAATTGGGTCGCTGTAGTTGGATTCTTTTTTGCGCCTGAGTTCAGTATCCCTCTAATCCTATTTTGCTGGTAGGCTGCCTTGTTCCGCGCAGGGAGGGCACAGCAAGGTGGTTTCTTTTGTCTGCAGTTGACTGCTGGCCACTTAGCTGGTAAGCTACCCCAGCTTTCCCCCCTTCTCTGGCTCACTTATTTGTCTGCAGTCAATTGCGGCAGCCCTATGTGCTGGGCCGGTGTGAGATCCTCAAAAGATCACAGTATTCAGGCTCCCCCCCCCTCGGTATTTCGGCAACTAGCCATTTACTCCGTTATTTAAGGGAGGAATCTCTCTTCTCCCTCTTTATTATATCCAGGACTTCACTTGGATATGAGGGGGGGAGGGGGGAACCAGGGTGGTTCTCTCAAGTCCCAGTCTTTGTCACCTTTACTTGGACTCGGGACTCGTGGCATGTGTCCCCGAGAGTTGGCTGTCCACTTGCCCAAACAGGTCTTCCCCCGCCTCCGGGCGATTCCTCCCCTCTCTGCACTGATTGCTGCTGTGGAGAGAGGCCTTCTCCCTGTGCCCCGGAGTATTGACCGCGCTTGCCCTAGGGGGCCCGCCGTGCGTATTGATGAGTCCAGGGGGGGAGTCGGCGGGTGTATTGTCTCAACCCCAGCCCCTCATCTCCACCCCATTGAGGCCGGGGGGGGCTCACCCGACTCACTCAGCCCCGCGCAGTCCCTCTCACCTGCGCAAGGGTCTGGATCAATCTGTCTCAGGAGGCCCGGTGTCTCCCTGCCTCCACCGGCCGTTTCACAAAGGAGTCGGGCAGGGAGCCGAGTCACACCTCCCGCTCCCAGCCAGCCATTTCTTCAGGCCCCTCTCGAGCCGTCGCAGCGCCACCCGACAGTCACTCGGTAGCCACCTCCTTGGGGACACAGTCTTTGCCTGTCTTGGGCCAAAGGGGCCGCCTGATGTATTCAGCCCGCGCAGTCCCTCTCACCTGTGCGCGGGCCCGGACCTTCAAGCCAGTCCTCCGCAGGATCAGCCGCTCACCTCTTCCGACATCCTCTTCGTTACCAGGTGGGCTCCTCACCGGCTGCGAGTCTCTGGAGACGGCCCAATGCGACACCTCGTCTTCCCTTCCTCTGCCCCGGGACGGGCCCCACAGGTCAGTCTTCTCGATCCGCCATTTTGGGCGGCTCCTCGCGACACAAGCCTTCCTCGTTTTCGTTCCTCCACACTTCCCGGGGTGTAATATTTTAATCCAGAAGGTGCCCGCTCCATGCGGGGAAGTAGCGACACCGTTCTTGGGGGGTTTAAGGCGACTTGAAGGTCAGGATCATATACAGGATTCCGTGTGGGCTGCCAGAGCTCGGGCTGAGGCTGCTAGCTGGCCATGTTCCTGGCCACGCCCCTCTAGAGTTTGTCTTATGTGATGCAGTTTTCATAATTTTATTATGTTGGGATTATTTTCAATGTTACTTAAATTTATGCTATATGTAATGTATTCCTTGAACCTTTGTTAGGATTCTAGTCTTCTTTGGACTAAGGCCTACCTGGTAGATATAGCCCAAATCATCCCACTTCCTCATTACTCCTCACCATCTTTCACCCATCAGTTAGGTTTCCCTCAAGGCTAAAAAATGGCCCCCTACTTATCAATGTATACCTATACCCCTTCCAATACCTCGAAGTTGGGGAAACCGGGTTCGAGTCTCGGCATGGACGCTCAACATCCTGTGATTCTGGGCAAATCACTTAATCTCCCTGTGCCTAACAAAATGAATGTGTCCGTCTGTAATGCAACTATTGCTCATGTAAAGCACTCTGATACCTTCAAGTCGATTTTGCGCTATATAAATCACCCCCCAAAAAACAATCCTGGAGACACAATTATCATTCTAAAGCTGGAAAGGCCTTCACATCTGGCATGGCCGGACTCAGCCCATGTCTTTGGGCAGCAGACATGTGGATGCTACTAAACCATCCAGAAGGTCAAGTCCTCACTTGTATAGCAGAGCAGTGATATGAGTCCACAAACATCTGACCTAAGAAAATGGACTTCCGTCAGATGTCTCTACAGAAGAATATAACCTTGGCATGACTATAGACTCCTACTTCAATCTCAGGTAATCCAATAGGGTAAAAGCACCTTCTTTATAATGAGAATCCTGTGCCGGATTTTCCTTGACCTGATTCTCTCCCGCATTGCCTAGGCCTTACTAGCTTCTTTCAGTCCTCAGCTATGGCAATGAGCTCTATATTGAGCTCCCGAGACACGTAATCAGTGAACTACAACAAATTCAGAATGCCTTTGCTGGAGAAGTGCTAAACCCGAGCTGATGCAACCACATCACCCTATCCCTGCACTGTAATGGCTACTTTAACTGTAAGAATCTCATTGAAAGTTCTCTTCCTCAGTCACCAGTCAATCCCTGTGGCAGGAACTATTGTTCTATAATACAGTCTCAGGCTGTACCGTCAAAGAAGAGACCTCTGTAGGAAGCTAGCTCTGTATATACTATACCAAAATGAGGTATAGTGGGCACATAGTCCAGGGAGTCCCCAGAGGTATATCAGAGACTAAATTAGGTAAGTACTAACAGCCCTCTTTGTGGTAGTGTGGGGGAGCAGTTAGGCTTATCCAGAGGGTGTGTTAAGCATTTATTGTATTCACTCAATCAAGGACTGATACAGACACTCCGAGACAGAATCCTGACCAATTAGGCAAGTATAAAAAATATATACTTATGGTTTATGTTAGAGCGAAGCAGGACTTGGCACATCTGAGTAATATATTCTTTCAAAATGCAAGACTATTCAGGGTTATGCAGTTGTGCTTGAAATTACAATTGTTACAGGTTTGTATCACTTTTAAATGCAGTTTGTATCATACAGTAAGTACTTTCAGATTACTTTTGAGTTACTTTGGATTACTTTGAGTACTGGGGGTGGTATGCCTAGATACCACACCTTAGGATCTCTCCATACAAGGTAAGTACGACTTTTTATGCTTTGCAATTGAGTTTACTTTTCTCCATACATTAGCAATTCCACACAAAACAATTTTAGGGCCCAAAATCTTCTAACATGGGTGCCTATGGGAGAAAAATGGTTATCGGTTTTGGAGGTAAGTACTCGATTCATGAGGGTGAGCTTTGGGGGTTAGAACCAAGGTTCCCCAAGGTCTAGAGGGGCACTCGAGTTGCACCACCAGTGGCACTGGGGCGGCCGGGTGCAGAGTGCAGGGGCCCAATGTTAGCCAATGAAGCTAGGTGGGCCTTTGGTTAGGGACTGCTAACGAGCCTTCGGTTAGGGACTGCTGACGAGCAGGCCACTCGGTTGTGGGAGCCAAGCTCCTGGGGTCAGCACTGCAGGGACCAACGACCAGCACAGTAGCTGCACCACCAGCGTCATTTGGGCGGCCGGGTGCAGGGTGCAAAACGGACTTTGGGGACCCTGTATTTTCCAATAGAGACCTTCGGTTTTGGAAAGGTGCTGCAGGCTCGGCCAGGGAGACTTCTTGAAGGCGCCCACTGGCTGGAGAGGTAAGCTGGGATCTTGGGGGATGCCTGAACACCGTTGGTTGGGCCACCCAAGGCAGTGGGGCGTTAGGTGCAGGGGTGTCTTCTGCCGTCGGACTTTTCTTACCAGCTCCAGTCGCAACGGGGGGATCCTTCAGGTTGAGTCTGCAGGCGTCTTCGGGAGTCTTGAGGGAGGTCAGTGATCACCAGATCCCAAGTCAGGGTCGCTGAGGAGACCCTTCTTGGGGTGTTGGGCCACTCGAGCTCGGGCCGTGGGCGTCGGGTGCAGAGTGGTGTAGAATCGCGGAGTCACCGGAATCCGGATTCTGGAGGTGAGTCTTGGGTTGAGCAAATCCGGTGCTCACAGGAGACAGAGTCTGTGGGAAGGTCGCAGGGCAGGTCCTCTGGGATCTGGGGCTTGCTGGCTGCTGGACCAGCCGAGGTTCTTGCTGTAGGCAGGTCATAGATGGGACAGGCCGGTAGGGCTGGGGCCAAGGCAGTTGGTGTCCTCTTCTCCTTCCTGGGTCAGCACGGCTCTTCGGTCCTTCTTCTTTCTTTCTCTAATCTCCATCTGGGTTCAAGGCTGCCCCCTAAATACTGTATTTAGGGGGCATTTTAGGGGTCTTGTGTTAGTTGCCAATGGGCTCCTGAACTTAGGGTGACTACACCCCTGGTATGCTCACCCCACGTGGGGGAGCGGCACAATCCCTAATCCTGATTGGAGAGTTCCTGCCATCTGCAAGATGGCAGGCACTGAAGAGTGGGCTTCACCTCGCCTCCCCCACCTGAGGGGTGGGGTTGGCAGAGGTGCGCACACCTTCTGAGCTGTTCTAATTTTTCCCGCCTGTCTTCCCGGCGAAAAGGGGGTGAGACAGGAAGGGGGCCTGCTCCTGATAGCAGGAGAGGCTGGGGGTCGCGTTGCAAAGGCAACAAGGCCTTTGAGGCTCTCCTGCCACAGATGGCTCTTCCTGACCTGGTGGAGGTGTGACCACCTCTGCCCAGGAAAGGCTTTGTTTCTGGGCTCAGGGAGCGAAGGCTCCCACCCCAGGGGTCCAGAAACTTGTCTCATGGTGGCAGGCTAGTGTTTACGAGTCAGGGAACTCACCAGAGGCTGATTGTTTTTCAGGGGGCATCTCTAAGATGCCTTCTGCATGCATTGTAGAATAAATCCCTCACTGGCATCAGTGTGGGTTTATTATGCTGAGAAGTTTGCTACCAAACTTCCCAGAATTCAGTAATGACAAACTCCCAGACCAGGTACTCTTTATGGCTTTACTGAACTTACAATGTCTAAGAATGGACTTAGACACTGAAGGGGTAGAGCGCTCATGCACCAGTGGTATAGGGTACCCTGCTAGAGGGGTGACTTAGCTATACCATAGGCAGTGGGTTGCAGGCATGGCACATGTACGTGTGCCATGTCGACTCTTTACTTTTCTCTGCTCCAAAACACGCAGCCTGCAAAGGCAGTGTGTGTGTGTTAAGGTACAGGACCTCCAAGGGCGGCACAATATGTGTTGCAGCCCTTAGAGGCCTTCCCTGGTCACAGTACCCTTGGTACCCATGGTAACCCATGGTACCTTTTACAAGGAACTTACATGTAGCCAGAGGGGTGCCAATTGTGGGTACAATTGTACAGTTTTGGGAAAGAACACAGATCCTGGGAACCTGGTTGGCAGGGATCCAGGGCACATCAAGTCAAAGTGCATCAGAAATCTGGCAAAAAGTGGGGGGGGGGGTTACTGCAACAGAAACACACTTCCCTACAACCTCAGACTGAGAACGGCTCCACTCTTGATCATTCAACCCTTTTTAATATAACTCAGATGGGTGAGAGATTCTTCTCTGTGCATATTCTCTAGAATATGTCCCTGAAGAAACGGATAAAAAGAATTTAGAAAGCCAATAAATAGTTGATTTTTTCTTAAGGCATAATATCAACTGGGTGCTACCTAGAGGAGCAGTTGGCCAATCCATGCAATCTGTTCTGTGGTCTCTCACACGCTTCAATTGCATACCTCATGCAGTACGGTGCTGCCCAATGCCTGTTGTGGCATGACTGGAGCACACTTCCAGACTTCAATCACAATACCAATACATGCCTCTCATAGGCAACACCAAAACCAACATTTTGTACCCATGTTTAACAAACGGACTAGACACTAATTTGTCCACCCTCAAACGTACTTTGGGCCTTGTAAGGCTTAGGACTGTCCTTCATACAAATGGTAATAAAATACAATGTAAGAGATGCCTCTCATTTACATTATGCAAATACATAATTATGCCAGTTCACAGTTTTACGATTTATACCATTGAGGCTTCTCAATTACATCCATGTTGTTTCTCCGTTAGGCGAACCACTACAGGATTTTACAGCTTTGGGTGGCAAATTTTGCGGTCAAAAAAATCAAAATTTGCGGCCCAATCCCTCAAACTTTGCGGTATTTTTGCAGTGGCCAAAAAATGTGCCTGCCACAAAAATACTGCAAGCCCTGTGCTGTCTCTACTGGAGACTGTGTTGTGTCAAAATATGTAACCTCACAGAGTCTCCAGCAGCACAGCGCCTCGAACTAGAGGATGTCCGATGTCAAAGAGAGCAGGTTACAATGGGAAACCAGCTCTTTCTGTCTTCAGACAACCGTAAATCCTTACTGTGTGCAGGGGGTAGGGGGACGATAGAGGGAGCATATCAAAACCATACAAGGCAGGGGCCACACAAACGTGTGAGGCGAGGCTGCAGGCTGTTTCCACAGTAGGAGGGGGCTTTGTGCATTTGAAAGGCAGGTAACATAGGAAGTTAACACCTCTGCTGCCTGCTAGCCTGTTGCTCACACTTCCTTTACTGGCACAGCGCGGAACTAGTAAAGAAGAGTGGCTCAACCCCATGTATTTTTTTTATTTGTGCACAAATTTTGCAGGCACTTTTGTAAAAATCGTTGGATTTTTACAAAAGTGCAGATTTTGCGATTTGTATGCAAATCGTGAAATCGCGATATCCTGGGAGGTCTAGGTCAGTAATGTTACCTAAATATGCAAAGAATTTCAATTATGATAGAGACATTTTTTGTTATACTATGGTATGTGTGTATGTGGTATTTATATAGCGCAAACCTGGCTGAAAGACAGTGGTGCGCTGTGCGTCATCAAAGTCAAAGACACAGACACAGTCAACATGTGATAGGAGGGGTAGCTGGTCTGTGGACTGTTACTGTATCATGGTGTAGTTTCCTTAAAAGAGGTGCATGTTCAGCTCATTCGTAAATTGAAGCACTGTTGGAGCAATCCTGATCAATATGGCGATATTGTCACTGATCCAAGGCACATAGCTGTTGAATTGATTTTTTTTCTTTTTTGTACGCCTGATGCCGTCCTGACTGTAGGTGTGCCAAGAGTCACCAGAGAGGGTGATCTTGTGAGCAGGTATGCAATGGTGCCATATGTTTGTTGTTGTTATTTTGTGTGGCTTTAATAAGGTGGAGACTTCATACCAATGAGGGTGCCCACGTACCAGCGGTACTGCTTAGTGCCAGTCATGCTGATCATTTATGTCCTTGGATGGTTCAACAAACTAGAGGGCTACTCACTTCTGCCATGGGAATACCCAGTACTATGGTGCTGTCTAATTGTATCTAGGGGTGGCATATTGTTAGTATAGTGTTCATTTAAGCTGGATGTGGTGTGGCTGGTGTTGTTGGATTGCTGTTCAGTCTTGCAAGTAGCAGGGTCACTTAGTGCCAGAATGGTGGTTGATTATAGCCTGGAAGCCCAAAGTTGAAGGCTCTACCAGCCATTAAACGCCCTTTCGGCGAGGGCCTTTAACAAGGGAATGGGCCTTTAATGGCCAGTAGAGCCCACTACGGAGGGCTCTAAGGCTATTAGAACATTCCACACTTAAAGGGCAGAATGTTCTAATTTGTAAAACAAAGGCCTCATGGAGCACGAGGGGGCTGGAAATCCCCACGGGCTCCGTGAAGCCTTTGTTCACAGCAACAGTGGGCCCTGGCAATTGAGTCGGACAGGCAGTGTGTGTGGAGGGGTGTGCGTGGGAAACACTGCAGCTGCTTTTGTTACAGTGGGCCGATAAAAACCGGCCCCCACCCTGGCGGCCCACCGGAGAAACGCCTGGTGCCCACTACAGCAAGTCTGGCCCTGGTGACAACTCTCTATGTAAAGTCAAGAGCATCCAATCAGAGGCTGTACTTTGTTTTGGGGAAAAGCCAAAGGACAGAAACGGAGGACAAAGAGCAAGACTCTTAAAAGGTTCCGCCCCTGCCCTAGCAGCTCTAAACCAAGCAGGCCAGGGGACACTGGCTCTCCTTTTAAATACATCTACACTGATAGAAAGACCCAGATATTTAACTATAATTAATACAAACTTCTCACAGTGGCACAAATGTCCCTCGGCCCAGAGAGGCTTATATATTCCAGCCTGTAATGCAAGAATGTGGCAATGTGTGCAGAATTATGGCTTTGAAAGTTTGCAAGTTAAACAATTATTTAAGTCGAATTTAATGATTTCGCAGTTTCCCTCAAGATGGAGCAAAAATGTAAAGGACAGCAAAGTCATTACTTTCCACAGCAGCCATTCAGCTGTAGAGGGCAACATGCTGCCTTGTGGTCACCGGGTGCTGCTTCACTCCACAAACAATATTTACATTGAGACTGAAGTGGGCTCTCTATTTCTCTGTAGAACTGCAAGTGGGTTTTCCAGGTTATCGCTTGCGGTGCACCTTAACACTTGAAGTCTGTTTCCTAAAAATAAGATTTGGTCCACCCACAGTGTCAGCGACTTTCTTGTACTGCTGTCTGAATGCGGATCATGCAGCCAAGCACCAGAGGGGCTGTAAAATTGGAATGTAACCTGTTCCACTTGAAGGGAACCTAGAGAGATTTATTTCACTTACAAAAATGGCACTAACCAAAAGCTGGATTTCGACATGCATTTTCTGGTTTGTGATTTAAACTGATGGTTTCTTATTTTCTACAGGCATACTATGTGCCATTTTTCCATTTTGTTTTCTTTGATGGCATAGCAGCGGCATTACCTTCTACAAGCAGGTTTTTTTTTTAAGAAAGTGAAGTGTAGTCAATTATTGTATTTGTTTTATATAGCACCAAGCATGCGGCCACTTCAGAGAACTATTGTTACTAATTGAACTTTGGGTGGCAATAGATTGAAGGGTCATATCTATTGTCGGGTCATATTGTTTAGGTTTGGTGCAGTTTATTTAATAAGTACAATTGCAGAGAGAAACTATTTGATTTATTTAATTCCACATATTTTAAGCATTGACCTGGCCATAGGTTTCAGCATACTTGCACACATTTTATAGCTAGACTTGGGGCTCCTATTATGCCTTCTCGCTTCTAATTTAATTTATAAGCAGAAAAGTTAACAAAAGAAATTTACATTTTCTACAAACTCCAAGGAACAAAGCAACAAAAAAAATGAAGTTGCAAACAATCAGATTTTTTTGCAATATAGGGTTACCGTATTGCCTCAATAAAAAACCAGAGCACGTTTCCTAATCCACCCTTATTTCTGGACATGGACTTTTGGATTTTTGATTAAATTAATTTATGTGAGCCTAGTGTCCTTAAAACCTAATAGCTTTGCCAATACTTGTTAACAGGAGCACATGAGTCTAAATTTCCCTGCAAGTCTTCACAGTAAACTTTGCGGAAAAACGATTTATATTATATTTCCATTTTCCTGCGTGCTTAATTGCTTTATTTTCACGCCAGACCTGGCTTCATAATCCATAAAATTAATTACATAAACTTCTATTGAGTTCAGCTCTCACACGTCTTCTATTAAAGGTTAATGAGAGCACCCACCACATTAATTGCATTTCAGTGCAGTGTCATGTCTCATCATGCATGTCTCGCTGTGAACGATACCACTGAAAGCAGTTTTATGTACACATCTTAGAAATAGGTCTTCTGAGCTTCAGAGATGAGAAAACGAATGCTTAAGAAGCTAACGAACCACCATGTATGGCCGTTGACGTTTTGCAGTTCTTTGATAAATATTTCATGATTCAGCCACTTTAAGAGCTCCTGCAATATGCATGCGGCAAAGAGAAGCAAAAGACACACAATTGATGGAGGGAATGCAGAACAAATCAAAACATTCACCCCCAGTCAAGAGATCTGGGTTAAATCCATCATTCTTTTGCTTACCAAGCCACCCCAGTTTAGACCTTTTGTTTCACCCCTCATCAGCCAGGATAGTTTGAATCCAGTGGCAGTGAGCCCGGAACCCACGTTTGGGCATACCCGGCTTTTTGTTTCACCACTCATCAGCCAGGCTAGCTTGAATCCAGTGGCAGTGAGCCCGGAACCCACGTCTGGGCATACCTGGCTTTTTGTTTCACCCCTCATCAGCCAGGATAGCTTGAATCCAGTGGCACAGTGAGCCCGGAACCCACGTCTGGGCATACCCGGCTTTTTGTTTCACCCCGCATCAGCCAGGATAGCTTGAATCCAGTGGCAGTGAGCCCGGAACCCACGTCTGGGCATACCCGGCTTTTTGTTTCACCCCTCATCAGCCGGGATAGCTTGAATCCAGTGGCAGTGAGCCCGGAACCCACGTCTGGGCATACCCGGCTTTTTGTTTCACCCCACATCAGCCAGGATAGCTTGATTCCAGTGGCACAGTGAGCCCGGAACCCACGTCTGGGCATACCCGGCAAAAACAGGCTAGAAGGCTGAAGGGAATGTTCACCAGAGGAATGGAGTGGAATGTGATGGTGAATCTGTGTGGCTGCAATCCGTGCCATATTGATGTGGAATAGTCTGGCATCCCCTACTGGGGCAGGAGGAAGGAGATGGTGACACGAAGGGAAGTCTCTTGAAGCATCTCTCTCATCTTCCTGTATTGTGTTGTACTGTAGCATTTGTATAGCGCTTACTGCCCTTGGATGGGTCGCTAAAGCACTTACCCACACAGATAGCAAGCTATACGTTGAAGGGTGCGCGATTGGAGGTTTTTGTTTTCAGCCTTTATGGGAAGTGGGCTCATGTCGTGTGTAGTGACCGTCAAAGTGAGGTTAATGTGTTATGGAAAGCAGCACCTGGTGGTGCGATGGATAGGGATAGGATGTGGCTTAACGGCTAGAGCGGCCAACTTTGAAGTTGGGGAACCAGGTTTGAGTCTCTGCGTTGGCTCAACATCCTGTGATTCTGGGCAAATCATATAATCTTCCCATGCTTAAAAATGAATGTGTCCATCTGTAATGCTACTGGTCCTCATGTAAAGTGGTCTGATAGCTTTGGGTCGAGTTAGTGCTATGTAAAACTGCAAAAAAATAAAAAAATAAGGGCATGTGACCAGCTTAGCCACAGGGAAGTGAGATGCTGTGTGCCTATACACCAAACAGTGGGAAATTGGAAAAGTCCAGTAATCTACATGATGGCATGCGCTAGTTAGAGATTGATTCTGTCAACTGCGTAGAAGGATACCAAAAGGGCAAGAATGGGAATAGGTGACAAAAGCAATAGCCATGCTCCATTATACATATTTTTGTTTATTTATGTAAATATTTATTTATTTATTTTTAGAAGCTGGGTTACATTTCTAAATTTCAATAAATAAATCTCATGAAGGAAGGAAGAAATGGAAGAGCAGTCCAGGTTGGCAAACTGAGCAGAAAATGCACAAACTTCAAAAGGCCCAGATTCTACCCACTCCAGCTAGGCCGAAAGAAGTCAAATTTTTGAGCAGTGTTCATGCTCCAAACCCATCTCAACTTCTCGAAGGCTCTTCGAGATGGACGAGCACCAGTTGGGCGATACCTAGTCAGGCTGTGGCTCAGACCCCAGCCACACTGGCACCCTGCACATGTGAGGGTGAGAGAAAAAGTGCTTGGTAGGATTCAGCCCTGAAGTCCAAGTGCGAATCAGCTTGCTTTGTATTAACCTGTTGCCCCCTCACCTCTTCATGTGAGCCCAATACTTTTTTTTTAGTTCCCAGAGATCCTTGCTTTTTCTAATTTACATCCTCCTGACCATCTAGAATTTCTTCTCAGAAAAACTTCTGCTTTCATTATTAGTAGTGAATGGCATTTCATGTTAAAAAGAGACAATGTGGCGGAAGGAGACTTAGCCTGCTTCCGTTAATTTGTCTATGATATCAGCATGGTACCGATTTGATAGTTCTTAAGTTGTTCAATATTATTCCAGTTCTAGTTCAATATTATTCCAGCTCTCGTCTGACTTCATATATGTCTCCACTCGTTAACTTCCCTTCTGAGGTTCTTTGTCTGGTCCCTTCCCACTCTATACTCCACCGCCCATTAACTGTGCTCTCACCTCTAGCCGGGGGCCTTTGAACGAAAACAATAGTAGCTAATAGGTGCCATTTTCTGTCTGGGACAACTCATAACTCAACCCCTTCTGAATACCGGCTTCAGCCAGCAAATCTGGTTGATTGAGTCTTTTGGATACTGCAGCTAAGGTCTGCTCTGGGAGAGCAGGGCCTTAGCCTAAATTGTTCATCGTAGGAAATCTGGTCTTGAGCCGTACAGGCACATTGTAGGGAAATATTAGACTTATTGGACCACCTCTTTCTACTTTAGGGCTGGTCTCTGTGTCTCAGGCTAGCCTTACTGATTTCTGGGCACTTGCCTAATCCTGCTGACCCTTCACATTGTGAAGCTGAGATCCTCAATCTGCCTTTATCAGCATTAGAGGATGAAAGTATGCTGTACCCTGATAGCCAGGAAAAGAATTAAACTACCCCTACCACGTTAATGTTGGTCACAATGTCTTGGGTTAGCCTTGCAGAATTCTAGGCAATGGGTCCCATCCTGCTGACCCTTACCATTATGAAGATGTGACCTGCAACCTGTCTTTATCGACATTTGAAGACAAAATATGCCAAGCCCTACCAGCTATGAAAAAATCAAAGTATCCCCGACCACTTCAAGGCTGGCAGCAGTGTCTCGGCATAGCCTTGCTGATTCATAGGCACTGGACCCCATCCTTTTGACCCTTCATATTGCAAAGAAATTAACCCAAATCTGCCATTGTCAGCTTTGAAGAAGATAGTGCACCAAGCCATACATACCAGAAAGACTGCCGCCTACCACATTAAGGCTGGTCACAATGTCTCAGGGTATCCTTGTTAAATCCTAGGCAATTGGTCCCATCTTGCCAGCTCTTCTCATTGTGAAGATGTGACCTGTATTATAAGATGAAAGTATAGCTTGGCTTGCCAGCCAGGAGAATCACCCTACAACCTTCAGGCTGGTCAGAGTGTCTCTGGTTAGCCTGACTGATTCCTGGGCACTTGGTCCCATCCTGCTGCCACACAACACCAATGGCACCCACAACTTGCCATTATCTGCATTTGAAGTTGAAGTGCCTTGAGCCCTGCCCACTAGTAATTTTACACACCTGTTACTTTGACCAGAAATATCTTGGTGGTTGGTGCATCAATAGGCTCTGTCATTGGGACATATCTTGGTCATACAGATTTTTCAGTTGTGTACTTTGATGCTAGAATGACATTTTAAGGTACTTGCTGGTTAACGTTTTATGGTGTATGTTTCTGAAACCTATTGTCACTATTCTGTATCTTAAAATTGTTCTAAATTGGTCATTTTTTTTTTACTGATTGTCTTACTTAACAAAAATAATTAAACGCAAAGATTTATTACCTCACTTCAAACATATTAGGGGCATATTAGCAAGACCGGCGATAAAATTATCGCCGTTTTAGCGGCAGGAAACTGCCGCTAAAACGGCGATAATGGGCTTGCTAATATGCGTTATAGAATTCAATAGAAGCCCAGGTTAGATGTGCAGGACATCTAACCTGGGCTTCTATTGGAATTCTATAGCGCATATTAGCAAGCCCATTATCGCCGTTTTAGCGGCAGTTTCCTGCCGCTAAAACGGCGATAATTTTATCGCCGGTCTTGCTAATATGCCCCTTAGTAAGGCTGTGGAAAGAAAAATATTAATAAATAAGATATTCAAAGTAGAGTAATTTCTATTTTGGGTAGTCATCGATATCCCTCTTCGTTGACTTGGCCCGCCTTGCGATGTAATCTGGTCGGGTAAGCCAGGGTTTTTTGTTTCATCAAGGAAGGTGTAGGTAAGAAGGAGCTTTGTTGAGGCAGATCATAAATTGGTATCGATTGGTCTTTCTTAATGATAGTGGGATACGACTCTTAATTGAAAAATAAGTGTTTTTGTTGTTTCTCTTGAAATGTTTGTCCAGAGCAATGTATAAGTTGCTTGCATAGATCGTATCTATTTTGCAAACATTTTTCACTTGCCCGATCATTTACAACCAAGCTATCAGTCGTAGACGTGTCAGGAATGCTACTATGAACAATTAGTATAGCAGATCTCTCTCTTCTGATCATGAGTCTTCCTATAGAACTGATACATTTAGAACCTTTTGTGACTGGATTAAAATCCCAATAGCTAGTCAGCTTCATTTGTAAGCCCAGATTGACCTCAGATATTGTAGGAAAAGTTTAATAGAGTTTAAGGAGAAACTTGACAGCCTTGATTTTCTAATACTAATGGTGGCAAAGAGTTTATGGTGCTGCAAAGGTTTGCTCTGTAGAGGGTCCCAGAGAATATTTTGGCTCGGTAGGCCTCTGATAAACAAACTGAACTCCTGCTATTGTCTTTGGTTGAACGTGAAGATTCCCACTGTGCTATTGATAGAAAACAATGTTACTTGCTTCCACAGTGACAATGCAAGGTAAAGCCGGATCATATAAACTGAGAGCTTTGGCCCTAGCATGTTCTTGTTTGACACACCAGAACACTTCCCCACACTCCACATTCTACTTAAACTCAACATCACTTTTCATTAGCAGCATACTCTTGCAAAAATGTGAATAGAATTTACAGAATCCAAAAAAGGATTTCAATTCACCTTTGTGCAGAGGAGAACTTGCACCCCTTATTGCCTCAACCAATCCTGGACAAGTAAGTATCCCCTCCTTTTCAGCTACATGCTCCATATACTCTACCCGCCTCTTCAAAAACTCAAATTTCCCTTTCTTAGAAAGGCCCCCTTACTTTGGAAAGTGTCTTCTCACACTAACACTTTGTCATGTTTTTCCGAAATCAGAACATAAATTAATACATCATCCTGAAACACAATGATACCTTCAACCCCCTTGAACCTCTGAGCCATGATCTTCTAAAATACTGCCAGCACGGACACCATCCCAAATAGCATGCAACAATAGTGGTATGACCCAAATGGGGAAACAAAAGCTGTATAATGTCATAAATCGGGATACGGTTCTACCTGATGACAAGCTGAGGCTAAGTCTAGCTTGCTAAAAAACTTTGCTCCACCCAACACTGAGACTATCTCATTTATCTTATGAAGTGGTTGTAAGTCTACACAAATATCCCGATTGAGACTGTGCAAATCCACACACACATGAAGTTCCCCATTGCATTTCTGTGCGACAATCCAAGAGTAAAACCGAAGGGAAGACTCAATGGGTCAATAATGCCCCTCTTGGGCAACAAATCTAGTTCATGTTTGACAGGAGAAGCATTATCCTTCACCCTAATTCAGTGTTTAATTCTGACTATCTTCCCCAATGCATTAGAAAACACCATTAGGTACCAATATAAAAAGCTCTCTGCCCTCCTTTCTTCATGAACCACAATGCCTTGTCATTTGCTCCTGTCCTCAACACCATACGAAATTGTACCTGGTGTAACCAACCCAAAATGTCTAATCCTTTGGTTGCTACATATACCTTGCCATGAATACGCCTACCTTTGAACTTCAAAATGTTCTCAAAAAACTTCCAGCTCATCTTTCATCCCTTCACAAGACACTGGTGCCCTATCAGGAGGATGTAAGACACTTACAGGCCAAACTTTCCCAAACAGTACCTTTGTTATCATGGATATTCTAGCCCCAGAATCAATCAATAACCACAGAACCTTTTCACCTACCTTTACATCTATGTATGGGTCTACAAAGTCCATTGGAACACCACCCACTACATCCTGTTCTTCCAAAAGTAATATCAAATCTTGAAATCAGTGCTCACAGATTCATTCACATTTACTGAATTCACATTCTCATGGACTACAGCTACTCTTGCGTTACTGTTCTTCATACTCTGGCATACTTTCGCAAAATGTCCTTGCTTATTGCATACCCTGTACACAACATTCTTGGCAGGACACGGTCAGCCGCCCTTCCCCTCCCCACAGTTTTGGATGTGAGCTAAAGCCACAGCGAAAGCAATTGCTCTTCTGCTTTAAAAATACTTTTTTGGACACTCCAGGCTTCTACTCGCTTCACTTTTGAACCACACTTAAAGTTTCCGTTTTCATGCGCTCATGTTCTCTGCTTGAAATATGGAAAATCTCAATGCTTTTGGCTATGCAGGTACTCTCCTCCAGTGCTTTGGAGTGTAGAAACGAGTTTATCTTTACACAAGTCAAGGCAATTTTAGTTCTCTTTTAACCTCAAAACAGTTTGCGGGAGGTTATTCTAGGTTCCTAGTGAATCCCCATACAACATGCAGATGAGAACAATGTAAGGTGTGCGCATCACCTGAATGATACGCCAATATAAACTGAACATCTTAAGCACATTTAAGGGGTGGTATCACCAGATAGACCTATATGGTGCTCTCAACATCAGTTATGCTGTGAGTGGCTTGTCACTCTTGCAAAGCAGCATTAAACAATGATTGACGTGGTGCCCAGGTATTGAGAGGTTCCTTGATCCATATTGCAAGGCATCGGCATGGATATTTGGTTACACTACTGTGACAGCCATACATTGGAATGAGGTCTGTGTTTCACTGTTGCATCGTATTCCAATCTTATAATGGCTGCTGGCTGGAATGCAAGCTGCATTTTAGTGGTGCATCGATGAAATTGGCAGGTTTGCAGAAGAAGAGGCACTGTTACGATTCCAACTGTGACTGTGTGACATTTCTTTATAGGAATTACCACTGCGTCTCCTGCTGGAGCCATAAAGGCTTGTCTCGTGTATGTAACTACAAACCTTTTTTGTGCCCTCGGATCCAGATACAGAATCATGTCTGCTGCCTCCTTTGTATGGGGTTTGCAAGGTGACTGTTTGTAAGAGTAATCTGCACAGAGACATTGACATTCCTTGTTGCGCTGTGACGTTCTGAGTCTTACCTGTGTACAACACTAGTGGTATCCCAGTATGTCTGTCCATTATTGGTTCTGTTCCCTGTTTTTTTCACATTAAGGTTGCTTTGTCTTCTCTATCCTGTTCCTATGCTTTACACTGTTTGTGTCTGTTCTTTCCTGGTGTATGCCTTTGCCTGCTCCTCTGCATCGGTACACTACTTCCGTAGGAATAAATTCCTTGACCTTGAGGGGTGCTCCACCTCGAGTCCTTGACAGGATCAACCAGAAACGATGCACAGCTCACTGGATCTAATGATTATAAGACTGTGGCATATATTTGTTTCACCTTAAGCCATGGAAACCTTCATCAATCAACTGACATTTCTAAGTGGCCTACTGTTCATTGTGTGGGGAAATTTGTTGCCAACGGAAATCTGGGTGAATCGAACAGAGACAAACCGAGACATGGTCAGTTCTTGTACTTTCAATGTTTATTCTGAGAAAAAGTAGCAAACGGGCCACCTTGCATATACACAAACAGCGGGTAGACTACAACGTTTCTCATATATATGAACATAACAATGCTAAACATTCCAAGACTCTCAGTGAAATTGATTACCCCAAGTACTTACTAACAGAAACAGGTTTGCACACCTAAGATACTACACATTAGCTTTACCAATGCTTGTTGTCTACTGCCCCAGACTAAATCTAATCAGCTCAATGCCATTAGCCATTGTTCTGGATATAACCTCAGCCTCTACCCCTCACAACAATTTAAGGAAAGCACTCACACATCCACCAGATCTCTGTAGAGCAACACTCTTTGCTGTGTTGATGTTCCTGTGCCCAGGGCTTAAAACTTTCTGTTGTGTTGCCCCTCCGAAAAATGCCACCCGATATCTGACCGATGCATTCCTCCTTAACTACTGGAACAAGCCTTTATAGAACACTTGTATACATTTGCTGAGCAATGCAGTATATTAGATTGATTCCAAAATGGCTTCTGATTCAGTATGAGAGGAATCAATTACAGATGGCCATAAATATTTCTCCCTCACTCCACAGAGTTACCAACACCCAGGGCAGGCAGGTAGGAGAAATACTGCTGGATTACAAGTAGATCCCGCACCCGTTTCCACAGTTATCCCACATTTCCCCCAGGAGTTTCACCTGGACCTTTATGATGCTTTGAGCAAGAGTCTTAGGTGAAAACACCATACCCACTCAACGTGTAATTCTGATAGGAGTGTTACAAGCCCCATTGGGCTTACCTGAGCACTCTTAATGAGGCCCAGAGAGTGAAGTGGTGTCAGTGAAGGCAGTGACAAGGCCCAGTTCTTCTGGATTACCCAGCTGTCCTCCACACGATCAACAATCCATTGCTCCATAAGTTGTCCCTGGACTGCAGAAACCAGAGAAGTTTTGTACTGGATAAAGTATGTTTTTGAATGACAGATCGATTCCCTTCTTTTGCCTCACCCACTGGTTTAGTGTACACAAGCGTGAATGGAGTTTTGCACAGGATTAGGTGTTTTAGGAGTTGCCTTGCTGGACTTTCGTTGTGCACTTCAGCTAGACCGTCCTTCAACTGGAGAAATGTCAGGATCTAGCTGCATTTACAATGACTCTCTGTCTCTCCATATTCAGGGGGTGGATGCCCATACACTTTCTCAATTGAACATCAAATCACATATACCTTTCACCAATGTACAGCCCCATCTGGAGGTGCATGGCTTTTTGCTAGGTTTGTCTCAGACCATCACTCAAGGCCAGAAGTCTGTGCACTGATGCTGACTTAACCTTGGATGTCTTGATGAATGCAATCCCTATAGTGTTTTTCTTTTTTGAAACATGACACTTCTCCTACTAAGCTACTGCAGTCAAGTCCTTTACCTCTGCATGCCCAGTCTATGGCAATTGTATTTACCGGATTAGGAATGTGTCAGGCAGAATGCTATTGAAACTGAAAAGGGTTGACCCGCTCACCCTGGCACAGCAATCCCTTCATAGGCTCACAGTGTGGAATCATTTTCAGTTCAAATTAATGAGCACCCTCAACTAGACATCTGAAGGGAACAGATTGCATCATTATTTAAATGCTACAGCCAAGGTCTGATCGCAGAAGACTTCACAAGTTCTCCTAGAGGCCCCATAACTAATTTTGATGTTGCTTTCCAGCAGAGTACCCTACTCTGCTGTAGATGGTGGTGCACACCAAGGGTACCTCCTTTCATCAACGTAGAATAATGTACCCAGAGCAAGGCCTCGACATGACCAGCAGTTGTAGCAAATAATAATAGTGCTAGGGGAACAGACCTTTTTTGTGGTCCAATGATGCAGAGGCTATCTACTGGCGCTCTCTGGGGCCATGCAGTCTGGTATGACAGGGACCCCTCACTTCCCACCCAAGTGTAAGATATTAGGATGTTTGGAAGTACAAGAAGGGGTGTGCACCTGTGCCAGAGAGAGGGAGCGACACCCAGATAGAAAATCAGTATATTAGTTAGTTGTGAACCTGTATCTCCTTTGTCTCCCACATGGATCTTTCACTGCCTTTTTGGCCCTTGCGCCCTGGAATGGTCTGCATAGCTCAGGTTGTTGTGTGTCTGTATTTGATCCACAAAGGCCACAATGGAGTAGGAAAGGGATCTTTTTGCTCACCATAATGTTTTGAGAGTGAGATTCAGCAGGTCAATCTGTGGTCTACAAGAATTTGATACTAGGGCTGATTACCGATACAAATTGACGAGGACCGAGTTACGGGGTGGCCTCTTGCTTAATGAGTGGTTTTCGGAATGCCAAATCCGACCATATATTGGAACATCTACATGAAACCTATGCGATTATATATCACACTATTGGGCTGTACTACCTCATCCAATAATGTTTTAAATTCTTCATTGCTGTCTACTTCTTTGAGACAATTGATGTCAATCAGACATTCTGGGAACTGCGCTTCTGAGAGTGATTTGCATTGGAAAGACGCTTTGATAAGAGCAACCCAGGTTCAAAAAGTTCTTCCCCTTAGTGATAGAGGGGATCTTACCTAAGAATCCCACTGAGTGAGTGTTAGATAAATAAAATAAAAGATATTCATTTGGGAGGAGTCACTAAACATGTTTGTCCTGAAGAAGGTGTTATATGTGGTTTATGACCACCAAAACTTATCAAAAGGACATATAAACACGACCCACAGTGCATATTTGATTTAAATATGTCTCTGAATATATTTATCCAACATATTTATCCAGATCCAGTGACACACTAAGTGGGATTGTCTCTTCTTATGAGAAACCGATTGGAGTGTCTTTTAAATTCTCCCCCTTCATTGATGTTGTTTTGTAAATTTGTATTTTATGTTATTGTTGTTAATTTGATACATTAATTGTGCTATGTAATGATATTTTTTAATGTATGAATTTTTAATGAATATCTAATTAAATGATCTATGTGTTTTTTCAAAATTCCCTTGGTATCAAATTAGTTTGATTGTTGTGACTGGATGTGAGTGTATTTACTTTTTAGTGATTCAGCAAGGGGAATCTCTTGTGCTGATTGGTTGCTTAAACCCTGCCCCCGTGGTTTGAGGGGTTTCTCTCTATTTTCCACATTTCTTGGTTTTAAAACAGGGATGAGCATTTCACTGGATTTGTACTGGAATTCCTGATGGATGGAGAGAGAGACCTCACAGCCTCATTGTTAATGGAGTGTAGGGGCAGGCAGGTATTGGGCACAGAAAAGCCAGCATTCCATCGGACCTCCCGCTCTCCCTCCTTGCCTCCGGTATGTCAGTCTCAAGCGTGCTCCCCTAGCAGGTTCTGCCTTAAAAGCCACTGTCCGAGCTGGATCGCTGCTTATCTGATTGCTTTAATTAAATCATTATTCCTTTCAGTGTTCGCTAGTTTACAATAAGTGTTTTGCAGGCAGTCCATTACTACACACTGTTGGTGTGCATAAGCATGTTATTTACTAAATGGCCACGTGCTGGCTAATGTGTTTGCAGACATTTTGCACCTTTATTCTGATTATCTTGATAAACACCCCTTTTCAAAATCCATATTTAACTTCAGCCTGCATGCAAAGTAAGGGCTAAAAATATTTGCTGCTACCTGACGGTTGGGCCCCCAGTGGACCGGCATTGAGGAGCCCCACAAAACTACCCTGGACTATGTACGTAACCTGGGCAATAGCGAACACCTGGAGGAGCAAACTACTGGGAGACATGGCAAACAGCTCAGGGGGTTCTTGCGCACAGGCCGCAAGTAGGTATGTGTGTGTTCATGCTGCAGGGTACTGTAAAGGTCAGTGCTTTTTTGGGGGGGAGCGTCTGTATGTAAACTGCAAGTTACAGGTCTGAGTACTGCAGCGCAGAGGACTCCTGTGCTTCTGCATAAATAAATGTGTGTACATCTTACAGGGCGCGCCTTGGTGAAAGAGCAGGGCCGGTTAGAGCACCCCCTGGAATAGACCTGTGTGTAACTGCACCTTAGAGGTTTGATTCATTGTATGATAGCTGTGTGGGTTCATCTTTGGTAGCTTTGTGCAAGGGTGAGTAGTTCTAAGCGCCTGGTGTAGTTTTTGATCCAGCGGCATAGCTAGACCTTTGGCTGCATTTGCCGCCCCGCGCTGTCCGCATGTAAGAGCGAGGGGGGGTGGGGTGCTGGCCATTCCAGCGTGACGGCTGCAGGTAAGAGTGAGGTAGTTGGCCGCCACCCCCAAAACTCGTGTGGCCCGGGGCAGACCGCCCTCCCTTGCTACGCCACTGGTTTGATCGCATGACATAACAATAGTACTATTGCTGTAAATATAGCACAGGAGCAGTAATATTATCATAGAAAAAGACTTTATGATCTCACAGCTGTGTTGTTTATCACACTCTCAGCACTCTCGCTAAAAAAAAGTTCCCTCTTAAAAACCTTTGCAGTTTCCAATGTCCTGCTTCCGAAGTCCTTCGGGCCTCTTTTCCCCTGTGCACATTCACAGGTAGACGAGCACCCAGGGCGTCCCCAACCTGTCTGGCCGCAAGGCCCCTATCTTTCACCATGCCAGTCCCACACACACTGCACCTGCTCTAAGCCATGCAAGCGTGTGGAAAGCACAATATATATAAAGCAACTGTTTCAAGAAAGTAGAGTAGAATGCTAATGAAGAGATAAAGATGGAAAGCAAAAAGGAAGTAGGATGGAAAATGGCACAAAAAATGAATTAAGGAAATAAATAAAAAGGAATGAACAAAGAGAGAAGGAAAGAAATAAAATGAAGCATAGAAAGAAGGACGCCAAGAAGAAAAGATGCAAGGAACAAATAACTGAAATGAAAACTGGAACGAGGGGAAGAAGTATGGAGAGTAGAAAAATAGATTGAAATAATGGAAAGAAGAAATGGGAGTTGGGGAAGGGTGATGGAAAGAAAGAAGAGAGACAGCAAATGGAAGTAATAGGAAAAGAAAAAAAGGATGGAATGAAGGGGAGAAGGAAGAACAAGAGGATCATAAGAAAGGAAGGAACAAAAAAAGAATTAAAGAATTGAAAGAAGGATGGAAAGAAAAGAAAATAGTAATATAATAAAAAGCACAGAAAGGTAAAAAGAATGAGAGATGGAACGAAAGAAGGATGGACAAACTGAAAGAAAGAGGAAGGAAAGGAGAATGGAAAGAAAAGAAAGAACAATAGAAAACAAGAGAGAAAGAGAGAAAGATGGATAGAGAGAAGGACACAATGAAAAAAGACTAAAATGAAAAAAGAAAATAGAGAGAGAGAATGAAAGAAATAAGTCAATACCGGTAAATGGACTTTTAACCATGCTATATAATGTATTATTGTGAACAATTCTTTGCAAATTTTCCTTGGGTGAACAATTCTCACTGGCATTCATAGGGAAATTCGAGATCACTCATGTTGCTCCTTTATGTAATGTCATAGGGCTCAAAATGTTTATTTTTTTTCCTGGCTACTCCCTTAGCTGAAACCATGGAAATGTCACACACGAACGAAATGAAAACTTGGCAGCTATGCAATATTAGTAGACACGGGGAGTGCTACGATCTTTTCTCAAACAATTATCCGACTTTTAGTAGGTGGAATCAGGTTAATGAACTTTAATCGAGACCTAACCCAGACAGTTAACTTAACTGATACGTAAAACGTCAGCAAGGAAGAAATGTCCACGCATGACTAAATTTCGAGAAACTTGAACGTTTCTTCGTGCGCACTAGGTGGCGATGTTCCTCCATTTAAAACCATCCTACAGAACACAGTGCCTCTGAGATGGGTCAATGTCAAAGTACATGCTCTAGTACCTCGTGCTCCATTCTAATATGCGGTGCTACTGAAGATGGTGGTATGGCAAATATGTATTTCTTCTCGAGCTAATGGGTGCGAGAGGGCGACGAGGGCGCATAATTGAAAACTTTGCATTTCAAACCGAGAACGACAACAGAGTTCACTTCCTGCAATGTCCTCGTGCTTCCCTTTTAATTAGTGGTTAATTTAATTATTTAAATAGGGCTCTAGTTAAGTTGTTACTCTCCGTAGCGCCCATGAAACTCCGGTGTACACAGGGCACAAGTCCTAAA
This sequence comes from Calotriton arnoldi, assembly GCA_963921515.1. Classification (NCBI taxonomy): domain Eukaryota; kingdom Metazoa; phylum Chordata; class Amphibia; order Caudata; family Salamandridae; genus Calotriton; species Calotriton arnoldi. Next base: position 1,402,769 of record CAWUFW010001928.1, read on the forward strand.
AAAAGAAGTGGGGGGACTCTCCAAGTTAGGTGGTGTCACAGGAAGTGACATCACGGCAGGAAGTGACATCACGACAAGAAGTGACATCACGACAAGAAGTGACATAACAGGAAGTGACATAAAACAGGAAGTGACATCACAACAGGAAGTGACATTACATGTGCAGCAGATCTATCATTTGCACGTATTGCAAGATTTAACAATTGAAGCTGTCAAATAAGTGGGGGGACGCCGTCCACCCGCGTGGTACCCCGACTCGTGCCCTGAAAAGCAGTAATCCATTCAGCTATCCACATAAAATACAGATCTATGATCTGCACAGTATGTGTCATTTGCAGCAGGCATACTAAGCCTCTGTGCTACTTTATGGAGAGTCAGAATCGGCACTAGACAAAACTCCAATCTCTCTCTCTAGCAGGAGCATTAATCACAGGAGTAATCTCGACATTTTTGATGTTTCCTGAAATTGGGCGCACAAGGAACTCTGCTGAAGATGTTTTTAAATCATATGTTATTGCTAAACACAGCACCCACTCCCCCCGGGTCAGCGCCCCCTCCCCAGGTCAGCGCCCGGTGTGGCCGCACCAGTTGTACTGCCCTAAAGCCGGCCCTGCATGGCACACAACAACAAACACATACCATAAACAATTCAGACCCTTTGACTTTTTCAACGATTATTAACTGTATCAGAAGTATGAAAAAAGTGATTTCGTTGTGCATAATTAGAATTGAAAAAGTTTCAATTCAAATTATTATGAGACTGAAATCAACTTTACTAAGGTCTGCAGAACAGGTAGTGATCTTTTGAGAGTCTCTGACACCTCTTCCCTTCAAACCACTTTATTCTGAAGTGTCACACTCTGTTAGACATTTCATGCCCTTTTTTCTCTCCACATCTTTCTGAAAGCCTTCATTTGCATATCTCACATGTTCCCACTATTACTGGGAGCGCATATGCAAGTATCACTCTGAGCCCTCTGCCTGTAAGGCCTGGGTTTGGATGTGCGTGCATGCATCCTGCACACATTGATAATGCACTGACGGGCACTGTGAGAAACTCGCACTGCCATCCCCTATAACTTCAACATTCTCCATCGTGAGACATCATAAACACACCCACGACCTGAAATAGCTCCTACCTATTCATAGTAAATACTACAACAGAGTCACACGCTGCATGAAATAAACTACAGAAATAGAACATCTTGGAAAAAACGCAAATACTCGCCGGGTGTGCACGAGAAATTAAACGTGAAATGTAAACTGGGTTTGTATCCCTGACATAGAACCGTGGGTTATTTACTGTCATTGTTGCAAATCAAATATGCATTGGTTGGTAATACCAATACGGTAGAATGGGGGGTGTTGTATTTCCCGGCCCAGTCAGTCTCTCGCATGGCATGTTGTGTGTTTTTCAGGCATCTATTTAATGTGGTTCAAGGCTCGCAACCCTCCCCCTCCTCACAGCCGGTCTATGCATCTCTATAGGACGCGGCGCTGGAAGCCCTCATCCAGATGACACAGGCGCTCAGCAGTCAGCATCCTGTTTGTGCATTGCAGCCCAAACTCTGTGACACCTCGGAAACAGGAGCGTCTTCTGCTGCCAGCCTGGGACATTTTGTATACAAGGAGGGCACCTTCCAAGCGCCAACCTTCCCCTTCAGGCCAATCCCGTGATGACTGCTATGGCCAACGAAATCTTAGAAAGTTTGGGGCGGCCGTGCGGGCAAGTAACGTTGCCATCTTACAAAGTCCAGCTTTTGAGCAGGGGGGACAGCGTCCACCCTGTAAAATAAGTGGGGGGACGCTGTCAGGGCCGGACTGGCCATAGCGGGCACCGGGCGTTTCCCCGGTAGGCCGCTAGGGTGGGGGCCGGTTTTGGGCCCCTAGGGGGCCGTTTTTGTTACCGGGGGTCAGCAATATCGGCCCCCTGTAACAAAATCGTCCGAAACCGGCCCTCGTAAACTGCTCGGCTGCACTCCCCCTCACCCCAGGGGGGGTCGGCTGAGCAGTTTGCCAGGGCCGGTTTCTGTTCCCAGTCCGGCCCTGGACGCCGTCCACCCGCGTGGTACCCCGACTCGTGCCCTGGGTGTACATGTGCTTTATAAATATTAATAATAACCCATGCAGACAGATTAATGGACATATGTCGTTGGAACATATAGGGGCCGATTCCGATCTCGGTCGGAGGCGCACCCAACACCATTCGGTCAGGAAAAAAGCCATGCGAAAGCCTGTTTCCCGACCGATCCGTACAGCACACCGAACGAGTAAGTACGATGCGCACAACAGCAAAGAATCCGGCCGAGCCGTACTCACCCAAACCAGGTCCTGTTCCCCGACCGAGGCGAATCCGGAAACGCTGAATCGAGTCGCACGGAAGGGAAAATGCAGCTCCGTCCGGCCGAACAAGTACGATGCGCTTTCCGTACGCGCCGAACCCGTCGCTACGCACGGCACGTCAAAGCATCCGGGAGAGGCGCACATAAGCTCCGATTCGCGCCACAACACGATCCACGGCTCCGAGACGAACACGCCAGCGACGAGGACGACGCGAGCGGCGAGGCGAGCGACGAGGACGACGCGAAGCAACGAGAAGGACGAACGACACAAACCAACCATGAATCCCTTCGTCCCGATCATACCAATATTCTACATTTACTACCGGAACAGGCACGGACGCGTACGGCGCAGAAGGTAAGCCAGACACCAACCACAAAACACATACAACACGTACACGACACATCACACACACACAGAGGGATGCAGAATATACTTACACCAGCAACAGCAGCACCATAGGGGCGGGATGCCCATCACCAATGCCACATATGCACACAGGGGCCTGAATGCGCACCATCACCCCTACCCAAGGGGGGCAGGATGCCTACCACTACTACCACCCTTACCCAGGGTGGGCAGGATGCCTACCACTACTACCACCCTTACCCAGGGGGGCAGGATGCCTACCACTACTACCACCCTTAGCCAGGGGGCAGGATGCCTACCACTACTACCACCCTTACCCAGGGGGCTGGATGCCTACCACTACTACCACCCTTACCCAGGGGGGCAGGGTGCCTACCACTACTACCACCCTTACCCAGGGGGCTGGATGCCTACCACTACTACCACCCTTACCCAGGGGGCTGGATGCCTACCACTACTACCACCCTTACCCAGGGGGGCAGGATGCCTACCACTACTACCACCCTTAGCCAGGGGGCTGGATGCCTACCACTACTACCACCCTCACCCAGGGGGGCTGGATGCCTACCACCACCCTTAGCCAGGGTGGGCAGGATGCCTACCACTACTACCACCCTTACCCAGGGGGCTGGATGCCTACCACTACTACCACCCTTACCCAGGGGGCAGGATGCCTACCACTACTACCACCCTTACCCAGGGGGCAGGATGCCTACCACTACTACCACCCTTACCCAGGGGGGCAGGATGCCTACCACCACCCTCACCCAAGGGGGCAGGATGCCTACCACTACTACCACCCTTAGCCAGGGGGGCTGGATGCCTACCACTACTACCACCCTCACCCAGGGGGGCTGGATGCCTACCACTACTACCACCCTTACCCAGGGGGGCAGGATGCCTACCACCACCCTTACCCAGGGGGCTGGATGCCTACCACTACTACCACCCTCACCCAGGGGGGGCTGGATGCCTACCACTACTACCACCCTTAGCCAGGGTGGGCAGGATGCCTACCACTACTACCACCCTCACCCAGGGGGGGCTGGATGCCTACCACTACTACCACCCTTAGCCAGGGGGGGCTGGATGCCTACCACTACTACCACCCTCACCCAGGGGGGGCTGGATGCCTACCACAAAAGCTGTTTCCACGTCACCACAGTGCCTCTGCCGCAGGCCTTCACCAAGTTTGCTTATCTAATCGTACACTGTCACGGAGGTCGTCGAGTAAAAGCACACGTCTGAATGGCAGGTTAACACACAAAGAATAAACACGATAAGGAGAGAGCGCAGCGCTGGCAACCCCTATGTGTTCGTGCTACCATCCTTTCACTTTCTTCAAAGTGAACGCGTGGCAGTCACAATATACAATAAACGCTAATTGTTTTGTTATTTGTTTTGTAAAACATTTACTTTCACGTGCCACAATATCTGGACGGGCGACACTAAAGGAAATCAACTGGCCATGGAGCTTGCCACCCGCTGTTAATGCATCATTAAGGGCAACTTAAAGGCGCCGGATCCACCCGGTGCTTCAATGCTGTTTGTTTATTTGTTCAGACCACGGCCTCGCCTGCCGATGATCAAGCAGTCACATGTATAGAGGCTGGACGGGGCCACCAGAGAGAACAAAATGTGTTTTTGGTGCTTTGCACAGCTGAAGTGTAAACAATATATTCCACTGTCTATGCCGGGAATTGATAGTACTAAGAGGTACATGTCCGCAGCACCCACGAACAAGTGTAAAAAACAGTTCTCTAAAATATCTGTTATGAACGAAGCGCGGTTTTAGAAGAACAAGAACTGATTTGAAACCGCAAACAATTCCGAGATTCCAATATGTTTCTCTTCCAGTTTGGGTATTAGTGCATTGTCAGCAGCATTGTATTTTAATAAACCTAGGGATCGCGCAATTGCATGTTCCAGGTCAGCCGTCATGCCTTATTCATACTATTGCTTTTGAATGTGTACACTACAAGCAAGCATTTTAATTATCCACCTATGCATGCCTGATGCAGCGTGGGTCAACTTATTAGTACTAGTGCTATAGTTTAACTTTCATGCCAATGTCCAGGCCTACCCGCAGGTCACGTTTATGTTTTGCACGAAGATGTTAATGTTGGCAGGCTTATGTCCCAAAACAGCTTCATTTGCTTCATAAAATCAAATAAAATTGCCGTATGTTCATCCGTTACTCTTGCCTCTCTGGATACTCTGTTATAGTGTGTATTTAATGATTTGACCCTTTTGTGTATTCTAATACTGTGTCCATAGGTTGTTTCACAACACTGTGGCACAGTGTAGATATTAATAGGAAATTGAAAAGGAAATGGAAAATATAAATCATTTCCTAAAATACTGATGGGTGGAGTGATGTTCTGAAAGCCCTGCATTTTCTGCAGAACGGTACCGAGTGATATTTTGCTAATTTCATAATCTCCTTGTTTCTCAATTCCAAATATTAAAGTTAGCACTTTCAACCATACAACACGTTGGTGGAATATGTGACGAAATATTGAAATGTCATAGCAGCAAGGAATTACCATTTAAATAGCCTTTTGAAAAGAACCGTTTTCTAAGTTCTTTGCTTACATCTTCTAAGTGCCAGTATTTGTATTGCTGAGTTATATGTTTAACATTACACAGTTATTTTCATATCAGTCAAAACAATCGAAATTAAATACATTGGGGTGAAAGACCTTGAAGTCCAGGAAAGGTTGGAGCGTTTCACTAAACAAAAAAAGAATTATTACAGCTTCTTCTAACTTCGGTAAAGCCCCTTTGTATTAATCGTTTGCATAAACAACTTATCATGGTCCCTGAATGTCATCAACTACAGCAACCATTGTTATTTACAAAGGGATAATGCATTACGTATTTGGCACACACATTTATTTTACAAATCATTAACAAAAAGAAGAAGGAAATTAAGTTTCTTCTATTTTGAAAAGCCTTCAAACGCTTAGAGGGACAGTTGGAATATCAGGCATTGCCACAACTTCCGTTCCAGCTGGTCCATGTGGGCCCGTTCCACTTGCACACATCGTCCCATGTTCATTGTGGAGAAACTAAGCCACATTCAAAATGACAGAAGTGGCTCTATCATTAATTAGCCAAAAGGGCTTACCTGGCTGCCCTCCATCTTGGAGATGGGAATTGACAGCCGCCATGCTCATGCTTTATGCGTTCTTGCATTCTTTCATAATAAGCCACAAATGTTGCAGTTCATTATCGGTTTTTTTTCTCAACCACGCCACTATTTTACAATTTTGGTAAAATAGAGTTTCAGGCAAAGCTTAACTTTATTGGTTTATTTACGTACCCAGGACTAGTCGTGCATTTTGGATTGCTGATATTAATGACGAGGATGGAACTGGGAATCCGATGGATTGAACTTCATAGAGGTGACATGAAGGAACTTAGATGGTTGCATTTATATATTTATTTATTACATCATTTACGTCGTTTTGTATTTGTCCCAGGATAAGGTGCAGCATAGCTAAAAACTTATAAGGTCCAAAAGGCGAGGCCCATTGGCTATGCCAATGCTTGTTTTGGTTTGCTGTCAATCCATTAAGCTGTTTTGGAGAAATTATTGTTCCGAAAATGTGTCAGATGGGCTCTGAAAGGCAATATTATGAAGAAATGAAGACATTTTGACTGTTAGTTTGCAGATAGTGTACAAACCTGGGTTCACGGACCGCCTGCGGAGAGACATTCACAAGAAAGGAACTCCATTGCATGAAGAAGCTTCTCCCGTCGTCCAGTTGTAGTATGCGGACTCTGATTCAGGTCTGCAAACCTAAAGGCTATGATTGGCTAGCTCCAACAGGAAAAGGTTCTGTTGCCACAGCCTTACAGGTCATGGGGCACGCACGCCCTTGACCTGAGAAAAAAGATACATGGCACACATGGAGGCTTGGTGAGTAGATCCTGATCCTTAGGTCCATATGAGGGGGAAGGCAAAGAAAAGAGTTCCTGCCTTGTAGGACAGAAAAGATCCTGCATTAGAAAATTGGTATGTTGGGGGCTCCATTGAAAACAATGGAGTGCTCTGGATTCTAATGGCTTGTAGAAGCCCAGAGCTCCACATTCCAATGTTCGTTCACAGCTGTTGCTGTGAACAAACGGCCTCACTGAGCTCGAGGGGATTTCAGTCCCCTCGGGCTCAGTGAGGCCTTTTTTTTTACAAATTAGAACATTCTGACCTCTAGGGGCGGAATGTTCTAATAGCCTTAGAGCCCACCGTAGCGGGCTCCACCGGCCATTAGAGGCCCGCTCCCTTGTCAAAGGCCCTCGCCTTTGGCTTTGTCCTTTAACGCTGGAGCTGGCGTTTGATGGCCATTAGAGCCCGCTATGGTGGGCTCTAAGGCTATATTAGTGCATGCCTTTCATTCTCTGTGAGTTCTCAGTAAACTACAGAGCTTATTGGTCATTTATGGCACATTTGAACAACATGGAAAATAGTGAGAAACAGGGAGCATCATTTTGTAGGGAAGCTAGAGGAGTCCAGAGAATCTCAGAGGAAAGAGAGGACTGGTCCCTCACAAGGTGCAGCAGAAGAGAAAGGAGATCACATCATCTACACTGGGGAAACATCTCCTCAGAAAACTAGTCTTGACTGGGAATTTTTCAAACACTGCCCTGGTGAAAAAGAAAGAATGCAAGGAAGGTCACTTGCAAAGTCTGTAACATTGAATTGAGCTGTCAAATCAAAGGTTTATATTACTTTGGCAATGACTAGGCACCTGATTGTGAAGCATGCATAAGAAGACACAAGATATGAGCGTGAACACAGAAGGACACCGGAGAGCATTACTGGAAAGGAGGTGCAGGAGGCTGAAACTGCTCATGAAGAGGTGTTACATGAGATGCAAGACGAGAATGATCCTCATCTATGTGACTGCACTTTTCTGCATGAATTGTGGTAAAATATTAGGTTTGAAGAAGAGAATCTAAATATCGGCAAGGGGAAAATAATCAAAGAACACTACAACAAATGTAATCATGTTTAAGGCAACCAGTTCCAGTTGGTCCATTTGCCATTGCCTAGCAAGTTGCTATGTTGAATAAAAAAAGAAGAAAAAGAGAACAGTATTTTCTGCTCTCTACATTTTTCTTACTTTTCCTGGTCCAAGTGCAGGGCAGGCTCCTCGGCCAAGCCCCGCTGCACGCGGCTGAAGGCAGTGGACACCAGGAGTTGACCGTCCACATGGGGTGGAGTGTAAGACATTTCAAAGTAGAACATTACAAAGAAATACATTCTATGTATTCACTGTGAGGTTTAAATTACTCTGAAATTGACTTAACTAAGCACAGTTAAAGTGAGATATCATTAGGAATTTAAACCCAAAAACACCTGAAATTGGCAGGTTATGGTTAGGTAGACTAAGCATAACTCGTTCCCCCACTATGAAACCCCTAACACACCCTACAAATGGATAGCTTACAACCTTACAATAGTTATACCAATGAGTAACAGAAATGTAAAGTACAATTTACCACCATTAAATAACAGCACTACTCCAAGAAATCATACTGTCTGGATAGCACCATCGTCCATAAAGCTAATGCTGAGGAGATATGTATTGTCACCAGTGAGGCATCAATGTTATTTGTGATGTTATATGACACACACGCAAGGTTCTAAGCAGTGCCTTTGGAGTGAGATTTGTGGTTTTCATGGTGGCGGTGAAAGTTATGTTTAGCGTACATAACCATAACTACATTTCAAGTGTCTTTTGGTTTAAATGTGTAACCATAACTGTATTTTGACTGTGGTTGTCAGAGAGATTTCTTTTTAGGTTATATGTGTTATAAGCAAACCAATCCATAACTTCGGTTTAACTGATATTTTTAGAGATGTATATATATTAATTAAAAAGCAACAGTTATGCCCGCATTACAAGTTACATGGGCACTCACCTTGGAGAGGGTATGGGGTGTGAAAAGATTGCGTTCCAGGCAAGTACGACTCTCCCGGTGTCTCAGGTCCCTAATTATTCGGTTCACAAACTCTGTACCTGATATTTCCAGGACTGGAGACACTGGACCCAGACTTGCTAGCAAAGTTACAAGGGCCATTGACAACTGCTGTGCCCAGCCCCCATCTGAATACTGCACCTTGTAGGGTAAAGAAAGCTCTCCGCAGTTCAAACTAAATCTGCTCTGCCCTCCAACCAACATCCACTTTCCACACACCACAGCCCAGAGAAAAGGTTGTGTTGGACTTGGCCCTCTCTGCAGGGTTATGCCCAAACTTGTTGCCTTAACCATCTCGTTTTCTGAACTCGTTTTTGTGGCTTTTAGGACTCTGCACACTTTACCACTGCTAACCAGTGCTGAAGTGCTTGTGCTCTCTCTCTTAAACATGGTGAAATTGGCTTACACCCAATTAGTGCATTTAATTTACTTGTAAGTCCCTAGTAAAGTGATACTACATGTACCTAAGGCCTGTAAATTAACTAGAGGGTCTGCAGTACTGATTGTGCCACCCACTTAAGTATCCCTTCAAACCTGTCTCAGGCCTGCCATTGCAGCCTGTGTGTGCTATTTAAACTGCCATTTCGACCTGCCAAAATAAACCCTTTGCCAGGCCTTAACCTTCATTTTTAATACATATAAGTCACCCCTAGGGTAGGCCCTTAACAGCTCATAGGGCAGGGTACCATGTATTTAACATTTTGGACAAGTACTTTAAACGTTTACATGTCCTGGTAGAGAAAAACTTCTAAATTTGTTTCTCACTACTGCAAGGTCTGCCTCTCCCATGCACTAACATTGGGTTACCTCATTACATTTAATAAGTGATAACTTTCAATTGGGAGCAGGTAGGAATAACATAACGTGTATTTGTAAAGCACACGTTCTCCAATAGGCATCTTGGCACTGAATAACAGATGTTTTTGTTACCCAACTCAATGGCACTCATGTTATCAACCTCAGATGGATAATAAACTGAGTGGACCCCACAGGGGTTTGAACCTGTAACCATGAGGTCAAACACAGGCCCCTGCAGTGGATACATAAGTCCACTGAGCCACCAGACCCAGCTCTATTATGGTTGATCTCTAAAGAATTGTACTTTAAAACCCTCTTTAATGGTAAAGTTAGATTTTAAATCACAATTCTGAAAAATGCCACTTTTAGACAGTTTAAACAGAAAAGGAGTCACCCTATAACCCGGGGAACCTGGGCAATATTTCAATAGTACAAAAACAAGGCCCCCTCAAAAAGAGCATACAGCTTATGCTCCCATGGAAATGTATTAACAAGGAAAGATTACATACCCCATTTGTTGTATGGTACATCATAGTTTGTACTGACTTATAAACATGAAAATTTATATAGGTACTCCAAAAGGAAAACGGAGCAGTGCAAGTGGTTCATGACAAAAAGTGAATCACAGGTGCGCAAAACATATTTACAAAGGATTAACCACTGTTGACAACTGATACGTTTCTACAAGTACAGAACTCACTAACCCTGGGCAAAGCACTACGCTACGCTCGCGTAGTTTGCGAAGTTTGCGCTACTTCGCACAACGCGAATTGCACGTAGCACAGTGCAAACACGCGTAGCGTAGTGCAGCGGTCATTTTTTGCTTGCTCGCGGTCCTCAACGTCAAGTTGGCGACCGCGAGCAAGCAAAATGACATCCCGGCGAGACTTTTTCCTCGTTCGCGATCAGCAACATCAAGTTGCCGATCGTGAGCGTGGAAAATAAACCTCCCGGCGAGATTCTCAACGCGGGAGGTCAGGTTTCTCATTGCGAGTGGTCGCGTATGCTCGCGACCGCTCGCGATGAGAAACTACCAGTCCGCGTTGAGAAAGCTGCCGCTCGAGTAAAAATCTACTCGAGCGGTAGTAAAAGACAGCTCGCACTGTGCAAGATGCCGTTGTTCAATGATTGCACAGTGCGGACAAGCATCCGGCACTGTGCAATCATTGCGAACAGTGCACTACGCAGTTCGCGTAGTGCTACGCGTAGCTCGCGTAGTGCGAACTGCACTTTGCGTAGCTTCGCGTAGCGCTACTTCGCGAACTACGCCCAGGCTTAGAACTCACACAAATTTTGCTGTACAGAAGAACAGCCTACTGACAAACAACAGTGGAATTTGTTTACATTTCTGCCCCTTATCTTGATAGCTATGGCATTTTCATCAGCACAAAGGAACAATGGGACCAACCTATAGACAATGGGATTAAAAAGAGAAAGAGAAGTCAGTTACAAACTAATTACACTGGGTAAGAATCCACAAAGTCATCACTGATGGCATTAAACATCTCATGAGTGATGTAATATTCAGCTCACTGTGCTGCTATTCATGGAGAGCTCACTGCCTCTAGACAACCAAGCCCAATTAGGTGGGCGAGCCACTTCTACAAGGAGGCTGCGCTCTATGTGCAGCTCTTCACGGAGAGCTCACTCCCGCCACATACTTATGTCTTCTTACATAGCGGAAGGCCTACTACTTACAGTTAGGTATGTTCGTAATATTTTACTTTATAGTTAAAAAACGCTAGAAACTCACTGAACAAAAATACGTAACAGGGTTTCAAAGAGGTGGTGGTCTCTCAGTGAAAAGATGTGCACTGAGTGAAAGCCCTGCATAGTAGAAGTTTAGTGACCTAAGAGGGCTTGGTTGTCTAGAGGGAGGTATTTCTTTAAGACTGTGTACAAAGCGAATGCTATGCCTGATAGGGGACTTGGCCACCAAATGGGGATTTGGGGTGGGAAAAGGCCCTCTGTGAAGATCTCTGCTTAGGACGAAGGCTGTACATAGAAGGAGTTTGACCATCTATTGGGGTTTGGGTGTCCTGGAGTGGGCTCTCCGTGAAGAGATTTGCACCGGGTGAAGGCTGTGTTTCGTATGAGTTAGGGCATCTAATGGGGCTTGGGTGTCTGGAGGTAGCAGACTCTCTGAAAAATGTGTGCACACTGCACAGGATGTGGACTACAGTCTAATTATTTAATTTAAGCACATACATTCATGGAACGTATGCTTTACATGACTCTGTACCATTTAGTACTTATTTACATATTTGAAAGGCAGTACTGGTTTGTAGAGTTAATTGAATAGCAATATGGTGCCATCAGTTATTTCATTCAAGATGCCATCAGTGATGCCATTGAACATGTCATAAGTGATGTAATATGTGAGATCATAAGCAGTGCATGGTGGACGAGAAAATTATAGCTAGCTCAGTAAACTGTAACTGGTGAATTTCATTGTTTTTTAGTAAAAAATTATATTTGAATTTCTAACTTTTTAAATGTAAAGTAATATATTATTACAGTAACAGTACACTATGTGAACTTCATGATTATTCACAGAATACAATATGTATAATAAACTTCACACAGATACATTTGCAGGCCATTGGGAAGATGTGTGCATGCTATTGAATCTGATTAGGTACTAACACTATAGAACCAAGATGGAACACTATATCATAGCACATAGGGTGCCTACCTGTTTTCTCCCTGTCATGCAACACATTGTAGCAACTAAGGTTGCTGTACTGCGTCGTGTGTAAAGTTAATTCCTGTACCCCATAGCCTTTGACAACATATATTGGGACTGACATGTACTAATACTTTCTGCAAGTTTTGTCCTACTTTTCTAACACAAACCTAGCACAATGTGTAGTGCTGAGATTTGCTTTTCCATGCAAATCACGATTTTCATCACGAAGTTGACAAACGTAATGTAAAGTATTGCTATCTGCTGCTTCGTTGTGAGTTGCATCAAAAAGGCGTTCTATGGGTAAAACATCAGGGTGCATGGGTGTTAAAATTCAACCTCCTCGATTTTTGGTGCAAATCCTAATGTACCAATATGTATATATAGTGATTTGACCCAAAACATTACACCCCCATAAGGCAAACATAAAAAGGAGAACAACTTTTATTTCTCTATATATGTCCAACATCTCATGTGTGCAGCATTTTACTTTACACATACGAAGTTAAAGAATAGTTTTTGTAGTAGAAGAGTGCCCTTTCAGTACAAACTCATGTGCTTTATAGAACGTGCAAACTCTTGCGCTAAGATCCAACAGTATCTGTATTAGTAAATGGCAGTAAAAAGTGCACCAGTGTTGAGGTACAGAAAAAGAGCACCATATCTAAGCAGATATGATGTTTTCTTTCTTTGTAATCTTGACAGAATACAGTGGAGCATGTTTGCACCACATTACGCTAAGAATGCTAAATTTGCCCCTTAAAATATAGTAGCACACTTTAACAGTTAGATATAGGCATGGCAAACAACATAATTCTTTTTTTAGATTTATAAAACAATAGAGGTGATTCTAACAAGAACCTTTTTGTTGTATCTTTAAAAAAAAAATCTGAAAGTTTTCTATTTTTTGGGGGGGGGATTAAGTAAAAGTAACAACAAAACAGGGCGTTAGAACTTGGGTGCAAAAAACAAATATTATTTCTTGTGGGTGGCTTGATGGGCAACCATCAGTTTATTGTGAGATATGGCGCTCTGCTTAACCACAGACATTATTTTAACAGTCAATACAATAAGGCCCAGTTCTGGAATTTGGGGGGATTCGGGTCCTGTTCTTGAATGGCAAGGACATGTGGTGGAAGATAATCTCCAGGTTGAATGCTGTGGACTCTGGATGCTCCTCCTGATCTTTGTGTCTTCTGTGCTTCACTGCATTGAGCTGCTGGGAATGCCACACATTAAGATGCTTATGCATCCCGAAAATATCGGAGGAGTATTTATTTCCTGTGCCTCATCTGAACTCTTTTCGGCACAAGTTACAGGTGAACAATTTGGTGGAGACCACCTTTTCTTTTAATGGTATGGATAAGAACTGCCATAGAATGAACTCAGGAGAGGTCCTCTCCTCCTGTTCCTCACCCTCAGGCTCCTGAGGTGGTCCCTGGTCTCCTCCAGATGCCATGGTCAAAGATGTCATGTACTTAGTTAATCCTACAAAAAAATGAGAAAATCTCAGAGAAGAACACAAGAAAGTGCACAAGATGTGTACGCAGTCAAAGGCAGATCCCTAATGAGACATGAACTACTACTGAATGAACAAAGACAGTGGTAGGAACCAATCAGAAAAAAGTTTTACTGTGAGTCATTGGCACCACGCTCCTATTTTTTGGTACCACTGTACTCAAAACCTAAAAACACAGACATTTTAATAAAAATTCCCAAATCTCTTAGTTTTTTAAGTCTTTCAGCAAACCCCTAGGCTCAAACCTGAAACAAGTATCCCCTTCGTAGTAAACATATATTTTTTTTTAACTTCCAGGTCCGGCTAACCGTGTTTAAGTACTGCAGGACCCGGAAAAGGAAGTAAAGGCTTTGCAACAGTCATGTCGCACTCTATCTTTATCTCTATGGGTCCCACAGGAGTTCCGGTGTTACCAATTGGGAGCCCAATAAAATGGAAGCAGCCATTTTATTTGCCAATGATGGTGCACTATTCAAAAAATAAGCCAACAGGCTTTTAGATATAACCAGATAGCAACCTATTTAACATCATTAGCACATTGCTGTTTTAAAGAGGGAGATTCCTGCCCAGGGCATCCATCTGCATCATGATACCTGGACAAACTCCTCAATAGCAGCCATCTGACACTCCACACACTGGTCCTACCCCTGCTGGAGCATCACAGGATGACGGCATCATAGTGCTGCCATCAACATCTGCAGCAACACAAGTTAGGCCAGAATGGGAATCTATGGCCTGGAAATTGTTTACTTTTTCAGCCAGGCAAAAAAAATCAATGCCCGAAATGTCACATGCACTTTTGCAATCAGGTGCTGCTCAGGGAACAACCCGGGCAGTATTCTATGGCTACAAGCGTACTGCATGATACTGCTATTCAGTATTCCATAAGCTCTTACAAGATTTTAAAAGGGGAAGCTGGTAGTGTTAGGGCTTATAGTCATTAACAGCATAGAATTACTGTGTGTGTACACATGTGGTTGCATAGAATGGAAATAATGTAGACTCCGTAGGCAAGTCTGGCTGTGGATAGTGAAAGTTATCTGGTGCATGGTTTACCTACAATTTAAGTTTCAGGTACAATTAGTACTCCATGTCTTAAGATGTAACGGCTGGCCACAGTTGATGGGGGGGGCAGAGGTATGTTTTTAAGTAAGTTGTGGCTTACAGCTAAAATTTGTGAACAAACATTGGTGAGAAAAGTGAAAGCTTCTGTTTAGAATAGATTATGCATAAGTAAATGTGTGGGCATGTGCCCTTGTTAAGTGGCTGTTAGGCAGTTCTTCTTTCTAGGAACTCTTTGCAGAGTGGAGGTTTATAAGGGGTTGATGTTTATTTGCATAACTTCCATAAAGATTTTGATACATTGCACAGTGTTGAAAAATGAACAAAATAGCATTAACACACTTAGAGATGATTTAACTGACAGTGTGGCTGCAAGCATGGCTGTAAGGTTGTAAACACAGTCTGGCCATCTCAGGAATGTGTGCAGTGTGTTTTACCAAAGTAGGCAGGTTGTTTGTAGAGTCTGGCTAAAGGTGTCTTATTAGTGGCTAAGGCATACATGTCAACCTCTTGACTAAATATTGCAGGTCATGTGAAGTCTTCAAAAGGTTGATCTCATTAAGGTGAATAGTTAACAAACCCTCTTTTGGAGGGTGTGGAAGGTTTAAAGGGTGGATGACCTTATTAAGGACCATAGTGTCATTTTGTTTGAGAGATGCCTGTATATCAGTTAAAAGACGGTGCCATCCACAAAATGTGGGTGAATTAATACATAAACTATGTGTCTTGCATGTTGCCAAAGGTTATGCCCATTATCCCATTATTGCTGATAGAGAGTTGGGCATAAGTGTACCTCATTCATTTACTCACACACCACAAAGCCTATAGAACACTGTCAGAATCATTGGATGATGTCATTGGTGATGTCATTAATGATGTAATTTCAGATGTCATCAGTGAAGTGATCCTTTTACATGTAATGTACCATGTAATATGTGAGGTTGTACACAATGTTTGCAGGGGGAGCAAGTTATAGTTAGTTGACTAAACTATAGCAGGTGAATTATAATGGTTTTTGTATTTTTAAATGTTAGTTTTTATTTCATTCTATCTCATGACTGTAAAGTCGCATAATTACTGATGGCACTACTACTGACATTGTCCATTACAATGTTATTCATATTTCTCCATAAATCTTTACATCCATTTTTAAAAATATAGTTGGTATTAAAGGGCCTACGGTCATATACAGCACTGAATTACTATTTACATTTATTTATTTTTGCAGCTTTATATAGTGTGTACTTGGCCCAAGAGCACTGGAGCGCTTTCAATGAGAAGCGGATACTTTACATGGGAAACAGGCGTTGCTCATTTGTTTTTTAGGCACTGGGAAGTAAAGTGATTTGTCCAGAATCACAGGATGTTAAGACAAGCCTAGGATTCGAACCAGGTTCTCCAGTTCCAATGTCAGCTACACTATCTATTAGGCCACATCTCCTCCTCATCTGTACACATGTCAGTGTTTAGAATTGAAATGGCGTAGGCCTTAGAGCCTAAGTCTGGCTGTGCATAGTGGCGGCTATATGGTTTACGGTTTCCCTACCAGTGAAGTAAGCAGTCTCCATGTTAAGCTAGGTAAATGCCTGAGCACACTTCGTGTGGTTTGCAAGGGTACGTTTCAGAGTAGCTGTTGGCTTAAAGCCAAATCCTGTTCCCAAGAATGTGTGAAAAAAGCAAAAGCTTCTGTTCACAATAGGTTATTCACCTGTGGATGTCTGCGCACATACCCACATAAATACTTGCTATTCAGTGCTGTAGACACATTCTCTGTAAAGAGGTAGTTTATAAAGTGTGGACATTTATTTGCAGAACTTCCTTGATGATTTTGAGGCATTGCATGTTGTTGAAGAATGCAGAACTTAGGAGTGACCTACCTAGAGATGGTGTAACTCACATTGTAGTTGTAAGCTTGGCTCTAAGTTTGTATGCTTTTCCGATCATCTCTGGAATGCGTGTTCAGACTAGTGAGGGCTGCCCATTGACCTGGCTGAAGGTGGCTTATCACTGCATTGCTTAATTTGTAAAAAGAAAAAAAAATGTGCCAGGGCCCTTGTCAGGTGGTGCCACCCATTGCCCCTGCCAGCGCTGCCTATGGCAGTACCAACACAACTACTAACCATCACACTCCTATAAGTGTGACAATTCAGACTATTCCAGGCCACCCAAAACTATAAGAATGGCTTGGGCATCAGCCATTAGTCATTTTTAATGTATATTGAATTATTAAACAACTGTTGTGTATATATTAAAATTAGACAGACAGCGCCACCAGTTGGTGGACTGTCATAAGTTCCGATGTTGACAATTGAGTGCCGGTGATGAGCACCAGAAACCACAGGCTCAAATTAAGCATTGCTTGTCAGTGGCTAATGCATACCTGTCAACCTCTTGACTCAAAATTGCATGTCATGTGAAGTGTTTAAGAGGATGATCCTATTAAGCTGAATAAGCTTGCGGGGACATAAGTTACCGTTAGTTCAGTAAACTATAACTGGTGAATCTCAGAGGTTTTTACACGTTAGTTCATACCTTGTTTCAATTCCTAACTGTAACATCAATGTAACCTTTCTTCAGTGAAAATATATTTATCTTGACCTAACACCTCACCTATTTACTTACCTGTTTGACAGTAAGGCATCCGAAATTATGGTAAATCCAAAAACAAATGTTTATGTACATGATAAAGGCGATCACTGTGTTACCAGTTTCCAGTACACATAACTCCTTGGTCAATTGTTTGGCAAATTATGTTCAAAAAGCTACTATTTTGCCACCATTTGAAAAAGAATTCTTAGCAGGGTGAGCCCCAATACACCTGGGTAAGTAAGGCTTGTCTGATACACCCTAAAATCCAGGGCTTAATTTGATAAAGGATAAGTGACAAGTGGATTTAAATAGAGTGCAGCGGTGCTTAACCAATATTGGGGCATATTCTCAAGGACTTATCGCCGAGTTAGCGGCACTTCATCGCAGCCAAAGTGGCGATAGATTTATCGCCCTATTCACAAGCTGGTGCTAACAGCCGATATCGCCAGTTTTCCTGCGATAGCAGCCGCAAAAAACATCGCCACAGATGACACCGGCAACTAACGCTAATGAGATGCAGAGTAGGCGTTCCCGTGCAAAAACCCGCGACAACACCACTTCGCAACATTCTCAACGACCAGCCAGATCGGCGATAAGATCACAAAACATGCGATAAGGCGCGTTAGCAGCAGGGAATTAACACCTGATCTTACCTGGTATTAAGTCGGACGATAACCTGCACCAGAAATGGGAGCCCAGCCCACAGCCACACCAGAAGAACAACAGATGCCATGGAGCTACTGATCATGCAGCCGGACACCCAAGAGGGCCACAACACCCACCGCCACCCTCCCCAGGACCTCCCCCCGGGGCCCTACCCCGGACAAAGATATTTTACATCAACTTTACGAAATCATGAACAAAACAATTCACCTGATGTCGCACAAGTACAACAATTAACATTCATGTGTGGTCAGAAAAAGGAGAATCATTCATTCATCTTTGAATTTCCAAACAAATTATTTTATTCAAATTTAACTCAAAACAACTATTCGGAAGAGTCATGGCGGGTCTTCTCTGGACAATCTGTAAGACACAGCCTGCAAGATAAAATTCAAGATAAGAAGGTGTGTCATGCGCTCATCAAAGGACAGAGAGAGAGAGAAAGAGAGAGAGAAAGAGAGAGAAAGGGGGAGAGAGGGAGAAGGAGAGAGAGAGAGAAACAGAGGAAGAGAGAGAGAGACAGTGAAAGGAAGCGAGGGAGAAGGAGAGAGAGAGTAACAGAGGAAGAGAGAGAGACAGTGAAAGGAAGAGAGGGAGAGGGAGAGAGAGTGCCGACACTGCGGACCCAGGCCTCACTGCTCACCTGCTGCCACCGGTGTGTCTCCAACCACGTGCCGGTATACACTGCAGTCCACCAGGTCCCTTATCTGAAACAGAGTCCAGATTTATGAATGGCAGAGTTCATATCAGTGCACACGCCATCATCGCTTGGCCGCCCCTGCGCACACAGGCTGCTGCACCCCAGCCCCTCCCGCCGCCCAGCGGTGTTTGCCCGCCCCTGCGCACCCAGGCCTCACTGCTCACCTTCCGCCACCAGCGTGTCTCCAAGAGGGCCCACCACGTGCCGGTGCAAGCTCCAAGCCCGGGGCCCGCGACCTTGGCAGCCTCCACATCATGCAGCTCTGCCCCGCGGGCCACCAGGTCACACACGTGATTCTGGGTCTTGATTTCACAATGGCAGAGATCATATCAGTGCACACGGCATCATCGCAGGCTGCACACCCGCTCAGCTCTATAGGTGCCACTAACTCTGTGAACCGCGAGGCAAAGCTACGTGGCGGTAGGCCCGCGCTGCCCGCTGGCTCAGGCCTACACTGTGGTCCAGCAGGGCTCACACAAATCCTTACCAGTCCGGACCGCCAGGACGGCGCATCATCGCAGGCTGCACACCCGCTCAGCACTTAAGGTGCTCCTACCTCAGTGCACCGAAAGTCACCGTCCCATGGCGGTAGGCCCGTGCAGGCCGCAGTGTATCCGGTGCCACCAACTCTGTGCAACGCAAGTCATGGACCCTTTCTGATTGAGTCTCATGATATGCCAGGCGGACGCAGCCATGTCACCTCCGGCAGTGGGGAAGAACTGGGACACGTAGCGTCGTCCCCCCCTTTATACGTAAGCCGAGTGGGCTGGGTCGGCGTACGCCAGGCCAGCGTAGGGGTGTGAATAATTATCCCTGGGCTCTGGGCGTGGTTCATTTCTGGGCTGGACAGGAAACCAACTGATGCGTGTGTCTCTGTTGCAGTGTCTGCGCCACACGGCCCGCAATCGACAATGTTGCAATGTTGCATGCACCCGGAGGGAGGCCGCGCACGAAGGGATTGTACAAGGAGCGCAAGGCCGCTCGGGCTCTTGGCTCATGCATGCCAACTGTTGTGTGTGTATCGCTATTGGTGCACCATAAGCCTAAGGCCTAGCCTCAATTGCAGCGCGAAAGCCACATCACATTTCCAGAATGCAAGCAGTAGTCAGACTAACATTAGGGATGAAAGCTCCTTTGTCTCAATACATAAGGCGGAAGGACATCTGCACCTCCGACCTTGGTCTTGCTTGCGGCAGGCACCCCCTGAGAGAGATACCATAGCAGATGATGACGACTCCCACACTACGCACAGCGCTAATGAAAGACCAACGTATCCACACCCCACACACAGAAGTTCTTGCTCGAGGTGCTCTTGCATGGAATGCCCTTGACACTTACGTACACAACAACCCATACGTCCAAACGTTGCACACACATACGACTCATTGCTCCGAGCTGTGGTATATCATCCACATAACTGCTGCAGGTCAGAAGAGTGCCGGTTCTACGAGAGCCACCAACGCAATGGCAGAACATCCCGGGCGCATGCACAACGCCTGTCATGTGGAACTGTACCGTGACCGAATGCTGCCTGTTAGTGTCTGATGCATTGGTCTGCATGTTGTGGCCCTTGTGTCGCCCGTACTGACACGCACATGCTAATAAAGTCTACTCAACTTCACTAGTGTTTAACTGTGATGACTGTTGATTAGAATGATAAATCGTGTGCCTCAATGAGCATTGTCCGTACACAGGGAGGGACTGACTGACGCATTTTACTTAGGGGTGAGTCCCTATTGCCAGCTCCACCTCTGTGAGCCAGACATAGTGGTTGGGATAGTAACTGATAGACCTGTGCTCTCACGTGTCTTCAGTAATGTGAGTATGGTGTCCATATTCTTGCCATGTGGATCAATGTGATCCATCACTACAGGCTGTGTCCACCCAGTTAAGTGTGAGTAGGTATGCGAAGAGATGTTCTGTTGTCAAATGTGATGGTGGACACTACTTTAGGCCTGCCAACGACTTTGACATTTCATACCCAGCCCTATTTCTAACATTGCGTGGGGCAAAGTTGAGAAATTGCGCGATTGTTGTTTCAGAGCAATGAGGCCACAGCTAGTGCACATATTCCCAATCATCTCACTTCCTATGTGTGTCACGGTTAAACATGCGCATTGCTTTCATTTCCCAGGGTGTACCTTTTTGGGCAATCAATGTCCTTACATTCATCCATACTTTCATACTTGATCGATTATGGACATGACACATCTGTGTGAATTTGAATGATTTATTCACATTCGTGGAGTGTCGGAGCTGGAGCAGTACATGGCCATGCAAACCCCACATTACATTGTAGCCCAGTGGAGGGCCAGCCAGAGTCATTTAGGGATTGACAAGTACATCGGAAGAGGAAGAGTACAGTCCGCAGTCTGATTGCTGTGACATTGGTAAGCAAACAAAATATGGCAGTCCATGTCGACGTCCAAGGTGAGTGTCGCAGAGTGTTTCGGGGGACAGTGGGAGGTGTTGTTACAGAGCATGATGCAGAGGGCAGAACCAAGCTGAAACAGGGCATATGGCGGAGAAGAATGCTACTGGCTCCTTCTTACTACAAAGGTGTTTGACATGTGGGTGCTGATGTTTGGTCTGCAGCACTGTGTGCCACTGACACATCAGGGGCCGGAGATGTGTGTGTAGAAGTACCAGCAGCATTCATCAGCGACTGCCTTAGTGGCAGCAATGCAATGATGCAATGATGCAATGATGCAATGATGAGGATCTGCAAGGCATGGAAGATTCCAACAACTTTTCGCTGGTGTGCATCCGTGGCAGCCATTCTTTCCGCATGCATCCGCTCCATGTTCTCCATTATCCTCAGCATCTGTGCCAACTCTCGGCTGACATCGCTGAGGACACTCTGACTAGACAGTTGTTCTCCTCTCAGAGTCATGACTCCAGCGATGTCGAACATGGATTGTTGGACATCATGGAGCGAACTGTGGGTGTCCGTTAGGGAGTGTAAGTGGTCCCTGATGGGACTTAGACACCCACGTATGTCATCTAGTTTGGCTGCCATGAGGTCGAATCCCCCCCGCACCTGTTCAGCCACCTCCTTCTGGCAGTCTAACACATGGCCTTGGAATGCGATGTGTTCTTCGGTGAGGTGCTGGGAGCCAGCCGTGGTGGTGGGTGCTTCCTGCTGTGTGGTCTGTGCAGGGGATGGGGTCTCCTCGACGCAGCTGGGCTGCCCTGCTCCTGGAGGTGGGTTGCCGTAGCTGTCCATGAGCTGTTGTAGGGCATCGGTGTTGAAGGTGTGGAGGTCCTCTTCATCATCACTGATGAGTTGTCTGGTCTGCTCTGCAGGGGGTGTTGATTGTCCCTCTGCAATGTGAAGGGGAGATGCATTTTAACATTGTGTTGACATGTATGTTGACGCATTGTTCAAGTTTACATACAGACTGCATGACAATGTACATTGTGACTGTTTGGGAGGAGCTGACTATTTGATGCGGGACAGTGGGCATTTGTACTACATCACGGATGTGAGGTTGTACACGTACATTATCATCTTACAGATTCCTGCTATGCCAGATGTCATTGGCCAGTTTCTACGCACAAGCGGAACCTGTTCTGTAGTGAGAGTGTTGCACTTTGTACCACATTGTCGTCAATGATGATGTGCTGTTATTGCTATGTGTGTGTGCTGCATTGTGGGAGAGTCGCCCCTGCAGCTGTGATTTTGCTGCCCCTTATCCCTTTGAGGCGGTGTGCCTTTGACTTCTGTGCTTCTACAGTGCTGAGATGTTGCAGACTTGGCTAATTTTGGCTCTGGTTCGGATTTTGGACTCTTGGGCATGGTTTATCCGCAGATGTGTTGTTGACGTCAGGGGTTGTTTGTACACGTGGATGTGTCAGAGTGTGACCTGCTCCTTTACGGATGTGTTCCACACTCAGCCACCTCAGTGTCTTGGCGTGCACCATGTCATGATAATTGGACTGCAGCCATGCTGTTCGTCATGCAGTGTCACTTGCATTGTCAGTGTGGCTCACAGACACGCAGCTTTGCTGGTTTTAACACGTGTGCATGGGTTGGTTCTGAGATTGGTGCTGTGTGGGGAGGGACCCCTTTGTGCCCATAGTGGATGGGGGCCTACTTGCTGTTTGTATGTGTTCTGCAGTGTGCCAAGGGGATCAGGGACATGATCCAGAGTCATTGTGGGTGTGCAGTGTGCTCTACTTAATTGTGCATTTGTGCCATTGTACCCATCTCCCCCCGTCCCCCCAGTCCCTGTTCGGTACTCACCCTGGTGCTGTTGTGTCAGGTCATGTCGAGCAGTGTCCGGACCCCCAACTCCTGCCACCGTCTCCCCACTGATGACTGTGGACACCATTTCCTCCATCTCATCCAGCTCCTGGTGTTCCGCTGGACTGCCACCTCCAGTCTGCATTGCTGCCTGATGGTTGTCAGCGAGTATCTTCTTGGTTTTGCGCTTCGCATCATTCCAGCGCCTCTTGACCTCTCCAATTGTCCTCCTCCTCACTCCGACTGCATTCACCTTGTCCAGGATGGACTGCCATATTGCATTTTTATTTGCCAATGACACGTTGGAGGTGATGTACAGTTGTTGGTGGTGTTCTATCACCTCCGTGATGATGATCCTGTTTTCCTGCGGGCTGAACCTCGTCTTCCTCGTCTTCCTCTCCTTGCCCTTCCGTGACCCCGAGGTCCCAGGCTGGTCCTCCTGGGGGCTTGTGGGGTTCTGGTCGTCCTCTGTACTTGCTCCGGCTTCCTCCATGGTGCTACGCAGTTTAAATGATTTTGTTTGTGTTATTCGGTGCTTTTGTAGTGCATTTTTCCCGCATGACATGTGGGAATTGCAGGCCTGTCGCTGGTTATCGCTGATTTTTTTATCGTGATTGGCCACATCGCATCTTTTTTCGCGTTCGTGTATCGCGTTTTTTTGCCGTCACAGTAATTTTATTGCGGTCATTTGACGCGTTAGCGTGAGACTATCGCATGGTACCGCCATGTTGAGAATACAACGTTAACACGGCGTTATTTTCCCGCGATAGACTGCGATGTGCAAAGTTGCGTTAAGCTAATTTTGCGGTAATTATCACACGTTCTTGAGAATATCCCCCATTGTCTTTGCCAAGAAGAGTTTTACTAAAAAAATGAGACTTATTCATCTTCTGACAAAGCGGAACCGCATAAACATTAAAAAAAAGTCCCTACTTGGTGTGTTGAGCATGAAGATGCGCTGTGTCTTGCATAAGTTAGTGGTGCTGGAACAATTTTCTGAGCGGGGTGCTGGTCTTTGGCAACACCACACAAAATGCCAATCCATCAACATTATAATTCTCAAAAATAAGTGTCCTGGTTCTTCAAAACTATGTATATGGTAATTAGACACATTCTGTGCCCTTTGAACCCCTAGATACACCACAGCACAATATTTACCAGCAGAAGGTGTGAAACAGAAACATTGTGCAATAATAGAAATATTGCATAACAAGAGTAATAAACACCATAAGAAATACTGTACCCAGATGAATGTTGCATATCGGACACATAGTTTTACCCGTTACGCTTTCAAGAAAGTTGAATGATTCTAACAAGTGTTTTAGTCGGTTTTCCATTTTAACCCTTATGCACCCTGTTGGTTTACCTCAAAGTCTAGTCACTGTGTAAGAATGAAGAAAGAAAGCAGGTAGTTGTCAGAAGGTCTTCAGAGAGTGGAAGCTGGGCAAGCTTAAATGTTCAGCAGCACCCATTAGGGTTCCACCTGGCCAATATCCTAGCGACATGGCCTGTGCTTATTTGTCAAGGCTGATTCAAATTTTTAACAAATCAGCAAAACCTGATATTATTCTCGAAATCAAATTAAAACAAAAAATATAAAATTGAAGAATAAATTAATTGAAATGTATTTTAGAACTATGCAAACTGTACAAAGTGATCCACAGTTTATTAAAGCAAACAGATACAGACTGGAGGAGAAAAATAGATGGAGGTTTTTAAACAAAATATTATTCCAATGCCAGCGACAGGCAATGACAGAATTTTAAAACATGAGCAAATGCCCAGTATTTTTTCTAAGGGGAATGTGCAAATAAAGTTGAACAGGTAGTGTTGTTTTAACCAGTAATTTATTTCACCCATTTATTTCCAGAAAAAAACACATTTTGTAGTTTAAGGAACACTGTTGATCAAAGCAAATGATAAATTGTGGTTCTAATGCTATACAGTTACATATTGGGTTCAAGGAATTCAACTGATAATTAAAAGCTAAAGATTGAGAGAATGTTGGGGCGTGGGGTGTCAAAACAGAGGGAATACGGATTTTTGCCTTGTCATTCCTGTACCATTGCACGTTTTAGAATCAGAAATAAACACAGTCATTTCCAAAAACATTTCCAGCATTTATATAAATAAAGCAACGGATACTACTATAGGGACGTTTTAGAGAGTCCGAGGCATATGTTCCATTTTCGGTCGCCGGCGCAGTTATTCCCCTCGCATTCCGACAACTCTGCCTTTGGCAGCAGAAATCCCCACGGACAGCGATCTGCCAGTGGTGACAGTTCTGCTGGAGGAATGACGTCCCCAGTCACCAATGGGATGTCGGCCCCCACCAGGCTGGCGTAAGCTAGCCGCCGTATCTAGCGATTCCAGTCCCTTCGGCGCTGCGGAAAGAATCCGCCGATTACAACTGGATCAGCAACAGAACAGAAGAGGCGCTATCTACGTCTCCTCTTAGCGGAATGAATGACGCAGTGAAAAATTTTGCGCAAAAGTGTGGTGAGGCAATTTGGTGGTAGAAAGTATGCAGTGTCTCACTCATCTGATAGTTGTTAAGGGAGTAAGAACATCGGCACACGACAGCAAACAAGCAACGTCAAAGCCAATAGGTTCCGTTATTTGTGAAGCTGGGGAACCAGGTTCGAGTCTGGCGGGAGGCTCAAGCATCCTGCGATTCTGGGCAAATCACCTAATCTCCCCGTGCCTAGAAATGAATGTGTCCGTGTGTAGTGCAACTGGTGCTCATGTAAAGCGCTTTGATACCTTCGGGTCGAGTTCGCGCTATAAAAAAAACACATTTTTATACCTTTCAAAAGGTACAGTGGCTAGGGTCACCAACCCTCCGTAAATTTCACGGACCGTCCGTAATTTAGATCTCAGGTCAGTTGTCCGTGACAATCCCTTTTACGGACGGCTTTTGTCTGTCATTTTGGGCATTGGGGAACATCACTGTTCCCAGGGCCGGCTTTAACGCTGGTGGTGCCCTGTGCAACAATGTTTGTTGGCACCCCCCCAATGACCACCTCTACCACGGATTCCCTCACTAGCAACCTTTAACAGTGCCCCTCAAGTCTCCATAGCCACTGTCTCTCAGATTCATTTAGTTTTATAGCACCACTCATACCAGCGTAAGGTGTCAGAGCACTTTACATCACACACACATTGCACAGACAATCATATGTGTGTAAATCAGCGTATAGGAAATGTTATATCAGACAGGACTACAAGGTGTAGTGTAGGAGTGACATGTCATCGTTACTGGTAGGCAATACAGTTTAAGAGTCCTTATTCTGGAAAAGCACAAATTCAGAATTTAAAACATAACATCATTGTTAGGGGTTCTCTTTAATAATAAGAATTGTTTTCTACCCAAATGAACCCATTTGGCAAGGTTAGGATAATGAAAGACAGGGCAAAAAAAACATATAGCTCTAACATATAGCTTGCAGTTTGCATGCAGCTCTTTGATGACAGTTAAGAGCTCAATGTTCTATATTAGGATTTTGACTTATACATGACAAGTAACAAAAGGAGCTCTCTTACAGAAGCCGTACCCACTGACCTATTTACATTATATGCACTTTGTTATCTGCATGGTACACGTTCTTAGCAGCAGGCATTTTAACCCACTGCGCTACCTTTGGATGAGTCAAAACTTCCACTAGACAAACCTCTGGTCTCTTTACAGGAAGACGATTAATCACTGGAGTTATCTTGACATTTTAATTGAAGCCTGAAAATTGTTGGAGGCCGAAACACGGCAGCAGGTGCTTTTAAAACGATGATATACTTGCATACATGACGCCCCCCACCCCAAGTCAGCGCCCGGGGCGGTGGCGCCGATCGCACCTCCCGAGAACCGGCCCTGACTGTTCCCCTACCAGAAGCCTCAGCTCCCTGATGGGGTGCCTCCCACTCCTCTGACCACAAGAGCAGCCCCACCCCGCCCATTGCCATTCTGTCTGCGGCCGATTGCCACATACAGAATGACATGTGCTCTTACTGCATGTGGTGGGCCTCCTCCTGCCTCCGTCTAGGGCAGGGCATTCAGTCAGGTGGAAGAAATGAACAAAAACACCTGCTAGGTGGCAATCCAGTTCATGAAAAGGTGGTGAAACAAGTTAAAAAAAAAGGGTTATGGGTCTTTCACTGTCTCATCATTTTAAAACTGATGCATTTTCAATGTTATATTCAACAAAGCCACGGTTGCTGCTTTTTTTATTTTATGCAACTAGCAACCATTGACAAAGCCAATAGTTCTGGCTTGTAGGTGTAACATAACTTGTTGTGTTATATTTCTGGATGCGATGACAGAAGCAGCAAATTACCAGTCGGGCGGCACACTATGCTAAACACAGATTTTTAGCTTAGGTGTTTTAAGCCTTGCCCTTAATTACATCGAACACCCCCTTTGGAGAGACCACCCAGTTTTTTCATCCCACTTAAAGCCCTGGAAATAACACCATGCCACAGTGGCACTGTGCATCATGCATGACTCATGACTTCCACTTTTTCGGATTGCCTATGTACAGGGGCATAGTGAGCCCTCCCCCACCCCACCCCTTGCTTTACGAACTACTGCAGGGGTGAAGTCCTTGATGGGCCTCTTCTGTCTGCAACTCAGCAGACAAAGGCTCAGCTCATAATTAATTTGAAAAGGTGGGTTAGTGAAGGGATGGGTGGATGGCTGGATGGATTAGTGAAAGGGTGAACGGATAAATGAAAGGGTGAATGGATGGATAATGAGAGAAAGGATGGACGGATGAGTGAGTGGAAGGATGGATGAGAGAAAAGGTAAATAGATGGAGGTATGGGTGGAAGGATAGATGGACGGGTAAAAGGATGGATGGATGAGTGAAAGGATGGATGGATGAGTGAAAGGGTGGATGGATGAGTGAACTGATGGATGGATTGATGAATTGATAAGTGAAAGGGTGAATGGATGGATGGATGAGTGAAAGGGTGGATGTAAGGCTGGATGAGTGAGTGAAAGGGAGGGTGGGTGGATAGATGAGTGAAGGAGTGAAAGGGTGGATGGGTGAGAGAAAGGATGGATGGATGAGTGAAAGGGTGGATGGATGAGAGAAAGGATGGACGGATGAGTGAAGGAGTGAAAGGGGTGGATGGATGAGAGAAAGGATGGATGGATGAGTGAAAGGATGGATGAGTGATAGGGTCAATGGATGGATTCATGAATGGATGAGTAATGGATGGGTGGATGGAAGGATGGATGGCTAAATAAAAGCGGGCTGGAGAGATAAAAGGAGGATGGATGGATGACTGATGGGTGGAAGGATGAGTGACTGGGTGGATGAATGAGTAAGTGAAAGGATGGCTGGATGGGTGAAAGGGTAGATGGCTGGATGGATGAGTGAATGGATGGATGAGTGGAAGAGTGGACAGATGAGTGTACGGATGGATAAGGTGAAAGGATGAATGGAGGGATGGATGAGTGAAAGGGTGGATGGAGGGATGGATGAATGGAATGATGGATGGATGGAAGGATAGATGATGGATAGTTTTGCAAATGGTTGAATATTGATATGGATGGGCACACAGATGGAAGGACAGAATTAATGGTGAAAGACTGAAAGATGGATGAAAGAATGATTACACCTTGTAACCCCCATTATCTTAAGTACATTTCCTATAGATTGACTTTCACATTTATATGAGTCATTGTCTCTGTATAATATGTGTGTGATGTAACGCACTCCGACACCCTGTCCTACACACTTGGGATGAGTAGCACTAGAAAAGAAATTAAATACACATGAGAGAGGGTTTATGTGAAGAGGAGGGTCACCATTGGAGGGTGGTAGCAAGGCCGGACTGGCCGGACTGGGCATCGAGCATTTCCCTGGGAAGCTGGAAAGGTGGGGGGGGGAGGGGCGGTTTTGTTACCACAAAAAGACCTGCACATTTGCTCAAAGCTGCGGGCATACTGAAAAACCAGGAAGTGCACAATTGTCTCAACCTAATATAAACTTCTTTTCACTTGCACTTAAGTGGTTGTCTATTTACTTACTTATATACTATTGCGCGACCTCTTCTGATTGGTCCGTAAAACTTACCTTTTGTCCTGAATTTTGACCTCCTGTCCTGAATTTTTGTCCTGAATTTTGACCCTTTGTCCTGAATTTTTACACTCCTCAGCCTGAATTTGCACCCATGCCAGTTGGTCACCCTAACAGTGGCACATTCCTGAGGCAGGGTGCATTCCCATAGTTCTTTACTATGTGCGAAGAGCATGGTGTTTTGAATGTGTAAGAAAAACGGCTTACATTTTGAAATAACGTAGATGGTACTTCTGGGTATTTTAGTGTACATTTTGTTTTGGGTTTGATTACAGCAGCTCCCGCCTTTATTGATGTCCACATGTAGATGTGTCACTGAAGAAGCTGCCATTTCAGGGGCTGGGGAATTAGGAGTGGAGTTACCCAGTAGACAGCGCTAATACTGCTAGGTTAGGGAGCTGAAGGAAAGGGTGTGTGTGTACATCACTGTGTATACTTTTTTCCACTACCTGGCGTTCACCCCTTTACTACTCAATATAATCTTAGAATTGTTTGGAATTCATTTGAATGGGAGACATGCAAAGAAACGTTTTGGACTCGAGTACTGGTGCACTGACCTGCAAACTTGAACATTCCACAATGGCGGTCAAACATGTGCATTGACAATCTCATACAATGTGCCTGTCTGCCAACCATTTGGGAATAGTTGGCAAAGCTGTATTGTTTCTCTTATGTATCACTGAGCATGAGAGAGCTTTACCCACAAGAGCAGCAGTATGTGCGGGGGTGAGAGAGTGTGGGAGGGCATTCTGGGTGCCTCAGTGGCATTTTAAAATATCCTTGGCTCCGTGGCATTTTAAATAGGTCATTAATGGGGAACTACTTTTTGCTTAATCTATGTCAGGTTTCTGGAGAAGTACGAGGAGGCTGAGAACATTGAGAAATGGGCCTGTGAAGCTAAGAAGGACTGGATCACTTGATCAATAACTGCAGTACAGACCCGAATTCCCTCAGTTCATGGCCTCCGGTAGCTTCTTGGTGAAGGGTGGTAGAGCCCTATTTAAGACTTCACCTGCGGTTAGGTCATTGCCAAGCAACGAGTCATATTGTTGTATTGGTGCTCTGACTTCATATCAGTTTGCACCTCTATTGCGATCTCCACATTTATTGCTTTCCTCCTTCTCAGCTCCCCTCTGTTCCCGTTATTCATATCTTGCCTGTGATGGAGCAAGGTAAACAAAATAAATTTTGGAAACCCCTTGATAAGAATAATAAACTAATGATACTAATTGTTTGATGAACTAACCAACAAAAATGCACCTTAATAAACATTTACATAAACGGTAATTGCCCTATTTGTGCGAAAATCTAATTTATTTACCATTGTGAAGTATTCTAATATTAAGAACGTGATTTGCGTACTAATCAGAGTAAAATTGCATGATTTGTGCTCTGTAATGTAAATTGTATTGTGGCAAGGAACATGGATGGTAAGTAAAATGGCTTTAAATGTCGCTTTTGCTAGGTAACACCTAACACGGGTTCTTAGAATGACGGGTGGTAAACAGAAAGGCTTATTTTCCTTATTTTAATTATGATTGTGTTTGTTTTTGTGATAGTTTGTTTGGGCCTGCTAGGCCAGGCTGTGAAAATGTCTGCCGACATAAAAGAGGCCATACCAGAAATCAAAGATGGCCACCAAGCGAAAGAATGATGAAGCTAAACCACGTGGGTGCGGCTTGTACCCGGAGTGAGAAGAGTCAAGGTTGCTATGACCTATTGTGAAGAGGGTGCCAAGAAAGACTTAGCTCGGATCCGTGAGAAAGGAGGAGAGTTCAGTGTTGAGAGACAAAGGACAGAGCAAATTGTGACCATCATTGTTGCAACATTTTACATAATAAATTTGGACTGCTTTTACCCAAAGAATATGGGAAACCATGAACTCTTAACCATCCTCGAAACCAGTTTGAACAAGGAAGGCGATGAGGTGATCTTCGCCACCCCTCAAATGGACCAATTAGTGTGATTTCTGCCCCCAAACATTGCAACTTT
Source organism: Calotriton arnoldi (assembly GCA_963921515.1). Taxonomy (NCBI): domain Eukaryota; kingdom Metazoa; phylum Chordata; class Amphibia; order Caudata; family Salamandridae; genus Calotriton; species Calotriton arnoldi. The sequence continues at coordinate 1,433,795 of CAWUFW010001928.1, forward strand.
TTGTGTAGTAAGCCAGAAGTAGGGTATAAGAAGGACTGCTCCTTTTGGGAGGGGCGGATCATTATTTCATTATTGCGGTTAGGTTGTTTGCTGTGGGTTGCTATTGATGATGCTGATTTTGCCTGCTGCTGCTGCTGGATATTAGTCGATGCCGCTATTATTGCCAATACCAATGCTGATACAACCATTGACTTCGAACCTGACTGGGGAAGGAACGAGACCGTTGCGGGAAATCTGTAAGGGAGGTCCCGTCGAGGAGGCCATCTAGAGGGACAGTCAGACAGTTTGGGAGTCTATTCAGTGATTTACGGTTCATTTCCTTTGGAGAACCATTCTTATCTGCACCTAATTAGGTAATGCATAATTTCATTTTCTTTATTGAATTTCATATATATAAATGTAAAGAAATGTATTAAAGTGATTAATAAACTAAGAATCTCACTCATGCAGAATTTGAACTTAGATAAAATTTTACTTCTAATTAAAATTGAGTCTGTGGTTCTTTAGTTCATTTATAAAATTGATATTTGCTGAAGGTTTTAAATGATTGAGCTGGTCTCGATCACCATCAACTTATTCTACTAGTTGGTCCATCGACCAAAGAGCGGAGTATCTTGATGTTTTAGAGCCGACAGGATTAAAACTGAATATATAGAATGTTTAAGGTAATAATCTGTCAAATCTAATAAGGTATTCCGTTCCTCCAGCAACTCGTTCTTCTCCTTCGCGGAGGTAGGTGAGATCCAGGGTACGACTGAGTGTGTGATATGCGGTGTTATGGGCCCCAACGTCATATGGTATAGTGAATGTGAGTGAGTTCACCTGGATGTAATATCCGGAGGAGAAGAATTTATATGAGCCGTGCTGGATCAGATTTCTTGGTAGCAGAGTTATTGTTACTATAGATTAGTTTGGTGATTATTGATTATTGATCATTTATGTCTAACACTTTATGTTGAATTGTATTATGTTACGTGTAAGTCGAAATTTTGAAGCTTCCGGGAAGTAGGAAGTGGACACGTGTGGCAAGAGAAGTCACATGGAATTGTGCATTGTCTGATTTTTCAATTTGGTGATAACACAGGATTGTGTTATGATAGGGACATTTCATGTATAAAACGTGTGTGAATGAAATAGCAAGCGGTTTTCTTGTGAAACTCTGGCCTTAATTCTCAGGAGCAGTGTAGTCTCCACATGTGTTTTATCCCCAGAGAAACGGGTTTACCCATTGCTTGAAAGAAGGGTAAGGTAGAGGGAAGTGCTACACTTATCAAACGAAACAGTATTCTTGCAAGATAGAGTAAGCTATCTCTTTTGTTTAGCGAAAACAGACAATGGAAATGTGTTTTATGTTGTAACTAATAAGATTCAGTCCAGGAAAAGCTGCCGATACATTTTGTAAAGGAGGGGTCAGGAGTAGAACTGACGTTGACTAAGACGCGCTGGTATTGGCCAGTTGAGAGTGACGAAGAAGCTCTCGGATTGGTGCGTTGGTGTGAGACGCGCTGGGATAGGTCCGAATAGCACACAGTAAACAGAACAGAGTTGTGAGTTTGTTGAAAAGAAAGAATCGTGAAAAATGGCTTATTATGAGTACTGTAGAGAGAAACCGTCATGGATGGCGAAAATTAAAAACATTTTCAAGAAGGACAAAAAGGTAGTGACTAGGGAAGGACAAGTAATTCCTCCGCCGAAAACGCCAGCTTCTCACATGATGTTAAAATATGGTTATCATACTTGCATTTGGTTGGAGAATTGGACAAAATATACTCAGAAAGATGGAGTATTGGCATTTCCAGAAAACGGTTCATTTAGCACAGCTGTACTTCGGCATTTGAGAGAGAAAATGATGAAACTTGAGCCAAGACCTAGGCCGACACAGTTTGAAGCGTTAGGTGAATGGGAAGATGAGATGTATGAAAGAGAAAGACACAGAGGTGCAAAGAATTATAATTTAGTTCACGGAAGAGTTTGGGGAGTGAATCATGAAGATAGGATGAGACGATGGAGATATGCTAATATGACGGATGGTTTGTTTCCAGCCATAACAGTTGAGGAAGTTACAGGGAGAAAGTGTACCGAGAAAAAGAAGCACGTAGCAACAGAAAGGTATGGGTATGGAGGAAGTGAAACAGAAGATGAATTGCTGGAAGATATTTTAAATAGAAAACCACCTCCATATCAACAGAATTCTGCGGTGGTGACGCCAAATGCACCGCCAATGGAAACTGGGAGGAATCAAAGCCCTGAACGAAGTTATGAAATAAATAGGTTAAATGAAAAATCAGAGATTCCACAGAATGAAAAGACTGACAGTGATAATACAGCTGAATTAGCAAGAACCACAAGAGAATTGACTGAGAAAATAAGGGAATTAACTATGAACATGGAAGCCGTGACTGTGCCAGTGACAATAGGACCAGTAATACCTGTGTTTGAAAACCAAAGAATAGACGAGCATTCCTTGACCATCCCAATGAACTCGAATATGCAAAGATTGAGAGAAGGGATAATTACAGAACAAGAGAGACAAGAGATTTGGTTAACTCAAATAGATTGAGTCCACCTACTAACATGACGGTAAATGAGAGTGAGATAAGAAGGATTCCTATGGGAACTGAGTCAGCAACTGAGACCCCAGAGAGAAGCACAAATTGGATAGAGATAAATAGTACCCCTGTAGGTCCGACTCCAGAAGAATTAAATGAATGGATGAGGAATTTGCAGAAGAAAGATGCAGAACCACAACCGTTGGATGTAATCAGATTAAAAATAGACATGGAGGAGTTGATTTTAGGGACTATTGGTAGAGAAAAATTGAAATCGTATCAGGACGAAGAGATTATGTTTTTATGCAAAAGCATTACTTGGAGAGGTAGAAATTTGCATGAAAAGTTGGAAGAGACAGCGAGTGAACTAGGAGTAGAATTTGGAAAAATCAGAAGTTTGCAGAAACCGTATAGAGTAGATTTTTGTGAAAAGGATATAGAAAATCTGAACACATCAGGACGATTAACACAGATAAAAGAACTGATTGTGTTATTGAGAAAATGGGGAGATGTGGACAGATGGAGGAGCAGATGGATGAAGAGAAAAGAGGGAATGACAGATAAAGCATCTTTGGCTTTTACGGTGAAAGAAAAGGAACCAATAGTGATGGAATGTCCAATGAGAGAAACTCCAGGAGGAAGTTATGTGCATGTCCCATGGTCTAGACAAGATATATTGTCATTTACGAATGATTTTCCAAAATTGAGAGAGAAACCTGTTGAATGGTATAGACAAGTGGAAAGATTTGTAAAGGTTTCGAAGGTGTTGTGGGTAGATCTAGATGGATTGTTTGATATTGTAGTACCAGCAGATTTATGGACAGAATGTAAGATTACGATTGATTGGCCAACAGAAGACTATCCTAGAGATGCAAAAACTGGAGCGCCAGGTCCAGAGGTGATGAGAAAGTATGATCAGGTTATCACGTTTTTGAAAAATAAAATCCCACCAAAAGAAACAGATTGGGTGAAGATTGATAGAACAACACAGGAGAGTAAAGAATCTGTACATGCATACTATGAAAGGCTATTATTAGTTTTCAAACAGTATAGTGGTTATGAGACTTTGAGTGAAAAGGACATGAGTCATTTTGTATATAGATTTGTCTATGGATTGAAACCAGAGATAAGTGAAATGATTAAGCAACACATGTTATGCTGGCAAAATAGCACTGTAGATGAAGTACTAAGGTATGCTAAATACTGTAGTGATGACATTGAGTGTAGACAACGTAAATTAAAAGAAAAGGCGATGTGGGCACAAGTAAAGGTTGAAGAAAAACAAGAAGCTCAAATGAATCATCAGACTGGCGAGGCAGGACAGACTAAATCCAAACCAAATATAGGTAAAGGAAAAGGTCAAATGAGTATAGAAGAGGCCAAAAAGAAATGGCCCTGTCATAATTGCGGAAAATTAGGGCATTGGAGAAACAAGTGTAAATTTCCTCCAAAAGCTAATATGGAAAATCAATCATTGAATCCACAGGTGCAGAATGAGGTGAGTTACCAACAGCTGCAGCAACCGCAGGTAGTTACTCAACAGAGTCAGGTGCCACAACCACCTCTTCCCAAGAGTGTAAACCCCCAGAGATACAGTGCAGAAACAGGATTCTACGGAGGAGAGCAGGTAACACAATTGCCGCGCGCAGCTGCAATATCGCAGTATTGGTTACGGCAGGATGGAAATGAATCGGATGAAAGTTTATGACGGTGACTAAGAGAGGAGGGAGAGTGCGTGCTTGGCGCAACTCTAGAGGTAGATCAGTCAGGTCCATTTGTGGATGGAGAAGTGAATGGTATAAATGTTACATTCCTTGTGGACACTGGAGCTACCCGTTCTACTGTTAGATCAGTAGAAATTCCAAACCTTCCTCTCTCAGGAGAATATATCCAAGTTGTGGGTGTTTCAAACCAGCACCTCTTACCAAACCAGTAGAGGTGAAAGTTGGACCATTCAGTGAAATGCATCGGTTTGTGGTGTGTGATTGCAGTCCTGTAAACTTGCTAGGGCACGATCTGCTTTGTAAAATGAATTGCACCATCTATTGTACCCCGGATGGTATTGCATTTCAGACACCAGATGAAGATGTTCTGTATAAAATGACAATGGCAGAATTAGAACCAGGAGTAAATGATATGTTTCCTGTGTTTGACGTGGAGAAAATCCCAATTGAATTAAAGGAGACAGTCAGATCTGATGTATGGGATTTCACAGGCGAAGACATTGGGTTAATGAGAGGAGTAGACCCTGTAAAAATCACTGTAAGAGAAGGGACAAATTTCCCAAATACTCCACAATACAAACTAACGCCAGAAATTATTGAAGGAATAACACCCGTAGTTAACAAAATGATTGAACAGGGAATTTTGAAAGAAATAATGAGTAGCCCATGTAATTCACCTATAATGGGTTTGAAAAAGCCGAATGGAACATATAGGATAGTGCAAGACTTGAGGAAAATAAATAAAATTGTTATTCCTTGTTGTCCAATTGTGCCAAACCCTGCTGTGATCCTGTATCAGATTCCACATGATGCAGAATGGTACACAGTAATTGATTTGTGCCATGCATTTTTCTCTATTCCATTACATCCAGATAGCCAGCCATTATTTGCGTTCCGGTTTGGAGAGCGTATTTTGGCATGGTGCCGAATTCCTCAAGGGTATACGGAAAGTCCCTCAATCTTTAATCAGATTCTAAAGAAATCATTGGAAGATTTAAAAATGCCTGAGAAATCTGTAATGGTCCAATATATTGATGACCTGTTAGTGGCATCAAGACCGAAGAAGCATGTGTTACCGACACAATTGCTTTATTGAATCACTTGGCAGAAGGAGGGCACAAAGTGTCTCCGTCAAAATTGCAATTTTGTCAACAGGAAGTACAATACTTAGGTCATAAGATTGAAAAAGGATTGCGAAAGGTAACAACAGAAAGAATAAAGATTATTCGAGGAATGAGAGCTACAATGACACAGAGAGAGGTGAGAATGTTCCTTGGAATGGTTGGATATTGCCGACAGTGGATAAGTGGATTTTCATTGATTGCAAAACCTTTACAGCGATTGACAAAAAGAGATGTAAAAGATCCGTTTGAATTAAATGAGGAAGAAATGAAAGCTTTCAAAGAACTAAAAACGAAACTGTGTGAAGCACCGGCGCTGGGAATGCCTGATTATGAAAAAGAATTTGAGCTGTATTGTAGTGAGAGAGATGGATGTGCATTTTCAGTTCTAGTGCAAAGGCATGGAAAAATGAAAAGACCCATTGCTTATTTTTCAGCTGTTTTAGACCCAGTAGCAAAGGCGTTGCCTGGTTGTCTGAAAGCAGTAGCTGCTACTTGTGTGAGTCTGGAACAGAGTGAAGGCATTGTAATGGGATATCCATTAAGAGTATATGTTCCACATTCTGTTGAAATTCTTCTGACCAGAACCAAAACTCAATTCATGACACATAGTCGGCTGACTAGGTATGAAAAGGTGATTTTGAGTGCAGACAATGTAACCATTGATAGATGCACAAGTGTGAATCCTTCAACTTCACTGCCAGACGAAGAGAACGCAGGAGTTGAGGATGAAGTCGATCATCAATGTTTGGACGTGCTTGAATTCTGCACAAAGCCTCGACCGGATATTAAGGATGAGCCTTTGAAAGAATCAGATTATGTAATGTTTGTGGACGGATCATGTCTGAGGACGAGTGAAGGAGTATTGAGTGCTGCGTATGCTGTGTGTTCAGTGGCAACCATAATGGAAGCATCTTGTTTGAGAGGGATACGTTTAGCCCAAGTAGCTGAGCTGATTGCTCTGATTCAAGCGTGCAAACTAGGAAAGAATGTCCGAATTACGGTGATCACGGATAGCCAGTATGGCTTTGGACTGGTCCACGATTTTGGACAGATCTGGTCCCAGAGAGGTTTCTTGACGTCAGCAGGAACTCCAATTAGGAACGGTGAGTTTGTGAAGAAATTGCTTGAGGTGATACAGCTGCCTAAACAGATTGCAGTGGTGAAGTGTGCTGCACATAAAAATGGGACAGACTATATTGCCATGGGAAATAAGTATGCGGACGAAATAGCCCAATACTGTGCCAGAAATATAGTCTCATTAAACAGAAGGAGAGAAAAAGAAAATGTTTCATGTCCATTGCTGTTTACTAACATTGTTGAAACATGGGATGAAGTAAGACAATTACAGGAAGAAGCAAATGAAGAGGAGAAAGATGGTTGGATAAAAGCAGGTTGCAGGAAAAGAGAAGAAGATGATGTTTGGGTTTACAGAGATGAAAAACCAGTTATGCCTGATAGCATGATCTCTAACATGGCACGGATGTACCATGGACAAGCTCATATAGGTAGGGATGCCATGATTAGGCTTTTCAGACAGACTTGGTACAACCCAAAATTCAGAGCTATAGCTGAAAGTCTCTGTCAAAGATGTCTTACATGCCAACAGATCAATCCAGGAAGGAAAACAGTAGTGAGTCTAGGAACAAAAGGATGTGAAGGAGGTCCATTTACTAGAATGCAACTAGATTGTATTGAAATGCCTCCAAGCAATAGACTGAAGTATGTTCTTGTGGTCGTTTGTTTGTTTTCTCGTTGGGTGGAAGCCTATCCGACAAGAAGGAATGATGGAGTTACTGTAGCCAAACTCCTACTGAGAGAATTCATTCAGAGATATGGCTTTCCAGTAACGATTGAAACAGATAGAGGAACACATTTCCAAAATGAACTGATCCAACTGATATGTGAAGCTCTTGACATACAACAGAAATTGCACTGTGCTTACAGACCAGAGGCTTCTGGAGTAGTAGAACAGGTAAATGGAACAATAAAGAATAGGTTAGGGAAAATGTGTCAAGCCACAGGACTCAAATGGCCTGATGCCCTACCATTGGTGCTAATGACTATCAGAAGCATACCTGACAGAAAAACAGGTCTAAGTCCTCATGAAATAATCATGGGACGAGCAATGAGACAAGCACATGTACCTGTCAACAAACTGCTGACTATAACTGATGATCTCGTATTGGACTATTGCAAAGGATTGGCTGATGTGGTACATTCTGTGTTTCATCAGGTTGGACCGGATGCGACCACTCTTGAAAGAAAACCTGCTCATGATTTGAATCCAGGAGACTGGGTCCGCATAAAAGTCCACAGAAGAAGAAACTGTTTGGTTCCTCGCTGGGATAAGCCACGTCAAGTGATCCTGGTGACAACAACTGCTGTCAAATGTGCAGGAGTGAAAAACTGGGTGCATGCCAGTCACACTATCAGAGTTCCAGATCCTGAAGCTCGACCTGTAAGTCGACATCTGGAGATATCTGATACCAGCTCAGCATCGGAAGCAGAACCTGAAATAAGCAGAATTCCAGATTTTGAAGCTCGACCTGAAAGTCGACATCTGGAAGAACAAGGTACAAGTTTTACAACTGAAGAAGAACCTGAACCAATTGAAGATCCAGATTTTGAAGCTCGACCTGTAAGTCGACATCTGGAAATATCAGATACCAGTTCAGCATCTGAAACAGACCAACCTGAAATTGATGAAAGACAAAAGAGAAAGATAAGAACAGACATTATAAGCGAAGAAACTGAACCAAGAGACAGTGATAGCGAACAACCAAGTACAAGTTATGGAAGAATTCCTCCAGAAATAGTTGAACTAACTGAGGGAGACTTAGATACAGATAGAGAGATAGTGGAAGCGGAAGAAACCCGAGGAGTAATAGGGACATATCAACGATTAAAAGAAACACAGGGAAATTTTGATCCAGACAGAAAGATTAATATAAATCCGGAAGACAATCGAGGAGGGGTAGAATCCTACGTCCCAACAGAAGAGATACGAGAAGGTTCAGATTCAGAGAATGAAACAGAAAAAATAAAGTTCAAAGTTAGAGGAAGTGAAGTAAGGTCCGAAACGGAATCAGAAGAAAGTGAAGAAGAAAGAAAGCAAAGACTAGGACCAAGGAAAAGAACTTGGAGAGCTGAACGAGAGGAAAAGGAAAGTGAGTCAAAAAGGCCAAGAAAAGGAGACAATTGGCCCCACGAAGTTAAAAGACTGAGATATAAGATAATAAATCTGAACAGGAATGAGGCGGAACAAGTAAATGAAATAACAAGTCAAAAAGGACAAAGAAAACAGAGTGGAAAACAATAACAGAAAACACAAAGAGTGAAAAGACCGAATTTGAAATATAAGTCACCTGAGTGGCTATACATCGCTTTGACTGACATTAAAGAAGAGGATAACACTCACGAGAGCCCAGACGAAAGCTGCAAACAAATGGGTGAAAGTGAAGTACAACAAACCTGAAAAGGAAAGAAACCGGACTGGACACAAAACCTGAACAAGACAAGAAAGAGTTCTGAAAAGAGCTGAAGAAAGACCAAAACGCACAGGAAAAAGGGTAGAGTGGCTGAGAAGTCATTCTGAGGTGTGGTGACACATTTTCTGTATAAATATATCTAAATAGCTAGGTAATAGTACAAAATGGTAGATATTGAGAGTAGAAGATCCAGATGTGATTTCTTACGCAGATGGTGTAGAATGTGTTTCTGTTGTACAGGATTGATAATGTTTATTTGGCTTATTTTAGCAATAACAATTCCATTGAGGTTAGTTGTAGAAGAAGCATCCGTAATAGAGAATAACACGAAAAAGGATAAAGAAGATAAAACACAAAACACTGCAGCATTAATAGATAGTATTGATCTACATAAGGATAAGTCTATAACTGACTTCTCCAAGAATGTCTTCACGAAACTATTGTATGAGTATGTAGAGACAATGGATGTAAGAGATTGTTATGTCTGTATGCAATTACCTGCGTCTGTCACAGAAGGTGTGACCTATCATCACCTTCCTTTGACATATGGGATAACATGTAGTGCTTTAGCTAGTTTATTTTATAAAACAGGCAGATTAGAATATTATTATACTGACATAAACACTGTTTTTGCGAAAGTTCCTATAATTCCTGAACTAAATAAGGTAAAAGAAGCAAAGGTGTTTGGTGAATTTTTCTTAGAAAATGAAAAGTTAACATTAGAGTATGTAATTAGACACAATCTTACCTGTGAATTAAAGAAAGAAGAAAAGGTTTTCTTGGAGATGGTAGAAAACAGAAGAGTTAAGTTTCAAAGAAAGATAGTAGAAGAAAAGATAAAAACACCACTTTGGGCGTTTGAAGAGAAAAATCATGATAAAAGAGAGACAAATGCAGCTATGACAACAGGGAAAGTTGTGTATTAGTAGAAATAAGACTATGTATGATAATTATTTTGTAGGTTCCAGTGAATGCCGAGATACATATAAAATTTTAGGAGGATGGGGATTCAAAGGGGGAAAAGATCCAATATTTCCAGGGATCTATTACATATGTGGAAACAGAGCTTATTATAGGTTGCCGGACCACTGGTATGGGTCATGTTATTTAGGTCTGGTCTTTCCAAAGATTTTTCATGTGGAGAGAGGAGAAAAAGGAATACATGAGATAGGTAAAACATTAACACGTAGAAGGAGGGAAAGCTTTTCAGAAATAGTAGGTGACATTTTTGGAGCATTGATACCAGCAGTGGGTATATCTTTGAATGCATTTAAGATTCGGAAATTGTCCACAGTAGTAGATCGTTTATCAATGAATACTGCTGGAGGGTTCTTGATGGTAAATACCGAAATGGTTGCCATGAGAGCTATGGTAATGCAAAATCGACTTGCCCTTGACATTCTTTTGGCAAAAGAGGGTGGAGTCTGTGGAATGTTGAAAGTCCAACATTGTTGCACTTACATTCCAGATAAAAGTGAAAATATACAGAAGTATATAAAGAATATTACTGATTTGCACAAAGAAATTGCTCCACTGGAGGTTGAAGGTGCCTGGGAGAAACTTGGTAAGAGTTTTCCTCAATACAGAAATGGTTTACAGAAATAGGTGGTTCCCTTATTGGGAAAATATTAATATCAGTAACGGTAGTAATAATGGTAATGTTGTCAGCAAAATTAGCATATATGTACATTAAGAGGAGAAAAACACAGAATAGAATAAAAAGAGAAAATGAGAAAAAGAAAGAAAGAGAACAAGAAATGGGAGAAATAGAATTAGAAGAACTAAAAGAAAACATATATAAAAGATCAAAAAGGCAAGATGAAAAGGACACAGTTGTATGAACTAACAAAAGACAAATGGACAAGAAACATTTACCTAAGAATAGTATAACAAGGGTTTTGTGGTGATGTTAAAAATCACCAAAGGGGGGAGTTGATGGAGCAAGGTAAACAAAATAAATTTTGGAACCCCCTTGATAAGAATAATAAACTAATGATCCTAATTGTTTGATGAACTAACCAACAAAAATGCACCTTAATAAACATTTACATAAACGGTAATTGCCTTATTTGTGCGAAAATCTAATTTATTTACCATTGTGAAGTATTCTAATATTAAGAACGTGATTTGCGTACTAATCAGAGTAAAATTGCATGATTTGTGCTGTGTAGTGTAAATTGTATTGTGGCAAAGAACACGGATGGTAAGTAGAATGGCTTTAAATGTCGCTTTTGCTAGGTAACACCTAACACGGGTTCTTAGAATGACGGGTGGTAAACAGAAAGGCTTATTTTCCTTATTTTAATTACGATTGTGTTTGTTTTTATGATAGTTCGTTTGGGCCTGCTAGGCCAGGCTGTGAAAATGGCTGCCGACATAAAAGAGGCCATACCAGAAATCAAAGATGGCCACCAAGCGAAAAGAATGATGAAGCTAAACCACGTGGGTGCGGCTTGTACCCGGAGTGAGAAGTGTCAAGGTTGCTATGACCTATTGTGAAGAGGGTGCCAAGAAAGACTTAGCTCGGATTCGTGAGAAAGGAGGAGAGTTCAGTATTGAGAGACAAAGGACAGAGCAAATTGTGACCATCATTGTTGCAACATTTTACATAATTAATCTGGACTGCTTTTACCCAAAGAATATGGGAAACCATGAACTCTTAACCATCCTCAAAACCAGTTTGAACAAGGAAGGCGATGAGGTGATCTTCGCCACCTCTCAAATGGACCAATTAGCGTGATTTCTGCCCCCAAACATTGCAACTTTTTCTGTAGTAAGCCAGAAGTAGGGTATAAGAAGGACTGCTCCTTTAGGGAGGGGCGGATCATTATTGCATTATTGCGGTTAGGTTGTTTGCTGTGGGTTGCTATTGATGATGCTGATTTTGCCTGCTGCGGCTGCTGCTGGATATTAGTCGATGTCGCTATTATTGCCAATACCAATGCTGATACAACCATTGACTTCGAACCTGACTGGGGAAGGAACGAGACCGTTGCGGGAAATCTGTAAGGGAGGTCCCGTCGAGGAGGCCATCTAGAGGGACAGTCAGTCAGTTTGGGAGTCCATTCTGTGATTTACGGTTCATTTCCTTTGGAGAACCATTCTTATCTGCACCTAATTAGGTAATGCATAATTTCGTTTTCTTTATTGAATTTCATATATATAAATGTAAAGAAATGTATTAAAGTGATTAATAAACTAAGAATCTCACTCATGCAGAATTTGAACTTAGATAAAATTTTACTTCTAATTAAAATTGAGTCTGTGGTTCTTTAGTTCATTTATAAAATTGATATTTGCTGAAGGTTTTAAATGATTGAGCTGGTCTCGATCACCATCAACTTATTCTACTAGTTGGTCCATCGACCAAAGAGCGGAGTATCTTGATGTTTTAGAGCCGACAGGATTAAAACTGAATATATAGAATGTTTAAGGTAATAATCTGTCAAATCTAATAAAGTATTCCGTTCCTCCAGCAACTCGTTCTTCTCCTTTGCGGAGGTAGGTGAGATCCAGGGTACGACTGAGTGTGTGATATGCGGTGTTATGGGCCCCACCGTCATATGGTATAGTGAATGTGAGTGAGTTCACCCGGATGTCATATCCGGAGGAGAAGAATTTATATTAGCCGCGCTGGATCACCTGTTATTGTGTTGTCTTTAGCTTTTCCCGTTGTGCCCACTAGCCAGTGTGTTTGTAGCAGCATCTAAGAGCCTTCTGCTGAATTCCTGCTCAACTTATAGCTCATACCACCATCCGCTGCTTGAACCAGTAAGCTAGGCCATGTTATTACTTTATTACTCATCTAACCGGCTTGAATCACATCCTTACATCTTACCCTGACTTCAAGGTGGTTGAGACCTGCAAACCAATGTGACATCCTGACAAAGTGGTGAAACCGAGAATTATGTGAAGGAGAGTGGGCTGTAGGTCTTGTTTCTCTCTCACTCCCTTTCCCTGTTTTTCTCCCCAGAGTCCTAAACTTGATGACACATTCCACTCTGCTTACCAGCATAGACATTCAGGGATGGAAGGGGCCTTAATTGGACCTACAACTCAGGAACTTGACAAACTACTTGTCTACTGGACTTATTGTTGGAAGCAAATCTTAATGAAACTATCAACGATATGCTGCTGGCTGACACAAAACGATACAGATAGACCATCGCACGAATGTCTGAAGGGCGCTTACCTGAACAAGCCAATGGCTAATGAGCGATAGCTCAAAGCCCCTTCCTCTGTGTACTATGGTGTAGGGTGGGTGTGTGTGTTTGCATATTGGTGTGTGTTGTGGTGACAATAGGTCCTACCAGACATTCAAAGCTGTCTGAAACAAGATTTAAGTAACCAAAATCCATAGGCCAAGTTTACAGTACACCGAAAAGAATGGCTACACCACCCACAATTGTTGATCAGAACATTGCTAATGGTTCAATACCAAATGATTTGATAAACAATCCTATTACCTGGAATTCCACCTGCAGCTTAAACGTGGTTGTGAAACTAAGGACTATTAAGTTTACTGACTTCAAAATAGAAGTCAAGGTGGAGGAGGCTGTCAAAATGGAAACACACCAACCTAAGTTGGAAGTAAGACGAACCTCAACGAGTGCCTAGGGTGACATTAGGAATCTGGAATTAAAATAAATGTCAACGCTCAATCAAAATAAGTCAGTCCCAACGTAACCAAGCCTATTATTGTATTGAAACAGGTCACCAAACCCGAGCACTGACCACATCTCATGCCTAATAATGTTCTGACCAATCCCAGCACGCGTGAAATGTATAGCAGCCTCACCAACCTTTATGGGTGTTTAAGAGCAATTACATGTTAAGTGTATCCGCTATGGGTCTCTGGTTGAGGCAAAGAAGATAGGGGACCGTCGACTAGTTTTCTGTGGCCTCTGGAACATAAGGGCAATTAGGCAATCCTTGTGACAAGTACTGATACTATATGAGCCAGGTAATGATGCAAGCGTACTGACGTGCCACGTGCATCCTATTTGACCTTTGGCTTTCACGAGACAACAAGATCAAGCATTGAAGGTGTAATTTTGGTTACTTTAGATAGCACCTGTATAAACTCACAAGAAATATAATGTTCAAGCAGTGTTATTCATTTTTAAACAACAATACACTTAGCTGCTGTTAAGGAAACGTGCCTATTAACTTCAGGAAGTCTAAAGGCGCGTTCATTACTCTGGTGATTATCACAGTTTCAGTCTAGGGAATATGTGCACTTGAGCAGGATTTCAGTTAGAAAGTGCATAGTCTGCCAACTAACAGGCGAATGCAATACAATTTTAATGTGGTCACAGTAATACAGTCAAATATTAGTCAGTAAGTCAGTACTGGAGGTGGGGTTCACCAAGGCCATATCAGAGGTGCCATGCACCATCTTTGCCAGCAGTGGCCTTTATTTTTTCTCCCTATGCATCCATGGGAACAATGATCTGCATCGATGCTGTAAGCTGAACGAAGGGCTCAGATCTTCTCATGGGAGGTCCAAGACTCACACAAATCTGGTATGCTCACTACTCTAGAGCCTCAGACATGTATCAGCTATAGCAAGTGAAAAGAGAGGGGCAGGTTCATTTATATTATATGTAGCTGGAATTCTGCTGCTAAAAAGGCTCCAAAGAGGTCCCATTTCATGTGTGACATTGTACGCATGTATGTGATACGTATAGAGCGTGAACATAGCCGCCAGGCAGTGAACGATGGATTAAAGGCAAACACAGAGTCAACATACGATTGAGGGGTAACTAGTTTCCTAAGAGCAAAACTGGCATGGAAGTGGACTGTTAATGCATCACAGTGTAGTGTACTTTAAAGAGGTGTGTCAATAGGGCTTTCTTAAACCGGAGCAGGATTGGGATAGTCTGATGGATACAAAACATCCTTCCATACCCTAGTTGTGCAGATGGAGAATAGACTGTTGCCTTGTTTCTCCTTGTTTTGCAATTCCTTGTGCTCTGTCTTATGGAGTCCTGGTTGGGTTAGGGTGTGCTGAGAGCCACCAAAAATTGTGAGGCTTGCAGTCAGATGGTCAGCAGGACTTGTCGTAACGGCTTTGTAGAAGATGCATGTGGTTTTGGAGATAGTGTGGGCTGATAAGGGGAGCCAGTGGAGTTCCATCAGGGCAGGAGTGTGGTGGACTTATGTCTTCAGGCGAGTGGGGAATCTAGGAAGCTGTGGATCTGGCCGCTGCCACCATCCACAGTAGAGGGCTTGAACATGACGTTTATTTCTGGGAGCATTGGTTTAACTTCCTTTAGAAGAGAGAGCTGCTACCAGTTCATTTAGGTCATCTTGGTGATGTGGTTCTTGAGGGTGAGATTGGCATCCAGAATGACTCTTTAAAGCACTTACATGAACCCGTTGAGGGATGGGGCCAGTGCACAGTGAGTTAGGTACATAGGACATTTGAAAGGCCTCCTAACAAATCAGTGCAATTTAAAGGATGCTAGGAGTCCTTCTGCGTTGGTTCCATCACGAGTGACTCGACATGTCCAAAATCTAAAAATCACATCTTGGAGGTTGGCCCTCCCCTCTCTCCTCTTGCAGAATATGGAATACATGTTATGGATAAATTAACTTCACCCAACCTTACCTCCTTCACATTGCATTTGTATTCTCCTGAGACCCTTTTCCATTTCCTTTATTTCTACAATCCCCTTCTGTAGCACTTCTGTAGCACTTTCCATAATGACAAGAAGTCCCTATCATTATTGTTATTTAATAAATTGTTAATGTCCATGAAAGAGTGCTACCTGTAATCCCCCTTGTTGTATCTTCCCTAGCTCACAACTAAAGCAGCAGACCAAGAATGGGAGAAGAAAGTGGGGAGAGGCCATGGGAGCCTTCAAAGAAATTGCTATGAAGTCAGGGTTCCGACTAGTGCAGTTATGCATACTGCATCGCTCCTATTATTCCCATACAGCCCTTCACTCCATGGGCAGATGCCCCACCGAGATCTATGTGAGAAGGTGTGGGGAGGTGGGCACCTTTCTCCATGTGGCGTGGAGCTGCCCCAGGATACAAATATTTTGGATGGCCATTAGGGAGATAATGAGGGCTACAGCAGGATGCCTCATATCAGATACAACTAAATGCTGCTTGTTGAACGTCTAGGGAGACAATCCCCTATCCAGGTACACCAAACTCTGGCTGTCCCTAGGCTTGGATGTAGCCAAAAGGAACATAGCCCGAAAGTGGGGGGTGGCACATACCCCAGAGGTGAATGACTGGAAGAACAATACAGACTGGTGCATGCTGGCCAAAAAAACAATTTACCAAAGCAGGGGCTGCCCAAAAAGTGGTAGAAGCTACGGTCCCCTTGGCAGGACTACAGAGGGCTAGGGTGAGGGAGAGTTGGGCCCGGACCTACCGCCAGGATGAAGGATATACTAAGTGGCGCACAATGCACATTATTTACTGCTTTTGATTGATTGACTTGATGGTGCAACCTTCTAGAGACTATGATAGCATGCTTCCATCATGCCTGCTGTTATGTTTTTGTTGTTTGTTTGAATTTGAAAACCAATAAATGTATTTTTTTTAAAATTAGAGAATAGAATAAGACCTGGGATGAGGAACATAGAATAAAAATAATGCGGTTACCAGTATGTAATCTAGGTATTACTTCCACCTCTCCATTCCTGACCACATCCTTACTTGTGGGACATAAACAAGTGGTCAGACCGGCACTGGAAATTCACACCAAGCACTGGCCCCATTCAAATTTCTGCATTCTTATTCACCTTTATTGAAACACATATGACTGTGAAAGCTGAAGCTGGATACCCCCAACTCCCTCAACAAAAGGCATATGATCCTGCACTCTACGTGTCAATAAGGTATGCCGCCTTAGTATCGTCCCTACAAGCTGCCATGACTCTTGTAGATCTACCATGCACCTAATCTGGGACTGTTCTGCCAGATAGCTTGTAAGTCAATGACAGAACATTCTTTGCCCTTTGACCCAGAATAAATATTGAAGGCTTAAGGCCCTGGATTGAAGCATCAAAGGCCACATAGAGATTGTTACAATATCTCTAGTTGGAAGTGCAGTCCAGATCATTGCTTGCTTCCCCGCACAACTCCAGGGAATGTAAGGCCACACTAATGCATGATCAAGTTTGGATGACACAGACAGCCCTTTCTCAGAATCAAGAGGAAACATAGGCACTGCTTTAGGAAGGAATTCCATCCCAGTCTAAAATACTATCAGATCTGCCGAGGTGATAGCTAAAAGAAGGGGACCTTGAGGGACAACAGCTGCAGAGGCACGTCCCTGTGGAGCTCAGAAGCTGACTGAAGGACCAACAGAGTCAACAGAAAAGCCAATGGAGACACTCACTCCTGTTTATTAGGGATGCTAAGCAAAAACCCCATGAGTAGCACCGAGGAATGCTAAGCAGAAACCCCATGAGAAGCACCAAGGCAAAAGACGCACTGCTTCCAACTCTGTCTCCGAAGAATCTCTAAAGGTCTTGACAGCTGATGCCTGGATGTTCAGGGTGGCTGGTGAAAGCCTCCAAGCAAATAAATCCTACAGGAACTGAAGAAAGAACTACACGTTCTCCACACAACATCTCTAGAAAGATGCCCAACAATGGCAATATCTTGGGGGACCCAGCAACCCCAGGAGGAAGCCCATGAAGCGCCAATTATAGACTTTTAACTTTCATGGTGACATCTTTGAGAGAGAACAGATCCTGAGAGGACACCTGTTCTCAGGGGGTGTCCACTCAGGAGAATTGTTAGTTGTTGGAGAGTCACAAATCAAATTTTCCTGCTCTAACCCCACAGAAAACTACCACTTTTGCCCCTATCTGCTTCCCTGAAGTTGGGCCATTGACCTGGGATTTACCAAAATTGGGGGAGAGGCAAATAGTAGGCCCTTTGGACACGGATGCCACTGAGTCATAATGCCAAGCCCCCAGTGGAATAGAAAACAGGCAAACAAGTTGCAAATCTCCACAAAGACCTCCCTGGGCAAGCAGAATTCCGGGGAGGAGAGGAACACCCAACTCCAACAATCTGTCTGAGAATTAACTACTCCCTCATGGGGACTGCAAAAAGAAACAAAAAGTGTTTCTGTGACTACAACAGTCTCCTGAAGTGAGACTTGCCCAGATTCTTGAACCATGTAACTACCTGACTGTTCACATTTACCTGCACTGTGGTTTTGTCAGTTCTCAAGGCCACCTTACATTCATCGCAAACCCTTTGAGCATCAGCTCAACTACTAAAAGCTCATTCCAGTTAGGTGAGTTCAACACCTTCATCTCCGACCAGAGACCCAGAGCGCCCATATTTTTCTTCCACCCATAAACAACGGCACCCATGGTCAACACCACTAAACCAGCTGCCTGCTTTGGAAAACCGCATTCCAGAGGGGCATGAATTTAACAACCATTGCAGCCCATAAGATATATTATGTGTCATCAGAATCTTGTTTTGCTGATAGAAGGCTGGATTTCACCAGGGGAGAATGTGCCACAACACTGGACCAAAGTGCAGCTGGTCTCCGGGCACTACAAAGCTCATCAAAGCACATAGAAACACATACAGAGAGGAGGCAAACCATAAGAATCTACTTCTTTGGTGGAAATAAAACCAGTCTCAAGCAAGGTTTTATCAGCTCACCAAATCCCACTGCACCAGCATCCACCATCCAGCATTGAACCACTACTGAAAGCTGTCCTAGTTGCACCGTCAGTTGTAATTTGATACGATCTGCTCCCTGAGGGCAAGGACACTTCTCCATCACCATTTGATACGTAGTGGTAACAAGCTGCTGATGTTGGTATGAATCCAACTTGAACTTCATTGTCCAGCAACACTAGAATCCCTTACATCACTCCACGTCTTCTACAAGAACAGAGAGTGGATTGGTTGCTCAACAGGAGATCAGTGGAGACTGATCGCCTGGTTGTACAATATCCCAAACAGTGTCACTAGAACTATAGCAAACATGCCCAGAGCAAACTTCAGACCAAAGGATCGATTGTTGAATTTGAAGTGCAATGAAAGTACCACAAAATGCAAGAATTGTTGATGTTGAGGCCATATGGGGATGTGGAAAAAAGCTTCATCCTCTAAATCAAAGGATGCCCAATACGCAGGATGGTAATGAACGTAGCAATCATTTATAGCTTGGTAGGAAAGTAAGACCACGTCTCATTTAGAGGTCAGGGAACAGCTGATTGATCTGTGATGGAGCCTCTGCTAGTGGTTAATGAAAGGCAGCTACCTGTCCGCCACAGGGTCACCACATTTCATGGCTTCTCCTGTTCAGGGCAATCCTCTCAATTCATTTTTTCACTGCCTAGTCTGCTAAGCAAGGCATATCAGATGCAGGTGGGAAACACAAACAATAAGCCAAAATATGCAGGGAGGACATTTCCTGCATGTCAGTGTTATTGATTTTTTCCACAAAGTCCTTCTTTGGGAATTTGTTTGTGAAAAACAAAAAATGAGTACTAAGGAGTCCCAAAAAATGCTCACCATTAAATTCTGATGAAAGTACTCGCACTATATTGCTAGGGGCACGTTTATCAGAAATGGCCAATGATGTGTGGTGGTCAACTTACAGTATGGTATGGTGCAGTGCTGTGAAGTGTGAAAAAGCAAGCCCTCTGCCATTATGATGGGCCCAGTTGACAGGCTACTGAGGCATAATGAACTATATATCATGTAGTTGGCATGGTGTAAAATTATTCTTACACCTAGGCATACCTTTACCACTTTTTGCTATTCATCCTTTCTGGGTATAAAGTTACTTCTAGATGTAGACTTACACACTTCTATCTCTAAGAGTGTAACATTAAAACCCATAACTTTTCTCAGATAGACTCCTTCACCAGGGCGGTGTTCTACCTGTGGTAAAATATAGGTCAAAATAATAAAGCTTTATTAAACTAAAACAATATTTAAAATATTTAATGTAAAATATGAATGTAAAATAATTTTAAATGTTTATTTTTAACCTAGAACACATCAAATAAAATGTTAAAGTGCATCAAATTACATGTGTATTAAACAATGCACTTTTTAAAATATATTTTATTAGTTTATAAATTAATGTATTAAGAAATAATTAAAACAATATTATTGCATAAAATATTTGTATTGTTATTTAATATGCATTAAAGTTTATTAATTGATTTTTTTTTTTAAATGTTCAAAAGTTTAAAAGGGCTATTTAATTTTAAATTTAAATATACCTGAATATGATACTACTATAATAAAGAATTATTACTTATTTATACTTTTTAACAAAGTATATATATTTTTATAGGTTTAAATATTTTTATTTATTCAACATTTTTTCATATGGAGTTTTATTTAACTCACTGCCTCCAATATTTTCAATGTGGGTGTGTTGCAATTCCCACAAGTGACCATGTGTGGTGCTAGGTGTGCACCCAGGCTAATTTGGAGTACATTTACTACTGTATTGAGGCTTTTTTGGCTGTAGTAATTTAGAAGTTTAGGGGGCTATTCATAAAGGTGAACTTGCATGTGAGTAAATCTATATTTGTAAGTTTACTCTTACACTTTTCAGTAAATGTTTAGCTTTTGGCTATTCACCATTTACAAGTGTAAAATTACTCAAATGTGTACACTTAACATGTCCACACCTCTTGAATTCAGGGGGTGAATCCTAATTTACGAGTGTAAAGTTACTATTTGTAACTTTTCACAAGATTGACAGAGGTCTCCACCAACAGGGTGAGAATCTCCTTATCGTAAAGTGTAGTGAACAGTTTATCAACCTAAAGAAATAAATAGGTAAACACATTTTAATGTTACATTTTTATGTAAATTAATTTAATATATTTATTTTAAATGTGTAACAAAATAAAAGAACGCTAAAGCATTATTATCTTAATTTTAATTACATATTTATTATTAATATATTAAATTAAATTGATACTTTGTATTCTTAAGATTAAAATGTTAAAAATCTTACTTAAAATATAAAATGTATATTTATTTATTATATAGTCTGTGAATAGCAATGGGCTTACTCTTTAGTGGGTCGGTGCATGTCCCTCCTTAAACCCCTTATTAGCTCCCATTTAACTCCTCCTTACATCCCCCTAAACCCCTCCCATTTATTCATAAATATTCCCCATTTTCCAGTCACTCCCCATGCATCCCACATTTACTGCTAAAAAGTATACTTATGTGCAGCGGCGGCTCCTCCACATAGGCAGAGGAGCGTCACCCCACTGCTTTTCGCAGTGTAAAAAAAGGAAAAATAAAATGATAATAACTGGACATTATTATAATTTTATTTGTTCCTGCTGCTGCGTCTTGGCGGGGCGGATCGGCTGCGCTGACAGAGCAAGGGAGGAGTGGTTTTCACTCCCTAAGTGCGCATGAATATTGGGCACCCATCTCGGGCAGGCGAAACAGTCATGCGCACTTAGCATGTTCTCCACCCAGGCTGCATTACAGCCCAGGTGGAGAACATGCCCAGGCTCCCATTCCATGGCTGAGTGCTGAACCATGGCGCTCAGACCAATCACAACGCTGCTTTGCAGCGTTATCATTGGCTATGAGGAGCCTGGGAGCCCGGGTGCTTCCTGCTTCCTGTTTGCACAGGAAAAGCCAGGAAGAGGATGGAAGAGAGGCGGCAGCCGGCCAGCCGGCCGCCCGGCCGCCCGGCAGGTAAGTGAATTTTATTTTTAAACCCCCCCACCCTTCCACACTCCCCGCCTCACTGCTGCTTCCCGGGAGCAGCTGCCACTGCCTATGTGTGCGGAGACCTCTGCAGTCGGGGTGGAGATCTCAGTACATAAAAGACAGGAGAGGCACAGGCATAGACCTCAGCATCTAGGTTAGCGGATAATATTTTCTAGTACACTAGTAATGCAATTGCAGTACTACTAAACATACTACAGAATGCAGTTTGGGAATGGGACCCGTAGTTTGTGAATAGCAATGGGCTTACTCTTTTGTGTACCGGTGTTTCTGTTTGCATGTTCGTCCTTAAATCCCTTTTTACTTTTCTGTAAAGCCCTTTTCAAACCTTCCAAATGCTCCCCCATTTAGTAGTACTTAATCCCCCTTTTCTAGACACTCACCCAGGTTTCTCCTACATTTACTACTAAAACATACATGTGTGTGGGAGATCTCCACAGCTCAACAGAGATCACTGTAAATAAATGGATAAGAGAGGCGGAGGCAGATGTCTCCACACGTAAGTTTATAAATAGAATTTTTTAGGACTATTGTACTACTACTAAACAAGCTACAAAGTGCAGTTTGTAAATAGGCCCCTATATGTCTGGTGTGACGCTTTGCTCGTAGTGCTGCTGTTACCTGCTGCAGTATAAATAACAAGGGACAGGATTATTTCCTCCTGTCCCTCATTCAGTGCACATTCATTCCATCTACACTTTCTGCAAGTACTCCGGGCGCCCTACGCTGCTCTTCTATGGACACTTCGTTAATTGGTCAGCAGGTACCGGAGACGGAAAGCGCGCGCTCAGCAGCCTGTGGGTAACGAGAGTGATTTATTGGCCCCTTGATCTCCTGTGAACAAAGGCAGCTGGGAGTCACGTGGAGTCCGCGCGGTGATCCAAAGACCGCCATGATGCTAACGGCTCCGCTTAATGCACTTCATCATTTTCCGCTTGATCGCTTAATCAGTGACCTCACTGTTCATTAATCAAATGAGCCAGTGGGGACTGGTATTTAAAGGGGCACGGTTTTGTTGGAAGGCATTTCTGAGGAGGCAAAGCTCATTGGCATGGCGGGGCTTTGCAAATTAGAGAATTGCGATACATTTTTGTTAGAGCCACACACCGCCATGTTATGCTCCTCCTATACAGCGACGCACGCTTCATCAAGGGGATCTTTTTAGCTTGACACAGGACATTGGAAAGTCGCGGGGTTTCCCCCTTACCTTTGCCAGCTCCAAGGGATCTTATTCTGGGCCAAACTGACCAGCAGCTGCCTGGCCTTGGCACTCTATGGAGAGCTTTCCTTTTCGTTTCGGCCTTTTCCAGAAATGAATGAGGGGCTTCCTACAAAATGATATTGGCACAGAAAGGTTATTTCCCTGTCACTTTCACTCCGCTCTCCACTCGCCCTGCTGCCTCTTGTGGCATCAGTCCTCCACTCTGGGCCCCTGCTGCCTCTTGTGGCATCAGTCCTCCACTCTGGGCCCCTGCTGCCTCTTGTGGAATCAGTCCTCCACTCTGGGCCCCTGCTGCCTCTTGTGGCATCAGTCCTCCACTCTGGGCTCCTGCTGCCTCTTGTGGCATCAGTCCTCCACTCTGGGCTCCTGCTGCCTCTTGTGGCATCAGTCCTCCACTCTGGGCCCCTTGCTGCCTCTTGTGGCATCAGTCCTCCACTCTGAGCCCCTGCTGCCTCTTGTGGCATCAGTCCTCCACTCTGGGCCCCTGCTGCCTCTTGTGGCATCAGTCCTCCACTCTGGGCCCCTGCTGCCTCTTGTGGTATCAGTCCTCCACTCTGGGCTCCTGCTGCCTCTTGTGGCATCAGTCCTCCACTCTGGGCCCCTGCTGCCTCTTGTGGCATCAGTCCTCCACTCTGGGCCCCCTGTGCAGGGCCCTGCTGCCTCTTGTGGCATCAGTCCTCCACTCTGGGCCCCCTGCTGCCTCTTGTGGCATCAGTTCTCCACTCTGGGCCCCTGCTGCCTCTTGTGGCATCAGTCCTCCACTCTGGGCCCCTGCTGCCTCTTGTGGCATCAGTCCTCCACTCTGGGCTCCTGCTGCCTCTTGTGGCATCAGTCCTCCACTCTGGGCCCCTGCTGCCTCTTGTGGCATCAGTCCTCCACTCTGGGCTCCTGCTGCCTCTTGTGGCATCAGTCCTCCACTCTGGGCCCCTGCTGCCTCTTGTGGCATCAGTCCTTCACTCTGGGCCCCTGCTGCCTCTTGTGGCATCAGTCCTCCACTCTGGGCCCCTGCTGCCTCTTGTGGCATCAGTCCTCCACTCTGGGCCCCCTGCTGCCTCTTGTGGCATCAGTCCTCCACTCTGGGCTCCTGCTGCCTCTTGTGGCATCAGTCCTCCACTCTGGGCCCCTGCTGCCTCTTGTGGCATCAGTCCTCCACTCTGGGCCCCCTGTGCAGGGCCCTGCTGCCTCTTGTGGCATCAGTCCTCCACTCTGGGCCCCCTGCTGCCTCTTGTGGCATCAGTCCTCCACTCTGGGCCCCTGCTGCCTCTTGTGGCATCAGTCCTCCACTCTGGGCCCCTGCTGCCTCTTGTGGCATCAGTCCTCCACTCTGGGCCCCTGCTGCCGCTTGTGGCATCAGTCCTCCCCTGTGGGCCCCCTGCTGCCTCTTGTGGCATCAGTCCTCCACTCTGGGCTCCTGCTGCCTCTTGTGGCATCAGTCCTCCACTCTGGGGACCTGCTGCCTCTTGTGGCATCAGTCCTCCACTCTGGGCCCCCTGTGCAGGGCCCTGCTGCCTCTTGTGGCATCAGTCCTCCACTCTGGGCCCCCTGCTGCCTCTTGTGGCATCAGTCCTCCACTCTGGGCCCCTGCTGCCTCTTGTGGCATCAGTCCTCCACTCTGGGCCCCTGCTGCCTCTTGTGGCATCAGTCCTCCACTCTGGGCCCATTGCTGCAGGGCCCTGAGAAGTTGGACTGCCCACTAAAGGACACGGAAGACAATTTATGTTGTCCACACGACTTTTGGCTGGTTTTATTTTTAGCTGGTGATTGACAGAAGCTCACACTCACCAGATTGACTCTGGTAACGATGCCACCCAGGCAGGGGCTATCAATAAGTGCTTCCCAGGTGAGGTGTTGCAGGAAGCCCATGGTGGACTGGGATGTGTGTGGGGTGAGTGTGTTCAGACCTTCCATCGGGGAAAAAGAATGGGATAATGAACTGATGCCTGGAGGAAGCCAAGCTGGATTCAGTACTGGTAACTGTCCCGTAACTAATAAACGAAACCTCATGGACAAGGAATATGAAGACGCTTTTTCAGGATATTCATAGTCAAGAACCTAGATCCCACACAGCACACAGTATCAAGCAATAAGTCCAAGTCATGTATTATTACATGCTTGTTAGTGATGGCAGAGAAGCAGCGCCTTGAGGCAGATGAGTGTCCACTGCGGAGCTCAGCTGGGTTCTCCTGGTAGAGACAGGCAGGACAAATATGCTGTTTTCCACAAGGCGGAGCTAATGACTGAGCTGGTGAGGCCCACACTGAGAAATATCTTGACTCATGGTTGAGTAGAATTTAAAGCAGACAGTGCCTGGCCCTGAGGAACGTGGTTGCCTGATACCGATAAACATCGGAAAGTACCAAACTGGTGCAGAAGTCATGCGTCATCCTGCTCCTGTGCCATCAATATGAGCGACCCAGTGTGTTTAGCTGCTTTGGTAGCCCATGTCACAAATCCTCTAGCAGGTGTTTTATCTAATTTTTGTGTTTCTGTCTAGTGAGTCTCTAGACTTTGCCGGATTGGTGGGATCCACTCGCTCAAAGAGTCTCTCCTTTGAACACAAGTGATTCATGAAGATTTCATGAGGGGAGGAGGTAACGTGTGAACTTGGATGTGTGTCCCTAATATCCATACAGGTATAACCCAAGAGCACAAGCTATGCATTCTTGGAACTATCTATACCTCATGGGGAAGAGAGGGGGGAAAGGAGTAGAAAAGTGACAGTGAATGTGGGTAAGACATAGGGTACGCCATCAGATACAAGGTAGTGGCTCAACACAGCAAGAGAGATCTCAGCTGGAGGATATGGAACCAAAGTGCATTAGAGAATCCGCTTAAGGTATAAGATTGATGAAATAGACATGCATGTTGAGCCAAATGAAATCCCAATGGTGAAGGTTAATATAATGCCACATATATCTGAGTGACTACTTGTTTCTCCAGAATAACCGCATTGACGAGGAAATGTTCCAACTCACAGGAGAAGCAGAACAAACTCAGGTTAGAGCAGCCATCCCCGTCCGGGTGACCCATAGGGAACTGTTGCATCCATGAAGTGAAGACAGAATCCAACTAGATAGGTGGAGAGAATATTTTTTGAACACACAGGAAAACAATATCAAACAGTCCAACAGCTCAGTCAGGTCCCATCAAACTGACCAGAGTTCTGTCAGAAACATTCCCAAAAAGAACATCATAACCTACATATATTCCAGGAAGGACAGTCAAGAATACTGATGTAAAACCAAATAAGAACCCTTGCATGCGGAACCAGGAAGAGGAAAAATAAAGCAAACATGCAGGACTCTAAATGCCAAGTGCTTACTAGTAAAAGTGGGAACTTTATATACACAATGTTGCTAGGTAATATGATTTTCTTCTGACTCTACTTATATTGACCTAGGAGTTGCCAATTCACCTCCGTAAGTGCCTTGTCCCTCCCTGCCAATATGTCCCAGGCGCTTCTAGATCCGCCTCTGCAATCTCCATTGTGATCCATATCAAATGAACATATATATATTTTTTGAACGGAGTTTTATATAGCGCGAACTTGACCCAAAGGTATCGGGTATCAGAGCGCTTTACATAGCACCAGTTGCGTTACATGAGGGCACATTCATTTTTGTTAGGCACGGGGAGATTAAGTGATTTGCCCAGAATCACAGGATGTTCAGCGTCATTGCCGAGACTCGAACCCGGTTCCCCAGATTCGAGGTGGACCGCCCTAGCCGTTAGGCCAACTCCTCTCCCCAAACAAATGTTGTCACTAACATAGTTTCGGCTTTCCCTTCACTGTGTATCAACTTTTTGGGGGGATTCCTGACAGACAAGGTCAATACGAAGGTTTGGTTGCAGCTGGTCTATAGTTATGGCATACAGTTTTTTCAGCTACACCCCTTCTATTCTTTTTTAATGGTATACCACTGGCCAGACCAACCCATTATTGTTTGCTGTTTCCACCTGTGATTTTGTGATGTGGCTTTTGTACTAATAGGTCACGAAATGTCCACTCAGAGAGGGACACACGATGATCTGCCTAATGAAAATTAATAAGGCAGGTGGTAATTTGCAACCTCCTATGACTGAAAGCATGGGTAAAGGGGTCTGCAATGCACAATAGACCACCATACATGCATCTGCTTTCCTAAATGGGAAACATATATTTTTTAAAGCTGCCACGTCCATTACAGGAACAAGTGCTGATTTAATAAAAATGTTTGAAACACACAAAAGGTGATGGGAAGCTGCTTGCAATACGTCTAACCACTGGCAATCGCTCGGGGTAGCGCTCCAACCCATTGTTCTTTTGCTCACCATGCCACCTCAGGCTGGACATAGCCATATGCAAATCAGTCTTCTTGACCCTATTCCTCATGGGAACAGTCAACTCCGAATTGCCAAGCCAGGTCCTCCATGAACCGGAACACAAGCAACCCAGGACCGGTTTCACCCTAGTTATGGACTTATCAGCTGGGTACAACTTGGTTCCAGTGACACAGTGAGCATTGGACCCACATATGGGCATACCCATGCCACTTAGGGCGGTACATGAAACCAGTGGTGGCTCCTCCGTAATGGCAGAGGAGTGTTGCCCCACTGCCTGGCTCAGAGCCAGTAAATGTAAATTAAAACGATGTGCTTGCATGGTTTTAATTTACATTTGCCGGCTTTTAGCCAGCCCTGTTGGGAGAGGCGGCAGGGGGGAGGAGGAGTGCTAGTGCACTCCACTCCCTAAGTGCGCATGTGTGTTTGGCCGGCCGTCTCAGGCCGACCAAAACACACATGTGCGCTTAGGTTTTCTCCAGCCAAGCTGCATTGAGCAGCCGGGCTGCAGAAACCCCACAGACTCCCTGGTCTGAGCAGGGTGTCTTTTCTGCCTGCTCAGACCAATCCCTGCACTGCTCTGCAGCACGGGGATTGGACAGGGAGTCTGTCCCATTGGCTGCTGGGACCAGCAGGCAAGAGGAGGAGAGGCGGTGCGAGGAGATGCGATGCAGGAGGGGCCGGCGGCAAAAGGTAAGTTTTATTATTATTATTTTTTTATATTCAATGCCCCCCCGCGCAACGTCTCCCACGCGACCCCACCTGCCCCACCACCATTTGTTTATATCGGCTGCTGCTGCATGAAACACATAAAAGGTGATGGGAGGCTGCTTGCAATAAGACTGGCAATCATTTGGGGTAGTACTCCAAACCATCATTCTTTTGCTTACCATGCCACCCCAGTTTGGACCCAGCCATATGCAAATCAGTCTTGACCCTGTTCCTCATGGGAACAGTCCAGCCCGAACTGTCATGCCAGGTCCTCCCTGAACTGGAACACAACCAACCCAGCAACAATGGACTGGGATGCGGCCCAAGTGATTACCAGTGACTGAGACTGATTCAAGCATTCCATCCATCACTGTTTTATATACTTAATAAAAATATTTTCCATTTGGGAAGACACTGAGAGTAAGCTTGCAGTGATCCGATGGATCACTGTCTGCTTCCCCGAAGCTGCCAGGCATGATTTCCAAAGAGGTGCCTTCTCCTTCAAGCACAGAAAGAGTAAGAGATCATGGCTCCAGTGCACTATATACTGTCAAATCCATAGGCTGGCTGTCAGGGTATATAGGCAGTTCCCCTGGAAAGCAGGCTTTCTTGTCCAATCAGGTCAACATCCCCCTTATGGAGCTCAATACTCCGGGGTTTAGTGCTTTGGATGATGTGTTGGGACCACCTGACATCAAGAGCCACTCAGGGCTGACTGTGTTCTCCCTCCTCTCCATGTCCATATTTCCTTTGTGGTGATCCACCTCTGGATAAGTAAACCTGCTGAGTTCTGATTGGCTCGCCACCACAAACACATTTCTCTTGTGGCCACCAGCACCCAACACAGTCCACTCAGCACCGTGTCTGGGGAGATAAAGAGAAAAGGGACATAATGGGTCAGTGCAAACCTACCCTGACACCCAGGCCCATGGGGGGGGGGGGGGTGGCAAGGGGCCAAAATAACCATAATCCAAAGCAACTAGAAGCCGATTGGAAACCAACATCCATGAAGTGAGTTCCAGCTGCAGAATAATGAGGTAAACTCAAAGGCAAGCTGTGAGTGAGGAGTGTTAAAAGGGGCTGACATTGCTTAAAAAGAGGCTCCTAGCAAAATAGAATAGCCACTCTGTATTTTGATATATGAACCTATGTAATTGGTCAATATGCATAATGGAACGTACTGTGTTAGATCATAATGTCTTAAACACATCGGAATCTCTTTGTGATTACACACAGGCAAAATGTATCACATGGGCCTAGTTATATTCACTACTGTGCCATGACATGAATGTACACTTCCCAGCAGTGGGAAAACGACCTGTTGCTAGGAAGGACAGCATGTGGATTGGTTTTGCTTGGCAGCTGTCACCCATCCCCTTCAGACCCCCTCCTCAGTAAGGACAGAGTTAATCCAGAGTCCACCCTTCCATATGCCTTGCCCTGTAGTAGCCAAACTCTTTCCCCTCACCCACCACCTGAACAGACCACTGTGGCACAGGGAGGCCGCCTAGTCCCAAACCCTCATGCTTTCTGCTCTATCACTCCCTCCAGGCGTCGTGTGCCTACAGAGATGGTTGAAAGCTGCCATTTGCATACATGATTACCTTTCACACGATTTCCTACCCATAGTATATACTATAAAAGGAAATTTGACCTTGCAGCAGCTGTAGGTGGATTGATCTTTGAGTGGAGTTGGGGAACTTTGCACTACTTCACCAACAGTAAAGTTTCTTTGAACACTCATAGGGTAAATTATAACGATGATCGGTTTAGCCCTACCACACAAGCCTTGATGACTCCATTGGTGTCACCTATGAGGGACGGTGTATGCGAGATTCAAGGACGATTAATCTAATACTCATATCCACAATGAAATTACAAGATATTATCCACTTCCTCATTTAGGGCCGCATTTCACAAACTGCATTTTGTAGTATGTAAAGTTGTACTGCGGTAGCACTACTTTTCTCACTACAAAATGCAGTTCACAAACGTCCAGGTGGAAGTCCCCACCTCTCCCATATTTTCCACAGGGAGATCTCTGCGTATGCAAGTTTATTACTTAGTGGTAAATGTGGAGGAGGAGTGGTGGGAAATGGGGAATATCTACTGCTAAATGGGAGGGGTTTTGTGGGGGTTAGCAAGGGGTTTAGGGTGGGGAATGGTAATACAAACCCCACCCACAAATGAGTAAGACCGCTGCTCTTCACAAACAACACCTCTAAAGTGACTACTGGCCTAAAGTTGACAAAAGAATGGTAACTGTACTCAAGCCCAGCCTTGGAGTAAGTCTAACACCACATAAGACCATTCACAGGTACTGGAACACACTCCTATAGAAAATAATGGAGGCAGGGATTTGATATACTACCCATAGGAAAAATGTTAAAATAATTACATTATTTCGACTTTTAAATTATGTGTATATATTTTTTGTGTGAACAAATATGCAAAATTATTAATTAAATATTATATTTTACTAGTTTCAAATTTATAGTTAACTCTTTAAGAAAACATTCTATTTGTAAACTTTTATTAAAAATTAGGATGTAATTTACATTATTTATACACAACTTTTTTTTAAAAATATACAAAGTATTCAAATTAAATTGCCAGGTAGGGTGTTTTTAATTGATTTTGATTGAAAATCAATAAGTATTTATTAAATGATAAATTGAAATAATTTAGTAAACATTTATTTGGAAGAGTTAATGTGCTCAAACATTTTATATTATTAGGTCGAAGGTAAAAATAATTATTTTAATTAATTTACATGTATATTTTACAATAAAATGTTTAAAAAGTTTATAAACTTTAATAATTTCCCCTACTCTTTCCCATAGGGAGATCACCACTGTGGTGGCGATCTCCACCAAGCTGGTGACGATCTCCCCCACTTTGGAGGAGATTTCTATGAAGGTGGGGGAGATCTCCACCTGTGTGTAAAAAGTTACAAGTAGTAACTTTGCACTCGTAGATTTGGCTCCATCCCCTGGTTTCAGGGGGAAAGACACATGTCTACACTTTGGAGAACATCTAGAAATGGCTACTAGCCCAAAAATGTATTTGTAAGAGCAATTTTTCATGCGCAGATATACTTATGGTTAAATCTACCTTTGTGAATAGTGATTTCCATAAACAGAGACAAGAGAAAGAAAGTCTTGTGAAGTGCCCATGCCCGCCTTAGAATTCCAAAGATGAGTATTGCTAGGTTTAAGATGAAAATACTCATCTTATAATCTCACCTTTAGATTTTATAAAGGAATTCCAAAGATGAGAGGGCTTAGATTCGTGTTCTCATTTTATTTCTAGACAATGAAAGAGCTATAGTGTGTTCCACAACCACTAAGAGTGAAACAAAATTCAGAGCATCGCACAGATTTGTTGGTCTCTAATCACAAAAAAGTTTGGCATTTTGACACCCCTTAGCTAGAATACTACACACATAGCACCCAGAAAATATTAAAAGACAGGTGAAAACAGCGGCATGGATAAAGAGGCAGGAGATACAGGTCACCTACAACATAACAGTCATCCCAGTAGGTAAGTGAGATATTATTCCATATGACTCTTTGAAAAAAGATGCAAATTCTTCAGTAAAATGTGACTGTTGAGCCTTAACTTTTGGCAGAAGATTTCATACATCTTAAATGTAGGTTTCAATCACAGCATTTTCATACAAGAGATGACATTTTAAAAAAGAATTGAAAAAGCCAATAGGTCTTATCACAAACAATTGGTTTTGGCCGTGCGGTACAGCGTCGGGAAGCTGTGCAAGCATTTTCAAAATACATCTTTTGTAAAAAAAGATGTTATATAGGCTAAGTCATTCCACTGATGCATGCATGAGTCAAAACCCATGCGTACACCAGTCAACTGACGCAAGAACCATTTGCTTTCATTTGCTTTACAAATAAAATTAGGCAGATGCCACTTGGATCAGAAAATAAAAGGATTTTAAGTGGGATTGCTTTTCTAAAAAAAGCGCTAGGTAGAAGGAGAGAAGCACACAGACGAGAGATAGCTACATGGAGGGGAGAGAAGCACATCAACGAGCGACAGCAGCATAGAGTCGGTGGGGAGGGGAGAAGCATACAAGGGAGACAGTTGGAAAATACATGCACTCTCATGGAATGCTTAAGCAAAAAGAAAAAAATAGTTCCCTTAAAATGTGAAGTGGAAGGACACAAGTAAAGAGGATATACTCCGAGGGAAGGAGAGGGGAGGCTGGCAAACACAAGATGAACAATGCAAGCCATTGAATAAGAAGCAAGCAATTGAGAGTGAAAATCAAGCCAACAAATGGTAAATGATGGGCATGCTTTAAGTCCATTGTAGGATATTGGAAAACTGACAATAGGTCTTTTGAAAGCAGACATCTTGTGCTGTCTGGTACGCTCAATCTGAATAGAGAAGCAGGCGGTTAAATTTGAACTTTTTTGAATTGTTCAACTTGGAATCTAAGCAAGAAACCCTCGACATAGGACACACCTTCTGTCCAGAGGGGGCATGATACTCTCACTCGATATGTAACTGTGTCATATATATTGATCTCCGCTCAGTTGACATATGCCCCACTCTCAAGCACTTCTCTTACAGAAGGGGGCTCAGCCACCTTCTGTGATATCAGTGAACTGCGGTTCTCACAGTGGTAAAAGTAGCACAATGCTGTGTCACAATTTATGTCATGATGCCTTTAATCATTTGCTAGTTGAAAATCACTGTGAGAAGAGTAGCACATTTACAGGAAATGCCACTGACACCCTATTTATCAGAGAGTATAACATGTTTTTACACTTGATGTATGAAAACGAATAAAACAGAAACAATGCAGAATACCATTTGTAGATGTTACATTATAGTTTTATGTGGTGCCAAAGACAGAGCACTTGTCAGTGCAATGCACGTGAGGTTCGGTGACTCCGATTACAAATTGGTAGAAAAATTATATTTTGCTTCAGCACTTTGCGATACATCTTATATTGTATCTCTATATGCAATGCTTGCTGCCATAGCTGCCACCTTTCCCAGGTCCATGCATGACTACTTAGTCCAGTCACGTTTTTTTCTTAGAATTCTGGCTCTTGTCGACCTGTTTTTTTATTGGGTTAAATAAGACAACAACTGAGAGAGAGCAACCTGGGGGGAGAGAAGCACGCAAGAAGGGGGAGGAAAGCACCCAAGGGAGAAAGATGGAAAACACATGCACTCTTGTGAAGTGTTTAAGTAGGGGAGTGCTTGGGCAAAAAGAAAAAATAAGTTCCCTAAAAGTGAGTAGTGGAAGAACATAAGTAAAGAGGATATGCTACAAGGAAGGGACATACACAAGATGGACATGGCAAGCATTGAATACGCAACAAGTACATGAGAGCAACAATAGTTCCAACAAATGGTAAGCAAAAAGAAGGCGTTAAGTCAACTGTAAGATTACAATAGGTTTTTTGCAATCAGACAGCTGCTGTCTGATTGGTTAGACACAGCCTTGTTTCAATTTAGCAATAAAAAGTTCTTGAATGTTTGATGTGATGTCTTGAATATGCTCATTCCACATGCTGCAATGCAGCCCCACTTGATTGCTTCACCTGAACCCCTCCCATGGGTGAATGAGAGCATGAAATAATCAAACGCTTTCCTTCTTAAGATCTGCAGCTCTGACCTCCGCCTTTAGAGATATGCAAAAAAAGACATAAGGTTTTCTCGATTGCGGTTTAGCCTTTCAAGTGGGTTTACCCTTAATTAGACAAAAATTGGATTTCATAACTCCTCAGATGGTGAAACAAAAGGTTACTCACCATGGGAGGCATCTTCAAGCAGATTCTTTTCTGTCTGTTTGATAAGCCAGCCTCCTGATAATCCAGACAAAATTGTTCACATCTGTCCTCTCTCACAGAAACATTGGAATGAGGTGGCAGCTAGAAGGTCCATGGCCATCGAGTCACTTGTCGCTGCTAACTTTCATTCAGGGTTTGACATGGTTTCTGAGCTTACTTCCAAGCAATGACAAGCTTAGTGAACTTCATGAAGTTTCCAAAGTTAAAAAAAAAAAAAACAGCTGGAGAAAAAAATCCTAGAATAACCTATGTTCTGCAGGAGAATTTTCATTCCCAAAAACATTTCATTAGGAAAACTTTTCCTCAGAAGCTTTTCTTGCAGAAAACCTTGACATGCAGGCATAGCTGGGCAAAATATACAATCATCACAACTTCATGAATTGCCCTTTGTCTAATTTCATATGCAGAATTGCAATTTCATTTACATATACACTATGCAGTTTCTAGCTTTGCATCTCTCTAGTGCTGTTCTTCCACTGTGTCTATTCTACTCTATTTTATTTTATTTCTTTATAGCATGATTACTTGACCATTTTGTAAAAAATCTCTGCCATTTATATTGATAAGGATATGAAAACTGATGGATTTTGTAGCTGTCTGTATCCCAAAATTATGCCCAAAATGTTGACAGTTCGGTACCATTTATAAAACTGCCATTGCAAAGTTTGCAGGGAGAAAATAGACAAAAGCTGATAAAATCACAAAACTAATTTCCCCAACTAAAAAGTTTGAAAAGTGATACATAAGGATATTTCCAAAATGTCTCCAACCAATAGTGCTGCAGAACAATTCACAGCTGTAGGAAGGTGTACTATGTGGTGATGCTGGTGAGGCTTCACCATGCAGTACTCTCACAATACCCCAAGTATGGTCCTTGGATTCACAATAATATCATAGAAATCCGGGAGCCGACTTGGCACTTCAGACTTTCCACCTGCTTTACAGGACAGGAAAAATTGGAAGAGAAGGAAAAAACACAACGGTTAGCAGCAGTCGTACAGCATGTGCAACCTAACATGACGCTTGTAACAATTAGAGGCCAATCTGCCAATTCTCTGCACCGCCTGCCTCAAGAGTCCCATTGCTGTCGCAGCAGTGGCTGCCCCAATCCTGAAAGAATGAGACCCGAACTCCGTAGGGTCAAATCCCGCCGCCCTGAGAGCCAACTCAAGGACCTTAGAGAACTGAAATCTCTTCAACGGGGACCCATTGGCATGCACTAAGAGGGGGCCCCCAGCCCTACTAGGCCTATGAGCCATAAACAATTTGACGTTGCCCACAAGACAACAGAAATTGCCAGTGCCCTATGCAAGATGATGTGGTCACCCCTGCCACCCTGGTCTGTCTTGCAGTGCAGCAGCGTAATAGTCAAAGCACCCTCCAAACATTGCACAGGGCCAGCTGCTGTCCCCCCTGCATGTCCTTCTTGTTCTTGGCCACCAATTCACCCACTCTGAAAGACCCATAGAAGGCTAGCGTAAACGCTGCCCTGGCTAGCCTAAACGCTACCCAGGACACCCAGGTTTGCCACCAGCTTGCTGATATCAATGGGGCACCCGGCATCTGGTTTGGTCCCCTGCAAATGCTGCCATCCCCGCAAGGCCCTCTGCAGTAGGAATGATCTGGTTATGTCTGGGTGACCAATCTTTCTAGAAAAGAAGGAAATTGCCACCATGTGGCATCGAGTACAAGCTACAGAGCGGCCATGATCCCTTAGGGCTCCCAAGAACGACAGAATGGAAGAAGATGAAAACCAAACCCTCTCCCCCAAGTCCCGAAGAAAGTACAGTAAGCGCTGAATACCCCATCTGGACACTCTGCCAGTGATCTCCGAGCGCGAGACGCCGGAGGATTCAAGGAAGCATGGGTTGCTCCTTGTTCATCTAAATAGAGAAATTGACTACGCCTACATTTAAAGAAAGCCGTGCCGGCTTCTTTTTATTTCCACCTGTTTCTTGAATTATCGAGATCGTGAGGAGGAAGATTGTTCACTACAACTTTACTACCTAATACGCCTACAATATATGAATGCCCTTCATTGGCCTCCATTCAATAGGCGCCTGGGTATAACGTACCCAGATATTGAGGTCATCGACAGTGATTGACTCAGAGACTTGGTGATTCTCCTTATCCCCTTGGGAAAAATTTCTCTTTAAAAGGCTATACACAATTGATTTATAGTTCTGATGAAGACCCCACAGTGATGTCTTTCAAATACACACGTATTCAAGGGGTCGAAACGTCTTCGTTTACCATACAAGCGTTGTTGCCCAAACAGACAAACTAAATATTGAAGATGATACATCATAGGTCTATTTAGGGTTTTTTGCATTGTTAAACCAACGCTGCACAATCAATCTAGGTTTTATGTGTCATATTTGTAATATATTTAGTAATTTTGTATTGTTGATATATGTATTATATCCATTCAGTCACCGTTTATGTCACCAGTGTTGCATATATTGTTTGGTGTATGTGTACATTGTGTATTAGTCCTGTTGTTTATCACTAATTTCATAAGATATATGATTTTCTTCAATATATCGTGCAACATTTTTTCAATTCAGTTGAGTTGTTTGTTTGTATATATGGTCAGTGTTGTGGTTTGATGAATCATTAATTGATGGTCCTACCTCTGGGAGGACACAGTACTAAACAAAACAGTCTTTTTTGAGGCAGAACCACTGTCCATATACCAAATACCCCATCATAGGCACACCTTGTCCTGGGCGCTAAACTGGCTGCCACGAGGTCCGGTAAGCTTCGGCACCAAGCTGCCACAGATGGTCGGGGAAAGGTGTTGGGAATTCCACTGCTTCTGGGTGGTAAGACCTGAAAACCTGCATCTTGAAATGAGACAGAGCATCAGCAGTGTTTTTCAACACACCCGGGACATGCTTGGCCCTAAACAACACATTAAGTTTCAAGCATTATAGCATAATATCCTTCAGTAACCCAGCGGCGGTTTCTGGAAGAGGGCATTGGGACTCCGCCCCCTTTATTTTCCTCCCCAGGTCAGAACTGCAGAATAAAACCTATTTTTCCATGCAAAAATGCTAAAGTGCTTTTTAAAAATAAAAAAAAACGTACCCACATGCTCGACCTAAGCTTGCTGGCTACTGGCTAGGGAGTTGCTGCACACTGCCACTCACCGCAGTCATGCTTGCTGTCTGGTGAATGACTGCCACATTCCCAACACCTGCCCCGAGGCCCAAAGACTAGAGTATTTTCCGGGCTGACGATCTCACAGCCCTGAGCCCTGTGAGGTCATCTGCTCGGCAAAGACATAGCCTCAAGGACCAGTCTCCACCCCCTGGTGATCTGAAAGTAAAGTTAGCCCCAGACGTTTCAGAATGAAGCCCTATAGTGCTGGGGCTTCGCGTCAATCAGGGAGTGGAGAGCATTGCCACCCCACCCTTTCCCAACTCGTCACAGGTTGGGGTGGGGCCGTGACGGGTTGGGAAAGGGTGGGGTTGAGGCTGCAGGCCGGAAGCAGAGAAATTGAGCCTGTGCAGTTTATCATCATGACTTTTGAAGACACACTGCGCGAACTCGAGGTGTCTGCTTCCCGCGCTGCATTTAGTGTGAAACACCGTTCTGCTCCAGAGTTCCAGTTCCACTGCCTGGAGACTCACAGAGCGAAGTTGCACACTGCAGGTTGCATACGTGTTGGTCTGAATAAAAAAAGCTAACTTCCCTCCGTACCTTGCATTGCCCCGCAGTCCCCAATCCAGCACCGCTACTGCTAACAGGTGCCCTAGATGAACTGTGCAATATGTGTCTTACAGTTTTTTATTTTTTTCGTTTTCATTTTATTTTCTACATTCATTTTGGCATCCCGCCTATTCCACCGATACGGATTGGATAGGACACCCCTGTCACCCTGCTTGCAAGCGCCTAATGCAACCATCTATATATGGATGTAGACATGTAAATCCTAAACCAAGCTGGTAAACAAGGGATAACTGTAGTTGTAGTGACCTGGGGGCAGGGCACTAGGACCCTGCAGTGGACTGTGTCAGCGAGGAAGAGGACACTACAGAACGAGGAGAAGCGTGGGCAGACGTACGTGGGCACAGCGCAGCGCATGTAACGACAATAAAGAAACTGCAGATCCTTACCTGTCTCCTGTGCATCTGTGGGCTGGGGACACGACAGTAGTGTACCTCGTAGAAGAGCGGGGTGACTCAGGATCATGCACAAAGTGGAGGGGAGAGGAGGCAGTGTAGCTTTCATTCTCATTAAGACC
Source organism: Calotriton arnoldi (assembly GCA_963921515.1). NCBI lineage: Eukaryota > Metazoa > Chordata > Amphibia > Caudata > Salamandridae > Calotriton > Calotriton arnoldi. The sequence goes on from CAWUFW010001928.1 coordinate 1,471,733, forward strand.
CCGGAGGCGGGGGGGGGGGGGACTCAATGCTCCTCATCTATTGTTAAAACTTCCAATGCACAACATTTAAAAAGCACCACATTGCAGCTGCAGTTCATTCATAAAAAGAGCTGCTTACTTTGGTACTGGGGATTCTCGGCAAATCATTTAACTTCCCCCCGACAGTAAACAATAAATATGACCGTGTGTAATGTAATTGGGGCTCATGTAAATCACTCCAGTACTATTCTGGTCGAGTCCGTGCCATGTAAAACAGCCAAAATAAATGGTGCCCAACACCTGACAACATTTTATCGTGCACACGTTCCCCTACTGATAACAGACACAGGACTAAGAGGAGTCAGCTGCCGCCACTGCCAATCAAGCCACCTATTTGCAGGCCCCAGCACACAGAATAAGTGCATAAACAAATTCCATGTGCAAACGATCAAGAAATTTCAATGTGCCTGCCATTTCCAATTTCCCCTGACTCTTCGGACCAGCCACCCACAATGTAAGAGCTGGTAAAACAGAAACTGCTCTCAATAGGTGAGCAGAGCTTCATCAGAAGAGTGCAAGGATTGGGGAGTGAGGGGGTTAACCTACGGGCAATGACTTGTGGGGGGCACACCGTGAGAGACATGCTAGATTCACCATTCGAGTTCAAGATCCTAACGGGAGGACGAGGGTTTCGGCGCAGCCACTGTACATAGGGAGCAGGAAGAGAGGACAAGTAGCCTGCGAACGTGAGGGCAATGCGAGTTCAATTGGCAGGCTATAGGTGCTGTCTTTTCAGAGCCTTCAACCCTATGTGTTCTTGCAGGAGTGGGGCCTTGTTTGAATTCACTGCCTCCCTAGCATCGCTGCATGCCTCCTCCGACCCCTGTTTTCAAGTGACACGAGGCATTTCTAGACTACTTCCTACTGCTGTTCTGCGGGGACACCCGTCCGCCCCTCCTCTCTGGATGCTCCTTCTGCAGGCCCTGCTCTGCGGCTTTCTGCAGAGCCCACGTACATAGTAGTCACAGATGCTGCATCACGATTCTGGAGTGAAAGGCAGACAGATGCATTTATTTTGCATTCGTCTTCACTTGGCCGTGTCGATCTTCTTCGAGGTCGCGGTGTGAGCATCTGAGGGTGACTTTGGACCACAGCTAGGCATCAGCAGTCTCCGGATAGCTTTGTAATTCAGATAGGCTATCAGTTTTGCACAGGTGTCAGATCAATATGCAGGATAATGTAGAATAATGTTACCTACTTCCAGGATGTTGATTATGCACTTTTTCATGTAGCACATTACTCTTGTACAGTGCAAATCTTGAACTGAGTGGCACCACTTGTTTGCACGATTGAGAGCTCTGGAGCTGTGGTTGAAGGCACTGTGAGTTTCTCAGAGGGTCTGTCAGTGAGTGAAAAAGGGGTTTGGAATACGTGGCCATCCAATCATTGGCCTCTCTGCAGAGTGGACAGGGCAGTGGTCATGTATGTGAGTTGTAATTGTGAGTCGGAGCACATGGGTGTGATGGGACCCCCATCATGGGGGTACGCAGTTTTCAAAATTATGACAAGGCGAAAGTAAAAGAAAAGGCAGTGGTTGCTCGCTACTTAAAACTCATCCCGAACTTTTATCCCTCACCACTTTCAATTGTCACCAGCCACCACTGCAGTAACCTGAGTATCATCTTACATTTGGCTCCTTGTTGATTAATGCATTCCACCACTGTCATATTATCTGGCCAAAATATGACCGACTGGTTGGTGAACTGGTCTGGCCAAATGGACAAAGCCACCAGGATGGGAAAGAGCTCGAGGAAAGCAATGTTGGTAACCAGCCCAGACTCCACCCAGGCAGCAGGCCAGTGTTTCACGCACCAGGCTGGGCCCAGGATGGCACCAAAACCTTCGCTGCCCACGGTGTCCATGAAGAGACCCATCTCCTCGCTGAACCTGGCAGGGCTGAGCCACTCCACCATGCCATTGAAGTCCCACAGAAATGCCTGTCAGATGTGCATGTCCTGCCGAACCTCACTTGACAACCTGGTGTGGTGGTGCTTCTCTCTCAGGCCAGACTTTGCCTATTCAATGGATCACGACAGTGGGAGGCCCATGGGAAATTGAGCTGCGCTACCACCTTCTGCAACTGATGTAACGTGAACTTATTTGTACCCAAACAATCATGCAAGGCCTGAGAAAAGGGGGAAACCTTTTCTTTTGGGGGCGGTGACACACCAACCTCTGAATCCAATTCAAATCCAAGGAACTCAATGACCATTGCAGGCCCCACAGTCATGCATCTTGCTAATGGAACTTCAAACTCCCTCATCCATGCACAGAATAGATGCACATTGCTGCATTTCTGCAAACCAGGGGAACCCAAGAAGAGGAAATCATCCAGATAATTCAAGACCCACCAGTGGCCCGTACTCTGCCTGAATGCCCATTCGATGAAAGAACTGAACTTCCCGAAATAGGAGGAGGAGACCGAGCAACCCATAGGCATGCATTGATCAAAATAATATGCTCCCTCAAACTGGAAACCTAGCAGATGAAAATCCAGAGGGTGCACAGGGAGTAGGCGAAAGGCTGACTCTATGCAAGGAGAGTGCCCGGCTCCAACTCCTGGAGCATAACAATCGCCTCGTCCAAGGAAGCATACTTGATAGAACATAAGGTCCCATCAATCGCTTCATTTACCGACTGACCCCTGGGAGCAGAGAGGTTATGTATTAATCTAAACTCCCCTGGATCCTTCTTGGGCACTACCCCTAACGGAGAGCAGATAAAACCTTCCAGGGGTACTGAATCAGATGGGCCGGCCACTCTCCCCAGACCCACCTCCTTGACAATCTTTGCCGCAGGTCCCTCCAGATTGGACCTCAGTGACTGCTGGTTCTTGCAATAGGACACGCCCACACATCCCTGGGCTGGTATCTGGAAACCCTCTCTAAAACCTTATAACGAGCCCTGAACTGCTACCATGTTACTGTACACATTAAGCCATGGGACCATTGCCATCCAATTGACCAGGGAGGGAGCCTTGTCTAAGAGTGGTTTATCAATCCTGTTTTTTGCCCCCTTTATCCTTGGGCTTCCCGAAACACTTTGACTCTGGATGGGAGAACCAGCCGCAAAAGAAGCAAGTGTGCTTGAACTTGCATGTACCGTGAGGCCTGGAACAGGAACGCTTAAAGAAATCCCAACATGTACCCTTCCCCCCACTGCTGCTAAAGGAACCTGAGCTAAAGGGCAGACTCGGTGCAGCATCCGGGCGCTGATGCTTCATGTGACGCAGCCATAGGACAACATCAACCTGATCTCACTCCAAAGTGGGGCTAGTGACCATAACTCTCCAGAACTCCCTGTCATACTCCTACCAGCCCACGCCCCATATTCGTCGTGAGCGCATGCAATCCTGTTCTGATGCCATGCCAACTGCACGCCCAAATTATTAAAACGTTCAGCCAGGATCGCCTGATAAATAGAGAGCCCTTTTATCCAGTTCACTAACGTTTCCTCCACCCACTTCTTGTATGGTAGACACAGTCCCTGGAATGAGCACACTCCTTGCACAGCTTTGCTTCCTACCTATCAGGCTTACCCAGGAGTAAGTCAAAAACGTAAACATATGCCCCTCTCCAAATTTTTTCTTTCACCTCAGCCATGACATGCCTGCCTAGATGATCACGTCCTGACCATAACTCCCCTAAACCTAAACTCAGCAACAGAGTTGTTATACCTGGATTTAGAGGATCCTGGGCCTTTGGAGCCATCCCGTCACTGATTCACCGCCCTGCGCACCTTCTAGTAGGGTCTTGCCAGCCACTGATGGCTTCTGGCTCGTCACCTGAGTAACCCCGGTGACCTGGCTCCCCACTAAGACCCCTGGTGCAATGCCCGGGACTCCTGCAGCAGAGCCCGTTTACACCACTTGAGCCCCTGAACACTCAAGGTGTGCAACCATCCTTCTGGCCTTTTCCAAATTATCGCCCTCAGTGGCAAGAGACGCCCCCCAATTAGGGGCAGATAACATCCCGAACATTGAAAGCCATGGCAGAATGCTAGCCAGATTGGTCACTAAATCTGGTTGGCTGGGGTCCCCTTGTCAGAGTCACTCCCACTGCCAAACAACTATTACCACCCTGCACAATCCCCCCCAGCCACAGGGCCCATTGTGGCTGACACACTACCTTGTGCCAACACCGGGCCCGGGGCACCCGGCCCAAGGGCAACTCCCTCGGAGCCACCTCCACCGTCACCCCCTCTCTCCTCTACCTCCTCCCCGGGATGCGCCTCAGGGGGCCTCTCTACCCCATTCTTGTTAGACCGCACCCTAGCTCTCTTCGGGATGTGGGGAATGCTGCCTTGGGGGCCACTCCTGCTTGCCTAGGTCTCTCCCCTGACGCCTCCGTCGCCCCCTGCGTATCTGCAGGAGGACGGTCCCTTAAAGCCGCCATGGACTCATCCATAGCAATCATCCTTCGCATCATAGCTTCCAAAAGCACTTCCATGAGTGTGCGCTTCGCACCCTTCTGCACCCTGCCCAGCATCTCTTCATCTGCAGAAGAACCAAACAGTGCCCCACAAAACTCCGCAAAAAACAAACCGTGCCATCTAAAAAATGCGGGTGGGCAGGAAATGCAAAACATGTACCACTCAACAGTCACTGAAACCTGGGATGCCCTTGTAGCCCCAAAAAAACACCCCCAAACTCCACAACGCAGCACAAGGAAAACCAACCTACTTTTAGTCTCCCCCAACCAGCAGTGCCACAAGTCAAGGTTGACCTCCCAGCCACAATCAACTGCAAGCCTTAAAAAACGATCTCCCAGCCACAATCAACTGCAAGCCTTAAACAACGATCTACTAAACACAATAACAGGCCCACAATTCCCTGCCCCCCCACCTAGGCATCCGGAGCCGCCATCGTGTGCGCATGCACCACGGGTCAGGCAAGTAAAAACTCAAGCCTGTGCAGCTCCCGGTGTATGGCCAAATGATTAACAGCTGAGCTCAGTCGTAATGCAGAGAGCGTAGTGGGTGTGCCTACGATGTGCCTTCAGTGAGGGAAACAAGAGCAGGAAGACAAACAAACAAACAAAAAGAAGTTCTGGTACCCCGGACGGGGGCCAGCGGTGTCGTTGCGGCGAAGCAGTGAGTGGAAAAGAGACCACTTCACCACTCTGCAGCCCCTTTTATGTGAGGGGCCTGGCTCGAACAGGAAAGCCTGCAACCCGGAAGCGCTTAGACCGCTTTCGGGTTGCCGAGCACCGAAGGCCCAATCCCAGACACCTTTACTGGCTGGTGGAGGCAGTGACGTCACACGCCGCTGCCTTTAGCCTCCTGGTCTGGCCCCAACGTGACCACCATAGGAGTGGCTCTCCCGATTTGGGGGCACCTTGTCAAATCCTTAGCTCAGTCCTGATAGAATGGTAAAGAGCAGTCAGGCTTTAATTGAGGAACACGTGTTAATCATTTCAGAGTACCAACATGGACGATAAGTAATTGACATGACTCAAAGAAATCCAAGACCAATTTATAAAAATAAAGCCGATCTTCATATAAATTTAGACACCAAAATGACGTCAATCAGATAAGTATGACTGGAGTTATGGATTTTATAAGCATAATTAAATCAGTGCAAAAAAAGTACTGCAAAACTTTATCATTGGGGTCAATGGAAAAAGGCACTAGTGACAATCGTCATTTGCAGGTTGAGTTGCGTGGAACCCAAAGAGGGTAAAGGTGATGCGGGTCCCAGGACCAAGCCACGACAGTCAGTTCGATTTTACCTGGCTTGAGAAGCTCAGGTGCAGAGTTGTCCTAACGGTCCTTGGTGCTGAAGCGGGAGCTGCGGTGGAGCTGGTTTTACTGCTTACACTGTGCTGGTGGGGAAACAGGTGCAAAAAGTCAACAACAAAGCCACTGCTGATGTGGGATGAAGGTTTTGCGGTGTTCCCTCGAGGTGCAGCGTAGAGTAAAGGTGGTGGTTGCCGGACTAGCAGCCAACAAGCCTTGACAGCGGTAAGCTCAGCAGAAAGTTATTTCGACGTCTGGGGGAAAATGGTAGCCGCCAGAAATTTGCTGGAGGTCAGGACTTCTTTTCCCACAATGTACTGTATCCACTTCTAAGCGATCCCTCAGAGGGCTCGATAGCCAGCGATTCTTTGGTTCCGTGACGTTGTTTTTACCTGTGGTGTGCAGGGTACTAGTGCCGCTATTCCAGGGGAGTCTAGAGTTGCCTTTGACTCTCAAAGTGGTTCCTCTATCTGGGGTAACCGGTCTTTGGTCCAGAACAAGGTGCCGTGGAGAGGTTCCAGGAAGGTTGCCACAGATGCAGAGTATCACATCTTTGGTTGTGCAGCTTCTGTTGTTGCAGACTCACGTCCTTTGCTGCAAGTCAGATCAGAACTGAGGTTCTGGTGTCAGGGGTGGCCCTTAAACCCTAGATTTAGGGCATTAGGGGTGTGGGTGCAAGTGGCCAATGGGCTATTGCCCCACCGGCTAATCCGCCCCACCGGCTAATCCGCCCCTTAGGAAACCACATCTGGGGAGGTGTGTCACCTTTTCTAACCAGAACCCTCTATTCTGCCACTTTTTAAAATGGCAGAAACCTTTCTTAGCTGTACAGACGAGGTAGCCCACCCTAGATGTGTGGCTAGCCTTCTGGGGTGTACACCTCCGGAATACATATTTTTTCTGCCTGCCTGGGTGCCGTGAGGGCTGCCACAATGAAGAAGTGGTGGGACAGGTGGAGGAGGCGCAGGGAGCGTGGGAGGGGGCGCACGTGTGGGGGGTTAATAATAAATAATTTTAAAAATAAACACTTACCTGAAGCTGCCGCCCACCTCCTGCATCGCACCTCGTCCTTCCTGGTCCCAGCAAGCACTGGGGCAGCGTCACGGACTCCCTGTGCAATCCCCATGCTGCTCTCATAGTATGAGAGCAGCGCAGGGATTGGCCTGAGCGGGCTGGAAAGACGCTTCGCTCAGACCAGGGAGTCTGTGGGGGTTTCTCCAGCCCGGCTGTTCAATGCAGCCGGGCTGGAGAAACCTAAGTGTGCATGTGTGTTTTGGTTGGCCTGAGAAGACTAGCCAAACACATATGCGCACTTAGGGAGTGCACATAGCACTCCTCCTCCCCATGCCCCTTCCCTCCCTGCACAAGCTGGCTCAGAGCAGGCAAATGAAAAATAAAACAATGCTGGAACATCGTTTTATTTTTCATTTGCTGGCTCTGAGGCAGGCAGTGGGGCGACGGTCCTCCGCCATTGCGGAGGAGCCGCTGCTCCCTGGGTGCAAAGGTTGTTTCCTCCTTTGGGATGCACTCTGGTTGCATATCACAGGTGGTGTAGACTTTAGAAGCTCACTGCCTTGATGTGCCACTTCACTAACCATCCTGTCAGGGAGGGACAGTGTGACCTCCTTCCTGTCCAGGCCATTGTTTCTGAGTCGTAGGAGAGTTCATACCACCTGGCAGGGGGTCAGATTTCTGTCTTGGTGGCAGAAGCTGCGGGCTGGCAGCCACAGCACAGGAAAGGCTGGGGCAACCAGGTGGTCAACATCTGAGGTAGCCACCTGGGTGCATACCACATCGTCCTTGACACAAGATTCATGTCAAGGGCGATGAGCTATGTTGTTTGATACCAAACATGACTTATTTTGGCTGTACCATAATGGAGCAGGCAACCCTGAGTTTGCCAGGGTGCCAGCCCATGTTATCCTATGGACCCCTTATCACTTACAGTAGCCTTTAATGGTAAAGACCACTATAGGGACATATAAGCTTGCACTGATATGTCCTCACCCCCAGTATCATGCATTCTGCCTCCTGGGATCCTTAGAGGTGACTGGCATATATTAAAAGTAGTTGCCTGGCTTTGCCACACATGGTGAGGGCAAAGTTGAGTTCAAGCAGTTTGCATTGCTCCTGCAGTCTGCAGTGGCAGGCCTGCTGTCATCAGTTTACTTGGGTCATTCAGGTTGGCACAATCCGTGCTTCAGGCCGTGGTAGCCGCTTTGATACCTTTGCCCTGGGTACCACTGATACCATATACTAGGGACTTATAAGGGAGTTAAAGTCCTTGTCAATTGTGGTTGTCAATTCACATATATCAGTTTTAGTGAGAAAGCACTGGGGCCTGGGCAGCAGGTTCCAGTTCACTTTCAGAGTCACAATGATCAGGATTGGAGCAGAAATCGGGGTGGGGGGGTGACCATACAAAAAGGGCACTTTACTACAACAGTAAAATCAGCATTTAATAGCTTTTTACAGCATGGATCCTAGATATTCTAGATCTTGAACTCTTTTAGCAAAATGTGTCTCTGTTAATTGATTTCTATCATAAATATTTTAATAGTAACAATTCGCAGCTGTAACAATTCACAGCAAAAGTGAACCATTGCCCAGTTTATCTAGAATGACAGTCGCACTAATAGTAAGTTTAAGCAAATATCAGCATTTGCTGATTTTTTCCAGCAGCAAGATTTTTTGAAAATAAGCCTTGCAATCTATCTTTCTGTTGGTGATTACTTTACTGATGTCAAGGATTGAAAAACTACTAAAAATTAGGGTAGATGAGATGATGTTTATTCACTTTTTGACATTTGATGAAATGTTGGATGTTTGGTTTTGCAAATCTTCAGCTGTGAAATTAAGTCTGCAGCTCTCTAGCTACTGATCAGTCTAATGTTAGTCCTTCTAGGTTCAAAAGTATTCTTTCACTGACAGATGCTTGCCGTATCCACTATATTTAATGTTGTCAGGAACCTACGAGCCTTATTTAGACTTTAGAAGGTGGGATTCTCTATCAAAACATGGTGGATATCCCAAACCATCCACCGTATTACAAGTGCCATAGTGTAAGAAAGTGCCCTCTTTTTGCATGGTTGCCCCCACTTTTTGCTAAACTGCTGATGTACTTTGACTGAGTGTGCCCTGGGCTCCTGCCAAACAGGTACCCAGGGCCTATGTTCTTTCCCTAAACTGCATTGAAGACAAAACCCAATTGGCACATTTTGGCCACAGGGCAGTCCCATGTAAATGGTACCACAGATACCAAGAGCACTGTGGCCAGGGAAGGCCCCTAAGGGCTGCAGCACTTATTGTGCCACCCTTAGAGGCCCTGCACCTTTACACACACACACTGCCTTTGTAGGCTGCGTGTTTTGGTGCAAAACAAAGTGAAGAGTCAACATGGCACACATCCCTGTGTACAATGAATTCAAAAGGGGGTAGCCAAGTGCATTCCTGTTAACACTGGTTTATTCGCTATCCAATATTAGTCAGAATTTAAACTTTAGCGTGCAACCCGGAAATGCGGCCTGCCTAAGTGCCACGTACATGTAAACACAACAGAAGCTGGAGCGAAGTTACACTCACCGCCGGATGCACAGCTTATTTAATCGTTAACAACCACAACTACAAATTTATCCACGTTTCAGCAATTTTATTCCATGTAATCCCTGTGTGCCATGCCTACAACCTACTGCCCTGGCATAGGTCAGCCACCCCTCTAACTGGGTGCACTATACCAGTGGTGAGGGTACAGGTGCATGAGCCCTGTACCCCTACAGTGTCTAAGCCAATTCTTAGACATTGTAAGTGCAGTAATGCCATTGAGAGTATATGGTGCTGGGAGTTTGTCATTACGAACTCCACAGTACCATAATGGCTTTACTGATAACTGGGAAGTTTGGTATCAAACTTCTCAGCACATTAAACCCACACTGATGCCAGTGTGGGATTTAATGAAAAATAGACACATAGGCATCTTAGAGATGCCCCATGAAAAACGACCTAACACTAGTGTCCAGGCTGAGTGGCTGCTTGCCAGCTGCCACCACCAGACATGTTTCTGGACCCCTGGGTGGAGAGCCTGCTGCTCTCGGGGGTCTGAAACAATGCACAGCCTAGGACAAGGTGCCAAGCCTCCTCCCCCAGGATGGTCAGGGTCCACGAAGGGGAAGCTTCAAAGGCTTGCTGCCTTTGTGAGCTTCCCCAGGCCCTTTGCTCCTTCCAGGAACTGGCCCCCACTGGTTCTGAACCCCACTTTGGGCGGGAGAAACGGCAGGAAAACCAAGTGAGGAAGGGAGGTGTGCCCACCTTTGCCAACCCCACCCCTCAGGTGGGGGAGGCGAGGTGAAGCACAACTCTTAGTCCCCACCATCTTGCAGATGGGGGGACCCAGCCAACCAGAGTGAGGCATATGCCCCCTCCCACTGGAGGGTGGCATAATAGGGGGTGTACCCACCCCAAGGAAAGGACCCATTGATCTCAACCTTTACTTACCTGTCACGCCCCTAAATTTAGTATTTAGGGGCAACCCTGAACCTTGCCTCCTCAGACAATAACCGACTAAGAAGAAAAGAAGAAGAAGGACTGAAGAAGTCGTTCCAAAGCTAAGAAGAGGAGAACGCCCACTGACTTGGCCCCAGCCCAACCGGCCTGTCCCCACCTCAAACCTGCAGAAGCAAAATCCCGGTGTGTCCTGCAGCCAACAACCTCAAGAAACCTGAGGACCTGCCCTGCCTTCCACAGAAAAGACCCTGTCTCCCATGAGCACCGGATTTGCTCACCCACAGACTCTGGCTCCGGCCAAATCCGCGAGTCTGCCCCACTCTGCACCACTCTGCACCCATCGCCCACGGCCCGAGTTCGAGTGGCCCAACACCACGAGGAGGTCTCCCCCGCGATTCTGACACAAGATCTGGTGATCTCTGACCTGCCTCAACCCTCTCCACGACGCCTGCAGTCTCTAGCCTAAAGACACCCCTGCACCCGACATCCCACGGCCTTGGGTGGCCCAACCGATGGTGTCCCAGCATCCCCACGCATCCCAACTTACCTCTCCAACCGGTGGTCACATCCAGAAGATCTTCGTCCCCGAGCCTGCAGTCTTTGTCCAAACCGGAGAATCCCCATTGAAATCAACAGGGCACCCGACGCCAAAACAGCACCCTGCACCCAGCCGCCGCTGCGGGTGTACTTTGAGTGCTAACTCAGATCCCCCTTTGCCCTGAGCCTAACACCAGGAGCTTTGCTCCCACAACTCAGTGGCCTGCCCGTGAGCAGCCACCAACTGGAGACCCCCTATCCCCCATTGGATAACATTGGGCCTCAGCACTCTGCACCCGGCCGCCCTAGTGCCGCTGAGGGTGCTTTGAGGGTGCATCCTTGACCCTAGGGGAACCCTTGCTCTAACCCCAGAAACCCAACCCCAAAGACCGAGTACTTACCTGTTAACCGATAACTTATTTCTCTCCGTAGGACTACATTGACTGTTTTTCCTTGGAAATTGTTCTGTGTGGAGTTGAATTGTATGAAAACCTGAAAAACTGTAACTGTACAAAACTGATTTTACTTACCTTTTCTCTAGGAAATGTCCCAATGTGATATCTTGGCATATCACACTGAGTAGAAAAAGTAACTTAAAAGGTAATCTAAAAAGTAACTGAAAAGTAATCTGTACAGTAATTTTGAATCCTTGATTTACCTGTATTTCAAACAACTGCATTTGAACTTGCATTCAATTGTAAACACTGCATAATATTTTGCAAAGCATTTATTTCACTTACCTGTGCCAGGCTTGGCTTGGTTCTAGAAATAAAATAACTTAATAATATTTTTATACAAAACAAATTGGTCTGAGTTCAGTCTTTGAGTGTGTGCAATCATTTGCTGATTGAGTGTGTACAACAAATGCTTAACACTACCCTCTGATAAAGCCTTACTGCTCGCCCACACTACCACAAATAGAGAGTGAGGTGCTATCTACTTTACCACTGCCTACCATTGGGGTTCCACTGGACTCTGTGCACACTATACCTCATTTTGGTATAGTATATACAGAGCCAGCTTCCTACACATAGGCTATAATGTACTTGTTATTTGGGGAACAGGATATCCACCACATTCGTGATGGAGTATCCCATTCGCTAAAATCTAAGACCCTAAATGTCTGTATCATATCCCACTTATACTTTTTTTCCTTCAGTGTACTTATGCGTACATTCTTGAGCATCTCATCATGGGCCATATGGTTTAAATGGTGTGTTATATTGATAGCCCATCTGGAGATGGTTGTATTTGAGAATATCGAGAACAGAAATATTGGACTAAAAATATGACTGCCAAAATATCATGAAGGTGAATATAGAGAGGTAAACAAACATTTACTATTCTTAGCGTTACATCTAAATGACTTGACAATATATATATATTGTCAATGTTCATATACTTTAAGTATAGTAACCCTATATAATACTTACCTATACATATGTCACAATATTTTGGTTGTTTTTATTTACATTATAATCTTTTATAGGACGATATTTCAACCACGATTTTCTGGTACAAAACCCTCGAGACTTCCTCTAGTCTTCCTTCTGGTGAAATGCCCTCCAGAAGGCTGTAAAATATTCCATTTGAGGCTTTGCCACTTAGGTGATCAGTAGTGCACCCGATTTCTTCTGTTATCCCCACAACCTTGTCACAGTGTTTAAACATTTTAAGGTTATTACATCAATAAACGATGAGATAATGTCCATTAGATGTACCCAGCTATCATTTCCTCCTCTATGATTGGTCTACCTCACTCAATCCTCAACCCACTGATTCTACCGCTATATCCTTTGCTCGTCTTTCCTATAATCCTATAATCCTGCCGGTTTGATGATTATTAATGATTCAACTTCTGCGATCTGGTGGGACTTGAAGGAACCTCTGTGGGCTCCCACACTATCAAGGCTTCCCATTATTTCAGCAGGCCCAAGATGGTCGTATTGATGCATCGTCCTTCACACACCAGATTTGACATAGGTTTCGAAGACGCATTTCTCATAAAGTGAATGGACTCGCCTCCTTGCACCCTCTGCCGATATAACAAGCTTGCGGAACTTGTCTGTGGACGCATGTTACCTTCCAGCTCTTCTGCAATGTTACATATGAATAAATTGTAGCACTCCAGAATAAGAACCAGTCTTTGTGGCACCCCCACTTGGCCTCTCCATGACATCAAAATAGCCCCGATCTAGCAACACTCTCTACCACCTAAAACTCAGCCTACTCCTACATCCTCTGACAAAGTTGCGTCCCATTTCTAGGCTGTTGAACCTCTTTACAAGTTTGCTTATTGTTTTTTTTTTTTAGCCGAATCAAAGAGTTTACCAAAGCTTTAGTTAATCTCATCAATTGTCTTGTGTATTTTTATTAGTCACATACTTTATTGAGCACTCTTCTTGGCCCACCAGGATTTTCCCCTACAGATCATAGAGGAGTGGATCCCATCACCAAATCATTTGAATACATTGAATTAATTATGCTTGAGCACATTTGCTTCACAGTCACCAATAATAGGCATGACTGTCCTGTAGTTGCCAAACATTTCTTTGTTTCCTCTTTTGTTGAGCAGGACTAGCCCGCCTGTCTTCCGGGACTGTTTTATAGTAGGTATTGTACATGGATGTCAGAGGTACTTCAAGCAAACTTCTATATCTACCAATATACTTTGTAAAGGGGTCATCCAATGTAGAGAAAAAAATAGTTCTCTTGTCTAGTCCTGCATGTCCAACAGCCAGCAACTATGAGTATTCTAGAAGGTTTGCTGGTTTGATGATGTCAGCTGGGCCTCTGACACCTCTTTTTACATCATTTACCAAATGGCCCCTTTACGTTCAAGTACCTCAGGAGTCTTTCTTTTGTAAATTGGTTAGCATGCACCTCCTCTCCATTCACTTTTTTATTGTTCTTCTGTCACCCCTTACCATTAGGTGTGGATGTAAATACTAAGTAAACCTAGAGCATCAACAATTCTGTTGTTTTCTGATCTCCTTCCACGTGTTTATTGGTCAGCAAGAAAGCTCAGTCAGTTAAATGCTCAAGGCTAACATCTGAGTGTGGCCTGGGAGTCAGAAGGATACACGCCGGTAGGGCTGACTGAGCCCCTCCTAATGCAAAGGTTGATACATTTACTTTCATTATATTAGGTAACATTGCCAGAGCAAATGCTAGAAAGAAGGTATTTTATCATGATTATTGTTATGCTTAATCCATATTAGCTTCAATGTTGTCTCTAAATTTCCTATTCACACTGAAAAACGGGCCCATCCCATTGTTTGTTTATCCATTTTCACATGTCCATGCCCGTATCCTTCATATTTAAAATTCTCTTTTCATATAATTGTGAAGCCGCAGCTCCGTGTGTCCTTCCTTTGAGGTGCAAGGCTGGTGCAAGGTTTTTTTTCTCCTCTGGGGAGACAGACATGTTGATTGACTCCCTCCACTGGCACTAGGGCCAGATTTGCTCCTTATAATTAGACAGGGGGGACATTTTTAATTATGCTGGCGTAATCAGAGTAATATTTGTAATTTTTGTTACTACTTTGACACGAAATTACAGAAAATTAAGCGATTATGCCCATCTCCATAATTATGAGTAATTTGGTGCAAAAATCCTACCACAGGAGCAGAGAAACCACAAAATTAGAAAGCGCAAGTGGCTGCTGCTGTTCAAGTTCTGTTGCACTTAGCACTATTTTCTTAGTGCAAAATGCAACCTTGAGCCCTCATGGTTGGACAGACTTAATAGTTTGAAAATGAACTTTATGCTTCGACTGTTGTATATCCTCCAGACTCTTCCGCTGGCTCTTCCTCCCTCGCTTCGCAAACATATCCACATGAAAATGTTGGATTGTGTATTGGGGGGGCAAGTATCCATGAGTGACGAGAGCAACTTTGAGCAAACCGGTCTCGGAGGGTGGCCTGGGCTTCCCTAATGTTTCTATGTATATCTCAGCAGCACAACTCCGCCCTTCCCTAGACTAGAACCACGACCCTGACAGGAAGCCCTGGGTTCAAGTGGAACAGAGTTTTTCTCCCTCTCTCCTGCCGGGGCTGCTGTGGCTCCTTATGTCATTCGAAGTGAAATCTCCCCCAGTATTGCCTTTGCCATCATTGCTCCTAGCTTACTGGAGAGGAGTACGATAGCGCAGGGCATTCCCGACTTACCCTTTTAGACTCGCCCCCATGATGCATGATCCTGACTTTCCTCTAGGCGTGTCCTAACTCGACAGCTTCAGATTGAGTCACGCATTTCATTGGGCAGGCAGGCCCCCACGCTATGATATACCCATCGAGTCCCTCTATCTCAATAACATGCGTCCTAAAGGCACATCCTGGCTCTACTGATACCTCTTACAGTTGACTCCTTCCAAAAAACATGCTTATGTATTGCAATGGGAAAGGGAACTGGCTACAGAGATATCAGGCAACACTTGGGGGGCCATTTGGCAAAGAGAGGCTAAATCTTCGATTTGTATCGGCTTTAAGGAGAATGTGTAGAAAATATTGACTCGCTGGTATCTTACACCCGTTAGACTAGCCAAGATGTTCGGAGGTTCGGATTTGTGCTGGAAGGGGTGTGGGGAGAGGGACGCCTTTGTCCATACCTGGTGGTCATGCCCAGTGATCCAGGCATTCTGGGTTGAGATCCAGAGCACAGTGCAGACCATTACCAACATTCAACTTCCACGTGAACCACTAACAATTCTCTTGGGTGATCCAGGGACCAACAGCATTTTTCCCACAAAGACCCCTCAGGGCCGTCTACTCTCCAATCTACTCCTTGTAGCGTGACTATGTGTGGCACAGATGTGGAAGCAGCCACTTCCTCCTTATTTAAATATGTGGTGGGGGAAGGTTTGGTCCATCTACGCAATGGAAAAATTGACTGCTATCATCCGAGATCGGGTGGGCAAATTTGATGTTATATGATACTCAATCATGCGCCTACAATGGGCAGGATTGCTTCATATGACGATGTCTAAAACACAAAGCACAACTGATATCCACATTATGTCCTCTTCCGACTCTGTGGTAAGATCTGTTGAAATGTAATTTTCACATGAATGACCGGGGTGGGGTAATATGTGGAATTGATCTCCAAATTACATCTGGGTGTAAGTGACTGCTTTTCCCTTCATTTTTGAGCAAGAAGTATCATTCCTAGTGGAATTGTACAATGTGTCATGTTTACTTGTTTTCTTTTGAAAATGCTTTGACTTTCAAGGAGCAGCAAAGTCGAACAGTCAAGGTTTACCCTTGATAGGTTGTGTGAGGTAGAACATCAGATACAAGTAGAACAATGATAGCACTCAATAATTTTATCATCTAGTCAGCCATATCTCTTTTTGTTTTTTTGTTTACATTTCTTTATTCGTTTTTTAGAATGAACAAGGGACACAACACATGCAAGTATAATCTACGTTTGTAGTCTGAAATACATTGCCAATTCGACAGTTAATCAGAGGGCGGAGAGCGCGCAAATACAATCATGTCGCGACATGGAGTGATGAGGTGATGGTGTTGCGGGTGCTGTTTAAAGACTCCATGCGCGCAGTGATCAAGCAGGACTGTGTCCAGTAGTGGTTACAGTGTAATGTAACTGTGCATGTGGGTAGGAAGGAGAAGGTTAACGGGGGATGGATTGTCTAGAATTGTCTAACTGCGTGCCCTAGCCATTTGGTCCCAGTTTCTTGCCCATTTGTAAGACCCTGTCGGCCAGCGTCCCACCCACGTGTGAGATGCATGTAGTGCTGTGCGGTTGGGGAATGAGTGACAGGGGCACAGACTCGTGCATTGGGTGCGGATATTAGTTTTTGGTATCTATAATGGTCCACCCCTGGCTGTCTCAGGTGCACTGTAATTTTCTGAGCAATGGGATTGGGATCCCTACCTGGGTTTTTGAAGATCCATAAGCATGGCATCCCAATCGGGTGCCAGGGGAATTCTGCTTAGTCCGAGGGCATCCTCTCACCTCAGCGACACACTTTCTGCCTACGTCCAGTTTGTGAAAGAGTGAAGCCATGATGGGGGTTCAGGGTTTTTCCACAGCCTGGTGACCAGACGTTTAGCAGTAATCAGGCAGAAGTCTATGAAGCGCGATGACGCCTTGCGCTTTTTGGACCTACGGAATAGGCCTAGGATGCATACCTCCCAAGTGTTTACCACTATGCACTCGGTGCTATCTGAGAGGCGATCTGTGATCGCTCACCAGTAGGTGGCTAAAGCAGTGCAGCCCCATAACATGGATTAGGTCGGCATTCACCAACTGGCAGCGGGGACCCTGAGCGTCCGTGTGGCGAAAATATCTATTTATGTTTTCCGGTGTGAGATATGCCCTGTGTATTATGTAGAGCTGTATGAGGCGAAACCTTGCATTTCTGGGTATGAGGGCCGGTCCCAGCAAGATGTTCTCCCAGTCCTTGTCGGTGCTGGGGTGCTGTAAGGCAGCATCCCAGTGACCTCTAAGTGAAGTCAGCCGATGCGCTGCATGTGTGTGCAAAGAGTCGGCGAACCACTTAATAAGGCGCCTCCCTGTGCCCATGGTGTCGATTTATTGGACTGTGTGGTGTGTTGCAAGTTCCTGCGATATATCCTTCCACCGCACCCTCAGCTCCGCAAGCAGAGAGGCGTGTAGCAGAAACTGCCCCTGTGGTAGTCCGTCCTCTGGCACAAGCTCATTAAATGATGTCAGCTGCCCATCTTTATAAAGATCTAGTGTTTGCAGTCCCGCTTCTTCCCAGGTGAGGAGGCCCACACTCATGATGTAGTTTTGGCCTCTCGCTGTGTCTAGGATGGGCAGGGCAGGCGTGTATGGGGTACATTCTCTAGTAACCCTGGGCGGGTAACTCTGCTCCACCAGCGGAGTTTGCTGAGATTTGCCTACTCCGCGCTCCATTGCGAACGCGGAGGTAGGCAAAACTCCAACTCTGTGGCGGAGCGGAGTTAGCCTGCCCCTCTACCCTCCCAAATTATTTAAAATGTAAAAAAGAAGGCACTTACCTGTGTGGCTGCCCCTCCCAAATTTTAAATAATTTGGGAGGGGGGAGGGAGCAGAGCGAAGCAGAGCTCCACTGAGTTTTTTTCAAACTAGGTGGAGCTCCGCATAGAGGCACTACGCCAGCTCTGCCCACCCTTAGTCTCTAGTAAGGAATAAAGCATGTTTAAAGCACCTGTGGGCCACTGCTAGCATCAGCTGCTCAGGAGTTTTTTCTCTGCTCCCGGGGTGAAATAGGCGTAGAATGGACAAGCTTCATCAGGCCTAATGATGTGTGGCTGTGTCATCGATGTGCTGCCTGCTCACCCATCTGGCCACCCATTGGAGTTGCACTGCCAGGTAGTAATGTTCCATGTGGGGCACTGCGAGTCCTCCCCGATCCACCAGCAAGTACAGCTTAGACAGCGCAACCCGGCAGCGAGCGCCGTTCCAAATGAAATCACGTATCATGCGCTCAAAAGAGCGGAACACTGGGGGGTGAATGTAAAGTGGCAGGTTCACGAAGGAGTATAAGAGCCTGGGCAGCACCACCATTTTCAGTAGGGAAATGCGGCCCATAACCGTCAGAGGTAGGCTCTGCCAAAAGTACATCTGCGATTGTTCAGCAGATACCGCGCGCTTGACATGACCGTCCAGCAGGTCATCAGGCAGATGGTAGATCCTGACTCCGAGGTAGCAGAAGACGGCGGGATGCCATCGGACATTCTGACCAGTGATGGTTAGTTCGGGGTCAGCAGCGGATGGATCAAACGGGTAGAAGCATGATTTTGCCCAGTTAACTCGCAGGCCAGATAGTGACGCAAATTCAGTGGGTGTTTTAGCGATATCGTCTCGGGCGCCCTGATGTCTCTAACATAAAGGAGGAGGTCATCTGCATAAAGCGATACTGAGTGCGTCCCGTCACCGAGCGGTATCCCCCATGTTACACCTCCATATCGGAGGGCCACTGCTAGTGGTTCAATGGCTAAAGAGAACAGGAGCGGGGACAGGAGGCAGCCTTGCCTGGTACCGTGTCCAATGGACACTGGGTTGGACAAGTAGGGGCCTGTTTTCACTCTTGCCCGGGGTAGGGTGTATAAGAGCTTTATCAGGAGAAGGTAATGATCGCCTAGGCTGCATCTGGAGAGTACAGCAAACAAAAAATCCCATTCTAATGTATCAAATGCCTTCTCCAAATCAAGAAGCATGCACCCTGAGTGCAGCCGCTGCTTTGGTGAGTACCTGGCCACTCTAAAGAAGCAGCGCAGATTTAGAGACGTGCTGCGGGACGGGACACATCCATTTTGGTCAGCATGGACCAATGCAGGGACCAGAGGGGCCAAGCGTTCCGCCAATATTTTGGACAGGATTTTATAGTCAGTGTTAAGGAGTGCCAGAGGGTGATATGAGCCCAATAGCTCCGGGTTCCGGTCTGGTTTTGGCCAGAAGACTAGCAGGGATTCCGTAGCGACTGCAGTAGTCTAGACGCCTCCTGTGAAGCCTCAGCCTCGTGAAGGGCTAATAAATGGGGGGCCAGGTCTGTGGCATACGCCTTGTAATATTCAGCCAGCAGGCCATCTGGGCCAGGGATTTTCCTGCTGGCCAGCACTCTAATTGCCTCCTGCACTTCAAACAGAGTGTTTCGCTCGTCAAGCTCGGTCCGTTGCTGCGATGTGATAGTGGGTAAAGGGAGGGTGGAGAGAAACTCCTCCAGAGTCGGGGGTCCGCAACAGTGAGCGAGCCATACAGTACTATGCAGTGCTCAACAAATTCAGCATGGCTTTCCTGTTGGGTGTGTAGTAGATGGCCAAGTCTCAAGCGCAGCATGAGAACTGGCCGGTGTGGTTGTTCTTTTCTAATTAGAAATGCCAGCAAACGACCGGCTCAGTCTGCAGAGTGAGTGCGGGCAGAGTGGGCAGCGTAGTTTGGGCACCGAAGCCTTTCCAATAGTTCCGCATGTTTGTGCCTCATTGTCGTTGAGTGTGGGCACCTGCGGGGTCAGACATCGCAGAGGATTCCAGACGGAGGAGTGAATTTTCAATTTGCATCACTTCATTGTCTAAATGCTTGCGGATGCCCAAGCTGAGGCCGAAACAGTGGCACGGATCACCACCTTGTGAGCCTCCCATTCCGACCCTGCATCTGTGCCTGACCCTGTATTAATGTCAAACAAGGTTCGTATGGCGCCCCCCAGGGCCGCACGGTAGGGTGGGTCTTCCATAGCCGCCGGTTGAAGGCGCTATAAGCGCTTGGTTTGGCCAGCTCCCGGCCACTTGAGCTGAAGAAGGTGGGGATTGTGGTCTTAGTGTGTACATCCCAGATAGTCTGTATGGTGTCACCCAGGAAGCAATGCCACTGAGCCCACAAAGCGGTCAATGCGGACGTGTAAGTTGTGTGGTGGGGAGTAAAAGGAGTAGATTTTAGTCTTGGGGTACTGTGCGTGCCAGATATCGGTTAGGTGCCAATGGTTGAGCAAGTCTCCTAGCGACTGAGCGTTAGAAGTTGCTGTCATGCGTGAGAGAGGAGGGAAGGACCTGTCTAGGGCAGTGTCAAGCACTGCATTGAAATCCCCTTCTATGAGCCAAGGGAGGGAACTCCAACGCGCTGGATACCTGATAGGGAATGCCGATATGTTGCCTGCTTGGTGTTAGGAGTGTATATCTATTCAATTATCATGCGCCGTCCATCCAAACGGCCGCATACGAAGACGTATCGCCCGTCTGTGTCTGTCAGTGATTCTTCAACATGGAGTGGGGTTCCTGGCCTCATCAATATCAGCACCCCTCTGGCGTGTGATGAGTATTCTGTGGCGTACGCCTGCCCCCACCATCTGTGTCGGAAACGATGTGTCCCTGGCAATGTGAGGTGAGTTTCCTGCAGCGACGCTATATGCACTAATTGACGTTTAAGATAGGCGTATGTGTCGTAGCGACGCGAGGGGGTATGCATCCCCCTCACGTTCATAGAGACTATGTTAATGGATGACATGGTTCACGGGGGTAAGCATGAGTACGCGTGTGGCCCGCGTCTGGGTTGGGCCGAGATATTGGTCAGGGGAAGCAGGCGGGGGATTGCGCCTACTTGATTTTGCAGCGCTTGGGCATGGGCAGTGTTGTGTTGCAATTCTCAGAGCAAGGGCTGTGAAGAGAAAGAGAGGGGGGGAGAGGAGAATGAAGAGAAAAAATGAGAAAACAAAACGTGAGCTGTGTTAGAGCATAGGGACAACATGTATCCTCCCAAACTGTGCGGTAAATGTCCCACTACAACAAACGACTGGTTTTGCCGGAAGGCTAGGCGATGTGACGCGTTGAAGGTGTTGAGGTTGTTCTGTGCGTGCTTGTGCTGCAGGCCCCCATGTGCCGCTGTGCTGTGCTCACGAGGTTGCGTGTCGGGTGTGTGACTGGAGCGAAGGAGCGATGTCTGAATACCCACAGATTGCCATGGCAAGTGGCAAGTTAGATCTGGCATAGCAAGTCACTGTGAGACGCAAGAGATACACTGCACGCTGCAGCAGGGTGCATGACAGGCGATATTGTCATTGTCCTAGAACAGTTCATCTGTCGTTCGAGGCATGACGTTCGGAGGCAGCCCAGCTTCCTCTCCAATGGGCCAGACTGCCAGGGAGCTGTCTTCGCTGGGGGAGTGGTCAGGAGAGGTATCCAGTTCTCGGTCAGATTTGTGGAATACTTGCTCCAGGTTTGGGACTGTTTGAGGCTGGGAGGGCCATACGGGATTAGTGTGCTGGCACTTTCTCCCACGGGTTCTCGTGTGGGGCACGTGGGCTGCATGTTTTCCCCATGCCTTGGATTTGCTCCCGGACAGGCAGTGGTCTCCAGCCATGTCCGGCCTCTTCCGCCCCATCGAAAAAGTGATTGGTGCCGCCAGCGGTGATTCAGAGGTGAGCTGGAAAGAAGAGGGAGTATGGGATATCCAGCTCGCGCAGTCGCCTATTTACTTCTAGACAGGACCCTCTTTTCCTCTGCAATCCCATGGCGTAGTCAGGAAAGAAAAGGACAGCGGCCTTGTCAACCTGCACTCCTGAAAGCTTGCGGACCTCTTGCATCACTGCATCACGGTACTTGTAGTTGAGAAGGAGAAAGAGGAAGGGTCTAGGCCTTGACCCGGGTGGTGGGCGCCTCGCTGGGACACTGTGCACCCTTTCAACTGTAAAAAAGGGGGAGAGCGACCCTGGCGGAAGCAGGGTGCGCAGCCAGTGCTCGATGAATCCCACTGCATCAGAGCCCTCCGCGCCTTCAGGCAGGCCAATGATTCGCATGTTATTTCTGCAGGAGCGCCCCTCCGCATCTTCAGCCTGGCATTCTAGGAGGTGGATCCGTCTAGACAGGTCACGTACCATGGCAGTTGCGTCCACAATAGCAGGACGGTCCTCTGCAAACGGGAGCTCCATGTCACGTACTTTATCCGCAAGCTTGTGATTATCATCGTGTAGCAGGTTGAAATCCATGGTGATTTTATTTATGTGGTCTTCGAGTGAGGTGCAGGTCTGGGCTAGGGAGGTGCCCAGCCTCTCCACAGCTTTGAGCACTGAGGCCAGTTTGATGCCCAATACCAGAGAGGATACTGCATCTGGTGCGCAATCCCCCCGCTCCGGATGTGTGCTCAAGCTATCTGGATGTGATAGGGCTGAGTTCGCCCCATCACGCTGCGACCCATCGCTTGGTGGTATGTTGCAATGCTGGCCATGAGGGATAGTGGGTATGTCTAGTGACCAGATGGGACCAGGTCTGATGCGGTCCGCAAGGCTGTAGCAAGGCAGCAGTGAGAGTGGCGGGCAAATGCGGGGTCGCTCCCCAATAATGTGTGCATTCACAGCTGCATCCACAGTATTGCGTCCCACACCAAAGTGTTTACTTATGTTCCAGCACCGCAGCCATTGGCGTCTGTCTGTGGGCCCTGAGCCTGCACTCGTCTGCGCACTGGGTAGGAGGTGGGGAGCGTAGTGAGAGGCAGGTGCACAATGTGGGGGGCACCCACAGTGAGAGGTTCCTACCAGCACGTCCGATCATTCCCTTGCACACGTAGTGTAGCAGAGCCCGAGTGGGCTCAAGACACAACGGCCAAACTCCACAACGAAGTCAGGCCTGGGCCCGATAAGGCCCCCGGACCCAGCAATGTGTTCCCTTTCCCCGTCACTCGCCTGAGTTACTGAGTGGGACCAGAGATTTGGGCAGGCTGCTGGAAGACATCATGGGGGGGACTGCAGGGGGAAGATATGCAGCCTATTCGGTGTTCACATCACTGACCAGGCATGCACAAGACGCTCCAGCGGGATTCCTGATGGACGTGGGCCTGGGCCCGACACGGCCTCTGGATTCAACAGTCCTTCCCAGCCTCACAGGGCTCGCCCAGGTCGCCGAGCGCGAGAGGGTCGACTCACTGCTTGGTATGATTCAGCATGGAGTTGCGCCCTGGGGGGGCTCACACCTCACGCAGGAGTCTGGCGTCCTGCAGTCCCCGCCGTGTATGGCGCCACTGCCGCCACGGTGCTCAAACTCCGCTGTAATCTAGGGCCTCACCACAACATAGCACAGGTATGATCCATGCGGGTCTGACAGCCTCTGCACGTAGACAAGACAGGGCCACGTGAGGTAGCCCAGTCCCGGGGTAGCGTGCTGCAGGTTCCTGATGTGAGGCGTTTCTCTGGGGACACCCCGCTGCAGCGTCGGTGACTCGGCAGAGCCGCTGGAACGTTGGGTTTGCGCCACCTGCGCGAGAGGCCGCCGGTCTCACCTCGCTGCCTGTTGGTGCAGCGGTTCAGTTTATTTGCAGCTCTAGATGATCTGCATCGCCTGCTATATCAATTACCTTAGTTGGGGCACAGGATGGCAGTGTGAGCATATCAATGTCGTCGGATTAAGAGGGCCAGAGCACGGAGCCCTTTCAAAACGTGTCCATGTTAGCCAGTTTGCCACACCCCCGTCAGCCATATCTCTTATTAAAGAGAAATAAGACTTTTATTCTGGTTAGGTGAAAATGCTTAGTATTAATGCTTCTGCAGCAAAGCCGTAGACAATTCTTATTTATGTGTAGGTAAGGGGAGCAATGTGGCTACTTTCAGGAAGCAGGGAAAAGGGGAGCAATTTGGCTATTTAGGCACTGTGTCTTGTCTGCAAAATCAAGTTACATTATTAAGCTCAGGGGTTGGACACTTAAACAGCATCTCCAGATCAGCCTTTCTTCCAGTGAGACACCTCAAAGTTTGACCACACTGATCTTAAGGTGCTGGTTTGCCTGCAACCTTTCATACATGTTCTTAAATATATGAAGTCTTCCCTGTGAACTGCCTCTACCATTTACTATCAGGATCATCAAGAGGACAGCATTTAATATTAGTAGAGATCTGCTTATGTGTAAGTATACTTATGAGAATACTTACATGTAAGCTGATCCATGCTAACAATTTACTAATAAAATGTTTCACTATAGGGCACCCTGCTTAGGGGCATTGGAATACATTTGTGTATTCATTTTGTAGGAGCCAGTGGGTACGGCTGGCACACAGTTGTTCTAATATGCTATTAATCTTCTAAAGCATGTTTGCCATTTTTCAGTGTCATTCTATTTCATATTTTTTTTTTATCCAATAATTTAACATTTAGATAATGTGTGGTTTTTCCATTTTTATATTTTCTATTATTCTATAGGCCTTGGTGCTTGATCTGTAACCCCTTCGGTGCGACGGACGGCCGGGAGCCGTCCGACTCACCAGTGCTCATGTGCGTCGGATGGCCCCCGGCCGTCCAATCACATGGCACAGGGAATCCCTCTAGTGTGGCACCAGAGGGATTCCCTTTTCCCTCCAACAGCCTCGGGAGCTGGGGAAGAGCTTCCCCAGCTCCTGAGGCTGTTCCCCTGGTTTCTGTGCAATGACGATCAGCGCGCATGTCGTGCTGACGTCATTGCACATAAACCGAAACTAAAATGAGCCGATAGGGTCATTTCAGTTTCACTTTCTACGTGCTCAGGGGGCTATCTCAGCCCCCCCGAGCACATAGAAAGTCAGGAGAGATATCATTGGAAAGGGGAGAATCTCCCCTTTCCAATGGTACCCCTCCCTAGTGGATCCCTACTTGGGTATCGCCCCAGGAGGGCGATCCCCAAGCAGGGATTCACCCACTAGCCACCATGAAGGGGGGAGCGGCCCCTTGGGCAAGGGCCTTTGCTCTGCCCAAAATTATTTGGGCAAAATCATGGGTTTGTATGTGTGGAAAAAGTGATTTTTTCAGCTAAATTTGAGGTTTGCAGGGGATTCTGGGTAGGAAAACGTTGGGAGAGCCACGCAAGCCATAGCCCACTGTACTCCCCAGGGTGTCTAGTTTTCAGAAATGTGTGGGTTTGGTAGGTTTCCCTAGATGGCCGCGAGCCCGGAGACAAAAACCCAGATGCCTCCCCCCCCTGCAAAACCAGGTTGTTTAATGATACGTAATTTTGATGACTCCTCAATACGTTTTGGGCCCTTGCCTGTCGCGGGCACTTGGCCCACCCACATAAGTGAGGTACCATTTTTATCGGGAGACCTGGGGGAAAAATGGGTGGTAGGAAATTTGTGTCAGCCCGGTGATTCCACAATGTTCCCACACAGAAATATGTGTAAAATGTGATTTTTTTTTTCCAGCTAAATTTGAGGTTTGCAGGGGATTCTGGGTAGGAAAAGGTTGGGGGATCCACACAAGCCATACCTCCCTGGTCTCCCCCCGGGTGTCTAGTTTTCGGGAATGTGTGGGTTTGGTAGGTTTCCCTAGACGGCTGCCGAGCCCGGGGCCAGAAACTCAGGTGACCCCCCTTGCAAAAACAGGTCGTTTTGTGATAGGTAATTTTGATGTCTCCACAATACGTTTTGGGCCCCTGCCTGTCGCGGGTACTTGACCCACCCATATGAGTGAGGTACCATTTTTATTAGGAGACTTTGGAGAATGCGGGGTGGGTGAAAGTTTGTGGACCCACGCAGATCCCAGAACTTTCCATCACAGAAATGTGGGGAAAATGTGGGTTTTTTTTTTACAAAGTTTGAGGTTTGCAAGGGAATCTGGGTAACAGAACCTGGTGAGAGCCACACAAGTCACCCCATCCTGGATTCCCCTGGGTGTCTAGTTTTCATAAATGTATAGGTTTGCTAGGTTTCCCTAGGTGCCGGCAGAGCTAGGGTTCAAAATCCACAGCTAGGCACTTTGCAAAAAAAGGGTCAGTTTTCACTGTAAAAATGTGGTGTGTCCACTTGCGTTTTGGGCTGTTTCCTGTCGCAGGCACTAGGCCTACCCACACAAGTGAGGTACTATTTTTATCGCAAGACTTTGGGGAATGCGGGGTGGGTGGAATTTTGTGGATCCACACAGATTCCAGAACTTTCCATCACAGAAATGTGAGGAAAATGTGTTTTTTAAAATAAAGTTTGAGGTTTGCAAGCGATTCTGGGTAACAGAACCTGGTGAGAGCCACACAAGTCACCCCATCCTGGATTCCCCTGGGTGTCTAGTTTTCATAAATGTATAAGTTTGCTAGGTTTCCCTAGGTGCCAGCAGAGCTAGGGTCAATTTTCACTGTACAAATGTGGTGTGCCCATGTTGCGTTTTGGGCCGTTTCCTGTCGCGGGCACTAGGCCTACCCACACAAGTGAGGTACCATTTTTTTGGGAAGACTTTGGGGAATGTGGGGTGGGTGGAATTTTGTGGATCCACGCAGATTCCAGGACTACAGAAATGTGAGGAAAAAGTGTTTTTTTTTTTACAAAGTTTGAGGTTTGCAAGGGATTCCAAGTAACAGAACCTGGTGAGAGCCACTCATGTCACCCCATCCTAGATCCCGCTGGGTGTCTAGTTTTCAAAAATGTATAGGTTTGCTAGGTTTCGCTAGGTGCCGGCTGAGCTAGGGTTCAATATCCACAGCTAGGCACTGTGCAAAAAAAGGGTCTGTTTTCAATGTAAATATGTGGAGTGGCCACGTTGCGTTTTAGGCCGTTTCCTGTCGCGGGCACTAGGCCTACCCACATAAGTGAGGTACCCTTTTTATCGGGAGACTTAGGGGAACACAGAATTGTAGAGCAACTGTTATTACCTATTGACTTTCGATGCATTTCTGCCTTCCAAATGTAAGACAATGTGTAAAAAAGAAGTCACTTTGAAAAATGTCCTATAATTCACATGCTAGTATGGGTACCCACAATTTCGGAGATGTGCAAATAGCTACTGTTTCTAAACTCTATATTTTGTTCCCGTTTCAGAAATACATAGGTGTCTTTCATACCTATTTTTCACTCTTTTTATTTTACCAAATGAATTGCTATATTCCCAGTACACAATGAAAAACCATTGCAAGACGCTGCTCATTGGCTCTGGGTTCCTCGGGTTCTTGGTGAACCTACAAGCCCTATATATCTCCTCAACCAGAAGGGTCCAGCGGATGTAACGGTATATTGTTTTAAAAAGTCTGTCATACTTAGAAGAAATTACAGGTGAAAATGTTGGCACAAATGGCTGTTTTTTTCAACTCATTTTCAATTTTTCTTATTTTCAACAGTTTTTTTCTATAAAAAAACCTTGAAGGATCTACACAAATCACCCCTTGCTGAATTCTGAATTTTGCATAGTTTTCTGAAATGTATAGATTTCCAGGATCCATTACTGCTTTCATACCCATTTCTACCACAAACTGGAAGGAGGTTGAAAGCACAAAAAATAGCAAAAATAGGCTATGTCCCAGTAAAATCCCAAAACGGTGTAAAAAATGTTGGTTTTCTGATAAAAGTCTGTCAGTCCCAGAAAGCTGGGAAGATGGTGATTTCAGCACCACAAACCCTTTGTTGATACCATTTGCAGGGAAAAAGACAGATGCTTTCTTCTGCAGCACTTGTTTCCCATTTCCCCCCCCAAAAAAAAATTAGCTGTATTTGGCTAACTTCTGAGTCCCCTCCAGGGGAATCAACAAACCCTGGGTACCTTTAAAATCCCCATGATGTTGGAGGAAAAGGACACAAATTTGGTGTGTATACCTTATGTGGTCAAAACGTTACAGGGGCCTAAGCGCAAACTACCCCAAATAGCCCAAAAATGTTTTAGCATGGGGGGGGGGGGGGGGGGAGAAGGCCTAGCTGCAAAAGGGTTAAATAATTCTTGCCCTGGTGATGACCCTGATAGAAGATGATGTAGGATCGAAACGTTTACAAATGAAAGTTACTGAGACATTAATTTTGAAAATGATATATATAATTGAACATTGATGCTCTCTGTTGTTTTGCCATAACAATTGGTCCTACAGCTCTCTTTCTGTATATAGACACATCCTCTACTCACAATGTTTCACTGTGTAGTGACTTGAGTAATGACCACCTTATTTACACCTACCAAAGCATTTTAACTTGTGAGGATTACAAAAATGTTTAAAGGCTGACAATGTGATTTTGTCTGTGATCTATTCAATTGTGGGACAAGTGACAAGTCTCCTATACAACGGTATCATCTTTTCTAAATGATACCCTTGTGAACCATTGTTGTTTACATAAAACATGATGGAGGCAAAGGAAAGCAGCTAGGGTGGACTTCACAGACTTTATAGGGAATGGGCCGGTAGGCCTTCTCTCCAGTGGGGGTATGTGTACTAAAAAAACATCAGTACCTTGGACAGTCGATATTGCTAATACCATCGCCAGTCTCCTTCGGCCTCGGTAAAGGAGACCCGTGACTAGAGAAATGTATTATGGGGCCCTCTTGGAGATCAGAGTCCCACTGTGATGCATCGTAACCTGTATAATGAGACAACCATCTGTGGGCTTGCATGATGTTGGTGCTCACCAAGGAAAAAACAATGCATGGCTATCCAAATATGACCAAGGGTGGTGCAGCACAGCTTTATCGAGCAACGCAGAGGACTTTTATCCCAATAATTGTCAAGGTACCTTTTTTCAGAAGGCTCAACCACATGGGCTTTGGTGAAGGCTTGCTTGTGGTAAAGGCAGTGCAGCTGTATATAAGATTGAATCCTCCAATGCGCTTACGATGTGGTGTTAAGGACAAGCTCACCCGAGCCATAGCGTTGTAGGAGATAACCTCAGCAAATCGAAGCAGTATTTCACCTTGTGAAGTGGAATGCAAAAATAGAAACCGTATGTGCAGCTCTTTTTGAACGATAGATCCACTAAGACTCAGCAGTTTTGCATCTTTTCTTAAATGAAAATGAATTAGATCTTCAGCATCATTTCAGCAAATTAAAGCTGATGGAATCGTTTTGTAAGGACACAATTCCATTATTTCAGTTTTTTCCTGAAAGGGTGCCTTTAGCCTTCACAAATATTGCATGCATGTATTATCGCACAAAATAGCATGGCCCTGGGGAAATCACTGCACAGCTCTCGTATTCATTGAAGAATGTTTGTGTATGCAGTGGTAATTGTATAGGTCATGTTTCAGTTGCACACTACCTTTGCATTTTCCTTTTTAGGTCTGGCCTAGAGATAGCTTAAACTGTCTTGTCAACCTTATACATTTAAAAATAAATACATATATACAAATATCCTCAGTCCTCTTCATCCATTGGTCTGTTCAAATGTCATTCACGTTTGCTTCCACCCATCAAAGCATATAGCATGGGGCAATGGGTCAGCCCACTTCAGCCACTGGCTGTCTTTCAGTGCGAGTTTTTGTCACGTATGCCTAAAAAGATGGGTACTTTACTGCCAGGACTGATAGGCCTGTGTTTTACTTTACCAGCGCTGTCTCTCGTAAAATTCTTTAGTCATTTTGTTTTTTTTTAGTCATCCAATCATCTTTAAACCATGCCCATACAGTGATTCACGCAATAGTACCTTTTGTCTGCACAAATAAAAACCACAATTTCCTGTGATATGCGTTAAAACGAAAAAAGGTTTGCAACCCTGTTCTAATTACACATGCCTGTCAGGAAGCACCTATAATGTCCTATTAAATATATACTCGGTTTTTGTTTAACACTTCAAACTTCTATGGCAGCCGTATGGTTGTCACATTCCGAGGATGGTGTTCTTTTTTTTTCTTATTTTTATTTTTTAGGCATATACGTGCAATGTAAAGTGTAACCAATTTAACCATCACTCCAGATAGAAAGGCCAGGCCTATTGGCTTGGTCAACCCTTGTTCAGATGGTGTCTCACTTCTCTATTCAAACAGAGCGTGCAGCATCGAGCTCAGTTTATTTTCGACAGCTCTTTTACCGAAACTGGTGTTTATGAGCTCAGAGGGAACATTTCTTCACCACCTCCCCTCTCCACCGCCCTCTTCCTTCTGAGACGGCAAAAGAATGCGAACAAAAAGAAACGAGTCATTGTGCGGGGCTGGTTAAACAGGATCCCCATAATCACACCCAGAGCCATTCTAATGCTATGTAGAATCAGAGCAGAATGTTCGTTCAATGCGAGTCAGAAGCCCGCCATTTTGTGCCGCAGATTCCACAGCACACTTTGCTCTGAGGCTCAAAGGCACAATGCCTTCTGTTGAGACAGTGCGGCGTCTGCCGAGAGTGTCGCAGCTCCTATCAAAGCCCACAAAGTTATCCTTTGTTTGAGATGTTGAAAAGGTTCTTGGAATCAGGGTGAATATGCCTCTTATCTCTTCTGACTGCTGCTGCTTTTTTTTAATCCGATTTACGGCGATAGATGTACCCCTCGCCTCTCGTTTTTCATCGTTTTAGAGATGTTTGTTAACCCTTTGATCTAAAAGGGAAGAGGGTCGGATAGAGGAGGGAGCCATGAACCAGCCGGGGGCAGAGGGACCTAAACACAAGTAGCAACACCCAACGCACTCTGGAGGCCCACAGAGGGCGGTTCATAATAAGGTTGGGTGGACTGAAGGCAAGGGCATTGGAATTATGTGGCAGGGGAAAACCAAGTAATGCAGCTGCGTTGACTAAATTATGTGGCAAGGAAAGGCAAATTATGTGGTGCAATGAGCCACATTTTGTGATAACATTATTTTTTGCTCATTTTACACCTTAACACTGTTTGAACTAAGTTTTCACCTCATTAGTAATAGGTTAACACCAACTAGAGCAATAAGCAACTGAAAGGTGATCAACCTTTGTGAAGAGCCTTCCACTGCGCGGCAACATGTGTAGCTGCATTTTTAGTAACTTTTGATCCCTTTGAGCTAAAAAATGAATATTTTTGGGTAAATTTGCAAGTTCTGTTGCAGATGATGTATTATGTGGCTAATGTGGCAAATCCATAATTATGCGTAAAATGCCACAGAATCACATAAGTCCAGTGGCCCTGACTGAAGATTATTCTTAAATTTATCAAAAAGCAGCCCTGAACCGTACTCCATTTTCTTTTAGTCACATATGTAATTTTCTGATGCTGAGAAATAAAGCTCTTCAACACTGCACAACGTTGTAAAGAAATTAAAAATGCCCCGAGGTTCAACAGAATTTGTTGCAATACTGTAGCTTCTTAGTCAGCATATTTGCTACATTGTGTGCTAAAATTATTATTTCAGCCCTGTTAAAAAAAAAACCTGAAAATCACAAAGAAAAAATCTCCCAACCTCCCTGTCCTGGCGCCTTTAGAGTGTTGCATTTGCTGACTGCACTCCATTTGGAAACATTGTATCCAGTGCATCATAGTCACGGTCTGTGCCCCCTGTGTCTAGGCCAGTTCTTGGTGTACTTCTTTCAGCCTCAGTTCTGTCAAAATCCAGATTTGTGCTTATCCATTTCTCATCTTTGCTCTGTGAATGTTCAGTGATATTAATAGGACTTGAGTTAAGAAAGGTTGTTATTGCCTATATGGGACAGGAAAGGGTACGATAACTTGTCATGTGACCCCTTACTTCAGCCTTAAGTTTGGCAAGTTGAGGGAGTGCATGATGATAGCTAGAGCTAGATGTCTTTTGCTTTATCGCTGGGTGAGATGTGCAAAATCAGAAATGTGCTTAAGTCGCATTGATTGACTTTTTCACGCTACAGTAATCTAGAAGCAACTTCAGGTGGAGCCTTACAAGACTGATCTCACTTCAGGAACATAAATTAACAAAGTTACAAAGTTAGAAGAGAAATTAAATGCAATAATGATGGCTTCATAATGTGTGGTTCTTCTGTGCGTCTACCCCTTCACAGGCCCATCTTTACATATCACTCACAAAATTTCTTATGTATAGTTAGGTAATTCTCATATCTCAACCCTTATTACTCACAGGCCAAGAACAATGATCTTGGTATTGTCAATGACACATGACTTAAGATTACCTAAAACAATGATATATCTAAGTATAAACCTCTGTGCCCTATGGGAAGTCAAGTATATATTTGCTTCCCTAACATCTTCCAATATCTGGGATATTTTTATTGTGGAAATCCAGGGGAAGCTGGACTTTAATTGGTGCCTAGTTCTAGGCTCCTTGATCCCTAAAACGAATACTTCATGGAGATAAAAAACATTTTGTGTCTCGTAACAGTAAGGTCCTGTTAGAAATGGAAACCTGGTTGGCTGAGGTATGAACCTGGGCTAGGCAGGAACCACCACTCTAGTTAGGGTAAGCTAGATACACACTAAAAGATAACCCGTGCTCACCCTCAGGTAGCTTGGCAAACAGCAGTTAGGCTTATCTAAAGAGGGAATGTGTAAAGTATTTGTGCAACACACACAGTAACACAATGAATACTAGGCCTGGGCGAAGTTTGCGGAGTTGCGTTACAAGAAACTCCTCAAAGTGACATAAAAACTCTGCGGAGTTCCGCAAGTGGCGGAGTGCGGCGCAAACTGCTGTTCGCGCTGATCTTCCTGCTGCTCGGGTAGAAATTCTACCAGAGAGGCAGCTCTCGAGTGCCAACTTACCGTTGGCGTGCGCGAGTGGGGAAAAAACTACGCTCTGCATAGCGCAGCAGAGTTTTTTGCACTCTGCGAGCACCGCAGAGTGCAGAAAACTCTGCAAACTCCGCGAACGGAGCAGAGTTCACCGCCTAGGCCTAATGAATACACCACAAAAATACTCCACACAGGTTTAGAGAAATAGAGAATAAAATAGAGCAAAATAAGACCAAAATGACAAAAATCCAAGCTGGAGAAGTCCAGATATGATTTTTTAAAGATTAAATGCAACAGCAGTGCTTAGAAGTCACTAGCGGTCAAAATGTTTCTTGAGGTCATGAGGACCCGTGTAAATCCAAAGTTCAGGCCAACCACGATGGAGGGCAGGCTGGCTACAGGACCCACACAGGGCACTCTGAGAAAGTACCTTGGATGGAGCAAAGCACCGCCGCTGGGGGCATGATGCATCCACCTTTTATAGGCAGTCGGGTCGCTGCATCATCGCCGAGCTTCGCTGAGGTGAAGGGAATGCGTCGTCGTCGAGCTGCGCAGAGCATCATCATCAGGCTAGGCAGGCTGTAGAACCGCTGTCATCGAACAGCCTCTGTGTCAGTGTCGAAGGGCAATGCGTCAGTTCCAATCGGCCCAAAGGTGACGAAACGTCGGTTTTGTAGCAAAACAGCTGCAGAACCCACTTCTGAGGCCCAGAACTTGGAGAAGGCACCTCAGGCAAGGATAGGACTCACAGAGGCAAGAATACAGGAGCATCAGCAGAATTGCAGAAAGTCTTTTGTGTCCTTGAGACTTGAGAAATCAGGATGCAAACAAGGCAAGCACTTGAAGGGCAGGCAGAGTCCAGCTCTCTTTCAGCAGAGTCAGGGAGCAGCAGGCAGCAGGGCTACAAGCAGAAAAGCAGCCCTTCCAGAAAAGCAGTCCAGTTGAGTCCTATAAGCAGTACATCAGTCCTTCTGACAGACTCTCAGTTCAAGATCCCGAAGTGCCTGATTTTAAGGGGGGGGGGCAGACATCCAGTACGTATACCCAAAAGTGCCTTTGATGTAGGGGGTGACTTCGAAGCAGCTCTCTGAAGTGCACAAGGATCCCTTTTTAACCCAGCCCTGTCTTCCAGGCTATCTATGGGGAATAAATCAGTGATTGGTGTGTAGACAGGACACTACCTATTGAAGTGTAAGTGTCAGCCCCTCCCATTCCTCCCTGCACAGGGAGACCCATCAGAATGCAGATGAGTGCTCGAAATGCAGATGAGCCCCACCTTCCTGTGTTTGTGGCTGTTTAGAGGGAATGCACAAAGTGTAGCTGTCACACACCCCAGACGTGTATTGGAGACAGGCTGTCAGGCACATAGAGCAGTAAGTGCAGGGAAATGTCCACTTTCTAAAAGTTAAACAGGCGTTTGTCGTGGTCTCATTCTGCGTTCCACAGAAGTTAGAAGCCCTTTTGTGGAATGCCGCATGAGACCGCCAACAAAGCTGCAGCAAATAACTTCAAAAGATTGATTAAGACTACTACCTGAGTCCCCTAAGGAAGGCTACATAAGTTTAAACCAAAGTCTGCTTCCATTGATTTGAAGAGACCACTCTCACAATATTTCAGTTTTTGACTCATTGACCAAGGGGTCTTGGATCTTCACACGTATTTTGTGTCCTGCAGATGGCCTCACAGATATAGTACAATGGAGACTGAAACGTCGATGTCTAAACCAATCATCCTTTTAGGTATTGTTAAATTCATTTAGGGAGATCTAGATCCTATGTATGGGACAGACCCGATGTTTGACATTAAGGAGATGGGAATTTATGCATTGATGACTGGTTAATTTTTATCTAGTACAACTGTAATACCTGTTATCATTGTATGTGAGAATTGTTGTTATGAACCCCTGATTCTATATGTTTTGATATAAACTGAATAAGTAGAGATACACCCCGCTAATAGAATTTATTTAATCAAACAAATAATATGCATGTATATTGGCAATTAATATGCGATGTCATGGTGAGACATCTTTTACAAGATATATACACTGATAAAAAAACTCTTTTGTCTTAAACAAATCCCTTGTAGGCACCCTTATCTGTTTAACTTTAATTACCAAAGCCCACAAAGGTGTATTGGGTTGCCCAAATTTATTTGAATATAACACTTTCCAAAAGTGGCATTTCTAAAACAGTGACATTAAATCTAATTCCACCAGTATGGAGGATTTATCATTACCATTCCAAAGATATGAGACATGAAAAAGCTACTCCTCTCTGATCAGGAATTACAGCTTGAAAGTGTATTAAGAAATTCCCAATGCTGACCTATGAGAGGGGTAGGCCTCACAGTAGTGGAAAACATAACTGGCTGTTTGTCACTACCAGAGCCTGAAAAACATAAACGTACGTGTCCTACATTTTACTTACATATCACCCTGTCCTTAGGGCTACTTAGGGCCTACCTTAGGGGTGTCTTATATGTAATAATTGGGGAGTTTAAGGTTTGGCAAGCTGTTTTAAATGCCAAGTCGAAGTGGCAGTAAACTGCCAACACAGTCACTGCAGTGGCAGTCCTAAGACAGGTTTGAAAGGCTACTTCTATGGGTGGCACAATTAGTGCTGCACGCCCACTAGTAGCGTTTGAAGTACAGGCCCTGGGTATATGGTATACCACTTTACATGGGGCTTACCAGTACATCAAATATGCCAAACAGGTATACACCAATGTCATCATGTTTAGGGGAGAAGCACATGCACGTTAGCACTGGTTAGCAGTGGTAAAGTGCTCAGAGTCCTAAGGCCAACAAAAATAATCAGCAAAATGTGGAGACAAAAGGCAAAAAGTCTAGGGGAAGATCACCCTAAAGATGCCAGGTCTAACAGGTCCCAAAACTGAATCTGTGTTTTCTAGAGAGAATGCAGTCAACTCCATGGCCCAATGATAACTCAAAGTTCTGTCTCACATGCCTCCCTCTGACTACCATCGGAGACCCTTTAAGCAGCACTTCATATGGCCATGTTAACCATTTAGTCATGCATTCTCTGAAGGCACTTCTCACAAACCATATGTGAAGTGCCTTGAGATTCATTTTCAATCAAGAAACAAGGATTAGCAAAGGCCAGAAAAACAGTTGAGATAAAGTGTGGCGGGGATGCAGGCCATCGCCTAAATGTGCTGCATCTAGCAGTTGCTTTATCCCTGGTGCTATAAACATGCATAGCATCCCTGTTGTCCACTAGCTTTAGTAACTAAGACCTAAATACACAGGAAATAGCTTGTTCAAGACTCCCTCTGAACACACTTCAATTCAATTCAATAATCTTTATTCAGTTTAAGAAAAAAAAAACCATTAAAGATACAAAGTAAAAACAATTCATACACACACTAGGAAAACACACCTTTAAGCATAGTCTAAATAGGTGCCAATCTCTAAATACATCTTTAGTCATTTTGCAGAAATCTTCAGTTTTTACATTTATATTAAAATAGCAGAAATAGCAAAAATAGCAAAAGTACCAGCCAATCAATGGGTCAGATCTAGTACCGTAAAAAATACCATGTTTATCATTCAGTACAGTTAAAATATAGAAAGAATTAATAAATACTTTGAGACTTTCTACGTGGACTCCGGTCCAAAGATAAAGTGCAAGTGCTATAGTAGTGCTTATTAATACTTGGAACAGCACAAATTAAAGAGTAAAGTGCAAATGCTATGGTAGTGGATTTGAGTACTTAAAACAGCACATGGCTTATCCCAAGAGTCTACTTAGAGATGTAGAAGACTTTCTTCTAAAGTGCTGGTGGATATAAAGTGCAAGTGCATAGAAGTACATATAAAAATTTTAAAACAATAAGTTTAAAAGATAACCTGGCACATGCATCAAGCTAGGAGTTTGCGAGTCCTTAATAGCGAATATTAAGGATTCGCAATTAAGGATTCACAAAAACCTATGCATGTA
This sequence comes from Calotriton arnoldi, assembly GCA_963921515.1. Lineage (NCBI taxonomy): Eukaryota > Metazoa > Chordata > Amphibia > Caudata > Salamandridae > Calotriton > Calotriton arnoldi. The sequence goes on from CAWUFW010001928.1 coordinate 1,508,271, forward strand.
GGAATCGCTATAATAATAGCGATTCCTTCACATTCCTTATTTGCGACTCGCAAATTGCGAGTCGCAAATAAGGAATGGCTTCCCATTCATTCCTATGGGCCTACAGGCCCATAGGAATGAATGGGAAATTGCGAGCGCTATTTGCGAGTACCAATAGGTACTCGCAAATTGCGCATGCAATTTCAAGGGTGCAGGGGTGTCAAAAGGACACCCTGTTGCACCCCTGAAATTGATCTGTGCACATATGTTGCGCACACACATGTCCCAAGGACATGTGTGTGTGTAACCTTCAACTTTGAAAAATCACTTTAGTGCATTTCTCAAAGTTTTTGCAGTTTACCATGAAGTTCAACTTCATGGTAAATTGCGCCCCCTAGTCGCGAAATCACTAATTTTTTTACTTTGTTGCATTGCATTTAAGGAATCTCAATTTGCGATTCCTTAAATGCAATCGCAATTTTGCGATTCCTTAAATTGCGATTTTTGCATTTGGGATGATGCATCCCAAATGCAAAAATACAGGTCGCAAAGGGGCAGATTCTGCGAATCTGCCCGTTTGCGAGCCGATTTTCGGATGATGCATGGGGCCCTACATTTTTAAAATGTCATGCCTTTTTTTTTCCTCAATAAATTGACAGCAAACAAATATCTACTAACACTAAAAACAATTTTCTGTGAAGTATCGGTTTTTAGTATTCTAGTCGCATCAGTAAAAGACCTGATTCCCAAGTTGCGATAGATGGGTTTAATCCATTTACGCCTTGGGATGGCATATGCTGGGCAAAAGAATAGCATATGATAGTCATTTTCTTGTACCTGATATTGACATAAAGGGCAGTAATCATCATTATCATCACCGTTTTTCCAACCCCATTTCGCTGTATTGGATTTGACTTGCAAAACACCATAGCGAAACTTCATGTACAATGATTTTGCCAACTGTGGTTGGATTTCATCCAAGAATTGCTCAAAAGACCGAAGGGATTTTGTAAGAAGAAACTGGGATGTCAATCTACCATTATCCGAATTGTGTGAGACACTGTTTTGCATGTATGCCCAACATTTTACTTTCAATATTTTCTTGGAGGGCGGTGTCAGTAGTGCAGGCATTTCCCAAAAATGGCTCAACCCAATTTTGTAGAACCATGTGCGCACAAGCTTAACCCACTGGAGACTTTCACAGTGGTCGAATCTCAGTATCTCTTCTAACCCTTCTTTATAACTTACAAGTTCTGCAGTGGTCCACAATCGCACCCAAAACAACATGGGTCTCAATATGGCCTGGTGGTCAATACGTTTTATATTTAAATCCATAACAATGGGGATGACTGGTGTACGTGCGGGAAGACGTAGTAGCATTCTAAAAGATGGTGAATGGCAGGAGTATATAAATTATAGTGAAATCTGTTTACTACAAGAAACATGGGCATTAGAAACTCCCTATAAGCCTGGGTACAAAACATTTAGGGGTCGATTCCGATCTCGGTCGGAGGCGCACCCAACACTATTCGGCCGGGAAAAAAGCCAGGCGAATGCCTGTTTCCCGACCGATTCGCACATTCTTCCGAACGAGCAAGTACGATGCGCACAACTGCATAGATTCCGACCCAGTCGTACTCACCCAATCCAGGTCCTGTTCTCCGACCGAGCCGAATCCGTAAACGCAGAATCGAGTCGCACGGAAGCCAAAATGCAGCCCCGTCCGGCCGGACAAGTACAATGCGCTTTCCGTACGCGCCGAACCCGTCGCTACTCACGGCACGTCAAAGCATCCGGGAGAGGCGCACATAAGCTCCGATTCGTGCCACAACACGATCCATGGCTACGAGACGAACACGCCAGCGACGAGGACGAGGCGAAGCAAAGAGAAAGACGAACGAGACGAACCAACTATGAATCCCATCGTGCCGATCCTACCAATACTCTACATCTACTACCGGAACAGGCACGGACGCGTACGGCGCAGAAGGTAAGTCAGACACCAAGCACAAAAACAAACTACACGTACCCAACATATCACACACACACACAGAGGGATGCAGAAATTACTTACACCAGCAACAGCAGCACCATAGGGGCGGGATGGCCATCACCAATACCACATATACACATAGGGGCCTGGATGCCCACCACCACTACCACCCCTACTCAGGGGGTGCCAGATGCCTGTCCCTACTCCCACCTCCACCCAGGGTGTGCCAGATGCCTACCACTACTACCACCTCTACCCAGGGTGTGCCAGATGCCTACCACTACTACCACCCCTCCCCAGGGGGTGCCAGATGCCTACCACTACTACCACCCTTACCCAGGGGGTGCCAGATGCCTACCACTACTACCACCCTTACCCAGGGGTGCCAGATGCCTACCACTACTACCACCCCTACCCAGGGGGTGCCAGATGCCTACCACTAATACCACCTCTACCCATGGGGGCTGGATGCCTGTCACTACTCCCACCTCTACCCAGGGGTGCCAGATGCCTACCACTACTACCACCCCTCCCCAGGGGGTGCCAGATGCCTACCACTACTACCACCCCTCCCCAGGGGGTGCCAGATGCCTACCACTACTACCACCTCTACCCAGGGTGTGCCAGATGCCTACCACTACTACCACCCCTCCCCAGGGGGTGCCAGATGCCTACCACTACTACCACCCTTACCCAGGGGGTGCCAGATGCCTACCACTACTACCACCCTTACCCAGGGGTGCCAGATGCCAACCACTACTACCACCCCTACCCAGGGGTGCCAGATGCCTACCACTACTACCACCTCTACCCATGGGGGCTGGATGCCTGTCACTACTCCCACCTCTACCCAGGGGGTGCCAGATGCCTACCACTACTACCACCCTTACCCAGGGGTGCCAGATGCCTACCACTACTACCACCTCTACCCATGGGGGGCTGGATGCCTGTCACTACTCCCACCTCTACCCAAGGGGTGCCAGATGCCTACCACTACTACCACCCCTCCCCAGGGGGTGCCAGATGCCTACCACTACTACCACCTCTACCCAGGGTGTGCCAGATGCCTACCACTACTACCACCCCTCCCCAGGGGGTGCCAGATGCCTACCACTACTACCACCCTTACCCAGGGGTGCCAGATGCCTACCACTACTACCACCCTTGCCCAGGGGGTGCCAGATGCCAACCACTACTACCACCCCTACCCAGGGGGTGCCAGATGCCTACCACTACTACCACCTCTACCCATGGGGGGCTGGATGCCTGTCACTACTCCCACCTCTACCCAGGGGTGCCAGATGCCTACCACTACTACCACCCCTCCCCAGGGGTGCCAGATGCCTACCACTACTACCACCTCTACCCATGGGGGGCTGGATGCCTGTCACCACTACCACCTCTACCCATGGGGGCTGGACGCCTGTCACTACTACCACCTCTACCCATGGGGGGCTGGATGCCTGTCACTACTCCCACCTCTACCCAGGGGTGCCAGATGCCTACCACTACTCCCACCCCTCCCCAGGGGGTGCCAGATGCCTACCACTACTACCACCCCTACCCAGGGGGTGCCAGATGCCTACCACTACTACCACCTCTACCCATGGGGGCTGGATGCCTGTCACTACTCCCACCTTACCCAGGGGGTGCCAGATGCCTACCACTACTACCACCCCTCCCCAGGGGGTGCCAGATGCCTACCACTACTACCACCTCTACCCATGGGGGGCTGGATGTCTGTCTCCACTACCACCTCAACCCATGGGGGGCTGGATGCCTGTCACCACAACCACCCCTACCCATGGGGGGCTGGATGCCTACCACCACTACCACCCCTACCCATGGGGTGCCAGATGCCTACCACTACTACCACCTCTACCCATGGGGGGCTGGATGCCTATCACTACTCCCACCTCTACCCAGGGGGTGCCAGATGCCTACCACTACTCACACCCCTCCCCAGGGGGTGCCAGATGCCTACCACTACTACCACCTCTACCCATGGGGGCTGGATGCCTGTCACTACTCCCACCTCTACCCAGGGGGTGCCAGATGCCTACAACTACTACCACCCCCACTCACAGGATGGCTAATACATGACACAACAAGTACACACCAACATAAACAATGCAACATAAAGACATCCCCCCAACACCATGACAAGCGTGTGTAGACTGTGTCAAATGGCTACAACACTGAACATGACTTTGAACATACAATGTGACCCCCTATCACATGTGCCACACATAAATGTGTGTGGCCCCCACAATGCAAGCAGACCATGACCACTGTGGCAATGGGGTCCAACCCCCATCATCACAGTGACCAAAATGTAAGTGTGGGGCCCATAGCTGAAGCACATCTTGAACATTGTGGCAATGGGGTACAAACCCCCATCATCACAGTGACCAAAAGGTAAGTGTGGGGCCCATAGCTGAAGCACATCTTGAACATTGTGGCAATGGGGTTCAAACCCCCATCATCACAGTGACCAACATGTAAGTGTGGGGCCCATAGCTGAAGCACATCTTGAACTTTGTGGCAATGGGGTACAAACCCCCATCATCACAGTGACCAAAAGGTAAGTGTGGGGCCCATAGCTGAAGCACATCTTGAACATTGTGGCAATGGGGTTCAAACCCCCATCATCACAGTGACCAAAATGTAAGTGTTGACATTGAAAAAGCTGCAACTGCCAAACTGCATGGATGATTCCTGGTCACAGAACAACAAACGCATCAGTGGCAAAGTAGTGCTTGTGTCCCATAGCAACATAGATTGGGGGAGGCAAACACTGCAGTGCAAATAAGACATACCTTTGGCCATGTGCAGACAAACATCACCCATGGGGGCTGACACTGTCAACATTCATCAATGACACAATGACAGAAGTGACCATGATAATGTAGACCCACATATTTGCACCAATGGACACACAAATGCAGATACCCTGTGGAGACTGTAGATGTGAGGTGAACAGATACCATACCATGGCAGCAATGGGACACACAAACAATGATCATTGTGCTGACTGATGACCTAGGAGTCCCAGGGACAGCAGGGAAACCCACCAAACAACATACAGCCAATGGCACACTAAAGACATGCCAATGCAGTGGTGCAGATGCACAAACACAAACAGGCAGACCCACACTGCACATCAAACACAACAGGTGAGGGGGGGTGCCAGTGTCCCCAGGCAACCACACAACACATGAGGAGGCCTGAATACCAATTACACAGATGTGCATACAGTGCCACACAAAGGTAACTCATGGATCCAAATCCCCTATGTGGGCAATCAGGCATTGTTAGATGAGAGGGAGCACAAATCACACATGTCACACAAGCATGTAGGAACAGCAACTGACACAGCAAGACACAGAGACACCACAGCACTACCCCCAGGGTCCCCACAATGTGGTGACCCTGGGCTGCATTACAATCCCACTGTGATGACAAAGCTAGATGTCGTTCACACTGTGAACCACAGTCATGTGTCCTGAGCAACAAACTACCATCACACCTACACAAGCACAAATCAATCAGCACGGCCAGTAAGCCAAGGCCAACATGGAGGCAGGGGTTTAGCCGTGCAACAACTCTCATCTGCACACACTCAACACCACACACCTCGACCTCCAACAATGTGCAGCAGTGAAGCTCACATGCACTGGTGACATTGCACATGCACCCATGACAATCCCATGGGTGGTGGTGGGAACCAAGGTGCAGAAACACATCACACATGGCCACTCAACAAGACCCTTGAATGTCTGACACACTGCACACTACGCTGTACATGGACATGACGGCAATACCACACCAACCAATGGGATCCCAGCCACAGTCCCACACCAATGAAGAAGCCAAGGTCACCCACAAAGAACACACATAGACAACTACCAACATTGCAGCCCTGACCCTGAGGAGTGCCAGCAGTCACTCACACAACGTGTCACAATCACTGAAAGCTAACACAAACTGGAAATCACATGACAGGTGTAAACAACAAGTGCCAAGGGGAATCCTGACTGTGACCCATCTGCGTCTCCCCACAAACTCAGCCCTCACAGCCAACACACCTATGGGTGACACCCTGATGACCAGTAATGTGCCATGCACCCACATCACAGAGAACCCAGGGAGAAGACTTTGGGGGAACATAGGTCAACTCAGCAAGCATCACAAACAGGAACACCACTAGGGATCCCAGCATGCACAGCAAAATGGAAGTGAACACACAGACATGCTCATACAACACATACCTTGGGCGCAGGCGATGTCACAGGAGTACACAAGGCCATGAGGGGACTCCACTCCTGAGTGAGGAAAGCTGTGCCATATCTTGCCACAGTAGGGCTCCATCATGTCAGCAGAACACTTGGTCACACAGTCAACAATTTGCACCCAATCAAGGCTCCCGTCACATCAGCCTGGTCATGGGAGTGTCAACGAAATCATCAGCACAGATCCAACACACATGTATAGCAAGTTGCACTGACAACACAGATGAGTCCTTCCCCATTGATGCCCAAACCTGCATGTCCAGTGGAGATGGCCACACGGCAGGGAAGTAGAATAATTGAACAATGGCAAGCACAACAGATGTGCAGTGGTGGAAGCCACAGATGTGACATTGCTAATGTAAGTAGGAAATCCCATTGCCAAATATTGAAAATATGACACCCTCAGATGCTGCTAAGGATGACATGGATACACCACAGGATAGGACACATTCCCCCTGGACCCCATGGGTTCCTGAACAGTAACACTTCATTTTCATGAGACCAAATATCACCATCACTGCAGCAAGGGCATGGTTAGCATCATCAACATCATGTACATCAGAAGCAAAAGCACTAGAGAACAGAAAGTCGCTTTATTCAGCATATGTGGGTTCAAAAGTTGAAGTCTAGTAAAAAAGAAACAAAGGTCAATGGCCAGTCCATCCTGAAAGTCTAAACAGGGTGATCGTGGCAGATGTCACCCTACGCATGCCTGCACTGATAAAAACCAGGGACAATCCCCTCGGAGGGGTCTACGGGGGGCAGGCCAGGCACCGCAGGGACAGGATCAGGACTCACCAGAAGGAGGCAGGGAAGGGGTGGTGGGTGCTGAAGAGCCACTGACAACTGCAGTGGAGGTGTCTGACATGGTGTGTGCCGGCACAACTGGGGGCATGACACTGATGGTGTGGGTGCCGGCACAACTGCAGTGGACCGTGCAGATGGAGTGGACAGGTCCCCCACTGCAGTGCCCAAGTCAGACAGGGTGGTAGTGGACTCCACTGCAGTGCCTACCTCCAGGGGAGGAGAATGGGGATCAGGTAAGGTGGGCAGGACAGAGGGGAGGACACCGTCTCCACACCAGTGGCACAGACAAGCGCAGCGGGGGTGTGGGGCCGGAAGAGCAAGTGGCAGGGGAGAAGGCCGGATCTTTTGGGGATGGTGTATCTGTGGGTGGGAGAACCTGGGGCAGGGTGTGGTGGTGGCACCTGTGGAGTGGGGGCCGGAGGGATGGAGGAAGGAGACTTGGTGCCTGAGCTGCAGGGCGGCGGCGGGGTCTTGCTCTTCCGGGTCCGGGGGGACTTGCGGATGGGGGCGTCAGTCGGTCTGCTCCTGGAGGAGGGTGTCCGGGGGCGAGGGGCACTCCGCTCCGTGTGGGTGGGCTTCCTCTTCCCCCTGAATGCTGGATCAGCTGGATCGGAGGGGAAGAGGCCGAGGTCACTGAGGAAGAGTCGCTGTGTCTTTGGGGTTGCAGGTGAGGCAAGGGAGGGGGCTTTGGAGGGAGAGGCAACTGAGGACTGCGCAGTGCTCATGGATGCGTGTGTGTGTGCCTGGGCCCCATCCCCTGTGAGTGTGGTTTCAGTCCCCTGACTGTGCGTGCGTGTGCGTCTTGTTTGTGGTGTGTGTGTCTGTGTGCTGCTCGTGTCTGTGCTGGTGTGTGCCTGTGCCGGTGTGTGTGTGCTTGGGACAGGAAAGGTGCTGGGGAGTGTGGATGGGGCAGAGGCAGGAGGGGTGAGGGACTGTTGGAGGAGGGACACTGCTGCCGTCAGAGAGGAGTCCATGGACCTATTGCCCCTCTGTAGGGCAGACATGCCCGATGAGATGTCCTCCATGAACGACACCAGCTGAGTCAACAGAGTGGTGTGTGCATGGAGGACACTCAGCATCGCTGTCTGCCCTACATGGAGCTGGCGAAGGAGGTACACAGACTCCTCACTCAGGGCAGCAGGGGACACAGGGGCAGGGGGTGCGGTGCCTGGCCCGAAGGAGACACGCTCCCGAACATGGGAGCCTCCACGGACCTCGGGAATGGGAGCCGATGGGAGGGCGGTGGTGGTGGCGGGGACAGCAACACTAGCTGGGGTGTGGTGGCTGCTGACACCCGCATCCACAAGGGAGTCATCCTCCGAGCTGCTGTGGTCCTCAGCTGAGGTGGATGGTGCTGAGGACTCCTCGGTGTGGCTCCCCTCGCCCTCCGTGCCACTGGGTCCCTCCGACCACTCCTCGGCTGCTGACCCAGTCTGGCTCTGCGGCTCCTCCTGGTCTGTGGAGCTGTCCCCTCCTGTGGCTGTGGATGTATCTGCAAACAATAGGGAAACAGACAGACATCAGTCACCTGCACCGAACGCACACACCACAGTAAGTACAGCACATTACAGTGCAAGCCCTGGCATCCTTAGTTGAACATTGCCAAAAGTGCCCAAACAGAATAGGAGTAGCCAATTGTCAGTCTGATGGTCAACCATGGCACTCACATCCCTCCTGGCCTTGCACACATCTGTCTGGTGTCTGTTGGATGGCAATACCCCAGTGTGGACACATGCACCACCTACACAGTAGTTGGACAGTGCAGAAAACACGGTGAAGCATGTGAACATGCACACATCACAACTCTTGCCACTGAGCCCCTCAGCCTGGGACGACTCCTGGTGGCCAACGACACTGGGAGCAGCCCCGACACCCACCGACCATGCACGCAACCTGGGAGTCATCCTCAACTCAACGCTCTCCATTGCCAAGCAAGTCAACGCAGTCTCCTCCTCCTGCTTCAACACCCTCCGCATGCTTCGCAAGATCTACAGGTGGATCCCGACAGATACAAGAAGAACAGTCACCCAGGCCCTCGTCAGTAGCAGACTTGACTATGGGAACGCCCTCTATGCGGGAGCCCCGGCCAAGCTCATCAAGCGACTGCAACGAATACAAAATGCCTCCGCACGCCTGATCCTCGACGTACCACGCCACAGCCACATCACCCCCCACCTGAGGAACCTGCATTGGCTCCCCGTCGACAGGAGAATCTCCTTCAAACTCCTCATCCACGCACACAAGGCACTCCACAAGACTGGCCCAGCCTACCTCAACAGACGACTCTTCTTCTACGTCCCCAACCGCCAGCTCCGCTCCGCCGACCTCTCCCTCGCCACCGTCCCTCGCATTCGAAGAACAACCACCGGCGGCAGATCCTTCTCACACCTCGCCGCCAAGACCTGGAACACCCTTCCACTAAGCCTACGACAGACCCAAGACCTGCTGACCTTCAGGAGGCTACTCAAGACCTGGCTGTTCGACCAGTAGCAGCACCCCCCCCCTTTTTTCCTCCCCAGCGCCTTGAGACCCTCGCGGGTAAGTAGTGCGCTCTACAAATTCTGTGATTGATTGATTGATTGAGTCAGTACAGGTGTCCGGATGAAAGGGATGCCCAGAGTCAAATATGAAATGCATGTGATGCATACCAGCGACAGACACCATGATGCACCCATGTCCTGATAGCCATTGCCACAATGGTGTGCATGTAGCACATGTCACTCCCCTGCAGGATCACTCATAGGAAGTTACATGCCATGGCACAGGCATGCCTGCTAAGTCATACATCACTGTCTCCAGTCACATGGGCAGGGCAGCCAGACAACAACAGTCTGCACTGTGTCACAATAGTAGGTCATGGGGAATACAAGTCCTGGAGCTGAACAAGTGCACATGTACATCCCCCACACACCACATCATCTGAACCCTTATCTGTCCACGTCATACCGATTGGACATATGGGAGACCTGTAACACAACCCTCTGAACCTGAGCACCTCACAATCTGCTGTGAATGGGAAACAGCTGCCTGAACTTCACATTCGCATACCCCAGTCTGCACGGTCAGGTGATCAAACACCTATGTGTCACCCAAATATCGTCTACTATGGTCACATCTCCGGTGGCATGCTGAGCCCCAACCGAGAGACACCCCAGCAGTCATGACAAGGAAGCCACAGCACACTGACACAGAGGCAGACACCTGAGGGGACATATCACTGAGCACAACGTGTCAGCTGATACACGGGAGTGGGAGTACAGAGTGTATTGTATGGCCTGGAGTAGGCATGACTGTCCTGCCCCACATGAATGAGGGATGAGCCCTGGACAGTAGGCAGCTGGCTAAGTATGTGTGACACACGTAATATACACACTGCTGGGGCCCAAGCATTGTTCCCACCCGCAGCATGGGTGTGTGCCAGATACCCCAGGCACATGTAGTGGATCAGCTCAGCAATTGGACCACATATCAAAGTAACACGCAGATTACATGTCAGAACACAGGCATTGTGTAAGCAAAGGACCCACCCATGATGCCCACCACAGAGTTAGGGGAACAGATGCTGTCCCCCACCTTGAGTCAAGCAAACTGCAAGGACACAGTACCCAAGTGACACAATTCCCTGACTGCAAGGGCCACACCTGGGTGTCAGATGAGGAGTGGGCAGTGCACAATCGAGGGACATGGGTCCTGGACCACATGACTGATGTACTGTGGAAGTTCAACCAGGCCAGAGGAGGGCACATAGCATGGCAGACAAAGTTCACAATGCAGTCATGGACTCACCCCCTCCTTGCTGCTCTCTAGCCTTCAGCTGCCCATCCAGATCAGGGAAGACCACCGCCAGGATCCTGAGCATGTGGGGGGTCAGGGTCCGGTGTCCTCCTGCGAGGAGGCGACAGCTTCAGCTGGACCCGTGCGATCCTCCGGGTCCAGCCCCGAAGGTCCTGCCACCTCTTCTGATAGTTACGGATCCGGCGCTTGTAGTCCCCCACGGATCTCACTGCCCGGACGATGGTCAGCCATATCTTCTGCTTCTGGTGGGCATCAACCTGTGAGGAAGACAAAGTGAGAATGCCATTACTACACATGCAACATATCCGTGCATTACACAGTTGGATATACATGTCTCAATCACAGGGGCACATGATGTACACAGGCAGTGCAACGATGGCTATGGACAGTATGCCAGCAGTTACTACATGGTATCATTGCCTGGGAAGTAAAACCTTGTTTAAATGCACTGTCACTGCACTATACCTGTTCAGTGCATGTAACTATACACTATGGGGGGTGACAACTACTCAGTGAGCCTGCTAGCCAGTAGCGTGCAGACTGTTAGCCTTGCTAGTCAGACAACATGCACATTTAGTAAGGCAGTGGACAGCACACTCACCTGCTCCCCTGCTTTCCCATACAGCTTGCTGTACTGTGGAAGGAGGCTGTCCAGCAGGGCCTGGTTCTCCTCAGTGCTGAAGGCTGGGGCTCTCTCCACAGTACGTGCCATTGCAGGGTCCAGAGGGTGCAGATACAGCAGCAGTGGTGGTGGCAGATGTCGTCCTGGAGCATATAGTGCAGGCAAGGGAGCTCTGAGGGGAACAGCCAGCATTATATGTGTGCTGCAGAGGCAGATACTATCCCATGTGTCCAAAGTGATAGGTCCAAGTCTTTAGCATCTTCTGAATCTGGCCAATCCATGGAATTGCACCACTTACACACGCCCACAGCATCCTTCAAAAGTTCAACTTCATGACACCCATGAATTTGCAACATTGTTGTGGGTGACCAACTGAATTTCCAGCATCAGACTCGTTCAAGATTTGAAAACGCGTCCGTGGCCAGGCCATAGCCAATGGGTGCGCACCGATCGGTCCATTGCTGTTCAACGCGTATTGCGGATACAACGCGTACCCGCTCACATTGAATGCAATGGGTCGGCCGGGCACACCGATCGGTCCATTGCTGTTCAACGCGTACCCGGATACAACGCGTACCCGCTCACATTGCATGCAATGGGCTGGCCGGGCACACCGATCGGTCCATTGCTGTTCAACGCGTATTGCGGATACAACGCGTACCCGCTCACATTGAATGCAATGGGCCGGCCGGGCACACCGATCGGTCCATTGCTGTTCAACGCGTATTGCGGATCCAACGCGTACCCGCTCACATTAAATGCAATGGGCCGGCCATGCACACCGATCGGTCCATTGCTGTTCAACGCGTACCCGGATACAACGCGTACCCGCTCACATCGAATGCAATGGGCCGGCCGGGCACACCGATCGGTCCATTGCTGTTCAACGCGTATTGCGGATACAACGCGTACCCGCTCACATTGAATGCAATGGGCCGGCCGGGCACACCGATCGGTCCATTGCTGTTCAACGCGTATTGCGGATACAACGCGTACCGCTCAAATTGAATGCAATGGGCCGGCCGGGCACACCGATTGGTCCATTGCTGTTCAACGCAGTATTGCGGATACAACGCGTACCCGCTCACATTGAATGCAATGGGCCGGCCGGGCACACCGATCGGTCCATTGCTGTTCAACGCGATACCGGATACAACGCGTACCCGCTCACATTGAATGCAATGGGCCAGCCGGCCACACCGATCGGTCCATTGCTGTTCAACGCGTATTGCGGATACAACGCGTACCCGCTCACATTGAATGCAATGGGCCGGCCGGGCACACCGATCGGTCCATTGCTGTTCAACGCGTACCCGGATACAACGCGTACCCGCTCACATTGAATGCAATGGGCCGGCCGGGCACACCGATCGGTCCATTGCTGTTCAACGCGTATTGCGGATCCAACGCGTACCCGCTCACATTGAATGCAATGGGCCGGCCATGCACACCGATCGGTCCATTGCTGTTCAACGCGTACCCGGATACAACGCGTACCTGCTCACATCGAATGCAATGGGCGGCCGGGCACACCGATCGGTCCATTGCTGTTCAACGCAGTATTGCGGATACAACGCGTACCCGCTCACATTGAATGCAATGGGCCGGCCGGGCACACCGATCGGTCCATTGCTGTTTAACGCGTATTGCGGATACAACGCGTACCGGCTCAAATTGAATGCAATGGGCCGGCCGGGCACACCGATTGGTCCATTGCTGTTCAACGCGTATTGCGGATACAACGCGTACCTGCTCACATTGAATGCAATGGGCCGGCCGGGCACACCGATCGGTCCATTGCTGTTCAACGCGTACCCGGATACAACGCTGTACCCGCTCACATTGAATGCAATGGGCCGGCCGGGCACACCGATCGGTCCATTGCTGTTCAACGCGTATTGCGGATACAACGCTGTACCCGCTCACATTGAATGCAATGGGCCGGCCGGGCACACCGATCGGTCCATTGCTGTTCAACGCGTACCCGGATACAACGCGTACCCGCTCACATTGAATGCAATGGGCCGGCCGGGCACACCGATTGGTCCATTGCTGTTCAACGTGTATTGCGGATACAACGCGTACCCGCTCACATTGAATGCAATGGGCCGGCCGGGCACACCGATCGGTCCATTGCTGTTCAACGCGTACCCGGATACAACGCGTACCCGCTCACATTGAGTGCAATGGGCCGGCCGGGCACACCGATAGGTCCATTGCTGTTCAACGCGTATTGCGGATACAACGCGTACCCGCTCACATTGAATGCAATGGGCCGGCCGGGCACACCGATCGGTCCATTGCTGTTCAACGCGTTCCCGGATACAACGCGTACCCGCTCACATTGAATGCAATGGGCCGGCCGGGCACACCGATCGGTCCATTGCTGTACAACGCGTCCCTGTACAAGTCACTGGCATATGTCACCATGCCTGTCACAGGTGAATATATGCCAGCAACATATACTTCCCAGGGAGTGAGGGGCACACCTACAACACCACACCCTGTCCACACTGTATTCTGAGGCATGTAAGGCTGCATTACCTATTCCGTGTATGGGGGTGAACATGTTGTTCTGTGGGTGGCACTTGGGGACAGCCACTCCCAGGCTGTGCACGTGTTCATGGGGACAGAATCCTTGGTGTTTCATGTACATGACCACTGTGATGTGCAACTGTTCATTTCTGTGCATGTGGCATGGTCACATTTCACGGTGGTGTATGTGTATGTCATGTCACATACCCCCTGAGTCCCATGTGTGACGGTATGTACGTCCCAGGGTGACCCATTGCCACAATGGTGATGGTCCTCCACAGTCTGTGTGCATGTTGTGTTTACAATGTCTCTGATTCCATGTGCACAATGGGAGACAGTCTCCACATCCACGTTGTTTGTGCATGGACTTTGATGTTGTACGTGTGTGTGTCACAGACGTCCATGTCTGTCCTGCAGAGGCAACAGGGACCACTACCTGTGGGGGTCATGGTTGTTTTGCTGTGGTGTATTCATGATACACCATGTCATGCCAGTGTCCATGTGGCAATACAGGGTCCCTGGGAATCTACCTGTCGTTGAGCTGTGATGCCTGGGGCACATCTGTCCTCACATGTCACTGTGGGGTGTGTTTGGAACGTGGCAGCAGGAGATGGGAACTGTGACACGGCCTCATGATATCCCATGGCACAACCTGGGACTTGTTGATGCCACTTGTTGAACTGTGATGTTAGATGTTGGCCATGTATGTGCCATACATGTCCTTACGGAACTGCACACATCATGTACTTGTGCCTCATAATGATGTATCATGTGATATTGAGTATGGTCAATGCCACATATGTGGGGTGACTGACACTCTTTCTTTCTTCACCTATGCACTGCAGGGCACCAGCTGTCCATAGACCATTCCCTGACCTTGCAACCATGGTGGAACGGGACTGCATCCGACGGTACCGCTTCACCAGGCCGCTGATTGAGGTGTTGACGGTGCGGTTGGCCCCACATTTGCAAGCTGGCCGGACATACCCTACAGCGCTGACCCCCAAGGTGAAGGTGATGGCAGCCCTACACTTCTTTGCCACCGGTACCTTTCAACACACTGTGGCGACTGCTGGTGGGATGTCACAGACCATGTTCAGCCGTGTGCTCCGCGATGTTTTGGAGGCTATGTTGATTTACCTGAACCAGTACATCTATTTCCCTAGACTCCAACAACTCACTGACGTGAAGAGTGACTTCTATGCCCTGGGGAGGATGCTGCATGTCATTGGCTCCATTGATGGGACACATGTTGCTTTGGTACCACCACAGGCCCAAGAGCAGGCATACAGGAACCGCAAACACTACCACTCGGTCAATGCACTGGTGGTATGTCTTGCAGATATGAGCATCTCACACGTCTGTGCCCGTTTCCCCGGTTCTGCACACGATGCCTACGTGATGAGGAGTAGTCGCATCCCGAGGATGATGTCACAGATGCGGAACCAGCGTGCCTGGCTTGTTGGTGTGTACTGACTTAGTGCCATTGTGTGTGTTCTGCAATGTAGTGTTCCACCCTCTTTTCCAACTCAGCTAATGTGCAATTGTCTGTATGTAGGTGACTCCGGATACCCCAACATGCCGTGGTTGCTGACGCCCCTCAGGAACCCTGTGACACCAGGCCAGATGCGCTACAATGAGGCACATGGTCGGACCAGGAGAGTGATTGAGCGGACCTTTGGTCTCCTGAAGAGCCGCTTCCGCTGCCTGGACAAGACAGGAGGGGCCCTCCCATATGCCCCAGCAAAGGTGTGCAAGATTGTCATCGTCTGCTGCATGCTACACAACCTGGCAGTGCGGAAGGAGTTGCCTCTCATCCTGGATGACGATGACCAACATCCGCCACCTGTGGAGGATCCTGGTCTGGACCACGATGCCAGTGATGATGATGATGATGATGATGGTGATGTCCGCACACAGCTCATCACCAACTTCTTCAGCTGAATGTGAGTATCCAGAGATGTCATGTCAATGATGTGAGTATGCATGATATGTGTTGGTGGTGCTCTGGTGCTGTTTGAGTGTGTCCATGTGCTACATGACTGTATGCGTGTAGCGATGTGTCCTTACAGGTAGTCTGTACTCCCCAACAGTGTTGACATGCTAACTTGGTTCTGGGTGGGTATCTTGTGACATGTATTGGGCATGAGTATTGCAGTTCTGTCCTGTTCTTCAGTGCTTTTGACTGTGTTTCATTTCTGTCCTTCACAGGGTACTTTCAGAGTGGTTTGGTCAACTGTGATCCCCAACACCGTGATTCGACTTCCAGGGTGGTAGCTGTCGTGTCCCTACAGGTGATGTGTGCCACACCCATGGACTTCCTTCCTTCTACACTTGTTGTCTGTGTGCCCGCTGCCAGGTGGGATTGCCTTGCATCTGTAGTGGTTACAACATGTTGCAAATGTGTAATAAACCTGTGCTTCACTTTGTGATGTGCGTTGTCTGTGGTTACACATCTGACTGACATTTGCTTACTGCACCAGTGGGCTAGTTGACAGAGACTGTGAATAGGTGTTGTGTCTGTGCATTGCACCGTATTTCCTGGCAACATCAGTGTAGGCGATGAGTCAGATGGGCTAGGTGTGTATATGTTGTGTAGCCCTGGTGGTGTGATTCCCTCATATGTGTCACGTTGCCATGACTCACATGCCTGTGTTGTACTTGCTGTAGCAGTTAGCATGCACAGTGTAATTTCGCAGGTCATCATCTCCATGACAGGAACCACGTTGGAATCACAACAGAGGCAGGTATGGTGTATTAGTGTGTTTATTGTCATACATGTGTGTGTATAGTGCACAGGATGGTGGGTGCTGTACATTTTGATTTCAATCCTAAGTTCCTAGATGAATTGGAAGTCCTGGTAGCAGATATGTCCAGAATAAAGTCCACAGTCATCTGATACATTGGTCCAACTTGTACTCCCCATGTCATGTGGGGGAGTTGTGTTGCAGTCAACAGGGTGAACAGTTTGCGCACAAAGGTGATTATCCAGTACAGGTTTTGGCTTCCTGCGGGTTGCACATGGCCATCGGCCTCTCACTTGCCCCTCCTCGGACGACCCCTCTTCTTTGGGGGGGGACCCTCAAGTGCAGGCTGCTGCGGTGCAGGGGACTCTCCGCCAGAGTCATCCTCCCTCCCTGTGGCAGTTGCAGTTGTTTCAGCACCAGATGTTGTGGGCACACAGGGAGGTGTTGACTGGTTGCTGCTCATCTGGCGGAGGCATTGTAATATGTCCCTATGCACCGCCGTCATCTCTTGCAGTGTGTCCCACTTGGACTCCACGCGGGACATGTGCGAGTCCAAGCGGGCATGATGGGCAGCCTGCTGCTGTTTAATGTCCCTGAGGAGCCCCACTACCTGGCTGAGCTCTCCGGTGCTGGACTGGTACGTATCGGCTATGCGTACCAGTTGTGGGTCATCATGCAGTCCAGACCCCTCTGCGATCAGTGACCTATGTCTCCCACCCCTCCCACCACCCCTGGCGACACGTGCAGTACCTGAGGTGGCACGCACAGGTGACCCTGGGCCCCCTTGGGGGTTGTTGGTGGTGTTGGTGTCCATAGCCTCACGTTGGTCCAGGGTCCCTGTGCTGGTGGTGGTGGTGCTCCTTGGTCTGTCCGTGTCAGCAGGGGTGGTATGTGTGTTGACAGTCGTTGGAGGGGTGGGTGCAGCTGGTGGTCCTGCTGGTGCTGCATGATGACTTGCTCCGGAGGTGCCAGGTAGGTCTTCGTCATCCGAGGAGGGCAGAGGCTGTTCCACACCAGTGAGCTCCGTTTCCCCTTGAGCCTGGGACAGGGACTCCTCAGCGTCTGCTGCTGTGTCCCCATCATCACCTGTTTTTGGGAGACACACACAATGTATGTTATGTTTCTGCAGGCATGAATGGTTGACACACATGACAGTTGTGACTGTACCTCTGGATGCGGGCCTGTACATTGCATTGTCCTAAGTTGTCACAGTCAGAGGTTGATATTGGTGTAGCACATTGTCCTGCATACTTTGGGCATTTCTATATGAATGTTGGGGTGTGTACATGGTCTGCATTGGTTGTATTTGGTTGACATCCGGCCCTCCTTCCCACCCAGCCAGATATTCCACCATGGAGTGCAAGTTGTCTTTCAGGATGTCAGTCAGTGGTGTCCTGCTGTTGGTTGGTGCACCGTTGCCAGCAGGGCCTTGTGCTCCCCACAGCAGTACCCAGTGTCAGCCATCTTGTCAGTTCTTGTCCACTCCCTGTGATGTGCGCATGGTTCAGGGTGGTGTTGATGGGACAGTTGTGGGGGTGACCAATATCTGTGACTACCACTCCCATCATGCTATTGCCTCCACCCCACTTCCCAGCATGCCCATACTTACTTGCTTTTGGGTGGACTTCACTGTGTGTGAGTGTGAGAGCAATGGCAAGATGGCTGACAGTGGTGTCCTGCTGTTGGTTGGTGCCCAGTTCCCAGCAGGGCCATGTGCTCCCCACAACTGAGCACCAGTGTCAGCCATCTTTGTAGTGGCTTTTGACTCCCTGTGAGGTGTGCATGCTTGGGTGTGAGCTTGCTGGGCCATGTGGGTGGGGGATGTTGGGCTGTGACTACCACTCCCATCATGCTATTGCCTCCACCCCACTTCCCAGCATACCCATTCTTACTTGCTTTTGGGTGGACTTCACTGTGTGTGGGTGTGAGAGCAATGGCAAGATGGCTGACAGTGGTGTCCTGCTGTTGGTTGGTGCCCAGTTCCCAGCAGGGCCATGTGCTCCCCACAACTGAGCACCAGTGTCAGACATCTTTGAAGTGGCTTTTGACTACCACTCCCATCATGCTATTGCCTCCACCCCACTTCCCAGCATGCCCATTCTTACTTGCTTTTGGGTGGACTTCACTGTGTGTGAGTGTGAGAGCAATGGCAAGATGGCTGACAGTGGTGTCCTGCTGTTGGTTGGTGCCCAGTTCCCAGCAGGGCCATGTGCTCCCCACAACTGAGCACCAGTGTCAGCCATCTTTGAAGTGGCTTTTGACTCCCTGTGAGGTGTGCATGCTTGGGTGTGAGCTTGCTGGGCCATGTGGGTGGGGGATGTTGGGCTGTGACTACCACTCCCATCATGCTATTGCCTCCACCCCACTTCCCAGCATGCCCATACTTACTTGCTTTTGGGTGGACTTCACTGTGTGTGAGTGTGAGAGCAATGGCAAGATGGCTGACAGTGGTGTCCTGCTGTTGGTTGGTGCCCAGTTCCCAGCAGGTCCATGTGCTCCCCACAGCAGTACCCAGTGTCAGCCATCTTGTCAGTTCTTTTCCACTCCCTGTGATGTGCGCATGGTTCAGGGTGGTGTTGATGGGACAGTTGTGGGGGTGACCAATATCTGTGACTACCACTCCCATCATGCTATTGCCTCCACCCCACTTCCCAGCATGCCCATGCTTCCTTCCTTTTGACTCTGCTTCCCTGTGGGGTTGTGTGCCTGTGCTGACAAGATGGCTGACAGTGTTATCCTGTGGTTAGTTTTGCTACAAGTCCCATGTGTGTCCCTGTGCTTCACACTGCATGACCCAGGGTTGTGGTTCTTTGTGGGATATTTGATTAGAGTGTGAGGCAATGCATTCTCCCAGGTGAGTTGTGTGGAGTTTGTGTTAGGGGTGTGTGTGAGTGGAGCTGCTGGTAACTATGGTCAGTGCTGTCAGTCCTCCTTCCCACCCAGCCAGATTCTCCACCATGGAACGTGCTTCCGTTGCAGGGAGTGCAAGTTGTCTTTCAGGATGTCAGTCAGTGGTGTCCTGCTGTTGGTTGGTGCACAGTTGCCAGCAGGTCCTTGTGCTCCCCACAGCAGTAGCCAGTGTCAGCCATCTTGTCAGTTGTTTTCCACTCCCTGTGATGTGAGCATGGTTCATGGTGGTGTTGATGTGCGCATTGTGAGGGTGGGCAATATCTGTGACTACGACTCCCATGATGCTATTGGCTACACTGACTTTCCCAGCATACACAAGATTCCTTCCTTTCAGTGGGCTTCACTGTGAGGTGGTGTTGTAGTGGTGGCTACATGTCTGGATGTGTTTGTTAGTTATATTTGTGCCACTGCCTAGCTGTAGTTGTAGTTGTGTTTGCACACAAGATGATGGACGGAATGTTGCACAATGGCAAAACATTCACCCCCAGTCACAGATCTGGGTTTAATCCATCGTTATTTTGCTCACCACGCCACCCCAGTTCAGACATGGCCATATGCAAATCAGTCTTGACCCTGTGCCTCATGGGAACAGTCCAGCCCGAACTGCCAAGCCATGTCTTCCCTGGACCGGAATCAAGCATCCTAGGACCGGTTTCTGGCTATCAGCCGTCATCAGCCAGGATAGCTTGACTCCAGTGGCGTAGTGAGCACGGGACCCACGTCTGGGCATACCCTTCCCACATAGGGCGAACAGCAAAACACACAAGATGATGGACGGAATGTTGCATAATGGCAAAACATTCACCCCCAGTCACAGATCTGGGTTTAATCCATCGTTATTTTGCTCACCACGCCACCCCAGTTCAGACATGGCCATATGCAAATCAGTCTTGACCCTGTGCCTCATGGGAACAGTCCAGCCCGAACTGCCAAGCCATGTCTTCCCTGGACCGGAATCAAGCATCCTAGGACCGGTTTCTGGCTATCAGCCGTCATCAGCCAGGATAGCTTGACTCCAGTGGCGTAGTGAGCACGGGACCCACGTCTGGGCATACCCTTCCCACATAGGGCGAACAGCAAAACACACAAGATGATGGACGGAATGTTGCACAATGGCAAAACATTCACCCCCAGTCACAGATCTGGGTTTAATCCATCGTTATTTTGCTCACCACGCCACCCCAGTTCAGACATGGCCATATGCAAATCAGTCTTGACCCTGTGCCTCATGGGAACAGTCCAGCCCGAACTGCCAAGCCATGTCTTCCCTGGACCGGAATCAAGCATCCTAGGACCGGTTTCTGGCTATCAGCCGTCATCAGCCAGGATAGCTTGACTCCAGTGGCGTAGTGAGCACGGGACCCACGTCTGGGCATACCCTTCCCACATAGGGCGAACAGCAAAACATACAAGATGATGGACGGAATGTTGCACAATGGCAAAACATTCACCCCCAGTCACAGATCTGGGTTTAATCCATCGTTATTTTGCTCACCACGCCACCCCAGTTCAGACATGGCCATATGCAAATCAGTCTTGACCCTGTGCCTCATGGGAACAGTCCAGCCCGAACTGCCAAGCCATGTCTTCCCTGGACCGGAATCAAGCATCCTAGGACCGGTTTCTGGCTATCAGCCGTCATCAGCCAGGATAGCTTGACTCCAGTGGCGTAGTGAGCACGGGACCCACGTCTGGGCATACCCTTCCCACATAGGGCGAACAGCAAAACACAGAAGATGATGGACGGAATGTTGCACAATGGCAAAACATTCACCCCCAGTCACAGATCTGGGTTTAATCCATCGTTATTTTGCTCACCACGCCACCCCAGTTCAGACATGGCCATATGCAAATCAGTCTTGACCCTGTGCCTCATGGGAACAGTCCAGCCCGAACTGCCAAGCCATGTCTTCCCTGGACCGGGAATCAAGCATCCTAGGACCGGTTTCTGGCTATCAGCCGTCATCAGCCAGGATAGCTTGACTCCAGTGGCGTAGTGAGCACGGGACCCACGTCTGGGCATACCCCTTCCCACATAGGGCGAACAGCAAAACACACAAGATGATGGACGGAATGTTGCACAATGGCAAAACATTCACCCCCAGTCACAGATCTGGGTTTAATCCATCGTTATTTTGCTCACCACGCCACCCCAGTTCAGACATGGCCATATGCAAATCAGTCTTGACCCTGTGCCTCATGGGAACAGTCCAGCCCGAACTGCCAAGCCATGTCTTCCCTGGACCGGAATCAAGCATCCTAGGACCGGTTTCTGGCTATCAGCCGTCATCAGCCAGGATAGCTTGACTCCAGTGGCGTAGTGAGCACGGGACCCACTTCTGGGCATACCCTTCCCACATAGGGCGAACAGCAAAACACACAAGATGATGGACGGAATGTTGCACAATGGCAAAACATTCACCCCCAGTCACAGATCTGGGTTTAATCCATCGTTATTTTGCTCACCACGCCACCCCAGTTCAGACATGGCCATATGCAAATCAGTCTTGACCCTGTGCCTCATGGGAACAGTCCAGCCCGAACTGCCAAGCCATGTCTTCCCTGGACCGGAATCAAGCATCCTAGGACCGGTTTCTGGCTATCAGCCGTCATCAGCCAGGATAGCTTGACTCCAGTGGCGTAGTGAGCACGGGACCCACGTCTGGGCATACCCTTCCCACATAGGGCGAACAGCAAAACACACAAGATGATGGACGGAATGTTGCACAATGGCAAAACATTCACCCCCAGTCACAGATCTGGGTTTAATCCATCGTTATTTTGCTCACCACGCCACCCCAGTTCAGACATGGCCATATGCAAATCAGTCTTGACCCTGTGCCTCATGGGAACAGTCCAGACCGAACTGCCAAGCCATGTCTTCCCTGGACCGGAATCAAGCATCCTAGGACCGGTTTCGGGCTTTCAGCCCTCATCAGCCAGGATAGCTTGACTCCAGTGGCGTAGTGAGCACGGGACCCACGTCTGGGCATACCCTTCCCACTTAGGGCGAAATGCAAAACACACAAGATGACGGACGGAATGTTGCACATTGGCAAACATTCACCCCCAGTCACAGATCTGGGTTTAATCCATCGTTATTTTGCTTCACCACGCCACCCCAGTTCAGACATAGCCATATGCAAATCAGTCTTGTTGTTTTTGCATTTGTCACCCCGAGTGGGACGGGTATGCCCAGACGTGGGTCCCGTGCTCTCCATGCCACTGGAATCAAGCTATCCTGGCTGAAGAGGGGTGAAACCCCGAAACCGGTCCTAGGATGCTTGTTTCCAGTCCAGGGAGGACCTGGCTTGGCAGTTCGGGCTGGACTGTTCCCATGAGGCACAGGGTCAAGACTGATTTGCATATGGCTGGGTTCAAACTGGAATGGCATGGTGAGCAAAAAAACGATGGATTTAGGCCCAGATCTCTGTACTGGGGTGAATGTATGACATTGTTCTGCATTCTGTCCATCAATTGTTGTTTTTGCAGTTGTAGTTGTGTTTGTACATGTGATGACACAGTTACATATCACTATGAGATGGCATGTGTTGTGTTTATCTGACTGACATACACATTTTGGGATGATTCTGTTCTGGTTGGTGTGTATTTGCTTAGGGTGCATGGTTTGACTCTCCCCTTGACAGTGATGTGTGTGTATTGTCGCACAATATTGTGTACATTTGTTGTGTACTCACCAGGCTCTGGGATGTTTTCTAGTCCATAGACGCTCACTGGTGGTAGGATGGCCCGCACCTTCTCCTCCCAGGGCCTGAGGTATACTGGTTTGGCAGGAGGGCCACTGCCGGTGTGTTGGCTCAAGAGGTAGTCCTTCTTCAACAGCTCCCTGACCCTCCTGCGCACGTCATACCACCTGTTCTGGATGTCTACCTTTGTCCGCAAACATGGTGATTGTGCGTTCACCCTGTCGACGATCCTCTCCCACATCTTGGTTTTCTGCGACATGGATGTCTGTTGGACCAGTGTACCAAACAGCTGTGGCTCTACCCTGAGGATCTCATCTACCAGGACTTCCAATTCACTATCTAGGAACTTATGATTCTTCTTTGGGGGCATGATGATGGGTGGTGATGGTGAGTGATGTGTGTGTTGGTGTGCAGGTGAGGGTGTGTGAGTGTGTGTTTAGCTGGGTATATGTGAGGGTGCTATTTGTTGAGGTGCTGATGGTGTGTGGCTTGTGTGATGGATGAGCTGTGGGTGGGTGGGTGGTTGCTGTCTGTTGTGTGCTGGCAGGTCATTAGAATTTGCAAAGGATCATGGTAGGGATTTGTGTCCTTTATATGGGTGGAGTTGTGGGTGTGTCTTTGTTCCCTGTTCCCCCAGTATTTATTGGCTTTGTAATTGCTTGTTTGGTCTTTTTTGTGTGTTTTTCCCTTTGTACTTTTTGTGCATGTAGGAGACGTTCTTGTGACCGAGTCGGACCCTGCAGTTGTCTCGTACGAGCTTCTCCGAGTCGTTCATGCTGTGTTTGTGCTGTTTTCTATGCTGCGTACGCGTCGGTCGCGGTGTATTGGGTTGCTTCTGCTCGCAGTTTTGTATGCGTGTAGGTCGTACGGCTTGTGCTCCGTGCGACTCGGTCGTGTTTTCCACGCGTTGCATCGTACTGCGCGGGTCGGACTTTGCGGGTACGTTTCGTTCGGGTTCATTCCTGGTGCGTGTCGTCGGTTCGATTCGCGTGGTTTTCCGGCCGGATGGCTGTTTTCCACGCGGCTCGGTCGTTCGGCTTGTGTTCCGTACGAGTCGGTCGGATTTTGCACGCTTCTCATTGTACTTTGCGGGTCGGCCTGCACCTGTACGTGTCGGTCGGTATTAATTCCGGCTCCGAGTCGGTCGGTACGTTTTCCGGCCCGAATCGGAATCGGCCCCTTAGTGTTAGCGCTACCCCTTGCACGCCTGGTGCTGCTTGTCGCTGGTTTCCTCATCGTGCTTTGGCCCATCGCCTGTTTTTTGGTGTTGTGGTTTGTGTTTTTATCTGCATCGTGGTGGTTGTATCGCGGACTTTGTCCGCGGTTTCGGCAGACTATCGCATGGTACCGCCTTGTTGTGAACTCCACATTGACATGGGGTTATTTTCAAGTGATAGGCTGCGTTATTGAAAGTTGCGTTACGCTACTCTTGCGGTAGTTATCACACGTTCTTGTGAATATACCCCTTAGTGTTAGCGCTACCCCCTCAGTAAGAGGCAGACCGTCGGGTGGTCTTGTTCTCTGGGTAAAAATCACCCCAAAGTGTGAATATAACTCAGCTGGAATTTCTGGCACAAGACATAATGGGGATAAAGATAGTAACACCTGATAAAATGGAAATCTATATAGTAAATGTTTACAACAGACCAAGTCCTTCTAGTAAGGTATCCCCTGTTACAGAGTTGTTAGATACATTTTTGAAAACAATTGACCCTAGGGCAATAGTAATAGTAGGGGGGAACTTCTACTGTAAATTTGAACCTATAGTCGGACTGGAAAATATGTTTGAAGAGGAGGACTTGGCTAACAACATCCCCTTTCTGGAAGCTGGTCCTGCAGTACCCTGCACAGTCGCAGCCTCACAACTGATTCAACTAGTTTCAGGGCAGGGACTTAGGGCCTGCAATGGCAGATTGCCGTCGGACAGACCGAGTGCCCCTACATTTAGCAGGGGCACTATCAAAAGTAGCATCGACTATATAATGGTATTGGCTAATTTCTGGTCTTACATTCACGATCTAAAAATTGAAACTAGAGGTGATAGCGACCATTACCCCTTATGTTTGACATTAGTAGGTTCCCTCTTCCAACTTACAAACAGGAAGAATAACGATAGTTACCCACTTCAAATTCAACCTATAGTTAGCAACAACCGTAGAGCCCTGAAATGGCCATCAATAGTGGGCAAAGATGAGGCCATGACAAAGATCCTTAATACTTTCACTGACGTCATTTTACCATACGCCGAACTGCCTATTTCAGAGATTCCCATAGTGCTGATTCACCACAAAATGATAGACAAACTAAAACTGATTCTGAGTAAGATCCCTAGAGAGAATGGGGTGGGGAATGCAGCTACACACACTTCAGTCAACCAGTGGTACAACAGCTAGTGTCGAAAAGCAAAAAGAGAGCTCATAATGGCAGCAAAATCAAATGATGTTATAGCACTAAGAGACAAAAGGGCAAAATTCAAAAGATTACTATCGCAAACAAAGAGAGAGTGGGATGATAGAGTCTGGATAGAATTGATAACTGCAGCCAAAACTAAGGATCATGCAGACTTTTGGAGATTGATAGCCAAGGGTAATAAAATGGGGAGAAATAGTATGGACCTTTTTTTGGACGAAGGCACTTGGGTTAACCACTTTTCGAAATTGTGCTCAGAGACATCCATTAAACCAACAAACATCAAGCAATGTGATGTAACAAACCCTGTAGCAACTACCAATACGGAACAAATCTATATCCCTTATTTCAATATAGAGGAAACTTTGGCAGCAATCGACGCAATCAAGCCCGGAAAAGCCCAGGCCCTGATAAAATACCAAGTGACCTGTTGAAGCATGACAAAGCTGTCTGGGGGCCGTACACTAATGTTCTCTGTAATGCTGTGGCAGCAGGTGCCCCAGTACCAGAATCGTGGAAAGGGGCAGAAATTACTACAATTTTTAAAGAAGGAGACCGTTTAGACCCTGCAAATTACCGGCCAATAAGCCTTATTGATACTCTGCAAAAGATTTATGCCAAGCAGATTTTATCAAAATTAAATGAGTGGGCTGAGGAAAACAATGTTTTATCACAGTACCAGGCAGGGTTCAGAGCAAAAACCAGCACAATCGATCAGGCTTTTAGACTTCTCTGCATGGGGTGGAAATACACGATTTTAAAGAAAGGTACCATGTCAATTTGGTATCAAGTGTGATACTTAGATAGCTAAAATTGGATACGTATTCTAGCTTCTGCTTTTGAACGGAAATATTCTTCTTGAATGATCTGTGCGGTTTAACTGCCATATATTTTGTTTTGGAAGAATTTATTTCCAGGCCCTTCAAATCACAATCTTCGCTAAATTAGTTTAGAAGATTTTGGAGGCCCTTCGGCGTTTGAGATGCTAAAATAGTGTCATCCGCAAATAAAAGGGCTGGTACTGGCGACCCCCCTAACTTTGGCGAATCATGCCTACCCCCCAAAGATATTTTGGGGCGTCGTTGACATATAGAGAAAAAAGGGTGGGTAGCCCGTTCTTGTAGCACCAGCACCGGGGAGACCACAAGCCCAGCAATCAACGCGGCTGGCGTGCCTCCAACGACGCTGTCCCTCAGCGCCCGGAGACGCATTTAAGCATCTCGGGTCTCCCGCAGCGCAGGAGCCCGTTCTTGTAGCACCAGCACCGGGGAGACCACAAGCCCCAGCAAGCAATGCGGCCGGCGTGCCGCCAACTACGCCAATGGCGCTGTCCCTCGGCACCCGGAGGCGCATTTAAGCATCTCGTGTCTCCCGCAGCGCGGGAGCCCATTCTTGTAGCACCAGCATCGGGGAGACTACAAGCCCCAGCAAGCAACGCGGCCGGCGTGCCTCCAACGACGCCAGCGACGATGTCCCTCGGCGCCCGGAGGCGCATTTAAGCATCTCGGGTCTCCCGGAGCGCGGGAGCCCATTCTTGTAGCACCAGCACCGGGGAGACCACAAGCCTCAGCAAGCAACGAGGCCGGCGTGCCGCCAACGACGCTGTCCCTCGGCTGCCGGAGGCGCATTTAAGCATCTCAGGTCTCTCGCAGCGCCAAGGGCGGGCCCGTCTGCGCTCGTCAGCACCAGGAGGAGACAGGGCAGGGCCACCCCCCTTGGCTTTGGTGTCCTATAATACACATTGTTAGGTAAGACACTAAAATGTTATTTGCTGCATTGGTAGTAGTGGCATTGCAACTGGGACTATTGAACTCTTTCCTGGGAGTATACCTGACCACGAACACCAATATAGAGGAGCGGCCCATAAAAACATTTATATTTGTCATCTAGGGGTAACGTTGGAGGGGGAAAACTACGAACTGTGGTTGTTCTTGTGTATCTCGGACCATTGGACAGTAGTCTTTTTTGTTCCCTTCGATGCCTTGGAGTCAATTGCTTATCTTGTACTTAGTGGAGTTTTTATACTAGCTCGCTGCCAGCAATAAGGAAAGGGGAATCTACAAGGGTATTTTGTGTGTGTGTACGCTTCCCCTAGCCCTAATCAATATAAATTACTCACACAAAATGGGAAAACGCTAGGCCCTTGATGGCCAGGCTAAAGGTAAATCCTCGAAAATAAGAAAGAGCGCAGCTGAAAATTGCTCGATCGAGGAGATAGATAACCTCATTGAAGAAGTGGAGTCAATGTTAAGCACTAAATGTAATACAATTAGTAAGAGCAAAGCAAAAATCACTGCCTTTTATACTAAACGCCATCCAAGCGCTCAGATAGAGAGCTATACAACAAAGGATTTGACAACTGCAACAATCAAGACCCCGTGTAGAACCCGGAGCATTATTTCTCCCCAACACTCTTTTAACAGTCAGAACTATCCCCCTGTCTATCAGGAGCCAAAGGGTTGTGCACCCGCTACACCAAATAGAGTAGCGATAGAAGGGGATCCATCTACACCGATTGCTTGCACCAATAGGTATTCCGCCCTAAACAGGGACTGATATTCCCAGCATGGCAACACATACGCAGCCATCCAATTTAAACTCGCAGGAACTGCAACAACATGTTAATCTACAAGGGAAAGATAGTGAAATCTATAAGCCAGCAGAAAAGCTAGTTATACAGGCTAGTAGTGTACAAACTAGCTAAAGCATGCATCTGATAGATAACCTTGTTCAGAGACTAGACATACTAACTAAAGGGGTCGCTGAACTAAAGGTAATAATAGGTAACCTAAGTACCAATAATGGGCTAGTTGGGGAACCCGCTCCAAATGAATACTGTGTATGCCCCAAAAGGAGCCAGATTGACCGCCAAGCCCCATTAAAAAACAACTTGAATATACAAGGTCTAGCAAAAGGAGATAAAAATTGGAGGACCAAATAGTTGTTATAGAACCAGAGGGCTCAAGACCTGAACTACGCCGCGAAAACCCCGAAAACAGACATGATTGGGAACATAGAATGATCTGTAGTCAGGGAAGACCTAGACCTGCGATTAGGGACGAGTGGATTAGGGGAGTGCAGAGGAACGTTACCCACGCAACAACACAACCCAACGCACATAGGGGGGGCTACACTCATACGCGTAGCACACCACGGGAGCAGGATTTATATGCTACACAGTATAAGGGACACCAATCCGTTGGCCATAAAGAAGATAGCCTGATTTTTAAAATACGTAGGGAAATGGTTACCCCGAAGCGAATGGGCTGGAAAGTGGCTATGACGAACATTCCCAAACTCAGGCTCTCTTCATATAGGGAGGACGAGGAGTCCTTGAAAAACAAAGTGATACACTGGATCAGATACAAGCGTGACTGCAGATCTATAATACGTTCTGGTCTGCTTGAGGTGGAACGTCTTACCAGCAAAAATTCAGCCCTTGACACCATACTCCTAACATTAAAAACAAAAGATATAGCTGATGGACTAGTAGCCCTTGACCTGAGAACAGGCCCACTCTCTAACAGTCCAGTGAGATTTAGATTACATAATACCTGTGACAATACAGACAGGAGTAACCAAGAATCTGCTAATTCTATACCACAATCAAATTTTGACATTCTAGGGGATAATTTGGAGGCCGTTGATTGACAGCCAACTCTACCCCCAATACTTGAACAAAGCGTGAGGTCCCAAACCGCTTCTAACGTAGAGTTAGTTCTATCTGACCTCATTGTTAAACATCACGCTAACCAAGTAGATAGGGGAGAAATAGGAGCTGACTACGTTCCAGATAACCCACATCCAAGGAGTAATCAAATTGAGCAATTAGAATTGCGTTTGACATCGTGGAACATAGCAGGGTTGAAACGTAAATTAAAAGATGGTGAATGGCAGGAGTATATAAATTATAGTGAAATCTGTTTACTACAAGAAACATGGGCATTAGAAACTCCCTATAAGCCTGGGTACAAAACATTTAGGGGCATATTCACAAGGAGCTATCGCCGAATTAACGGCACTTTATCGCAGCCAAAGTCGTGATAAATTTACCCCCCCATTGACAAGCCGGTGTTAACAGCCCACAGCACCAGTTTACCTGCGATAGCAGCCGCAAAAAACATCGCCACAGAGGACCCTCGCAAATATCGCTAATGAGATGCAGAGTAGGCGTTCCCGTGACTAAAGCCGAGACAACAGCACACCTCAACATTCACAACAACCAGCCACATCCGCGATAAAAACACAAAACAGGCGATAAGGCGCGCTAGCACCAAGAAATCTACACCTGCTCTGACCTGGTGTAAACTCGGACGGCAGCCAGCACCACAAAAGGGAGCACAGCCCAGGGCCAAATCCGAAGGGCAACAGATGCCATGGAGCCACACATCATGCGGCCCGGAAACCCAAGAGGGCCACAACACCCACCGACACCACCCCAGGACCACCCCTCCCTGGCACCCCCCGAACAAAGACATGCCACATCAGCCACTGCTAAACATGTACAAAATATTCCGCCTGATGCCGCACAATCACAACTGGTGACATGGATGTGTCGTCACAGAAATGACCAGCACACATTCACTTTTGAAGCAACAAATGAAACTTTATTAAAATGAACAACGAAATGAAATGAAGACACATGGCCGCTCCCCTCAGGACAATACGTAGGTCACAGCCTGTAAGACAAAAAACATGATGAGAAGGTGTGTCCTGCGCACATCAGAGGACAGAGAGAGAGCGAAGGAGAGAGAGAGGAAGAGAGGGAGAGAGAGAGAGACGAAGAGAGGGAGAGAGAGAGAGAGAGAGGAAGAGAGAGGGAGAGAGAGAGAGAAAGAGAGGGAGAGAGAGAGAGAGGAGAGGAGAGAGAGAGGAAGAGAGAGGGAGAGAGAGAGAGGAAGAGAGGGAGAGAGAGGAAGAGAGGGAGAGAGAGAGGGAGAGAGAGAGAGAGAGAAGAGGAGAGAGAGAGGAAGAGAGGGAGAGAGAGAAGAGGAGAGAGAGAGGAAGAGAGGGAGAGTGAGAGAGACTTCCGCCCTTGCGCACCCAGGCCACACTGCTCACCTGCTGCCACCGGTGTATCTCCAACCACGTGCCGGTATGTAGGGCAGTTCACCAGGTCACACATCTCATTCAGAGCCGTCAGCTGAAACAGAGCCCAGATACATGACTGGCACAGTACACACACTTGCACAAGACAACATCGCCTGCCCGTCCATGCACACCCAGGCAGAGGCACCCCAACCCCTCCTGCCGCCCATCGGAGCATGCCCGCCTGTGCACACCCAGGCCTCAATGCTCACCTTCCGCCACCGGCGCGTAGACAGGAGGTCCCACCACGTGCCGCTGCAAGCCACAAGCCCGCGGACATGGCACCCTCCACATCATGCAGCCCTGCTCCGCAGGCCACCAGGTCTCACGTTTGGTGCTGGGTCTTGATTACTCCATGGCAGAGGACATACCAGTGCACCCGGCATCATCGCAGGCTGCACACCCGCTCAGCCCAATGGGTGCCACCAACTCTGGCATCCCGGAAGCGACGCCACGGGGCGGTAGGCCCGCGCTGCCCGCTGGCTCTGGCCTACACTGTGGTCCAGCAGGGAACACAAAACCTGAGCTGTCTGGACCACCGGGACGGGGCATCATCACAGGCTGCACACCCCCTCAGCAGCTCAAGGTGCCACTGACTCAGTGCACCCAAAGTCACCGTCCCATGGCGGGGTGCCTGTGCCGTCCGCAATGCCTCTGGTGCCACTAACCCTGTGCAACCCCAGTCTGCGCCACATGGTGGTAGGCCCGTGCCGTAATCACAGGCCTCGGATGCCACTAACCCTGTGCAACCACAGTCTGCGCCACGTGGTGGTAGGCCCGTGCCGTAATCACAGGCCTCGGATACCACTAACCCTGTGCGCAGCAACTCATGGGCCCTATATGAGTGCAAACCGTGGGGCGTCCGTCATCCAGTCACCACCGGAAGAGGGGAATGTGACGTCGTCGGCCCCTTATGTTGGCAGAGTCACATGGCCTGTGACGCCTGTGCCGGATGGGTGTGGTGTGTGTGAAAACCTGCCCTCAGGGAGTGGATGTGACATGCTGACGACTAGACCAGTGACCTGCACACCACCAGCGAGTACTGTTGCGACGGGTAGCAATGAGGGCCCCCCCTCGGTGCGTAAGCGGAGTGGATTGGCCTGCCATACGCCGGACCAGCGCAGGGCTTGCAACAATGACTTGTGGGCTCTGGGCGTGGCCCAGTCCATGTCCGGACAAGGAAGTGACTGATGCGTGTGTCCCTGCTGCAGTGTTCACGGAACCCGGTACACAAGATGCAATGTCGCATCCCCTTACTGGCATCCCACAGGATGAACATCATGGACGCAAGGGAAGGCACTGTCCCCACATTCATCCACACATCCACACAGGAATGACGTAAGACATTACACAGCAGTGCGTCACTGGATGTTTATTTGCACATCCAGTGCAGTCATCCAGCTGGAGCGGTACAGGTCAATGCCGAGCACACCACACAATATGGGCCCGTGGAGGGCCAGCCAGTGTCCATCCCAGGATGACCTGTACTGCGGAAGAGGAAGGGTAGAGTCTGCAGTCTGTCTGCCGTGTCATTGGTCATCAAACAGGATGTGTCAGTCCATGTCGCTGTCCAAGGTGAGTGCCTCGGAGTGTATCGGGGGTCAGTGGTAGGTCTTGAGGCCATGTGCGGCACCAAGCAGAAACAAGCAAGGTGGCGGTAATGGATGCTAGTGCCTGGTCCTCCTGACCACAGTCCCATCCACGTCCTCGTCCCCGGGTGTGTGCCCTGCCCCACCTGTGGGTGTTGCAGTGCCGGCTGCGGCACTGTGTGCCACTGACTCATCAGGGGCCGGAGGTGGATTGTCGGCCGCACTGTGTGGCAGTGACACATCAGGTGCCGGAGTGGATACGCCTGCCGCACTGGGAGGCACTGACACACCAGGGGGGAGATGTGGATGGTGTGGGGGCAGCAGCATTCATCATCGCCACGCCTTGTGGCAGCAATGCCATGATGAGGACATGCAGGGCACGGTAGATCCCAGCTACATTTCACTGATGTGCAGCGGCGGCTGCCATCCTTTCCCCCTCCATCCACACCATGTCCTCCATGAGCCTCCGCATGTGTGCCAGCTCAAGGATGGCATCGCTTGGGCCACTGTGAGCGGACAGGTATTCTTCCCTCCACGTCATGACTCCAGAGATGTCAGTCAGGGCTCGCTGGAGGCCATGGGGCGGACATAGACACCCAAGGATGGCGTCCAGTTTGTTAGCCATGAGCTCGAACCCCACCTGCACCTGCTCGACCGTCTCCCTCTGGCCCTCCAGCACACGGCGTTGGAAGGCCATTTGTTGTTCCTGGGGGTCTTGTGAGGGTGCCGGGGCTGTGGGTGCCTCCTGATGGGTGGTTTGGCTGGTGGGTGGGGTCTCATGGATGTAGCTGGGCTGCCCTGATCCTGGAGGTGAGTTGCGGAGGTGGTCAATGAGGTCCTGGATGGTTTGGATGTCGATGCTGGTGTTGTCCTCCTCCTCATCATCAGTGAAGAGTGGCTGTGACT
The DNA here is from genome assembly GCA_963921515.1 of Calotriton arnoldi. NCBI lineage: Eukaryota > Metazoa > Chordata > Amphibia > Caudata > Salamandridae > Calotriton > Calotriton arnoldi. The sequence goes on from CAWUFW010001928.1 coordinate 1,541,650, forward strand.
GCTCTGCAGGAGGTGTTGAAGATGCCCCTGCGATGTGAAGGGGAGATGGTGTATTACAATGCGTCCACATCTATGTAGCCGCATGGTACAGGTTGACATTCAGACAGCATGGCATTGTACATTGTGACAGTGTGTGGGTCTGGGCGAGGACCCAGGGTGATTGTGGGTGTGCACTGTGCCCTGCTTGCTTCTGCATGTGTGCAATTGTGGCCATCTCCCCCCGTCCCCCCAGTGCCTGGTGGTCACTCACCCTGTTGCGGTTGTGTTGTGTCCTGTCGAGCAGTGTCCGGTCCCCCGACTCCGGCCACAGTCTCCACACTGATGACTGTCGACACCAGCTCCTCCATGTCATCCAGCTCCAGCTGTGGCGCTGGGCCCCCACCTCCGGTCTGCGTTGCTGCCTTCTGGTTGGCGCTGAGTTTCTCCTTGGTCTTCCGCTTGATGTCATTCCATCGCCTCTTGACCTCGTCCATTGTCCGCTTGTGCTCTCCGACGGCATTCACCTTGTCGACGATGTCCCGCCATATTCCATTTTTGGTGCCCAATGACACGTTGGAGGTGACGAAGAGTTGTTGATGGTGTTCCATCACCTCAGCGACTATGATCCTGTTCGCCTGCGGACTGAACTTGGTCTTCCTGGTCTTCTTGTCCTTGCCCTTCCCTGTCCCCGAGGTCCCAGGCTGGTCGTCCGGGGTGCTTGTGGGGTTGCGCTCGTCCTCTGCGCCTGCTCCGGCTGCCTCCATGGTGCTTGTGTGTTGGTCAGTTTGTGTGTGGGTGTTTTTTTCTGCTTTTATGGAGGTTTTTGACGCCTGCCAGGTGTGTGTTGCAGGCCTGGCGCTGCTTGTCGCTGGTTTCCTCATCGCGCTTTGGCCCATCGCGTGTTTTTGGTGTTGTGGTTTGTGTTTTTATCTCCATCGTGGTGGTTGTATCGCGGACTTTGTCCGCGGTTTCGGCAGACTATCGCATGGTACCGCCTTGTTGTGAATTCCACGTTGACATGGGGTTATTTTCCAGTGATAGGCTGCGTTATTGAAAGTTGCGTTACGCTACTCTTGTGGTACTTATCACACGTTCTTGTGAATATACCCCTTAGTGTTAGCGCTACACCCTCAGTAAGAGGCAGACCGTCGGGTGGTCTTGGTCTCTGGGTAAAAATCACCCTAAGTGTGAATATAACTCAGCTGGAATTTCTGGCACTAGACATAATGGGGATAAAGATAGTAACACCTGATAAAACGGAAATCTATATTGTAAATGTTTACAACAGACCAAGTCCTTCTAGTAAGGTATCCCCTGTTATAGAGTTGTTAGATAAATTTTTTAGAACAATTGACCCTAGGGCAATAGTAATCGTAGGGGGGAACTTCTACTGTAAATTTGAACCTGTATCGGACTGGAAAATATGTTTGAAGAGGAGGACTTGGCTAACAACATCCCCTTTCTGGAAGCTGGTCCTGCAGTACCCTGCACAGTCGCAGCCTCACAACTGATTGCACTAGTTTCAGGGCAGGGACTTAGGGCCTGCAATGGCAGATTGCCGTCGGACAGACCGAGTGCCCCTACATTTAGCAGGGGCACTATCAAAAGTAGCATCGACTATATAATGGTATTGGCTAATTTCTGGGCTTACATTCATGAACTAAAAATTTAAACTCGAGGTGATAGCGACCATTACCCCTTATGTTTGACACTAGTAGGTTCCCTCTTCCAACTTACAAACAGGAAGAATAACGATAGTTACCCACTTCAAATTCAACCTATAGTTAGCAACAACCGTAGAGCCCTGAAATGGCCATCAATAGTGGGCAAAGATGAGGCCATGACAAAGATCTATAATACTTTCACTGATGTCATTTTACCATACGCCGAACTGCCTATTTCAGAGATTCCCATAGTGCTGATTCACCACAAAATGATAGACAAACTAAAACTGATTCTGAGTAAGATCCCTAGAGAGAATGGGGTGGGGAATGCAGCTACACACACTTCAGTCAACCAGTGGTACAACAGCTAGTGTCGAAAAGCAAAAGAGAGCTCATAATGGCAGCAAAATCAAATGATGTTATAGCACTAAGAGACAAAAGGGCAAAATACAAAAGATTACTATCGCAAACAAAGAGAGAGTGGGATGATAGAGTCTGGACAGAATTGATAACTGCAGCCAAAACTAAGGATCATGCAGACTTTTGGAGATTGATAGCCAAGGGTAATAAAATGGGGAGAAATAGTATGGACTTTTTTTTGGACGAAGGCACTTGGGTTAACCACTTTTCGAAATTGTACTCAGAGACATCCATTAAACCAACAAACATCAAGCAATGTGATGTAACAAACCCTGTAGCAACTACCAATACAGAACAAATCTATATCCCTTATTTCAATTAGAGGAAACTTTGGCAGCAATCGACGCAATCAAGCCCGGAAAAGCCCAGGCCCTGATAAAATACCAGGTGACCTGTTGAAGCATGACAAAGCTGTCTGGGGGCCGTATACTAATGTTCTCTGTAATGCTGTGGCAGCAGGTGCCCCAGTACCAGAATCGTGGAAAGGGGCAGAAATTACTACAATTTTTAAAGAAGGAGACCGTTTAGACCCTGCAAATTACCGGCCAATAAGCCTTATTGATACTCTGCAAAAGATTTATGCCAAGCAGATTTTATCAAAATTAAATGAGTGGGCTGAGGAAAACAATGTTTTATCACAGTACCAGGCAGGGTTCAGAGCAAAAACCAGCACAATCGATCAGGCTTTTAGACTTCTCTGCATGGGGTGGAAATACACGATTTTAAAGAAAGGTCATCTGTATATAGCGTTCATAGACTTGAAGGCCGCTTTCGATCTCATACCAAGAGATTTGCTCTGGTGCTCCCTAAAATACCAGGGCGTACCAGAGGAACTCCTTACACAGATAGTGAGGCTTCACGAAGACAACTTTGCGAAAGTCAGATGGGGACCTAGGGGAGTACTTACCGAAGCAATCCCCATAAGGAGGGGTGTAAGACAAGGATGTGTACTGGCACCCACCCTTTTTTCTCTATATGTGAACGACGCCCCAAAATATCTTTTGGGGGGTAGGCATGATTCGCCAAAGTTAGGGGGTCGCCAGTACCAGCCCTTTTATTTGCGGATGACACTATTTTAGCATCTCAAACGCCGAAGGGCCTCCAAAATCTTCTAAACTCATTTAGCGAATATTGTGATATGAAGGGCCTGGAAATAAATTCTTCCAAAACAAAATATATGGCAGTCAAACCGCACAGATCATTCAAGAAGAATATTTCCGTTCAAAAGCAGAAGCTAGAATGCGTATCCAATTTTAGCTATCTAAGTATCACACTTGATACCAAATTGACATGGTACCTTTCTTTAAAATCGTGTATTTCCACCCCATGCAGAGAAGTCTAAAAGCTTGATCGATTGTGCTGGTTTTTGCTCTGAACCCTGCCTGGTACTGTGATAAAACATTGTTTTCCTCAGCCCACTAATTTAATTTTGATAAAATCTGCTTGGCATAAATCTTTTGCAGAGTATCAATAAGGCTTATTGGCCGGTAATTTGCAGGGTCTAAACGGTCTCCTTCTTTAAAAATTGTAGTAATTTCTGCCCCTTTCCACGATTCTGGTACTGGGGCACCTGCTGTCACAGCATTACAGAGAAGATTAGTATACGGCCCCCAGACAGCTTTGTCATGCTTCAACAAGTCACCTGGTATTTTATCAGGGCCTGGGCTTTTCCGGGCTTGATTGCGTCGATTGCTGCTAAAGTTTCCTCTCTACTGAAATAAGGGATATAGATTTGTTCTGTATTGGTAGTTGCTGCAGGGTTTGTTACATCACATTGCTTGATGTTTGTTGGTTTAATGGATGTCTCTGAGCACAATTTCGAAAAGTGGTTAACCCAAGTGCCTTCGTCCAAAAAAAGGTCCATACTATTTCTCCCCATTTTATTACCCTTGGCTATCAATCTCCAAAAGTCTGCATGATCCTTAGTTTTGGCTGCAGTTATCAATTCTGTCCAGACTCTATCATCCCACTCTCTCTTTGTTTGTGATAGTAATCTTTTGTATTTTGCCCTTTTGTCTCTTAGTGCTATAACATCATTTGATTTTGCTGCCATTATGAGCTCTCTTTTTGCTTTTCGACACTAGCTGTTGTACCACTGGTTGACTGAAGTGTGTGTAGCTGCATTCCCCACCCCATTCTCTCTAGGGATCTTACTCAGAATCAGTTTTAGCTTGTCTATCATTTTGTGGTGAATCAGCACTATGGGAATCTCTGAAATAGGCAGTTCGGCGTATGGTAAAATGACGTCAGTGAAAGTATTATAGATCTTTGTCATGGCCTCATCTTTGCCCACTATTGATGGCCATTTCAGGACTCTACGGTTGTTGCTAACTATAGGTTGAATTTGAAGTGGGTAACTATCGTTATTCTTCCTGTTTGGAAGTTGGAAGAGGGAACCTACTAGTGTCAAACATAAGGGGTAATGGTCGCTATCACCTCAAGTTTCAATTTTTAGATCGTGAATGTAAGACCAGAAATTAGCCAATACCATTAGATAGTCGATGCTACTTTTGATAGTGCCCCTGCTAAATGTAGGGGCACTCGGTCTGTCCGTCGGCAATCTGCCATTGCAGGCCCTAAGTCCCTGCCCTGAAACTAGTTGAATCAGTTGTGAGGCTGCGACTGTGCAGGGTACTGCAGGACCAGCTTCCAGAAAGGGGATGTTGTTAGCCAAGTCCTCCTCTTCAAACATATTTTCCAGTCCGACTATAGGTTCAAATTTACAGTAGAAGTTCCCCCCTACGATTACTATTGCCCTAGGGTCAATTGTTCTCAAAAATTTATCTAACAACTCTATTACAGGGGATACCTTACTAGAAGGACTTGGTCTGTTGTAAACATTTACAATATAGATTTCCGTTTTATCAGGTGTTACTATCTTTATCCCCATTATGTCTAGTGCCAGAAATTCCAGCTGAGTTATATTCACACTTAGAGTGATTTTTACCCAGAGAACAAGACCACCCTACGGTCTGCCTCTTACTGAGGGGGTAGCGCTAACACTAAATGTTTTGTACCCAGGCTTATAGGGAGTTTCTAATGCCCATGTTTCTTGTAGTAAACAGATTTCACTATAATTTATATACTCCTGCCATTCACCATCTTTTAATTTACGTTTCAACCCTGCTATGTTCCACGATGTCAAACGCAATTCTAATTGCTCAATTTGATTACTCCTTGGATGTGGGTTATCTGGAACGTAGTCAGCTCCTATTTCTCCCCTATCTACTTGGTTAGCGTGATGTTTAACAATGAGGTCAGATGGAACTAACTCTACGTTAGAAGCGGTTTGGGACCTCACGCTTTGTTCAAGTATTGGGGGTAGAGTTGGCTGTCAATCAACGGCCTCCAAATTATCCCCTAGAATGTCAAAATTTGATTGTGGTATAGAATTAGCAGATTCTTGGTTACTCCTGTCTGTATTGTCACAGGTATTATGTAATCTAAATCTCACTGGACTGTTAGAGAGTGGGCCTGACTCAGGTCAAGGGCTACTAGTCCATCAGCTATATCTTTTGTTTTTAATGTTAGGAGTATGGTGTCAAGGGCTGAATTTTTGGTGGTAAGACGTTCCACCTCAAGTAGATCAGAACGTATTATAGATCTGCAGTCACGCTTGTATCTGATCCAGTGTATTACTTTGTTTTTCAAGGACTCCTCGTCCTCCCTATATGAAGAGAGACTGAGTTTGGGAATGTTCGTCATAGCCACTTTCCAGCCCATTCGCTTCGGGGTAACCATTTCCCTACAGGTTTTAAAAATCAGGCTATCTTCTTTATGTCCAACGGATTGGTGTCCCTTATACTGTGTAGCATATAAATCCTGCTCCCGTGGTGTGCTATGCCAATGAGTGTAGTCCCCCCCCCTATATGCGTTGGGTTGTGTTGTTGCGTGGGTAACGTTCCTCTGCACTCCCCTAATCCACTCGTCCCTAATCGCAGGTCTAGGTCTTCCCTGACTACAGATCATTCTATGTTCCCAATCATGTCTGTTTTCGGGGGTTTCGCGGCGTAGTTCAGGTCTTGAGCCCTCTGGTTCTATAACAACTATTTGGTCCTCCAATTTTTTATCTCCTTTTGCTAGACCTTGTATACTCGAGTTGTTTTTTAATGGGGCATGGCGGTCAATCGGGCTCCTTTTGCGGCATACACAGTATTCATTTGGAGCGGGTTCCCCATGTAGCCCCTTATTGGTACTTAGGTTACCTATTATTACCTTTAGTTCAGCGACCTCTTTAGTTAGTATGTCTAGTCTCTGAACAAGGTTATCTATCAGATGCATGCTTTCACTAATTTGTACACTACTAGCCTGTATAACTAGCTTTTCTGCTGGCTTATAGATTTCACTATCTTTCCCTTGTAGATTAACATGTTGTTGCAGTTCCTGCGAGTTTAAATTGGATGGCTGCGTATGTGTTGCCATGCTGGGAATATCAGTCCCTGTTTCGGGGGCTAGGGCGGAATACCTATTGGTGCAAGCAATCGGTGTAGATGGATCCCCTTCTCACGCTACTCTATTTGGTGTAGCTGGTGCACAACCCTTTGGCTCCTGATAGACAGGGGGATAGTTCTGACTGTTAAAAGAGTGTTGGGGAGAAATAATGCTCCGGGTTCTACACGGGGTCTCGATTGTTGCCGTTGTCAAATCCTTTGTTGTAGAGCTCTCTATTTGAGAGCTTGGATGGCGTTTAGTATAAAAGGCAGTGATTTTTGCTTTGCTCTTACTAATTGTATTACATTTAGTGCTTAACATTGACTCCACTTCTTCAATGAGATTATCTATCTCCTCGATCGAGCAATTTTCAGCTGCGCTCTTTCTTATTTTCGAGGATTTACCTTTAGCCTGGCCATCAAGTGCCTTGCGTTTTCCCATTTTGTGTGAGTAATTTATATTGATTAGGGCTAGGGAAGCGTACACACACACAAAATACCCTTGTAGATTCCCTTTCCTTATTGCTGGCAGCGAGCTAGTATAAAAACTCCACTAAGTACAAGATAAGCAATTGACTCCAAGGCATCGAAGGGAACAAAAAGACTACTGTCCAATGGTCCGAGATACACAAGAACAACCACAGTTCGTAGTTTTCCCCCTCCAACGTTACCCCTAGATGACAAATATAAATGTTTTTTATGGGCCGCTCCTCTATATTGGTGTTCATGGTCAGGTATACTCCCAGGAAAGAGTTCAATAGTCCCAGTTGCAATGCCACTATTACCAATGCAGCAAATAACATTTTAGTGTCTTACCTAACAATGTGTATTATAGGACACCAAAGCCAAAGGGGGGTGGCCCTGCCCTGTCTCCTCCTGGTGCTGATGAGCGCAGACGGGCCCGCCCTTGGCGCTGCGGGAGACCTGAGATGCTTAAATGCGCCTCCGGGAGCCGAGGGACAGCGTCGTTGGCGGCACGCCGGCCACGTTGCTTGCTGAGGCTTGTGGTCTCCCCGGTGCTACAAGAACGGGCTCCCGCGCTGCGGGAGACCCGAGATGCTTAAATGCGCCTCCGGGCGCCGAGGGACAGCGCCATTGGCGTAGTTGGCGGCATGCCGGCTGCGTTGCTTGCTGGGGCTTGTGGTCTCCCCAGTGCTGGTGCTACAAGAATGGGCTCCCGCGCTGCGGGAGACCCGAGATGCTTAAATGCGCCTCCGGGCGCCGAGGGACATCGTCGCTGGCGTCATTGGAGGCACGCCGGCCGCGTTGCTTGCTGGGGCTTGTAGTCTCCCCGATGCTGGTGCTACAAGAACGGGCTCCCGCGCTGCGGGAGACCCGAGATGCTTAAATGCGCCTCCGGGCACCGAGGGACAGCGCCATTGGCGTAGTTGGCGGCATGCCGGCCGCGTTGCTTGCTGGGGCTTGTGGTCTCCCAGGTGCTGGTGCTACAAGAACGGGCTCCCGCGCTGCGGGAGACCCGAGATGCTTAAATGCGCCTCCGGGTGCCGAGGGACAGCGTCGTTGGAGGCACACCAGCCACGTTGATTGCTGGGCTTGTGGTCTCCCCGGTGCTGGTGCTACAAGAACGGACTACCGCTCTGCGGGAGACCCGAGATGCTTAAATGCGCCTCCGGGCGCCGAGGGACAGCGCCATTGGCGTAGTTGGCGGCATTCCGGCCGCGTTGCTTGCTGGGGCTTGTGGTCTCCCCGGTGCTGGTGCTACAAGAACGGGCTCCCGCGCTGCGGGAGACCCGAGATGCTTAAATGCGCCTCCGGGCGCCGAGGGACAGCGTCGTTGGAGGCACGCCAGCCGCGTTGATTGCTGGGCTTGTGGTCTCCCCGGTGCTGGTGCTACAAGAACGGACTACCGCTCTGCGGGAGACCAGAGATGCTTAAATGCGCCTCCGGGCGCCGAGGGACAGCGTCGTTGGCGGCACGCCGGCTGCATTGCTTGCTGGGGCTTGTGGTCTCCCCGGTGCAGGTGCTATAAGAACACACTTAAAAGCCAGACCTTCAGAGCAAAATAATTCAGGGAGCGTCATATATATTCCCTGACAAAAGCTACAAATTTACATTCACTCATGCTGCAAGCCTTTAAAGGCATTGACTTTCACCTATATTTACTTCACATTTTGTAAAGTGCAACTCAATTGGGAGGGTGTGCAAGCACTATACATCAGAGCAACATGAGAATGCACAGCAACCCCTTACAAAGAACTCGCAAGTAAAAACCAAAAGGTCGTACAGTAACCTGTAACAAATTCAGCAATAGTTTCTGGTGGCAGCATGAAGAGATGGATGTCATTAGGTACTATGGTAAGAGAGATCAGTGAAAGTCTAGGGTGACTAGTGAAAAACAAATATTTTTCGGTGAGGTGTAAGGTCACAACAGATATGGGGCTTGTTGAGAGAAAAGGGGAGAGAAAAAAATGACAAAAGTGGGAGGGGGTTAAGACTGAAAACATAAGGGGATGGATGGAAAGAAGCACAAGTGGATAAAGGTGAGCAACATGGTTATAGCTTAGGGGAGGATGAGAAAAACCTGGGGTGCATGATTTGGAGGTGAAATTAAGGAATTAGAGAAAACAAACATGGAACAAAGGACAAGGGGTGAAGAGATACACATTGAAATAGATGCAGAGGTTTGGATAAAAAGGGGTAAGAAAGTATTATGGGTGGAGCGACTCAAGATGGCACTCTGAGTGGCATGAAGAGTTTATAGTAAGATGGGTGAAAAAATGGAGTATTCCAGGTGGATATCCATCTAGCCATTGGATCATCTACACTTTCTAAGGCACAACGAAACAAGTTCACAAGCAACATGCTCCTTCTTGACAGATTTTCAAGGTAAAGCAGGAGTCTTCACTACCCAGTCTTTCATCAGGCATAGTACATTCTTCGCATAGATAGTCTATTTATCCCATGAGGTCTGTCCCTATTAGACAGCAACAGTTAATTTTATTTTTATGTTGGTGGCCAGATCACTGATTTTAGCCAACTGGAAATCTGATAAGGTTCCCGCCTTTTCCCAGTGGATGAATATGATGCAAAAAGTACATGCATATGAATAACTATATGGAAAACATACAGGATCCTTACATAAAATAGTTAAAATTTGGAAAAATGGGAGGAGCCGATATGAATTTTGCGATGACTAGTACATGGTTGTCAGGGAAAATATGGGGGGGGAGATGTAAGGATCCGAGGGATTTTGTATTTTGTTTATATGTAATATGATTTGTTCCTCTTTAGCCTTGTAATCCATTAATGAATATTTATATATTTATTGGATCACGCTGCATTGATATATAAAAGAGGTCTGCCCCTTGAGAGTATTTACATAAGTTTGTATAAGGTGAACCCAAATATGATTGACAGTATTCTCTTAGTGACTCATGTTAGAATTCACACTCATTCTTCTACTTGCTTTAACAACATCTCAACAAATTCCTATTTTACCTTCATATCTTACAGCAAAAACATAGTGCTTTGAGTTGCAACATTCCACAATGATAGAACAGATCTTGCCCTTGATTTCCTCTCTCTCTCTCTAGTAACTCCACCCAACGCTATTCAATTCTATGGTCCTACCGTATTAAAGCAAACTACCACCCCTCTAGGCAAATCTGTTTTCAATTCCTGTAGAGAAGACCTCCTCCTGGTCTGGAAGAGAATGTTCATTCAAAGATGTGCAATGTTATTTATCCCCATTGGCATGTAGTGCTCATAACAGAAGGGAATTGAAGGGCAGAAACCTATTTGCCCAGATAACATCCTGATCAGTGGCAGATTACCTTTTCTATGAGGGAAGTAGGAGTGAATGGCCCTAAATACATGAGAGCTCCTCGGTGCTTAACTACACGCAATGGCCTAAGGCCACCTGCAAGACCGATTGCTTAAACGGCAGGTAAATTATAACATTATAAAAGGTGATTTGTATCATATAAGATGAAAATTAATGTTGTCTAATGATTTTATTTTCGTAGTTAATTAAAAATAGATTTTATCATACTGCACTGTTTTAAGACCCAGCAGCCTTGCTGCAGAATCTCACTGGTAAGATAGCAAATAAACTCATGTTACCTTTCTAAATGTAAACTTGGGCACAGCTTAGATTTCAGGTTTATCAACTAAGCAGCTACACCTGCCGTTTGCAAGGCACACGTACACCAATTAAGAAGTTCCTCACTGCTCAGAGGTCCAAATATCCGCTATCCAAGGTCCAGAAATCAAATGATTCTAGGAGAAAGGCACAAATTAAGGATTCCCTTGCAATCACCAATCATGCTTAATAAAATTTGGGAATATGAAACACGCTCCACCTTAGCTCACCTGCAGTGCTTAACTAAAGACATTTTAATGCATGGGTGGACATCCGTGATTAAGACCTCTTGCAATAGGAGAGTCAGCAGCTGCAAATTTAAAGAAAGATCACACAATAGGCCATAAGATGGAAGACTAATCAAGGATTTCAGGCTTCCCTTTTGGGCGGGGGAATAGAAATAAAGGGGCATATTATCAAGGGCTTTATCGCCGCTTTAGCGGCACTTTTTGCCGCTAAAGCGGCGATAATTTTATCGCCCTATTAACAAGCTGTCGCTAACAGGCGTTAGCGACAGCTTTCAGGCGTTAGAGGCCGCGTTTACCATCGCCTTGCATGTCAGCGATAATTATCGCTAATGACATGCAAGGAAGGCGTTCCCTACTAAGCGACTGGAAACAGTCGCTAACTCCTACCCCCTATTAGGAAGGCAGGCGAAGCGATAAAATAATTCGCGCTAAGCGCGTTTATCGCTATATTTTATCTCCTGCTAGTGAGGATGACTTACCTGTTTAAAGTATAGGAGGTGGATTCTAATGCTGAATCCACCTTAGCGATAATGCGAGAATATCGCTGCTTTTCTAGCGATATTCTCACATTTTGCCGCTATTGCTGGAAATATTATCGCTATGGAGATAAACCTTGTTAATAGGGTGTTATCCCAGCGATATTTTCCAGCGATAGGCGGCGTTAACCGAAGTCGCGCTAAGCGCGGTTAGCGATAAATATCGCTAATCCTTGCTAATATGCCCCAAAGTTCTAAAGTCAAACCCTGTAAGAGCTATCAAGTAGACTGGGGCTTAGAGAGTTTTTTTCTTGGTTAGTAGGAGTAACTAAGCTCACATAGGCCAGAGTTTGAAAACTACGATAGCTTAGCGAAAAAGGAGTAAAGGATCAAAGGATCAAACATGGCAGTTTCTCTAGTGAGAGGGGCTATGGGCTAGCTTTTTATTTTTAAGGATTTAAAGGATTTGTATGCATTCCAGGAACTCTCACACTAATGTGAAATGTGGGAGTGTGAAGCCTGTGAATTTTAGTCCTCTTCACTGTGGGTCACCACCATTAGTTGAGTGGTTTTATCCTTTAAAATGCCCTGTTTGACCTACTTCCAACCATGAGCAACCATGGACAGATGAAGAAAAGAAAACTTACTGCACTGAAAAATTCCTACCTGCTCGAAGACTAAGGAGATAATTGTCGGCAGCTCTGCCTTAGATATGAGGGACCAAAAAGCAACTCCAAGGCCTAATGGCAGTAGCCTCTTGCTCATCTCCAAGAATGCAGGTGTCCGAGTGATGCCGGTGGAGCTTGGCAGAGGAAGCTGAGGCCTGCTTGAGAGAAGAGCAGAGCATCAGTTACATTTTGATGTCTCTCATCCCTGCTCCTATTGACCCTCCTTCTTGTGCTTGGAGAATGAAGAAGGTCCTCTTAAAAAAGGAAGCTGTTGCTGATGCAGAGAAATCCCAAGAGCCAGTTGAAATCAAACACTTTGCTGTACGCCCAAACTGAAGTTGTGGGACCCTGCAGCTACACTCCACAACCGCTGCCCATGGAATAACAAGCCATTCCTTAAGGTTTTTAGACTTTTTATATAAAGAAGCAATACCTATTGGGCTTTTGTTAAAGTCTAAAAAAAACTTTTGCTGGGATTGAAAAGTCCCTTGTATTGTGACAGACGTGCATCCCTACCCTGCCTTTCTGTTGTCAAGGGCAAACAAAGATCATGCGTGTGCGCCATGACATAATCCTGTCTCATGGATGCCGTCTTTTTGGACCAGGAGAGGCACCCGAACCACTACCCCCATATTGAACGAAGGCTACTGCCTTTACCAGAAGTGAAGCAGCATGAGCACGTTAGTGGCAGCATACCGTGTAGTGATCAGTAGAAGTGAAGAGGCCTTTTTACCTGTGTCACTGGAGTGAGGCCTACAGGCTCACTTATGTAAAGTTCTGCTGCTGTGTGCTTAACTTACCCTTGGCCTGCATCTTTAGTACGTAGTGCTGTGCAGTGCGCGTGTGTTGTATGCATGTGATGAGTCTATGTGTGCCTGGATAGTACAATAAATGGAAGATTTTGGGTTCCATTTTGGGAGATGAAGGGTTGACTGGAGAAGCATGAGGAGTGAGAGGAATCCCCCTAGACAGATTTTTAGATTGATGAATTTTTTTGAGCTGAGTGGGAAACAAAATGGAGACGGGAGAGCCAGGCTCTCCAGCACACTTCAAAGGATGTTCTTTGATTTAGAGAGAGGTTACTGAAAAGGGGCCTGGGCACATCTCAGGAAGGATATGGGGCTGATAAGGGAATCATAAAGAGTAGGGCTGCGGCCCTGGGGTAACCTTTGATACACATATTGCTGAGGCTCACATCCAGGTGTGACCCTTGGTCACTCCCATGGCCTGTTTTGTGGGGTTATCAAAATTTGGAGTCACTCCTGCTAAGATAGACTGCTTTCTGAAGGAAGGACAGGGCAAATGAGAGGACACTCAAAAGGAAGCAGACCCCCAACACAAATGTCAATGCTTTAGACACTAAATCACTATTGGTGTCTGAAATGCACTATAAGAAGGGAAGCTCAAGGCCCCCAAAGTTATCAACTGTCAAGCATCCAGAGGGGCTGCGCAAGGAGGGGAAGCTCTGCAAGACTTCTGCCTGGGACTAGGGCTGGAGGCTAAGGTCTGCCAGTGCCCCAACTGGGTGAGGAGACATCATCCAGGGACATCCAAGACAACCTGCCCCTGGAGCCTGAGCACCGGTGTCTGCCTGCTTGCCAAGACAAGTGAGCACTGTGAGGAAGAGGAGAGCTGGTGGGAGCGAGCTCCAGTGGGGGATCCTGGCGAGTGGATCCCTGTTGAGAGGTTTGAAGAGACGGCTGCTGCACTGATCGGGCCATTGCCTGTGGGCAGGGTTAAGTTGGCAGAGGAAGGCCACTGTGAAGTGAGCTGTGAACTTTGCTGCACTGATAGGGTCATTGAACTTTCTCAAGTTTAAGTCGACGATCCCTGTAGGCCAGAGAAGGGCTGCCATGAAGTGAGCTATGAACTCTACTGCACCAGTCGGGTTGTTGGTATTGTGCAGGTGTGAGGTGAGAGTCGGTGACCCCGTATGCCCGAGGGGGCTGCCGTGAAGATTGCCGTGCCAATCGGGCAATCACTCATCTGTGGTGTGAGTCGATGACACTGTATGCTAGAGGGGCCCGTTGTGAAGAAGAACCTGCTGCTGTGCCTATTAGGCCATCGCCCAAGTGAAGAGCAGGTGTGTTGACCATGTATGCCAGAAGGGGCCACCAGAGGAAGACATGAAGTGCAACCTAGAGAATCCCATCAATGTGAGGAGAGGCCACCATGGTGACCAGTGCTGCAGAGCCCTGACAAGATTGGAACCAGGAACCACGACAATTACCCATCCTTTAAGGGGAGACCAAAGTAAACTTTCCGTTGCATCCGTGGATCACTGAGGACACCTAGAAGTGACCCCTTCATAGCTGCTTGTGCAATACTCACCCAAGGCAGCCGCTGCAACTGCCGCGCCCACTACAGAGACACTCTCGGAGACTTTGGCGGTACGATTCCTGCTGGTGCGAGTAAAGTTGAGCAACAGGCCGGATGGTGCCCAGGGAACTTATCTAACAGATAGCACTTGAGCGCTGGAATGCTTTTGACTTTTCTGATGGAGTGGGACTCCTAAGACTTAGACTGCTAGTAGGGCCTAACCTGAATGTCACCCATAGTGAATGAGGAATAACCACTACTGCTATATAGAGGGAAGAGGGACTCAGTGGACTGCAATTTAACACTACAGCCCTGAACTCAGGGGGCTGTGTGTATTGTTTTTGTATGCCGTATTTCACACTGTGGGCATGCTAGATGTCAAAATCTTTAACTGAATTAAATACCATTTAAAATAATGCCCTATACTCCACTTCCATACCTGTGAGCCCTGCGTGGTACATGGGACAGGCGGAGAAATACTCTTGTTTCCAGTTAACTAACACATCTGAGAAAAAAAAACATTCCATGGAAAATATGAGTAATTGTTAAATGATATATGAATATCAGACCTTGTTTTAAAAAGATAACATTTAATTACATAATAGCTATAGATACCGTAGTACCTATAGAACCCATGAGCATAATAACATTCACAATTTGAAGCTATGACTTTATATAATTTTCTGTATTAAACATGTTAAAACTGATGAACAGTTAGTCTGTCAAATTTCTTCAGGAAATGGTTTAAAGTAACAGGTCTCAAGTTCAGTTCCACAAATGTACTTTGTCCATGGCCACCAGTAGCATCAGCAAGTGTTAAGTGTAATGTTTGCCTTTATCAACAGTAGCATGTAAATGGTTCATGAAATAAAAAACTCCATTATACTCAGCTCATGCTGTAATTGGAAAGTATTCCAATGTTCTCCTAGTTAAAGTGCAGCTTTCGATGGTAGATGCAGTTCAATCCAGTCATTATACAAAGCAACCTTGGGATCTCTGATGTTTGTATTGTTAATGAAAGCCTTTTTGCTTTTAGCTGCTGATGAATAAAATATATGTACATTCAACAAACATAGCTAGTTGATGTCAATGCAGTGGAAAAATAAGTGGTCTACTTTCCTGTTTTGGGCGAGAGAGAGCAGCACAAACTACCGACAATTTTTTGTGTGAAAAAGGCTGCTATATTGAAGCAGGTGCACATCACAACATAACTATATCCCTAGGCAAGATGGGCATACAAAACTATATTCCTCCCTATACATTCAATAGTCACTATGCCCCTGGCCTACCCCCACACCCCTGCTGGCACTGTATGGCTAGCCTGCTGTATCTTAAGCTCCACATTGTGATGGTACAGCCACAGAGACGTCTAGAGCAGTGCCATCTTAAGGATTTTAGGGCCCTAGGCAAGACATATTTTGGGGCTCTGTTGATAACAACTCATTTACTCATTTTCTACTAATTGAAGCCTGCATGACGCTAAACAAACTTTCAGAAACAGAATTCACACAAAAACACTTGCAATATGTCTTTACAGCCCCCCAAAAATCCTTAAGAAGTCACTGGGCAAAGAGAAATAGACTCAGAGATAGGCAGAGAGCACAGAGGTTAAGGTATGGAAATAGACAGAGATAAGCTAGATAGAGAGAAAGTGTTCTTTACCAGCAGGGCCCTTGTGAGATAGGGGCCCTGGACAATTGCCCACTTTGCCCATGCCTTAAAACATTACAGGTCTAGAGCACTTTTGATGAAAATGTAATGCCGGCTGTGCAACCATGCCGTGGTGGCCTGGTTGGCATCTTTTTTGTTCTCGAGAAATCTTCTAATGCTGCAACACTGGAGCTTTGTAGAGGATCAGGATGCAGACTGTGGCTCTGCCATCGGAAACTCAGCAATCCCTCACCTCTAACTGAGGCTGAGTAACCACAAGAAGGGAGGCAGAATCAGACCTCTGTTGATTTACAGTGGATGTCCAGTTTCCATCTGCTTCTAAATGAGGACCTCGGAAAACACAAATATGAGCAGGGTGGGGAGGGAAGAGAGAAAGAAAAGGTGGGGATGCCAGAGCCAATAGAAAGTGGGGTTGGTGAGAGGAAATAAAGCAAATTGGGCAGAGAAGAGAGAGTCAACAGTTGAAAAGAACTTATATTAGATACTGAGTTGTAGGAAAAGGTGTTCGCTTTTGAAATGTTGTCTTAAAGGCTCAGTCCAAAACCAGGTTGTATTAGGAATCTGGTTCATTAAGCAATTCAGGTAGGAGAGCCACTTAAAGTTTGAGCCAGGCTCAAGCCAGATACTGGGCTCTGCCGCAGCTCAAGGTCCTCTTGGAACCTCGAGCCCAAAACGAGCCGAGCTTTCATGTGGCTTCTGCCAGCTGAGCCACCGTCACTCTACCCTTACACACAGAGTTAAAACAAAAGCATTAACATATGAGGTAAAAGTAGAGACAAAAAGATAACCATTTAGTGGCTGATTTGTACAAACCCCTCCCAGGAGGACGATCCCCAAGCAGGGATCCACCCACTAGGCACCAGGGAGGGGGGAGCGGCCCCTTGGGCAAGGGACTTTGCTCCCCCCATTTTTTTAGGCCAAATTCAGTCTTTCTGCCCCCCTGGGGTGTAGATGGGGGCAGTAGCCCCCAATCTGCCCCCCCGGGGGGGCAGAAAGCCCACTAGATACCAGGGATTTTTTTAACTTTGAAATAGGGGTGGGGCTGCCCCCCGCAGCAAAAAGCCCACTAGATACCAGGGATTTTGTTTTGTTGATTATAATTAGGAGTGGGGGCTGCCCAATATGGGCATGCCAATGCCCCCACACCGCAAAAGTACAGTCTTTCTGCCCCCCCGGGGGGCAGATGGGGGCAGCAACCCCCAATCTGCTCCCCCGGGGGGGCAGAAAGCCCACTAGAAATCAGGGATTTTGTTTTAAATGCAAATTAGGGGTGGGGGCTGCCCAATATGGGCACGCCAATGCCCCCACCCCCGCAAAATTATAGTCTTTCTGCCCCCCCCTGGGGGGGCAGAAAGCCCACTAGACACCAGGGTTTCTTTCCCCCGATGAATTTAGGGGTGGGGGTTGCCCAAGATAGGCATGCTGATGCCCCACCCCTCCCCCACAAAATTCCAGTCTTTCTGCCCCCGAGGCAGATGGGGGCAGCAGCCCCCAATCTGCTCCCCGGGAGACAGAAAGCACCCTAGATGCCAGGGATTATTTTTTTTATAGGCCCGGGGTGGGGGCTGCCCAGAATTGGCATGCAAATGCCCCCACCCTACCCCCCTAAGAAAACAAAAGACTTTCTGCCCCCCCAGGAGGCAGATGGGAGCAATAGCCCCTGATCTGCCTCCCCGGGGGGCAGAAATCCCACTAAGTGCCAAGGATTTTTTTTTTATATATAGATTGGGGTGGGGGCTGCCCAGAAAGTGCATGTCAATGCCCCCACCCCACAAAAAAATGCTACAGTCTTTCTGCCCCCCCTGGGAGGCATATGGGGCAATAGCACCTTATCTGCCCCCCCCCTGGGGGGGGGCAGAAAGCCCACTAGCCACCAGGGATTTTTTTTTCTCCAAAGTTCGGGGTGGGGGCTGCCCAGAATGGGCATGCCAATGCCCCCACCCACCCCAAAAAACATGCCACAGTCTTTCTGCCCCTCCCAGGAGGCAGATGGGGGCAGTGGCCCCTGATCTGCCCCCCAGGGGGGGTCAGAAAGCCCACTATGCGCCAGCGATTATGCTGGCTTTTTTATACGCAGGGGTGGGGGCTGACCAGAATGGGCATCCCAATGCCCCCAACCCCACAAAAGAATAGCCACAGTCTTTCTGCCCCCCTCGGGGGCATATTGGGCCAATAGCCCCTGATTTCCCCCCTTCCCAGGGCGGCAGAAAGCCCACTATGCACTCACTTTTTTTCAGAATGTGCCTACCTGTGGATTTTGGGTCCTAGCGCAGCCGGCACCTAGGGAAACCGAGCAAACCTATATATTTTTGAAAACTAGACACTGAGGGGAATCCAGGATGGGGGGGCTTGTGTGGCTCTCACTAGGTTCTGTTACCCAGAATCCCTTGCAAACCTCAAACTTAGTTTTAAAAAAACACATTTCCCTCACGTTTCTGTGATGAAAAGTTCTGGGATCTGCATGGATCCACAATATTCCACCCACCACACATTCCCCAAAGTCTTCCGACAAAAATGGCACCTCACTTGTGTGGGTAGGCCTTGTGCCCGCGACAGGAAACGGCCCAAAACGGAACGTGGACACACCACATTTTCTCAGTGAAAACTGACCCTTTTTTTGGAAAGTGCCTAGCTGTTGATTTTGAACCCTAGCTCTGCCGGCACCTAGGGAAACCCAGCAAACCTATACATTTTTGAAAACTAGACACCCAGGGGAATTCAGGATGGGTGACTTGTCTGGCTCTCACCAGGTTCTGTTACCCAGAAAACTAGACACCCAGGGGAGTCCAGCGAGGTATGGCTTGCGTGGACCTCCCAACGTTTTCCTACCCAGAATCCCCTGCAAACCTCAAATTTAGCTGAAAAAAATCACTTTTTTCTCATATTTCTGTGTGGGAAAGTTCTGGAATCTGCGTGGATCCACAAATTTCCTACCACCCAGCGTCCCCCCAGGTCTCCCAATAAAAATGGTACCTCACTCGCGTGCATGGGTCAAGTACCTGCGACAGGCAAGGGCCCAAAACCTATTGAGGCGACATCAAAATTACCTATCACAAAACAACCTGGTTTTGCAAGGGGGGTTATAACACAAGCAAATCCTTGGGTATAGACTTACAAAACTAAGTACGTAGAGTGACGGACTAGAGACTCACACAGTTCCCTTGTGGGAGAGATCCCTTTCAGGACGAATACCCTCACCCACTGAGTTGGCATGCTTCATCATCTGGGTATCTCCTCTTAGTGGGAAAACCTAGTCCCACTAAGGGCTACAACCTCTTCTCTGAGAAGAGGGAGCTCAGGGATGTTTTGAGTGAGCCTACCCTATAGAGGATACACTATATCTCACAGATGAGAGATGCTACGAAAGAATTGGTGAGGACGCAGCGCAAAATAAGTATAACTAGTGAGGTGGTGAAGTTAAAACTGCCTAGTCAGGAACAAAAATGTTTTTTAATAGCTTGTTCCTACTGACAGGGTTAAAAAGACAGTGCAAAAAGCAGTATGGATTCAAACTGCTTTGAGTTCGACAATGAGGTCTACATGTTTCAGCCCTAGTTAATCCAAGAGGTATCAGGGCTTTCGTCAGGACCAAAAAAAGTTTGCTGCTGCCAGTGACAAAAAAGGTGTATGAAGTGCTGATACAATTTTGGTTGAGATACAGACACTTGAATCTCAAATTAAATCAGTGATTGCAACATCTGTATACAAGAAGCAAGCAGAAGAAACAAACAAAACGAACAAAGAGTTCAAAGATTCGGTGCTCACAACAAAGATAAACAAATTCAAAAAGGATTTGGCACGCTTCTCGTTCGAGAAGGTGTACCCATATACCAGTGACAACTATGTTCCCCCTCAATACAATCAAAGAGGAAGGAAATATGGGTCAAACTATTCAACCTCAGCGAGTGAAGATGGTTCGACTGACTCTGATTCTTCTACCAATGCCGAACCCAAAGGAAGAGGATCAAATAGAAGGAATAGAGGAAATTGGAGAGGAAGGCAATCAGGCCCCTTACCACCACAATGGTGGCCGCCAGGACCATATGGGTTCTCCAATCCACCTTTCCAACCACCCACGCTTCCGTATCAACCTTATCCACAAATGGTTCCCAACCAGCCTTTTTTAGGGTATGGCCCGAGGAGATCGAGAGGACGAAGAAGAAATCAGCAGGCGCATGTGCATTGGAGCCCTCCGCCTTCCCCCAGAACAACGCGGAGCATGACGAAACCCTCCGCCCAACCGGGGAGCAGCCACGATGCAACTTAGTGGTGAATCTGAGTGATCGACAGTTGAGGGAAGACGAATTGACAGTTCTCAATAGAGGACTGGGCTTTGTTCCTAGTTACAAAGGAAACACCTTCCTTATCAAACAGGAACTTGCCACTTTCTTCCGCAAAATCAGTTTACGTTTTTTTTTCAAAGATAAAACAACGATGGAACCTGATAATGACACAACCAATACTGGGTTGAAGGTGCGTTCTAACTTTAATCCACCTCCGCATCTGATCCCGTCACAGGTTTCTACCTTTGATAAAGCGGTATTACAAGACGTGATGAGTCTGTTTGACACTGACACGAAACAGTTTCAGAACCTCCCGAAACGTGAACAAGCAGCACTACGGACACTGGCTGACGATGAGTCAATCATAATCAAACCAGCGGACAAAGGGGGAGTGATTGTCATTTTAAATACTACTACCTACAGAGCCGAGTGCCAACGCCAACTGGAGAATAGGCAGTTCTGCAGACCTCTTAAGATGGACCCTACCAAAAGACTGACCCTGGAAATCAAAAAGATGGTCGATGAGGCCAAAGAAGAAGGATAGATCACTGACGAAGAGGCATCTTTTCTGGTCACTCCCCACCCCGTTGTTCCCTATTTCTATGTATTGCCAAAAACACACAAAGAACAACGACCACCACCAGGGAGGCCAATTATTTCTGGCATTGGCTCAATTCTGGAGCTGCTTTCCACCTTTGTGGACTTCTTTCTTCGTCCCTTGGTACTAGAGATGCCGACGTACATTCAAGACACCAAAGATCTGCTGCGGCTCCTAGCTGAAACTCCATTTGATGTGAACCAAGACTATCTGGTTTCCTTTGATGTGGAGTCCTTGTATACATGTATACCTCAGGAAGAAACACTGACCACGATAGAGCCCATGCTTAACACCAGAGAAATGGACACCATCTCCCCTGTACATTTTATTATGGCATGTGCTCGCCTGGCCATGACAGAAAATTTCTTTAGGTTTGAGGATGATCTCTACCTTCAGACGTCAGGGACATCTATGGGCAGTGTTTTTGCCCCAAGCTTGGCGAATCTTTATGTACACCAATTCGAACAAGAAGAGATCCTCAAAGTGAGCAATCCATATAGAGAACACACCCGTGTTTGGAAACGCTACATTGATGATGTGTTCGTCATATGGAGGGGCACTCCAGAGACGATCGTGACGTTTCATCAATGGCTCAATACCAGAAATGAGTATCTGAAATTCACTTGTGAATTTAACAACAGCAGCTTGCCATTTCTGGATATTCGCATTTTTCCGGAAGGTGACAGCTTGGGTACTGAGCTATATAGGAAACCGATGGCCAGGAACTCCCTATTATCATACCAGAGTTACCACTCCAAGTCCCTCCGTGAGAACTTACCGTATGGGCAATTCCTACTGATCAGAAGGAATTGCTCCACCAAAGAGAAGTACACCGAACATGCGAAGAATCTCTCCTCTCAATTAAGAGACCGGAACTATCCATCCAATATCATCCGGAGGTCCAGGAAAAGAGCGGCCAACAATAATAGGGAGGCTCTAATTGAGATTGCACCGCCCAAAGAGGACCAACAACGTTTGACCTGTGTCAACACGTTCTGCAGTTACTCTAACCAAATTAAAAAAAGTGTTTTGAAACATTGGAAGATTCTGAATATCGGGAGCGATCCCATACCCCAACCATTATTTGCATTCAAGAGGAGTACCAGCATCAAAGACCAGCTCGTGCATACTCGGCCCAGGCAGAAGAAGACATCTAGCCAAGAGACACTATGAGGCCTACCAACTATAAAAGGGCACTACCCGTGCGGTTCATGTGCTGTGTGCCCCCAAACGAAACAGACTAGGTCCATCGATATTGGCACAGACAAGCCATGGATCTTGTCCAGACATACAAACTGCAACAGTGAAAAGCTGATTTACTTGATTGTCTGCCCATGTGGCTTGCGCTACGTGGGGATGACAACTCGTAAGATCAAAACCAGAATAATGGAGCCCAAGAGCACCATTCAGTGCAAAAAACTATTTACCAATTGACCAATCACTTTTTGGATAAGAATCATGCCCCAGAGGATCTGAACTGGACAGTCCTCGAACAACCATGGATTCTACCTCACATCACAGACATATCCAAATTCTTGTTCAGACGGGAACAACGATGGGTGCACAGACTTAAGAGCGACTGCACCGGGTTGAATGACGAAATCCTTGGTTAGCATTGTGACATGCTGATCCCACAAATCTGCAACCCCCTTAAGAGTATACAATCCCGGCAGATATTCATGTCTATCAGCTTGTATGTCCTGTTGGTACACTGTCCTCATGATAGACTGCAGTACTACAACATCTGTTGATCCTAGTAGGATTACACACACTCTATACATGTATAACACAGTCCTCTAGCATTCGGTTTGTGAACACCTTTGTACATCAGATTCCTTTGGAGTACATTATAGGTCTGTCTGACTAGCACTCAGCCTCCACATAGATCGATCCGTTCACCTCGGATGTATTTTTTTCGACCCCACACGACCGGGGAGAAAACTATGTTTTCCCACTAAGAGGAGATACCCAGATGATGAAGCATGCCACCTCTGGTGGGTGAGGGTATTCGTCCTGAAAGGGATCTCTCCCACAAGGCAACTGTGTGAGACTCTAGTCCGTCACTCTAAGTACTTAGTTTTGTAAGTCTAGACCCAAGGATTTGTTTGTTTTATAATTGTATTCTTTAGGGGAAATTTTTCCTTGCAGGTCTCTAAATATTTTCCCTTGGACCCTCCTCCCATTTTTTGTGTTATAGTTTGCAAGGGGGGGTCCCATGAGTTTTTGGCCCCGGGCTCGGCGGCCATCTAGGGAAACCTACCAAACCCTCACATTTCTGAAAACTAGACACCCGGGGGAGTCCAGGAAGGTATGGCTTGCGTGGATCCCCCAACGTTCCCTTACCCAGAATCCCCTGCAAACCTCAAATTTTGCTGAAAAAATCTAATTTTTCACACATTTCTGTGTGGGAAAGTTGTAGGATCACTGGGCAGACACTAATTTCCTACCACACAGCGTTGCCCCAGGTCTCCCTATAAAACTGGTACCTCACTTGTGTGGGTAGGCATAGTGGCTGCAACAGGAAATGGCCCAAATCGTACAGTGGAGACTTCAAAATTACCTATAACAAAACTACCTGGTTTTCGGTTGGGGGGCACCTGGTTTTTTGGCCCCGGGCTCGCCACCATCTAGGGAAACCTACCCAACCCACACATTTCTGAAAACTAGACACCCTGGGAGTCCAATGAGGTATGGCTTGCGTGGATCCCCCAATGTTTCCCTACCCAGATTCCCCTGCAAACCTCAAATTTAGCTGACAAATTCAATTTCTCCTTACATTTTTGCGTGGGATCACCGTGCCGGCACAAATGTGCTACCCCACAGCATTCCCCTCAGTCTCCTGAGTAAAATGATACCTCACTTGTGTGGGTGTCCAATGCAGAATTGGCTAAAAACGTATTTGTAAAAAAATGAATTCTCGGTGCTATATCCTTAATCCCTATGTTTTGGGCTCTTCCCAGTCACAGGCCTTTGGTTCACCCACACAAGTGAGGTATCATTTTACTCAGGAGAACAAGGGGAACGCTGGGTGGTAGGACATTTGTGCCGGCACGGTGATCCCACGCAAAAATGTAAGGAAAAAGTGATTTTTTTCAGCTAAATTTGAGGTTTGCAGGGGATTCTGGGTAGGGAAACGTTGAGGGATCCACGCAAGCCATACCTCATTGGACTCCCCAGGGTGTCTAGTTTTCAGAAATGTGTGGGTTGGATAGGTTTCCCTAGATGGCAGCAAGCCCGGGGCCAAAAACCAGGTGCCCCCCTCAAAACCAGGTAGTTTTGTTATAGGTAATTTTGAAGTCTCCACAGTACGATTTGGGCCATTTCCTGTTGCAGCCACTATGCCTACCCACACAAGTGAGGTAACATTTCTATCGGGAGACCTGGATGAACGCTCAGTGGTAGGAAATTTGTGTCTGCCCGGTGATCCTACAACTTTTCCACACAGAAATGTGTGAAAAATTTGATTTTTAAGCAAATTTTCAGGTTTGCAGGGGATTCTGGGTAGGAAGCGTTGGGGGATCACGCAAGCCATACCTTCCTGGACTCCCCTGGTGTCTAGTTTTCAGAAATGTATGGGTTTGGTAGGTTTCCCTAGATGGCCGCCGAGCCTGGGGCCAAAGACTCATGGGACCCCCCTTGCAAAACCAGGTTGTTTTGTGATAGGTAATTTTGATGTCACCTCAATAGGTTTTGGGTCCTTGCCTGTCGCGGGTACTTGACCCACCCACGCGAGTGAGGTACCATTTTTATCGGGAGACCTGGGGGAACGCTGGGTGGTAGGAAATTTGTGGATCCACGCAGATTCCAGAACTTTTCCACACAGAAATTTGAGAAAAAAGTGATTTTTTCCGCTAAATTTGAGGTTTGCAGGGGATTCTGGGTAGGAAAACGTTGGGGGACACACGCAAGTGATACCTCACTGGACTCCCTCAGGTGTCTAGTTTTCAGAAATGTGTGGGTTTGGTAGGTTTCCCAAGATGACCGCCGAGGCCGGGGGCCAAAAACCCAGGTGACCCCCCTTGCAAAACCAGGTTGTTTTGTGATAGGTAATTTTGATGTCGCCTCAATAGGTTTTCGGCCCTTGCCTGTCGCGGATACTTGACCCACCCACGTGAGTGAGGTACCATTTTTATCGGGAGACCTGGGGTAACGCTGGGTGGTAAGAAATTTGTAGATCCACGCAGGTTCCAGAACTTTCACACACAGAAATTTGAGAAAAATGTGATTTTTTCATAAAAATATGAGGTTTGCAGGGGATTCTGGGTGGGGAAACGTTGGGCGATCCACGCAAGTCATACCTCCCTGGACTCCCCTGTGTCTCTAGTTTTCAGAAATGTATGGGTTTGGTAGGTTTCCCTAGATGGCTGCCGACCCCGGGACCAAAAACGCAGATGCCCCCTATGTATCTGAAAATGACCTGGTTTTGTAAGGGGGGTCACATGAGTTTTTGGTCCCGGGCTTGGCGGCCATCTAGGGAAACCTACCAAACCCACATATTTCTGAAAACTAGAGACTCAGGGGAGTATGGCTTTCATGGATCCCCCAATGTTTCTCTACCCAGAATCCCCTGCAAACCTCAGATTTTGATGAAAAAAATCACTTTTTTCTCAAATTTCTGTGTGGGAAAGTTGTAGGATCACCGGGCTGACACAAATTTCCTACCACCCAGCATTCCCCCAGGTCTCCCGATAAAAATGGTACCTCACTTTTGTAGGTGGGTCAAGTACCCGCGACTGGCAAAGGCCCAAAACGTATTGTGGAGACATCAAAATTATCTAACACAAAACAACTTGGTTTTACAAGGGGGGTCACATGAGTTTTTGGTCCCGGGCTTGGCGGCCATCTAGGGAAACCTACCAAACCCATATATTTCTGAAAACTAGAGACCTGGGGGAGTTCAGGGAGGTATGGCTTGTGTGGATCCCCCAACGTTTCCCTACCCAGAATCCCCTGCAAACTGTAAATTTTGATGAAAAAATCAAATTTTCCTCAAATTTCTGTGTGGGAAAGTTGTAGGATCACCGGGTTGACACAAATTTCCTATCACCCAGCGTTCCCCCAGGTCTCCCGATAAAAATGGTACCTCACTCGCGTGGGTGGGTCAAGTACCTGCGACAGGCAAGGGCCTATCACAAAACAACCTGATTTTGCAAGGGGGGGTTACCTGGGTTTTTGGCCCCGGGCTCGGCGGCCATCTTGGGAAACCTTCCAAACCCACACATTTCTGAAAACCAGACACTCGGGAGAGTCCAGCGAGGTATGGCTTGCGTGGGCCCCCCAACGTTTTCCTACTCAGAATCCCCTGCAAACCTCAAATTTAGCTGAAAAAATCAATTTTTTCTCAAATTTTTGTGTGGGAAAGTTCTGGAATCTGCATGGATCCACAAATTTCCTACCACCCAGTGTTCCCCCAGGTTTCCCGATAAAAATGGTGCCTCACTCGCGTGGGTGGGTCAAGTACCCGCGACAGGCAAGGGCCCAAAACATATTGAGGAGACATCAAAATGACCTATCACAAAACAACCTGGTTTTGCAAGGGGAGTCACCTGGGTTTTTGGCCCCGGGCTTGGCGGCCGTCTTGGGAAACTACCAAACCCACACATTTCTGAAAACTAGACACACGGGGGAGTCCAGCGAGGTATGGCTTGCGTGGATCCCCCAACGTTTTCCTACCCAAAATCCCCTGCAAACCTCAAATTTAGCTGAAAAAAACACATTTTCCACATATTTTTTGTGTGGAATCACCGTGCCGGCACAAATGTCCTACCCCACAGCATTCCACTCAGTCTCCCGAGTAAAATGATACCTCACTTGTGTGGGTGGGGCAAGGGCCTGTGACTGGGAAGAGCCCAAAACTCAGTGGTGGCTCCTCCATTGGGGCGTGGGGGCGTCGCCCCACTGCTTTCTCGCAGTGCGAGAAGCAGAAACATAAAATGGTAAAACTACCATTTCATGTTTCTGCTTCTCGCACTGCAAGAAAGCAGAAGTGCCTAGTTGGGGGCGGGCGGTCCTGCTTGAGGGCAGGGGGGGAGTGGCTAGCCCACTGTCTTGGGTGCTGACTGTTTGTTCGGCCCCTGGGGCCGACCAAACCAGTCATGCGCATTGCGCACTCTCCCTTTTTCTCTATAAAGGCTGCATGCAGCCTACATAGAGAAAATGGACTTGCTTCAGGCGCCCGGCTGGGCGCCGTCTGCACCAATCACAACGCTGCCATTGCAGCGTTGTGATTGGCTTGGGGACGGGAGGGAGGAAGCCTGCGGGACCCGGCCAGGAGCAGCAGGAGCTGAGGCGGCGGCGCGTGACCGGGGGGAAGGTAAGTTGTTAATTTTAATTACGTCCCGCTTCCCCCCACTGCGCGACACCCCCACCCCCACCCCCCTCCTTGCCGGCCGCAACTGCCTGCCCCGCATGTCTCTCCTTCACCAGAACCACGCAGCTGATCGAGGATTTGAGCGGGATGTGGTAAAATAGCAAAGTGTTGAACTCCCGCCAGGCAGAGAGCTGTGAGGTATTTTTATTACAACCAGAGTCTGGGAACTGTTTGTCAGATGTCAGGTTTGTGTGCTTAGCCTGACCTCAGCGGAAGCTGTGTTAATCCCCGCTTCAAATCAGCAAATGCCATTAGAATGTAAACCAGTCCAGAAAGGAGCCCCGAGTGAGTGGAGGGTTGTGTGCAGGCCTTGGTGAGACTGGCAGTAATCACTGTGAGGGAAGGGCAGTGCGGGCCTCTCTGGGGCTGGGTGTGGGGCAGGAGGGGACGACCAGGGGATATGAAGGGCTGCGTGGGCAGTACTTAATTTATAAAAACAAAAATAAGTTGCAGGCTCTCGTCAGGAGGCCACTGCAGCTAGCTTCACCCATTGCCCCTGCCAGCGCTGTCAATGGCACTATCAACACAGCTACAAGTGTCCCTCCTCTGCGTGTTTACAGGCAAATGCAACCCCCGCACTTGGCGAAGACTACACACTATGCACAACCACGGTGCATTATATTTTAGCCTCGTAATTTGATTTCTCAATGCGAATCTCGTTGTCATATGACAATCACTGAAATAACATCAGCTTGTGTGTTCTGTCAGAGCATCTGGTAGAGGGAGATGAGGTGCCCTCTACTGTGAGAACAGAAAATAATAAAATATAATTAAAGAAGAATCACCCCGCTCGGTGTAGTCATAATTACATGGTGCAAAATGAAAATACTGCAGCACAGTGCCAGTTTTGCTGCCTATAAAAATAATGGGGTTTTTGTGCCCCTATCAGTATGTGCACAAAGTTAAATTAAGCACATCTTTTCCCACTTTGCAGAAAACGTTGAAATATTATAGTCAGTGCAGCTTGTGGTGAGATTAGTGTGATAGGCGTGAATCCAAATTTGTAAAAAACAAACAAAAAAACAAAATATTTACGTTGAAATACGCAGTCTTCAAACAAGGTGGACCCCGGACTCTTTTCAAACAAATTTCTTAACTTGAGGTATAGCAACGCATATTGGCAAGCCGATTTTCAACAGCGCTTTATTGTGAGCATAAAACTCTGTCTTCTGTACTCCAACTATGTCCCCTCACAACAGCCTAAATTAGAACATTGTTGGCACACTCCTGGTGTACATACTCGTTTATATTCTCGCTCGTTTCCTTAAAATTACCCTGACTATCCGGACACGGGACACCCTTCTACAGCCATTAAAATACTGTCTCTTTTTCGAAAGGAGAGTCGCGCAGCTCCTAACAGCCTTCAATTTGAGACCAGACAGTGCAATTCTAACGGAATTTGTTGGCTTGGTTTTAGCATGCTGTGATCGGTGATATATTCACAGTAATGATACACGTGTATTGGGAGACACGCTTCTGTTCTTAAAGTGCAAACAGCAAGCTTTATATCTTTCTTGGAAGCCAAAGTGAACTCGTTTACATTGAATGACTCACAGGGTACAGTCACTCTCGAGGAGTGCTGCTACCAAATGCAACCTTTCAGATAAAAAGGTGGACACTGCCCACAGGAATGTTTACACATTTAGCTTTATGTAGTGGTATGGATAGGGTCTACACTTCTCGTCTCCATACATGACATGAACTTAAAGTGGGCTTAAGTTAGCCCCTTGCACATGACTGGCTGGCTCTAGCGTCTATCTCAGTTGTCTCATCTTGATTCAGTAGTTTTCTTCCTGTGTTTGTCCCACACAGGAGAATTTCAGTCTCGCACTGTTTTGATGGATGAGTTGAATTTTTCTTTGGAATACTAGGGACCTTCGTGGAATTCAAGGAATACCAGCTCAGTTTAGCACAAACCATCACTTGTGAAAGAATAGCACACAGTGGCACAGATGGACAGAGCACGTGGTAGGCCGGCATCTGATATGCATCCGATTAGACTGACAGTTTTGCCAGTCACTGTCTTTGTTAGAACAGATTCACAATTGCTTTATTAACCTTCCTGCTTTCTCAAATTTGCTTGAAAATGCACCATTTGCCCACTCTTTTTTCAAAAGTTTCTCGGGGAGAGACCCCCGCCGAACTCCCCATAAATAGTTCGGCCTCGCTCGCTAAGCTCGCTCGCCACAGTGCAGTACGGCAATTGTTTTACGTCTCACCACATTAAAATGTCAACAGCCGCCACTACCAAAATTTAGGGATTAAGGGTATAGCACCGAGAATTCTAAGCGCTACATTTTTTTAAAAATACGTTTTTAGCCAATTCTGCATTGGACACCCACACAAGTGAGGTATCATTTTACTCGGGAGACTAAGGAGAACGCTGTGGGGTAGGACATTTGTGCCAGAACGGTGATTCCACCCAAGAATATGTGGAAAATGTGTTTTTTTCAGCTAAATTTGAGGATTGCAGGAGATTCTGGGTAGGAAAACGTTGGGGGATGCACGCAAGCCATACCTCGCTGGACTCCCCCGGGTGTCTAGTTTTCAGAAATGTGTGGGTTTGGTAGTTTCCCAAGGTGGCCGCCGAGCCCGGGGCCAAAAGCCCAGGTGACCCCCTTGCAAAACCAGGTTGTTTTGTGATAGGTAATTTTGATGTCTCCTCAATACGTTTTGGGCCCTTGCCTGTCGCGGGCACTTGACCCACCCACGCGAGTGAGGTACCATTTTTATCGGGAGACCTGGGGGAATGCTGGGTGGTAGGAAATTTGTGGATCCACGCAGATTCCATAACTTTCCCACACAGAAATTTGAGAAAAAAGTGATTTTTTCAGCTAAATTTGAGGTTTGCAGGGGATTCTGGGTAGGAAAACGTTGGGGGACCCACGCAAGCCATACCATGCTGGACTCCCCCGGGTGTCTAGTTTTCAGAAATGTGTGGGTTTGGTAGATTTCCCAAGATGGCCGCCGAGCCTGGGGCCAAAAACCCAGGTGACTCCCCTTGCAAAACCAGGTTGTTTTGTGATAGGTCATTTTGATGTCTCCTCAATACGTTTTGGGCCCTTGCCTATCGCGGGTACTTGGGGCATCCACATGAGTGAGGTACCATTTTTATCAGGAGACCTGGGGGAACGCTGGGTGGTAGGAAATTCGTGGATCTACGCAGAGTCCAGAATTTTCCACCACAGAAATTTGAGGAAAATGTGTTTTTTTTACAAAGTTTGAGGTTTGCAAGGGATTCTGGGTAACAGAACCTGGTGAGAGCCAGACAAGTCACCCCCTCCTGCATTCCCCTAGGTGTCTAGTTTTCAAAAATGTATAGGTTTGCTAGGTTTCCCTAGGTGCCGGCAGAGCTAGGTTTCAAAATCTACAGCTAGGCACTTTGCAAAAAAAGGGTCAGTTTTCACTGTGAAAATGCGGTGTGTCCACGTTGCGTTTTGGGCCGTTTTCTGTCGTGGGCACTAGGCCTACCCACACAAGTGAGGTACCATTTTTCTCAGAAGACTTTGGGGAATGCGGGGTGGGTGGAATTTTGTGGATCCATGCAGATTCCAGAACTTTCCATTACAGAAATGTGACGAAAATGTGTTTTTTTGGACACATTTTGAGGTTTGCAAGGGATTCTGGGCAACAGAACCTGGTGAAAGCCAGACAAGTCACCACATCCTGGATTCCCCTGGGTGTCTAGTTTTCAAAAATGTATAGGTTTGCTAGGTTTCCCTAGGTGCCGGCAGAGCTAGGGTTCAAAATCTACAGCTAGGCACTTTGCAAAAAAAGGGTCAGTTTTCACTGTGAAAATGTGGTGTGTCCACGTTGCGTTTTGGGCCGTTTCCTGTCGCGGGCACTAGGCCTACCCACACAAGTGAGGTACCATTTTTCTCGGAAGACTTTGGGAATGCGGGGTGGGTGGAATGTTGTGGATTCACGCAGGTTCCAGAACTTTCCACCACAGAAATGTGAGGAAAATGTGGGTTTTTTGACAAATTTTGAGGTTTGCAAGGGATTTTGGGTAACAGAACCTGGTGAGAGCCAGACAAGTCGCCCCATCCTGGATTCCTCTGGGTGTCTAGTTCTGAAAAATATATAGGTTTGCTATGTTTCCCTAGGTGCCAGCAGAGCTAGGGTTCAAAATCTACAGCTAGGCATTTTGCAAAAAAAGGGTCAGTTTTCACTGTGGAAATGCGGTGTGTCCACGTTGCGTTTTGGGCCGTTTCCTGTCGCGGGCACTAGGCCTACCCACACAAGTGAGGTACCATTTTTCTCTGAAGACTTTGGGGAATGCGGGGTGGGTGGAATTTTGTGGATCCACGCAGATTCGAGAACTTTCCACCACAGAAATGTGAGGAAAATGTGTTTTTTTTTTTTACAAATTTTGAGGTTTGCAAGGGATTCTGGGTAACAGAACCTGGTGAGAACCAGACAAGTCACCCCATCCTGGATTTCCCTGGGTGTCTAGTTTTCAAAAATGTATAGGTTTGCTAGGTTTCCCTAGGTGCCGGCAGAGCTAGGGTTCAAAATCAACAGCTAGGCACTTTGCAAAAAAAGGGTCCGTTTTCACTGTGAAAATGTGGTGTGTCCACGTTGCGTTTTGGGCCGTTTCCTGTCGCGGCCACTACACCTACCCACACAAGTGAGGTATCATTTTTATTGGGAGATTTAGGGGAACACAAAATTGTGGAGCAACTGTTATTACCTATTGACTTTCAATGCATTTCTGCCTTCCAAATGTAAGACAATGTGTAAAAAAGAAGTCACTTTGAAAAATGGCCTATAATTCACGTGCTGGTATGGGTACCCACAATTTCAGAGATGTGCAAATAGCTACTGTTTCTAAACTCTATATTTCCTACCCATTTCAGAAATACATAGGTGACTTTCATACCGATTTTTCCCTGTTTATATTTTTCCAAATGAATTGCTATATACCCGGTACACAATAAAAAACCATTGCAAGACGCTGCTCAGTTATTGGCTCTGGGTTCGTCGGGTTCTTGGTGAACCTACAAGTCCTATATATCCCCACAACCAGAAGGGTCCAGCGGATGTAACTGTATATTGCTTTCAAACATCTGTCATACTTAGTAGAAGTTACAGGTGAAAACGTTGGCACAAAGGGCTGTTTTTTAACGCATTTTCAATTTTTTCTATTTTCAACTGTTAGTTTCTATACGAAAACCTTGAAGGATCTACACAAATGATCCCTTGCTGAATTCAAAATCGTGTCTACATTTCAGAAATTTATAGCTTTCCAGGATCCATCATTGCTTTAATACCCATTTTTACCATTAACTGGAAGGAGGTTGAAAGCACAAAAAATAGCAAAAATAGGCTATGTCCTAGAAAAATGCCAAAACTGTGTAAAAAAATTTGGTTTTCTGACAAAAGTCTGCTTGTTCCTGAAAGCTGGGAAGATGGTGATTTCAGCACCACAACCCCTTTGTTGACACCATTTGCAGGGAAAAAACCAGACGCTTTCATCTGTAGCCCTTTTTTCCCATTTTTCCCCCACAAAACAAAAGTTCGCTGTGGCTGGTTCATTTCCGGGTCCCCTCCAGGGGAATCCACAAACCCTGGGTACCTTTAGAATCCCTGTGACGTTGGAAGAAAAGGACGCAAATTTGGCATGGATACCTTATGTGGTCAAAAAGTTACAGGGGCCTAAGCGCAAACTACCCCAAATAGCCAAAAAAAGGCTTAGCACAGGGGGGAAGGCGGATGGCCACGTCCCCCGCAGGGGGACACTAGAGGGGACAGCCCCCTTAGCATTTCCCCACTGCCCTGAGGGAGCTAGTATTTATTCCATGCCTACCTGGCCGGAAAGGGGGGGAGGGGCAATAACTAGCAGATCTCGCCTCCCCCCAGGGATGACGCACTTACGGGAGCACAGGGGATATTTAGGGGGGGTACTCACCTGGGCAAGCCCTCTTTTTTCTGGCACAGGCAGCAGAAGTATTTTGCCACCCACCCACCCACCCAGCAAGGGAGCAGAACAAAACAGCATGCAAGAACTGCCAAATAGCGTCGCAAGAGGAGTTACAGGGTGATCTTTATGCAAAAAAGGCGAGCAATACCCCATCAGAGGGGCGATGGGGCCGCCAATATAAAATGAGATCCTCAGGCCATAGGGGGCCATGAGAAGAACGCGACGGTGCTCCCTTCATCCCGTAAGGGACATGTGGTATCCTGACAGCTGGGGGTTGGCCTTACCTCGCTCCGTGGTGGCACGGGTGCAGCAAACATTTTTAAAAAGTATTGGGCCGCAGCCCCAATACTTAAGATACAGCACCGGTTAAAGAATAAGATGGCAACGCAATGCCCGGTGGCTGTAGATTGTTTCAGGAGGGGTGCCAGCGGTTAGTCCTTAACAGCGCTGCACTCGGATGATCACCCGTAAAATAACCCTACCTGTGTTTATATATACATGCATAACAAAAATGCAAATAAACTTGCGACAGTTTTCCCACAAGACAAAGTTGTTGGTGTGTTTTGTTTGTAATGCAACTGTATAACTGTGTTTCTTTCTCCAACTCAGGATCCCTATAACGTGAGTGAGACAACAGGGGGGTCTAGGGGTGGTAATGCTAAAGGCCTAGCAGCGCAGGGGTTAATAATCCCGGCTTCCCTGTTTAACAAAACTCTGTGGTTTTAGGAAAGAATTTTGTTCACTAGTCTCCTCTTTTGACAATATCTCTCAACTAACCTATAACATCACTTGTTAATGTCAAAGCTGCAATATGTTAAATAAAAGCGCCTTTTTAATTTTGAAGAGACTATCATATTTTACATGATGTTTGTTGCATATACACTGCAAACTCGGCTCTTCCTCTTAATTTGTTGGCTCGTCCACCTCTATTAAGCAATGAGTTGCTGTGTCACAGTAGGCCTAATTTTCTCTCATCTGAGGCAGACACATGGACAGTCCTGCCAAGTATCACGCACCAGGTGTGACACTCACGCATTTCAGTGCGGTGTTCCGCATCACCGCACTGAAATGCATTGTCACGCATTTTGCCGACTCGCCAGCTCGAGCCACCGGCGGCGCCTGTGCAGGGCTCTACTGCTCCGAGGAGAGACGTGCTGCCACTGCCAGCAGCTGCTCTGGGCTGTAAGTTCACAAAGTTAATCACCGGCAATGCATCATGATCTGACTGCTCGAGAGCGCAGCTACAATGTAACAATCATGCCTCACCTCAGCCTACCTGGCTCCTAATTATTCCTGCCGCGCTGTTGGTAATGATGTGACCAGCAGCTTGCCGTCACGTCCGGAGGAAGTGAGCACAGAGAGGCAGAATCGGCGGGGGACTCAATTTGAATCAGGGAGTCGTCCCCGCCGTCAGTGTGGCGTGCAGCACTGCTGTGTCTTCGTGCGCAGCGCCGCAAACTAAATTAGCGTTGCCAGCCCAGACCGCGGAGACTCGCCGAGGAGTCCGAGTGACAACCACCGACCGCCGGCGCACCCCCAGTGAATTCACACTGTAACGGCGTGGCGACACAGTGCCAGGACAGTCACACACAGACACTCTGAAGTGTCGACTCATGGCCGCCCGCCGCGCAAGAAGAGGCAGACCGTAGACGGTGATGATCGCGGGCGGCGGCGCAAACTAAACCTGCGGCCAAGTGGGGCCCGGGGACGAGTGTGACTGTGTCAGCAGCCTGCAGTCGGAGAAGAACAGTCTGCAGTCGCAGAGACTAGTGCTGCTGTGCATCATGCAGTGTAGAGCAGTCAGAGTGCAGCTGAGCCTGTGCGGCCGCGGCGGGGGGTCCCTGTGCGGCCCGCGGTCGCCGGACGGACCGGGAAAAGTCTCTGAACTTACTCTTCGTTCAAGTAAGTGTTTTATACTACTACATCAATGATCTGAAAAATTAATTTCACACAAGCATCTGCAGGGCTGCTCACTCTCATCATCCTTCCCATTGACTAAGCCTCCTGGTTTAAATCTGCAGCAGCAGTCATTGTAATTATTACAGTAAATGCAGGCGGGGCCGCAGGGCTTCTCTGTCTGAGTCTCATCTGATCATAGCGGGCACCAGTAATACCCAACAGGACTGCCGATGATTTACTGTGAGTCATGACCTCATGAGTATACCCTTTGTCTTACTTTCCTGTTCTTTATATCTAACCACATGCGCTCAAGTATATGCTGATATTATGACACTGAATGGTGACATTTACTCTGTTTTACTTTTGTACAGAGTACGGAAGAAAGCTAATGGTGAAACCAATTGGGATCGTAGAATGATTATACACAGTATAAAGTAATTACTGATGTTTTATTCATGTGTGGAGCATTCGCATGACCGTGCACATTGGGACATGGTTTTATCCGGCGTATTAGGGGTCAACCGACTCGGGCCGGGCTGCTGCGTGCAGCTGTGAGAGCATGTACCAGCCTGCTTCAAATCGAAGTAAGTGCAACATTAAACATCACTTATAACCTCTGAAGTCGTAAAACTATCAGTGCTCTTAATAAAATAGATGTCCCTTTGCTAATTTGATTGCCCAGATTTATAGCGGCCGAGCAGTCAAGAAAGCAATTATAGGTAAAGCTTTTTATTTTACGTTTGTCAGAGTAGAAGAAATTAAAGACGAACACCTGCTCAAAATTTCGGTAGTGGAGTCTGCGCCTCGGATACATTCAGTACCCCAGCGAATGATGATGCTTTCAAGTGATGAGACCCAATCTGGAAAACAGTCCTCATCGCCTCCTTTTCTTTTTTCCCCCCACTACAGCAGTCATTATATTATTCTCTGTACTTGAGGTGAGCAAGTGGCAGGCACACTGCGCCGGTTTCGCAACAGATAATCTGACCCTACTACAATAACTGACTTTGCTGAAATTTGACAGAAATGTTCTTTTGTTTGCAGTGGCGCAGATCTGAGTCCTCGTTTTGTTTAACAGTACGATCAGCTTAGAAGGGCACTAGGAGCTTCAGTGTCTGGTTATTTCCAGCACTTTTAACATCTTCTTAGCGAGCCTTGTTGCTCAAATGGGTGTAATTGCTGATATTTATATGTTTTCCTGGTCTTCATAGCTTAATTTTGCTTGCGAGAAAGTGTCACTCATAGTCATTGAAATGTCACTCATATTTACACTGGAATTATAAAAATGTCACACATAGCAATCTGAAACCTTGGCAGCTATGCATGGATAGCTTTTGCTTCCAGTCGTACATATCAGTGATAGGCAGACACGACACCGAAGAACAGTAGAAATAAATGTTCAACGCAGATTACAGCAGGCTCCGAAAACCTGCGAGAGAGGTTGAGGCAAATCGGAGAGGATTTCACACCGAGCCCGATCTAGGTCACAGAAACCCCATTCGTCTTTTGGAAATGACGCCTGCATCACTTGTCGTGGTCTCTGCCAGTTCATTAACAGCTGTGATCCAAGGAAATGCGTAGCTCAGAAGCAAGGTTTTCTCTAGTGCAGCCTGGCAGCAGTACAGAGTGTCACTGTATCCTTGCTTCCTCCGCAGCCCCTCTCGCGGAACAGAACGTCTTCATTACGAGCGGCTGAAAGCGCGCGCGTCTTGTCAGCTTTGAGAGGACGTGAGCACGCAGACGTCGCCATGATGCTTTCAGCCGAGGCCTGCTCTTCGACGTCTGTCACACTCTTACCTCCGAAAGTGCTGACAGCTGTGGAACAGCAGCCCGCTGCTCTATCTCTAATTTCAGATAGCGATCCTCTTCTTCAGGGCTTCCGATCTATTCTAGTGTATATGTGTTCAACACTAGATAATTCAAATGCCTGTCTTCACGGGTCTCTTTTGAAAAGGTGCTTTTGAGGATTCTGTACCACGCATTTGCTCTACTTTAAAAGGAGGGCTTTTATTGAGAAAGAAAAGCTCACTGGAGGGTTTCTTCTGTCCACCAGCAGGGGTGGAAAGCTCCTGCCGCCTTCAGAAAGAGAGCCGATGCCATCGTAGTTGATAAAGGGCTCTTGCGTAGAATTAAAAAGATAGCATTTTATGGGATTTCTGGTGATTTTTTCTGCTTTAATTCATTTCAATTTATTTGAGAGGTTTTAATAGCGCAACATATCCCGGTAGCGTGTCCACCTCCTTTCTGGTCATAAATATTGTTTCTAATCCTGAACGTTCGTGTGATCATCTAATGCATGATTTAGGGTCATTATAATCTTGCTTTGCTTCCATTGAACTAATTAGACTAACACACCTGAAAGCAATGATTTTTAAGTGAAAAGTTAAAGACTGGAGAACGGGTCTGTCCTGTCCTGGAGCAGGGTTGCCACTCTCAGTTTCTGGTCTACAAACTGATTTCTGCAACAGGTATACATTTGCCTACCTATATTGTTACTGCATTATTGTAACTGATATTTTCACTCCACAGTACATCTAGGCATTATTTAAAGGAGACTATCAATATTTTAATATGTCTTTCAACCAGTGCTTATTTTGTGCCGGTTTTGCTGGTGCTCGGCATGAGCCCTCAATTCTAGTGGCACTGTCTATTTTTGAAAAGAACATATCAGCTTGACAATTAAACATACATTTAATAAAAATCTAGCACACCCACGCCATTCTTACAGCTTTGGGTGAACTGGATTTGTCCAAACTGACACAATTGTAGAAGTGTAATGTTGTTTAGCAAGGAGCGCTTAAACTGACATGGGAGAGCAATGGTAGTTCCTGTTGGGAGTGCAAGCTGCAGTGGTCTTTTGGGCAATACCTGGGGCCCTTGTACTTTAAAACAAAAATATTATAAATGAAGCACTGATTTCAACACATGCTACTCCTAATGTGAGTCACAGTCTCATAGCTCTGTGTGGCTTCGGTTCCATATTGCTTCCCCTTTCATCTTGGCCATCACCTCACCTAATTGGCCTTAGCCCTCACTTATGTGTATATGATCACTGGAGGAATAGTGTGTGTTGCTGCTTTTCAAGCAGCCCCAGGACGCCTTCATTGACCCTGTGCATAAACATGGGGCACAACCTACTAAAATATGTCTGATGCTTGTAATCTCTGGCTTATGCACAGCTTTTTCTGCCGCCGTAAACTCAGATGAATGCATACTTTCACTCCCCATATCAACTCAAGAGATGAAACAACAATCCTTATTTTTGCCAATTAAGTTTGGATTCTAAAACACATTTTTTTCAAGGTTTCTGTGAATCTATTCTGGCAAAGCCCTTCTCAACCTTGTGTGTATTAGAAACAGCTCATCCCAACATGTGACATCTCATTGACCCTGTTCTACCAGAATATCTTTGGCAGAATTTGATCTGACATACACATTGTGCTCTACATATCATTCACAAAAATATAGCACCACTGGAGTCACTAATAGAATAATCTACAACCAATAGAGGTGATATTGTTTTCAATATTTATGAAACATTGATGTCAGACACTTTTTTTGTGTATGATAATGTAACATACAACCCCAATGACTTCCTTCGACAGAGACATAACATTAGAATACCACAACCACACACATCCTGAAAGCGCTAACCTACTTTCATTCAACTGTGCTAGCCGAGTAGCATCGGCACCCAAAACCACATTACCCCAGAGCTCAAGGCGAGAGGGCAGCTTTTGGGGTTGATTGAGCTGCCACAGGCCAGCCCTGAAAGCAGTCATGTATTCATTCTAGCTGTCATCACTCTCACCGGATTAAGCAGCCTGCTCACCCCACTTACTCAAAGAAACACCCTTTTATGGGTAACTTGTTCTACTGAGCTAGAAAAACAAGAGACCTACTTGTGTAGGTACTTGCATGTGTAATTTTTCATCTGTGGGTGATCTGAGTTGGAGGCTAGAGCAGAGAGCTTGCAGTACCTCCTAGGAGGTGCAAAAGCAGAGAGTTTGCTGTACCTCCTAGGAGGTGCAAAATGTGAAGTCATACCTACTAAGCAGCTGGCGCTCGGGTCTGTCAGGGGTTGAAAACCCAATAGCTCCTTGTGTGTACAGTTCTTTCACAGGGTTCCTTTGAACCTGATGCAGCTCAGTAGGAGGGTGAGGGCATTAGCAGAAAGGATACATGATGGCAATGGTTCTTGTATTGACTTGGAGCTTTACATAATGGAGCACTATAACTCATGGTGTCACAGTGGAGCTACACGTGCCTGGGAAATGTGGAAACTGATATGAAAATGGTGTGTTATGTAGCAAGGCAATGTGGCTCCTGGCAAGATGATGGTGCTTCACACATGCCAACAATGTGTTTTATGGCATAACAGTGGTGGTTTGTTTTATGAAGCAAAGTAGAACCTACCATGGCAATGTGATATTTTCCTATTGGGTAATGTAGAAACTGTTGTCACATCAATTCCTGTGTCTTAATTAATAACTTGAATGTCTAAGATCTGGGATGGTATAACAAATAAACTACACTAGTCCAACACTCTGAAGGTTCTCACATCCAGAGCACCTTCCTGGCACAATGAACAGAACTGATCTTGCTGAACATCAGTGATCACCTCTTCCTTCTAGCATTTAGATAAGCTCTTTTTGCATACCTTAGAATGAAGGCTGTCTTATTTACTCTCACATTACTAACAGCACAGAAGTTTTGAGCCATGGTGGGTAAGTAAAGATAGTGGCATTCAGCTAGCCCTGTTCATCCATTGGTATTTTATTGTGTCCTTTAATTTTTTACTTCCGCCCACTACAGCATAGCAAAGTGTAGGTAGCCAGTGGCTGAAGTGGGCTGACCTGTTGTCCCATGCTGTATGGTGTAGTGAATGGAGGTAAAACAATTAAATGACACAACAACAGAGCAATGGATTAACAGGGATGGCTGAATACCCCTATTCTTTCTTACCCACAATATCCTGCAAACTGCAAACATTGACAAGCTACACTGCCCTGAACTTACCTGGGATCTAGTTTTCAGAAATGTCTGGGTTTGGTAGGTTTCCCTGGGTGACAGCTGAGTCTGGGGCCAAAGTCCAGAGCTACCCACATTGCAAAAAATTGGTAAATTTTGATTGGGAAAATTTGATCTCTTCACGTTGCGTTATGGGGCATTTCCTGTGGCGGTTGCTATGCACACCCACACCAAGTGCAGGACTGTTTTTATCTGGAAAAGTGTGGAAACAGTGAGTGGTAGGGATTTTCTGAATCCCTACAGATTCCAGGACTTTCTCACACATACATGTGAGCATTATTAGTGTTTTAGCAAAGTTTTGAGGTTTGAAAGTCATTATGGATGAGAAAATGTTTTGGGATCAATTAAACCCTTAACCAGTCTGGTCTCCCCTAGGTATTTAGCTTT
Organism: Calotriton arnoldi; assembly: GCA_963921515.1. Taxonomy (NCBI): domain Eukaryota; kingdom Metazoa; phylum Chordata; class Amphibia; order Caudata; family Salamandridae; genus Calotriton; species Calotriton arnoldi. Next base: position 1,582,118 of record CAWUFW010001928.1, read on the forward strand.
CAGAATGGTACGGATTTGGTAGGTTTACTTTGGGGCCACCTTTCCCAGTCCCATACTCCACAGCTTCCCACATTGACTAAAAGAGTTGAATTTGATGAAGAAAATTTGATATCTCCATGTTGCAGTTTGGGGCCTTTCCTTTTGAGAGCACTTGGCCCACCCACCGAAGTGGAATACTGATTTTTATCAGGAGAAGTGTAGGAACACAAAATAGTTGAATATAAGTTATTTCCATTTGGATTTCTTTCCTCTTTTGTTTCTGAGTATAAGCTATTGCACCAGAAAATACATGTTTTGCAAAATGCTTTCTGAATCACGATAGTATAGGTAACCCCTCCTAAACCTGCTAGTCTTAGGGTGGTCTTCCCCCAAACTTTTTGCCTTCTCTCCTACTGTTTTGCTGAATTTGCTTTTGTGTGGCTTAGGACTGTGCACCTTACCACTTCTAACCAGTGCTAAAGTGCTTTTGCTCACTTCCTAAAGCATGGTAAAATTGCCTTACACCTGATTGGCATATTTTATTTGCAAGTAAGACTCTACTAAAATTGTGTACCATATACCCAGGGCTGGTAAATAAAATGCTACTTTTGGGAGGACCTGGCTTGGCAGTTCGGGCTGGACTGTTCCCACAAGGCACAGGGTCAAGACTGATTTGCATATGGCTGGGTCTAAACTGGGGTGGTGTGGTGAGCAAAAGAATGATGGATTTAACCCAGATCCTTGTGACTGGGGGTGAATGCGTGCATTGTCCAGCATTCCGTCCATCAATTGTTTCTTTTGCATATGTCGCCCTAAGTGGGAAGGGTATGCCCAGACGTGGGTCCAGTGCTCACTTCACCACTGGATTCAAGCTAGCCTGGCTGATGAAGGGTGATGCCCTGAAACCGGTCCCAGGATGCTTTTTTCCGGTCCAGGGAGGACCTGGTTTGGCAGTTCGGGCTGGACTGTTCCTACAAGGAACAGGGTCAAGACTGATTTGCATATGGCTGGGTCTAAACTGGGGTGGTGTAGTGAGCAAAAGAATGATGGATTTAACCCAGATTCTTGTGACTGGGGGGTGAATGTGTGCATTGTCTAGCATTCCGTCCATCAATTGTTTCTTTTGCATATGTCGCCCTAAGTGGGAAGGGTATGCCCAGACGTGGGTCCCGTGCTCACTTCACCACTGGATTCAAGCTAGCCTGGCTGATGAAGGGTGATGCCCTGAAACCGGTCCCAGGATGCTTTTTTCCGGTCCAGGGAGGACCTGGCTTGGCAGTTCGGGCTGGACTGTTCCCACAAGGAACAGGGTCAAGACTGATTTGCATATGGCTGGGTCTAAACTGGGGTGGTGTGGTGAGCAAAAGAATGATGGATTTAACCCAGATCCTTGTGACTGGGGGTGAATGCGTGCATTGTCCAGCATTCCGTCCATCAATTGTTTCTTTTGCACTAGTGGGCCTGCAGCACTTATTGTGCCACCCACTTAAGTAGCCTCTTAAAACATGTCCCAGGCTTTCCATTGCAGCCTGTGAGCAGTTTTCAACTGCCAACTCGGCATTGCAAAATAAACCTCTTACCAGACCTAAAACTCCCCTTTTAATACATTTACGTCACCAATTAGGGTAGGCCCTAAACAACCCATATGACAGGGTGCATTATTTAAAAAGTTGGAAATGTACTTATAAGATTCACATGTCGTGGTAGTGAAAAACTCAGAAGTTCATTTTTCACTATGGGGTGGGGGGGTGACCTCTCTCATAAGATAACATTTTTATTCCATTTAATAAGTGATAATACTTGTTTGGGAGCATGAATATATATCACATTTGGTGCCTAAGGAATTGTAATTTAAAATGCTCTTTAATGGGAAAGCTGATTTTTAAGACAGAATTCAGAAAATGCCACTTTTAGAAAGCTTGGCTATAGAGAGGGGTTGGCCCTAATACACTCAGCTAGAAAGGGCCGCTAAATACTGAAAACCCACAATATCTAGCTGACCGTTTATAATGCTGTCACTTATTTCAACAGACTCAGACCAAAATATAGAATGACTTGGTCTACATCATTTAATATGTCAATTATTTCAATAAATTTCATAAAGACTCATTTTTTTGTAATTCACAAAAGACAGATATGGACAAAACTTCAAAATTATATGACATCAAAACAGACTAACAAAAAAATCTAAGACAATTTAAAAAACAAACAGATGCTAGTGTTAACCAGTCAAAATCAACAAGGTAACCCACATTTCATTTCTTCACAATGTTAGTAAAACATACTGGGGTTACTGACCAACGGGGACAAAACATTTTGGGAAGCAAAGGGTTGTATACATTTGAAACACACTATTCCCCTTCGTTGCTAATCTTATTTTTTGAAAGAAACTATTCCCCCGGTGGTAATGCGTGCCGACGCATTTTAAATCCCACTAAGATTTAAGAGATTCTCTTCTGGGCTAGGACTGGCAAGGCTCTAAAAGATCAAAAAGGAAAGAAAGAAAAATTAATATCTTAGATCTGCCTTTCTCGTCTGACTGTGCCATTTAACTCTTGCGGAAAAAGGGGTCAGTACCTGTTAGCTGGACTTTTTAGAGGAGTCTCCGCTGTGTTATTAGACCTGAGTCGCTCGTGTAGCTGACCGGATGGCCTGAAACATGAATGAGTATGCGGAGTTAAAAAGAAGTAATTTGTACAGAAAGCTGCTAGAGGCAGCATAAAGAAGCCATTTGACTTACTTATTAGAATTTTATTTGAGTTCTTTTTGTTGTACAGCGGTCTGTGAATTTCAAGGATGAACCGGAGAGAAGAATTGTTCGTATCTCATTCAAGGTAAATCTATCCTTTAGTGAAGACGCAAGCTGCATTCAGAATTGTAGACGCGTGTCAGTTTCCTAAAACGACAAACGCATGTGCTGATTATTTTTAAAGTTCATGCCCTGGGACTTATTGGGTTGTACATTTCACAAGATGCAGTGTTGCAGGAGTTCTAACTTACTTTTGACGGAATTCATGCAGCCGCTAGTTTACTGCGTACAGCTCCAGCGTGCAGCGCGGAGGTCTGCCTGTTCAGCTGTTCGCGCCTGCATGCCATATAGTTTAATCACCTGATGGACACTTCCGTTTGGCCAGTACGTAGCTCATTAGTCTGGAGCTTTATCCTGATGCATTCTGTTGTTAGTAGTGCATCTGCTGGGAACCCAATTGAAAGTATCTTGCCATCTTTTTGAATGGAATAAAAACCGATCTAAATCATATGTTGTATTCATCGGTGATAGTTCAAAGTTATGTTCTCAATATTTCTGACATCTTGTTTAGGCCTGGTATGGTGCTATTATACTTCAGTATTAGGTAGGCCTCCTTTTGAAGCAATAGAGCCTCAACATCTCCACCTCCGGGCGTCTGTTTTATAACGCTTAATACTGTCAATGTAATGTCTTTCTCACTATGATTAGCTAATATAAAGTGGCTGACCATCGGTGCACTCACAACCTTCATTCGAATTCACGAACAATGCTGAACAATTCGTAGCCTGACCTCTTGGTTGGTTTTTCCAATATAAATTTTGCCACAAGGGCAAGTAATTGCATAAACAACGTTTTTCGTTTTGCAGTTTGAGAAGGACTTGTGAAACCATTTAATGTTGTTATGATCAAATGTAGATCCTTCCAGGGTAGCTTCACAAGATACACAATTGCCACACTTGTGGTGGCCTTCAATTGGTTTTAGATTCCACTGAGAGCGAAGGTCCTCCTTTTTAGTCACAGGTGTTAAGTCGGCCCTCACCAATTGCTGTCTAATGCTTGTGTCCTTCATGGCAAATAGTGGCTGTTCAAAAGGACATTCCAGGTTCTGTAAAAGGTGCATATTTTTTAGAATTGCTTGGCGGAATTTGTTCGTGTATGGTCCAAAAGTGAGCACACACACCAATTTCTCCATTGGTTCCTTAATTTTCTTAGATAGGAGACCTGCTCTTGGTGTGAACCAAGCTCTGCGCATTGCTTGCTTGAGCAGTTTGTTTGGGTATCCTCAATCCCTCAATTGATCACATAGAGTCCCTGCATGGACCTCAAAGTCTTCCTTACGTGAGCAGTTGCGTCTGATCCTCAGTACCTGGCCATACGGTAAATTATCCCGCAGGTTCCTGGGATGTGAGCTTTTATAGTGGAGGATCGTGTTCCTGTCTGTTGGTTTTCGGTGTAGAGTGGTCCTCAGTTCATCATTTATGGGTCTCACCTCTACATCAAGAAATGTTAAAGAAGTCTTGCTTTTGGTCACAGTAAATTTGATATCTGGATGTCTCGTGTTGAGCCAATCAAAAAATTGCATTAACAACAAGTCAAAAAGAAAGCTGGCATTTTCTTGTCCAAACCATTTGTTGCCTGCAGCCTGGTTCCAGGGTCACATGACTAGGTGTAGTTGGCAGTTGGATTTTGTGTATTCCTCCCAGACAGCCACACAATGGAGGGATTGGGTTTTGGCAGGATGGACCATCCAAAAAGGTTGGGTGGGGCAGAGCTGTACACAGGCTTACTAGCACTTCAAAGACACAGCCTCATCTCACACACAAAGAACTTCACACTAGCTTAGTGTGACTGCTGACAGTCTGGGACCAGGGCAGGAGGCAGGTAATTCCAGATGCTTCTGTGGGTAGGGGAGGTGTGGGGGGGGGTTGAGGTGGAACTCCATAAATTTCCTCTGCTTCAAAGCTGGCACAAGGTATAAAATTAGGACTGTCAGACCCACTCTTCAGTTCACTTATGGATCTGCGAAGGACACTTAGAGGACTGCCCTCCTGCCTGTGGCCTTCTATGTACTTTGTAGGACTGCCCTGCTGCCTGAAGCCTGTCTTGTGTCCTCACAGGACTTCCCTGCTGCTTGAGACCTGCTCTTCTGCTTGAACTCATGACTTCTAGAGTGACTTCAAGGGTTGGTTGGCTGGCCTCCTTATCAGAGCTTCAGGGACAAAAAAGGCTCTAATCATCTTGAACTGGATCCTGGACCCAGTCTGAGCGAGCCCTGACCCTCCAAGTAGTGTCTCTCTAGTCCTGCACCCTTGGAAAGGTGCCCAGATAGCCCAAATCTAAAACTTGGGACATCGAAACCTTTCTGCCAAAAAATGCCCTGAAAACCTACAATAGATAAACCAGTACCTACCTGCTTGCGGATCCACCCGGCGCATCACTGTTCAGCCTGACTTTACGTAGTTCCTCGCTCCATTCTTCTCCAGAGCAGCAAATCCTATTCAGCGAGTCCTGTCCAGAAGGGTATCCAGCCTTCTGGAGTCCTCGTTGGCTACAGCCTGCAGCTTCGTCCCGCTGGAGATTTTCAACCTCCAAAAAAGAGACTAAGTCCGAACGTAGAAATCTTCACTGCAACTTCGTCCAGCAGCTCTCTAATTATGACAACTCCTCCTCAGACACCACCGGCTGCCTTCTACCAATGAATTTTATGTTCTCAGACCTTTTTTCTGCAAAATTTCTTCTAAGTCTGAAGGTAAGCATAGACTGGGCCCAATCCACTTTGTGTATCCGAACCACCCTCCATAGCGGTCAGCTATAACTTTTGACTTTGCCCCAGTCTCATGCGACTAGATGTCAGCGGATTACATTTGATCTTTTAGGCACTAGTATTTACTAATAAATTTTAAAATTTATAATTCCGGTTCTAATTATTTATTACATTTTAATCTATTTTTCTAAATTAGGCGGAATTATTCTTTTATTTTCCCTTTGTTGCTCTTTAAGTCCTGCATAAATACTTTACAGATTGCCTTTCATTCAAGCCTGACCGCTTTTGTGCCAAGCTACCAGAGAGTTAGGCACAGGTTGATTTAGTGACTTTTTGTGGCTAACACTGACAAGGATTGTGTCTGTTGCTTGAGTAGAGTTTCACCCCCTTCAACCAACAGCCCAGTTTCTCACAACTCCAAATTCAGAGGTGTAGAAATAATCACTGGTCCTAAACTTAGTGTCTTGTGCACATTTAAACAAGCACTGGCATAGCCAATAGGTCTCGCTTTGGGACCTTATAAGTGTTTAGCCATGCAACAGTTGATGTTGTTGCACCAAGGATATTGTGCTGCATAACTAAATACTTATAAGGTCCCAAAAGCGAGACCTATTGGCTATGCCAATGCTTGAAACACGAAACAGTCTATGAGTGATCCAAACATGATCATGTGAAACCCATCATCACTGAAAGTGTACTGCGCAGCAGCACGCAAATTAGGATAGAGTACATGTAATGTTTTTTTTTTATTTTTAAGCAAAAAAGAAGGGCAGTAATTTGGCAGCTCATTTGTGACATTATTGGACCCTTAGGATTATTACACGTTTACATTTTAGTAGACCAAAATGAACATGCGTCCGCGAGCACAAAGGGGGTTGATTGTGATCTTTAAAAGTAGGGCAGAATCCCACTTTTGATGAGAGATCCAGAGTGTGTGGCTGTCCTTGGCTTCAGGGGCCAATTATTATATATAGCGTCACTGAAATGGACATACAACCTCTTATTTGCGTGTGCTTGGTAGTCCTATCTCGTCTCGATGTTTGTTGATGCGTTTCGACCTCATGTGTTTTGGAGATCCCCTAAGGACAGAAGCTGGTGCGAGGTCAACCTGTAGGGAGCATAAACTAATTTATAAAAATTGGTTATGTTATGTTTGAGGGATAGTGGGAAAGGTAGACAGGACAATGCAGTCCTGCTTACTTAATGATTCTGTGAAGAACCTGTGCAAAAAGTGTATTGTAGGAAATGTTTTACATGGATTTTTGTCTTGTTTCTGCTGGCTGTATAACTGTGCACTATACCCCTGCTAATCAGTGTCAAAGCGCCTCTGCTCCTTTTCTAAACACAATGTAATTGGAACTCCCCTAATTGCCATATTTAACTTGCTTGTAAGTACCGTTGTACATGCTAAAAAGGGTACTCAGAGCCTGAAAGTAAAATGTCACTAGTCGAATATAGCACCCATTCTGCCACCCACTACAGAGATGATGCAAACATGACTGCAGGCCTACCATTTGTAGCCTTGCTGTTGTAGTTTAAAAATGGAAATTCAACCGGTCAAAATATCTTCTCGACAAGTCAAAAACGTCCTTTAAAATATTTACAGGGGGATAGCTCCCTTAAAGTGGAATTCTCAACAGCTTTCAAAGAATTCATTCAACCACCACCCTCTCTCCCCACTTGTGATTGCTTTAATTCTGGACCAGTGTTCCATTTTGGGCTATAGAAATGTAAAATTGTGGTAATGCTAAGGAACAAACAAGTGGCAAATGTCACATGACCGTCCAATCACTGCTTTTTTTTTAAATTTAAAAATATAAGGTGCAAGCACTGTTATCCTAATTTGCGTCTCTCCACACACTACACTTTTACTGGAGATTGTTTTCGCATTATCAGATTTGGGGCACTCAGATTGAGATGTATGATTATATTTTTAGGTTTCCTTATGTTGGAAACATATCTACTACAAGGTATGCTCTTCGATAAGCTAACTGTGATTATAAAAAATTTACAAGGATTACAATTTGAGGTCATCACTATGTGCAACAGAATGATTTGTATTGCATAAATGCGAATGTCGAGTAAATAGCGCGAAAGGCATTGTTCCTGGTATATACTGTATATGTGGTCCAGCCTTTTGTCCTGCTTAACATGGACCTAACCCTTTTAGATCTGAAGGTGTGTATAGCTCAAGCGACCAGCAGCATATAGAAATCACAGACAAAAAGGATGGCTTTGCGACTTCTACCTAATTGTATGTAGTGTGCTGCAGTTGCCTAAATTCTATGGTATTTTGGCATTTTTGTCTAAAGGTCGGATAACGTTATTCAACGGCGAGACTTACTGGCTTTACCAATATTTGTTGTGAAATTGGACTGGGGAGGCGTATCACAGCTAAATTGCCAATGCAATTAAGAAATCAAGAACTAAAAGGAAACCTTCGAGAAGGCGGATCCACTCTATAAATGGGATAGTGCTGGTTTCTGCATTTTGATTTTCTTTTTGATAAGCGCTCCGATTCGGCGAATGTGGCTTTATACAAAACAAAGACCGGTAAAGTCTTGGAACACGTGCAGCAATAAAAACAAAGCCCTGTCCCAGCCCTAGCAACGTCACCCGAGCATGAAAACTGGAAATGACACGCACTTGGGGGGGGGGGGGATATCTGCTGATGCAAGTGAGGATGCAATTACAACTCCGAACATACCTAAAAATACCATGCCGGATTAAAACAATCAGTGCCCCCTTACTAGCTCATATCAGAGGCTTCCGTGCTTTGAAATACCTCGGCTCATTCGAGAATTGCTTCTTTTGCGGCGAAAAGCAAAAGCACTGACAGAAGGAAAGCATCCCCCCGCCCCGTCCCCTGCGACTGAGTGAAGGGGGTTGTTAAACGCACGGATTGGGGCTCAGCAGCGCCTTTCAATTCCGCTGATATGACGAAAAGCGATGCTATTCTGAAGTGTCGATGCTGCAGGGAAGCAAGGCTCCCTCCGGCAAAGGCAGAGAGCGCAAGCCGTCATTTTCTAGAGCGAACATAGTGTGTAAATAGTTTCTTGGAATCCGATTCCAAGTCGCCTCGGGGCCTGAAGCACGGCGAAAGCGGGTGCTTTCCCGCGAAACGAGAACGGAAACCCGCGAGCCGAGGTTTGACAGACTCCTCTGACAGAACAATGAAACATGGCCACCAGACGGGGGCTAAAAGGAGCGCACGCGGAGGAAATAACACCCCCTCCCAAAACCGAACAACGATATACAAGAGGCACAGGGACAGCATGCAGCGACCGCACTCCAAATGAGGATGTGTGCTGACACCGACAAGAGAACCAGCCACATTGAGGATTGAGGAACCTACAGCTGGCGACAGGACGCACAGCAGGGCGACAACTAGTAAAACAAGCGCGTGCATATCTGCATCGAATCAAAGACTACACGAAGAGCCGGCAAGAAAGTGAAAGCGACAGTGAGCAGGCAAATGTAAACAAGCACGCGCGGCCACGCTAATTACAAACAGATGGCCCCTGCGCACCGCTGCTCGCTCCCGCAAGGTGGATGCCACCACAAGTATGAGTGCTTGAAAAGAGCTGACCGATTTCTAAAGGTCATCTCATAGAGCAGCGCATGTGCGCTGCGCTAGGCTCGACCTAAAAATACATAGGTTTCCTTAATACCCATTTTTCATTAATTGTTTTTTATAAAAATTAATTGCTGCATGGTTGGTACACCATGAAAAATCATTATAAGCTGCAGCTCAGTTGTTGGCTCTGAGTATTGCATGTTTTAAAAAAACTAACAAATACTATATCCCTGTGACCAGAAAGGGTGACAGACATATTGGTATGTCACTTTTGTAATTCGGGCATCGGGGAAAAAAATTGGACTTGAAAACCTTGTCCCCAATTGCTATTTCTCCCTACTAATTGTCATTGTTTTTTAATTTCAAAAATTAGTTTCTTTGTTAAAACCAAGAGCAATCTACCCATAAGACAGGCCTTTCCTTTTATGTGTGGATTGTCCACCACGAGTGAGGAGTCTTTGCAGTCATAAAATTACTATCAGTAAATTAAACTCATAGTTTGTGAATACCAAAAAATCGAATCGCAAACTTACACATAAGTGTAAGTTTACAGTTGTGAATCATGCCCTTTGTGGGCAAGGTGATGGGATAAAGTGGCCAATAGAGAGCCAATCAAAATAGCAATGCGGGTAGCTTGAGGTAGAGAGAAAGGGATTTTGGAGTCACAATAGAAGGCAGGGTGTGAGAGCTGGGGCCTGATGAAAGTTACTGGTAGAGATTGGGATGGGGAATGGGTGGGGGAAGAGAGCAAACTATGTTGATGTTGGTGGTGCAATAGTTATCAAATTCACTATAAGTGAGGCGGCATCAAGTAGAGGGATTCAGTAGTCAGGAGAAAGTAGCTCATTTACAGTAGGGGAGACAATACAAAACCTTATGAGTATATTTTGTTCATGTAGGAGTGATGAAGAAGTGAAGGTGTGGAAAATGAAGAAAAAAAAACAGATCTGCACAAGAGTAAGTTTTCTTCTGGTACCTTTCTGGTCAGCTAAGCAATTTCTGGTGGACAAGCACTGAATGTACAATCAACGTAAGCACCAAGGACTCACATGGTAATGCTGACTCTATGGTTTCAAGCTGCTTCAGGGAAGGCAGAAATGTGTAGACTTAGTGAACAGGAACAGCTAACTTGTTACAAAGGTTGGATGCTCCATAAGAGAAAGACCTAGTACTTAGAACCATGCATCATAAGCAAGGTGCTTTAAGCACAGTTTGCTTGGCGGATCTCAGAAAGAATAGAGTCTTGTGGACTTGGAAGTGGATTTGAAGGTAGCATGGGCCAGACGTAGAGATAGCCTTATGAACAAGTCATAGGAATTTTTTTAAACTGTTTTGATGCGGGAAACTTACGGCAGAAACCCCACTGTGGGATAGCGACAACCTAGGCGAGGTCAGGAAATTGAGAGCATACACGAAATGGCACAAGATAGGGATCGAAAGGTTAGGTGATGTATGGAGGTTGGGCACCTTAGTTACCTTCGAGATGCTACAGACTGAATATGATCTGGCACAGACAGAAATATTTTGTTACCAGCAGTTGCAACATGCCATGAAAAGTCATCTTCCGGAAGCGGAAGTTATCCCAGACTACTCCCCCTTGGAGGACAGACTGCTATTGGACTCGATGCCCTCTAAGGCAGTCTCCCTGACGTATAGAAAGATTATGAATAATATTCCAGACTGCCTTGCCCCACTTAGAGAGGCCTGGATGGCAGACCTGGGACCCATGTAATAAAAGGATGGTCAAGTTGTGGAACTTCAAGATAGGTTTAATAAACACCCACCAGATAAACAAGTTGAACCACCGGACGCTACAGCTGACTCTCCACTACTGAGGTCAACGCGTTCCGATGGTGACATGGTAGCATTCCTAAAAGAGAACATTATATTTAAAGTGCAAGTTACAACACTGTGGATTATGAAGAGTGGAACGAAGCGTTGCAGAGCCCAAGAAAGATAGCATTGAGGGCTCGGTATCGTCTAGTGCAGCTAGGGATACTGCACAGATCCTACCTGTCCAGGACAAGAGTGTTTAAAATGGGCCGGATATACTCAGCCAATTGCCCCAGGGGATGTGGTGAGCTGGGCACCTTTTATCACACACTTTGGACCTGCCCCTACATACAAACTTACTGGTCCAAAATAACTGACATATTGAGGGAAGTGACAAATGTGTCAGTACCATTGGAAGTCAAGTGGTTATTGCTGGGAGTGTCAGTAGAGGAAACGTGGCCTAACCATGTTAACATCTGGCTTAGGGTGGCGGCAGCGGTGACGAAGCGCAACCTAGCTAGGCCTCCGGCAATAAAGGACTGGAAAGAAGCTCTAGATTGGAGTCAGTAGGCGGAACAGATAATATACCGCTCCCGGGGTTGCCCGTGTAAATTCGAAAAAATATGGGGACCATGGATGCAGTATCGGGGTATACCCAACCAAACTGGGGGGGGTGCTGGAAATATGTTTGATGCTTAGTGCGGGGGGAAGGGGGCTCGGGATTAGCTAGGCAGTAATGAAAGTACCACAAAGTCTAAGAACAAGCCAAAGTCGATATTTGGAAAGAGATATGGCCCCCTGCGAGTGGCCTGTTCATGGTAATGTGATCCGTTATAACTGATATGTGTAAAAAAAACTGTTTTGATGGACAGCCAGCAAAGACTGGCCCAATGAGAGGGGGCTGAGCTGTTACCTGGGAGATTAAGAATTTTATATAAACCTAATGAAGTTGTGCCTTTCTTAAACAGGAGGAAAAGCTAGGCCACAATAATCTGATCCTTGGAATGCGCCTTCCCTCTGATTTCCAATGCTTTATGATATACACCACCGCTTGATCTACTGTATTACTGTGAAAAATCCAATCACATGTCACAATTCATTCGTAGCTTATCCACAAAATACATTTCATTATTTTCAATTAGGTACAAGTACAATCACATCTACATAGATGCGCTAGAACTATGTTCTTAAAAACTGTGTACCTCTTGTGACCACACACTGTGACCCCAAAAGTGAATCAATCAAAAGAAGTGCTGCCAGTTGAAAGTGAATACTCGTGTGAACGTTTTTTAAAGGCAAAAAAAATAATCGAAACTTAAACAGAGGTGGGCAAAGCAATATTTGGGCACCTGTCCAATATTTTTTAAAGAGATATGGGTGATAATAGGGTTAATGTTATTTAGTCCCACACTGCTTTTATGGTGACCAAGATAAGGAACGAAGCAAGAAAGGGCTATCCTCCACTTGTTAAGATGGATCCCTTCAAATGGTTTTACAAGTTTGTTGCTTAAGTCCAATTCTTAGGTCATAGAGGTGTTGACGCGATTCGATTCCAGTTGTTTTTGAGGTCTCCTCAGGACACCTCAGGGTGGCAATCAGCTTATTTGTGAGGACCTTCCTATGTTCACAAGGAGTAAATTCTATTCTTCTATTTCAGGTTACTGTAATGATGTTTGAGGGGGAAAACCTCCCTTAGAACCGGTTCAGGCACAGTGTCACAGTGTCACAGGCCACTGTGTCTTATTCAATCCCTATAAGGTGAGTCCGATCCAATTATAAATAAAACCGGGTGAGGCCGTAGTGTGGAGCAGGTGTTTTTATAAGGGCAAGAAAATGTGCTCATATTTCATAAGGGCACCTGGGTCTAGTCAAAATCCATAGGTCGTGGCACAGATGAGAAGAAAGAGGATTTGAGACATAGATTAAATAAAATAGGTGAGGGAAAGGAGGTCCAGGCCCATGGTGGGGGGAGATCTGACAGTGAGATCTATGGGTAAGAGAAGGAACGTGTTGGCACTCCTTTTATCAATCTACAAATAAACCTTACCTCTTAGCCAAGAATTGTATCACCCTATTTACTTCTTAACTATGGACCCCCCAAAAGTTCTGTAGTGGATGCCCTCCTCGTTTGCATCTTTAACACTGCCACGTGACATCATTTATTCCTTTGGGCTACTATGCCATTTCAATACCACTGAATTTCAAATTCATATCTTCCACTTTCTCAGTCACTCTACGGCATCTCAAAGTGTCTTGCCATCATCAGCTCCAGAATATCCTCTAATTCCTTTTACCTCAAGCCCCTAACCTGAGATCATATTATTTCCAGTCACTCACTCCTGCCTGCCTCACCATCTTCCTTACCTTTTTCCTGCCCTTCTTTCTCGCTTTGTATTTTATTGTTAATAATCTGTGTGTCATGTTTCACATATCACTCCCCTTCTCTTCTCATATTACTGCTTTCTACCACATCTGTTGCTTTAAGTTCTCTCATTTACAGAAATTGTGTCCTTTTCTTGTCTTTCTTGTCACTAAACATTTGATTCTTGCTCTTGTTTTCTAACACCTTGACTTGTGACTTTCCCCTTTGTCACACCAGTTCTCTGTAGCATGTGTGATTCAATATTATTTGTATTTTAATGCATAACAAATATTGCCACTGTCCTTGGAAACACATGAAATAGGTTCTACTGTGAGCTCACTGAATTGTAAAGTCCTTGCTAGTAAGGTTTTGACTTTCAAGGGACAGCAAAGTCAATATTTCAAGGCGTGCTGTTAGAGGATGGTGTAGTTTAAAATGACTAGTTGAGGCATCACATATATCAATCACAATGAATATAAAATTCAAGCAGTGTTGTATGTTTATAAACGATACATACCTTTTATTATTGTTAAGGTGATATGCTCAGTAACTTGAATAGGTTTTATTTATGGCATTAGCAATATTTCTTCATATATTAACCAATTACTCAATCATGACATGGTACAGGCAGGGAAATCAGGTTTACAATAAATGCATGGGATATATAGGTAATAAGAGAATCTGCTTGTTGAGCATTGGCTGTTGGGTTGCTCAAGCATCTTACTTTCTCTTACATTCTCTTTATGTATGTTGGTGATCACTTATTCTAGCTGCTAACTAAGCGGGAAGATGCAGATGCTGCCACAAAATTTATCAGCAGCAGTTTGGAGGGGGTGATGTTAAGCATCCCTACTCAAAAAACACATGCTACCTGTACACAGTTCATGCTGTAGAGATGAATTTTGAAGTGATTCCAACGGCTTCTGTGTTTTTTTAGTCTTCAAGTCTGTCACCAGTTCAGGCCAGTTGTGCTGGGTGGGTGCAAGGGTTCATAGCAGGTGACAGGTCATGAAGGCAGTGCAGAGGTAATGTTTTTTCACAAACCAGCCTCACACCTGCAAGAGTTTGTTGGAGGCAAACGTTGTCAATGGGGATGCAGCGGCTCACAGCAGTGATTGGCCAGCAAACCAAAGCGTATTGATGAGGTCATGCATGCCAGTCTGGTGGCAGCAAAGATTCTTGCTGATGAGTCACGCTTCATGTGCAGGGACTGACAATGGAGTTAGGCCAAAATGAGAAAGGAACTACAAAAATGTCACACACGCTCGCCTCACACCTGCAAACGTTTTTTCTCTTGAGTATGCTGTTCATAATCATCCGCATTTTGGGGCCGATTGGCCACAACCATGAACGTCAAATCGTGGGAAAAAGAAAAAACGTTAAGGGCCCGATTCACAAAAGGCCTCTGCACTAGTGGCGACCGCCCCACAGTCGTGGCAGGGGTCCTGTACAAGCGGCGGGACCTCTACAATGTGAAACTGGAATGCGAAGGGCATGCCAAGACTGCAGGGCCTCCTTGGTGGCCCTTTGTGAATGGGGCCCACTTTGTGCAAATGCCCTCTGGGGTCACATATACAGAGGTAAAAGTTTACACCTGGTGGAAATTCAGAATGCCTACATTTTGGGCTTACAAGTCCTCAAAGAAATCTACAGTGTTGTAGATTTGCCTTTCCACTTCTGTGATTATTTGTTATGTTCATGGAAGCAAGAAATGTGTTCTAAACACAGCAAAATTCCTACTGGGGCAAATTTCTGACTGTCTAACCTAGGGCTTTGTGACTCCTTACAATATTCCAAAAACAAATGTGCTGCACCAGCATCCAGTAGCAGGCTTTTGAAAAAGGTTAAATTGATTTTCTTCCACAGCTCAATAAAACTGCAAAATGTTGATAGAGGTCTATAAAACTACAAATAAAAAAAATAATTTCACACCAAATGTTGCTTCAGCAAGATGATGTTTACATACCTCGTGTGAAGGCATTTTTTGTATTTAGACATCAATATTCAACATCCATGACATTCCGGAGGAGACGGTTTCCTAAGCAACACATTTATTACTGTTTATGTGCAGGTTAAGTGCTGCTAGAAATCTGCCAGGTTCTTAAGATCACATCTGAAATGGCACCGCCACACGCAGTGCAGGGAGCGTGTGTCATCGATGGCCTAGCCTGATGCTAAGGAGAGAACAATAGGCGATGTAAACAGAGATCAGCGATGGCTTGCTAGGGGTTCTGCTGAAGCTTTTGTAAAGTCTGGAAATATTTTCTTTTTAAATAGATGTTGTCTCATAATAAAAAGCGAATTAGGTTAAACTGCCTCAGTAAAGACACATAATAGTGAGAGGATTCCACAAGAACATTTTCTAAACCCCCTCTTTCTGCTGCTGAAAGTAAATTTTAGGAATTCATTAATTTTTCAACAAAAAATGTTTTTATCGTTTATTTAAAAAGACAATAAGGTGGAGTAAGAGGGTGTTTAATGAGTCAGGTTACAATAAATAAAGCACAAAAAGCAGCCTGGTCTCAGGTAATGGATTAACTGCAGAAGCCCAGGGGACCACCCACAAGACAACTCGTTCGTCGGTTTTACAAAACCTCCATCCTTTTGTGCATAGTATTAACTTGTGGTATGCAAGTTCTACAACAGTTGTTACGACTGGTGCCTTCAGACAATGGATATCAGACCTGCCAACTCACATGGTACCACTGTGTGTCACACAATATCAGCTCCCTTCACATGATCACCTGGTGAAGAGTCAATATCATACAGTAAGCAAGCATTTGCAATGCAATAGGTCTCGCATTTACGAGCGTTTAAGCTATTGGCATTGTAAATGACAATGCCTTTTATTTATGTGTTTTAAAAGCAACACATATATAAAAGGCATTGTTATTTTTAATGCCAATAACTCAAACTCTCGCAAATGTGAGAGCACTTTAATGGTGGCCGCTCCCCTTTCTTTAGATGCTGCTCGCGTATTCAGATTACAGTGAGCAGCATCTAAAGAAAGGGGCGTGGCCAACATTAAAGTGAAAGCACATATGAGGTTCTTTCACCCAAAGTGAAAAAAATTTAATTAATTGAGAAAGGTTCTGTAGTGCGGCCTCTGAAGTGAAAGCAGCCCGCACTGTTAATTAAATAAATAAATAGGCAAGACCGCTAAAGTGAAAGCGGCCCTCGCTGTAAAATAAATAATTAATAAGCGCAGCCGCTAAAGTGAAAGCGGACCGCGCTGTAAATTAAATAATTAAATAAGCGTGGCTGCTATAGTTAAAGCGGACCGCGCTTAATTTAAATAAATACATTACTAAAAGCGAGCAGTGTGCTGCGATGTCGTGGGTGGAATAGGGGAAGATCATTAAACAAAATAGTGCTCACCGACTTATAAAGCAGACCGTGTAACAACACAAGTAAAAAATCCATTCGTTATGGTAGGTTACAAATGCAGACAAGGCAGTACCAAGGAGGGACTATTAAGCCTATTATTAAATGAAAAGCAACGATTTCGCAAGGACAGTAACAGGAGCCAATTGAAAAGATGGGTGTGGAAATGGGTGGGGGTTCTATGCCATACCTCAATAAAGCATGCCTCGCAGAGCAGTGCATGCGCTGCCCAGGCTCGACCTAAAAAGGAAGGCGATCCGGAAACTACTGCACGGAGTGTGTTTCCAGCTCGTCTTTGGAGGCTCTGGGCAGCCTCTGCAACCTTTTGGTTTTTTTAGGGTGTGGGTTGAGAGGGAGAAGTGCCTTTCAGGCAGTTCTCAACATAAATCCAAACCCCCCCCCCCCCCTCCAACAGTGAAATCTTTTTTGAAGTTGGCAGGTCTGGAGTATGCAAAACGAAAGCTCCTCAACCATTATTTTATCAAAGGTTAGAAGGAACAAACTTGAATTTCTGTGTCAAGGTTATTATCATAAAGCTAAATCCGGATAACAGGGTTATCTTAATTTGAAATTTTAAGTGGCACGCATGAAAATCAAAAAGTGATACTAACACAATATGTCTCATATTGCTCCTATTGCGCCATGTATGGAAGCCCATATTCTCACAATGGTGTACTGCATCCACACTAATACCCATCCTCTGTATAGAATGCAAACACATTGATATTAGGACTTATTTCCCAATTATATTAAACACCAGATACAGTTAAAATTGTATGTGGGTTAGTATTCTGTATTTACTTTCCGCTCCAACTAACAAAGTTGAAAACTAGGAATGTTTGACTCAGCCTTCAAACTACATGTTTCAGGGCAGCAGGTCGCCCATTATGTGTCTGGTGTCTTCTTCAGGGCAAACGTTATGATTTATGTACTCACCTGCTACACTGTAAAATACCAAACGCATATATGTATTTTGGGGTCACCTGAACCATTAGCCTAGTTTCTCACATGTTAGATGTAATCTATAACATGGAGAAAGAGGGAAAATAAATTCTCTATTGCTTACTCAATGGACAATGCAAAATGGACTCCGTCATATTATTATTGGGTCATCTCAAACAACTGCCTGCTATTTCTCATATTTAAAAACAACTAATCAAATAAGAATGAGCTGCATGTCTCCTGTATCAACAAAAATTGCATTTCTTTTGTTAAAAAGGACTGTTATTTCAAAGCACTCTGCATGTTATTGTTCTATCTAAATTGAATATCTATTGATCAGAAGTGACGATGTGGTCTCGAAACTATACCATTTACCACAGAGAGCTTTCTCTCACTCTTATACAGGAATCTTCCAAAGCAATGGTTAATGGTAAGTAGCAGATAGGGAAAGAGAATAGAGAAAGAGATATGCCTCAACTATCGGTGGCAGAAGAAAACATTTAACAGACCGTGTAGAATTCTACAAACATAACATGCCTTTCACATTGGGCACAATAAGGGCATACAAGCCAAAAAAACTCATAGGGTGGATGTCATGCTACAAAGTTCTGCAAATGTTGTGCAAATACACTGGTGTATTTAAAAGCATTTGGCCTCCACTGTTTGTGGTATATGGATTTATTGTAACCAGAAAGCAATGCATAAATAATACACATTGAAGGGAATGCCTCTTTTTGCATGATCAGTCTCTAAGATTCGGACTCATGCTGCTGGTTTTTCAACTCTGAGAGTGCACTGAGGCCTGAAACTAGACCTCAGTGCCAGTGTTCTGACCCCATAAAATATATATTTGATTGGTTGACACCGAATTGGCATAACTTTACTTACTCATAAATCCCTAGTATGTGGCACCAGTGGTACCCAGGGCATGTAAGTTAGTGTCCCACCAAGGTGGCAGCACTTTGGATGTGACAATGTGAAAACATGTCTCTCAGCCTGACACTGCAGACTGGCAGAGCAGTTTTAAACTGCTAACTTGACTCTGCCCTTTAAACTAATGACATACCTCAAATCTCCCTCTTTAATATATCAATCAATCAGGAGTTTATAGAGCGCGGCTATTCACCCATGAGGGTCCCAATGCGCGGGGGGCTGCTGATCTGTCAGGGTGCTGGGGTTTGGTCGAAGAGTCAGGTCTTGAGATCCTTCCTGAATTGGGTTAGCAACGGGGATTGCCTGAGATGGAGAGGCAGGGTGTTCCAGGTCTTGGCAGCGAGGTAGGAGAAGGATCTTCCTCTGGTCTAGTGGATCAATGGGACTGTGGCCAGGGCCAGTTGGGTGGAGCAAAAGTGTCTGGCGGGTACATGGAATGAGAGGCGGTGGTTCAAATCTGCTGGTCCTGCATCTTGGAGGGCTTTGTAGGCATGTGTGAGGAGCTTGAAGGTGATTCTTTTGTTGACTGGTAGCCAGTGGAATTCTCAAAGGTGTTCGGTGAATTGGCTGTGACGGGGGAAGTTGAGGGCCAGTCTGTGCAGCATTTTTAACGTTCTGTAGTTTCCTGAGGGGTTTCTGGGTGACTCCGGCGTAGAGAGCATTGCAGTAGTCGAGTCTGCTGGTGATGAGTCTGTGGGTGACTGTCTTTCTGGATTCAGTGGGGATCCATCTGAATGTCGTCGAAGCAGGCAGAGAGTGTGGAAGCATGATGAGGATATGGCATTGATCGGGGGTTCATTGGGAGCGAGGAGTCCAGTATGATGCTGAGGTTACGTGTGTGGTCCGTGGGGGTGGGGCGGTTCCCAACGAAGAGGGACACCAGGAGTTGTCCCAAACTGAGGGGGTGGGTCCCAAGATGAGTACTTTGGTCTTGTCCGAGTTGAGCTTGAGGCAACTGTTGTGGAAGTTGATTCTGGTGACTGTGGGTTCATTGGTGAGGGAGAGGATCAGCTGGGTAACGTCAGCGTAGGAAACGATGTTGAGTCCATGGTTCCTTACAATGGCAGCAAGGGGGGCCATGTAGATGTTGAAGAGGGTGGGCTCAGGGAGGAGCCCTGGGGCACTCCGCAGCTGATCTCTGTGGGTCCTGAGAGGAACTGAGGTAGTCTCACTCACTGTGTTCGGCCGGTGAGGAAGGAGTGGATCCAGTCCAGGGCCTTGCTGCGGATGCCAGCATCGTGGAGTCTTGTGATTAGGGTGCGGTGGGAGACACTATCGAAGGGGGCCGAGAGGTCCAGCAGAATGAGGGCTGTGGTTTCGCCCTGGTCGAGGAGGGGACGGATGTCGTTGGTGGCAGCGAGGAATGCGGTCTCGGTGCTGTGGTTGCTTCGGAAGCCAGATTGGGAGATGTCCAGGACTTGGTTCACTTTGATGAACTCGGAGAGTTGGGCGTTGATGTCCTTCTCGATGACCTTGGCTGGGAAGGGCAGCATGGAGATGGGTCTGAAGTTCTTGAGGTCTGTCGGGTCGGCGGATGGCTTCTTCAGCAGGGGGTTGATCTCGGCGTGTTTCCAGTTTTCGGGGAAGGTGGCGATCTCGATGGTGCTGTTGATGGTGCGGCGAAGCTCGGGGCAATGGAAGTGGCTGCTCTATGGAAGATGTGGTGCAGGCAAGGGTATGAGGGGGCTCCGGAGTGGATATTCTTCATGGTCTTGAGTGTGTCATCTGTGGTGAGCGGGGTCCAGTTGAGCAGGATCTGTTGGGGTGTGGTGAGGTTGGATGAGGTTGTGGCGGGCGTGGTGGGAGGGTCTTGGGTATCGAAACTGTCATAGAGCTGCCTGACCTTGTGGTGGAAGAAGGTGCTGAGTTTGTTGCAGAGGTGTTGGGAGGGAGGGACGTCTGTGGTCTCGCTGTTGGGCCTGGTAAACTCTTTGATGATGACGAAGAGTTCTTTGCTGTTGCAAGCATTGGCGTTGATTCTGTCTTGGAGGGCTGTTTTCTTTGTGATTTTGAGGAGGAAGTGGTGTGTGGTGATGACGGTTTTGAAGGTTGGGTGGGTTTCCGGGGCTTTGTTGTTCCTCCATCTCTTCTGGAGCCGTCTACAGGTGCGTCTGGACTCGTGGAGGGCAGTAGTGAACAGCTGGCTTTCTTGGAGTGTTGCTTGCCGGGTGCCTTCTTAAGGGGTGCCAGAGTGTCAGCGCAGTTGGAGATCCATCCGTGGAGGTTGCGTGCTGAGGTGTTAGCGTCTGCTGATATAATTATTTGTCACCCTTACTGCAGGCCTATTGAGTGCTTAGGTAGGGTGCTGTATATTAACGAGTAGGACATGTATTTTTACATGTCCTAACAGTAAAAACCCCAATTTGTTGTTCTTACTGTAAAAGCATTAGTAGCCCCATCGGCGAGTACAAGGGTACACATAGACAACTCAACTGTGCTAACTTATGAATGGGATTACTAAGGTTGATACTTCAAGGTATCATAATGATGATTGTTGCATTAAACCCCACTTGATGCTCAATTCGAATTTAATGTAACTTTTTAGAAAGTGCAACTTTTGGAAAGTTGCCCATTTGTTGCCCAAGACTTCCTGTGACCACTTGCAGATGTTGGCAAAAAGACAGCCTTATGCCCTCCTAGGGAGAAGTGAGTACAAACAATAGAGTTCTCCTTTTGGAAGAGGTGTCACCTCTCCCTAGCAGGAAGCAGCACAGAGTGTGAGACCAAAAGGCGAGATTCAAAGGTGAAACTGCCTTTGAATGTCAAATGGTGAACACACACAAGAGGGTTTGCTCTTCTGTTGAGGTAGATAGATTAGCGTCGAGAACAGAGAGGGGAGACCAGTTTCCACACACAAAGAGAGGGGTCCTGGCATCTTGGGAGTTGGCAGAGTAGTGCACTCTAGGATAGTTAGATGCCACACTTTGCAGGAAGTCGTCATAAGGCAGGGAGGGTCCTAGTAGCCCAATGACTAGAACTAATACATTCCTGAGGACACTTTCTGGGCACAAATATGGCACCCCTGGCACCTAGACCTCTGATAATATCTGGGCTAGAGGACCAAAGAGTGACTGCCCTGCTGTTCCCTAAACCTGGCAAGAGAGGCTGCCCCAACTGCTGGACTGCGCTTACTGATCTATGGGCTAGCAAAGAGAGGACTGTGGTGTTTGGCTGCTGCTGACCGCCGACGTGGAATCAGAATGACAAAGTCCTGACACTCAAAAGTAGCACAGAGTCTGCTGGACCTGGGAGAGGTGTCAGAAGGCAGTACGGCAGCTCAAGATAGACACTAGCTTTCACCGAAGGGAACCGCTGGTTACACTGTGACCAGAAGTCCAGTGGCAACCAGACTTTTGCTGTACCAAAGAGGACTTTGAGGGTCATCGACCCCTGTGGCCAAAGCCCCCCCTCCTGGACCATGAACAGGGAAGTAGCCCCAAGAAGACCCCCGTCAACTGCACAACGTCCTCAGCATCCTGTATCTCTTGCATCAAGACCACTTCATTATAGCCTACAGCAGGTCGCCCATAGAACCTGGAGCTGGACTTGAGACTGCTTTGGTGGCAAGGTAACTGTCCAACAACTCATCAGTAGAGTTGGTCACCCAAAGCGGGCCGGAGAAGTCGGGAATAACTCTTTAAAAGTTTTCAAGGAGGGTCGTGGCCAAGATGGCAGACGGGTGAGACATGTCTTCAGGTCTCTCCGCTCCCCGTCGCCGGGCACAACCGCCCAGAGCCATGTAGCAGAGTGGGTGAGCTCCCAGAGCACACCGCCACCTCATTGCACTGCCAGAGAGTTATCCGTACACACGTGGTGGTCCCGACATGCTGTTTTCCATCAGCACAAGACACTGAGCAGAGCCACAGGAGCCGAGGCCTCTACAGCAGCAGACTCAAGTGAGCCGGACCCCGGCTCGTGTCTCCTGGTGGGGCAGGCAGGGTCTTCAGGTGCTCCGGCCGGGGTACTCCCCTTGGAACCACCGCCACCAGCGACGTCCTGACCCGAACTCAGCCAGACACTGGAATACAGCACCGAAGCTAATCAGACCGACGCGGGAGGGCGGAACACTGGCCTCTACAGAGCACAGCCGAAGTTGGGAGTCGGTGCCGGCATGGTGGGCCTGAAGCCGGTAGCCCTCCCCCCGGGGCAGTACCCCACTGACCTGAAGAAGGGGCAGAACGGCACCTACGCGGTAGGCACAACCCTGGGGGGAGCCTGATTATCACTGACTGGTCATCTCTGCCCGACGGGCCTCCCAGATGGAGAGGCCTTGTCCTCAGAAAGGAAGGGGATCCTGCGCTATAATAGAGTGAGATGGCCCCTCACCCCCAAGGACCACACAGCGGGACTGTAGTGGAGAGAGGGCTCCAGGGAGCAAGGCGGCGCAAGCCCTCTCTATCCTTCTGGCCCCTGGAACCCGTCAACAATCGCTCCCCCAGGCATTCTCCCTTCCTCATAGGGGCCACAGAACACTGGCAGCTAGGTCCTGATCCCCGGACACCGCTCAAAGCCCACGGCTGGACGCACTGACTGCCCCCACCCACCGGGCGCCCTAGGTGCCGGGAGGCCCAGGGCCCTTGCTTCGACAGGCGGGCCCGCGCCCGTGCTTGCACACAAGCTATGAGGAGGCTCAGTGGCAGCGGCTGCACCGGACCTTCCTGGCAGAATGAACGACTACCCCCGACCCACTGGACCTGAGTGGGGGCTACTTTGACAAGAGATACCAACCCATCACTCATAAGCAGGGGGGCCCTAACATAAACTGCCATCCTGAGTCATTCGGACCCCATTGATTACACTTGGTGAGGGGCCTGCTTCTGCCCTCGGCGCCTCTCGGCTCGCCTGGCCCTCGGGCTCCCGGATCACCTCCTGGTATGGCCACCGGGAAGGGAAAGAAAGACCAAAACCTAAAGGCATGCTACTCAAATCCCTGGGGGCCAGACAGGGGATGCTGTGCCGGCACCGACCATTGATGGGACTCCCAGCGCCGGGGCTTCAGAGGAACCGATCACTCGCCCCTACCTGGAGGCGCTCTTCGCCTCTCTGCGCGAGGATCTCCAGTCCTTTAAGGAGGAGCTTGCTAGTGAGCTGAAAGACGTCTGCCGTGACATAGACGGTCTGGGGGACAGGGTCTCAACTCTGGAGGATCACGAAGCGGACAAAGAGGAGGAAATAGAACAACTCCAACAGGAAATCCTCAACCTCAGAGACCAACAGCTGGACCTACAGGCCCATGCTGAAGACCTGGAGAATAGATCACGCCGGAATAACCTCCGCATACGGGGCGTTCCATCCAGGGCAGAGAGATCAGACATCTCCTCCTTCGTAAAAGAACTCTTCCGATCGATACTGGAGGCCCCCCCAGACCTGGACATCAAATTAGATCGCATGCACAGAGTTGGTCCCAGGCGACCATCTACTGCCCTTCCACCCAGCATACTGACGTGCGTCCATGATTTCCCTCTGAAGGAGCGCATCCTCCAGTGGGCGAGAGATAAACACTCAAATCAGTTTCAGGGACACAGCCCGGTCCTCTACCAAGATCTTGCAGCCATAACCCTTCAGAAGCGCAAAGCCTTCTGCCCCATCACCACCCACCTTCAAGAGGTAGGAACACAGTACTCGTGGGGGCACCCCTTCCGCCTGGTCTTCCGCCTTGAAGGGACACTACACCAGCTTTGCTCGTTGGAGGAGGAGCGCTGCGTACTGGATCTCAAGGATAGCTCACCAGTGCCCACACAGGGCGGAAACCATAATCGAGACAGATGGAGAGCCTGCAGCTGGAGGGGCGCAGGATCTTCTCCTATTGAACTTTGCCTAGACCCAGAAATCATGGCCAAGGAGTGGCAGGCCATCCTAGAATTGCTGGCTGGAGTCCCGACCGGATCAGCAGCATCATGAAACTTTATGATCTGGCCCCTTTCTCTGCTGCTCCCCTTTTCCTCTCCTTTTTTCTCTTTTCCTGCTGTCCTGTCTGCTCTGGGATGGGGGGACCCGGGCGGGAAGGGAGGTGGGCCGCAGCCGTTGACACCCCTATTTGGTGAACATACCATGAGACTGCACGACATGGACGTTGACAAACGTCATATTTCTCTTTTATTGTTTATGCCAACCAGTTGGGCGGCTTATTGTTCCTTTTTGTTGGACCCGGGGACTGTTTTTGTGAGCCTTTGTCACTGTCCCCTATACCTAAGACCTTCTTACTCTCCCCCGTCCGCTTACCCTTTCCGGGGAAGGGGGGGGGTTCAATAGCTGCCTGCATTGCGCTGCCTTATGTCTGACCAATTAGTGGTTCTCACCCTCAATGTTAAAGGCCTCAACCACTCTCTGAAGAAGAGCACTATTCTTTCCTATTTGGAGCACTCTGTGG
This sequence comes from Calotriton arnoldi, assembly GCA_963921515.1. Lineage (NCBI taxonomy): Eukaryota > Metazoa > Chordata > Amphibia > Caudata > Salamandridae > Calotriton > Calotriton arnoldi. The sequence goes on from CAWUFW010001928.1 coordinate 1,606,951, forward strand.
CACACATCTGCTTATTACAGGAGATGCACCTTCTCCCCAAAGAAGAACACAGGCTCTGCTCTAAGGCCTTCCCTTACCAGTACTTTTCATCTCTACCTAATAAATCAGCCGGGGTGGCCATCCTGGTCTCTCGCCAATTCCGGGGAAAGGTAGGTCCCAAACAGGCCAAAATAAAAGGTAGGTTGGTCCTAGCTCTGAAGGCCACCAGGTGGAGTCTCATGGTGAGGCCTTATTTCCTAAGACCAGTACTTCTGTCTTGTCAGAGTTAAGTTTCAAGCAGTAGGTCCTCATCCACTCTGCTACCATTGACATGCAGTTGGTGAAGTTGGTTATGTTGGTTGTTGTCTTGTCTGTTAGTGAGAGGATGAGTTGGGTGTCATCGGCGTAGGAGACAATGGTGATGTTTTGTGATGTGATGATGTTGGTGAGCGGTGTCATTAAGACAGTGAACAGGGTGGAGCTGATGGGTGATCCTTGGAAGACTCTGCAGATCAGGTTCTTGGTCTCTGAAGTGAAGGGTGACAATCTTACCTTTTGAGTTCATCCAGTGAGGAAGGAGCAGTTTTTCAGGAGGAGAAGAGTCAAAGAACATTGGTTGTGGAACAAGGTGGGGAGATATATGTGGAGTGTTGATGTGGGGCACTTAACCTTTTGCTTAAACTGCCTGAAGCCTCATTCTGTCTCTCTTTTCCCTACACTTGAACCTATCTGTACCACTCATCTTTACTTTAATGTGCCTATGGGTCATGTACAGAGCTGATATTACATTGGGTCAGCTAAGATGGAATACAGTTCTTAAATGCAACTTTGGTGAGTTGCAGTAAAGTGCAAAATAGGGCACTGAGGTAATATTTTGTTATGCATAGAGAACCTTTTAGTAGACCTTTAAGCTGTAACTATGCTATCCTGTTTTAGGTTTAAACCTACAGTAACTGATAAATGCCCACCGAAAAGGAAATAGCCTGCACCAGTGTAAACATATACATACTGAAAAAACACCTGCACAACCACAAACTAAATGCCATTCAAAGAAAGGAAAAGGAGAGTGAAAGAGCCATTTTTATTTCTTCCTGAAGGGGCCAATACAATGTAACTTTGTTATACAAGGTAGAAGCAAGAAAGACTGGGCTAACATTATTCTGCTTGAGTTTTGTTGTTTAGGGATGGCACTAAAATATTGTTTCTTCTTCCTTTTGCTTTTTCAGTTTTGTGGTCTTTGGTCTAAAGAAGCTTGTTTTATGTCTTATTTAATTATTTTATAAACTGTAGAGAATCAGGAAATATCAAAATCATATTTAATTTGATTCTTTCACTGGTAGGTAAAATGGCTGGTTTCATAATAATATTTCCCAAAATGTACCATCACAATTCCCACAGACAGAGAATGAGTAAAACCCTTTTGTACATCAGCCCCCTTTTCTAGTGAGTCAGTATTGATAGTAGGTGAATTGCCAAACACCCCAGGCTTCAAACATTCAATGCAAGGTGTAGTGACAGGTATATTTGAAATGAGTTCTGTCACCAATCTGGGATAGTGGTGAAAACATGGCACCAGACTTTTAGAAAACATGGAACGCAGTGCCACTTGGAATGCTGCTGCAAAAAGTTCTTACCAAGTTCAACAAAGATTGGAGTGATATTGTATTTATTTGCAGTGATTCAGCTACGTATATGAAAAAGTTGTGTGATGACCTGTCAAAATCGATACCTGAGGTGAAGTGCTTCCCTGTAAGAGATCCTTGTCACTTGCTAGATGGTATGCTGAAAGCATCTTTACAATCTTCTGAGTTAATAAAGAATGCTATTGACTTTGTAGTCGATTCTGGTACACTGATTCGTTATGCACAGGAACTAAAACGCAAATATTTCTCATTTTGTGCTTTGTGTGGCATCAAAGAGTCATCCCAACTGTGTCATTTAGCCAGTGGTTCTCAGTCCTAGAGGCCGTGAATGCTATATTATCCATGTGGCGACCGTTTACAGAATGTTTGCTTAATGATGATGCCAAAGGCAAGAAATGTGAGAATCTTCTGTCGCATAATGATAATGGTGTGAAAATAAGTACCCTCTACTGCATTCTTAGATTTTTACAGGAAAACATGACTGCTGTAGTGGACATAATCAAAAAACTAGAGCCTGAATACACCCTTGTCTTGATGTGGAACATCTCCTTGAGAGTAGGCTGGGTGACACTTTTAGAGACTTTGGCACTGCAACATGTTCCATGTTAGAATGCTTGCCACTTGGTAAGCAAAGAAATGTTGAGGAGCAATTCAGGAAATTTTATTGTACAATGTATGAGAAATGGCTTGCTGTGATGCATAAAAATGTCCCTTCACCTACCAGGGCTTTTGAAGTCAATGAAACCTCACTGTGGTACTCTGAATAAGTTCTAGATTCCATCCGTAAAGGGGAATTTTCTCAGAGCTTTGAAAAGTACTGCTTCATTTTTGACCGCCTCAATAACTCTGAGGGTATATGCGCCCAGTTCAACGCATATGTTGCAGAACCTGTCCCAGAGATTTGCAGCAATCTTCAGGTGCACCAGTATTGGCATGGAAAGCTATTTCAGTGGCCAGAGTTAGCAAATTGTTTACTAGATGTTTTGGCGTTGCACGTCTCAAGTGCCAATGTTGAGAGGGCCTTTTCACAGATAAAAGTTTACATGGGAAGGAAAGAGTGAGTGCGCATGACCAAAGATTCAATGAAGAAGTATTGAATAGTGTACTACAATAAGTTTGATTTGTAAAAATGTATTTGGACCTCATGTACACTGTATATACACTGTCTATATACCAAGCACTATCAGGGCTGAAAGCAAGCAATAATAAAAGCAAAACGTTCCATAAACACAGTAAAAACACGGTTTCGGTTGTTTTTAATGGTGCGAAAATGTATAACCACTGATACCCACTGTTTTTTAAGGTATTGAAATCACTAGAAAGCTCTGAAAAAACGAAGGGTGAGCGGAGTTGGCAGAGTGCCACCACGCAGAGTTCCACGGAGTTGCCTAAAAACTCTGCTCCGCTCCACCTGCATTGGCAGGCAGTGAGCACTTACCTGGTCTGGCGTTCTCTGCCATGCCCGGGCAGCCCTCCTCCTCGCCGTGGTCTCCTCGCCATCTACCGGTGGTAGTTTAGCAAACCCCTACGTTGTACGTCTTGAAGATGTACAATGTAGGGGTTTGCTAAATTATCACCGGCGGACGGCGAGGAAGAGGGCAGCCCGGGCATGGCGGAGAACGCCAGACCAGGCAAGTGCTGGTCCCTTACTCCAGTCCTTACCCCTTGGGTGGGCGTCGCAGGGGAAAACTCCACTACGCGACGGAGTCGGAGTTTTTGCCCGAACTCGCGTTCCCAGCGGAGGGCAGAGTTGGCAAAACTCTGCAAACTCCGCTGGCGGAGCGGAGTTCGGCACCCACTGTTAGAAAAAAACCACACCAGAACTTACCAAAAATAGAAACTGAAAACAGGAAAGCCTAGCTGTAACCCACAATTGTGTGTGGGGCCGACCTGTGGGCATAGTTGGCCTCTTGGCCTTCACCTTTTGGTTCTGCTACCCGCTTGCCTATTCAATTAGAGTTTAAGTTGAGTGCTTGGGTTGGAAACATTTAACAATATGCATAATTATTTTGCAGTTCAAAATCATTGTGTATACCTAAAACTGTGTTTTGTGTTTCTGCTCTTACATGCCTACAGGTGCATGTTTAATGTGAACTTTGGAGGGGTCAAATTACTAATCCCACACCCATGTAAGCAAAGGTAGGAAACGTTTTGCACATTGGAGGGGCCAGAGTTACTATTCCCACTCCAATCTAAACAACAATAGGGAAAGTGTTGGACTTTGGAGGGGTTAGATTTACTATTTACACTCCAATATGAGCAACAGTAGGGGAAGTTTTGGACTTTGGAGAGATCAGGTTTAGTATTCCCACTCGTAATTTTTTTAAATAAAACTTTTAAATATGGACCAAAAATGTAAATGTTAAACGACCTTTAAAATAATAAACATATTAATTAGATATAAAGCAAATAAAATAAAATGTAAAACATATTTTATATTACAAATAGAAACAATTCCTTAAAAAAATATTAATTAAAACACTTCCTACTCTACTATCCTACAAAATGAATATGGCAAACAATTAAATGAATACCAATAAATACATAATATAAAAATGAAAAATTATAACGATTACATTAATATTTAAATACAACATACACATTTAATTAAATTAATAAATATAACATTAATTAACACAATCAAAAAATAAATTGATCTGCAAATAAACAATGAATAAAAAATCAAATAATAATTAAAATAACAATCAATGTGTTTATATAATTATTAATTAAATGAATACATTACATTAAAAATTTATTATAAATTAAAAATAGTAATTTACTTGTTAAGCAAGCATTAGTAAATGTATTAGGTTTCACCTATGTGATTAATAATAAGTTGTTTTTTTTGTAAGGTGTAGCTTGCTGAGTAGTTGTACAATATAAGTTACCGAAAGTCTGTTAAAGTGTTATGACTTGTTTATGTACAAAAAGGCAATATATTGTGCTGTTACTAGTGGTTTAGTGCGGGTAAGTAATAGCAAATTTTTGAAGAATTAAATGAAAGAGGGAAATAATAGTTAATTGAGGTAATGGCAATAATATGTGTTTAATGGAGTTCTGACAGCTTTTGGGTCCAGTACCACTGCACCTGCTGCACCATTCAAATCATGCCCCTAGTGCCTGCAAGATAACCGCATTTGTGACTGCCTGTTTAGTGGTAAAATATAGCAATATTTGTTTTTTAGAGGATTTATAGTTTAGAGGAGTTCCTAGGGCTTTGGGTCCCGGTGTAACTGCACCTGCTGCACCATTGAAATCATGACCCTAGTGCCTGCAAGATAACTGCACTTGTGACTGCTTATTTAATAGTTAAATATAGCAATATTTGGTGTTTAGAGTAGTTTTGACAACTTTTGGCCCCGGTGCCACTGCACCTGCAGCACCATTGAAATATTGACCCTTGTGCCTGCGAGATAACTGCACTTGTGACTGCCTGTTTAGTAGTAAAATGTAGCAATATTCTGCATTTATTGGGGTTTCTAGAGCTTTTGGCCCTGGTGCCACTGCACCCGCTGCACCATCAAATCAAGCCCCTTTTAACTGAAAGATAACTGCAATTGTGTCTGCCTGTACAGTAGTAAAATATAGCAATATTAGGTGTTTAGAGGAGTTCTGACAACTTTTGGGCCCCATGCCAAACCTGCTGCACCATTTAAATCATGACCCCGTTGCCTGCTAGGTAACTGCACTTGAGACTGCTTGTTTAGTAGTAAAAAATAGCAATATTAGGTGTTTAGTGGGGGTGCCTAGAGCTTTTGGTCCTGGTGCTACTGCACCTGCTGCACCATTCAAATCATGACCCTATTTCCTGATCGATAAATGCCCTTGTGACTGTCTTATTTAGTAGTAAAATTTAGCAATAATCTGGGTTTAGGGGGATCCCTAGAGCGTTTGGCCCCCGTGCCACTGCATCTGCTGCACCATTCAAATCAAGTCCCTTTTAACTGCAAGGTAACTGCAATTCTGACTGCCTCTTTAGTAGTTAATTATAACAATATTATGGGCCTCATTACAATGAGACTCTTAAAGCCTTCGAGCACAGTTCAGAGGCTTTCGGAGTCTCATCGCGGTTTCAAAACCAACTGCCTCATTACAATGGAGGCTGTTGGTTTTGAAACGGGCCGAACATTCTGGCTGGCTTCTAATGGGCTCAAGGAGCCCGTCTGCCAGTCGGAACCGGCACGTAATCCCAATGGATGACGTTTTACGCCGTCCGGATTACGATGTCGGTTTCCAGCTTTCTGACATGGAAATTCTGTCGGAAAGTGACTCTAGGGGCCCCTAGCAGGGCCCCCTTCAGCCAGCGGCCACCAGTTGGAGGCCGAGGGGGCACCTATGGTGCCCCCCTGTTCATCCCTGCACCATGTGGCAGGCACCGTGAGGAGCCTGTCATGCGGTGCAGGGATGAACACAAACTCCCTTTTCTGTATGGGAGCTTGTGGTGCGGCCGGTTTCCAACCACAGCACAAGCTCCCATACAGAAAAGGGAGCTTGCGACCGCACCATGTGCGGTCGCATCAAAATTCAGCAGTCAGGACCGCCGACCGGAGGTCGGTCAGACCCATATCCGCAACGGAGTCGGGCGAACGCAAGTCCGTCTGATATCGAAATAAGGCCCTATGTGTTTAGAGGAGTTCGGACAACTTTTGGGCCCCGGTGCTTGTGCACCTGCTGCACCGTTCGGATCATGACCATGTTGTCTGCAAGGTAACTGCACTTGTGGCTGCCTGTTTAGTAGTAAAATATAGCATAGCTATTGTATTTTAACTTTATTTTTAACGTGCAATGTTTATTACAACATTTAGATTTTGATCATAATGACCAAATAGATTAAGTTGAAAAGATCAATCCGATAATGCATACAAAGTGCAAAGAAAGGTACTGAGGCATGAATAGGAAATGCCACACACGTTCTAAGGCTAAAGCATCTGCTTTAAACAACTAAGTAATAAAAAGCAAGCATTCCAGCATACTGTTAGAAGTTGTCTGCCTTTTCTGTGGGAAGAGATCTTATCTTGACAGTGAATGGGGCTAAAACAGTGAGAACAGTTTATTAGAAGTATCGTAAATGCATGCAGCCAGGGAAGTTAACAAAAAAGTCCCACACAAAAGCGAATTAATACAATAATTTGCCTTTGGGAACTGATACGAGCCTCCTTTTAAGATATATTAAATACAAGAGATTTCACAAGCACTGTGCAGGTGAAACCTAAAATGTCCCACTCTAATCCCCCTACAATCCCAACAACCTCTTTCTAAATGAATAATTTATAATTAAATTAAACAAAATACAGTGCATATAAAAATATACAGAATATACAAAAACAAATTAAACATAAATACTGCTACGATGCTAATACCTTCTAATATTGCAATAACTAAAATGTATCAAACAAATTAGAAAACTATAATATATACAACTTTATTTAAAAAAAAAAAAAGGTTATTCTTACCTTTGATATTAAATCCCACAATATTCTTAACATCACAACTTTCTGGCCACAATATTTGTGACCCACAATATTTTTGATTTAATATTTTGGTCAAACACCACTAAATAAACTGAGAGAGGTACCATACCTCAGTCATTGGCTGTAGCAAGTGGCATTCACATTTTGAATAATTCACTTTACATCTATTAGAAGAGTGCCAATGCATCAGTCATTTTATTGCTGCAGGATCTGTTTGAGTCAGCATCAGAAGGAGCAAACTTTTTTTATTGTGGTGCTTATTCCTGTACAGAGGCATTAGGCTTTCCTTCCTATCAACAGTGCAAAAGGCATCATATCTTGCCACACTCATTATGTACTTTTTTCTATAATACTGGTGTTTGACATGTATCAGTCTTACGGTTCCTCCATCACCTACCGGTGCCGGAGATTGCTGTGCTTCGAAGGCCTGTGCTTTTCAGATGTAGGAGTGCTGCTATCTTCCCCTCATTCACAACATATGATCCCCATTCACTCCTAGGCCATCTGGGGCAACACCCAGGATACACTTAACCCCTTAGCTGCTAGGCCTTTTCCCCTCCTGTGCTAAGCCTTTTTTTGGCTATTTGGGGTAGTTCGCGCTTAGGCCCCTGTAACTTTTTGACCACATAACGTATCCAAGCCAAATTTGCGTCCTTTTTTTCCAACATCATGGGGATTCTAAAGGTACCCAGGGTTTGTGGATTCCCCTGGAGGGACCCAGAAATTAGCCAAAATACAGCTAAATTTTGGTTTTTGGGGAAAAATGCGAAAAAAGGGCTACAGATGAAAGCGTCTGGTTTTTCCCTGCAAATGGCATCAAAAGGGGTTGTGGTGATGAAATCACCATCTTCCCAGATTTCAGGGACAAGCAGACTTTTGTCAGAAAACCAAAATTTTTTACACAGTTTTGGCATTTTTCTGGGACATAGTCTATTTTTGCTATTTTTTGTGCTTTCAACCTCCTTCCAGTTAATGGTAGAAATGGGTATGAAAGCAATAATGGATCCTGGAAAGCCATACATTTCTGAAAAGTAGACAAAATTCTGAATTCAGCAAGGGGTCATTTGTGTAGATCCTTCAAGTTTTCTTTATAGAAACAAACAGTTAAATATAGAAAAAATTGAAAATTAGTTGAAAAAATCAGCCATTTGTGTCAACGTTTTCACCTGTAACTTCTTCTAATTATGACAGCTATTTGAAAGCAATATACCGTTACATCCGCTGGACCTTTTTGGTTGTGGCGATATATAGGACTTGTAGGTTCACCAAGAACCCGACGAACCCAGAGCCAATAACTGAGCAGCGTCTTGCAATGGTTTTTTATTATGTGCCGGGTATATAGCAATTATTCTGGGAAAATTTATACATGGAAAAATCGGTATGAAAGACACCTATGTATTTCTGAAATGGGAACAAAATATAGAGTTTAGAAATAGTAGATATTTGCACATTTCCGAAATTGGGAGTACCCATACTAGCATGAGAATTATAGGACATTTTTCAAAATGACTTCTTTTTTACACATTGTCTTTCATTTGGAAGGCAGAAATGCATCAAAAGTCAATAGATAATAACAGTTGCTCTACAATTTTGTGTTACCCTAAATCTCCCGATAAAAATGGTACCTCACTTGTGTGGGTAGGCCTAGTGCCTGCGACAGGAAACGGCCCAAAGCGCAACGTGTACACACCACATTTTCACAGTGAAAAATGACCCTTTTTTGCAAAGTGCCTAGCTGTAGTTTTTTAACCCTAGCTCTGCCGGCACCTAGGAAACCTAGCAAACCTATACATTTTTGAAAACTAGACACCCAGGGAATCCAGTATGGGGTGACTTGACTGGCTCTCACCTGGTTCTGTTACCCAGAATCCCTTGCAAACCTAAAATATTGTCAAAAAAACAAATGTTCCTCACTTTTCTGTGGTGGAAAGTTCTGGAATCTGCATGGATCCACAAAATTCCATGCACCCCGCTGCTTCCCAAAGTCTTTCGAGAAAAGCGGTACCTCACTTGTGTGGGTAGGCCTAGTGCCCGCGACAGGAAACGGCCCAAAACGCAACGTGGACACACCACATTTTCACAGTGAAAAATTACCCCTTTTTGCAAAGTGCCTAGCTGTAGTTTTTGAACCCCTAGCTCTGCCGGCACCTAGGGAAACCTAGCAAACTTATACATTTTTGAAAACTAGACACCCAGGGGAATACAGGATGGGGTGACTTGACTGGCTCTCACCAGGTTCTGTTACCCAGAATCCCTTGCAAACCTAAAAAATTGTCCAAAAAAACACATTTTCCTCACTTTTCTGTGGTGAAAAGTTCTGGATTCTGCATGGATCCACAAACTTCCACCCACCCCGCGTTCCCCAAAGTCTTCCGAGAAAAATGGTACCTCACTTGTGTTGGGTAGGCCTAGTGCCCGCAACAGGAAACAGCGACAAACGCAACGTGGACACACCACATTTTCACAGTGAAAAATGACCCTTTTTTTGCAAAGTGCCTAGCTGTAGTTTTTAACCCTAGCTCTGCCGGCACCTAGGGAAACCTAGCAAACCTATACATTTTTGAAATCTAGACACCCAGGGGAATCCAGGATGGGGTGACTTGACTGGCTCTCACCAGGTTCTGTTACCCAGAATCCCTTGCAAACCTAAACAATTGTAAAAAAACACATTTTCCTCACTTTTCTGTGGTGGAAAGTTCTGGAATCTGCGTGGATCCACAAAAATTCCACCCACCCCGCATTCCCCAAAGTCTTCTGAGAAAAATGGTACCTCACTTGTGTGGGTAGGCCTAGTGCCCGCGTCAGGAAACGACGCAAAACGCAACGTGGACACACCCCAATTTCACTGTGAAAAATGACCCTTTTTTGGCAAAGTGCCTAGCTGTAGTTTTTGAACCCTAGCTCTTCCGGCACCTAGGGAAACCTACCAAACCCACACATTTCTGAAAAGTAGACACCCGGCGGATTCCAGGGAGGTATGGCTTGCGTGGATCCACCAACGTTTTCTTACCCAGAATCCCCTGCAAACCTGAAATTTTGCTGAAAAAATCACTTTTTTCACACATTTTTGCGTGGGAAAGTTGTGGCATCACCGGGCTGACACAAATTTCCTACCACCCAGCGTTCCCCCATGTCTCCCGATAAAAATGGTGCCTCCACTCGGGTGGGAGGCCCAAGTACGCGCGACAGGCAAGGGCCCAAAACGTATTGAGGCGACATCAAAATTGCCTATCAGAAGACGACCTGGTTTTGCAAGGGGGTCCCATGACTTTTGGCCCGGGGCTCGGCGGCCACCAAGGAAACCTAGCAAACCCACACATTTCTGAAAAAGTAGACACCCGGGGATTCCAGGAGGTATGGCTTGTGTGGATCCATCAACGTTTTCTTACCCAGAATCCCCTGCAAACCTGAAATTTTGCTGAAAAATCACTTTTTCACACATTTTTGTGTGGGAAAGTTGTGGCATCACCAGGCTGACACAAATTTCCTACCACCCAGCGTTCCCCCAGGTCTCCCGATAAAAATGGTGCCTCACTCGGGTGGGAGGCCCAAGTACTGCAGCGACAAGCAAGGGCCCAAAACGTATTGAGGCGACATCAAAAATGCCTATCACAAAACGACCTGGTTTTGCAAGGGGGTCCCATGACTTTTTGGCCCGGGGCTCGATGGCCACCTAGGGAAAACTAGCAAACCCACACATTTCTGAAAAGTAGACACCTGGGGGATTCCAGGGAGGTATGGCTTGCGTGGATCCACCAACGTTTTCTTACCCAGAATCCCCTGCAAACCTGAAAGTTTGCTGAAAAAATCACTTTTTTCACACATTTTTTGTGTGGGAAAGTTGTGGCATCACCGGGATGACACAAATTTCCTACCACCCAGCGTTCCCCAGGTCTCCCGATAAAATGGTGCCTCACTCGGGTGGGAGGCCCAAATACTGCGCGACAGGCAAGGGCCCAAAACGTATTGAGGCGACATCAAAATTGCCTATCAGAAGACGACCTGGTTTTGCAAGGGGGTCCCATGACTTTTTGGCCCGGGGCTCGGTGACCACCGAGGAAACCTAGCAAACCCACACATTTCTGAAAAGTAGACACCCGGGGATTCAGGGAGGTATGGCTTGCGTGGATCCACCAACGTTTTCTTACCCAGAATCCCCTGCAAACCTGAAATTTTGCTGAAAAATCACTTTTTTCACACATTTTTGTGTGGGAAAGTTGTGGCATCACCAGGCTGACACAAATTTCCTACCACCCAGCGTTCCCCAGGTCTCCCGATAAAAATGGTGCCTCACTCGGGTGGGAGGCCCAAGTACGCGCGACAGGCAAGGGCCCAAAACGTATTGAGGGCGACATCAAAAATGCCTATCACAAAACGACCTGGTTTTGCAAGGGAGTCCCATGACTCTTTGGCCCGGGGCTCGGCGGCCACCTAGGGAAACCTAGCAAACCACACATTTCTGAAAAGTAGACACCCGGGGATTCCAGGGAGGTATGGCTTGCGTGGATCCACCAACGTTTTCTTACCCAGAATTCCCTGCAAGCCTGAAATTTGCTGAAAAAAATCACTTTTTCACACATTTTTGTGTAGGAAAGTTGTGGCATCACCAGGATGACACACATTTCCTACCACCCAGCGTTCCCAGGTCTCCCGATAAAAATGGTGCCTCACTTGGGTGGAGGCCCAGAAGTACGCGTGACAGGCAAGGGCCCGAAAAGTATTGAGGCGACATCAAAATTGCCTATCACAGAATGACCTGGTTTTGCAAGGGGGTCCCATGACTTTGGCCCGGGCTCGGCGGCCACCTAGGGAAACCTAGCAGACCCACACATTTCTGAAAAGTAGACACCCAGGGATTCCAGGGAGGTATGGCTTGCGTGGATCCACCAACGTTTTCTTACCCAGAATCCCCTGCAAACCTGAAATTTTGCTGAAAAAATCACTTTTTTCACACATTTTTGCGTGGGAAAGTTGTTGCATCACCGGGCTGACACAAATTTCCTCCACCACCCAGCGTTCCCCATGTCTCCCGATAAAAATGGTGCCTCACTCGGGTGGGAGGCCCAGAAGTACGCCTAGCGACAGGCAAGGGCCCAAAACGTATTGAGGCGACATCAAAATTGCCTATCAGAAGACGACCTGGTTTTGCAGGGGTCCCATGACTTTTGGCCCGGGGCTGGCGGCCACCGAGGAAACCTAGCAAACCCACACATTTCTGAAAAGTAGACACCCGGGATTCCAGGGAGGTATGGCTTGCGTGGATCCACTAACGTTTTCTTACCCAGAATCCCCTGCAAACCTGAAATTTTGCTGAAAAAATCACTTTTTCACACATTTTTGTGTGGGAAAGTTGTGGCATCACCAGGCTGACTCAGATTTCCTAGCCACCCAGCGTTCCCAGGTCTCCCGATAGAAATGGTGCCTCACTCGGGTGGGAGGCCCAGAATGCTCGCGACAGGCAAGGGCCCAAAACGTGATTGAGGCTGACATCAAAATGCCTATCACAAAACGACCTGGTTTTGCAAGGGGGTCCCATGACTTTTGGCCGGGGCTCGGCGGCCACCTAGGGAAACCTAGCAAACCCACACATTTCTGAAAAGTAGACACCCGAGGATTCCAGGGAGGTATGGCTTGCGTGGATCCACCAATGTTTTCTACCCAGAATCCCTGCAAACCTGAAAGTTTGCTGAAAAAATCACTCCTTTCACACATTTGTGTGGGAAAGTTGTGGCATCACCGGGATGACACAAATTTCCTACCACCCAGCGTTTCCCAGGTCTCCCGATAAAAATGGTGCCTCACTCGGGTGGGAGGCCCAAGTACCGCGACAGGCAAGGGCCCAAAACATTTTGTGATAGGCAATTTCAATGTTGCCTCAATACGTTTTGGGCCCATGCCTGTTGCGGGTACTTGGGCCTCCCACCCGAGTGAGGCACTCATTTGTATCGGGAGACCTGAGGAACGCTGGGTGGTAGGAAATTTGTGTCATCCGGTGATGCCACAACTTTCCCACACAAAAATGTGTGAAAAAAGTGATTTTTTTCACCAAAATTTCAGGTTTGCAGGGGATTCTGGGTAAGAAAACGTTGGTGGATCCACGCAAGCCATACCTCCCTGGAATCCCCGGGTGTCTACTTTTCAGAAATGTGGGTTTGCTAGGTTTCCTAGGTGGCCACGCGAGCCCGGGCCAAAAAGTCATGGGACCCCTTGCAAAACCAGGTCGTTTTGTGATAGGCATTTTGATGTTGCCTCAATGACGCTTTGGGCCCTTGCCTGTCACTGCGTACTGGGCCTCCCACCCGAGTGAGGCACCATTTTTATCGGGAGACCTGGGAGACGCTGGGTGGTAGGAGATTTGTGTCAGCCTGGTGATGCCACAACTTTCCCACACAAAAATGTGTGAAAAAGTGATTTGTTTCACCAAAATTTCAGGTTTGCAGGGGATTCTGGGTAAGAAAACGTTGGTGGATCCACACAAGCCATACCTCCCTGAATCCCCGGTGTCTACTTTTCAGAAATGTGTGGGTTTGCTAGGTTTCCCTAGGTGGCCACCGAGCCCCAGCTAAAGAGTCATGGGACCCCCTTGCAAGACCAGGTCGTCTTCTGATAGGCAATTTTGATGTCAAGCCTCAATACGTTTTGGGCCCATGCCTGTTGCGTGGTACTTCTGGGCCTCCCACCCGAGTGAGGCACCATTTGTATCGGGAGACCTGGGGGAGCGGCTGGGTGTAGGAAAATTTGTGTCAGCCCGATGATGCTACAACTTTCCTACACAAAATGTGTGAAAAAACTGACTTTTCAGCAAAATTTCAGGTTTCTGGGGGATTCTGGGTAAGAAAACGTTGGGGATCCACACAAGCCATACCTCCCTGGAATCCCCGGGTGTCTACTTTTCAGAAATGTGTGGGTTTGCTAGGTTTCCCTAGGTGGCCGCCGAGCCCCGGCCAAAAAGTCATGGGACCCCCTTGCAAAACCAGGTCGTCTTCTGATAGGCAATTTTGATGTCGCCTCAATACGTTTTGGGCCCATGCCTGTTGCGGGTACTTGGGCCTCCCACCCGAGTGAGGCACCATTTGTATCGGGAGACCAGGGGGAACGCTGGGTGGTAGGAAATTTGCGTCAGCCCAGTGATGCCACAACTTTCCCACACAAAAATATATGAAAAAAGTGATTTTTTTCTGTAAAAGTTCAGGTTTCTGGGGGATTCTGGGTAAGAAAACGTTGGTGGATCCACGCAAGCCATACCTCCCTGGAATCCCCCGGGTGTCTAGTTTTAAGAAATGTGTGGGTTTGGTAGGTTTCCCTAGGTGACCGCGAGCCCGAGCCAAAAAGTCATGGGACCCCTGCAAAACCAGGTCAGTCTTCTGATAGGCAATTTTGATGTCGCCTCAATACGTTTTGGGCCCTTGCCTGTCGCGAGTACTTGGGCCTCCCACCGAGTGATGCACCGTTTTTATCGGGAGACCTGGAGAACACTGGGTGGTAGGAAATTTGTTTCCAGCCCGGTGATGCCACAACTTTCCCACACAAAATGTGTGAAAAAGTGATTTTTTCAGCAAAATTTCAGGTTTCAGGGGATTCTGGGTAAGAAACGCTGAGGATCCACGCAAGTCATACCTCGCTGGAATCCCCGGGTGTCTAGTTTTCAGAAATGTGTGGGTTTGGTAGGTTTCCCAGCTGGCCGCCGAACCGGGCCAAAAACTTATGGGACCCCCCTTGAAACCAGGTTGGTTTGTGATAGGTAATTTTGATGTCGCCTCACTAGGTTTTAGGCCCTTGCCTGTTGCGGGTACTTGCCCCACCCACGCGTGTGAGGTACCATTTTTATCGGGAGACCAGGGGGAGCAGAAAGGCTGTAATGGTGGCAGGGATGTGGGCATTGGCGTGCCCACTTCGGGCAGCACCCACCCTAAAAACAAATGCGCAAAAAAAAATCCCTGGCGTCAAGTGGGCTTTCTGCCGCCCCGGGGGGGCAGAAATACTGTTATGGTGGCAAGGGTGTGGGGGCATTGGCGTGCCCATTTTGGGCAGCCCCACCCTAAAAAAATTGCAAAAAAAAATCCCTGGCGTTTAGTGGGCTTTCTGCCCCACCGGGGGGCAAATTGGGGCTACAGCCCCATCTGCCCCCAGGGCGGGGCAGAAAAGCTGTAATGGTGACGGGGGTGGGGGCATTGGCGTGCCCATTTTGGGCAGCCCCTACCCTAAAAAAAATTGCACAAAAAAAATCCCTGGTGTTTAGTGGGCTCTCTGCCCCACCGGGGGGCAGATTGGGGGCTACAGCCCCCATCTGCCCCCAGGGCGGGGCAGAAAGGCTGTAATGGTGATGGGGGTGGGGGCATTGGCGTGCCCGTTTTGGGCAGCCCCACCCTAAAAAAATTACACAAAAAAAATCACTGGCGTTTAGTGAGCTTTCTGCCCCCGGGGGCAGATTGGGGGCTACTGCCCCCATCTGCCTCCCAGGGGGCAGAAAGGCTGTAATGGTGGCGGGGGTGGGGGAATTGGCGTGCCTGTTTCGGGCAGCCCCCACCCAAAAAAAAACGCTCCAAAAAAAATCCCTGGCGTTTAGTGGGCTTTCTGCCCCACCGGGGGGGGGCAGATTGGGGGCTACAGCCCCCATCTGCCTCCCAGGGGGGTGCAGAAAGGCTGTAATGGTGACGGGGGGTGGGGGCATTAGCATGCCCATTTTGGGCAGCCCCCACCCTAAAAAAAAATGACACAAAAAAATCCCTGGCGTTTAGTGGGCTTTCTGCCCCCTGGGGCGGCAGATTGGGGGCTACTGCCCCCATCTGCCTCCCAGGGGGCAGAAAAGGCTGTAATGGTGGTGGGGGTGGGGGCATTAGCGTGCCCATTTTGGGCAGCCCCCACCCTAAAACAAATTGCACACACAAAAATCCCTGGCATTTAGTGGGCTTTCTGCCCCGGGGGCAGATTGGGGGCTACTGCCCCCATCTGCCTCCCAGGGGGGCAGAAAGGCTGTAATGGTGGCTGGGGGGTGGGGGCATTGGCGTGCCGTTTCGGGCAGCCCCCACCCTAAAAAATGCACCAAATAAAAATCCCTGGTGTCTAGTGGGCTTTCTGCCCCCGGAGGCAGAAAGACTAAACATTGGCAATTTTTGGGGGGAGCAAAAGCCCTTGCCCAAGGGGCCGCTCCCCCCTCCCTGGTGCCTTAGTGGGTGGATCCCTGCTTGGGGATCCACTGGGGAGGGGTACCATTGGAAAGGGGAGATGCTCCCCTTTCCAATGATACCTCTCCCGTCTTTTACGTGCTCAGGGGGCTGAGATAGCCCCCTGAGCACGTAGAAAGTGAAACTGAAATGAGCCTAAAGGCTCATTTTAGTTTCGTTTTCAGTGAAATGAAGTCAGCGCGACGTGCGCGCTGATCTTCATTTCACTGAAAGGGAGGGGGCCTCGGGAGCTGGGGAAGCTCTTCCCCAGCTCCCGAGGCTGTGGGAGAAAGGAAATCCCTCTGCTGTCTGCAGCAGAGGGATTTCGTGCCCCTGGCCTCATGACGGAATAGTTCCGTCATGAGCATCGAAGGGGTTAAAGCAAAATCCAGACGCTGCTATCATACTATTAGAGCAGCACCGGGATTGGCCTGAGCGGGCTGGTTTGACGCTCTGCTCAGGCACAGGGAGCTTGTGCCGTTTTTCCGCAGCTGGGTTAGAGAAACCTAAGTATGCATGTCTGTTTGGCCAAACAGACATCCGCACTTAAAAGTGCACATAGCACTTCATTCCTCCCCCCTCCCATGGCCCAGCCCCGTTCCTCCCTACACATGCTAGCTCAGTTAGCAGCTGAAAAAGAAAACAATAATAAAATATCATTTTATTTTTCAGCTGTTGGCTCGGGGCCAGTGGGGCAACGCTCCTCCGCCATTGCGGAGGAGCCACTGCTGTTATTGTCATAAGGGAGGACAGCTGCGGCACATGACAAAATGCTAGCCCTGAAAAACTCGAGGCAAATTCAAACATAGGGTCTCCTTTGGAATATGAATGATATTAGTGGCAAGATTCTGACATGATGTATGTCATTTTTTACATACCGACGCATCCATGGAATATGAGGAGCACACATGACAAAATGCTGGCCCTGGCACAATAAAGGCGATTTTTGACATATAGGGGCACCTATAGGACATTTTGAAAAAAATGAGGTCAACTCGTTGGAGCATCAGTTTTTATTAGCTTGGCACACCATGAAAAGGACTGTATTTTATACTTTTCTCGGGTGGGTAACACTCCCGAACTCCCTTAGAAAAGGAATTGCTGAGTTCTTTGCTTATTTACTCCAATTCATGGCAAGTATTACGCTCCAACACTTTCAGGGAACATCACTGTAGCCCAATATAGGTGGTATCTAAAATAAACAGTTGTCTGAATTGTTTTCTTATATTAATCAAGGGGTTAATTTGGAACTTCAGCAATGTCAATTATTGTGATGTCTTTCTGGGTTAAGGACATGTGACATCACTTTCGGGGAAAATTCAGGGTTATGGGTCATGTAATGTTACTTCCTATGATGTGATAAGGTCAAAGGCTGTGTGATGTCAGTTCCACTACCCCTGGTATTTTGGCGAATCAACACCCATGCAGCAGTGAACTCAGACCAGGCAGTGAGCACCATGATTCACCCACTGCGCTGCCTACACTCTTGTCCATGTCCGTCAGTCTTACACTGGTGCAGACACAGCGCTGAGTGAGGCCCAGCCACAAAAGATGATCGGTGCCATTGATGTGACGACTGCCTGAAGCAATGTATCCATATGTTGATATGTACTTCTTCTCAATAATGATGCATATAATACTGCCTGGGACCATTGATGCCTGACTCCATGCAGGGGACACAGCGGTATGTACTACTTGTAACCATTCATGTACGTACTGCTTGTAACTACTGATGCAAGTACTGCCAGGGACACTTGATGTATATGTTGGTTCAGATCACTGATGTATGCATTGCCTGGGGCCACTGATAAACGTACTGCATAATGCTATTGCTACAAATGGTACTATGCTGATGAAACAGCATGGAAAAGCAGTCAATATCATTTTTACAGTTTCTAGTTGTAAATGCATCCTGATACCAATGTAATTTCTGCCATAGTGCACCAGAGCTTTCTTAAAGTCATGTAACTGCCTAGCAACCAAAAAGCATTGTGACATTTTTAGCCATTTCTGGCTTTTTTAGAACACAGTAAGTTGTACGCTGGGAGCTCTGAACATACATTTACATTGTCAATAACTAAACTACAGGTCCCAGAATGTAATGTGATGCTGGTTATTGAAATGAACTAATTAAACCTTAATTAATTACACTTCAAGGATAGAGTTAGGTTATTAACTTAAACTAATTATAAAGTAATGAAAAATATATAAAGGCTAGGGTTACATGATTGAATTAAAATGAATACCAAATAATTAAATATACTTAAAAGTTAGGGTCATTGTATACATTTTAACTAATGCACACATATTTAAAGGTTACTGTTAGACTATTACAGTAAATTCAATAAAAACATAAGCAAACATATTTAAAGATTGTGGTGATATTACTAACTAAAATAAAATAATTTATATATTAATTATATACATTGTGAGGACAAAGACCAAAAACGAATAGTAATACCATTATAATTTGGATTAAAATGATTAAGAAATGTAATATTTACAAAAGTCGATGAAAACATAGAGTAAAGCATGTAATCTAAGTAGTGTTAAAACTATTGCAAATGTTAGCTTGGTTATTTTTTGTAGAGTAGTACCTCTAGCACGTGTGATTTTGTAATCAATAAAGTTGTGGTGGTTGATGTAGTAACTTTTGGGTATCTATCAAAGTGTCATTTGATCCATTGCAATCCTTACCTTCTACTAAACTCAGAGTTGATAGAGGAAGACTCAGTGTTACCCCTGAACCCTGGGGAAGGGGAGAAGGGAGAGAGAAGGGGGAAGTGGCCAAGATGGCATCTATGTGAGACATGTCGAACCGAGCTCCTTGAGCCCAGTACACCGCTTAACATCCTGTGGGGATTCTGATACCCAGCGCTGCATGCCCCACGGTTGCTGCACCCTTGGCGACAGGTGTGAGGGGGTGCAACCAGCTGCAGACCTCTGTGGAGGAAAAAAAACGACTCAAATGTATCGCGGTCTGCACCTGTTTCAGGAGCAGCGTGCTGCCGTGGAGTCGGGGCTCGCGACTTGGCTGGGCCTTTCATCCCCTTGCTGTGGGGCATTCGGATGGTGAAGCAGTCCTTTATCTGCAACCCTGGAGGATGGCGCTGAGTGACTGGCAGGGCCCCCGGTGACAGAGATGAGGCTGAAGACTGACCACACAGCCGTGCTTCAGCAGCCCAAAGCTTCGACTTGGTGGGAGCTGCGCTGAACGCGCCTGCAGCGGGTGGCGAGGGTTGACCAATGGTACCCGAGGGGCATGAGTCCGCACGGCCTAGCCCTGTTGAATTAAGGCCTAGGGGTCCTCCACCGCACACCCTGCCTACCTTTGTTGTTGCACATCGCAGTCTGGTGCGAGAAGGAGCGGATGTCTACGGCATAGCAGCCTGAGTGAATGGGTGGCTTCTACACCCCCAAAGGGCTGCACAGAATGGGTGGGTGTTGTAACCAAACCAGCCCGCCCCCGCAGCTGGAACTCAACTCGCAGGAGTTATATGGCCCCTGCACATGGCCTGCATACTTCACTGCCCTAAACACCCTAGACGGGGGCTACCAGATGGAGTGCCCCCCCCTTCTTCCTTACATTATGCTTCGCAGCTTGCTAGTGCACATCTCTGCTTAGGCACCTATCTGGCCTTGCTGTATGGTGAACCTCCTGTTATCCTGGGCATATTGGACTGTACCCCTCACCATAACTGTGACCGCAAACCTCAGTATGGGGCCGTGCATTTCAGACTTTTCTGCCCACAGGTATGTCTGTCACTCTGTTTGGCCCCATGGTTTGCCCGAAGCACGACAAGCCTGTCGTGGCCACATCGGACGCTGAGGGCAGTGAAGGAGGAGCCCACCGAACACATCTCTGGAGCGAACATTGTTGGACCACTCATGAAAGTTCAATGAGATCTCGCAAGCGGTCTTGGAAATTAAATCTTCCCTGAAGCCAAATATTGATGCTTTGGGAATTGATATGGGCCTTTTGCGTGAAGACCACAAGAAGTTGAAGGACTGGGTAGAGGACTCAGAATCTATGTTAGCCACGCTCAGACCAGCGGTAGTCGAGGCGGACGCTCGTATTAAGGCTCTCCAGGAAGAGGTAAGATACCGTAGGAAACAGGTCGACGACCCTGAAGGCGGCTCCCAGCGAAACAATGTAAGGATAGTGGGGAAGCCGGACCGAACCGAGCACTCCAGCATAGAACTTTATCTGGAGGAGTGGCTCTCGCAGACTGTGCAGGGGGGTAAACTGTCGACCTACTTCTCAGAGTAGGTGACGCATAGCATCCCGGGTAGGTCACCCCACCCCCCGGTGCACGTCCGAGACAGCTGGTGGCCTGCCTCTTCAACTATAGGGACAGAGACCATATATTGTAGGTGGCATGTGTGAAGGGGCCATGGATGGTAGAGAACTCACCTGTGAACAATTTCCCAGATTATACCGCAGACGTACAGAGACACAGGGCCTCGTTCTTGGAGGTGAAGCAGCAATTCCGCGACCCAAGCATAAAATACGCTTTACAGTTCCCTGTCACCTTAAATATTATACATGGGGGCCACACCACCTTTTGTGCAACACCGGACGAGGCTTGGACATGGCTAGACTATCATGAGGTTACTATACCATCCATGGAGGGGGGGGGCAATCGAGGCTGGCAAGTGCGGAGGGGCAGTTGGCCCGAGGCAGGTAACAGAGGGCGGGCCACACAAAGGAACAGGCAGCCAAAGAGAGGGCTCAAGCGATAGCAGTAGCAGAACGACACAGCGCATCCCCTTCCCCTCCTACGATCGGGCTGAACGATTGGATCACGCTGTATCGGATCATGACCTTGCCCTAGCAGCTGTCTTGCTGCGGGAGGGGCCGGCTATCACTTTTTTGATGGCTGAGGATTTCTTATGAACTACCTATACTGGCTATTTGCTAGATTGCCCACACTGCCTCCTGAAGTCTGCCCCTACCAGTAGATGAGGGCCCATTCTTGTTAGAAATACTGTACGTACTTTAATAGTTCCCGTGGGCTGAATGTGAAGTCCCCCCCTAATATTAATGGGGGACTGGTCACGGGGGCTCCTTTTATGGATGACACATCACTGCTGCATCATTGGTGCTGATATTTATGGAATCCATCAGAGCAGCACTTTTGGCGGTCCAGATCATTTGGTGGTAGCTCTCAAGATGGATTTGAACATGCTCCTGTCTGTATTGTCCTGATTAATTCTCCATTTGTGCTTCAGTTGTTTGCAGTGGCATTTCATCAGTCTGAGTTCCTCTGTTTACCAACTGGCCTGGGGTCTGGATCTTGTTGTATTGCCAGGAAGTTGAAGCAGAAGGTGATCCAATTGTTGAAATTCTTGGTGGCTTTGGGGAGGCTGTTGCTTTGTTCGGGTTGGTGGGTGTTGAGAGCAGTGTACCAGTCCTTGTCAATGATGCAGTGACAGTTTCTGCGGGCTGGTCTGGCAGTGGTGCATGTGCATTAGACCGGGATAGGGATGCTAAACTTGATGAAGGTGTGGTCCAAGAGACTGGTGTGGGCTTGTCGACTCTGATGTTGTCTAAGGTGGTGAAAATAGGATCCAGGAGGTGTCCAGCAAAATGGATAGGTCCTTTAAACATTGGGTGAGGCCCACGCTTCCCAGGTATTTGAGTGCTCGTGAGCTGGGGTCAGTGTTGTCTTCCAGATGGAAGCTCAGGTCTCCATACAGGATGTATTACTAGCGTTGAATGCGAGTGGCGTGGCGAAGTCTGTGATGGAGTCAGTAAAGTTTGTGCACGATCCCGATGGTCTGCAGAAGAGAATGCATGCCACTTAGGTTGAAGTCGGCTGTGACGTGGAGCTTGGACGACAGGCGTTCCAAGTTGGATGATGATGTGTCCATGGAGGTGATGTAGATGATGGTGTTCTTGTAAATGAAGGTGATTCCACCTCCGAGCTTGTGAAGTCTGTCTTGTCTGGCGATCTTGTAGCCGAGGGGGATGTTGGAGGGAGAAGACTGTGGCCATGTCAGGTGCTGATGCAGGGTTCAGACAGGTTTCCATAAGGAAAAGTAGGGCATTGTTATGCAGCAGGTCCCAGATCTCTCTGTCGTCCGTCGAAATCACGCCCCACCGCTCTTACCCTCACGGGCCTCAGCTGAGTGTTGGTTGTGAGTAAGTGCATGAAAACTTGCAGGAAAGCGCAGGAGAACGATCCCTCGGTGTTGTGTGGTGCGATGAGGCAGCAGCATGTGGAGCAGCAGCCAGGGTTGAGGGGGTCGAGTGCCGCAATGGGGAGGTGGCAGGAAGGAGGAGGACCAGGGTTCCTGGCCCTGGGTGTTGTCTAGGCATTGATGGGCTTGCCTTTGGCACGCGCACCTGGCCACCATTAAATCTTCATACATGTCTTCTACTTTTTATGAATTCATACAACTGACTGTAAAATATTCTTATTTTAAACCATTCACATTATCTGTACCTCAAACACACTCAGGACTCATCAATCACCGGTTATAGCTCTAGAAACGTCTACTTTGAAGATCCACTTTTTTGATCTCTGGCCTATGTAACTTTCACTCTTAGCAAGTTCTCCACTTAGTTCTCTGAAATCTACATTTACGCCCTCTGTGATTTGAGATCCTGGTTTATCAGTCGATTGTGCTTGATCGTTGTAACGTATCCTTTACTATGTACCTTGGTTGTCTCTCTTTGTTTTCCCCAAAATGTATGTATTGCTTGTACCTTGAAGGTTTTCTTGGCTATGCACTCCCTAGATCCCGAAAAACTAGATTGACGTCAGCTCATGTGAATAATAAGGTGGCTTGGCCCTGATTATCAGTGGTGCTGCATTGTAATGCAAATCATTAGAACTTACAGCCTTCAAAAGTTGTAAGGTTGGGCAAGTTTTTTAATTGAGTGCAAACAATTTGTAACTGATAGTGCCCAATTTTGGAGCAGCAGGGCGACATTAATTGATAAATCATTTTCCTTCCCCCAGTAAGGTTGACCGAGGGCTCACTTCATTAAATGCCCTCATTTACCTCTAACTCAAAAGACTTATGGCTCATTGGGTGACTAAATAATCTGTCAGCCTCACCGATAGGCTGATTGATTAAATGACAATTGCCCCTCCATAGGCAGGACAGATTGGGTATGTTTTCATACATTTCGGATGAATTCCTTTTTCCTTCACAAAACATAATTGGTTGTACCGTGTCCAAACACTAGAAAATATTTCTTCTCAGTTGATGGCTGAAGTTTACTTTCAGTTGTGCAGTACTTATTTTGTATCAGTGGGTGCAGGTGATGGGCACTGACACCCAATTCTGGATACTAGAACTTATTATAGCCTTATAGCCCGCTGCCGAGGGCTATACCGGCTGTTAAAGGCCCTGATCCCGAGTTATAGGCCCGAGCCGCAGGCGAGGGCCTATAACGAGGAGAGGGCCTTTAACAACCGGTATAGCCCGAGGCAAAAAGGCTATAAGGCTATTAGAACATTCCACCCACTAAGGGTAGAATGTTCTAAATTAAAAATGGAGAAACAAAGAGCAAACATTGGAATGTTGGAGCGCTGGGCTTATACCAGCCATTATAAGCCCAGAGCAACTCCATTGTCTTCAATGGAGCTCCCAACATTCCAATGTTCTAATTTAATTTATCAAATTCTGACCCAGAGCAAGAGGGAGAAAGAAGAGGTAAGAGTAAGATGGGAAAACAGTGACAAAGGGAGAAAGCAGTGTGGAAAGGAATCTGCAGAAGTGAGCTAAAGAGGCAGGAAGTGTAGAGTGGATGAAGAAAGGAGCAATGGGTAGAATCAAGACTATACATGATTGCCTGTCACTGTAACAAAGTCGATAATAGCCTACAAAAATGTCATACCCACTACATCACCTACCACTCCACCTTCATGGTATGTATATATACAATATTCTTAAATCCACATTTACTTAACTAGACTTATCCTGAGGTGTAGTGGTCCGGGTGATGTCGTAGATGCAATGTATATAGTGACCCTACCTAGTCTTGACCCTCATTGGTATTCAGCAAGCCAGGCATTTGGCATCGTCAGGTAGGCTCCTAAGAACAAAATTGGACCCCTTGACTTGATGTGGCGTCACCAAATTTCCAGCAGTAGTGTGTACGTGAGGTCATGCCGCTTTGACTTCCTGAACTCATTATAAGGCCAACCCCTTATTCCATCATAAACCACTCAACAGCTTCCTACGTGCTGTTGATGGGCTAGTGAAAAGACAAAGGAGGGTAAACTGCGGAAAGTAAAGGACTCTAGATCCTGGCTAGGTTTCTCTTCCGGCCACAGCCCTCAGCTCTCCTGAGACCAGGGGTAACAAGGGCAGTGCCCTGGGGAGGAAGTGTCATGGGTAGGCGGTTCTAGGGGTGCCAATACGGGGAAGCCAGGGGGTGGCAGTTAAGTCTGACGCCCGTAGCTCTGGGCTTTAATTAGATTCAGGGAACAGATAATACAATCCTGTAATAACTTTAAAAATATCTACTTTGTTTTCCTAATGTCTGCAAGATGAGAGCCGGTAGAAGCCGTCATAGAGCGGCACTTCCTCCCCTCCACAACATTGAAGCCACGCGCACAAGGACGTGCATTTCCGATTCACTGGTGATGAAAGAGGAAGTGGGTAATAGGACTTTCAGAGCCTAATTAAGGGAGCCCAGCTCTGCGCCGAAATGTCAGGGACGGCAGGTTGTGGTCAATCCCTTTTATCACGTACCTTGCAATAACTTTCATTAAGCTTTAATGTTTCGGTTGACATTATTTATGACTCTAAAATGTTCCCTCATCATTATACTAAAAACATGAAATATTAACTGCGTAGCCTGGCGCAGTAACGGAATGAGGCACAGTGTATAGGATGCTGCAACAGAAGTGCGGCTGAATTCGAGTGGAGGATGCAAAAAAGTGTATTACTTGGCCTTTTAAGCAGCTCAGTAGCGTTTGGAAAATGGTGCAAGAAACGAAGGAAAAAGAGAGCATTGTGGTTTATGCTCCAAATAGCGCCATTTCCATCCTTACATATCCCCATGAATTTTGGTAGTTGCATGCTGAAAAAGTGGATTGTTTTCAAGAATTGCAGGATTTATCTTGATGAACGAACTTTTCTGGTGATCCTGTGGTAGTCTATGGTAACTGGGCAGCTTTCAGATGATGGTCCTGGCCCGAGGTATTACTGCCTTGCTCAGAAGGGCCAAAAGCCCTTATTTGGATCTTTGTCCTCATGGGGTAGCAAGGTGGATATGTTTAGGTTTAATTGATGAGGTGGTTATGGGCCACACACTCAGATACACAGTTACAAAATCCAATAACATTCAATAAAGGTCGAAGCACGGCCAAACTATAGGATATATAACATACACATCTTTATTTGCCTTACAGATTAAATGAGCAATAAACGCGGTGATCCATAAAGCAGACTAGAAGGTCCTAGTACATTCTGAGGCTGATACTACCCCATGTGATATTATTATTTTGCATTTTTATAACAAGGGCGGACTCGGACTGAGGGTACTGGAGCGCTTTACACAAGCACCAGACCATGGGGCGATGAAGTGATTCGCTCAGAATCGCAGGATATTGAGCCAAATCCGGGACTCGAACCTGGTTCCCCAGTTCAAAAGGCGGAACCTCTGGCCATTAAGCCACATCGCCTCCCTTGAAGGGATATTGTGCTACAGCTTGTAGTTGCTAAGTATCCTTGAGCCTTGAGGCCTACATTGTTTGTAGGAAATCTTAATCTCACACAGTGTACTCTCAGCAATACATCAAGGGCTCGACAATGTGCTGAGGTTTATTGAAAATATGCCCTAAGGCGCAGCAGTTCCTTTGTGAAATAAGGTTGTACAAAGCTGAGGACCCTGACAGCTCACAATTTGGGGGACGTGTTTGGAAAGGATACCAGCTTCTCAAAAGCGCTGCTGAAGTTTTTTCTAAAAAAAAAATCCATGTAGCCTGATGTCTCATCCATTTTGGATGGGACAGCAGGCTGCGGGGATCTGGCGAATTTTAACAATGCTGCATCAAACAGACTCTGAGGACTTTGTAAAATTAATTGGATTTAGCCAACTGTGCTAGCATAATTAAAAATTCACCCAGCCCTATTTTGAAGAAAATAAAGTTTTCTTAATATATAGCGGTCAGTTCTAGCACTGGGATCTGGTTTCTTGGCAAATGACTTCCAAATGACTAAATAATGGCTAGGTAGCTCAGTAAACAGGGCCTATACTGCAGAGCCTGATGTATGAAAATATCAAAAATCACACAGGGAAGCCTGCCTCTGCAAGATCTTTCGGAACCCACGGTTGCAAAGGGGTTTAGGGAATTTACAATAAAAGTAATCTCAAGTTAAAGGCAGTGGCGGCTCCTCCACTAAGGCAGAGGAGCGTCGCCCCACTGAGAAGGTCAAAAAGGTAAAAATAAAATGATAATAAATTATTGTTATTATCATTTTATTTTTACGTCCTTGCTCAGCTGGGGCGGGGCTGCTCTGCTCACAGACTAGGGCAGGGGAGGAGTGGTTTGCCCACTCCTCATGCTCATGACGCTTTGGCCGGGCCTCTCGGGCCGGCCAAACCGTCATGCGCACTTTGTATTTTCTCCATGCAGGCTGCATTACAGCCTGCATGGAGAACATGCCCAGCCTCCCATTCTCTGGCTGAGCGCCAATTCACGGCGCTCAGACCAATCGCAACACTGCATTGCAGCGTTGTGATTGGCTATCAGGAGGCTTGGAGCCGGGTGCTTCCTGCCTTGGAAGCGGGCGAAGAAGAGGACTGAGCGGAGGAGACGGCAGCAGCAGCGGTGGCAGACAGGTAAGTGTATTTTTATTTTCACTCCCTCCCCCCTCCAACCCCCCGCAACCCGCCCCACCACCACCATTGAATGCCAGCAGCTACTGGTTAAAGGTTAGGTGGAAATTACTCTTTTCTAACTGCAAGGACCCTATCTCAAAATGGGCTGCTTGTGACGTGGTTTTTGGGTTCTAGGTATACCCAGGGGTACTTCTACAGTCACTCTGTACTGGCTATAAGGCGGTTTGGGACTTACAAGTTTGACTCTAGAACTTGTACCCATAATATCTTGGACACAGTTGGGACTTCGAGATGTAACAAGTGGTCCCAAAGTCAGAATGCTGGACCCACACAGTGGACAGCTTGACGAGAAGATTATTTGCAAGGGAAAATCCCTAATCTTTATTTGAGGCAGATAAACAAGGATACTGAAACCCAAAGAAGTATAATGGATTCACCCCCACCAAGGCAGATGGCATGGAGACCCAAGACAGAATCCTGCATCCTTCTATCCAAAGAAAGAAGGCAAAAGTCCTTCTTGCAAATACTTTGGGGCTCGGCCCCAGGAAGGTGGTGTGCAAGTGGACAAAGCTGGGACATAGTAGGGGACTGACCACAGAGGCAGTCGCTGAATGGGTGTCTCTGCTAGCATCTGTCATTATAATTAGTGTTCTTGGCTTCTGGATCACATTTGGCAGCTGGGCATATGAACCTCTCTTCTTGAGGAGGTGTACACCTGAAACAGGCCCTCAGTGTAGGTCTCTGCCAGCTGGTTATCAGGCCTCGCCCACGAGGCCAGGTCAGGTCCCCTTCACTCACTCAGGATAGTCAATCTCTTCTTTCTCACACCCTTTTTCAGCTGGAGAGGATCAGTAGTTCTAGACCTGGCCTACAATTTAGGGTCAATACAGCGCTTGGTCATACACCTGGACCTCATCTTCTTCAGCGCAAGTGCAGAGAGCTTCTTGAGAGCTCAAAAGGGAACTAAAGTACTAGTTGAGGGGCGCAAGTATATATATCAAAGATTGTTAGCGTTGGAGGGAAAGCCTATGCTCACTCACATGGTTGTTCAATTCATTCAATGGGATTTCTCCTAGGGAAACAAAGTTCGGGGGGAAAGGAGTTAAAATGGTATGGGATGTGCATTGCGTCTCAAAACCTAGACTCTGTAATGGTATAAAAAATGAGGTGCACACTGGTGACGATAAGCTGGAGACATCTTTAATGAACCTTAGCCACTAACAGCAACACAGCTAACTGTTATTTCTAGATCAGAAGTAAGTAAGGCAAGTCTACTGGACAAAATATCACACATATTTCACTTCAGAAAAACACAAACAAGAAGAAAAAAGCAAAAGCATACAATGGTAAACCACAACACGATTATCCTCAACAATAACCCCACCCAATCCATGTAAACCCCAAGAAAACAAACAAATGCCAAACTACATAGTCCATCAAGTAACCATGTGGTTTCTGAACCCACTGTGCCATACTGCAGGCAAAATCAACATAATGGTCTTCCGTTTGGTCCAAGGCATCAGCACTGTGGTCCACACAATCCCGTTCTGGGCCAACCACAGCAGAACCCCCGTGACCTCAGCGATCATGACTTGAACATTTTAGTGACAAGTTACCAGAAACATCTACTTTTCTGTAGCTCAGACATTTACAGAAATTGAGGCTCTGTTCGAGCTCCAAATGCAGCCATCATTCGTCTTAACAGCACTTAAATCTTTATCACTTTTCTGGGTTTGGTGAACTTGTAACATTCACTCATCACCCACCTCCAAACTAAACCTCCTCACACATTTTCTCATGTCATACTGTTGCTGTCTGCCAGCCGTTTTCCTAATTCCTACTGCTCTCTAGCTATCTGATGCAGACACCTTAACCTATTCCGTAATCTAGGACATCCAGCCAAGTAGTAATTTAGAGTGGGACTTCCTACCAGGGAAGAGTTTGAATGGAGTTTTTCCAGTGGTACAATGAGGAGATAGCCACCAAACACTCTTGAGGCACCCTTTTTAATCCAGACTGTTCGCTGTATCCAACTGAATTCCCTCCTTGATTGGATGGTTAAACGCTCACTCATTCCATTAGTCTTGGGTTGATACAAGGAACATTTTTTGTTCTTAATGCCACAACACCAAAGAAACAAAGTTGAACATTACTCTCCAGCAGCAAAATAGTGTGAAAATCTTCACCATGGAAGAGAAGAACCTCCCTTTCTGTCAATTTATCCCTTACCTCAAAGAAAAGATGCAACTCCATCCTGATCTTCCTGCGATTTGGCCGCCTATTCTTCATATATTCACAGCTCTCTTTGAAACAACCATCATGTTCTACCTTTTTTCCCACTCTTCCTCCTGCACAGCACCTTGAGTATCGAACACATGGTCCCATCTTTTGACTCATTCTCCCCATCATCATCACATTCATCAATGTCCGAGGTAGAAGTGATTGCCACCAACTGAGAAAGACAATCTGCAACACAATTAGTAACGCTGGGCATATATTCTGTTGTAAAAGTATAGTCCTGAAACCCTACAACCTGTCTACAGATGTGAGCTGACGTAGCACCATGACCCTTCATTGAAAAATATCCTTAGTAGGTTTGTGATCTGACCCAACAGCAATGGCATTTCCCCACAAAAACCTTCAGAACTTCCCACCCACCCAACTGCCTGCCAGAGCCTCCTCTCAATGACTGAGTAGTTTCTGTGAGACCTCTGGATGCATCTTTCACACCCACGATGCTTTGCAACAAAACTGCCCCCAAACCTTCCTCAGTCGCATTGTGACAATTATAGTCTCTCTTCCAGGCACAAATGTTTTGAAGTCAGGCTCATTAGAAAGTTCTTTTTTCAACACCTCACTCTGTGCTTGGCATTCCATGCTCCATACAAAATTGCATTTCTTCTGCATGCTGCCGATTTGCTCCTGATGTGGATATGTTCCGACCATAAAATTCAACCAGTCTCAGAAAAGGAACAACCTCCTCTTTATTCTCAGGGTTGGCTAATGCATAAATAGAATCAGAAAGTTCCTTTCTCAACTTAATCCTCTTGCTGGATATGGTGTGCAAAATGTAGGTTATCTCTTCCCTACCCAACCTGCTTCTGCTGACTTTTAAAATCATAGCCGTATCCTCCAACTGCTTCAGCACGAAATGTTCCCTGTGATTATGTTTTCCCATGACTGCCATATATAAGAACATTGTCTTGAAACCACTTCGCCCCCACCAGATTGTGCATCACCATCTGAAAAACTGATGCTGCCGAGACCAACTCGAACGGCAGACTGAGGAACTTGTAAGGCCCCATGAGGGTGATGAAGGCAGCGAGTTTCTCAAACTTCCAAGCAACCTGATCTGGAGATACGTGGCTGCCAAGTCCAAGGTGGTGGTGTCCAATATAGTCGACAGTGTTCTATCAGATTGAAAATCGGTGATCTATCAACTACAACCACTTTTTTAAATGCCTGAGATCTGTACATAACTTGAAGTCCCCACTAACGATTCAGGCCACTACCGCAGGGTCCGCCATTTGGCAGCCTCGACAGGTACAATAATACCTTCTTCTCACAATCAAGACAGCTCCCTTTTTACTGCCACCAGCACATTGAATATCATCCATCTCACCTTTGTCACTGTGGAAGAGGCTCCCTACCTCAATTTAATTTGGTGGGAATCGTTTTTGAGACAACCTAACTTTGAGCTGAAAACTTTGGTATAAATGTGTTAAAAATCCACAACTTGTAGCATACACACTTGATGCTCAGTATTAGGGTCAAGAAACACACCTTAATCCTTCTGGAGAGTCGAGCCAGGATGTTGTCAGCCTTCACAGCAATATATACCGTACCCTGGGCAAAATGTCCTTTATACTTAATGAGAACATGGAAGAAGCCAATCATTTTAATGAAGTGACCACAATACCACTCCCCACACTAATGTCCATTTTCTCAGAGCCACATTACCCTTGTGGAATTGTTTGTAAACCTGCAAGCAAATGATGGTCAGTCTGGAGCAAGAAGTAAACCTTTACCTGTACACCCTGTGCACAAATTTTTAGGTCAAGCCTAGAGCAAGTGTGCATGCGCTGCTAGCTCAGCAAGACTGCTGTAGTAGAGTATGGGAGAGAAGCTGCACCCACCCACCGCCCATATTTTTCATCGGCTTGAGTCATTGTCCTTCGTAAATGCTGCCTACGGATTCGTTAATAGGCTTGTTAGTCCCTCCTTATTACGGCCTTGTCTTAAATTGTAACCTCCCATGGCTACTGGCCCCTTTACTTCGGTTGTTACATGGGACCTGTTATTTAGTCTGTAAGCACTATCTACTTTATTGAGTTTCTCTGACTGCAGGCCGGACATGTGCTGCTTCAGCTGAAACCGCTTGTGTTTTTTTAAGCAGGACGGCCGCCCCCGTAACACGGGCGCCCGCTTTCAATCACTTTAACCGGGCATTATCTTGTGTCTATTTCAACACCCCAAGTAAAATGGATTTAGGAATGATTAGCGAATTAAGTCATGTGAATTCCAGGTAGCACATAATCGTGTGCTAATGGGCTGAAGCTGAAAACAGCACATCTGTGTTACATGTCTTCTGCACTAAAGCCACCTGACGGGTTGTTTTCAAAAGCCTGTTTTATTAACAACAACAACACCACCAATACCACCACCACCAATACCACCACCTCCACCACCACCAATACCACACCAATACCACCACCACCAATACCATCCCCACCAATACCACCACCACCACCAATACCACCGTCACCAATACCACCACCACCAATACCACCACCACCTATAACACCACCACCACCACCAATACCACCACCACCAATACCACCACCACCAATACCAATACCACCACCAATACCACCTCCACCAATACCACCATCACCACCAATACCACAACCATTAATACCACCACCACCAATACCAATACCACCACCACCAATACCACTACCACCAATACCACCAATACCACAACCACCAGCAATACCACCACCAATACCAATACCACCACCCCCAATACCACCACCACCAATACCACCGCCACCAATACCACCAATACCACCACCACCAATACCACCACCACCGCCAATACCAATACCACCACCACCAATACCACCACCACCAATACCAATACCAACAATACCACCACCATCAATACCAATATCACCATTACCAATACCACCAATACCACCAATACCACCACCACCACCACCAATACCACCACCAATACCACCACCAATACAACCACCACCAATACCACCACCACCACCAATACCACAACCACCAATACCACTACCACCAATACCAATACCACCACCACCAATACCACCACCACCAATATCACCAATACCAATACTACCACTACCAATACCACCAATACCAATGCCACCAATACCACCACCACCAATACCAACACCACCACGAATACCACCACCACCAATACCACCACCACCAATACCACCACCACCAATACCATCAATACCACCATCACCACCAATACCACCACCAATACCAATACCACCACTACCAATACCACCACCACGATACCACCACCATCAATACCACCATCACCACCAATACCAATACCACCACTACCAATACCACCACCACGATACCACCACCACCAATACCACCACCACCAATACCACCATCACCAATACCACCACCACCAATAATACCACCACCACCAATACCACCACCACATACTACACCACCACCAATACCAATACCACCACCACCAATAACAATACCACCACCACCACGACCAGCAATACCACCACCACCAATACCACCACCATTACCACCACCACCACCAATATCACCACCAGCAATACCAATACCACCAATACCAGCACCATCAATACCACCACCACCAATACCACCACCAATACCACCACCACCATTACCACCACCACCAATACCACCACCACCAATACCAATACCACCACCACCAATGCCAACACCAATACCAATGCCACAGCCAATTCCAATACCACCCATACCACCAATACCACCCAAACCGCCAATACCACCACCACCACCACCAATACCAATACCACCACCACCAATACCACCACCACCAGTACCACCACCAATATCACCACCACCACCAATACCACCAGCACCAATACCACCACCACCAACACCACCACCACCAATACTACCACCAATACCAACACCAATGCCACCAATACATTCACAAATACCACCAATACCACCACCACCACCAATACCACCACCACCACCAATACCACCACTACCAACACCACCACACCCACCAATACTAGCACCACCAATACCAGCACCAATACCACCACAAGCACCAATACCACCACCACTAATACCACCACTACCAATACCACCACCACCAATACCACCACCACCAATACCACCACCACCAATACCACCACCACCACCAATACCACCACCACCACCAATACCACCACCACTGCCAATACCAATACCACCACCACCAATACCACCACCACCAATACCAATACCAACAATACCACCACCATCAATACCAATATCACCATTACCAATAGCACCAATACCACCACCACCAATACCACCACCAATACCACCACCACCAATACCACCACCAATACCATAACCACCAATACCACCACCACCAATAATAATACCACCACCACCAATACCACCACCACCAATATCACCACCACCAATACCAATACTACCACTTCCAATACCACCAATACCAATGCCACCAATACCACCACCACCAATACCAACACCACCACCACCACCACCAATACCACCACCACAAATACCACCACCACATACCACACCACCACCAATACCAATACCACCACCATCAATAACAATACCACCAATACCACCAATACCAGCAATACCACCACCATTACCACCACCACCAATATCACCACCAGCAATACCAATACCACCAATACCAGCACCACCAATACCACCAATACCACCACCACCAATACCACCACCACCAATGCCACAGCCAATTCCAATACCACCACCACCAATACCACCACCACCAATACCACCACCACCAATATCACTAATACCACCACCACCAATACCACCACCACCAGTACCACTACCAATATCACCACCACCACCAATACCACCAATACCACCACCACCAACACCACCAACACCAATACTACCACCAATACCAACACCAATGCCACCAATACATTCACAAATACCACCACCACCACCAATACCACCACTACCAACACCACCACACCCACCAATACTAGCACCGCCAATACCAGCACCAATACCACAAATACCACCACCACCAATACCACCAGCACCAACACCACAACCACCAACACCACCACCACCAATACTACCACCAATACCAACACCAATGCCACCAATACATTCACAAATACCACCAATACCACCACCCCCACCAATACCACCACCACCACCAATACCACCACCACCAATGCCACAGCCAATTCCAATACCACCACCACCAATACCACCACCACCAATACCACCACCACCAATATCACTAATACCACCACCACCAATATCACCACCACCAGTACCAATATCACCACCACCACCAATACCACCAGCACCAATACCACCACCACCAACACCACCACCACCAATACTACCACCAATACCAACACCAATGCCACCAATACATTCACAAATACCACCAATACCACCACCCCCACCAATACCACCACACCCACCAATACTAGCACCACCAGCACCAATACCACCACCACTAATACCACCACTACCAATACCACCATCACCATCACCACCACCACCACCAATATCACCACCACCACCAATACCACCACCACGAATACCAATACCACCACCACCAATACCACCACCAATACCAATACCACCACCACCAATACAAATACCGCCATCAATACAACCACCACCACCAATACAACCACCACCAATACCACCACCAATACCACCACTCCCAATACCACCAATACCAATACCCCCATGACCAATACCACCACCACCACCAATACCACCACCAATACACCACCTCCACCAATACCACCACCACCAATACCACCACCACCACTAATATCACCACCACCAATACCACCACCAATACCACCACCACCACCAATACCACCAATACTACCACAACCAATACCACCACCACCAATACTAATACCACCATCACCAATACCACCTCTACCAATACCACCACCACCACCAATACCATCACCACCAATACCACCACCAATACCACCACCACCACCAATACCACCACCACCAATTCCACCACCACCACCACAAATACCACCACCAATACCCCCATGACCAATACCACCACCACCAATACCACCACCACCAATACCACCACCACCAATACCACCACCTCCACCAATACCACCACCACCAATACCACTACCACCAATACCACCACCAATATCATCACTACCAATACCACCAATATCACCACCACCAATACCACCAACACCAATACCACCACCAATGCCACCACCACCAATACCACCCCCATCACCACCAATACCACCACCAATACCACCACCACCACCAACAATACCACCTACACCGCCAATACCACCAATACTACCACAACCAATACCACCACCACTAATACCACCATCACCAATACCACCTCTACCAATACCACCACCACAATACCACCACCACCAATACCAATACCACCACCACCAATACCAC
The DNA here is from genome assembly GCA_963921515.1 of Calotriton arnoldi. Classification (NCBI taxonomy): domain Eukaryota; kingdom Metazoa; phylum Chordata; class Amphibia; order Caudata; family Salamandridae; genus Calotriton; species Calotriton arnoldi. Next base: position 1,642,727 of record CAWUFW010001928.1, read on the forward strand.
CACCACCACCAATACCACCACCACCAACACCACCACACCCACCAATACTAGCACCACCAATACCAGCACCAATACCACCAATACCACCACCAGCACCAATACCACCACCACTAATACCACCACTACCAATACCAATATCACCACCACCACCAATATCACCACCACCACCACCACCACGAATACCAATACCACCACCACCAATACCACCACCAATACCAATACCACCACCACCAATACAAATACCACCACCAATACCACCACCACCACCAATACCACCACCAATACCACCACTCCCAATACCACCAATACCAATACCCCCATGACCAATACCACCACCACCAATATCACCACCACCACCAATACCACCACCAATACACCACCTCCACCAATACCACCACCACCAATACCACCACCAATACCACCACCACCACTAATATCACCACCACCAATACCACCACCACCACCAATACCACCACCAATACCACCACCACCACCACCAATACTACCACAACCAATACCACCACCACCAATACTAATACCACCATCACCAATACCACCTCTACCAATACCACCACCACCACCAATACCATCACCACCAATACCACCACCAATACCACCACCACCACCAATTCCACCACCACCACCACCAATACCACCACCAATACCCCCACAACCAATACCACCAATACCACCACCACCACCAATACCACCACCAATACCACCACCTCCACCAATACCACCACCAATATCATCACTACCAATACCACCAATATCACCACCACCAATACCACCACCACCAATACCACCACCAATGCCACCACCACCAATACCACCCCCATCACCACCAATACCACTACCAATACCACCACCACCACCACCAATACCACCTACACCGCCAATACCACCAATACTACCACAACCAATACCACCACCACTAATACCACCATCACCAATACCACCTCTACCAATACCACCACCACAATACCACCACCACCAATACCAATACCACCACCACCAATACCACCACCACCACCAATACCACCACCACCAATACCACCACCACCACCACCAATACCACCCCAATACCACCACCACCAATACCACCACCAATACCACCACCACCACCAACACCACTACCACCACCAATACTACCACCACCAATACCACCACGAATACCACCACCAATACCACCAATACCATCACAAATATCACCAATACCACCACCACGACCAATACCACCACCACCAATACCACCACGACCAATACCACCACCACCACCACCAATACCACCACCACCACCAATACCACCACCACCAGTACCACCACCACCACCACCAATACCACCACCAAAACCACAACCACCACCAATACCACCACCACCACCAATACCACCACCACCAATACCACCACCACCAATGCCACCACCACCAATACCACCACCAATACCACCACCATCACCACCAATATCACCACCAATACCACCACCACCACCAATACCACCACCACCGATACCACCAATACTACCACCACCAATACCTCCACCACCAATACCACCATCACCAATACCACCTCTACCAATACCACCACCACCACCAATACCAATACCACCACCACCATTCCACCAACACCAATATCACCAATACCACCACCAATACCAATACCACCACCACCAATACAAATACCACCACCAATACCACCACCACCACCAATACCACCAACACCACCACTCCCAATACCAATACCCCCATGACCAATACCACCACCACCAATACCACCACCACCACCACCAATACACCACCTCCACCAATACCACCACCACCAATACCACCAATACCACCACCACCACCAATACCACCAATATCACCACCACCAATACCACCACCAATGCCACCACCACCAATACCACCACCATCACCACCAATACCACCACCAATACCACCACCACCACCAATACCACCAATACTACCACAACCAATACCACTACCACCAATACTAATACCACCATCACCAATACCACCTCTACCAATACCACCACCAATACCATCACCACCAATACCACCACCAATACCACCACCACCAATTCCACCACCACCACCACCAATACCACCACCAATACCCCCACGACCAATACTACCAATACCACCACCAATACCACCACCACCACCAATACCACCACCAATACCACCACCTCCACCAATACCACCACCACCAATACCACCACCAATATCACCACTACCAATACCACCAATATCACCACCACCAATACCACCACCACCAATACCACCACCAATGCCACCACCACCAATACCACCACCATCACCACCAATACCACCACCAATACCACCACCACCAATACCACCAACACCACCAATACCACCAATACTACCACAACCAATACCACCACCACCAAGACTAATACCACCATCACCAATACCACCTCTACCAATACCACCACCACAATACCACCACCACTAATACCACCACCACCAATACCACTACCACCACCAATACCACCACCACCAATACCACCACCAATACCACCCCAATACCACCACCACCACCAATACCACCACCACCAATACCACCACCACCAATACCACCACCACCACCAATACCACCACCAACACCACTACCACCACCAATACTACCACCACCAATACCACCACCACCAACACCACCACCACCAATACCACCAATACCATCACAAATACCACCAATACCACCACCACGACCAATACCACCACAACCAATACCACCACCACCATGACCAATACCACCACCAATACCACCACCACCACCACCAATACCACCACCACCAATACCACCACCAAAACCACAACCTCCACCAATACCACCACCAATACCACCACCACCAATACCACCACCACCAATGCCACCGCCACCAATACCACCACCAATACCACCACCATCACCACCAATATCACCACCATCACCACCAATACCACCACCACCACCAATACCACCAATACCACCACCACCGATACCACCAATACTACCACCACCAATACCTCCACCACCAATACCACCATCACCAATACCACCTCTACCAATACCACCACCACCAATACCAATACCACCACCACCATTCCACCAAAAACCAATATCACCAATGCCAATACCACCACCAATACCACCACCACCAATACCAATAGCACCACCAATACCACCACCACCACCAATACCAACACCACCAATACCACCACCAATACCAATACTGCCACCAATACCACTACCACAAATACCACCAATGCCACCACCACCACGAATACCACCATCACCAATACCACCAATACCAGCACCACCAATACTGCCACCAATGGCACCACCACCAATACCACCACCACCAATATCACCAATACCACCAATGCCAGCACCACCAATACCACCACCACCAATACCACCACCAATACCACTAATACCACCACCTCCAATACCACCAATACCACCAATACCACCACCACCACCAATACCACCAATACCACAACCACCACCAATATTATGCTGTGTTATGTTAAAATTATTTCTAGAGCGCACGTGCACCAACCGGTTTCTTGGCGCTAAATATAGGTGTAGCAGAGTCCTGGTAATTTAGTCGTATGCCTGAAGAAACAGCCATGTCTTAAGGAGTTTCCTGAATGTCAGCAGGTCTGTGCAGGATCTGATGCCAAGGGGGAACGTATTCCAAAGGTGGGGGCCAGCACCGCAAACCTACTACCGCCTAGTCTCTTCCGTTTGTGAGGTGGTATGACCATGAGATTCATGTGGGCAGAACGCAAATTGCAATTGGGTTTATGTCTCTCAATAAAATTGGAAAAAAAATTTGGGCAGGCACCATGTAAAGATTTAAAGATGAGACACCCGATTTTGAAGGCACAACGTTGTGTTATGGGAAGCCAATGTAGCTTCCTCATAAGAAGGGAAGCGTGTTGCCATCTCGGCTGATGGAAAATCAGTCTAGCTGCCTGATTCTGCACCAGTTGTAGTCTTTTGACTAGATACATTTGCAGACCGAAATACAGTGAGTTAGCATAATCTATATGGGAAATGACCAGGGCTAGGACAACCTGGACCAGTGCTTCCCTGGTGAGGAGTCTGCTGATTTTCCTTATCTTCCGCAACTGGAAGAAACTGGTAGAAACTACCGTTCCAAACTGGGACTTCATAGACAGGTCACAATTGATTGTGACCCCGAGGCTCTTAGCTGAAGAAGATGGAGCTTGGGCGGAACCCAGCTCAGTTGGCCAAAAGTGTGGGCTCCAAGGGTTCCGAGCACTGCAAATCAGGATCAGTTCGGTTTTATCTGGATTTATCTGGATCCAGTTGCGGATGTGCAACATGGTGGATTGGAATTCAGAAAAAGGAGTCAGGCATGTTGTCAATAGTGAATATAAGTTGCAGGTCATCTGCATAATTAAATGTGCTCACATTTCTTTCTCTTAAGGACCGAATCAGAGGGAATAGATATAAATTGAACAGGTGCGGGGATAATGATGATCCATGTGGCACTCCACAATTTGACTTCACCTCAGAGTCAGTGACGTGAGAGAGGCGAACCGACTGGGAGCGATCTTCCAAAAATTATGTGATCCAGCTAAGAGCCAAGCCCTGAAGTCCTGCGTCCCTGACATGGTCCACCAGAATTCCATGGTCGACTGTGTGAAATGCTGCGGGTGGGTCTAAAAGCACCAGGGCCTGAGGGGTTCCCTTGTCGGCTTCCTTCCTTAGTTCCTCCAACACAGTCAAAATTACTGCCTCAGTTGAGTGAGAGGGACGAAAACCTGCTTAGTGGGGATTAGGGAATTGTGACTGTTCAATGAATGAGCAGAGGCATTTCACCACATGGGATTCCAATACCTTAGCCAGATAGGGAAGCAAAGATATGGGGCGGTAGTTAAGTGGGGTCAGGGGGTCTGCCCCAAGTTTTTTAAAAGGGGATCTATGATAGCTTTTTTGAAGGCTCTAGGGATGCAGCCCTGCGTTAATGATTCGTTCAAAAGGGAGAGGGCAGGGTCAGGGTTTACAGTAAAAGCTTCTCTTAAAATGTAAGGTGGACAATTATCGGCAGGTGAACCAGACTTAACTTTGATCAGTAGTTCCAGGAGGATTTCTCTGCTGATTGCCGGAAATTGATGCAGGGAGCAAGGATTTCTCAATACCGTTGGTGAGGCCTCATATGCAAGGCTAGCAGGAATGCTGGCTTTAATCTTAATGATTTTGTCAATGAAAAAGGTATTCAAGGAGTTACAAAGTGACTGGGATGGGACTGGTTTTATTGTAACTCTATCAGGATTGGATAACTCATTGACAATTGTAAATATATCTTTCGATTTATTGGTAGAGTTCAATATCTTCACAGAGAAGTAAGTGGGCTTAGCAGCTTGAATGGATTTTTTATATTCCTTAAGTTGAACTGAGTAGATGTCTTTCCTATCAGGGGAATAGTTCCGCCTCCACTTCCTTTTAGTTTGGCACAGGGCTAGTTTTTAAGTTTTTAGGTCTTCAGAGAACAACCTCTGAGCCTCACGACGCCTGGCTCCTTTTATTGTCCTGAAGGGAGCCTGTTCGTTACTAGCTGCTGTTAGCCAAGCTGTGATGTTTTCCTCACTTAGGTCAACAGATGGCTGATTGATGGGAGCTGTGTTTGCTAGTGAGCTGCAAAAGGCATTGATGTCAATACTGTTCCATTTCCTTGCCCTCAACCCTCCTTTAACTGGGGGTTTGCCTATAGTTATATTGCAAATCACAAACTTTATTAGAAGGTGATCAGACCATGTGCAGGGGGACACTGTCAATGCGGACACCGTAAGGTTGGATGTCCAGATTTGATCTAGTGTGTGTCCCTTAATGTGTGTAGGGGATTTCACATGTTGAATGCAGTTCAACACCCTGAGTAGATCGGTCATTTCTGCAGAATGTGGTCTGCCCGCCACGTCATTGACCCAATAATTAAAATCACCAGTCAGCAGAATTTTTGCATGGTTGATAATAATACCACCACCACCAATACCACCACCTCAGCGCCTCTCCCTCACTAGTAATAGCAGGGGCACTGTACGAGGCCGGAGCTGCAGCCGAGACCATCCCTCCCTCAAAGCCTGCCATAAAGCACAGCCCGCCCTGCACCAGGAGGTGAAGCCAGGGCCCTACTACAGCTGGAGTGTTTTTTATTAGGCCAAAGATAGCAAAGACATTATGCAATGCCACACTGCACACTCAAATCACGGAGAGGACAGGAAGTAGCCCCCCCGCTCTTCCTCCTGAGCCGCAACAGTGTAATCACAGAGCAAAAGGTGTTGGAGTGATTTGTTAGAGTTTTTATAGCTCAGACAATATGTAACTCTCACTTCACACTTTGTGTCTGTGTAATTTACAACACTTACACATCTTCTTCACGGCACTATTTATCACTACTTTGAAGACTTCGCAGGCCGGTCTCTTCCTCTGATATTTACAATCTGACAAGCGGTCGAGAAAGCCCTTTATTGCAATGCAATAGGTCTCGCATTTGCGATAGTTTAAGCTATTAGCATTGTAAATGACAATGCCTTTTATTTATGTTTTAAAACCCAAAACATAAATAAAAGGCATTGTCATTTACAATGCCAATAGCTCAAACTCGCGTGAATGCGAGACCTATTGCATTGCAAATGCTTGTTACCCTTTCAGTGAGATTTCCTCTACACTTGCCACCCACCTGAAGCAACACTTCCTCACTCATTTCTTTAATAGACTCTTTTGACATTCCCCTACTCCTGCAGCATTTTGCAAAATGACCACGATGGCCACAAAGTTTGCATAGCACCGTAACAGACTAACAATCTTTATTGCTAGCCATGTGCCCAGGCATTCCACAACAGAAAGTAAGTAGAGGCTTGGGCAAATGTATCCCTTTTTTGTTTCTACCATACTCACTCCCTCTTTCCTGCCACTATCACATCTCAATTCTCCATCACACTTGAGCATGTGATCCACATATTTTGCAGTGAAAATATGGCACAGAGGTGACTCGTCTTTCAACCATTGACCTCCCAGATCTTGTTTGAATTGCAGTATAACAAAAACTGTTCTCTTATGCACTCCTCGACGAGTGCCAAACTTACAAAATGCTGACAGCATCCTCGATGCTCTAATGTACTTTCTATAGTTTCATTCTCCTTTTGTGCCTTCTGACCAATTGTATTGTATTGTATTGTAGGGGTTATTTATAGAGCGCACTGTGACCAAAAATGGTATCCTGGCGCTGAACTATTGTGTAAGAAATAGCAGATGGAAAGCTAAGCAGTGGCCACTAGTGGGGAAAGAACCAGGTCTTCAGTGCCTTCCTGAATTTTTGTAAATCAATTTGAGAACGTAGGGAGGCTGGAAGTCTATTCCATAGCCGGGCCGCGTTAACCGTGAAGGTGCGTCCTCCTTGTCTAACTTTCTTATACCTAATCTCCTGGGCATAGTTACCGTTAGTAGAGCGGAGGTTCCTGCCGGGGGTGTACATTTTAATTTTATTTTGGAGAAGTATTGGCCCTTTGTTATGTAATGCCCTATGAGCAATACATAGAGATTTGAAAACTATTCTCTGCTTGACAGGTAGCCAATGAAGCTCCTTCAAGGATTCTGTGGCGGATGAGTATCGGGGTTTGTTCAGTGTCAATTTGGCAGTAATGGTCTGAATATGTTCTAACTTTCTTAGAAGGTAACTAGGGGCTCCTAGCAACAGGGCGTTGCAGTAGTCCAGCCTACTTAGTATTACCCCTCTGGAGATCAATGACCTGGCAGGTATATCGAGCAGAGGGTATAGCTTCCTAAGGGCACGTATCAGAGCAAAACAGGTTCCGGTGATTTTATTCACTTGGTTTTCTAAAGATAGTCCTTGGTCGATGGTCACACCCAGGTTTCGTACTGCCACAGGATTGCCCGAGGGCTTTGCCATGGGTAGCGGCCAGAAATTCGATGGTAGGGACACAGGAATTTTGTTGGAGGAGCAGCAGAGAAATTCTGTTTTATTTCCATTCATCTTCAGTGAATTGGAATTCATACAATCAAGGATGCCAAGAATGCATGCTTGAAAGTTTCTGATGGTATCCTCCTGGTTATTATTCAATGACAAAATTAGTTGGGTGTCGTCCGCGTAGTTGATTAATTTAACATTATAGGTTTTTATGAGTGTGATCAAAGGTTTAATGTAGACATTAAACAAGATAGGGCTAAGGGAAGAGCCCTGGGGGAAACCATGTGTTGTTTTTCTAAATTTGGAACAAAACGGGGGGAGAGATACGGCTTGATAGCGGTTATACAGGTATGACGTTAGCCAGTTTAGCATTGGTCAAAATGGCTCTAGGAAGAAAATGTAAATCAGCCTTCTTAATGACAATTTCAAATTCATTCAAGCCCTCACCTTCCTCCTGGCTGAGGTTGAGCAGATTCGCTAACCCCTCTTGCACATCTGCACCTAAACAGTGTCAAAAGAGCAAGCTTCCTTTCAGCCCTAAATTTGCTCCACAAGACGAACATAGTTAAGGAAAATGTTCTTCCATTCACCCCAACGCAAGACTGGTTCACAAGGATGTGAAAGGAAAAACTGTTAGAGGGCTCTTGGTCTGCATAACTACCCTAAGTCTAGTGTACTTCAACACCTACTTGTAAATATGAGAATAGGGCGAACCGAACAAATATGTAGCTGTGCACAACACTCATGATGACATTGCCCAAATAATCATCTATGGTGGCATTTGATGAGTCAATTGATGCCCCAAATCATATGTTAATTGGATGCTGTGATCTGGTACAACACAATTAGTAATGTATTGTTCTAACCAGTAGTTCCAGTGGAATAGTAAAGTAGATGACGTAAAATTGGGACAAATAGCAGGCCAAAAAATGCATCATAAAATGGAAGCCAAGCTGCTATAAACCGACTCCTTCCCTTCTAAGCACCACTGACAGAATGCGATGCCTCACTGTTTCTTCTTCGACCACTCACAGCGCTCAGTGCCACACAACAGCAAGGCAGCCACACGTGTTTACGTTTCATTACTCTCTTAGCTGTCCATCATAGTTGAAGTAAATACCGTTGGCTCCGTGTGAAATCACTATTCTGTGAAGGGCGCCTTTGCCTGAAACAGCTGCTCTATGTGATATGCACCCCTTCAGGTCGTTGTGACAAACTGTAATGCCTGATACGCACAAGTTCCCTGCTTTCCAGTGACACTTTCTTTGCATTGTGCGCTGACGTGCTAAGAACGCCCCACAGCACCACAAGCGTAACGTAAAGAGTGTTTCACTGTCCAGCATGCTTCCGCTCTCAAAAGAGTTCCAGAGATATTCATCGTGCTTGGCGTGGTAATATAAACCGCGCCTGGAAATATTATTTTCCGCTCTGCATCTCTCGTCAAAGTGTTCAAAAGTTAATTATGGTCAAATGCCTGTTTAGATACCATAAACCACAACAGAGCTCCAGGATAGAAAGACTGCTTAATATCCTCTTAACAGCACACAGAGCCACTTCAGACTAAAACAATGTGTCGGTATGACCAATACCGCTCCTGCTCTGTGTTGACGTTCAAGGTCTAGTTCTCCGCCGTTGGTCACCAAATGTGGTGATATAAAAGAAGAGGTACGCGCTCTCACGGGTAGGCTGGAGACTTCTTTAATGAACCCTGACCACTAACAGCTACACAGCCAACTGTCACCCCTAGAACGTTCACAGCAGAGAGCGCTGTCAGAAGGTTCTAGAAGATCAGGGGTAAACGGCAAGACTAATGGGAACTATACGTCACAGCATCCTTCATCAAGGCTACAGTTGTTGGATACATCTTGATGGCTCCAACTCATGTTCACAGCAGTGGCATAGCAACAGTATCATGGGCCACAATGTAAGCAAGGAAAATGCCCCTTCTCTCAGTTGGGTAGTAAAATAACAATAATTGAGGTAGAAAGAGCCGCTGAGAGCCCTGCCATTGCACCTGCTGCTCTATTGATAGCTCTACCTCTGAAAGGAGCAATGAACACTGCTTTGCTCATGATTGCACGTGCCCTGTTATTGGGCAGTGTTTGGGATATGAGTGGTAGGACAACATCAGACAACTGAAAACAATCCATGGAGGAAAAATAGGTTATTATGTGTGGAGGCCGGGGCATTGCACATCCAGGGAGCAGTTTAGGTGAAGCGAATCCAGAACGGTATTCACTTTTAATGGGGACCTCCATTGTGGCACAGGGTCACTCCTAAATGGCACTTGCCATCCTATTGCCATAAAACACCCAAGCTCAAACAGCACATCACTCAGAGTAAAGAGATATTTCCTTCAGATCTAGGGTTACTTTGAAAAGAAATGGGGAAGAACTCCCTGCTAAATCATTTGCTATTGGTAACAAAGCACCACACACGCTGTGCAGTGACCACAGAACTTGTAATAGGAGTAAAGGGAAAAAATATGTGTCACTCCATAACTGCAGGTTTGTGCTCTACAAGGGAGCTCTGAATGAACACCTAACGTGAAGAAAAGTCATACATGCTCTAGTCATTTCTGTGCAAAGCTAGCAAGGAATCTAAGCACCAGGAGCATCCAACAACTGGCCGGATCCTGACTGAAGAAAATATAGGGAAAGAGCATCCCATGTATGGTATACAAGGGTGCTACAGACGTCCCTGAATATGTGTACACCACTTGGATATCTGTCTATCCAAACTAGTTTTGGTCACAATCACTCTTAGAATGCTTGTGCGGTAGTCAATCAGGAAGTTCTAATGTTTTGTAGCTTTTTTAATAGTGTCTCACTCTAGAGCATAACATGTAATGCTCAAGTTATGTACCCCCAATTTTCATTAGACCAAGTCCAGCTCTTCCTCGTCATAGTCCTTAAAAGTGAGGGGGGCCCACTTGCCTAAGGAGGTACCTTTGTTTCTTTGGGAGTTTTTTTTAAAGCTTCTCCATTATCGACTAGGGGTCTAAGAGAACCATCCCTCATACCATCTTCCTGTAAATCACGGCAAGATGTGCTCTGATTTCAAAACACCACTGCAGCACAGAGAGCCATGCCTGGAACAATCAATCAATTAGTAGATTTGTAGAGTGCAGTTTGTCATCGCGAGGGTATCCAGGCCCTGGCAGGGTCCAGTTGATTAGCCAAATAGCCAGATCTTCAGGGATTTTCGGAACTCTGGAAGAGAACAGGGCTCTGATGAGGAAGAGCAGGACTCTGTGTGATGAAGATTACCAATATGTTATTACCACTTGCTCCCTCTTCCTCATCACAGCCCTTTGCGAGAGGAGTCTCCTGTATAAGAACACATAACTGTCTCCACCAGAGGCCTTATTCGAAGTAATGCGCCATTCTGTGTGGTGATGTCAGAATTTTTGATATTGACCAGAATCTTTGCAAAGAATTCCTGCAATTATGAGTTAACTGCGTTGCAACTGAGAGTAACTGTGAAAACCCAGATTTGCAGTGAGGAATTCCACACGGAATACTCAACTGTGGCGGACTTAAAAGACACATTTATCACTTACGCTGAGCAGTGGGTAAATATGTGCCTGTTCTGGGTGGTGGGCGGGGACAGGATAGGAGAGGATGGTGCCTGGCAGAAGGAAGCATTACATGCCCCCAAGCCTTTGCAGAGGGTCGGGGGGGGGGGGACTGGGGACCGTGCTGAAGCTGCACTACAGTCCTTTCCCAAAGTAGTTTTATCGCCTAGATTTTCCAGCCAGTAAAATCAAGTCTTGTGTTCCTGCACTAGACCAATCCAGGTGTGGGAACACTGGCCAACTGATAATTGTGCGGAGTGGAATTCTACACAACAGTTGTGCTCCACACAACCTGTAATCAGGGCCATGAGATAGAAAACTTATCCAAGGGCTTTACAAACACTTTTTTTCAATACTGCAGCTGGGTCGATCCAGAAAGAAAATATGAATTGCACAACTATTCACCAAGGGCTTTTTTTCAAAATAAAAATATGCCTAACATAAAAATGTATAATGTTTAAGTGATTTCAAATAAGAGTTTGGTGCATTTATATCTCAGCAGCCTGGACCCAAAGAACAATTGTACATTTCCTCTTATTTGCGCGCCATGGCCTGGCCAGCCATCAGGACTTGCCTGAAGTAGCCGTGGATTGGGTGATAGGGACTACTAATGGTGGCTCTTGGTTAAAAGTGCAAAAGATGCAAGAGAAGATCTGACAGGTTAAACAAGGATATTGTCTATGAGGCATTAACTAAACTCGAAAATATATTAGGTGAATAAAGCACAAGCCATGGTTCCTTTCATTGGAATCTTCCTGGCAAGGGCTGTGGGACATTGAGGTTGTTTAGATGCCCAGCCAGTCATGGAGGTGGGAGGGAGGAGGAGATTCGCACACTGCTCTCCCATTGGCTAGTCTGGCACCGGAAGAGCAGCGGCGCAGTGCCCAGACCCTAGCTGGGTAGCAGGGAGGGCAGACATGTGCTGCTTATAGTGGCAGCTTCTTCCGTATTCAGGGTGAGCAAGTCGGGTGACATGAGCTCTACGTGGGCTGGGCCAAGACTCCAGTCCATGCCTCTTCTTGTCTTTAACTGATCATTTGAACGGTCAGTCAGTGAGAGAGCGAGCTGTGGCCTGGTAGGCACAGAGAACACAAGCCATTACTGCCTGTGTGCGTCCCTGTCATCCAGTCATTCAACATACTACTTTCTCCAGCTGCCCCTGCCTCCTGCCCCCAAGGCCCCCATCTTGCCCTGACCCACTCCATCTTGATGCTAAGCCTTTTCAGGGCACAGGAGGTTGTCACCTGAAGCCAGCCCCTGAGTCCAGCCGAGGTCTCCCACCCTGTCGCTGCCTTGTACTGGGCCCTCGGCTCCCTCCTGCCGTCACCTGCTGCCCCCTCTCCCTGCACCGGAGTCCAACACAGATCTGGGAGGAAACAGATCACACTCTATGGAGCCAAGATTAGCAGCCGCTGCCCAGGAACTAAGGCAGGAGATGGGAGGAAACCTGGGCCAGTCTCATGTCGGGATGTACGTGAGCGTGTCCGAATCAGCATATATCTGGGTGTAGGTGAGCGTGACTGAATGAACATATCTGAGTGTATGTACGTGAGCGTGTCCGAATGAGCATATATCTGGGTGTACGTGAGCGTGTCTGAATGAATATCTGTGTGTTTGTGGGCGTGTGTGTGCCTTTTTTTTTTGTGTGCGTGTATGTGTATAACTGTTGTATTGCTGAGCTGGGCCTTGCTGGTGTCTCAATGTGAACAAGGCGTGTTGTGACTTTGGCACAATGTGCCATTTATTTGAGGCATTTTTGACAACATTTTGCCTCCCGCACAGGGTGGAGAGAAACCAGGCCAGCCCCCATTTGTTGGAACCTCCAACTTAGGAAAGGAATAAGGGGGCGCTGTTGCTTTCCTCTCGAGGCGCTGCCCTAAGTGCTCCCTCGGTGCTGGTATGCCGTTTCCCCACAGGACCGCTTGTGCGTCCCCTTCTGTAATACTAAAAGCGATGGCACACTTACAGCGCCAGCCCTTCCTCAAGAGGGCCTTCCCTCATTTGTATGGGGGCGTGGCCCCATGCAAATGAAGGAATCCCTTTGCCTCTGCCACGCCGTATTACAGTGGCCATATTATGGATGCAGCGCATTTTCCTGGATTTCGCACCTCTTATAAGGTGCGCCTATCGCAATCCAGGAAAATGCGCTGCGTTATGGTGAATGTGCTGCCCCCACGTGCTGCAGCGCCCATGTGCTGCAGTACATTTAGATGGAAAAAGGAGCGGCTGCTTTAAAGCATTTTTGTGTTTTCACAGTGCAGGCGGCAACCGGCTGCACTTTTAAAGGGGATTAGAGATCCCCTTGCAGGTGCCTGCAAGGGGATGTCTCGGGTGAACCATGGAACCCACTTTCCCCCACCAAAGGGCTGCAATCAGGGGGTACACTGACAGTGTGCCACCTTTTAGGTGACGCACTGTCAGTAAGCCTTCTGACAGCTTCTTTGCCTCTGCAACCGGGTCTGTAATACGGCGCAGCTAATTCAAAGGGATTCCCTCATTTGCATGGGGGAGGGAAGACCCTCTTGAAGAAGTGCTGGCGCTGTATGTGTGCCAGCACTTTCAGTATTACAGAAGGGGACAAACAAGTGTCTGCGACCCCTTCTGTAATACCAAAGTGCCCCAAGGGCGCGCAAAGCGGTCGCAAACACCTGTTGCTCCCCTAGGGCTTCTTGTGTAATATGGCCTCTGGTGTGCTAACGTTTAGCAGAGAACGAGTTTCACAAAAAAGGAATTGCGTTAGTGGCCCTGGGTTTATGCTTCCCACCCTCTCTCACCAACCCCCATGTAACCTTGACTACCGTCCCCCGCCCAACCCCCGGTGGAAGTCAGGCTTGCTGATTCATTGCGTGCTGTATTCAATTTAATTTGAGGCATATATTTACGCCTGCCACTTTCAAAGTTCAGTAGCCACCATTATTTACAGGGAGATAGCAGGGATGCTTACTTCTGTGCCAAGGCAAGTTTCACCATAGGCTGGTGCCGTAAAGAATGTCTTTTCGAGAAAATAATAGATTGATAGTCACATGCATAATGCACAAGGGGTCAATAAGAAGCTTACTACTTACACACTTAGGGCCAGATTTACCACTTATTCATGCAGTGCAGTCCAGCAGCTGCAAATGCTGCGCTGCGTGAAAAGGAGAGAGGAGGAGAACGTCAAATTTACTGAAATACGGCCCTCTCCTCCCCTTTCCCTAGCGCGGCGCTGAAATCAGCTCACGTGCGCCACAGTGACACCTTTGTGCCATCGTGCAAGGGTGTCTCTTTGAGTCTAGCATAGGTTTTGTACTGGAAGGATACCCTTCTAGTACAAAATACTATGCTTAGACTAACTTAAACCATTTTTCCTCTTTGTATGTGTGCAGTACAGTGCAGCACACGTCAGAAAAGGAAGGAGAAATGAAAGCATTTCTCCTTCCTTGTGCCTACTTTAAAAGGGCGCAGTTTTCTGATGCTAAACCCGGTCTACTTTATTTAGTAAATTAGGTTTACCATCAGAAATTTCGGGTGGTTGCATGGGAACGCTCATGCTCCACCTATAATACACCCCCTTGGCACTAAGTAATTCAAAGCAAGTCTATATGCTGCCTTGCGTTACTTTCATGTTATTTCCAGCGATAAACAAGTTTAGCGCTGGAAAGTAAATCGGAAACAAAGGTTTTGCGCTGATTTGTGTCTCTTTTGTTATGCACACACAGTGCAAAATCTTAGTAAATCTCCCCCACAGGGTGATGCACTTAGCACATTGGGAACCCCTATTGACGGCCGCTGGTGGGTAGCAACTGAATGCATTTTACAGGGCATGCAGATGTCTCTGATGATGTCATCAATGCAGGGGTGCATCAGGTGCAGTGGCCCATTGAACCCTGATTACTGCTGTATTTACTTCCCCAACAGCGGTCACAGGGGCTATTTTCCTTGTTTGCACCAGGACCCACGGCATCCTTGCTACACTACTGCATCAATGCCCGGATGAGGGAGCAGCATTTTGAGCCCCTGTGCATGGGTATCAATGAGACTGGATGTGATACACAGATTAGTTTGGAGGTACTAGAATAAGCGACCACAAATGCTTGTTTATCTGTTCCGTGGAAAGAAGTTATAGCGGATCGCACAATACAAAGGCAAGTAAGGTTTCGGGCCCAAAAAGAATTGTGTCAGATTTAATTAAGTCAGACTCTAGGATTTGGGTCACGATCCTGCTGAGGGTATTCAATTCTATTTTTACATCTTTGTCAATACCATGTCCTCGACAATATGCAAATGTGGCACTATTATTCTAAAAACGAGATCTTTAAGATGCGGCGTGCTACCCCCCTGCATGCCACGACTGATCAGCGCCTGTGTGGGATTCCGCCAAGGGTGAGCACAACAGATGAGTGCACGAACCTGTTCTTCATCACCTGCACATGAGAGATGGTGCACAAGGCGAATGTCTATGTAGCTTCCAAGGACCTGAAAACTGCATTTGATACAATCAATAAAACTCTCCTATGGGAAATTCTGGGGAAAATCGAAGTGGTACCCGGATGCTGAAACATATTGTCGCCTTTCATGATACTAAATGTGCTAGTGTAAGGTTGGGCTCTAATATGCAATATACAAAAGCGTTTAAGGTTGAAAGGGATGTGAAGCAAGGACCTCCTATTCACATTGTACATACATTAATAAGGTGATCACCTTAAGCTTACTGAGACAGATGTATGTTATGTTATGTTATGATGCATTTGTAGCGCGCATGGATACTCAGGAGTGTCCCGGCGTGGAATGCCAACGACAGGAGCAGAGGAAGCTGAGGATAACTAGGTTAGTCAAAAAGCCAGGTCTTAAGATGCTTCTTGAACAGCCTAGTATCTTGGATGTTACGCAGTTCCAGAGGGAGGGAATTCCAGGCTTCAGCTGCCTTAAAAGATAGGGAGCTGCCCCCCATTCGAGTAAGGCGGAAGCGGGGGACCTCTGCCAGACGCTGTACAGCGGAGCACAGATTTCTTCGAGGAACATAGAAGGCGAAACGTCTCCTAAGGTAAAGCGGCCCTAATCCGTGCAAAGCTCCATGTGCCAGAATGAGGGCTTTAAACTGGACACGGCGGGCCACGGGAAGCCAGTGGAGATCCCGTAAATGTTGATTCATGCTAGATCTTCCTGGAATACCAAGCAGAACCCTAGCTGCCGCATTCTGGATTGTTTGCAGCTTTTTTAGCTGGTAGCCAGGGAGGCCAATGTACAAAGCATTGGCATAATCAATGCATGACAGGATTAGAGCACGAGTCACCATTTCCTTGGCTGGCCGAGGTAGCAGGGGAAAAAACTTTCTGAGCTATTTCAACGTGCCACAGCACACTCCCGTGAGTTTTTTTATCTGCATGGAGAACCTGAGGTCTTCACTGAACCAGACCCCCAAGTTCTTAGCAGGGTTACCGACAGAGTTGGGCGGGGGGTACTCAGTGGGCCATAGAGCCTCCCTAAATTGCGGAGGAAAGGATCCATACAGAAGTACCTCCGACTTGTCCTCGTTGCACTTCAGCTGCGCCAGTGCAAGCCATTTAAAAACAGCAGAGAGACAGTTTTTTGCTTTGTCCGGGGACAAGTCGTTTTCCTTCCAGGTGAAGAGGAGCTGAGTATCATCAGCATAAGCTATGATCTTGGCTCCCAGCTCCTCTGATAAGTAAATTAAGGGAGTAACATAAATATTAAAAAGCAGGGGACTCAAAGTGGAGCCCTGCGGAACTCCCGTGGTCACCTTTCTGGGGGCCGAAAAGAACGGAGGCTGCCATACTTGCTGGGATCTGTCCTCTAAGAAGGATTTGAGCCAGTCCCAGGCCCGTCCAGACACACCAATACTTGCGAGACGAGCAAGCAGTTGATGGTGAGACACCGTGTCGAAGGCGGCAGAGAGGTCCAATAAAATCAGAGCCGCTCTGCCGCCTGCATCCAAGCATTCCCTTATTGCCTCAGACATTTCGACTAAGGCCGTCTCTGTGCTATATGTTACCCTAAATCCAGATTGGGCTGGATGAAGGGCCCCAGTTGCCTCAGCAAAGGTGGATAGATGTTTAAAAACTGCTTTCTCGCACACCTTGGCCACGGCAGGAAGGAGAGATATAGGTCTATAGCTAGCAGGCGTGGCAGGATCTAGGGAGGGCTTTTTAGTAGCGGTATTAGTTTAGCCCGCTTCCATTTCGGAGGAACTGTGGAAGTCTGGAGAGATAGATTAATGATGGTATTAACCTCCGGATTGACCACCTCAGCAGCCCCAGCAAGCAGCCTAGCCTGGCACGGGTCGATTGGCGAACCCGACTTAAGCGATTTAAGGATGGACAGAGTGTCAAGCGGGGCAATGGGTGAGAACCCCGTCAGGGGGGAAACTGATGGGGTAAAAGCAGAAATGTACGAAATGGCAGGCCCAACCTGCCCGGGGGAACTGGTCCCTAGACTGTCCTGGATCGCTTGGATCTTGTCAATAAAAAAGCATGACAGCTTCTCACACCATTCTTTGGAGGCAGGAAGGGTAATACGCTCAGCAGCGGGTGTTAAAAAACTCTGGACAATAGCAAAAATTTCCTTCGAGTTATTTTTGGACTTGGCAATACGTTCTGCATATAAGCTAATTTTGGCCTCTCTAATAGCAGCGTAGTATTCCCTCTGAGCCTTCCTTAGTACTGTTTTAGCTAAGGGGCAGTATGCCTGTCTCCAACTGCGTTCCAGTTTTTTACAGGATTGCTTTAATTCCTTAAGCTTACTAGAATACCAGGGTTTAGAAGGGGCGTTTCTTGCCCTTCTGCTCGAGCAGGGCGGAGTTAGGGATTCAATAGCCTGGGAGATCCAGTTAGTGAAGCTCTCCAACGCACAATCTAAGTTAGTGGTGGCCGAAGGGCGTGTGTCTAACAGTGCCTTGCAAAAGGCGGTAGAATCGATTCTTGGCGGGGGTTTGCCTTGAGGAAATCCCTTAGGGGAGGGAGGTAACGCAATGGTCCATGAGAACTGTATCAGGAAATGGTCACACCATGGTACTTGAAGGGGTTCCATAATACATAGAGGAAAATTGGAACATACTGGATCTAAAATGTGCCCCCCACTATGAGACGGAGAATTAGTCCATTGAGTAAGTTGCACCATGTTAAGCGAATCATAAAATTCCCTGGTGTCGCTAGCCTCCACACAGTCCAAATGGATATTAAAATCTCCAAGAAGCAGAAAGTTAGAAAAACGAAGGGCCCTGGGGACAATTACCTCATCTAGGGCTTTCAGGAAGGCTCCCGCGGGGCTGGGGGGTCTGTACACCAGCGTGCCGCCCAGCGTAAAGTGCGGGGATATGGTAATAGAAAAGTCAAGTGCCTCCCCGTCCCCATGCCTAGGGTGTTTTCGCGGGTAAAAACCCACGTGTCCCTGAACACCACCGCAATACCTCCGCCTCTTCCCCCTTTGCGGTCAGCCCTCACTATTTTATATCCCCCAGGAATGGCTAACTCGATAGCTGGTGCGGAGAACTCATTCAGCCACGTCTCAGTCACAAAAAGTATATCGAGCTGCTCGTCGGAGAGGAGCTCAAATATATCAGGGGCATGCTTAACTAACGAGCGGGAATTGATTAACGCCGCCCGTAAGAGTTTACCTGTCGGAATAGCTGGGGGGGGGAACTGTATTAGGGGCAGAAGAGTTATGGACTCAATTCTTATTGTTTGCAGATGAAGCAGGGGGAGGCATTAATATACATATAGACAAAAATGCTAAAAAATTGTATTTAGAAGCAGCATTTTAACTTATAATGCAATGTAGCTATCTGATGAGATACAACACTGTCTACAATGAAAAACATCCCTGTTACACTTGAAAACCACATCTTCTCCACGTGTTAAACACAGATGTAATTTCCCTCACAACGCCAGCCTCTAAAAATTGTCATGCAGCAACATGTGCACCTCTTCAGCTTCTGTCCATGATATTCAGTGCCCGCAACCAATAGACACAGCAGAAGTGGTGTAGCAGACATTCCATCGTACTAGATATTAAAGGGCTTATTACGAGTTTGGTGGTCCATCGGACTGGCAAACACGCGGTTGCATGGCAGGAAACGCCGCATTGGAGGTCCGACTGATGCAGTACGAGTGCAGCGGTCCCACCGATCCTGGACTTTCAGCAACCGCCGGGGATCCATGATCCCTCAGCGGTGGTGGGCGGTCTGGCCCAGCACTGTGCTGGCGGTGCCGCTGCGGCACCGCCAAGCATATTCTGAGTTTCCTCACAGCCACAATTTTCATGGCGGTGAGCCTGCCATGAAAACTATGGTGGTGAGGAACCTAAGGGGGTCCTATACAGCCCCCTGTCACCTCAGGGCCATGGGGTGCATCCAGGGGGGCACATGTTGAGCCATCCTGTGTGCATGCACCCCAGTTCCAGCATGGCATGGACTGCACCAGCTCATGCAGTGCAGGAACGGGCTTTGGCGCTCCCACAGCGCTGCCTTGCTAAGGCTCACAAATGAGCCTTAGCAGGCACTGCTGTGGGACCGCCAAAGCACCGCCTGCCAGACTAGGAGGAAAGTCCTAATCTGGCGGGCAGTGAGCGGGTGACTTTGGCGGTGTGGGAGCAGGGCAGTGGTGTGGCAGCCCGCTCCCACACCGCCAAAGTCGTAATTAGGCCCTAAGTCAGCTGTAATCCTGAGGTCAGATTTGTGTCTACCGTTATTGCCAAAGCCATGTCTCATCTTTTCATATTCCCCACCCAAACAATTTTGCACCCATGCAGCCTCTATCCGGAATATAGGTATCAATAGTGGGGACCGTCAACCGATGTTCCCTGTACCATTTTTATTTATTATTTTAGTATATACAGGTATTAAAGGGTACATATCACAAACAATTACAAACAACAGCAAATAAGTTAGCCCCAATTGGTTTGTAACCTGTTACAAGATCTTGCCCATTGCACATCACATCTTGTCACGATTCCCAATCGTAAAGAAAAACAATCTGTGTTGTGTGACCCTATAAGCCCTGAAGGATCTCCATGAGAACTGCACCTCTTCCTTTTGTGGCAGATATGTTCTAAATGGTGCCCAGATGTCTTTCGGCCTCAGGGTCGGCTGTAGGGTGGTGCGACCGGTGCAGCTGCAAATGGCTCTGGGCTGGGGGCGGGGGGCGGTTGTGTTTAGAAATAACTTATCGGTTTAAAGGTACCTGCTGCAGAGCTCCTTGTGTGTACAGCAGTTTTCAGGCAACATAAAGAAATGTCAAGATAACTCTAGCCATTAATGCTCCTGCTGGAGAGAGTTGGAGTTTTGTCTAGTGGTAGTTTTGCTTAATCATATAGTAGCACAAAATATGAATATGCCTGATGCAAAGAACATGTCCCATCATATTAAAGAACTTTATTTTATGTGGAAAGCTCAGCAGGTTACTACTTTGTCAGAGAGGTTCATCTGTTACTTGCAGTTCACAAGTTACAGTCCTAATATAGCACAGTGACCTGTGAACTGTCACCGGACGCATGCAAACAAAATGGTATAGGTTGGAATATTTTTTTTTTCTCCAGGTCTTTCATTAGGGGTAGGCGATAAATTCCTCTCCGCCGACAGAGTTTGCGAAGTTTTGGCAAGCATAACGCGGAGTTCCGGCCAAACTCCCCCAACCACAGTGTGGTGAATTTCTTTCATCGCACGTGGATCGCCAATGGTAAGTGGCTCCATTTTCAGGCAGTAATAGGGCAGCCAGTGAGATTTTCTCAACGGGGGTGGTAAGAAAGCTGCCGCTTGAGTAGAGAATCTACTCGAGCAGCAGCAAAGTAGCAGCGCCCTCTGGTGCGCCGCATGGTGCCGTCCTTGCTGATTTGGCAGCGCGGAACAAGCTCCAGGCGCTAAAAATCAGCAGTTGCAGCACGACGGGCCAATTTCCACCCACTCGTGGAACTCAGCGGAATCTCGCAGAGTTTTCAGGTAACTCCGTGAAATTCCGTGGAGTGAAATCCGCGAGTTACACCCACCCCTACTTTCATTATCTTATTGTTGCTAAAAAAATGTATGTTTGGGTAGAAATACATTTTTATTAGGAAAAATGAACCCCAACCACTGTCATACATTTTAAATCCTGAGTTTGTGCTTCTACAGACCAAGCACTGTTAAAATATACTACGAATGACGTGTGATTCCTACACCTTGTAATCCTCATAGTCTTATGCAAAATTTCACAACGGACTGATTTACACACCTGTGATTCATTGTCGCTGTATAAAGTGTGTGTGATGTAAAGTGCTCTGACACCCTACACTGGTATGAGTAGCACTATAAAACAAATGAAATAGAAGTGAGAGAGGGGCTATGGAGAGATGAGAGGCACTGTTTGAGGGTGGTAATGAGGGACTCAGTGGAGAAGGAAGTAATTGGGGGCACCAAAAAAGATTGTTGCACTGGGTGCCACTAGCCTAAAGTCGCCCCTGTGCCTGACGCCAGTTGGTAGTACTTCAGAATAAGTCTTTGCCGACAGATTGCAAGGCGATGAACTTCTTATCCATGCTTTAACCATTGTGGCCTCGCAGTGCATCGCTATCTCTCTTCCGGTTAACAGCAGCAGAATAGCAGTCAAAGATCTACAGGCTTTCAGTACATCTGCCACATAACCCAGCAGCACAACCATGTGGGATATCATAATATTCCATTCAATTATTTTCTACATCTCTGCTATTACCTACCCCTAGTATACTTGTATGGGCCCAAAATACCATGTCAGAAGCATGAAATCCACCTGAGGTGCCTGACAACATCTACAAGTGTGAGCTATATCTGCATCTGTCTTATGACATTTCTCTGGAGTATAGAGTAGTCTATGCAAGAATTTAAAATAAAGTAGTTTGTGTTTATAATTCATGGATATGGTGAATAATAGTTGTGCAGCACAAACTTTGCCCATCCCTTGTACGTCACAATTACGTCTCAACTTCATAACAGATATATGGCATAAATGTGCGTTTAGCACTTGATTCTTATATGGTCTAACAATATTAAAATAATTGTTGCATTTGATGTTATTACTAAAATGCATCTACTGTAGGATTAGTGAATTTACTTCAACTGTGAGTTTAACTGTATTTCATGAGAAATTAATAAACCACCCTTGCTTAATAGAAATGTCCTCACTATAAAGATGTAATTCGTCTTTTTTGATGTGTGCCTTAATACATTGAATAACATTTACTAATTCGATAATTTAAGAGAAACCATCCTCATATATGTAGAATGTGATTACACTTGAAACGATAAAAAGTTTATGTAATGTGTGTATTAATATTTCATATATTTGATTCATATGTAGTTCTTAGCTATACTTACACATAACTATTCAAAGGATTACTGTATATTTTATGTAACATGCACCTAATGCACTGATCATTCATATCCGTTGGTGTTTAAATGTGCACACGCATAATAAATGTGCACTCTTACTAATAATTTAAGTTGACAATTTAGACCTATAATTCTTCATACTGCATAACTGCTGGTTTTCATTTTCTGCTAACGTGACATTTCTTGCTGGTATTCACACGCATTGTTAGCTGTAGAATAGATACATTACTGTACTAGAGATAGAGAAAGAGCCTGAGAAGAAAACCTTCATGAAAGAACATGGAGGGCCAGAGTGTTAACTGAAAGGCCTATTCAGCAATGTTTCAACCTAGTATGTGCATGAGAAGACGATGTAGTTTGCATGTTTGGTGTAGGATATTAGGAAATTATTGCAGTCTACCACGTGAGAAGTGGAGAAAGACAATAGACCGCTGATGACGTGTGAAAAGTGGTGTTGCCCAAGAAGATTATTTTTGTGGTATAACTTATCGTTCACACTGTTGAAGATCTGAGCCTTTTTGACATCCCTTCAGAGACTCTCCCCTGAATGCTTAGAACACTTTTCCCTGGACTTTGAGAGATTTAGACCTCTATGTTTCCTTGATTTTTGCTGAGTGTAGCTTAGGGTAACACTTACTTGCATGACCCAAGAAGGCCTCTTGACCGAGCTTCTGAAATGCTGACACCTTCCCCACTTATTTTTCCCTTGCCTAGTTCATATTTCCTTTATGGAAATTTGTGCTTTCTGAGGTTCTTTAAATTTTTAGAACCCTCATTTTAGCTGGAACTCTACTTTAGGTGATTTAGATTTATCCATGTATAGACAACAAAACTTGCGACTCTTCTCTGAGCATCACATACTCCTCTTGATCTTTTGTATTGCTGTGACTGAATTGCTCGTTTGCTTAATATTGGTCCGCTTCAATTTTTTCCTGTATGTTGGGACTGTCTGTTGATATTGTGTACCTTTATAGCATGGTGTTAAGAGTCGTGTATCTTAACTTGATTTTGAATTTGTAATAAACTTTCTTGACTTTGGTTATCGATTTCTGGTCCTCATTGTGTAGCCAAATGGGTTACACTGTTAAGTGATATTGATTGATCAAATACTAACTCTCCTCACCCCTCAGTGCAGGTATGAAAGGTTAACTGGATGAAGATATATGGTAAGAGAGTGAGCACAGAAAACGTTGGATCATTTCTAAACAACAATAAGCAGGGGCGTAGCTTGATCAGTAAGAGTGAGGCGGTGTGAGCTTCATATTTTTCCAACTATCACACTGGCATATAATGTTATAATAGATTATAGGACAAGCAGGGTGCACGAGAGGGGCTTAAGGGGCAGTGGAAAGGGAGAAGAATGCGGATTGGTAGGGGTACTAAGTGAGAGAAAGCACATTATTTTGTGAAATAACCAACATTTTATAAGTCTTTCCAAACAGAGAGAAAGAGAGAGTATGTGTGCGTTTTTGTCTGTGTTTGTTAACATTCCTGGTGAAATCCGACAGACACCTCACCATACCCGACTGAAAGCCCCTGCACCCAACTATTTATCATAAAATACATTTATTAGGGGGGTGTAACACCCCAAACATCCCCCTGAAGCTGCGCCCTTGAAAATAAGCCAAAACATCCACCAAACATTGGTCTTCAAAATCCTTAACCCATTTTGCCATGGAGGGAATATTTAGGGCTGTACAGGCCACGTCTACCAACTTATATAGTTTACAAATCCATCCTTTGTTATAGTCGAAGTCATTTGTTTCAGTTTTTAATGTAAAATGCCCTGGTTCGCTAGAGAATCTAGAGTATAGTGCTTTGGCCGTTTGTTGGGTTCTAAAGTAAATTAATACGTCAAGTAGGTGGTTTGTTACTCCTCTTCCTTTAAACTGCTCTATGGTGATGCGGTGATGAATATATTATACTGATACAGGTGACCCATTTCAGTCATATTGTATCTCCTCCACATCTCTTTCACAGTCAGCAGTTGCACTTTTCTGGCAGTTAGACAACGGGTGACTATAGTTGCTGGATACCTGCCTGTTGTGCTAGTGTCTGCAACTGCTTGTTTGTGGAGGCCACAGAGTTGATATGCTCCTTGAGGTATAGTCTGCATGTGAATAAGTTGGTCTGTAGTGTGCTGTTTTCTATTAAATCTGTTTTGGCTACAATATGGGGCACTAACTTGTGGGGGAAGGTACCAATATATAGCATACTATGCCTGCGCCACTAGGCCCAGGCATAGTATGCTAGATCTGGCACAGTAAAGCTCCTTTCCTCAAATGACAGAGGTGCTGGTTTAGCCCTTGCCAGTGTTTATTCTGTCCATCAGGGTGGTGGAGGACATCATGTCTGCCACTCTGATGGACAGAAGAAAGCCATATTTTGAGGTAAGTGCTGGCCTCATGGTGATCTCTCTGCATTCTCATGAGCCGCTGCCATTGTGCTCCTGAGAAGGTACTGAATGTTTTGTGTGCAGCCACCATCTTTTAGGCAGCTGCATACTAAACTTTTATGATTTTCAAAAATAAACTCCCAGAAAGGGAACTTGTTTCTAAAAAAAACCCACAAAAATAATGACCTCCACACACTTGAAACCCGGTGGTGATTCAACAGCAAAAAAGTACATTAGACGTCTGCTTTATGCAGGGTGGGCAATCTGATGCCATTACTCCAATGTTCTCTCCTGTTGGGCTGTGCGAGTAAGTTTTCCAAAGGCAGACCCAGCAGGGGCACTACCATCAAAAACTGAAGGTCTGCCCAGCTCAAAATAGAGTGAGTGGACCAAGGGTTTGGAGGTCAGGGTACTCCTTGAAACACAGCTGAAGTACCCCAGATGGGGTCTGGAGGGACCATGAGCACAGTCACTAACAGTACCACTGACACCGTCATATTAAATTTGACAAGACACACTTTATCATCTGAAGAGATTTCACTTCTTATCAAAGGTTTATCCCTTGTGATGAAAGAAAAAACAGATTCTTTAGTTTACAAACTGAACTACATAAGGTTTTCTGAAAGCTAAGACTGAAATGCTTTTTGTTACACAATGAACAGAATTATTCAAACTCTGCCTCCAACCTAAGGCCTCCATCATCTTTTCTTCCCCACAATGCAATAACGCCACCAGAATTACTGACCTTTGAGAAACTAATAATGAGTTACCTAGATGCGGACTATTGATTTTGTTTATAATTTTATGATCTGTATTTTAACAGTTCGAATAAAGAATTTATTGATTGATTGATTGAGTTACCTAGACCAATTAGTAAACAGTAGGACATTTACTCCAAACAACATTACTTTATCTGAACGTAAAGCTCTGAACAACATAAAGGGTAATGAGTCTATGGTCATAAAGCGAGCAGACCAGTGAGGTGGAATTGTGGTACAAAATCAGGAAGACTGTGGCCTAGAAATTCAGAGACAACTAAGCATCACAGACTGTTATGTAAAACTTACTCACAACCCTTTCCTTGAGATCAAAGATAAAATACTTAGGGTTAATCTTATTGAGGGCATGGACTTCAATCCTGAATCTGAACTCTAGACTTAGAGACTCTGTATACCAAAATACCCCAAAATGAACGCATGGAAATTATCCAACAGATTCTTGACACACGACCCACCTCCTCACAAATACCTGCTCAATTCATTGTAGATTCGTTTTCCATTGCACTCACATCTAATTACTTTCTTTACAACACTGATTACTATCAACAATGCTGTGGGGCGTCTATGGGTGCCATATTTGCTCAGAATCTGGCAAGCATATATGTAGACAACTTTGAACTGGACTTAGTAGAGAATAATTCAAAAAAGCCTCAATAAAATACTGGGCGAAATATATAGACAATATTTTCATGAACTGGGCAGACTCAGAAGATAGACTAGGGTCATTTGTTGAATATCTGAACCACATCCAGAGTAATCTCAAGTTCACTTACAACAATAATTGTGACTGTTTATAAGTTCTAGATCTATTGATTAAGCATGATGAGAACAAGCTTGTCACATCTTTGAACAGAAAACCTTCTGAAAGAAACACTCTTCTTCAATACAATAGCTTCCATCCACGTGATCTGAGGGATGGGATACCATATGGCCAGTTTCTCAGAGTTCATTGGAATTGAACTTACAAAACTGACTATTTCAGAGAGGCTAATTTGCTCCCGATCAATTTGTTAGAGAGAGGCTACCCTAGATGTGTAGTCAGAATAGCCATGATGAAAGCCTGGTACAGTCCCAGGTAGGAACTCCTAAAACCAAGAGCCAAACATCCCTCAGAAAAACTGGTGTGTGTTACTACATTCTGCCCCCATACAAATAACATTGTTGAGACATTGAAGAAGGATTGGAGTTTTTTAAACATACTGATGCCATTTTTGACCTACCTATGTTTGCATTCAAAAGGTGTAGACATTTTTAAACACTATGTAGTCCATATTGTGGCAAAGGCACCAGACCCAAAAACAGCATTACACAGAGCTGGGGTTTGGCACCAGTCAAAGCTCATTACAAATGCGGAGACTATGTTGCATGCCAAGCCACTCTTAATACTAAAATACTTTATTTATGGCAATCTATAAACAGAGCTGAGGTCTCATCAAACTGTAACTCTACTAATGTTGTATATTACATCTAGTGTACCTGTAACCTCATATATTTGGGACAGATGCAGTGACAAGGACTGGCCTGCGCCAGAGTCCTATCAGGTGCCAAGTACCAATTGCTCCACTGGTTACACATTTCATTGAACACAACCATACTGCGGATGGTATCAAATGACAAGTCATTGAGATGGCGATGCCTTCTCCAAGAGGGCAAGATCTGTCATATACCTTGCAAAGACTGGAGTGCAAATGTATAGACAAATGCAATTCTATTGGAGAAGGGCTCAATACTATGGCAGAATGGCACACCTTCCTATCTTCAGCAGATGGTTATTAGACTCAACACTTCTTATGCTGCTGTATCATTGTATAGTTGAAATCTGAGAAACAGCATGGACTATGAAACAGATCAGCGATAAGGTGTGCTTTATATCGAATGATGACTACCCTCACTCTCAAAGTTGGATGTCATTTGGTTATCCTAAATTTGGTTTGCATGAATGTTACTTTTCTTATGATGAATACCTTTTATCAAAACTGTAGCAATACTGTTTTCTCAGGAAATTGGTGTGCACTTTATTAGATGTAAGTGGTCATTCACTAAAATTCTTCTGCCTCATTAATTTGTTAGTGCATAATATGCGTTATTGATGCCCCTCTGAATAGTTAACCTGTTAAGGACTTATTGTACCTCAGGGAATTTCCAATAATTGACCATAGTATCATTAATTAGCCCACTGTTATGCGATTCAGTTTCTAATAGCCTGATTACGATCTTGGCGGATAGGATACTCTGTCACAAACATGATGGATATCCTGTTTGCCGTATTACAAGTTCCATAGGTCATAATGGAATTGTAATTTGGCGGACGGGATATCGTCACGTTTGTGACGGAATAACCCTGTCCGCTAAGATTGTAATCAAGCCCTTTGTCTTACTTCTAATCCCTCCCCAATTTCAGTTGGAATATTCATGCATTCATGTCCTCGTTCTCGCTTAAATGAGTAATCTTGTCTGAGATGCATTGCGTTTCAAGGCTTGCTTTCCGCCATCCTTGATATTGGCGTGCTCATGGCCTGACTGTGACGGTGTTCCCATGCTTCGCTGCCACACCAATGTCTCTCACTGTTAAAGATGTCCCTACGGACCTAATTTTTGGTCTCAGCAGTACCATACTTACTCTCTAAAGATTAATTTGAGCACTTTGGGCAATTACCTCATCGGATCCATGGGTAAGAGCCACTGTAACTTATGATTTTTCCAATTAGCTAAGTAAAAGCTGTACTCCTTGCATTATTTTAACAAGTGTTTTATTTTCATTGCTGCCAGGTGATTGTACCCGTGAGTATATATACCATACCTTTTACACTGAGATGGTTATTCCTGATCTTGCTCTGCATGCTGTTCTTCACAGCTTGCTAAGGGTTTTTATTTTCACTCTGGCTTCAGCAGGTTAAAATCCATCCAAATCGGGCCATCCCGGATGGATACAAGATCCAGAGGAAGGACCATCCCAACCGCCCAGGAAGAGGACTCGCCATCGCACACAAGAGCTCCCTCCAACTCTCCACCTCCACCACGAGCGACCCCTCCTGCACCACAGAACACCTCCACTTCCAGATCCAGACCAGCCCCAGAACCACGCTGCGCGGCACCCTCACATACCTACCCCCAGGACCTCGCGCTTCGTTCACCACAAACATCGTAGACCTCATCGTTCCCACGCCATCGCCTCCATGGACTACATGCTCATCGGAGACCTGAACTTCCACCTCAACAACCCCAGCAACCCTAACTCCACCGCCCTCCTGGACAACCTCGCCAACATCAGACTAAAACAGCTCGTCACCGCCCCTACCCACAAGGCATGGCACACCCTCCACCCCATATTCGCAGGTGGGAAGAACATCCGCTTCAGCCACACCACGCAACCACCATGGACGGACCTCCACTGCGTACACTTCCTCATCGACAAACCCGCACCGCCTAAACCTGCACCCCGCCTTCCACGAAGAAACTGGAGCAAAGTCACCGAGACGCAACTCACCTCTGCCCTTAACCGCGATGCCCCACCACCTCTACCGACGCCAACCTCGCAGCCAAGAACTTCACAGATGGATCACCCCTATGCAATCCCAACAAACAGCGCCCCAGGAAGGCCGCCTGGTTCACCGACCGACATCCAAGAATCCAGACGCACCTGCAGACGTCTCGAGAAGAACTGGAGAAGCAGCAAAAACCTCAGAAGATCGCACCGCCTACAAGGACACCATGACAGAACACCACCAGCGCACAAATCCACCAAAAGGACCTTCATCCAGAACAAGATCCTCACCAACTCCAGTAACTCCAAAGAACAACAACAACTTCTACGACCAGACTCCAGACTCCGAAACCACTCCCTCCTCCAGCAACGCCGGCCAATCCACCATCTCCTACTGGACCCCAGTCACCACCTAAGACACCGCATCGACCATGAAAGGCATCCACTCAGGAGCCCCCACGGACCCCTACCCCCGCACATCTTCCACAGAGCCGCAGCCACCATCACTCTGGAACAGGGACGCACCATCAATGCCACCTTCAAAACCGGCATCTTTCCCGACGATTGGAAATGCGCTGAGGTCAGACCCCTACTCAAGAAGCCCTCAGCTGACCCCACGGACCTCAAGAACTACCAGCCCATCTCCCTCCTCCCCTTCACGGCCAAAGTCACAGAGAAGACCGTCAACGCCCAACTAACAAAATTCATCAAAGAAAACTCCATCCTGGACCCCTCCCAATCCGGATTCCTATCAAACTCGGTTCTGCGATCTCCTCAGAAGCAGATGAACAAGCCCCCAATTCCCTCAAACCGCTGCCAGCGACTGGCTTTCTCACACTGTCACAGACTTCAGCCCGGGGGAAAGGGGAATGGGAAGATAAACAAGAGAGACTGCCTCAGGTTCTGGTCCTTCTTCTGTAATTCTTCTAAGGACCTGCAAAACAAGCATAAACAGTTACATCCGCCCTAGCGCTAAACTCTAGTTATAGAATTCCCTATTAAATTCTTGTTACCTGTATCTACACTGCACCCCACTGCAACACCCTTGCCTCTCTCTATGTATTATTGAATCATCTGATCGATTGGTAGTACAGTCAGCACAATCAGCGCAATTACAGTCTTTGAGATGAGAGTGCGCATACAATTTTGATTAAAAAATTAATTGACTCTTATACTTTCTTATTGAGAGTCTTCCAGAAGTTTTTGAGTAATTAGCCTGAACACTCACAAAAAATTAGTTCTTGCTTTTACAGTCTTTTCCTTTAGAATTAAACTCCTCGAAAGTATGGATCGTCACAGCGCTTTTAATTTGACCCTGAAGGTGATAAGCTGTTGATGCGCATTTACAGTCTTTGAGCGCTTACCAATATACAGGAAAAAATAAAAGGGCGAATCAAACTCCAAAAATAAAATAATAGTCTATGCGCTACGAATTATCTCTGCTGTGCTCTGCACTACGAATAATCTCTGCTGTTCTCTGTGCGACAGTTGCGCTTTTTAATTTGCGCGATTGCAAGCCTTTTCACTCTTACTTGAAACACGGAAAATGCTTCTCTTCACAGAAGCGTTCTCCAACTCTGACACTGGAGCTCCCACGACGAAGGACCTCTGACAGCTGTCTGAACTCCCAGGACCGCGGGAAAACTCGAAAGCGGCTCCTGAGAGAAAAAAAAACGAAAATACAGCCTTTTAACACAGGAAATGCGGTTTCGCTCATGGCGCTTGACTCTACATGCCTACTAACTCAAAAAGACTTCAAAACTAGATTAAGATAGGCCGTTGAATAAAACTCTGAGAAGAGCGCTCGAGAACGCTGCTTCTTTACAGAAGAATTCAGTTGAAGTACGCCATGCGTTGCTCGCACAGGCGCATTGTGGTCGCTTGGAAGTCTCGAGTCTCAACAACTAGACCGAGAACCCAAGCAGGAAACGAGCACAAGCATATCCTTATCTCTGCTGCATGATGTCCTCAGTTTGAACAGTATGGATCGTAAGGAAGCCTTCCAGCTAGGGCTAAGCCATCTCCAACGCGGATATTTTACTGTACACTGCTTTTCCAAAGCCTTTTTCAAATAAGCACTGGAACGTGAAAGAGGGTCCTTGACAATGCCGCAGCAACCACAGCACGAGACCGCTCTACTCGCCGCCACAGATGACATCCACACCCTCCTCGACCAAGGACACACCGCAGCCCTGAGCCTACTCGACCTTTCTGCAGCGTTCAACACCGTCTCCCACTGCACACTCTACAACCAGACTCCTCGACACCGGCATACAGGGAACCACCCTCGACTGGCTTCACTCCTTCCTCACCGGCAGAACCCAAAGAATCAGATTCCCGCCCTTCCTCTCCGATCCCACGGAAATCAACTGCGGGTACCCCAAGGATCGTCACTCAACCCCACGCTCTTCATCATCTACATGGCCCCCCTCGCCACCATCGTCAGACAGCACGGACTCAGCATAGTATCCTACGCTGACGACACCCAGCTCATCCTCTCCCTCACCAAGGACCCCATCACCACCAGACTGAACTTCCAGAAAGGAATGAAAGACGTCGCATCCTGGATGAGCAGCAGCTGCCTGAAGCTCAACTCGGGGAAGACAGAGGTCCTCGTCCTCGGACCCTCCACCTCTGCATGGGACAACACCTGCTCGACTCCTCCCTCTCCATGGCTCGACAGGTCAATGCCGTCGCCTCCACCTACTTCAACACCCTCCGCATCCTCCGCAAGACCTTCAAATTGGTCCCCCACCGCATCAAGGAAGACCGTCACCCACGCACTCATAACCAGCAGACTGGACTACCGAAACGCCCTCTACGCTGGGATCAACAAGTCTCTGCTCCGCAAGCTCCAGACCATACAGAACACCGCAGCCAGACTCGTCCTCGGCATCCCTCACTACGAACACATCACCCAGCACCTGCGTAACCTCCACTGGCTCCCCGATGAGAAGAGAGTAACTTTCAAGATACTCACCCATGCCTACAAGTGCCTCCACAACACCGGACCTCAATATCTCAACGACAGAATCTCCTTCCACGTACCCAAGAGGAACCTCAGATCTGACGACCTCGCCCTCGCCGAACCCCAGCGCATCCGCAGAGCTAAAACAGGTGAAAGAACCTTCTCCTACATCGAGGCCAAGACGTGGAACGAGCTGCCAATCAACATCAGATGCGCCCCTACCCTGCACATCTTCAGAAAGACCCTCAAGACCTGGCTCTTCGACTGACCGGAACTGTCCCTCCTCCCCCAGCGCCTTGAGACCCTCACGGGTGAGTAGCGCGCTTAATTATTCCCTGATTGATTGACTGATTGATTGATCTGGGAATCCCCCTTAAGCATGTTCCACTTTTAATTCTTTTTTAATTTGCGTTCTGCATTTCCTGTAGGTCCCCCAGGTATCCCTACTTCCTGATGAGACCCTTGGATTCTATTAGGGGTCGAAATGTCGTTGACATATCATACAAACAAACTGGTTGCCATTTCGTGATTTAAACATATGCAGGCAACTGTGGGCCTGTCTCAAAAGATTAAGAAATATGCAGTTGTTTTCATACCAAGATACTGTTGTATTTTTGAGCACTATTGATTCACTGAGCTTTTGTTGTGTTATTTGCACGGGGTCACTCAACATCCATCTGTCCCTGGTTTCTACATATTTATGTGGTTTATGTGTTTATTAACCATTTCTTTTAACTGGAACCGGTAAAATGCTCTTTTGTCCAATAATACTATTTACAGTTATTTTGGTGTTTTGTATTCTTAACCAAACTTTGACTGAGGTTTGTGCGAACGACTCTTTCTGCATATGTTAATTGCACAGGTTCACACCGTCATTTGAGTTGCTCTTGTTTGTATAGAACATTAGTCCCTGACTTGTGACATCACTGTCGCAGTATTAAGACCCACATCATACAATTGTGCATCAAGCTTTGTTCCCGGCATGCAAAGTGGTCCCCAAAGCTGCTAATCATTTATAAATTAGAAAATGAAACTAAAGTAGGAGAAGTGAGAATTACATATATGATGGCACTGTGTACCTACTTATAGGTTGGTAATACATTAGACGAATGATGCAGTTGTGATGGCAGTGCACACAAGTCAGTTGCAGCACACGTTCTACCCCACCAAATATTTCTAATTTGGGAGGAAGAGATGGCGTTAAACTTACAGCAAGTCACAACTTCAAGTGAACAACCTTCTTTTTGTGTTACATTTTTATTTTTCATACAGAAAAAGAAAAGAAAGCAAGGTAAGTAACAACGATGTACAATACACTCCTGATGTATTACATCTGGAAGAGGCAATACTGCCGGTTTGCAGACTTAAACATGTACAACAGAGAGATATAACAAGATCTGCGTCCAAGGTTCCATAAAAAGTACTTCCGTGTTGTACTCTGAGGTCAGGTATAACCGGAGTGAAACATGACAAACTGAATGGCTCCTAGGAGAATAAAGGTAGAGGTATAGGAAAGGCTAGATAGAGTGGGGAGGTACAGAGAGAGACAGCCAGGAAGAGGTTACAGGGGATAGAGAGTAAAGTAGCACTGGATTGGCTCTCACCCAGCCCTGGGGGACCCAACATGTAGAAGTATGCGCACAAGTGGAAGTGAGGGAGACCTTTGTCAGTCCTAAGCATAGGACTAGTGTGAGGAGCAAGGTCAGGGAGGTTTGTTCTCTTGTAGGTACTTTTCTAGAGCATCCCACAATTGCCTGGACCCTGTAAAGGTATGCATTTTGGTGTATAGTATGTTGTCTGCACCCCGGAGTGAGCACAGTAGGCGTCACTATTTGTCAAAGGAGCTTGGGGTTGTTGTTTTCCAATCTGTGAGTATAGATTTAGTGCCCAGGGATATGAGGAGGTCCATTATTAATGCAATATTTCCAGTAATGTCATCAGAGAGGGAATTAGCATGGAAGCCCAGTACCATAGTTAAGAAGTCAATTTCTATAGTTGACCCTGAGATCTTCTGTAACAGTGTTTGTCTTCACAGCCACATCGGGTGAGACATTTTGCAAGTGAAAACATGTGTTGTTGGTCACCTGTGCCCTTCCTGCACCTCCAACAAAGATCCGAGTCTCTGAGACCCAATTTGTGCAATCTGGAAGGGGTCCGGTAGGTATTATGAATTGACCAGAATCTTGATTGTGCAAGTGCTGGTGTGATTTTCCCAGTAAAGGGGGATTGTAAATGTTACCCCATCTCTTGTCAGTGAAGTCTGTTGTGCATGTGAGTTGTAAGTGTGGGCCCCATTTACGTGCCAAAAGTCGCAATGTGGAGGTATTGGGTGAGTCCAGGAGCTTGTATACGCGTGAGGGGATGTGGCCCTCCCTTTTAAGTTTTACCAGGAGATCGGGTAAGTCTGCTTGGTGTGGAGACCCCAACCTACTCAGTATGGCTTTCAGTTTCCAAAATTTATAAAAATCTATGTTCGGTAGATCAAAACTCTGCTGCAAGCATGAAAATGGGATGGGGTTTACACTTGAGCCTAGGTCATTTATCAAGCCTTTCTTGGCCAACATCTCCCAATAAAGTGTTTTGTCCTCTAATTTAATTTCTCAATTATGCCATAAGGAGGCTATGTGAGAGCCATATGTGTGGTGCTCTAAACGTCTATCAAGTAGTAGGAAAGAGGCAGCGGTATCCGCTATGATATGGTTGGAATGTTGTAGGGGGAGTTTTTATAAATTGTGAATTGTGAGGGAAGAGGAGAGAGCTATAGTATAGATTAGATCAGATTCTATGGTGAGCCATGGGGGTGAACCGCACCCTCGTGAACCTAGCCACCAATTGCCCTGTGAGATCAAAAATGCTGTTTGGTAACAGGGGTAATCCGGAAGATTTATGCCATCAGAGACTTTGTTTCATTGAAATTCCCGGTTTTTTATCTTTCCATAGAAAATCCAAAATGGTTCTGTCTATCATTTTAAAGAAGGAGGGAGAGAGGGTAACCAGTAGCATACTTGTGACGAAGTTAATCCGAGGGGCGATCATCATCTTGATGATATCCACGTGTCCCCACCAAGTGATGTTCTTCGGGGACCAGGAGCTGAGGAGTTCTTTAATTTTTATATTGGTTTTCTGTTCGTAGATATCGACAGAATGTATCAGGTCTGAACCGAACCACACTCCAAAGTACTTGATGACGTTCGGCTGCCAATGTAAGGCGAGGTCGCTGATAACATCTGGTGTGCAGTGAACGTTTAAGGGGAAAACCTCAGTTTTATCTCTGTTTAGGGAATATCCTGCTACTGAAGAGTATCTCTCTATTTCTTGCATAATAATTGGAATGGAATCTGGGGAATCTTCGATGAACAAGAGGACGTCATCCGTGTAAGCTGCCACTACTTGTCTGCCGGAGTGGAGATCGGTTTGTTTATAGCTAGAGAGTCCTGTTCTGATAGCTTAGGTAGGTGGCTGGCTTGTAGATATTCATTAATTGCCTTGGGTGAGGCAGGGGTATTGGAGTTGTAGAGGTTGGCATAGAATGTTTTGAAGGTGTCAAAGATACCTTGGATTGACAATATAATCACACAGTTGGTTTTTTGTATTGCGGCTATGAGACTCTTGCTTTTTGGTATATTTTAGGTAATTGGCCAAGATTTTCCCAGCTTTGTTACTATTGCAGAGTTTACCTGCATTCATTACATCAACCCATTTATGCACTCTCTTGCTAAGAATTTGATTGTAGTCGTACTGGACTGAGCAGAGTTTGTTTACGACCGCCGATCCATTGGTATGTCTTAGCTGTGAGTTTAAGGTACGTATCTCTGTCTTCAATGCCTGGAGACAATTGGATATCTCTTTGATTTTGGTGGACATGAGGTTGATCAGTGTGCCTCTCAGGGTGGCCTTGAAGGCAT
The DNA here is from genome assembly GCA_963921515.1 of Calotriton arnoldi. Taxonomy (NCBI): domain Eukaryota; kingdom Metazoa; phylum Chordata; class Amphibia; order Caudata; family Salamandridae; genus Calotriton; species Calotriton arnoldi. Next base: position 1,679,133 of record CAWUFW010001928.1, read on the forward strand.
CCCATCTTATGGTGGGGGATGTGTCGCTGGGAGGTTTCTTTCAGGAAGTTTTCAATGGTGTGTGCAATTTCTGTCTCAGAGTTAGGATCATCTAGTAGTTTGTCGTTTAAAAGCCATTATCTAGGTGGGGGTGTTGGGTCATTGAGAGATAATTGAGCGGATACACATGCATGGTTGGAGACCATTATCGGTTCAATTTTTGGGATATGTGCAGGTTGGAGATAGGATTTGCTCACTAGAATATGGTCTATCCTCGAACAAGAGTGGTGTGGTGCTGAGTAGAAGGTATAGTCGGATCCTGTTGGGTTGTGAAGACGCTATATGTCTACTAGGTTATTGTTGTTGCAGCAGAGTTTCATCTGTTTGTGTGAGTTATTACCTATAAATGTATGTGCCGAGATCCTGTCAAGGTTCTCATCCATTGGTAGGTTGAAGTCTCCACCCAAAATAACACCCAAGTTATCCGGGAGTTTGGCGAGTTGTTTGCCTATGTTTTTCCAGTAAGTTACAGCTTTGTCATTTGTTGCGTATATATTAACTATAATAAATTCTAGGGCCCTTTTCTTTACTTTAGAGATGAGCCATCTGCTCTTCCTGTCCTGAATATGTGATAACACTGAGATGTCTGCCTTTTATGATATCAGAGTGATAACTCCGTTCTTTTTTTGCTGGGCAGGTGAGAGTCCTACATCTGCGATCCAAGAGCTATAGAATTTAGCGTCATCTATAGAATGGAAGCGGGTTTCCTGTAGGAGGATAATGTCACCCTTGAGTTTATTATGATAGTCCGCCACCACTCTACGTTTAACGGGTTGTTTAAGCTCTTTTGTATTTAAGGAAAGTATGTTTAAAGGAGTAATTATCGCGAACAGGAGTAGTTTCTTCGTGAATAAGACTATGGTTCTTGTGAAAGGGAACATTGGGTTGAGTATATGAGGTCATAACGTACATAACGTACCTGAGGGCATTTGGCATCTTTTGGAGGTGTCTCTGTAGTTTAGAAGTGTATGTAATGAGCTGCTGTGAATTGGTGTAATCCATGATGTGTGGTTTAATGAAAAGGCATCCATGTAACCAGGGAGGCCATGGGAGATCGAGGAAGGAGAGGTTTGAAAGGAGGTAGGTGGAAGATCCAGTGGGGAGGGAGAAGGAGATAAGTGACGTGAGGATAAGAGAGAAGGAGCCAAGCAGAGTAAATAAACCAATAAACAAAAACTTAACAAGCCCATTCTTAGTGTACCCTCCAGCCAACCCTTGAAATGCGCAAGAGCACATTTCCCCACCCTTTATGTAATTGGGACTTCCTGGGCCACGAGCCGGCCAGTCCCAAAATGACTGGATAGCTACCCAGTCCTGTAGAACAATGTAATAGTCAATAGGTTATGAACAAGGAAACGAGAACATAAGCATTCTATTGGGTGCAGGTCACAGTACAAAACAACCCTTTGAGTACTAACTGATATTGGGACCTCGTTGAGACTCTGATGGGTATAGGGTTGGTAGTTCGATGTGTCTGGCTTTTGCACGGTCAGGTAGTGAGCGTCTCGGGCACATTAATATGTGTGTCCCACCTAAGTGTGAGAGACGGATGTCGGACTAAGTTATGGAAGGATTGGGGAACCAATCATTCCGCCAAATACTTAGACTGGAGAATCCGCAATTGACCACAACTGCTGGTTGGGGATATTTAATGTGTTGAGTGCATTAAAAGCATTGTATGCATTGTGTTGGGTGTAGTGACTGAACTATGACTCATGCCCCGTGGATACATATCCTATCTTAGTCCTCCCATGGGAGAACCAGCATAACATCTTTCAGGTCAAACAGAGCGATGAGGCATGCAGTGGCGGCTGAGGATTGCAAAAAGTGTTGATCGGGAAGGAAAACACAGATGTTCATTTTTACCTGACTCAATAGTCTTCTTTTTACCGACCTTAATAGGATGAAAGACTGAGCGGGAAGCTGAAGTTCAAACCATGGGGTCAAATACAGATCATTAGCCTTGTCAGAAGGCTTAGTAGATGCATTAGTCCAATGAGCCTTCAGACCCAGATAAGAGGCAAGAGGACTGGGATGGACTAAATTCCCTTCCAACCTTCACCAGTATTACCAGTTTATGCTTCGCACCATTTCTCATCAACTCACATTCAGCCCTCCACCCATACACTCTCATTCCCCCACTGAACTATAAACTCCCATCCACACACTCACCCATTCTGCCATTCACCCTCTCGCTCATACTCAATCATGCATTCTCATCTACCCTTCCACTCATTCACCTAATTAACACTACCTCACCCACTCTTATACTTTCATTTATTAAAATATATTATTGTAGGCAGCAGGGTGTATTCCAGTCATTTCATGGTGATTTAATGAGCTTTTGTCTACCCACTGTATCATGCCTAGTCCTCCACTCAGTTACTTACTCAACTACTCAAGATCACTCACTAACCTATACACATTCAACAATTCATTCACTTTCACCCAGCTTACATCAATAACCTGCCACCTCATATCCACCCAATGCCATCAAGCTTCCCACTATCATTCACCCAATTTATATAACCAGTCAACCCATTTACCTCCCCACTCAGTCAGCCCTCCACATTCAATAACTTTGCTAGTGCTGGTTTTATTCTCCCTGCAGATTCCATCTAGATTTCCCACTGTCCCAACAAGAAGCAAATATAACCTGCACTGGAGATAAAACCACCAAATTTATTTGTGGCAGTAAAGAGTTTAACACTGACCCTATTGGTGCTGCAGAGTAAAGAGAGCAGCAGTTAGAAAGTGAAAGAAAAAGAGATGAGAGGGAACAGATTTTTACTTTCTTCTCCCAGCTTACTTGTCTTTGTTTTTGAGGCAGCTGCTTATCTGCTCATGTTGCAGGAAAAGGTCACTTCACCTCAGCACGATGGAATCTAGGATTCATGTGCGTGCTCATGCCGATTATAAATAGGCTCCTATTCTGGCTTGAGATACACAAAATGAAAGGTGACCTGACACCACAGACTGATGAAATATGTTTGTCTGTGGCGTCTTTCGCATGCTTCCTAAGTCCACCCTTTCCCATCACATCACAGGGTGGGTTTGGTCAGTGAAGCTTGCAGGCCACACCTCACCCTGTGGGTAGATGGTAAAGGGTGGAGTAAGGCTTCCTGAGTGGCATGCATACTTGAACAGCCCGGGTTTGGAAGCAAAATGCCTGAGGCTGTTTTTAAGTGGCGCTCTAGGGCAAGGTGGAAAAATGAGACGGACGTCACAGCACTTTGAGAAAAGACAAGGTCTGTACGTGAGTAAGCCCTAGCAGTGCCCAATTAGGTACATGCTCACGCAGGCGCAGAAGGCCTTCTAAAAATGCGAAACAATTCATACTTTTCGGAACTTCATTTTACTGTTGTTTATTTAAATAAGCTTATATTAAGAAGCATAAAAGGAGGGGGGGCGCAGCCCCTGCGCCCTTATACAGGAGCCGCTGCTGAAGGCGTGACATCTTAACGGAAATGTATTTCATGCTGAAGAACATAACATTCTATGGTGGGGACAAATCAACTGGTTATAGAGTCCCTCTTTCTGAGTCTGCGGTTATCTAGGTAGTATATAGGCAGACTTGCACATAGTATCTGTGAGCCAGGGATCTGTGTCAATGTTATTGTCTGAGTATCAGGCTTCTCTGTACCAGGTATCTGTGGAAGGACCACCGTTAACCAGAATGCGGCGGTGTACTGTAGTGGTGATCAGAGATAATGATTGGTAGTATCTCAAGTTAGTATGAACGGCAGCGGAGAGCTGAAGTTCAATGATATGACAGGAGTCACGAGGTGATTAAAAGATGTTTATTCACAAGATAACATCTTAAGGCCCACACACAGGTGGATGCTGGACGTGCCTTTCAAAGCACGATCAAGATCAGCAAATGGCTCTAACATTCCAACACGTCATATAAATATGTGTAAAACATTCTAAACAATTACATCACAATACAGTGAACATCCAATAAAGTAAAGCTTATGGAAAACATTGTATTAATGATGCGCAATGGGATCAAGTATTGAAAATGTAATAACATCTATGTACAACATCTCCCTCCTTTACATAATGAAAAAATAGAATTTAAAACAAAATATAGTCTTTATAACGTTTTGGCATTCCAACATTTCTACTAGTTGTTTTAAAAACATCAGTTTGTACACGATCAGTACCAATAGTTTCTTTAAAATCTTTAGAATTCAAAATTAAAGATTCATTTACATCTGATACACTGAGCCGATTAGCAAGAGACAAATCAGAATTGTTTGAATCATTGCAAACACCAAATCTGTTGTTAGGACTTAGAAATGCCCCATTTTGTTGTGTCTCATGAGTATAATTACTCAGATTCTCATCTATAGTTGATTCAGATATATCTTCTCTACAACTCTCTCCAGAACATTCCCAAACATCTTGTTCTTCACTATAAAATCCTTTTTTTATATTTGACATTAATATTTCTTCCTGTCCAGGTTTTAGTTTGATAACATCACTTTTACTCCACCATCCCTTGTCTTCTAGAAAAACAGTTCCCTTAGAGACATTCACGACCTTATATGGTTTAGTGTACTTAGATTCACCTTTAAGAACTTTTGTAGGTTTTTTAACAATAACCCAATCATCCTTTTCGATTACTTTGACAGTAGTTTTGTTGTTTACATCGCTGCGTTTTTTTTGTTAACTTTTGTCGTTCAATTATTTTCTCTTGTACTTTTATTTGTTTATCATCAATTTTGTTACACTTTGTGCTCTCTTTGTACAAATATTCAAATTTTGGAGTGAGAACAGTGTTACACTTTCTACCCCGCATCAGAAAAAATGGAGTTTGTTTAGTAATCTCATTAACAGTGGTGTTATAACTATGCTAACTTTTTCACGTAAATATTCTCTGGCTGGTAAGTGTGATGCTACAGCTAATTGCACACCCTCCTTTAAAAATCTGTTAGTACGTTCAACCTGCCCATTAGAAAAAGGACTATATAAAGAAGTCTTCTCCTGTCTTATTCCTGATCTTTTCAAAAATCCTGTCATTTTCTCAGATACTAGTTGTGTTCCTTTGTCAGATACAATAACTTTTTTCAATTGCAATTTTTTTTGGGAGAAACTCTATTATAACTTCAGTTGTTATATTAGGTAAAAATGCATAATGAATCCATTTGGAATAGTAGTCAGTCATAACAACCAAAAATCTACAAGTTGTGTCAAGAATTGAAAAAGGTCCTGAAAAATCGATAGCTACATTCAACCATGGTCCATCAGGTATTTCTACCAAATGCATTTCGTTCTTTCTAACCGTCCAATGCTTGTCCGCACTTAAACATTCCTTGCAAACATCCACATGCATGTTGACTTCCGCATTCATACCAGGTTACCAATAATACTGTTTCAAAAGTTTCTTGGTTGCACTTGATCCTGGATGCCCTTTGTGTGCTAAAGTAATCAATTTTCTCCTTAAGCAAAATGGTGGAATGAATAAGTCATGTCTCATTAATAAATCATTTTCCACAGTTAGCTCATCTGCCACCTGAAGATAACATTTCAATTCATGACTAAGATTCCGTTGAGGTGGCTATTTACCTGTAACGTAAACTTTCACATTAAGTAAGGTAAAATCTTTACTTAGACACTCTCTCCACTCCGAATCAGTTATGGCCCCTTCACACATCTCAATGGAGTCAATATGTGCCTCTACACACTCAGTATCCTCCATACATTCCTCCTCATTATCTGCCATAGGTAACCTAGACAGAAAGTCTGCTCTGCATTTTAAACCTCCTGGTAAGTATCTAATACTAAAGTTAAATTCTTGTAATTTTGCAAGAAGTCTAAGCAATCTTGAAGAAACTTTACCATTGCCTCTTCCACATCCATTCATCATGTAAATCAAAGGTTTGTGATCTGTTACTATCTCAAATTCCTTTTCCCATAAATACATTTTCAACTTTTCCACAGCCCAGACACATGCTAAAGTTTCGCGTTCAATGGTGCTATAAAAATTTTCAGCACTCTTTAATCTTCTTGAAATTAATGCGATAGTGTACTCCTCATTTCCTTTTTTTGACTAAAAACGGCGCCAATACCAACACCTCTTGCATCCACGGTTACAATATTTTGCCTATTTGTATCATATGGATGCAAAGCTGGCGCCTCTACAATTACTTTTTCACCTCCTCAAATGCAACATCCTGTTCCTTTGTCCATTCAAATTTTGCACCCTTTCTCAAAAGTTTGCGTAAAGATTCAACTTTATCTGCATACCCAGAAATAAATCATGAGTAGTACTCACTAAGACCCATGAATGACTAAGAGTGTCTTTGTCACATGGTCTAGTCGCATCTCTTATGGCCTTTACTAAATCATTCTTTGGTTTTATTCCTTTTTCTGCCAGTAGATGTCCTAAATATTCTATACTTTTCTGTATAAATTTACACTTATCCTTAGAAACTGTGATACCTCTTTCTTTTAAGATTGACAATACTGTATTTAATTTCTCGTTATGTTCATTTTCATTCTTAGCGTGAATCAGTATGTCGTCTTGAAATTTCTCTACTCCTTCGACATCTTTAAACAAAATATCCATAAATTTCTGAAAGACATTAGCAGAAGATGCTAGGCCAAAAGGTAGCCTCACAAATCTATATGCTCCATAAGGTGTTATAAAAGTTGTAAGATCTTTAGACTCTTCTGCCAATTTAATTTAGTGGTATGCTGACTTGAGATCAATCAATGAAAAATATTTAGATCCGGAAGTGGATGCCAAAATTTCCGGTATTTTAGGTAAGGGATGGCAATTCACAACAATGTTCTTATTAACCGATTTCAAGTCAGCACAGAGTCTGATCTCACCATTTTTCTTTTTCGCGACTACGATAGCCGAAACCCACTCAAATGAATCTGTTGGCTCTATAACTTTATCCTTGCAAAGTTTTGTTAACAATTCTTTCAATTCTTTTCTCACAGAGAGTGGAACTGTTCTAACTTTTTGTATAACAGGTATAGCTCCCTCTTTTAGTTTTATTTTGTGTTCGAATCCTTTAACACATCAAATATGACCAGCAAACACTTCTCTATTATTTTTAAGTACAGTTTCTAAATCCACATTTACATTAGAAATAACCATATTACCAGTGAAAATTTAATCCAGAACAATTGGTTCTGCTGCTCCTGGTTTTAAAATCACTCCTAGTTTGGCCAGGTCCTTCCATCCAACTATGTTACGTCCTTTCTCCGCAACATAAATTTTAGTTTTAATCACCCTTTCCTTAAATTCCAAATAATCCTCAAAATATCCAACCATTTCTATTTCAAAGTCACCAAAGGTTTTTGGATTCACATCAGTTTCTTTCAATATAACATTTCCCCAGAATTTGTCATGCGTTGTATCAGATATTATAGTTATTGGTGATCCTGAATCAGCCATAACTTGTAGCTCAATTTCTCCTATATGTACATTACCTAATGGTGCAACAATTTCCCCTTCTGGTGCATCAACTGTTAAAACAATAGTGGAGCATATTTCCTCATCAAATTCTTCTATGCTATTAATCTTCACTTTGCTATTCATATTGCTTTTAGTATTTTTGCAAGAAGTTGCAAAATGCCCCATTTTCTTACATTTAACACACTTTTTGCCAATAGCAGGACAACCTTGAAAATCTGCCAAATGATTTCTTGAACCACAACTGTAACATGCACAAGTTTTACCTTCATATGTTCTTCTTTTACTTCTCTCATCACCCCTTTGTTCAAATCTTTTCTTCTCCTTTAAAGCAAAAACATTAGTTGTACTTGCACTCTCACTTGACAATACTTTGGAAGATAACATTGAACGTTCTATTCCTTTGGCAATGTCAATAACCTCCTGTAGACTTGGGTTACGGCACCCTAAAAGTCATTCTTGAATTTGTTTTGTGAAACAATGAAATACAAATTGGTCTCTGTTGTATGTGTCTACCATTTAATTAAATTTGCAGTTTGTCGCAAGAACTCTTAAAGCTGCAATGTATTCCTCAATAGTTTCATTCTCTGCTTGTTTACGCATTGCAAACTTATGCCTGCCAACCATAATGTTAGGTTCCTCTGAAAACTGTTTTTGCATTCGCTTTACAGTCTCATGATATATATCAAGCGGTATGAATTGCCCGGGTGTTGTATACTTACGTGTACTTCCTTAGCGACTGCAGAACCCTGATTAGAGACTGTATATGTAATGTAAGAATGCTGGGGACATTACGAGAAGGACTGGCTTGCAGGCTGGACGTGCATTACTGCTTCAGACAATAAACAAGTACTTGCACAATCTACGTGCGTATACTGTACTTAACAAATTGGCGACGAGGATGGGATACGAACCCACGCGTGCAAAGCACAATGGATTCACCGGAGCCTGGAACCATCTTCAGAATCCTGTGAAAGCTCTTCGTTGCATTTTTTTTTTTTTTTTTCAGAACGCCGAACGCATCGCAGTGTTCATTCGTCATACACACAGCACGTCTTCATCAAAGGTCATTAACGTGACCTTACGTTTCGTCTACGTGCGTGCCTCCATATTTTTTTTTTTCTTCATTCAACCCTACATGTGACACGGAAGCAACACGGAGACAACAACTTATCGAAGCAACGTGAGGCAACTATCCTTCGTTTTTGTCTCGGAACGTTTATAAGACCGTAAGTTCCTTCCTTGATTCTGGCCTCCTATATTATTGACATTGCAATTTTCGACGATTTAAGTTCGTTCCTCTTCCGCAGATCATTTTATTGCCTTAAGGATTATTATCCTTCTTCAAAACTAAATACTCTTTCTTGGTTTAGGTACTACTTCCAAGATTTCTTACTGGTTCCACAATATTTATGGACTGCTCGCCAAGATCCTTACGAGTTATATAATACTGTTATTTTACTTATTTTTGTCTCTACATATTTTAGATGGCAACCCAAAATTTTTCAATTCAAAATCCACATTCATTTTGGGTTACTGGTACTGAGCCTCCACTCAAATGGACGGAATGGAAAGACTATTTTTTAAACTATATCGCAGCTATTGATGAGGATGGTAAAATGAGTGCTGCACAAAAGAAGCGCATTTTGTTACATTCCTTGGGTCCTTATGGGTTAAAAACTTATAACCAAATCTCTAAAATGCCTGTTGTGGGTGACACTAACATTTTCCTTGCAGCCTTACAGGATCTTGACACTTATTTTGCCCCTAAGGTGTGTATTGGCATTATACGTTACAAATTCTTTCAACGTAAGCAACTTGAAGGTGAAACTGTGGATCAATACGTTGCTGAGTTGAAAAAACTTGCTCTTGATTGTAAATTTGGAAACCTCTTAGAAGATCTCATAAGAGATCAGGTGGTTATGCATTCTAGTAATCAGGCCGTTCAAGAGCGGTTATGGGTGAATGGTGACTCTCCTCTTGTTGATATTATATGTATTGCACGTAAAGGGAAATGTCTGGCAGATGCGCCAAGGAGTTAAAAGAGGAAACTAAAAATTTGAATGTTGTTGCTAAAGTTTTTAACAAACCTTCTTATCAAAAGCCACCATATAGACCATTTTATCAACCTAAGACTTCGAGTGTAAGTAAATTTTGGTGTTATCGGTGTGGCAGCAAGGAGCATTTGGCTCATAGCAAATCGTGTCCAGCTCTTAAACAAAAATGTACCAACTGTGGGATTGTGGGCCATTATGCCAAAGTGTGTCAACGGAAGAAAGTTGGTGTTAAATGTGTACTTGATGATAACTTCACTAAGGATGATTACGATAGGAATTTAGATGATGCTGACATGAATTTAGCTGAAAGATTAATTCTCAACATTGATGGCGACACTATTATGAACAAACCAGAATGTTTGCTAAGCATTGGTGGTGTAGAGATAAAAATTTTAGCTGACTCCGGTTCACCGTATACAATCATCAACGAACATCTATGGAATAGTAAGTTTGTAAATAAAGTCGGTGATGCCTTACTTGATTCAGACATACACCCTCAAGGATATTCTGGCGAAACAATTGAGATGTTGGGGTACAGATGGTTTACCTTTAGATTCAAGGGTAGAAGCACTCGAGCCAAATTATACATCGCAAAAAAAGGTCCACCTGTTTTAGGTTGGTTGGACCAAGGTAAACTTCACATTGTACTAGATCCCAACAGCGAGGATCAAGTTAAAGTGATTGATGATGGTACTCTCACTGCTAGTACTATGTTCACTTTGTTTCCTGAAGTTTTCAGTGAAGTTTTAGGCAATCTAAAGAATTTTGAGCACCGCATAGTTCTTAAAGATGGTGCTATTCCTAAAATTCACAAATGTAGGAACATACCTATTATGCTTAGGGATGAAGTAACTGCTGAACTGAACAAATTGGTAGCGATTGATGTAATAGAACCTATTCATGGGTCAGAATGGATTTCTCCATTAGTCGTAGCGCGACGTAGCAATGGAAAAATCCGCTTATGTGTAGATTTACGCCATCTCAACGACAATATAGTAATTGATCGTTTTCCACTACCCAAGATTAATGAAATGGTCAGTAATCTCAAGGGTGCTAAGTTTTTTTCAACAATCGATTTGTCATCGGCGTATCATCAAATTTCATTGACGCCAGAGTCAAGGAAACTGACAGCCTTCATTACACCTATAGGCTGTTTTCAATTCAAAAGGATGCCATTTGGACTGGCGTCCGCAGCTGCAGTTTTTCAAAGGTTAATGTTTAACCTATTTAACAAAACTGTTGGCACTAGATTCTTTCAAGATGATATCCTAATTTTTGGAGAAAATAAATCAAGTCATGATGATACACTTAAAAAAGTGATGAGTACCTTAAAGCAAAATGGTCTCAGGGTGGAACTATCCAAGTGTAAATTTGCTGCAGAAAATGTCTCTTACTTGGGACATGAAATTAGTTTTGATGGGGTGAGACCTAAAATTACATTAGTTAATGCCATTAAAGAAGCACCCATTCCTACCAATAAGGATGAATTAAGATCCTTCCTAGGATTAGTAGAGTATTGCTCTAAATTTATTCCTCATTTTGCTTCAAGGTGTTTTAATATGCGACAATTATTAAAAAATAGAAGCAAATTTGAGTGGTCCAAAGCATGTAATGATGAGTTTGTTTTTCTCACTACTACCATTGACAAGGTACAAGCGTTAGAAGGTTTTGATCCCAATTTAAACAGTTATATTACCACTGATGCCAGTGGAAAAGGATTGGGGGCTGTTTTGTCACAAAAGGATATCACTGGTAAAGAAGTAATTATTTCCTTTGCTTCTAGAGCCCTAACCCCCACTGAGACACGGTATCCAGCAATTGAAAGGGAGGCCTTAGGTTGTGCTTGGGCCCTGAATCATTTTAGAGCCTTTGTGTGGGGAAACCTGTCACCATACTGTGTGATCATAAACCTCTTGTCAAATTGTTAACAACTGAAGGTACTGTCAACGCTTCTGCCAGAATTGCCAGGTTGTCCATTCGAATGCAAGACTTTATTCATAAAGTGGTATACTTACCTGGTAAGGATAATGTACTCGCTGACTGTTTATCAAGGTTACCTCTCAAGTTGGAAGATTGCGATGATGACAATTGTGACTATTTTCAAGTTGCTTTTGTTCATGGTGAGGGTGGTTGTGCTGTGAGCAAGGAAGAGTGGGCACTTGAGTGTGCTAAAGATGATATTTTAAAATCAGTTATGGAATGCATTCATGATAATTGGACTAGTAAGTCCAAACTCAATGAGAAATTGAGACCTTTTGGGAAGTCAGATCTGAGCTTAGTATTGAGAATGACACAGTTCTCAGGGGTGAAAGAATTGTACCTCCCTCTGGTTTACGGAAAACGATTATTCAGTTGTGTCATGAAGGTCATTTCGGTATAGTACGAACCAAAAATGTGGTAAGAGACTTGTTTTGGTGGCCTGGAGTTGATGTAGAAGTAGAAAGGTATGTAAGGAATTGTATGAGTTGTTCCACTGCCGATAAAACTTTACAAACCCTGCGTCCTCCCATGTTAGAATATGTACCTCCTCAATGTCCTTGGGATTCCATTGCTATTGATTTGTTTGGACCTGTTGGGAATGACCAGAAATATGTCATTGTTTTACTGGATCTTTTCTCTAAGTGGCCTGTGGTGGAAGTAGTGGATGCTATTAATACTGCAGTTGTTTTGGAATTCCTTGATAAAACCTTTATTTCAGAAGGGTTACCAAGAACTATTTTGAGTGACAATGGGGTTCAGTTTATGTCCAATGCTACCAAGGATTATTTTACTAAGGTGGGGATTGTTCATAAAACAACCTCCTTATATAATCCAAGTGGAAACGGAGTTGTGGAAAGATTCAATCGTGTGATCAAGGGTGTTATCCAATCTGCATGTAATTCAAAATTGAATTGGGTGACACAATTACACAAGGCTGTGTGGGCTTATAGAGTTACCAAGAATGATTATACTGGTCTTTCACCTTTTGTGATGATGAGAGGACGTAGACCCAGATCCAAATATAACCCTGTGTGGTTATGCGGTCCTACCTCTTGCAATTGGTCGCCCTCCTTGGTTCGCAGCAAATTAATGGAACATCACGCTAAGGTAAAGGCTTATTGTGATGAGAAACGTGGAGCAAAATCTATCAAAGTAGAAGTTGGAGATTGGATTCGGGTAAAGAAACCAGTTAAGGTTAAAAAAGGTGAAAGTCAATTTTTTGCACCAGAAGAGGTGGTGGAAGTTCTTAATAATGCTGTAAGAGTAAGAGGTGGTAAGGTGTGGAATATGCACAGTATTGCTTTGACTTCTAAGTTGTTCGATTGTGGTGAATCTTCTTGTCAACCTATTCCTGGCGATTTCCACTGGTTGGATTTTGATCTCGTTGGGGAAAGTGATTGTATGGAGGAAGGAAATGTTCCTAGTAACGATGATGTTGTTGTGGAAAACAATGCTAGTTTGTGTGAATCAAACCAGAATGGCAGTGATACCAGCCAATCGTCAGGAAGCTCAGAGGACGCAACATCGGAGCAAGATACTCTTCCTCAGAGTTGTGATGACAGTATCACTGGTAGAACAAGGAGACCTCCTAAATGGTTGTCAGATTATGTCCTTGATGGAATTAAGGCTCGCAACTCTTATAGTTCTGAATGAGCTTTTCAGTTGTGTTACAATGAATAACCTTTTTCTTTTCAGCTTGTTAGATAGGAACCAATTTATGTATTAGATAAGAATTAGTTATGTTTAGTTAGATCCTTTATTTATGTTTTTTTTAATTATTATAAGAACGGGGATGTGTTGTATACTTACGTGTACTTCCTTAGCGACTGCAGAACCCTGATTAGAGACTGTATATGTAATGTAAGAATGCTGGGGACATTACGAGAAGGACTGGCTTGCAGGCTGGACGTGCATTACTGCTTCAGACAATAAACAAGTACTTGCACAATCTACGTGCGTATACTGTACTTAACACTGGGTGCATTTTCAAACTCAGGTAGACTGTTGAAAATCTCATACCCAGCATTTCCAAACAAACCAAACATTATTGCCTTCTTTCTTTCTGCATTATATTCTTTCCCATCTATGGAAACTAAATAGTTCTCAAAAGCCCTATGCCAATTTTTCCAGCGCATAGGTGGCTTGCCTGGTTCACTTAAAAAATGAGCTGGGACCCAAATTGCATTGCTTTGTGCCATACCCTTTTTTGTAACCTGTGGTTTCTTTTCTTCTTCACCTTCAAACATTAATTGTTTTTCCTTTCTCTTTTTAATTTACTGGAAAAAACCTGTACAAGTAATTTGCCTCTTCTTCTCTTCAGTTTACTTGTATATTCCTGCTGAAATTCACTCATAATAAACCTTTTGTTTTCTTAATAAAGCATTGTGAAACGCGCGTTGGTTTCAAATTTCTAATCAAAATGGTGGCACGTTGTTACATCACAGACGTGCTTCGTTGCTACAGTCTCCTTTTTACTTCAAAACAGGTGCTTACTTGTGCACGAGCATTAATGCGTCACTCAGCAACCATCAAACAGAACGATCGCATTCAAAAAGGCCCTCGCGTGACACAAACAGTCATCATTACGAGGTAACGGCTTAAATATATTAACTCCGATCTTCACAAAAGTTTAAATAAAGTTCTTGTCTGTACCTTTTTGCTTCGTGTATTTAATCTGAAGTTACCGCTCGTCTTCTTTCAATATTCAGCTGCGTATATCAATGTAACACACTCTGCCGTGGGCCAAACTTCTTTTCAAAAATCGTCGCCAAATATGATATGACAGGAGTCACGAGGTGATTAAAAGATGTTTATTCACAAGATAACATCTTAAGGCCCACACCAGGTGGATGCAGGACGTGCTTTTCAAAGCACGATCAAGATCAGCAAATGGCTCTAACGTTCCAGCACGTCATATAAATATGTGTAAAACATTCTAAACAATTACATCACAATACAGTGAACATCCAATAAAGTAAAGCTTATGCAAAACATTGTATTAATGACGCGCAATGGAAACAATCATTGAAAAAGTAAGAACATCTATGTACAACAGTCAAGTTGCATTGTTTTGGTTAGAATGAGTTAAGTGTTCATAGGAGCTGGAACTGATGCTTCTAAGAATTGTATTAGTTCGGACGGTTCTGAGCAAAATAGAGTCTTACCCTGGAATACAATTTGAAATTTGTTGGGACCAGCATCTCCAAAAGTGATATTATATGATTTAAGAGTTTGACGGATGGCTAGGAAGCCCTTTCTAGTAGCAACCGTCTCTTTTGAATAGTCTTCTGAAATGTAGATCATACAGCCGTTCCAGACTGTGTTGTGCTTTCCTCATATGTGACCAACCTTCTTACCTGCTTCATTTCCAGTGGGGTTATGTTGGTGATCATCATTTCTCAAATCAAAATTGTACATACAGCATTATTCTGAACAGCAGGATTGCAACTGTTACAAATGCAATAGATGTAAATGCTACTGACTACACTACCTTGCTGCTGTCCATGTGTCGGTAGCTGTGCATGATCGCTGGGGAAGGCCAGTGCCAGGACCAATAGCTTGGGTCCTACCAACTCTTGTTTAGAACCCTGTCTATGCAGGGCCCATATTTCAGATAAGGCACACTGTCCCTGTTTGCGCCACTGTGCACTTTTAAACAGGTGTGCCAGGTGCAAACAGAGACAGTGCACCCTATTTCAATTAATGTTCAGTGAAATAAGATGCAGTTGCTTCCAAGCCGCCCCGTGTTTCACAGTGTAGGCGGTAGGCGGTACAGTGAGTGACTGACCCTGCCTGCAGAGGGATGCTTTGGGGGGGTCGATGGGACCCACTTAACCTCCTCCAAATGGTTGGCTCATGGAGGCACACTGACAGTGCGCCACCTGTTTGTGGCAAAGGGTCTGTTGCCTCTGTGCCCGGGCGCTACATGTACGCAAGCGCTATCAGAATTAGACAAAGAGCTGCACAAGCGTCTGCAATCCCTTCTCTAATACCGTAGTGCCCGGGGGTGCACAAAGTGGGCGCACACATCTGGTGCACCCCCTGGGCATTATGTGTGATAAATCCCGAGATGATGATCACCACTTCAGTGCACCTCCTGGTAATGGCCTACTAGAACTCGAGTTTCCCCTTTAGGCCCATCTGATCATTTAAGACCCTTACAACTGAGGGTACTTTGCAAGGACTCTCACCAACGATCTCCAGTTTCTCTGCCAAGAGGTTCGGGGGATATTTCAATACAATCCTCAACTATTCCGCAGCCCACATGATGGATGTGACTACTGTTTACTGTCTAAAGTATTGTAGAGGATCGGTCAGTTTTGCACTTCCATGTTTGTCTTTTCCAACTTTGTGGAGCTGATGTAATGTTCCATAGATAGGTATTATTGTAAGACAGCCTCAAAGAATGCTAAGATTGTAATGACCAAGGCACAAAATTAAACACTTATGCTGGGACATTAATATTTGACAGAGGTGAACATGTATGATTGTCCCATAAATTTGTAATGGGACTGGTTCAGCAAAGCAAATGGACAGTCACTGATGTGTGGTACAGGTAACAACTGCAAACTGGTAGGAAAGCGGATAACACAATAACTCACATGTTGTCAAGCAAAGGCTGTATGTCCTGAATGGTCTTACACACAGCTCTATGCCAGTAATCAAGAAGAGTACCTAAATCCGGAAAAGGAACATAACAAACTGTCTGTCAGTTAGTTATCTAGTTTCCCAGCCTCTTTAACTTACTCTGATCCATTCTCAACTCTCTCCAACCCCTTATGCCTGACTGAGCGTGTTGCTAAGCCTCAATCCTAATACACCATTATCTTCATCTAGTGATAGAAGTATGCCTGGTTAAAATAGATATGTGCATCCAGCAACACAAGTGTACAAACATGATGTGTTTTACTAAAGTGGGTTAGCTAGCAGTAAGTAGGCTATGCCATCAACACCTTGCACACCTCTATGATATATGTGTGGCGACATACGCTTGGCTATGTAATACTGAAGAACAGTATACAATATCAGTTACAAAAGAAGACCAATATTCCAGATCTATAGATACAACAAGGTTAGGGGTGGTACGCCAAAGTATTTCACAGCATTACAAGGATTGCAAAATATCACAAGATTAGTGGTGATAGACTTAAAGAAGATCAGCTGGCTTGTCTCCACAGCTTGTTTTGAAATGAATACTCTGCAATAAATAATTCATTTTATATCAAAAGGTGAATTCCTGAAATATATGAATATAAAAAGTGCTTACCTTCATGTGCCCATAAATAAGACTTATTGAAATGTTTGAGGTTTTGCGTGGGCCATCAGCATTAAGAGTGCATAGAAAAATGTCCAACTAGTCTAACAGGATTGCACCTGGGTGGTGACTGGATGATGGCTACGGCATATCCCACCTAGCGTAGCCGCAGTTGACCATCGCCCCTCCCCCCTGTTCCGGAGTGGATCACGGATACTGCAGCTGAGCGAGGAGACGCCGAGACGCTGCGAGTTTGGAGTTTGGTGCTGATAACACGGAGGCTCTTTTCCTTCCACGTCGTAAGAGGATTTCTTTTCTTTGGGCATTTCCTGGATCTATGCCGGACCCGGGCACTGCAGGGGCTTGTTAGGAAAGAATGTGAAGGAGCCTGCTGAGGACGCTGGGGCAAGGGGCTGAAGGCGCTTCTCACTCAAGGATCGACAAGAGAGGTGAGCGTTCCAGAGACAGCTGGTTCCTCGAGGGGGTCGTTTTTTTGCTGTTAGAGCATTTCTACAACCCAAGCTGGCATCTGTTCGGACGCAACACAGAGTAAAACTGCAGGACACTTTAAAAGGCATTAATTAAGTACTGACAATTTAGTACAGCACAGAATGTTACTCTGCAGGCACAAATGAAATGCTCAATATATATACGCATGAAGATGGCTTAAAAAAGACGGGGCAGAATACTCGACAATTAATTACGTACATCTGGGCGTAAGTGGATAGCTTTTTCCTCTATAAAAGATCAGAAAATCACTGTGGTTTGGCTTTCTGGATCCTCCGTCAGGATGGGGAAACATTTAAAGATTGCCAACGTAATGGCTCATGTTGACTCAAATCCGGCTCTGAAGTCAAAAACCCAAACAACCCAGCTGAAGATTGCCTCCTCAAATGCAAGGGCCGAACGCTCGCAGAAAGCTCATCATGGGTCAGCCCTAATTTCAAGCCCTTTGAGCTCTGAAGATGATGTCCTGGATCTCAGGAGGGGGGGGGTAAAGGTGATCAAAATCAGGATATGTCCGAAACTCTCAACCAGGAAAAGTTGACTGTGGATCTAGGTGTTGAAGGATTGGTCACGGCCCAAGTTGGCTAAGTCACGAAAGGGGTGAGTCCTGATGCAGAAAGTCGGACATCAGGGAATTCAGAAGAGACGAAGAACCAAGAGGTCATAAGGGAAGACTCCTTTAGTACGTCTCAAAGTAAGACTAAGGAATACCCACTATTTCTGAAAACCAAATTGCCCTCATTGCCTCTACAAAATACAGCTTCAGAGCAAGAGCTTCTTGGCAAAATACAAGTGGGTGCTCCATCAGATGCCCAAGCTCTCATCTCACCTCTTAGGCCATTGGACAGCCAGCCCTCAACCTCCGCGGTAGATAAAAATGCAGCAGCAGGACAGCAAGAACTGGCTCGGCTAGCGTCGGAAAAGCCCCTAAGAAACCAGCTATTAGAGGCCGGGACCAGCTTCCAATATGACATCAAAACCATGCTAAATCTCATTCTTGACAAGATACGTGAGCTGAAAGTAACGCAAGCAAATCAGATTGTAGCATTACATTCGTGTCTATCCAAAATCGAAGAAGCCGTCGGTACATATCTGGCAAGATTACAAGAAGCCGGATCCAGGATATCTAACCTTGAAGATCAGATGACCTCGATGCAGCATCAGGCTACTTTGGATAAAAAACAGAAACATCTTTTTGAAACTAAGTTGGAAGAGCTGGAAAACCATTCTCGACGCTCTAACCTGCGGCTGGTCGGGGTCCCAGAAGGCTGTGAGGGGTCACAAACGCATCAGTCGGTCGAGTCATTCATCAAGGAAAATGTGCTGCCCGAATTCTCGAGAGATCTTACTATCACGAGAGCACATAGAGTCCCAGCTCAGCCATTTCTGAACTCAAAGCTACCTCGAACAGTCTTAGTCAATTTCGCGGATTTCCGGGTCAAAGAACAGATATTGACTAGAGCAATTCAAAAGAAGCAATTCTCAACTCGTGAAGTTCTCAGCTGTCGCATAATCTCCAATATGTCAGCGGCAGTGGCTCGTCGCCGAAAATAATTTGTTAAGCTTCTTTACTTGTTCAAGGCACAGGGGGATCAGGCGGCCATAGCTCAGCAATCAAAGCTGTGAGTTTTGGTGCAAGGGAAATTTCACATGTTCGCAAATCTCGACGAAGCACAGGAACTACTATAGAAAATAACTAAGGAAAAGTAGAGAGTCAGGAATGACTGTTGTGTATCTTTTTTTTTTCTCTTTCTTCTTTTTGGTCGTCAAAATGATTTGGGTTTCTTTACTAAGGGGGCGGGGTGATAGGTCACACTAGGGTGCAATACCATGGCACCCGGTTTAGGGGCAATTCAGGGTGGGGAGGCAGGGGGTATGGTGGGCTATTCCCCAACTGCCAGGGGTGGGAAGAGGCACGGGGAGTTGGTGAGGGTGTTGGTGGGGCAGGGATGGTGGAGGGTGGGGTAGGGAGGATGGGGGCAGGGGAGCAAAATTGAAAAAAGCAGAATTATAAAACAAAGAGTAATCATGAGAGTAGAAGAGTTCGAAGGAATGCAACAAAGCTGTATAAAAAAAATTGGTTTTGATTATTGGGCTTATTTTTGAAGTGAAATGGAGCTTAAAGTAAGAATAATATCGATGAATGTTAATGGAGTGTCCAACAAGAAAAAATATGGTGGGTTGATTAGATGGCTGACCTCTTTTTCTCCTCAGATTATATATCTCCAGGAAACCCATTTAAAACGAATACACCTAAACTCTTTATCCCCAAATATTACTCAGTCATTTTTCACCTCTGTAGGGTTAACAGTTAGGGGAGTAGCTATCTACTTTGGGCAAGGGATCGATTAGGAGATCTATCAAGTTTCCAGAGATCCCCAAGGGAGGTGGATCTGGGTTACTGCCGGGGTAAATGGGAAATTCTTTAATTTTGTAAACTACTATGCCCCAATCGATGATGATCCTAAAGCTCTCATAAGGATTAATGAGTTGGTCAGAGGGGTAGTAGGTCCTATAATAATAGGGGGTGATTTTAACTTTATTCAAGATTGATTTCAAAAGGGATACCTCTAATAAAGCAAAAAAACAACTAAAGCCTAGGACAAAAAAGTGTTGAATTATATGAAACATGATTATCATCTAATAGACCCATGGCGTGAGGCGCATCAAGACGATACACAATTTACTTGTTACTCCCACCGATTTCAGACAGCTTCCCGTGTTAATTTGTTTCTTATCCCTCGTTATATTAATTGTCTAAGCATTGAAATCAGGGCCAATTCATTCTCACATCATGCATTGATTATAATTGAGATTAAAGTGGAGGCTGAAAGGCGAGAGAGATCCAGGTGGCAGATGGATCGGCTCCTCCTTTCGAACTCCAAATGGGTGGAGAATATGAGAGAATGGATAAAGACATTCTTTCAGGAGAATAAGAGTACAGCAGCTCTGTTTTCGGTTTGGGGGGCTTTTAAGGCTACATTGCGGGGTCAGATGCTGGCTTTCTCGGCCTCGCAATCTAAGATGTGGAGGCTGCAAATAACTAAACTGCAACACGCTGTTTATATTGCTTTAATACAGAGGAATAGCGGCAGGGGACAGCGTTTGGAAGCTGAGGAACAATTAATTAAAGCTAAGCAGGAGCTAAGAGAATTTTTTATTCTCGAAGAAATAACTAGTTCATGGACGTATCAGCAGCGTGTATATGAGGAGAGCCAGATGGTGGGGAAACTGCTCGCTTGGTCAAGCAGAGTTAAGCAGGAGGCCCCGCTAATAACAGAATTGGAAGAACCAGAGTCAGGGGTATTGATTACTGATAAGGAAAAAATTGCAAAAATCTTTTTGGACCACTCTTATAAGCTATATGCAACAAAATATATGGTTTCAAATGAGGCGATAATTCAATATATTGAGGGTATTAAACTTCCGCAGCTGACAAATGAACAGACAGAGGAAATAAGTGCCGAAATTACATTAACGGAAATTAAGAGTGCCCTCGCCTCAATGCCGTGTGGAAAGGCCTCAGGAAAGGATGGCCTACCAACAGAGTCTTATAAGGTATTTTCAGAGGAATTAACACCTTTTTTAGTAGAGTTTTTAATTTTGTGAACGTTGGGGGTGAGGTCCCATCTACCTTTAATGAATCTACTACAGTTAGCTTTGTTAAAAAGGACAAGAGCCCTAAAAATGTCAACTCATACAGGCCGATTAGTTTGCTGAATGTTGATTATAAAATATTAATGAAAATTTGGGCAAATCGATTTTCTCCAATAGCACAGAAGGTAATATACAAAGACCAGACGGGCTTTGTCTCAGGAAGATACATGTCATCTAACACTGGGTTTTTAGTCCAAGCACTTGATTTTTTTAACTCCAACAAACTGCCTGTTTTAATAAAGATGGTCGATGCTGAAAAAGCATTTGATCTAGTTAATTGGGACGCTCTCTTCGCTGTTCTTAGAAGGGTGGGATTCCCAATACAAATAACTCAAATGTTAGGGAATTTATATCAAGGGGCCCAGGCTCAAGTCTTTATAAATTCTCAGCTAGCAGGAAGGGTGGATATAAAGCGAGGAACTCGCCAGGGATGTCCTCTATCCCCCGCTTTGTTTGCTTTTTTTATAGAACCACTTGCTGCTGGATTAGGGCAAATATGCAGATAAAAGCGCCTCTGAGGGGATGCCCAAATTAAAACTGTTTGCAGATGATATTATTCTTTACCTTAGGCCAGAGGAACATAACATCAAGACAACACTGACAGAATTCATGCAGTTTGAATCTATTGGGGGATGTAAAATTAATCATAACAAAACTGAAATCCTCCTACTCAACGCAGGTAGTCAAATTCTTCCAAGTTTTCTGCAACGGCAAGCCCAATCCCCAGACCCAATTCGGTATTTGGGGATATATGTTACAAACAGATATGAGGAACCTTTTAAACTGAATTATATAGCGATGGCTACAAAGATCAGAAATGTATTAGATAGATGGACTCTTCTTCCATTTACATTAATTGGCAGGGTAGCTCCTATAAAAATGTCCAGTTTACCATTATTAATATTCTTAATTTCAAATGTACCGATACAAATTAACATGTCGTATTTTAAGGAGATGGAAGTAATGTTTCGTCAATTTATTTGGAAGAAAAAGGCATCAAGAGTAAGATTTTCGGTACTTCAACTCGACATTAGTCAAGGGGGTTGGCACTCCCCAGGTCCGAACTTATTATGAAGCTACTTTTGTGGATATAATGACTCGAATGTTAGATGGCAAGGAATCACTGGATAGTTTTTTTGTGGATAGGATGGTGCAGGAAGCAGAATCTCAGATTCGAGTTTTTATCAAAACCACTAAACTCCCTAAGAAGACTCGATACAAGACATTACAGGAATTCGGGGTTAGAATGTGGTCATTTTGTCACCTGAAGGCACAGCCAGCGGGATATGAGTACTTGAAGCTTACAGAATGCAAAATGTTAGGCCTATTCATACAGATTAGCCAGATAAGATTCTAGGAAAGTAATGGTTTTAAGGAACTCGGCCACTTTATAGTAGGGGGGAGATGTTTAAAATGGCATGAGATCCAGGCTAGGTGTGGAACGAGCTGTAAGCCATTTTTTTAGGGTTCTCTCAGATTATCCAGTTCTTAAAAAAATCTTGCTCCCCATTAAGCTCAGCCCCGGAGCCCCTATTAACAGCCCTTTATAGAGCTAAGTTAAAGGGGGGTTGGAAACTGGTAAAGACTTTTGCAGAACCAAAGGGAAAGCTCTTTAGTAACAAGATTTTTAGACAAAATCTCCCAAGAAACACAGTGCACTTTTTTAGAACTAGAGTGGCAGGAGATTTCGTTGCATGGCAATAAAGCACTAAGAGCAGCAAATTTTAAAAGAATTGCATTCCTATCACGCTGGATGTCTTACTATACACCAAGAGCTTTACATAAGATGTACCCAGAAATAGAGGACAAGTGCTTTCATTGCCAGCAAATGGGTCAGGGGGGTTGGCTCCATATTTTCTTTACTTGCCCGCTTTTAACCCAGTTCTGGGAGGAAGTGTTTTCCGCTCTCAATAAGGGCTTACAGAGAAAATTAAAACCGGAGGCTGAGATAGCATTGTTTGGGATTGTAAGGCAGAGCCCAAACGGTCCAATCTCCAAAGGAGAGAAAGCAATTATAGCGACATCCTCTTTAATGGCACCGTCCTTGATTCTTCAGAATTGGAGGACAACTAAAGTTCCAGGCTATTTAAACTGGCATAAAAAAATGCTACCCACCAATACTTTTGAGGAAGCTTATGCAAAAAGGGTAGGGGCTTTTAAAAAATTCTCAGCAGTTTGGAAATATATGGATAAAGTAGAAAGTAAAATGTATAGCACCTTAGGCTGAGGCGGGATGGTCAACTTTTGTTCCTATATAAAGTCTACTGCCTTGGGAAAGGAGGAAAAGATATATGGATTATGAAGGAAGAGAAGACTCAAAATGTTATTTACTGGATTTTATGTACAATGATGAAACTAATGGTCTAATCATGTAAAAGATGCTTTGCACTGCACTTTATTTTCTGTATTTTGGATAGGAGGGAGGTCTGCGCCTTTAGAAAGCTGAATCTAATAGCCTGATCATGTCAAAGCTGCTCTGTACTGCACTTTATTATCTGCATTTTGGATATGCAGTGGTTCGTGCCTGTATAGGACGAAGCTGTGGGAAATGATCGCTTCCTGGCATAAGTTAAGAAGAAATATTTAATTTTATAAGGTATAAACAGCTATATTTATTGTGAAAACATTTTTCTGTTATAATTCTGCTCAATAAAAAATAAAAAAAAATAAAAAAGCATTAACAGTGCATGGTCCTTCTACATGGTCTAAAGGCACCACCTCGGGTATTTCCAAAGACATTAAGGGCCTGATTTATGAAAGTCTAATTTACTGATTTCTAATTTGGAACTCTTACTGACTTGCAAATTAGGAAACAGTAAATCTGATTTACATAGAATTACTTTATACAAATTGCAATTCATTATGGTTCGGTATTTTTAAATACCAGATTGTTGAATGCTATTCAGTATGAATCGCAATTTACGAATGTTGCACCTAGAGGGAATGTGGACCATGCCCAGTTGATGAAGTGAATTTCCTGCGAGCAGCAGAGCACAGTCATTGTTTGCCTTCCACCCTAGTACTACCAGCTTGGAAGATGTCACTCCAGGAGCCACAGGAGGAACAAGGTAGGATGAGCAAAGGAAAATGTAATGATTATTAGCTTGACATTTTGGTAGAAGAGTGTGTGGGCTAGCATGACATGCTCTTTGGGAAGACTTTCCTGTCTGTTCTAGAATCTACTAAAAAGCATATATGGTCCATGATACTATGATAGAATGAACCAGTAGGAGTCACTAAAAGATAGGTTGAGGAAATTTGCAAGAAGTACCAAAGAGAAAGTAGCAGACTTAAAGAAGGAGGTGGCAGCTACTGGTGGAGTCAAGAGTAAGTAACCACCACCCACCCCTACGGAATAGATGATTGGAACGACTGGGAGTTTCTACAATTGGCACTTCTGTCCCCGCATCAGCTATTCAAGTTTAATAGTTTTTTTTTGTTTTTTTTAATAAAACGACCAGGAGTTTCTACAATTGGTACTTTTGACCCTGCATCAGATATTCAAGTTTAATTGCATTTTTTTTAAATAATACATATAATAATTAAAGTAACTCCTGTTTAACCATTACAAAAAAGATATACACAATTAGGAATTTGGCTATTTTTTATTTTCAATGTAAACAAAATTAGATGAGTCAAAGGAAGTTTAGACAACATTGTTTGAAAAATACATATCAGCTTTGCTAAGGGTTGAATACAATGCATTACGAGTATTGAAGTCCAGATTTTCTTAATGAAAACATTGACGTAGAAAATAAACATTTACATTTCTAGGTTTGTGGAATTTATGAAAAAAAACCTAATTGCTGATGTTTAATTTTCCTGGAAAATATAAAAAATAGTATCAGCAGAGCTTAGCAACTTAGTGCAAATCAATAACATTACCATAAAAACGTATGTATATTAATAATAATATCACCCTGAAATTGAAGATACTGGTCAAACATCCTGTTTCATTGAAGAGAAAAAGGCAGAATTAGTCATTGACATTCCCACTGACACTGAAAGTGGAAAAAGCAGTCAGATCAATACCGTAACTTTAATACTTTAGTATTACAACTCATGCTAAGTTAGCTGACAATGAAGAGCAGTATATGTAGTGCACTGAGTAAGAAGGGCTATACGACAGACTGTCGGATCTAGGAGGCAAGACATCCATGAGGCCTCACCAACTCCTGTGCAATTCCATGTATTTGAGCAATCCATGCTGAAAATACAATGCAAGCAGCACAGAGCAACATCTGAATTAAGTT
Source organism: Calotriton arnoldi (assembly GCA_963921515.1). Lineage (NCBI taxonomy): Eukaryota > Metazoa > Chordata > Amphibia > Caudata > Salamandridae > Calotriton > Calotriton arnoldi. The sequence goes on from CAWUFW010001928.1 coordinate 1,704,312, forward strand.
GAGGGCTAGGAAGACTAGAGAGAGCCATTTCAGAAGGCAATGTGGTCATGAGAGAAGACTTTGAGGACATAACTGTGGTGATAAAAGATCTGGTTACTCACATGACACAAGACTCTGCTTCACACAGGCACCAACATAGGTACGCCAACAATTGTCTACAAACATTTAGAGATTCCGTGGAAAGGTTGACTACATAGTGACATCAACAATGTGTAGAAGAACAGCAAACATGCAAGTGGAGTTAATATGCCACAGTGGTGATGTTGCACCGAGCCTTGCACAAATACCCAACACCCTTAAAAGAATTCAAACTGCTACTGCCGGAAAAAGGCTACTATGTTGGGAAACTGAAGAGGGCTCAAGTGTGAGGAGTATGTCCATGGGTGTGCCACCTACATCTATGAACACTATACACCAGTGTGTTGAAAGGCAAGGATGACTAAACAAGCATTCTCTAGAAAGGGCAAGTAGTGGACATCAATGGTATAAATATTTTACATAAACTTTGTTAAGAAGTATATTGAACAAATGAATAATTGCTTTAGTTTATGTTTAAAAATACAAACAATAGTTTCATTGGAAAAGAAAATTATAGTGGCTATTTTGTCCATCTGCTGCATAATTTGTGACTAAACAGAATATTTTTTGTTTAGCATGCATCACATTTGTAATTATGTTTTTATTTACATGTACCTTAAAAATAGATATTAGATCATCTTGAATGCATGTCCCTCTGCTGCTCTTGCAGCATCCAGTCCTGGAGGTGGCAAGCGAGGGGGAATTTCTTCATTCTCCTCTTCAGACTCCTCACTTTCTGACTCGATGGGTAGACTCCTATGGACAGCCAAGTTGTCTAGCTTAGCACATGTGGCAATAATCTTACAGTACATTAAAGGGTTACACTCAAAGGCACCCCCACTTTTATGCAGACATTGAAATCTGCCTTTAAGTAGGCTGAGGGTTCTTTCTACATGGCTCCTTGTTTGTGGGCTGCATTATATCTAATTTGTCTAGGGAGTTCTAGGTTGTAAGTGAAAGTCATAATCCAAGGCCCACTAACCAAAAATTTGCACAACTGATTAGCAGGCACATGCATCAAAGTTTTTTGCGATCGCAAACGGTGCGATTCGCAAAAATCGCAATTAAGAAATCGCAAAATCCAACATTGATGCATGTGCCAGTTAGTGTTTATAATCTATTCAAATTTTAAAAATAGCTAGTCCTGTTAATCAAAATTACCTAGTAGCCAGCCTCCTCCAAACTCTTCACTTGATAGCCTCTCATACAGCCCACAATATATAGGAGTCATGAGTGCTGTCAGGGTATTGTGCAATTAGGTTGGTAATCAGGCTTTTTGTTTTACATACTACTTATATGTTTAGTTAATGTTGTATTTTACGGTTATGATACAATACTCTGTCTCAAAGGTTGGGCAAATTGAAATATGAGTACCATCTTAACAACCAAGCACTTGAGGGAAATGTGCTAATTGATTTAGGTGTTTTCTAATTGTGCAGGAGTGCTAGGGAAAGAAATGTGGAAATAAATTTGAGACAGCATTGCCTCTGGAAAATTCCAGAAAATCCTACTTTGGGAAATGCCACCTGCACCAGCCACAGTGTATTGGTAGTTACAACAAGCTAGCAGATGTAAACTACACAATATCTGAATATGTGTAGGTATTGCTACACTATGCTGGGTGTGGGTACTTATTCACTAAAAGTAACCTCATATTACACCTCCAGTGGCCTTGAGTATCTATGGGTATGTGGAGTCCTATGTATTGAAAGGAGCTTGTAGCAATATTCAGCTGTTAGAGTCTTCCCTAGTCTCTAACATCCCCTGTGATTGGAACCAGAAGAGTTTTGACCCAGTTAATGACCAAGCCGGAAGCCGACCCAAAATTGTCAAGTATTTACAAAATTCAGTTTCCGGAATATAGGGGTTTCTGAAGGAAAAGCTGGACATTGACGGTCCTCTATTCCTCCCACCCAAATCCACTCAGCAATGCATCCCGCCTTATCCATGCAACTAGAGGCTGAATCACTAGGGCAAACAGCAGGGAGGAGAGAGGACATCCCTGCCGGGTGCCCCTGTGATTAGCAAGGGGACAGGAGAGGGCCCCATTCACTCACACTTGGGCCCAAGGGATGAATAAAGTAACTTAACTCATGTGATAAAGTTAGTGCTGAAATTAATTTTGTGTAGCACCTGAGTGAAAAAGTCCCAGTCAATGGAGTCGAAAGGCTTTTTCAAAATCAAGTAGGAGTAGCGTCAGGGGGCCATCCAGGCAATGGCATCTATCTTTCACTATTTGTAGGTGCCAAATGCAATGTCTAGTGCTCCGACTCGGTTTCTAGGGTTGAGGTCTGTGCACCAGTGTGCAAATGAGAGGGATGAGCCTATTTTCAAGCACTTTTCTGTGAATTTTGGACTCAATGTTGCGTAAGGACATAAGTCTATATGAACTTCATAAGTCAGGGGGCCTCCCGGGCTTGGGGAGCACAGTTATCATTTCTTCGTCCAGGTCTTGGGGCAAGTGTCCTCTTTGTGTCACCTCCATGAACAGGGCCAGCAGGTGTGGGGCAACATCCAATGCAAACATTTTAAAGAACTCCATTGGTGCCTGGTTTTTTCCCTGAATTGAGAGTCACAATGGCAAACCAAATTTCTTCCTCTGTGATTGGTTGTAAAAAAAAAAAAATTTTTTATGTAAATCCGTATTTATAAAGCGCGAGCTACTCACCCTTACGGGTCTCAAGGCGCTGGGGGCCGTCGTGGAAATTAAGTGAGCTATTGCCCAGAGTCACATGGTGCTGAACTGAGCTGCCACCGGAGCCGGGGATTGAACCGTGAGCCCTGTGCTCCGAAGTCAGCTGCCCTGGCCGCTGCACCACACCTCTCCAAGGTTATCCTATCACTGCGTTCTAATTGCTCCACAGCCACATCTGAGAGCGAAGGGCGAATCTGTTAATGTGCTTTATCACAGGGGAAGGGCGGGCCACATGTTGAGAAGTGTAATACAAAGCAAAGGTGTCCACAAAGTCGTTCGCTGCAGTCACTAAGTGTCCAGCGGCATCATGCACGGAAAGTATGACTGTAGCAGGGCGGTTTCTCATCGCTAACCAATAGAGCACCTTACCCATTTTCTCTCCAGATTCGTATATCCTGCTCTGTGAGTCCAACCTAATACCCATAGCCATATTCATGGAAAGGTTTTACAACTGTGTTCTTTTAAGTTATGCCTCTTCTAACAAGTGTGTGGCCCACAAGTGATGTATCTGTTGATCTAACTGAATAATTTCAGAATCTAGTGCCACCATCTCAGCTTCTTTGTGTCTGCAATGGTCCTTAACATATCTCATGGCCCTGTCACTTATCAGGGCTCCGAAGCCCTCCCCCATAGAGTAGTAGGCAACAAGACTGAGTCCTTGTTAAGTGGAAAGAACTCCTCTGTATCCAGTTTTAAGGTGGCAACAAAATCATCCTACACCAGCCATCATGCATGTAAACGCTATACCCCTTGTGGTCTTTCATCACGGCTACAAAAACTGAGAAAATTTGGGGAATGATCCGAGATTCCCCTGAGCAAGACTGAGACCTTTGCAACATCTAATATGTCGGTACTGAGCAGGAAAAAATAACTTATGTGTAAAACGGACCCTTGGACTTTGGAACAGAATGTGAAGACTCTATCTCCCCTATGCCTACTCTGCCAGACGATGTACATTGAAAGTGAAAGTGAAATGAGCCGATCAGCTCATTTCATTTTCACTGCATCGGTGCTCGGGGGCATATCTCAGCCCGAGCACCGATTCATATGGGGGAGGTGTCACTGGAAAAGGGAAAATCTCCCCTTTCCAATGGTACCATTCCCCAGTGGATACCTGCTTGGGAATCGCCGCAGTAGGGCGATCCCCAAGCAGGGATTTATCCACTAGACATCAGGGAGAGGGGAAACGGCCCCTTAGGCAAGGGTTGTGCTCCTCCTTGCTGTTTTTTCTATGCAGTCTTTCTGCCCCCCAGGAGGGGGCAAAAAACCCACTAGTCACCAGTGATTACATTTTGCTGGGGTAGGGGCTGCCCAGCATGGGAATGGCAATGCCCCCACCCCATAAAAATGGGGAAATAGTCTTTCTTCCTCCCTGGGAGGCAGGTACAAGCAATTACCCCATCTGAACCCCCAGAGGGGCAGAAAGCCCACTGAGCACCAGGGATTACTTTTTTTCTTGTAGAATTGTAGGGGTGGGTGCTGCCCAGCATGGGCATGGCCATGCCCCACCCCCATAAAAACAGGAAAACAGTCTTTCGGCAGAGAGCCCACTAGAAGACAGGAAGTTTTTCTTTTAATATACGTGTGGGGGCTGCCCATCATGGGCATGGCTATGCCCCCACCCCAAGTAAATGGGACAACAGTCTTTCTGCCCTGGGGGCATATGGGGAAATTATCCCCGGTCTGTCCCGCAGAGAGGCAGAAAGCCCAATGTATGGCAGAAATATATATATAGTTTTAATAAAATAATGGGGTGTCTTCCATCACAGAAATATGATGGAGATGGGCTTTTTTGGTCAAAGTTTGAGGTTTGCAAAGGATTCTGGGTACAACAACCTGGTGAGAGCTATGCAAGTCACCCCATCCTGGATTCCCCTAGGTGTCTAGTTTTCAAAAATGTACAGGTAGCTAGGTTTATCTGGGTGCCAGCTGAGCTAGGGCCCAAAATCCACATGTAGGCACATTGCAAAAAAGGGTAAGTTTTTAGTGGAAAAATGGGAAATGCCCATGTTGGTTTTTGGGGCCTTTCCTATTGTGGGTCCTAGCTCCAACCACACAAGTGTGGTACCATTTTTATCGGAAGACTTGGAGGAACACAGAATAGTAGAACAAGTGTTATTACCAATTGTATTTCTCTGCATTTGTGCTTCCAAATGTAAGCCAGTGCGTAAGAAAAAAGAAGTTTTGAGACATGGCCTTTAATTCACATGCTAGCAGGGGTACCCACAAATTCGGAGATGTGCAAATAACCACTGCTTCTAAAATCCATATCTTGTGTCCACTTTGGAATTATATAGGTTTCCTTGATGCCTATTTTTCACTCTTTATAATTTACCATATGAATTGCTCTATACCCAGTACAGAATGAAAAACCATTGCAAGGTGCAGCTCATTTATTGGCTCTGGGTACCTCGAGTTCATGGAAAACCTACAAACCCTATATATCCCAGCCAGAAGGTTCTAGAAAATGTAATGGTATATTGCTTTTGTAAATCAGCCACAGTGACAAGAAGTTACAAATGAAAACGCTGTCACAAATAGCCATTATTTCCTACTAATTTTCAAAATGTTTTAATTTCAACACTTAGGGGTCGATTCCCATCTCGGGCGGAGGCGCACCTAACACCATTCGTCCGGAAAAAAACCGAGCCGAACGCGTGTTTCCCGACCGATTCGAACATACGTACGAACGAGCAAGTACGATGCGCATTACTGCCCAGATCCCGACCCAGCCGTACTTACCCAATCCAGCTCCTGCTCCTCGTCCGAGCCGGATCCGTAAACGCTGAATCGAGTCGCACGGAAGCCAAAACACAGCACCTTCCGGCCGGACCAGTACGATGCGCACTCCGTACGCGCCGAACCCGTCACTACGTCCGGCACGTCAGAGCATCCGGGAGAGCCGCACATAAGCCCCGATTCGCGCCACCAGATGATCCACGGCTACGAGACGAACACGCCAGCAACAAGTACGAGTCCAAGCAACGAGAAAGCCGAACGAGACGAACCAACCATGAATCCCATCGCGCAGGTCCTACCAATACTCTACATCTATTACCGGAACTGGTACGGATGCGTACGGCGCAGAAGGTAAGTCAAACACCCACAACACAAACAAACGACACGTACCCGACACATAACACACACACATAGGGATGCAGAAATGACTTACACCAGCAACAGCAGAACCATAGGGGCGGGATGGCTATCACCAATGCCATATACACCCATAGGGGCCTGGATGCCTACCACTACCACCACCCCTACTCAGGGGGCTGGATGCCTACCACTAACACCACCCCTACTCAGGGGGGCTGGATGCCTACCACTACCACCACCCCTACTAAGGGGGTGCCAGATGCCTGTCACTACAACCATCACCCCTACTCATAGGGGGCTGGATGCCTACCACCACCACCACCCCTACTAAGGGGGTGCCAGATGCCTACCACTACCACCACCACCCCTACTCAGGGGGGGCTGGATGCCTACCACTACCACCACCCCTACTCGGGGGGCTGGATGCCTACCACTACCACCACCCCTACTCATGGGGGGCTGGATGCCTACCACTACCACCACCCCTACCCATGGGTGCTGGATGCCTACCACTACCACCACCCCTACTCAGGGGGGGCTGGATGCCTGTCACTACCACCACCCCTACCCATGGGTGCTGGATGCCTACCACTACCACCACCCCTACTCAGGGGGGGCTGGATGCCTGTCACTACCACCACCCCTACTCAGGGGGGGCTGGATGCCTACCACTACCACCACCCCTACCCATGGGGGGCTGGATGCCTACCACTACCACCCCCCTACTAAGGGGGTGCCAGATGCCTACCACTACCACCACCCCTACTCAGGGGGGCTGGATGCCTACCACTACCACCACCCCTACTCAGGGGGGCTGGATGCCTACCACTACCACCACCCCTACTCATGGGGGCCTGGATGCCTGTCACTACTACCATCCCCACTCGTAGGGGGATGGATGCCTACCACTAACACCACCCCTACTCATAGGGGGCTGGATGCCTACCACCACCCTACTAAGGGGGTGCCAGATGCCTACCACTACCACCACCCCTACTAAGGGGGTGCCAGATGCCTACCACTACCACCACCCCTACTCAGGGGGGGTGCCAGATGCCTGTCACTACTACCATCCCCACTCATAGGGTGCTGGATGCCTACCACTACCACCATCCCCACTCATAGGGGGCTGGATGCCTACCACTACCACCACCCCTACTCAGAGGACGGGTAATGCATGACACAACCAGCATACTCCAACATAAGGAATGTCAGAAAAACACATCCCCCCAACACCATGACAAGCGTGTGTAGACTGTGTCAAATGCCTACAACACTGAACACGACATTGAACATACAATGAGACCCCCTATCACATGTGACACACATAAATGTGTGTGGCCTCCACAATGCAAGCAGACCATGACCACTGTGGCAATGGGGTCTAAACCCCCATCATCACAGTGACCAAAAAGTAAGTGTGGGGTCCATAGCTGAAGCACATTTTGAACATTGTGGCAATGGGGTCTAAACCCCCATCATCACAGTGACCAAAAGGTAAGAGTGGGGTCCATAGCTGGGGCACATTTTGAACATTGTGGCAATGGGGTCTAAACCCCCATCATCACAGTGACCAAAAGGTAAGTGCGGGGTCCATAGCTGGGGCACATTTTGAACATTGTGGCAATGGGGTCTAAACCCTCATCATCACAGTGACCAAAAGGTAAGTGTGGGGTCCATAGCTGGGGCACATTTTGAACATTGTGGCAATGGGGTCTAAACCCCCATCATCACAGTGACCAAAATGTAAGTGTTGACATGGAAAAAGATGCAAATGCAAAACAGCATGGATGATTCCTGGTCACAGACAACAAATACATCAGTGGCATAGTAGTGCTTGTGTCCCATAGCAACATAGATTTGGTGAGGCAAACAGTGCATTGCAAATAAGACATACCTTTGGCCATGTGCAGACAAACATCACCCATGGGGGCTGACATTGTCAACATTCATCAATTACACAATGACAGAATTGACCATCATAATGCAGACCCACATATCTGCACCAATGGGCACACAAATGTAGATATCCTGTGGAGACTGTAGATGTGAGCTGAACAAATACCATACCATGGCAGCAATGGGACATACAAACCATGATCATTGTGCTGACTGATGACCTAGGAGTCCCAGGGACAGCAGGGGAAACCCACCAAACAACATACAGCCAATGGCACACTAAAAATATGCCAATGCAGTGGTGCAGATGCACAAACACAAACAGGCAGCCCCACACTGCATATCAAACACAACAGGTGATGGGGGGTGTGCCAGTGTCCCCAGGCAACCACACAACACATGAGGGGGCCTGACTACCAATTACACAGACGTGCATACAGTGCCACACAAAAGTAACTCATGGATCGGATTCCCCTATGTGGGCAATCAGGCATTGTAAGATGAGAGGGAGCACAAATTACACATGTCACACATGCTTGTAGGAACAGCAACTAACACAGCAAGACACAGACCCACCACAGCACTACCCCCAGGGACCCCACATTCTGGTGACACTGGCCTGCATGATAATACCACTGTGATGACAAAGCTAGATGTCGTCCACACTGTGAACCACAGTCATGTGTCCTGAGCAACAAACTACCATCACACCTACACATGCACAAATCAATCAGCACGGCCTGTCAGCCAAGGCCAATATGGAGGCAGGGGTCTAGCCGTGAAACAACTCTCATTTGCACACACTCAACACCACACACCTTGATCTCCAACAATGTGCAGCAGTGAAGCTCACATGGACTGCTGACATTGCACATGCACCCATGACAATTCCAGGGGTGGTGGTGGGAACTAAGGTGCAGAAACACATCACACATGGCCAGTCAACATGACTCCTGAATGTCTGACACACTGCACAGTACGCCGTATATGGGCATGATGTCAAATCCACACCAACCAATGGGATCACGGCCACAGTCACACACCAATGAAGAAGCCAAGGTCACCCACAAAGAACACACATAGACAACTTCCAACATTGCAGCTCTGACCCTGAGGACTGGCAGCAGTCACACACACACACAACGTGTCACAATCACTGAAAGCTACCACAAACTGTGAATTACATGACTTGTGTAACCAACAAGTGCCAAGGGGAATCCTGACTGTGTCTCATCTGCGTTTGCCCACAAACTCAGCCCTGACAGCAAACACACCTATGGGTGACACCCTGATGACCAGTAATGTGCCATGCACCCACATCCCAGAGAACCCAGGGAGAAGACTTTGGGGGAACATAGGTCAACTCAGCAAGCATCACAAACAGGAACATCACTAGGGATCCCAGCCTGCCTAGCAAAATGGAAGTGAACACACACAGACATGCTCACACAACACACACCTTGGGCTCAGGCAATGTCACAGAATTACACACTGCCATGAGGGGATTCCACTCCTGTGTAAGGAAAGCTGTGCCATACGTTGTCTCTGTAGGGCTCTATCATGTCAGCAGAACACTTGGTCACTCAGTCAACAATTTGCACAAAATGAAGGCCCCCGTCATATCAGCCTGGTCATGGGAGTGTCACCTAACTCAACTGCACAGATCCAACACACATGTATAGCAAGTTGCACTGATAACACAGATGAGTCCTTCCCCATTGATGCCCAAACTTGCATGTCCAGTGGAGATGGTCACACGGTCAGGGAAATAGACAAATTGAACAATGGCAAGCACAACAGATGTGCAGGGGTGTAAGCCACAGATGTGCTATTGCAAATTAAAGTTGGAAATCCCATTGCCAAATATTGAAAACATGACACCCTCATATTGCTGCAAAGGATGACATGGATACACAACAGGATAGGACACATTCCCCCTGGACCACATGGGGTCCTGCACAGTAACACTTCATATTCCTGATATCAAAAATCACCATCACTGCAGCAAGGGCATGGTTAGCATCATCAACATCATGTACATCTGAAGCAAAACCACTAGAGAACAGAAAGTAGCTTTATTCAGCATATGTGTCATGAAAAGCGAAAGTCCAGAAAAATACAAAGGCCAATGGCCAGTCCATTATAATTGTCCAAACAGGGTGACAGTGGCAGATGTCACCCTTTGCAAGCCTGCACTGATGCACAATAGGGACATTCCCCTCGGAGGGGCATACGGGGGCAGGCCAGGCACCGCAGGGACAGGATCAGGGCTCACCAGAAGGAGGCAGGGAAGGGGTGGTGGGTGCTGGAGAGTGACCGACAACTGCAGTGGAGGTGTCTGACATGGTGTGTGCCGGCACAACTGGGGGGTATGAGTCAGATGGTGTGGGTGCTGGCACGACTGCAGTGGGCTGGGCAGGTGGAGTGGACAGGTTCCCCACTGCAGTGCCCAAGTCAGATGGGGTGGTAGTGGACTCCACTGCAGTGCCTATCTCCAGGGGAGTAGAATGGGGTTCAGGTAAGGTGGGCAGGACAGAGGGGGAGGACACGGTCTCCACACCAGTGGCACAAACATGCGCAGTGGGGGGTGTGGTGCTGGAAGAGCAAGTGGGAGGGGGAGAAGGCCTGATCATTTTGGGGGTGGTGTATCTGTGGGTGGGGGAACCTGGGGCAGGGTGTGGTGGGGGAACCTGTGGAGTGGGGGCCTGAGGGATGGAGGAAGGAGACTTGGTGGCTGAGCTGCAGGGCGGTGGCGGGGTCTTGCTCTTCCAGGTCCGGGGGGACTTGCGGATGGGGGCCTCAGTCTGTCTGTGCCTGGGGAGGGTGTCCGGGGGTGAGGGGCACTCCCCTCTGTGTGGGTGGACTTCCTCTTCCCCCTGTATGCTGGATCAGCTGGATTGGAGGGGAAGAGGCCGAGGTCACAGAGGAAGAGCTGCTTTGTAGGTGGGGTTGCAGGTGAGGCAAGGGAAGGGGCCTTGGAGGGAGAGGTATCGGAGGACTGCGGAGTGACTGTGGATGCCTGTGTGTGTGTCTGTTCCCCATCCCCTGTGGGTGTGGTATCAGTCCCCTGAGGATGCTTGCATGCACGTTTTGTTTTTGATTTCGGTGTTCCTGTGCTGCTCGTGTCTGTGTGTTTGGGTGATAGTGCAGGTGTGCATGTGCTTGGGACAGGTAGGGTGCCAGGAAGTGTGGATGGGGCAGAGGTAGGAGGGGTGAGGGACTGTTGGAGGAGGGACACTGCTGCCGTCAGGGAGGAGTCCATGGACCTATTGCTCCTCTGTAGGGCAGACATGCCCGATGAGATGCCCTCCATGAACGACACCAACTGTGTCAACAGAGTGGTGGGGGCATGGAGGACACTCAGCATTGCTGTCTGCCCTACATGGAGCTGGCGAAGTAGGTACACAGACTCCTTACTCAGGGCAGCAGGGGACACAGGGGCAGGGGGTGTGGTGCCTGGCACGAAGGAGACATGCTCCCGAACCCGGGAGCCTCCACGGACCTCTGGAATGGGAGCCGATGGGAGGGCGGTGGTGGTGGTGGTGGTGGTGGTGGCGGGGACAGCAACACTAGCTGGGGTGTGGTGGCTGCTGACACCCGCCTCCACAAGGGAGTCATCCTCCGAGCTACTGTGGTCCTCAGCTGAGGTGGATGGTGCTGAGGACTCCTCGGTGTGGCTCCCCTCGATCTCCGTGCCACTGGGTCCCTCCGACCACTCATCGGCTGCTGACCCAGTCTGGCTCTGCGGCTCCTCCTGGTCCATGGAGCTGTCCCCTCCTGTGGCCGTGGATGTATCTGCAAACAATTAGGGAAACAGACAAACATCAGTCACCTGCACTGACCGCACACACCACAGTTAGTACAGCACATTACAGAGCAAGCCCTGGCATCCTTAGTTGAACATTGCCAAAACTGCTCAAACAGATTAGGAGAAGCCAATTGTCAGTCTGATGGTCAACCATGGCACTCACATCCCTCCTGGCCTTGCACCCATCTGTCTGGTGCCTGTCGGATGGTAATACCCCAGTGTGGACACATGCACCACCTACACAGTAGTTGGACATTGCAGAGAACACGGTGAAGCATGTGAACATGCACACATCACTTCTCTTGCCACTGAGTCAGTACAGGTGTCCGGATAAAGGGATGGCCAGAGTCTATTTTGAAATGCATGTGATGCATACCAGCACCAGACACCATGATGCACCCATGTCCTGATAGTCAATGCCACAATGGGGTGCATGTAGCACATGTCACCCACCTGCAGGATCACTCTTAGGGAGTTTAATGCCATGGCACAGGCATGCCTGCAAAGTCATACATCACTGTCTCCAGTCACATGGGCAGGGCTGCCAGCCAACAACAGTCTGCACTGTGTCACAATCCTAGGTCATGGGGAATGCAAGTTCTGTAGCTGACAAGTGCACATGTCCATCCCCACAAACCACATCATCTGAACTCTTATCTGTCCACGTCATAGGAATTGGACATATGGGAGACATGAAACACAACCCTCTGAACCTGAGCACCTCACAATCTGCTGTGAATGGGAAACAGCTGCCTGAACTTCACAGTCGCATACCCCAGTCTGCACAGTCAAGTGATCAAACACCTATATGTCACACAAGTATCGTCTCCTATGGTCACATCTCAGGTGGCATGCTGAGCCCTCACCGATAAACACCCCAGTAGTCCTGACAACGGAGCCACAGCACAATGACACAGAGGCAGACACCTGAGGGAACATTTCACTGAGCACAACATGTCAGCTGATACACGGGAGTGGGAGTACAGAGTGTATTGTATGGCCTGGAGTAGGCATGACTGTCCTGCTCCATGTGAAAGAGGGATGAGCCCTGGACAGTAGGCAGGTGGCTAAGTATGTGTGACACACTTGATATACATACTCCAGAGGCCCAAACATTGTTCCCACATGCAGCATGGGTGTGTGCCAAATACCCCAGGCACATGTGGTGAGTCAGATCAGCAATTGGACCACATATCAAAGTTACACACAGATTACATGTCAGAACTCAGGCATTGTGTAAGCAATTGACCCACTCATGAAGCCCACCACAAAGTTAAGGGAACAAATGCTGTCCCCCACCCCGAGCTAAGCAAAATGCAAGGACACAGTACCCAAGTGACACAATTTCCTGACTGAAAGGGCCACACCTGGGTATCAGATGAGGAGTGGGCATGTCACACTTGAGGGACATGGGTCCTGGACCACAAGACTGATGTACTGTGGAAGTTTAACCAGGCCAGAGGAGAGCACATAGCATGTCAGACAAAGTTCACAGTGCAGTCATGGACTCACCCCCTCCTTGCTGCTGTCTGGCCTTCAGCTGCCCATCCAGGTCAGGGAAGACCACCGCCAGGATCCTGAGCATGTGGGGGGTCAGGGTTCGGTGTCCCCCCCTCCTGCGAGGAGGCGACAGCTTCAGCTGGACCCTTGCGATCCTCCGGGTCCAGCCCCGAAGGTCCTGCCACCTCTTCCGGCAGTTGCGGATCCGGCGCTTGTAGACCCCCACGGATCTCACTGCCCGGACGATGGTCAGCCATGTTTTCTGCTTCTGGTGGGCATCAACCTGTGAGGATGACAAAGTGAAAAGGCCATTACTACACATGCAACATATCCGTGCATCACACATTTGGATATACATGTCTCAATGACAGGGGCACATGATGTACACAGGCAGTGCGACGATGGCTATGGACAGTTTGCCAGCAGTTACTACATGGTATCATTGCCTGGGAAGTAAAACCTTGTTGGAATGCACTGTTACTGCACTATACCTGTTCAGTGCATGTAACTACGCACTTTGGGGGTGACAACTACTCAGTGAGCATGCTAGCCAGTGGCGTGCACACTGTAAGTCTTGCTAGTCAGACAACATGCACATTTAGTAAGGCAGTGGACAGCACACTCACCTGCTCCCCTGGTTTCCCATACCAGCTTGCTGTACTGTGGAAGGAGGCTGTCCAGCAGGGCCTGGTTCTCCTCAGTGCTGAAGGCAGGGGCTCTCTCCACAGTACGTGCCATTGCAGTAGCCAGGGGATGCAGAGACAGCAGCAGTGGTGGTGGCAGATGTCGTCCTGGAGCATGTAGTGCAGGCAAGTGAGCTCTCAGGGGAACAGCCAGCATTATATGTGTGCTGCAGAGGCAGATACTGTCCCATGTGTCCAAAGTGATAGGTCCAAATCGTTTGCATCTTCTGAATCTGGCCAATCCATGGAATTGCACCACTCATACACGCCCACAGCATCCTTCAAAACTTCAACTTCATGACACCCATGTTTTTGCAACATTGTTGTGGGTGGCCAACTGAATTCACTGCATCAGACTCGTTAAAGGTTTGAAAATGCGTCCGTTGCCATGACAGGCCATAGTCAATGCGTGCACACCGATCGGTCCATTGCTGTACAACGCGTACCCGTTCACATCATATGCAATGGCCAATGCGTGCGCACCGATCGGTCCATTGCTGTACAACGCGTATTTCTGACAACATCATATGCAATGGCCAATGCGTGCGCACCGATCGGTCCATTGCTGTACAACGCGTATTTCTGACAACATCATATGCAATGGCCAATGCGTGCGCACCGATCGGTCCATTGCTGTACAACGCGTCCCTGTACAAATCCCTCGCATATGTCATCATGGTTGTCACTGGTGAACGTATGCCAGCCACAATTACTTGCCAGGGACTCGGGCACACCTACAACACCACAGCCTGTCCACACTGTATCCTAAGGCATGTAAGGCTGCGTTACCTGTGTGTGTATGGGGGACAACCTGTGTTTCTTTTGGTGGCACTTGTGGGCAGCCACTCCCAGGCCGTGCACGTGTTCATGGGGACAGATTCCTTTGTGTGTTGTGCACATGACCACTGTGATGTGCACCTGTTCAGTTCAGGGCATGTTGCATGGTCACATTTCCAGGTTGTGTATGTCATGTCACATACACCCTGAGTCCCATGTGGGAAGGTATGTACGTCACAGGGTGACCCCTTGCCACATTAGTGATGGCCCTCCACAGTATGTGTGCATGTTGTGTTTCAGATGTCTCTGATTCAATGTGCACAATGGGAGACAATCTCCACATCCACGTTGTTTGTGCATCGACTTTGTTGTTGTGCGTGTGTGTCACAGACGTCCATGTCTGTCCTGCAGAGGCAACAGGGGCCACTACCTGTGGGAGTCATGGTTGTATTGCTGACGTGTACATGATACGCCATGTTATGCCAATGTCCATGTGGCAATACAGGGTCCCTGGGAATCTACCTGTCAATGAGCTGTGATGCCTGTGGCACATCTGTCCTCACTTGTCACTGTGGTGTGTGTTTTGAACGTGACAGCAGTACATGGGTACTGTGACACAGCCTAATGATTTCCCATAGCACGAGCTGGAACTTGTTGTCAAAACATGTTGTGCTGTGATGTTTGATGTTGGCCATGTAGGTGCCATATATGTCCATACAGAACAGCACACACATCAAGTACTTGTGTCTTGTAATGATGTATCATGTGATATTGAGTATGGTCAATGCCACATATGTGGGGTGACTGACAATCTTTCTTTTTTCACCTATGCACTGCAGGGCACCAGCTGTCCATAGACCATTCCCTGACCTTGCAACAATGGTTGAACGTGACTGCATCCGACGGTACCGCTTCAACAGGCCGCTGATTGAGGAATTGACGGTGCGGTTGACCCCACATTTGCAACCTGGCCGGACATACCCTACAGCGCTGACCCCCAAGGTGAAGGTGATGGCAGCCCTACACTTCTTTGCCACCGGTACCTTTCAACACACTGTGGCGTCTGCTGGTGGGATGTCACAGACCATGTTCAGCCGTGTGCTACGCGATGTTTTGGAGGCAATGTTGAGATACCTGAACCAGTACATCTATTTCCCTAAACGTCAACAACTCACTGACGTCAAGAGGATGCCACATGTCATTGGCTCCATTGATGGGACACATGTGGCTTTGGTACCACCACAGGCACATGAGCAGGCATACAGGAACCATAAGCATTACCATTCTATCAATGCTCTGGTAGTATGTCTTGCAGATATGACCATCTCACATGTGTGTGCAAGTTTCCCCGGTTCTGCACACAATGCCTACGTGATGAGGAGTAGTCGCATCCCGAGGATGATGTCACAGATGCCGAACCAGCGTGCCTGGCTTGTCGGTGGGTGCTGACTTTGTACCAGTGTGTGTGTTCTGCAATGTTGTATTCCACCCTCTTTTCCAACTCAGCTAATGTGCAATTGTCTGTATGTAGGTGACTCCGGATACCCCAACATGCCGTGGTTGCTGACACCCCTCAGGAACCCTGTGACACCAGCCCAGATGCACTACAATGAGGCACATGGTCGGACCAGGAGAGTGATCGAGCGGACATTTGGTCTCCTGAAGAGCCGCTTCCACTGCCTGGACAAGACAGGAGGGGCCCTCCCATATGCCCCAGCAAAGGTGTGCAAGATTTTCATCGTCTGCTGCATGCTACACAACCTGGCAGTGCGGAAGGAGTTGCCTCTCATCCTGGATGACGATGACCAACATCCGCCACCTGTGGAGGATCCTGGCCTGGGCCACGATGCCAGTGATGATGATGATGATGGTGATGTCCGCACACAGCTCATCACCAACTTCTTCAGCTGAATGTGAGTATCCAGAGATGTCATGTCAATGATTTGAGTTTGCATGATATGTGTTGGTGGTGCTCTGTTGCTGTTTGAGTGTGGTCATGTGCTACTTGACTGGATGCGTGCAGCGGTGTGTCCTTACAGGTAGTCTGTACTCCCCAACAGTGTTGACATGCTAACTTGGTTTTGTATAGGTATCTTGTGACATGTATTGGGCATGAGTATTGTAGTTCTGTCCTGTTCTTCAATGCTTTTGACTGTGTGTCATGTCTGTCCTTCACAGGGTGCTTTCAGAGTTGTTTTGTCCACTCGGATCCCCCAACACCATGGTTCAACTTCCAGGGTGGAAACAGTAGTTTCCCTACAGGTGATGTGCCCCACACCCCTGGACTTTATTTCTTCTACAATTGTTGACTGTGTGGCCACAGCCACGTAGGATTACCTTGCATCTGTAGTGGAAACAACATGTTGCAAATGTGTAATAAACCTGTGCTTCACTTTGGGATGTGCGTTGTCTGTGGTCACACATCTGACTGACATTTGCTTACTGCACCTGTGGGCTAGTTAACACAGACTGTGAATAGGTGTGGTGTCTGTGCATTCCACTGTATTTCCTGGCAACATCAGTGTAGGCAATGAGTCAGATGGCCCTGGTGTGTATGTGCTATGTAGCCCTAGTGGTGTGTCTCCCTCATATGTGTCACGTCGCCATGACTCACATGACGGTGTTGAACTTGCTGTAGCCGTTCAGCATGCACAGTGTCATTTAGCAGATCATCATCTCCATGCCAAAAACAACGTTGGAATCACAACAGGGCAAGAATGGTGTATTAGTGATTTTATTTACATACATGTGTGGGGACAGTGCACAGAATGGTGGGTGCTGGACATTGGGATTGAAATCCAAAGTTCCCAGATGAGTTGGAAGTGTTGGTAGCAGGAATGTCCGGAGTAAAGTCCACAGTCATCTGATACATTGGTCCAACTTAAACTCCCCATGTCATGTGAGAGAGTTGTGTTGCATTCGACAAGGTGAACAGTTTGCACACAAAGGTGGATTTCCAGAACAGGTGTTGGGTTCCTGGGGGATATACATGGCCATCGGCCTCTCAGTTCTCCTTCCTCGAACAACCCCTCTTCTTTGGGGGGGACCCTCACGTGCAGGCTGCTGCGGTGCGGAGGACTCTCCGCCAGAGTCATCCTCCCTCCCTGTGGCAGTTGCAGTTGTTGCGGCACCAGATGTTGTGGGCACACAGGGAGGTGTGGCCATGTTGGTGCTAATCTGGCGGAGGCATGTCAATATGTCCCTATGCACCGCTGTCAGTTCTTGCAATGTGTCCCACTTGGACTCCATGCCAGCCATGTGTGTCTCCACACAGGACATATGTGTCTCCACACGGGACATGTGTGAGTCCAAGCGGGCATGATGGGCAGCCTGCTGCTGTTGAATGTCCTTGAGGATCCCCACTACCTGGCTGACCTCTCCAGTGCTGTTCTGGTACGCATCAGCAATGCGTGCCAGTTGTGGGTCATCATGCAGTCCAGACCCTTCTGCAAACAGCGACCTCTGCCTAACACCCCTCCCACCAGCCCTGGCCACACGTGCGGGACCTGCGGTGGCACGCACAGGTGACCCTAGGCCCCCTTGGGGGTTGGTAATGGGGTTGTTGTCCGTTGCTTCACGGTGGGCCGGGGTCCCTGTGCTGTTGTCATTGGTGGTCCTTGGTCTGTCCGTGTTGGCAGGGGTGGTCTGTGTGTTGGCAGATGTTGGAGGAGTGGGTGCAGGGGGTGCAGATGGTGGTCCTGCTGGTGCTGCATGATGACTCACACCGGAGGTGCCAGGTAGGTCTTCGCCATCCGAGGAGGGCAGAGGCTGTTCAACACCAGAGAGCTCAGGGTCCCCCGGAGCCTGGGACAGGGACTCCTCTTCGTCTGCTGCTGTGTCCCCATCATCACCTGTTTTTGGAAGAGACACACAATGTATGTTATGTTTCTACAGGCATCAATGGTTCTGACACCTGACAGTTGTGACTGTACCTCTGGATGCGGGCCTGTACATTGCATTGTCCTAAGTTGTCACAGTCAGGGGTTGGTATTGGTGTAGCACATTGTCCTGCCAACCTGAAGCATTTCAATGTGAATGTTGAGGTGTGTGCATGGCCAGCATTGGTGGTATTTGGTTGACATCCGGCCCTCCTTCTCCCCACAGCCCAGTTATCCAACCATGAAGCATGCCACCGTTGCAGTGGGTGCAGGTTGACTCTCAGGATGTCAGTCAGTGGTGTCCTGCTGTTGGTTGGTGCCCAGTTCCCAGCAGGGCCTTGTGCTCCCCACAACAGAGCACCAGTGTCAGATATCTTTGAAGTGGCTTTTCACTCCCTGTGAGGTGTGCATGCTTTAGTGTGAGCTTGCCGGGCCATGCGGGTGGGGGATGTTGAGCTGTGACTACCACTCCCATCATGCTATTGCCTCCACCCCCCTTCCCAGCATGCCCATACTTCCTTCCTTTTGAGTGGACTTCACTGTGTGTGAGTGTGACAGCAATGGCAAGATGGCTGACAGTGGTGTTCTGTTGTTGGTTGGTGCCCAGTTCCCAGCAGGGCCTTGTGCTCCCCACAACAGAGCACCAGTGTCAGACATCTTTGAAGTGGCTTTTCACTCCCTGTGAGGTGTGCATGCTTTAGTGTGAGCTTGCCGGGCCATGCGGGTGGGGGATGTTGAGCTGTGACTACCACTCCCATCATGCTATTGCCTCCACCCCCCTTCCCAGCATGCCCATACTTCCTTCCTTCTGACTCTGCTTCCCTGTGGGGTAGTGTGCCTGTGCTGCCAGGATGGCTGACAGTGTTGTCCTGGCGTTAGTTTGGCTACAAGTCCCAAAAGTGTCCCTGTGCTTCACACAGCATGACCCAGGGTGGTGGTTCTTTGTGGGATATTTAATTAGAGTGTGAGGCAATGCATTCTCCCAGGTGGGTTTTGTGGAGTTTGTGTTAAGGGGGTGTGTGAGAAGAGCTGCTGGTAACTATGGTCAGTGCTGTCAGTCCTCCTTCCCACCCAGCCAGACATCCCACCATGGAACGTGCTTCCATTGCAGGGAGTGCAAGTTTGCTTTCAGGATGTCAGTCAGTGGTGTCCTGCTGTTGGTTGGTGCACAGTTCCCAGCAGGGCCTTGTGCTCCCCACAGCAGTACCCAGTGTCAGCCATCTTGTCAGTTCTTTTCCACTCCCTGTGATGTGAGCATGGTTCAGAGTGGTGTTGATGGGCCAATTGTGAGCAATATCTGTGACTAAAAAAAAAAAAAAAAAAAGTAAGTCCGTTTTTATATAGCACAGCTACTCACCCTTACGGGTCTCAAGGCGCTGGGGGCCATCGTGGAAATTAAGTGAGCTATTGCCCAGAGTCACATGGTGCTGAGCTGCCGCCAGAGCCGGGGATTGAACCATGAACCCTGTGCTCTGAAGTCAGCTGCCCTGGCCGCTGCACCACACTTCTCCAACTACAACTCCCATGATGCTATTGGCTACACTGACTTCACCAGCATACACAGAATTCCTTCCTTTCAGTGAGCTTCCATGTGGGGTGGTGTTCTGGTGGTGGGAAAATGTCTGACAGTGTTTGTTGGTTAGATTTGTGCGGCTGCCTTGCTCTATTTGTTGTTGGGTTGGTACATGTGATGACACAGTTACATTTCACTTTGGGATGGCAGGTATTGTGTTTGTCTAACTAACATTCACATCTTGGGATGATTCTGGTTTGGTTACTGTGGCTTTGCTGACGGTGCGTGGTTTGCCTATCCCCTTGACAGTGATGTGTGTGTATTGTCACAGGATATTGGGTATATTGGTTGTGTACTCACCAGGCTCTGGGATGTTTGCTAGTCCATGTACGCTCTCTGGTGGTAGGATGGCCCGCACCTTCTCCTCCCAGGGCCTGAGGTATACTGGTTTGGCAGGAGGGCCACTGCCGGTGTGCTGGCTCAAGGCGTAATTCTTCTTGAGTAGGGCCTTGACCCTCCTGCGCACATCATACCACCTGTTCTGGATGTCTTCCTTTGTGCGCAAACATGGTGATTGTGCGTTCACCCTGTCGACGATCCTCTCCCACATCTTGGTTTTCTGCGACATGGGGGTCTGTTGGACCAGTGTACCAAACAATTGTGGCTCTACCCTGAGGATTTCATCTACCAACACTTCCAATTCACTGTCTAGGAACTTTGGATTCTTCTCTGGGGGCATGGTGATGGGTGGTGGTGGGAATTGATGTGTGTGTGAGTGTGCAAGTGAGGGTAGGTGAGTATCAGTTTTGCTGGGTGTATGTGAGGGTGCTATTGGGGAGGTGCTAATGGTGTGTGGCTTGTGTGATGGATGAGTTGTGTGTGTGTGGTTGCTGTCTGATGGTGTTCTGTGCTGGCAGGTCATTTGGATTTGCAAAGGATCATGGTAGGGATTTGTGGCCTTTATATGGGTGGAGTTGTGGGTGTGTCTTTGTTCCATTTCCTCCCCCCCAGTATTTATTGACTTTGCCATTGCTTGTTTGTCCCTTTTTTTGTGTTTATTCCTGTGTAGTTTTGGGGCATGTAGGAGACGTTCTCCTGACCGAGTCGGACGCTGCATTTGGCTTGTGCGAGCTTATCCGAGTCTTTCACGCTGTGTTCCTGATGGATTTCATGTGCGGAGTACGCGTCGGTCGCGGAGTATTGGGTTGCTTCGGCTCGGTTTTGTATGCGTGTCGGTCGTACGGCTTGGCCTTTGTGCGACTCGGCCTGGTTTCCCACGCATTGCATCGTACTGCGCGGGTCGGAGTTCGCGGGTACGTTTCTGTCGCGTTCATTCCTAGATCGTGTTGGTCGGTTCGATTCGCGTGGTTTTCCGGCCGGATGGCTGGTTTCCGTGCGCTTCGGTCGCTCGGCTTGTGTTCCGTCCGAGTCGGTCGTGATTCACATGCATTGCATCGTACTCGGCGGGTCGGGCAGCGCCGGTACGTGTCGGTCGGACTAAATTCCCGTGACGAGTCGGTCGGTACGTTTTCCGGCCTGAATCGGAATCGGCCCCTTAGTTTCTTTGGGAAAACCTTGAAGGATCTACACAAATGACCCCTTGCTGAATTCAGAATGTTGTCCAGTTTTCAGAAATTTAGAGCTATCCAGGATTCACCATGGTTTTTATACCCGTTTCCACCACAAACTGGAAAGAGGTTGAAAGCAGAAACAATAGGAAAAAATTGGCTATTTCCCAGTAAAATGCCAAAACTGTGTCAAAAAATGTGTTTTTCTCAATCAAGTCTGCCTGTTCTTGAAAGCTGGAAAGATTTTGATTTTAGCACCGCAAGCCTTTCATTGAGGTCTGCAGTGCTAATCACTAAAATTGCAGCAAAAAACCAGACTCTTTTTCCCATTTTTCCCCCAAAAACTAAAGTTAGCTATATTTTGGCTAATTTCTTGGTCCCCTCCAGGAGAATTCACAAACCCTGGGTTCCTTTAAAATCCCCAGGATGTTGGAAAAAAAGGACACCAATTTGGCATGGATAACTTATGTGGAAAGAAAGTTATGGAGGCCTAAGCTCGAAACACCGCAAATTGCCCATAAATGGCTTAGCACTGGTTGAGGGGGAGGCCTAGCAGCAAAAGGGTTAAGGAGACACCTTTCACATATACCACGATGTGCAGGGTATCGCCATGGCTACTGAGGGTAGTCGCTCTTTCTTCAGGCAATCAAAAAGGAAACTTGACACACCATCACAGAATCCAGTCTCGATGCCCTGGGATCTTACTGCAGTTTTGTCAGCTCTTCACTCTCCTTCAGTTGGACCTTTGAATGAAGTGTCAACAAATTGTTTATCATTTAAGATTTTCTGCTGGTAGTCATCACTACTGCAAGTCGGCTGGGTGAATTAGGACCTCTTTTGTGCCGTACTCCATACCGGAGAATTATTGAGGATCGCATAGTATTTCATTTTGGTCCAGAGTCTGTCCGTAAGAATAACACAGTTTTTCATAAAGCAAAGTAAGTGGTTCTACTAGTCCCTTGTCCTAGCCCTTTAACAGCAAATGATACACAGGTTACATTTACTTGATGTTATAAAATCTGTCTAAATTTAACTTCACACATCTATTGATGTTTTGGGCTACTCCATCTACATTTATTTATGTTATGATATGTTATGTTGTGTTGTGTTGTGTTGAGCGCCCTGCCACCAAGGAAGGTATCCTGGTGCTAAGCAGATGAGTCTTTACAAACCTTAGGCCTAGTGTGACTACTAGAAAAGCCAGGTCTCCCGCTTGTTGCGAAATTTAATAAGTGAGGAGGAGGCTCTCAAGTGTAGTGGCAGGTCATTCCAGGAGCTCTGTAGGAGAATGCTCAACCACTGGATCTGGTTTTCTGTATGTGTGGGATTTGTGCAAGTAGGAGTCTGGATGAGCGGAGATGTCTTGAAGGTTTGAGAAAGCAGATACAATTGTTGAGGCATGCTGCACCAGTGTTGTGTAGTGCCTAAATAATTGTGAGTGAGGAGTTTGAATTGCGCTGGATTGTGTATGGGGAGCTAGGTGTGGTGTGATGTGTGGGCCTGGGTGGAATTATAATTCCGCTCGTGGAATTGGTGGAATCTGGGTAACTCCGCATTATGTTTGTAACGCGAAGTTCTTGCCAAATTCCGCCAATCGACGTGTGGTTGAATTATTCTGCCGTTCGCACCTCGCAGGAACAACCCGAGGCTCCACAACACGCACTTACAAGTGAGATTTGCTGACCTCTGTTGCAATTTCCAGTCACCATGGAGCCTTCAGGTGCCGTTTTATAACACCAGCGGGAATGCGAGCGCTCATGGTCAGAAAGGGCTGCCGTTCAAGTAAATTTGATGCTGCTCGAGTAGATTTTTTACACGTGCGACAGCAAAATCAACTTGAAAGGCTGTCGCTCTTGTGCAACGCATGGTGCCGCTCGCACTGATTTTCAGCGCTGCTCATGCTAGTAGCGCCAAATTTCAGCGCGAGCTGCATATTTTCCACCCATTGGTGGAATTCCATAGAATCTTGCAGAGTTTTTCTGTAACTCTGCAAGTTGCGTCAACCCCTAGTGATGTGAGTGTGCTGTGGGAGGTTGAAAATGATTCTGGCCACAGAGTTCTGAATGGTCTGCAGATTTCTGGTGACTTTTTTTGTTGATGCTGGCATAGGGGGTGTTCCCGTAGTCCAGTTTGCTTTTGACCAGGGCGTGTGTAACAATTTTCTGTTTGCTGATTTGGAGCCATTTGAAAATCTTCATTAACATCCTCAGCGTATGGAAGCATGAGGCAGTGATGGCAATGTCTTGGGTGGTCATGTCGAGTTTGCTGTTGCGGACGATCTTGAGGTTCTTGGCATGGGTGGTGGGGATGGGTGCTAGTCCTAGCTCTGTTGGCCACCAGGTGTTGCCCCAAGGTGAAGTGCTCTTCTCGAAGATCACAAATTCGTCCATGTCGGTGTTCAGTTTCAGGCAGCTGGTCTTTATCCATTGGGCAATTTCAATCTTACAGGCATTGAACTTGATCCAGGTGCTAAACGTCTTATCCTTGATGAAGAGAATGAGTTTCTCCTTACAGATTGGATATAGCTAAGGGAACTGAACTGGTTTTCAACACACTTATCATAACAAGTGCCTTAGGCAGTATTTTTGTGTTTTCTTTTAATATTTTATTAGTAAGATTATTGATGTTAATAAAGTTTGCTGTGTTGCCTTACTCAAGACTTCTGGCATGACTTTTTGTTCGCTGAAATTGATGAAGGCATATTGTTTGGGTACATATCATGATATAAAGAGTGCAACAATAATTAGGAAGAAGAGGCAATGGCCTGATTGCTTGCAGGAAATCCTAATTACTCTGATTCTCCTTTCTTCATCCCAGTACTTATGTACCCTCCTTCCCTCCTTTCTAGATATGTCCTCATCGTGGATGATATGTGGGATATGCGTCAATCAGGATTTTAGAAAGATGCACACATCTTCACGTGGGCGGGACTAATATACAGCATACAAATTATAAGAAATGAATTCGCTGTGGAAGGTGGTGCCAGTTCGGAGGGGGCGAAGTCGAACCTCATGACGGATGTTTGGGGCACGGAAAGGAGAATGGGAGTAATAAAGGTTACCAGTAAGTAATCCAGCCATTACAACAATGATTTTAATGGACATATCTTCTGAAATGCTCTGCCTTTTATTTTTAGGATGACTCAGCTGAACAATGCAGGCCATGTTTCTGCATGTATTATCCATGAGTCCGGGTATATGAAGGTCACTGCACGCAAACTGGGTTTACTATCTATCACCCATTTGTCAGTGCTTAATTTGTAAGAGAGTAAGTGCCGAGGACCACATTTTTCTATGCGAAATGTTGGATTTGCAGAATTCCAATGGTGCCTACACTTTATTTCACCTCATGCCTCTTTCATCCACCAATATATTCTCCCTGCCCCTATATTGTACTTTTGTAGGTTCATTTTTTTACGCGCTTTCTCCATTTGCCCCTGTTTTTCCGCCTTCATCTTCCTTCTTCTTTCCCTCTTTGACACTTATGATATCGTTCTCGGTCAAAGTCTGATTATTAAAAATATGTCCTCATCCCCACAAAAGAGTGTCTGTTGGCTCCAGCTCAAATTAAGCACTGTCGTTTGTGCATTTTGCATCCTACCATTCCTTGTTTTCGCAGAAATTGTCTTTATGTGGGTTGGGATGTGGGGGTCGTGCATAGCGTAGCAAAAATCCGTTCCCTTTTCCTATTGCTATTAGGCACACTCTAAGAGGTGCGCTTGTAAAATGCATGTTTCCCAGGCCGCCAAGAGGCAGTTAAACAGAAGAAAGGCCTTATGTATTTTTGCGAATTGCATTCTAGTTTGGTTTTGATTTCCTAATCTCATGCCTCCAATTCTGAGGTTTCCGCTTGAACAAATTCATTTAGATCTGTGTTTTGGCACTCTCGGACAGAGAAGATCAATACGACAATTTATTTCTAAATATATACACACAAATAGTAGAGGGTTATTTATGTTTCCCTGGAGCGAAAAAATGCAGCTGGTGGATTCGAGCTAAGCGTGCAGATGTCTTTTTTAAAACGACACCGCCGTGGAAATGACTGGAAGGCGTGATTTACGTCAGCACAAATATCACAAAGGCTCAATTCTAACACAAACTGGAACGTTGCAGTTTAAGAAATAGCAAATTTACAACTTGAAGAAGGTTCTGTCTGCTAATTCAAATACCATTTTGTGAGCAGCAAAGGTCACATATTGCTGTTTGCAAAACACTTTCAGTAATATAGTTTGCATAATATTATTTGCATAATTTGCATATTTTATAATATGGTCTGAACTACAGTTTTATAAAAGCGCTGATTACTTTGCAGTAATAGCAGTTAGATTACTGGTAAGTAATCAGTGCATTACGTCCTAAACCCTTGCTTGCCCCGGTCCTTACTAAATGAGAATATACCAGAGCAGTAAGCCCCCCACTCGAACCCCAACAATGCACACAAACGTCTGAAGTAATGCAGCACAATCTGCGTTACAAGAGGAAGCTTTGCTTGGGTAGAATTGTTGCAAGCGCTCTGGTCCCAAAGTCCTGGGATCTCTAACCTTCCACCCCACTACCAATTGAGCAGGAGACAAAGATGTATGGCACAGCTTAGGTACGGTTCCAGTAGATAATATGGATAGATGCAGTGCTTAATTTGAGCCAGTGTTTACCGATGCTCAGCACCGGCACTTATTTCTATCTATTTATGGTGGCACTGTGTCAATTTATTTTAGCAGAGTTTATCAGTTGTGCATACTTAAGTGTTTAAAAGTATGATAAAACTCTCACATAGGAAATGCTGTCACTGGCACTCGGCAGCTGTGGCTGAAACTCTGGTTGGTGCCGGATGCAGTGGACTAAAGTGAAAAAACTTAAGCCCTGGCACTTTTTTTCAAATTAAGCACTGGAGAGATGCCTCACAAGACAGCCATCCATGAGCAGCATCTGACAGAATAACTGGGCCCCCACCCCTAACGCCTGGCTTTGGTGCTGCCCCTATTATCTTTGTCGCACCAGGCTGATGCTTCCCCCTGTCTGTGTGGGCATTGCCAGCCCTGGGTGGGAGCGCTCTGCCTTGTGGAAGGACCACACGTGAAACTGAATCGGCTAGGGTAAATGGGGCAGCACACTGAGGATTGCATGTCCCCCCTTTGTAGATTGCTCTTGGTGTGCCAATACGGGGCCTGATCTCACACTACCTACTAAGGCCTGGGGAGGTAGTATTGGCCTGACAGGTGCAC
This sequence comes from Calotriton arnoldi, assembly GCA_963921515.1. Lineage (NCBI taxonomy): Eukaryota > Metazoa > Chordata > Amphibia > Caudata > Salamandridae > Calotriton > Calotriton arnoldi. Next base: position 1,731,031 of record CAWUFW010001928.1, read on the forward strand.
CGGAGCCAAGTATAGACCGCCTGCAATACTTTTATGCCTGACTATCTGCGCTGGTATGTCTGCATGGGTAGTGCCTCCTAGATTTGACCTTAAATAAGCTGGGCACCGTTTCTATTTTATTTTCTGGCCTCACCGCAGCCATCATTGCAGGGCTTTTAGTCCTTCCGCTGGGCTGCACTGCGTTACCTGGATGATTGTGTTGTAGGAGTGCAGGACTGCGAGGGCTCTGGGGGAGGATTGTTCCCGCTCCCCCTATTACAGTGGGTTGCCTTGTGACATTGGGTGTTACCTGATCCCCTCAATCACTTACCAGAGAGCCGAGAAGCCAGAACTATGCTCCCATACTTAGGAAAAAATCAACGTAAATGATCAGAGACGGTCAATGCACACACTCTGGTCATTGATGAGTTCTGTCCCAGCACATTAGATTTATCTCAGTGTATCCAGTCACTTACTCAGCACCTACGTATAGTGAAAGTCGGGCTAGAAGATGCGAAGGGTTGTTACCACTGCAATAATATCCATATTATTGGTCTGCTTGAGGGCGCTAAGGTTGATGATGCTACTAGTTTTATTAGTCTTGTGGAGTGGGCGCATAAGGTCCTGGTACGGAGCCCCCTGCCTGGTTCCTTCCTTAGGCCACTGGTGGCTAAGATTGTTACTTACCATGACAGTGACTCCATACTAATGCCAGCCCATACAAAGAAGAGTATCAGGTTGGATCAGAGGACCCCCATGAGCTGGCAAGCAGATGGCACAATGAAGGCACAGGAGGCCTGCAGAAAAGAGAAGAACACAAACCACTGAATGATTACACCAAATCTCACATGATGCCAAATACAGGTTTACTCAAGTAGAGGCTCACAATGTCTCCCCAAACCCAAAGCCACTTCATGTGAGTTTGTTGTCCCATGGCCGTAAGGTAGTCAGGTACTGTTGTAGGTTGGAAGCCCCAAGGTCTGGAATGGAAAAAGGCACATATTTGAGTCCAGAACCATGCCAAGTAAACACCAGTTACCAAAAGCGAACCAATAGGACCTTTTGTGATTAAATAGGAACCCATGATGAACAACGAGCTGGTGAATGTGTCCCTTAGAGTAAAGGGAGCTGAATGAGAGTGTGAAAGCCAATTGTCCAGGTAATGATGAACTGTGACCCCTGCCAGCAAACGGGTCAGCACCTCGGAAAATGAATGAAGAATCCTTGATTGTAAATAACAACATCCTATTTCACCCCAGCCGCTCAGAATCAGCTAAATCCCCTATGGGTCAGAAGAACAGGAATGTGGAGGTAGTCATTCTGAAGATGAGTGGCAGCTAACAACTCAACCAGAGAGACAAGAGGGGGTTCAGCTGCAAATGTATCCATCTTGAAATGTCCCAATGTTGCACTTCAGAGATTTTAGATTGATAAATCAACTGGTACTGCCCAGAAGACATCCAGACCAGGAACAACAATCAATACAACACGCGGCCAACCTCCACTGGAGGAAGTGGCACCACTGCCAGTTTCTGGACCAACTCTGCATCCATTAGAGGAGAGTTATCTGCTTGGAAATGTCACTGTACTACATAGTGGTACAATACTGCTATCTAGTGGACCTGAAGTTCAAGCAGTAACCGTGTTTGACCCTAGCGCCTGTGACAGCGCCCTTCGACACCTGAGTAAAGACCGAAAGATGTCCATCCACAGGCCGCCCTGCTAGCTTGGGAGCATCAGTTAGGACTGCTTTTTAGCCTTGATGGAAACATTAGTAGAGCCTGGGTCTCCTTGGAAATAAGCAGAAGAAGCCTCAAGCCAACCTCTACTATCAGAAGCATGAAATCTCCTTTGTCGATGTATGTATGAGTGTCAGCGGGAAGGCTTCAGAGGCTTAGATTGTCCATTGAAAATCTGTGCATGGTTTTGATTCTTGTATGCATGCAGAAAAGCTCCCCCAGCTGAGAAAGTCCTTCACTAGAGATTATGAGGGATAAACAGCCTAAACGTCCATACTGGTGGCCAGATTCGAACCAGTATAGCTCTGTTTGAGGGCTGCCTCCTTTTCCCTATCCACAGGATCAGCCACAGAGATCATCAGTAACCATAGGGAGCATTCAGCCAGTTTGGCCAATATGGGGTCCAAACTCAAGGCTAGAAGATCGAGTTTGCTCTGGGAGGGGCTAGCGCAAAGTAAGAAGCCTGGTCAGTACTGTTTTCTCTGGATATTTCCATTCCCACAGAATATGATCTTTAACCTCTTGGTTCACATGTAGTCTGAGAGAAGAGAGTACTAGTAACTGCTGAAATATATAAAAGCAAATACTAGGCACTTTATCATCCATTTTAAGGTTCAGATTATCTACCAAATAGAGAAGGAAGGCAGATTGAACGACTGAGCAAACTTTCCACAAGGAGCAGTCTCACAGCCCAAGTTATCCTCATATGCAGGTGAAGGTTAGGACGAGACTGTGGATGGAGAACTGATGTTTCAAAAAGACTGAGATTATAGAGAAGAAGAGGAAGGAATCACCCATTAATCAACAGCATTTGTAAAGCACAACACTGTCAGCCCTAGGGGTATCTTGGTGCTGTGTCTCCGTAGAAGAGCCAGGTCTTGAGTCTCTTTCTGAATGCTGCCAGCGAGGGGGCTGTACAGAGCTGGAGGAGAAGGTTGTGTCAGGTCTTGGTAGCGATGTAGAAGGAGCGGCCACTGCTGCGGCTGCGACGGATGCGGGGGGGTGTGCGAGGGCGAGTGAGGAGGATCTCAGTAGTCTAGAGGGTTGGTGGAAGTTCAGTCGATGGTGATGTAGGCAGGTGCTAGGCCATGGAGGGCTTGTAGGCGTGCATGAGGATCTTGAACTGGCATCTCTTCTGGATGGGGGGCCAGTGGAGGTCTTTCAGGTGGGGGGCGATGTGGGTTCGTTTGGGGAGGTCCAGGAACACCTGCAGGCAACTTTTTCACCACATGAGAACACCTAGATTTTTGCAGATCTCAGTAAAAAGCAAAACCATAGCATGAACCGGATGTGAGGGCACAGTAGAATGGACCACGGCCTCCACCATTCACTGCATAACTCCACAATTATCCTGGCACCCGCCTGGAAAGTATGGGGGTGCTTGGAAGAGTGCTTAAGCATCTCCATCATTCACCAAAACATGAGGGATGAGCCACAGGCCCTTATCTGAGAAACTAGAAATGGCCTGAGGTGCGCAGTGCACTGAGACCAGCATGCAGGGATAGAGGGCCACCCCACACACCGCCCTACTAGGCGACACTGGACCTGCAGCCATCACACCAGGCCTGCCATAAAGAGTGGGCGAGCCACAGAAAGGAAGGGCACCCACCAATAATGGCCCCTTTACCGCCTTGCCTGTGACCGTGTTAGCAGCTCACCAACAAACTGACCGCCAGTGAGAGGCAGCTCTACAAGACACATTCCATAAAACCACCAACAAGCGCCATCAAAGATGGGAGAGAGACCCCTGCCTGCGGTGAACCAATCACCAGGACCAGGGATAGTGAAAGGCAGCCCCGCTATTCCCACAGTCCCTCACTCCACAAACACCCCGTCTGGGGAAGAGAGCGACTGACATCTTGCCTACCTGGCCCACATGTATTTTACCTGTATTGGAGGTAAGTCCTAATGGGTCCCTAGTATCTACAGCAGGGACACCCATTGGTGCAGGGGCCAGCAGCATCCTACACAGCTCGAGGGCGCTTCTGGGAAGAGTGTTGGCTGCCCGTGGTCCACGAAGGGGACCCTCCTAAGAGGGCGGCCGCCTTAGTGCCACATGAGGGCACACGAGTCAGTCCAGTAGTTAGGAACCCACTATGGGTCCGCGTGCCTCGTCACTTCCGGTAAGGGGTGGGCGGGGGAAGCAGTATAAGTGCTTCTCCCCGCCCATTGGGCGGCCTCTTTGTGGCTGCCTGCTACGCCGTTTGCGGTGAGTGCACTACGCCTTCCCCCACGGCCCGATCTCCCCGCTATGGGGTAGTATCTAGGGCTGGACGGCCAGGCCATGGCTGTGGTCCGCCTTGGTGGGGGGGAGGGGGAGAGCTCTCGGAAGGCATGGCCAGCTGTGCTGGCCAGGACCCGGCCCCGCGGGGGTTCGGGGTTTGACTGGGCTTAAGGGAGGAGGGAGCCAGCGGTGGAGCAACCTTCCCACCATCACGTCGCCCGTCATCGGTGGGGGGGCTTGAGTGACGCTCCCTCCTCCTCCAGCAAGGAAGGCGAGGCATGGCCCCTGGGGAGAGTCTCGGGAGGCCTCTGCCCACGTGGCAGTGGAGAGCCTCGGCCTGCGCGGGACCGCCTCTGAGGTGGGGAGGTGCAGAGAGCATCGCGAGGCGCCCTCCCTCTGCTATTACCGGCCCGCTTGCAGGATGGCAGGAGGGTCAGCAGTTAGGCTCCTGCGTGGGTGTTCCAGAGCTCCCAGCGGCGCGGGGGGGCCCGGGAATTCGGTGTCAGCTGGCGCGGGTCCCCTCCGGGGCTCCCCCCTCCTCCGGGGCTCCCCCCCCCTCCGGGGCTCGAAATTGCAGTCGGCGCCTGCACGGAATGGCCCTGGGCCCGTGCGGGCTCTGGTGTTTACTGCGGTGGCGGCCAGTGTGTCTGGCGACGATCGCCCGGCCATTGCCGGGGATGCAGTCTGGCCGGGGGGGGGGAGACCCTCTTCATTAGGCCCTCTGGCAAGGCTTCAGGCCCGGCCACTGCCGTGGCGGCGGCCCGCCAGAGGTGGAGGTTAGGACAGCTCCTGGGGGCACTATGCGAGATCTGTTCCTGGCCAGATAGCGCTAGGCACTATGATGGGCGCTGGCCGGGATCCCGCCCTGCGTGGCATCTTGGGGGTGCGGGGAGGGGAGCCAGCGAGCGTAGCGAGGTGCCCCTCCCGCCCGCAGTGTCTGGACAGCAGAGATGGGCACTGGTGCCGGGCCCAGCCTACGCGGGCCTGGGGGTTGTGGGGGTATTCCTGCACTGCAGGTCCGGCGGATGGAGGAGATCGCTGGCCCCGGCACACGTGGGCCTGTCGGGCGTGCTGGCTTTGTCACCTTCATGGCTTCCTGCTAGGCTTAGGCAAGCAGGATCCGTGGGTTACGTTGGGGGATGGTAAGGAGTGTGTCGCGTCCTCATCCCTCCTCCCCCCTTTCGTGTTACTTTTATCTCGGCCGGGTGCTGGGGCACCAGCGGTGGACTCGAGGGTTGGGGGGTGCGAGGTCGTGTTGCTCCCTCCGCTGCCGGGCACGGGGGGACTCACGAACGTAGGCCCACTGCGGCCAGATATGGCAGGGGGGCAGTGGGCTCCGCGAGGCTCCCTCCCCTGCGGCTCCCGTCATGCGGTTGCCAGGGCGTGGGTGTGGCTGGGTCAGCGAGCACGCGCTGTTTGTTCCCTGCTTCGGTTGAGGTTGGAGCCGGTGCTCGGGCTCCGGCCCGCGCAGGCCGGGTGTTGGGGGGGGGGGGCATTGGGGGCCGCTTGCTCCTCCTCCCGCCTCTGCGGTGGGCCCACGATTGTCAGAATACGATCCAAGGGCTCGGGGGGGGGTCCGGGGCCCCGGCCCACAGGGATCTCTTGGGGCGGTGAGCCTGGGCCTCTGGTTAGCGGCAGTGCCAGTTCTGGGCCCTGGCACGCTGAGTACATTCTCTCTCGTCCCAGCAGGGGCACTGGCCGGGCGTCTTTAGAGACGAGGTGGTGCCAGGAGCTGTGGGTACTCCCGCAACTTCCGCCAGCACAGGACGGCAGCAGGTACTTATTCGCTCTTAGGCGAGTGGGAGGGGGTCGCGCGGGCACTCCTAGAGCTCTCACGCGCAGCCTCTACACCAGCAGCACGCGATGAGGGAGAAAGGGAACACGCGCACGCAGGCTGGACCAGTCCTGAGGGAGACTGGGGCAATTGAGATGCGGAGCTATGAAAGGGATAGCAACGCTGATGAGACTGCACCATCACCGGACATTCACCACTAGAGTTAAATCACGTCAACGATTTCTGCGGGCACAACACTCTTCGGGGGTTTCAGTCATTGGGCACTATTTGAAGAGCGTTGATCGAACATGATTCACTCCTGCAGTAGGGTTCTGTGCTAGGGGGCGGACTGCTGTGGCATACGCTTGGCGGGGTCCTTTAAGTACGGGGTAACGTTGCAGTGGCATGTCATTGAGTCACCTGCAGCATCTAGGGGCTGCATGGACCAGGGGAGAAGTGCCACGTTGTTGTTGCGCTGCATCGTGATATCGGTGACCTCGTCGTGCTGTGGGCTCATCCGGAGCGCTGTAGTCGGGTGGATGGCGCCCAACTCCCTGTTGCTGGCTCTGCTTGGCCCGGGCGCCGCATTGTGGTGGTTGCAGCCTGCGCAGGTCCCCCCCCCTGGGGATGGCGGGTGGGTGCGAGTCACCTCGCTGGTTGGCTCCGGGAACTGAAGGGGTTTCTCGGGTCGCGGGAGGGACCAGAACGAATGCTGCCATTTCGCGTCCTCTTCGCCGCTGCGGGAGACTCATGCTGTGGGGCATTTCGCCAGTTGAATGTTGGGCATTGTGCGGTCGGTCAAGTTAGTCGGCCTCTTGGCGCGTGGGGGTTTCCTGTAAGGTGCATGCGGCCCTCACCGCTATGTTGTTTAACAGGTTTAAATGTCAGTTGTGGGGGCAGTCGTGATGACTAGGGGCGTGTCTCCTCCCACACACTGTTGCTAGCTTTCACTTTGGCCCCGGGTTTTCTCTGCTCCGCCAACTTCTTAACGGTCATCCCGCGGGGTGACCTGGACAGTGGATGACTGGGGTGCTGGTCCCAGGGTCTGCGTCTGGGGGTTCCTGCTCGTGTCCCGGCCCTGGTCTACTCTAGCTGGAGCTCAGATTGCGGCCCATCTCAAGTTGCTGCTCATTTGTCTTGCAACTCACAACCATTGACAAAGCCAATTTTCCTGACTTGTGATAAGCATGATGCTACTGGTATAGCATATTCTGGATGCAATGAAAGAAAAAGCCAAATTCAAGTCGGGCGGCACACTATTTTAAGCAAAAGTCAGCTTGCTTGTTTTAGACACGCCCTTACCCACACTGGCCATGCCCCTCTAAGAGACCGCCACCAGTTTTCATCTCTAACGATGTGGCATCCCGCCAGAGCTGCTGTATTTGGTCGAGTTTCGGCACCGGCTCACAAACCTGTAATTCTGGGCAAATCCCTTAATCTCCTTGGGTCTACAATAATTGACCGTGCCCTTGTGTAAGGCAACTGGTCCTAATGTAAAGCGCTCCAATACCTGCTGGTCGAATTCGCGCTATGCTAAACTGCAACACCATTGCACAAAGGATATGAGGAACAATACAAATATCCCGAAAATAACCGTGCTGTTCCTATATATCCCCAGCTGAGAATGCTCTAGTGGGCAGCTAACTATAAGAATTCTTTGCTATGTCTTCACCAAATAGGCCAATTGGTGACAGAGTGTTGGTCAACTTGCGGGATCGTCAAAATCCAGAGCTTAGCACGCATGTGAGCCGTACAAAGGTGTGCGACAAAGAATAACCCGAACGAGAGACCCAAAAATTCATAGTATTTAAAGGTATAACGTGCATCCTCGGTCGCCTGCCGCCGAAATGGATTATTCTTGTGAGGTACACGGACGACTATTCCGGGTGTCCACACAGCCTTGCTTGACAAGCGCAATTTACATAGTTTCTGGCCTGGCTGGTCAGTCGTGCTGTTGGGCTATTGTGAGGCTGCCATGGTCGCGGGTTCGTAAGTGGGCACTCCTCTCGCAGCGACGCATTGATTGTGCGAAAAAGGTTTGAATTTAGTTCGCTGTGTATGGAGGCAAGCAGCGGCCGCTTGTATAGAATGAAGACTTGGGGGTTTATGTATATGCCTAGGAAATAAAAATTTGGCCCAAATACTTAGCTTTGCATAAGAGATTTTCTCAGGTAATGACACTATTGTTGTAATGAGGATCCTTGTAGAGCGAGCTACAGCTAAAACGTGTCAATAGACCCATCCCCAGCACAAAGGGTTCGAGCTGCACACAGCAGGCACGAGGTGAGCTGCTGGGTGGGGATGCTCTACAAACTCATATCCGCTCTACAGTAGCTGGCAACGCGCTACTGGTGTCCCCATGTTTGGTTTGCGAGCGTTGCACTTTCCGGGAACTATCGGGGATCATTGCCCCAGTCTTACTTTACGGTGAACTGAACCTTCTGCCGTCTATTGGCACAATTAGGTTTATTTAATTGATGCACAGCGAGTAACACAGGAGCACATTGTTTTAAGGTCTGTCACCTAAGAGTTCTTTAGTAACGGTTAGGACAGTCATTTGTGGACCCGAAATGACATTAACTGAATGTCGGCGTTTTGCCCACAGCCAACCTAGCAGCTTTGCCATGCACACAGGAGGGTCTTTACGTTGTGTCAGTTAATTTTAATGGGTGAGGTGGCAGAACCTCGCACTACATGTGCCAACAACAGTGGTAAGGCAGCTCCGCACAGCCAGGTCACTGGAACCATGCAATGCCACGCCTTATGGCCTATATCCATGAACCTGCTTCAAAATCCGTCATCTCCAGCACAAGTTGCAGTAAATGAAATAGTCATAGATGTGACAGCTCAAACAGATCTACAAGCTAAAAACGCAATGACAGGGTTTTACGCACAGTGGAAGGCCCATGGCTAGGTGCACTGGTTATCTTTTGTTCCCTTACACAGTATTTATTTAGTGGTTAAACAGGCACTAAGGTGGGGATACCTTTGGCAGTATTTTCATGCCTGAACGCACGTAGTGATGAAGTAATAGAGTCCCAAGTTACGCGGCATGATATACTTTTGTATAGGAAGCTTGTTAAAAGCTTCATTTGGTATAACAGGGCCAGGCTAACGGGGACGACTTGTACAAGTAACAAACATGAGTGGTTACTCAACTCTGTTGGTTAGAAGGGATGTTGTCAAGAGCAGAACTCAAACTAATTCGCCTTAAACACATGATGGAGACGATTTATGTGACATGCCCAAAAGCTGTAAATGTTGTGCTTAAGGGGCCGCCAAGGGAGATATCTTCCATATTTCACTGGATCCCCTCATTCAACATGCCTAAAGTAAGCAGAGGATGCCTGATTGATTTGTTAGACCGGTTATTAGTTTTATTAAACACACCGGGTACTATGTAGTAGTGACATTTGTACTCAAATCATTGGTACTTCCAGGACACATGTTGTTCAACACACACACCTCCAGACAGGACTGCGCCCCCCTTGAGCCAAGGGAAGTAAAACACTTTATGGGTTGCATGCTTTTACAGACGTTTGTGGCAAGCTCGCACATGTGGGTGTTCGGCTGAGTTTGGGGGCAGGTTAACATGCTTCATCTTGTCACTTCTACGTCAGAGCCAGCAGACCCCTAGGGTGACAGTGCGTGCAATTACACGTCATGTTGGAGGTAGGTCCAGGATAAAAGGTTGTGCTTGGTGAGGCTCAAATCCAAAGCGATTGTGGTATTTTCCGAGGGGCACATCGGGTTGGGCAGTACAAAAATTTTCAAGTACAACTGGGGATCCCCTCAGTTATGTCAGATCGTGGAAGCACATGAGGGGGACTGCACAGAACAGGACACTGCATAGGTTAGATGCCGGCGAATTGTGGTTGCACTACTGCACGTGGCAAAGTAAACCTGGACTGATTCATCATGCGGGGGTGGGGGGGTGGTCCCTACCTCACTTCACAGGATCACTCCCTGTTGGGTCCATCTAACGATCATCTCAATGGGCTTTAAATTTACAGCCTCTCTTGTCTCTGCCATGGACTTTAATAAAGTGCGGGAATGGCCCTCTAATGCTATAGTACGGCATCTAGTCTCCCGGTGCTATATTAGACCATCATTAGCACCAGCAGCGGGTCACATGGGTAGCAGTAAAGCTTCCTTTTATTTCGCACGGGATTGGGGCTGGCAATGTCACATAACTTTGCAGCCAGAAACGGAAGAGGCAAAGACATACCTGTGATTGTGCAACGGGCACTCAGCGTAAAGCTAGCTAAGTTTTAGCATTAGCCTGGTATACCGTCAGTGAAAAACGGGGGGTTATGGGCTACACACGAATAGGCACTTTCTGTCAGCTGGGGCGTGAGTGTGCCAGTCCCAAGTTGGTGCGATTTGCCTTGATAGTGCTGATATGGAAGGGATGGAGCACTTATACAGACAACTACCAGAGCACATTTTGCAGTCATAGTTAAGAGGGTGCAGGTACATTACTCATGGGTTTACTCCATGTCCCGTTATCCATATGGATTGCATGTGATCAGTTGCGTCAGTTAAGAGAATTTTCCTTGGGAGTATGAGCTAACATTGGGACTGCAATTTTGGTGGGCAGCCGGTTGGCAGGCCGTTTAGATGTGGTTTTCTAGCTCAGGCATGTCCAAGTAAGGGTAGGGGCCTGAAGTCGGCCCTGGGATTCAAGTTCACAGGCATGTGGAGCGGCAAAACTGAAAGGGGCTTTGTTCGACCTCTTGGGCACAGGTTCAGATCCTGGTAGGTCCACTGGTTGAGAGGAAGTAAGGCGGGGGTTGATAACTCTTACTTCTACCCACATTGGCACATCTTGTCAGGAGTGGCTTGTCAAAGGTATTGTGCTTCAGCCAGGCAATGTTAACATCTAACCAACACCAAATTAATTGTTTTAGGTCATCCTGGGCGCATATACACTTGCTGGTGTAGGGACACCAGGGGGGCAACACAGCACCGGTTGGCAGTTGCCTTATTTACTAAATGGGGGGGCCAGGTCGATCCTACTTTGTCTCTCCTTTTCAGGGCAGCACTGAAGGGCTGGGCGAGGCGAGTGCCCAGGATACTGGGTCCCCCTTTGAGTTTCAGACTCGGCAGGTCTTGCTTGCAGGTTGGGCGATGGGAACCTCTAGGCATCAAAGGGTGCAGCCGGCCGTAAGCCACCTGGGGAGGGGCAGTGTTATTGTGCAGGCACTAGAACAGCTTCTGTAGAAGCGGCGGCACGGGCGGGGGGGGTGTCTCCCCTCCCATCTCTGGGGTATGACACCTGGGAGGCAATTATTTGACTTTCCAGGGTAGGAGGAATCCTGCTGCCAGAATAGAATTCCTCCTGGTGTAAGTTAGGCAACCTTTGGTGGGCATGTGAATGCGATGGTCAGAGATACCCAATGTAGTGTAGTATAGCTCCTATTTCCCTAATAGGCTATGCGCATTGGAATAATATCCCCTATAGGTTTGACATAGGACTAAGGTCAGTATGTCCCTATCGAGTATATTAAACTTAATTACTTGTGCCAGCTAGCTCAGAGGCCACTAGAAACTCCTTGACAAACAAGAAGGGAGTAGTTTCTGGCAGCCGCAAGACATGACAACTTTGTTTCCCTTTAGAATCAGAACGTGTCCCAGAGTCGTGGAAACAATAGATAACTATTTCACTCAGCTCAATCGTGCATGCTTAGTTTTCCTCAAAGTTACACAGAAAGAAATAGACGGGCGTTTCAATAAAAGATTTATTGAACAGTCTTGTTTCTCGTGTAAGTAAAATGTGCTGTTACGATCACAAGACAGTATGCGAGGTAAATAATGTACAGCGTAAGCAGTAGAAATAAATAATACTGCAATAGCATTATCTTTTAGCAGATATTCATTCACATAAATAACACAGACTAAAAATGCGAGTACTCATACGATGCGTTTCTAAGCTAGTTCTACCCCAATGTGCCTAACCTAACCTAGGTGTAGGGAGAGGTATGAAGTAGGTGAAGTATTCCTTACTATGGTATACTAAGAGTATGTTAAGTCTAGTATGCCTAGTATGCCAAGTATGCCAAGAGTCCCTCTAGGTTCTAGTCAGCTCCATACCTTAAGAATGAGAGAGGTGGGAATCTCTTGCCAGATTCGAACTCCAACACCCCGCAAGGGAAGTCAGATCACTGGAAGCTGGACTCTCTGTGTGCAGGGAGGACAGCGTCTTCTCAGTGCGTCAGGCCGGGAAACGGGCTCCTGTGAAGTCAAGGTCTCCTCTAGTTTACAAGGGCTAGGGAAGGTATATTTATACCTGAGAGGTACCTCGCAATGTTAGCATTGACGTGAATTGGACAGCGGAAGATGTCATGAATGAACCCCTAAGGTATAACGGTTCATGCATAATAGATGAGTCCTTGAAGAAATCAATAGTCCTGTGCTAGGGAAACTCCCGAAGCCTAAGGGTCTGTTCTTCAAGAACTCGTTGTGACGTTAGGGTGGACGGATGTCGGAGACCATGCCTGTATTTGGAGTGCACGGTTTAATGCCTAAATAAGGACTGGGATTTTATGCCTATATAAGGGCAGGGCGATGTGCCTATATAAGGACATGATACAGGAAAGCCCGTGTGTGGACACACTAAGAGGAATACAACACCCACTCCACTTTCGTGTGTACGATAATACTAAAATGCTAAACATTTAAAATGCTAAACATTAGAGTACCGCATATTGCTAAAATATTTCTTAAAACCGTTTAAAAAGGCATTTAAAAAACCTATTAGAATGCAAAAAGTACTGTACATTTTAAGCATTGCTTTTCATTTCAGGCATATCTTTAAAATAAAATGCAATTTGAATGAAATAAGCAGTAATATTTACATATGACAAAAAATGATCGATAAGGTGTTCAAAATCAAAAATCATTTCATGGCATGGAAATCAATGAATTTTTTAGACTAACACGATGATAAAAGTGTCTGAGGAAGTACCGCGAAGTCTGTACTATAAGGCTAGTTCTACTTGAAGCAGATTGAAGTGCCATTTTAGTTCGAAAAATGGGAAAAAGTTCAATTTTTGGAAGAGTTCCAAGTTTTTGAAGTATGAAGGCCAAATTGTTACTGCATCTCTGGAACACTGTGGGCTGAATCAGAGTCAGTTTAGGGGTCTGGTGTAAACATGAGATCATCTATTTCTCTAGACAAAACATCGTCCACTGAGGTTGGTGTCAGTTGGAACACCTCGTGTAGTAGATTAATTGCACAGAGATGTGAAGCATCGCTTTCAGCATAGGTTGCCGCAGCAATGTTCACGTCCGTTGTTACCTCTGTGCCTGTAGGTCTTTCTCGTACCTCAGCAGCAGCCGGAAGCGTCTGTGAGATCTCAATGAATGCTGACAGCAGGATTGGCAGCCTCTGGGGACAACACAGAGCATGGGCCGTTATCGGGTCCAGCAGAGTATTGATATCCGTTGGCGTAGCTGATGGAAATGTTAGACAGGTGTCCAACACGCATTCTTCACCGCATAGCAGGCATCGTAGAACAGGTAAGATGCAATCTTGCCAGATTGGTCTGAATGACAGGAACCACGTGGTATTCAGGTCCCGTAGACGAGTCATGCCCAAAAGCTGTACTATTCGCTCACGGCACTTTCGTTCAAGGAGAGCTTTCTCCATTTCGCTCGGAGTGATGTCTGCGAATAGGCTGGCCTTAACATAATAGCAGGAAGAGAAATAGAATTCCGGCAACAAGTGCTAGAATTAATGGTATGCCACCAAACACCGAATGTGCAAAGTTCGGGATGATTCCAGTATTGCCTGGAAAGGTGCTAACAGACCGGAGCAGATGCTCTTAAATACATGTACAATTCCTGTTGTATCAGACATGTTAAAGATACGTCCTATCATTTCCACGAAATGTATAGGGCAGTTTGTACGTATTAAAGTCTGTATCTCAGCCGAAGTCCTTGCTATTTGTAGATCATAGGTTTCTTTGGCCGAGGTCAAAGGCACTGTTTGCTGTAAAAGCATGGCTTTCATTCTGCTTAAAGTATCAAATCTTATAAAAGAGATGTTCAGCGAAGGCCATAGAGGCGACTCCCTGACTGTGTCTATTGGGGAAACAATACTTGCATACAGCAAGTGACCCTGGAGTTGACCGTTACTAGATATGGGATGCCTGGCAACATGCCGCAGCAACTCTGATCATTCAACATGAGGTAACTCCCATTAGAAAGTTGTCCAAACGTTGGATTAATCACAGCAGCTGGTGTACCCTGCTGATGGCAAGACAAATTTGCCACAGAACCATTACAAGCCCCGTGTAAAGAAATGTCTTGACATATAAGTGAACCGCTCTGTGCACGTTTACAGTGTGTACCGCTCAAAAACACTTCACGATCCCCACTCCAACATCTATATGTATACGGTAAATCCCAAGATGTCTTAATGTAATCCTTACCCAACCTTTCATATTTGCCTGCTTGCATTTGTCTGAGGCAATACTGAAACTGAAAAGTAGTCACAGGTAATGTGATTTTGCCATGAATAAGCCATTCTGTAGCTGGTTTTTCTGCCACTGTGAATGGTAATTTTTCCAGTTTTTCAATGTTCAGCACTGTATACTCTGCTCCTCTTTGTGCCAGTTCAATCTGTTTATCAGTTAGATTGTATTCTGCAAACAGAGCTGACATGTTGATGAAACGCCAAGGCACATAGCCCGTACGCAAAGATTGCAGCGTCCAGCTTAATAACACAATAGAACGTAATTGAGATTGGCCTTGCTGTAACATCGCCAAATCTTGTTCTAGTATGTCGATAGCAGAGGATACAATGCCATCCAATGAATATATTCTGGAGGACAAAGTTGTTAACCCATTGTCGACCACAGAGAGGGTTTTCTCTAAATTAATACGATCAAGTTCACGTATTCGTTCTGCGGCCTCCATCTGTGACACCTTCCATGCTTCATTATAGGCAGCATAAATGCCGGCATATATGAAACGTTTTTGATGCGGTTTTCTTGGTACAAGCAAGAATTCCCTAAGGTCTGCGTCTTCTGTAAGTAAGGATAAGTGTTGTTTCACATCCTGTAGTGTAGATTTCTGAAGCCAATCGAGGCATAATTTTCCTACACTGTATGTTGTTACTACCCTCGGATGCTGTCTTTGGACGTATCTTGTGTCTGGCCTATGAATAGTAAAGCCCTGAGTTTTATTCAGGAATCTTTCCTGACAGTTGTTCGTGTCTGTGGGCCAGATCAACCATTTTCTCCAATCAGGATTAGATCTGTTGAGTTGTAGTATATTGTCAACCGTCACCGCTGCCTGTGTATCATTATCAGTGGCAGGTGTTGGTACAGAAGGTGTTTTCATCTCTTTGATCTTGGCTAGTCCAAGACAAGATGTTTGTTGGACAGTTTCATTCAAAAACATTATTTGTTCAGGGATGATACAGGCTCTAAATAAAGCTTCTATTCCCTGCACTTGCCAATCTTTAGTACCCCACACAGTTTTTGTGTCTATTGTGTCTTTCCAAAAGTCGAAACCCTGTCTAGACAGTTGGGCAATAAATATTGCTGAGTAAATCTGTTTCGTATTAGTTAACATAATTTTCAGTCCTGTCTTGTTTACATTTTTATAGTAAAACATTTCTGGATTAGATGTATTGTATCCTGAAAAATATGGAAACTTGTTAGCAAATGTTTTTGAACTACCTTGTGGTGGTGTAGGACAATGCTCCCATTGGTTAAACATAAACACATTTCTAGGATATGCAGATTTATGCAAATAATGATGACCATAGTGGTTATAGCAATACAGTTGTTCATAGTCTGATGAACCCTCTAAATATTCATTTTTAGAAAATGCAGCAGATTTTTCTAGGTCAAACATTATGTCATTAACAGTCTCAAAGTCCCAATCATCTGAATAGGTACTGGACGTAATTAGATCACTTAGTGAAATTTTAAACAAATGTGGAATGTTCAATTGTTCCGTCGGGCCGAAGACATCAAAATCTGTTTTGTCCCACACTATACCATCCTGTATAGGAACAGCTGTGATGTTCACTGACGACAAGTCTCTTGCTTCACGATGGGAAGATTTATGAGGTTTTAAAAGTACGTTCACGTCTTTTCCTTCAGTATTCACATGGATGTATCTGCCACTTATAAGCACGCTCACAGTTGTAACCAAAGCTAGCCAAAGCAGGAAAACAAATAGTCCAGATATAATCCAGAGCTCAATCCATGGTGAAACCAGATAAGTCTTTTTCAGAAAGTGAAGAAAGTCTTGTATTTGCTGCTTGAATTTCAATGATGCTGGCGTCGTTTCAGGTTCACTCGGATCTTCTGAGAACGTATCAAAGTTAATGAAATAGCCAGAAGCAGTTCTGTCAATTGTTGGAATTGCATCAGGATTTGTAGAAATCGCTGGAACCAGTTGATCACTTGTTACATTGGTGTAGACAGGTGTATTTGGACGAACTGTTACTTGTGTTTCAAGAGGGATGAGTTCCATTGCATTGTTGCTTAGTCCTCCATCTGTTACAGCTGAATTCTCGATTGTTATCAGTCTTTCAGTCTGAACCTCTTGGATAGTAGCGAGAGGAGTGCGTCTGCTACTAGGTTGGAGTCCACGTGGTCTACTATTTAGTATTGGCCACATACTGTGGTTTGATGAGGTCGATGGACACAAATCTTTTCTCCTTTCTTCCAGCAAGGGGCGGCAGAAGTACTGTTCTTGTTCCTTGAACTGCTAGGACAGGTACTGGTTGTCTGTAAGAAGGTCCAAATTCCTTCTTGTCCGCAATCTTTTCTCTGACTAGATCCCCAACTTTTGGAATCCAGACAGGCCTTGCTGGGACCGCCGGTTTTTCCCCAGTGGTGGTTGGCTGTAGGAATACATTGCTTTGTTTCGTTCTTAACTCATTCAGTTCCTGTAAAACAGCCAAATGATCTTTGATATCAAATGTTTTATTTTCCACCTCTGTGCCTACGTCATCGAGATCTGGTACCCACATTCTTGTCCCAAATAGGACCTCATATGGAGTGACCCCCCCTAGAGAACTTCTTGGCAGATTATTCAATGAGCGTTGGACCCCATTAAGATGTTTGACCCACTCATCACCCGAACCTAATACCCTAGCTGTTATAGACTGCTTTATGTCCCGATTTTTCCATTCCACAACCGAATTTCCATCAGGATGGAATGGAGAGGAGTACCGCAATGCAACGCACAGACTGGCCATGGCTTCTTTGTAAGCCCGAGAGCTAAACGCAGGGCCCTGGTCAGAATGTAGCGTGCCTATTGCGTATGTGCCGATAAAGACTCGCAAATCTTTTATAACAGTTCGAGCGTCAGCCGAGCGCTGAGGCCATATCCATAGGAACCTAGATTCAGTATTTGTAGGATTGCATTTGTCCAGAAGGACGCATGCGCGTAGATAGTCTAATGCTGTCTAACAGTGGTGTCTGTACTGGGCAGCTGCATTCGCAGCATGGTGCCTGGTGGCTTTCTTGCTGTAATTTACAGTCTAAGCAATTATTGATGAATATGTGAATTTCTGTATTCATTCCAGGCCACCAGTACATCTCTTTTAACGTCAAAATTGTTTTAGAGATCCCTTGATGTGACAGACCCTCCCCCAAATGTGTTTCATAAATCAAGGCTGCTCTACGTTCCATGTTTGGGATTACCCTATCCCCCACTCCAGGGATTCGAGCAAAAGGAACGTTGTTCGCATCAATTACATAAGAGTACTTGAGTGGAAAAATTTTTGGTAACGCTGCACTGCTGCCTTTGCTTGAAGCATTGACAGCCAACATTATCTCACCGTCTATTTTTGTTTTTGAACGAGTGATGGCAGCTACGGAAGCCGTCTGAACAGCCCCCTTTGCGGCTTCGTCAGCCAATGAATTTCCTGCAACGTGAACGCCATCACGTTGATGACTCAGTGTGTGGATCACGTGAGCCTTTGGTAGTTCATTTTTCAACTGAACTACTTGTTCCCAAAGTATTTTGTGCTTTATTGTGCCACCCTTCGCATCTTTGAAACCATTTTCAAGCCAGTTTTGTATATATTCATTTTACGACTGAACACAGTAAAAGGAATCGCACACTATCAGTGTGGGGAATTCTCGATCTGTACTTTCAAGTGCCAGTTTGAATGCTTGTAGTTCAGCTCGCTGAGCTGTACAATCTCCTAGAGATTGAGTTTTTGTGACCATAGGTCTGAAGATGCCATCTCGCATGCGACCTTTAACGATTGCACACGCTGCACTGTAAACTTGCTTACTCCCTGTTCCATGCTGTGCGGATCCGTCAGTGTAAATTATGAATTCGTACTGATCGAGAGGCAGAATTTTAGTAGGCAGAGGACATTCTTGTTCATATTGCAGGAATGCTTGTGTTTTTAAATCTGGATCAAAAACATATTCAACATCTGTTGCAGCAAGAGAATTAACCCATTGTATCCATCTTGGATGTAATGCTTTAGCATTTGGAATGCTTGCTTTTGTGACCGCTTCTAAAGCTGGTACTGGGGTTACGACAATAATGCGTTTCCCTTGGGCTAAGGCTCTTTCTTTTGCTACAGCGGTTTGAACTGCTGTTAGAATTTTTCAGTTGAACTGAAGCGCATTTCCGCTTGTGTGTACAAATGAGATTTGTATGCAATTGGTATTTTCTCACCCTCATTGAAGGTTAAGTAGGTGAATCCGCATTGACCCGAAATTATTCGGATCACCAGGTTTCGTTGACTTACGCGTGTTTGTAAGTGATTTGTTGCTAACATGTTAGCCTGGAGTGAACGCAAGATTTCTGTGTGTTCTTGTGTCCAATTCTTGATTGAAAAATCAGGTTTGATTAATGCGTAGAGAGGTTTAACCCTTTCTGCGTAATTTAGAATGTATGTTCTTCCAAAATTTAGGAAACCCAGGATGGATTGTAAGTTTTTTTGCGTTTTTGGAGGTTGGAGCAAGCGCACACTTTTCTAAAAGTTAGCTGCCAAGCTCTTGCCTTCACTTGAAAGCTCATATCCTAGAAATAGGACATTGAGATGGGCAATTCGGGACTTTTTAAAGTTGAATTTGTAGCCCTCAGAGGCGAAGCCCAGTATAATGGTGCTTACCCTGTTCAAGTGTTTGTCCAGGTCATCGTCCGTCAGATAGATGTCATCGACATAGGACAATGCCTCATTGTCATAAATTTGTAGTAACTCCGTTACCCTCGCTGAGAATAAACCTGGGCTGTTCTTGAACCCTTGTGGGAGTCGACAAAAGTGACGCTGGGTCCCCATTATGGAGAATGCTGTTAAGTACCTGCTTTCAGGTGCTATGTTTTGACAAAAGAAACCATTTGAGATGTCTAATGTTGTTTTGTATTTTTTGCGCACAATGTTATTCATTAAAGCTGTGCTATGTGCATTTTGCACTGCAAATGTTTTAGAACAAGTGTTTAGGTGTCTGTAATCCAAAACTAGATGATATGTATTGTCTGGTTTGGAGACAGGAAACAAAGGATTGTTCATTGAGGAGGTGCATGTTTCAATCACCCCTTGGTATTCAAGTTGATCTAAGATCTCCCTGACCTGTTTCTTAGCTTCTTGCTTTATTGGATACTGCCTTTGTGCAGTTGGTTCATGTTTCAGATGTATTTTATGGTGAGGTGAGTCCTCATCCCATCCTACATGATTCTTATATAATGCTGGGGCCTGGGCCACTGCCCATTTCCTGGCATATGTATATTTTAGGTGAATTTGAATATGGTTGGAGAAGGCAGGCATAATAATGTCCTCACCGTGTGGGCACTCCCTGACAAATTGTGGTTGCCAGTCTTTTTTTTCTAGAAGTATGTCATAGCCCCTCGATAGTCTTTCCCAAAAAAGTGCTTTCACCTGTCTAGGTATGTCTCCCTCCATCCGGAGTGTTATTTCATATAACTTTTGTGGAGTACTAACCCTGGTGTCTACAGTCTCAACTGTAATGTACTCATTCAAGTCCACTATCTCCAGAAGTTCCTTCAGGTTCTGGCGAGCTATTGTGACTTCTGCTGCACTGTCCAGCATTGTCTGAGCCCATTCTCCGTTCTTGAGTTGTGTTCTCAGTATTCTCGGCATGTCTGATCTTCAGACCCGCTACTTTCTTTTTGGAGAATTGAGGTTTTGTTTTATTTTTCGGAGCGTGTTTGTCGTCTTACGATTTCACGCGTTCTTCTCTATGTTCTGATCGTCCTCTTCTTTCCGAAGTCTGTGATGAGATCTGAAAGGGACGAGAGGAACGTGTATCAGTATCTTGATACCTATCAGGTTTTCTTAAATTATCCCTATTCCAGAGTTTATACCTCCTTTCAGAGGGCTCCTTTTGAGGAGACCTACCCGGGATTGAGAACGTTTCTCATTTGACTTTTGTTTATTAGTCTCCCACTTCTTTTTAGAAGATGTAGGAGTTTGTTTAATAGAGTCCTTCTCAGGACTTTCAGATAGTTTCGGCTTCACTGGTCTTCCACCCAAACTATCTCTGCCTAATTCTGCATAAGATTGTTCTATAATTCTGGTAGCTCATTTGATGTTCTGTAACATCGAATTCCCTTAACTTTTGGCGGATCGCCACTGCTGCTGCCTCCCCTTTAATATTAGATAATATTATTGTTGAGACCTGGTCGAAATTTTTCAGTAATTTCATACCTAAATTTAGAGCAGGCTCTGCCCCGTATTCGTTTTGAATTTGTTTCAGGACATCTGGTATTACCGCAATTGACGGAATGCCATGTGTTTTAGTATAGATGGCAGCAAAGACTGAGTCCCAAGTGGTACAGTCTTCCAGTTGTGGTGTGATCCCCATCGGTAAACTGATTGTTAGGATTCTGTGTTTCTCATACGGGCTAGTATTCGGAAATACTGCTTCGATTTGAGTAATTTTTTGAGCTATCCAGAATGGAATTTGCTCACGTTTTGTGGGCATTTTACCCATGACTGCGTAGAGAGTCTGTGGTGTAATTTTTAGTGTATTCCCCTGTTGGGGAGTTGGATTTGGAAGTGTCAGTGGTTGCTGGACTGTGAAAGTCCGCATGACATATTGGACCAATTGTCTGTAGATTTTTATTAACTCTGTAAGTTGAGTAAGTAGTTCCTCATCTGACATTATATCAAGTTCAGGATGAGGTGTGTAGCCGGCTAGAATCGGCCATGTTGCTCCTGGTCTACCTAGTGGACCGAGCCTGGTAATGTTTCTGTGATGTTTTAGGGCGCCTTTAAACCAGAGCTGATGCTCTTGGTATGTTAATGGAATTTCTATATCCTCGAAAGGAATGTATTCCTCTGGTGGATCATCTTCTTTGTAGAAGTGAAACATGTGTGTTACTGTATTGGATTCAGGAAATATTACCCATGAATAGAATATCTCTGTCTGAAAGGATTTGTGTGCCTCTATCACGAAAACTGCTCTACCGCCTCTTGGTGGTAGGCCATTGTAAAGAAGATGAGGCGTAGGCAGGTCTTTGTAGAATATCCTCTTTATTGAAGATCCTCGTAATAACGTCCTATCCACAGGCGAGTCAGAAGTAACTGACTCTCCCAACACTAGGCAACAGAGCCTTTCGTAATAAACATTCCAGGGCACCTAAGAATTCTATAATGACAAGCCAGCTGACATGCGGGAGCATGTCAGACAGATACCACACACCTTCCCCGGAAACCTAAAACAAGAACATATGAAAAAGCAGCTCACATAGAAGTACAACAATGTATAAGAACTAAGAACACATGGTTTAACTAAGATACAACAAAATCCCGCAGGGCAGCGGGAGCTTTACATATACGGGAGCTTTTGCGTAAGGAAGGCGCAACTTTGGAATGAACATCAAGAGCATCACGTTTAATGTAGTTACCAGAACGGATGGGAGCAATTCTACCCAAATTCCATATGCGCCCATCATTAAGTTTGACCGCATTACGAAACAACTTCACCACCTTAAAAGGCGGGGAGAATTTTGCACCAACAGGCTTTTGGGGAAAACGTACCTTCACTCTATCTCCCACACCAACCTTCGTGTGAGAGACAGCATGTCTAGTGTCAAAGTTGGCTTTTCTCTTGGCTGACTTAAGTTCCTGATTAACCTTCCATTCAGCGTCCCTGACATCTTCATTCACAGCACCTTTCTCCCTCATCCAAGATTGAAACATCTGAGTGTTGGGAGTACGGCCCCTAAATAACTCGAAAGGGATTTTCCCTGTGGTCGAGTGAGGGGTCAAGCGATAAACCATCACTCTTTCCATTATACAAGACCTCCAGTCTTTACCCTGATCTTTAGCAAGTTGAATAGACTCTTTTAGCACCCGGTTGAACCTCTCTACCATTCCATTACACTCGGGATGATAGAGAGAACAACGTTTGTGCTTGATCCCTTTTGTTTTAAAAATTCTTCCATTTCTTTAGACACGAGTTGAACTCCGTTGTCTGTCAACATGGATTCTGGGAGACCCTCTCTACCAAAAATTTCCTCTAAGAACTTAGTAACGTCTCTAGTTTCAATGCTCTGTGTAACCTTAATTTCTGGCCACCTTGAGTACATGTCGACCAACACTAAAACGTAAAATTGACCCGCCTTATTAGTGATTGGCCCCAAAAGATCCAAGGCCACATGCTGCCAACACCTTGTGGGCATCTCACGAATAACCATAGGCTGTACTCTCGTCTTGTAAGTCTTATCACAAGCAATGCACTCAACGCAGTCTCTTACCACACGCTCCACGAGAATATCAATCCCTGGCCACCAGAAGTGTAAACGAACCCTCTCTTTGGTTTTGGAGATACCTTGATGGCCCTGATGAGCTAAATTGATGATCTTCATTCTAACTCGTGTGGGAGGAATGAGTCTAGTACCCCTCCAAAGCAAACCCCCACTTATAGAGAGTTCATCACGAACGTTCCAGAACTTCCGGACACTTTCACTCAGGGTCCTGATCCCAGGCCAACCTTCAGCAACCAATTTGCAAATTTCGTTCATGACTACATCATCTTTCATGGCGTCCTTCCATTCCACTTCAGAAACCACGCCTTCCACAATCTCGCACACCTTGTAGTCATCGTCTTCCCAAGGATCTTCTGGAACAGCTAGGGGACCCTCACTTACTTTTGGGACTAAGCGAGAGAGACAGTCTGCGACTTTGTTCTCTGCTCCGGGTATGTAGTTTACAGTAAAATCATAATCTTGCAGAGCAATCACCCATCTACATATTCTGGAGGAGACTGCATCAAGACTTTTCTTGCAAAACACATCCTTTAGAGGTTTGTGATCAGAATGAACAATAAACGAACTACCCCAGAGACATTTTTTCAATTTCTTGATGGCCCAGAAGATACACAGTGCCTCTTTTTCGATCACAGAGTACTGTACCTCCGGACCAACAAGAGTTCGTGAAAGAAACATGATGGTCACTTCTTTACCATTATTTACTTGTTTCAGGACAGCGCCCAATCCCTTCGAGCTAGCGTCGGTAATTAGAATCGAATTTGAAAAAGTGTCAAAGCTCTGAAGAGAGGGAGCATGACTTAGAGCCTTTTGACATCCTCAAATTCCAATTGGCATCGAGAAGACCAAGAAAACTTCACACCCTTTTTTAGGAGAGACCTTAGTGTGAAGGTGCGACCAGCGAACTGAGGAACAAATTTATTATAGTACTCTGCCATCCCTAAAAATGTGAGAAGGTCATCTCTGGATTGTGGGACAGGAAGTTCCTCAATGGCCTTCACCAGGTGATCTCTAGGTTGAACTCCTCCCGCAGTCAGTCTGTGGCCCAGGTAATCGATCTCCGAGAGATTAAACTTGCATTTATTCTCGCGCAAGGTTAAACCTCTCGCACTGAACCTCTCAAGGACGATCTTAAGCCTCTCATCATGTTCCTGTTGCGACGAGCCATGAACCAAGACGTCGTCTTGGTAAATCTTAACCCCCTCCACACCAACCAACACATCCTCCATGACCCTTTGAAGAACGGAGGCTGCGGAATTCAAGCCAAACGGAAGGCGAGTGAACTTGAAGGTTCCGAAAGGGGTTATAAAGGCCGTCAAGTTCATGGACTCGTCATCAATCTTGACCTGATGATAGGCCGCCTTGAGATCTAGAGTGGAGAACACTCGAGCATCTTTCAACTGAGCCAGCATCTCTGATATGTTGGGAAGAGGGTACCTGTCCGAGATAACTGCCCGGTTGAGGGCGCGGAGGTCCACACACAATCTCACCTCTCCAGAGGCCTTGCGTGCTAGAACTACCGGAGCCAACCATTCACTGGCCTCCGTCTCAACAATGATTCCTTCTTCCTTTAATTTATCAAGCTCCAGAACGCATAGATTCTCTCATAGTCAGTGGTACACTGCGTACTTTACACGTCACTGGGACAGCATCAGGTTTGAGTGTGATTCTGTGTGTGTACCCTGAGAGGCATCCTAACTTCTCACTAAAGACCCTTTCGAAATCGGAACGCCAATCGCATCTTCCGTTCATTTCGGTCACATTGTCTGATACAACATTCAAATGATCCGAGTGTGGAGTGATGTCTCTAAGGATGATGCACGGATCACCACCTGGTACCAACGAGACCCCCAGATCGGCCTGATGGAACCAGCTGATTATGCTGTCACCCCTGCAAGAGACATAAATCTTCCCTGCTGTTAGTCTTCCCTTGTATTCAAGATTGCCCATAAAATATCCAAATAACTTAATGGGTTGACCAACATAAGCTAAGGGCCTAATGTCTGGTTTGTAGATTGTTACCTTTCCGTTTAACTCCTTGTCAAAGAAGATTTTTGGGATAAGTGAAATCTTTGCTCCAGAGTCAAAAAGCATTTTGATTGCACAATCATTTACTTGTACCTCATCTACTGGGCCCTTACACTTGTTCCGACCATTTTGTAACAAAATTTCCCCACAGTGTAATTGATCGTAATCAGAATCACTCTCATCCTCTAGAGAAACCTCTTTGACACGTCTGCCCTTTTTGTGTTTAGGAGCTCTACAAGCACTAGTGACGTGCCCAATTTTTCCGCAGTTATTGCACTTAGATTTGAGAGCAGGACATGACTTGTCATTAGCAAGGTGACCAAACATGTCGCAGCGAAAACACTTCACATTGGAGTTTCCTTGGGTTTGAATGAAGAAGAATGTGGTGATTCACGCTGTTTTGAAGATGTGAATGAAGATGAATGTAAAGGTTCGTGCTGTTTCAAAATAGGTTTCCAAGAGCTTTTGACACAGTGTGTACTTTTTCATCTAACTTTCCATTTTCCTTCTTGATGACCTCAACACAGGCGAGTGAATGTTCTATTCTCTTCGCTATGGATACCACTTCGTCTAACTTTGGGTCATCTTTTTGCCATAGTTCATCCTTGATTTTTTCAACACTGCAACCTAACATAAACTGGTCCCGAATGCGCTCCTCAAGTGTCCCATCAAACTTGCAGGTGGAGCCCAATTTACGAAGATCAGTAATGTATGCCTCCACGGATTCTTCAGGTTTTTGTATACGCTTTCCGAAATGGTACCTCTCCAGGATAGTGCTTACCTTCGGAAGGTAGTGTTTAACAAGTTTTTTAAGACACGTCTCAAATTCGTTGAGACCATTTGATTCACTATCTTCCAACTCTGGAAGATGTTCAAAAACTTCCTGTCCCTCGGAACCAAGACAGTGTAATAGTAGTGCTGATTTCCTCTCAGCGCTTAAAGATACTCCACAAACCCTTGCGTAATTGAGAAATACTTTTTCCATTTAGACCATCTTAAGATAGGTTCGCCAGGGTTGGAGAGGAAGAAAGGAGGAGGGGTTACATTTTGCATTTTGACTCAGTGTACAAAACAAGAGACAATTAATTAACTTGTTATATAAATAAGAGAAATGACCTCCTAATTAAAACAATTTTTCCAATGTTGTAATAAATATGGAGAGGTGAAATAGAAGCGTTTAAAATCTGTTGTGCTTATCTCCAAAGAAATCGTTTGACGAGAAGGTGTGCTTGTCACCGTAAAATAAAGAAAATATGTAAGGGAAAATCTGACAAGCAGGTGTGCTTGTCACCGAAGCTAATGGTTTATGTAGAAACTGCTGTGCTTGTCACAAAGAAATGATCCAACAATCAGGTGTGCCTGTCACCGAACAAAGGATATGACAAGCAGGTGTGCTTGTCACCGAAGTAAGTGAAGAGTAATAACGTGGTCAAGTCAGTAATTCACTGATGGGTGAACAGTAACAAGGAAACGTGGTCAAGTCAGTAATTCACTGATAGGTGAACAGTAACGAGGAAAGCGGTGTGCTTATCACCGAATAAATGGTAGACAAGCAAATGCGTTGAAAAGCTGAATACTGGGGCTTCGTGAGCTGCGCAAGTGAAGCTGTTGCTAGGAAACAGAAGTAAATGAAGTCCGGGCAGTGTTGGCTTCCGTAGAGGGGTTTCTAGTGGTTACCTAGCAACTACAAAGAGAAGCCATGGACAAGACGCTGACGTCAATGCGTGTGAGCGTTGTTGGACTTCGAGCAGCGTGAAGTCACCATGAAGATTCTTGAATGCTGGCGATTGTGACTGTGGCGAGCGCTGAAGTGTGTACCGTGCAGGATCCACGTGCAGGTAACGTTGCGTTGTTTCTTTTTTTTTTTATAAATTTTTTACAAGGCACGAGTGTGGCACAAGAGGATACAGTCTGTTTTTTTTTTTTAAAGAAATCTCACGAAATGCGTGAAGTAACGAGACACGCAGTAAGCAGGAATGTGAGATGCCAGTTAGTGCGAGGAGGAGCGCGTGTGTCTTTTCAAAGTGTAGGGTGTCAGTAGCAGAAGTAGAAAAGTACACGAGGGATAATAGGCTTGTTTGAATTAAAGCAGTGCGCGCACAGTACCTTAAAGGTCTCGCAGGAAGCAGAGTTGTGTTAGGACGTTTTCTCGATCTTGATCTTGATTTTGCGGTCTTCAAATGTTCTTGTGTAGAAAAGAGGAGAGATATTTCTCAGGGTTCGTCGTTCGTCGTTTTCCACTCGTCGCCAGTGTAAAGAAGATGAGGCGTAGGCAGGTCTTTGTAGAATATCCTCTTTATTGAAGATCCTCGTAATAACGTCCTATCCACAGGCGAGTCAGAAGTAACTGACTCTCCCAACACTAGGCAACAGAGCCTTTCGTAATAAACATTCCAGGGCACCTAAGAATTCTATAATGACAAGCCAGCTGACATGCGGGAGCATGTCAGACAGATACCACAGCCATGTTTTATAAGTTTTAGAGTGATGGCTCTTCTTAAGTTTGGAGCGATGTCTATAACACCCTCCTCGGTTTCATTTAAACCTGTAATGTTAAAAACTGCTGCTTGGGCTGGGTCAGACGCAGCTCCACTGTTTCTGGTGGCCTCGTCCCCGTTTAAGGACATTTTGTTATTTTTGAAAAATGTAGAACAAGTTTCAAGGAGACAAAGATAAGGTGCACAATATTTTGGAACAGTGTATCCTTCAACGTTGAGCAAACCAAACAGCTAATATATAGAGTACTTCCCTATGTAGCCGTGGTGGATACTTAACCCTGCCCACTCCAGACGTCTTTTGGAGTATGTGGGTAGGGGTCTCTGAGAGAAAAAGCACGGCTGAGTTACTCAGTATGTAGCGTTAAATTACCGCCTTACCAAACGTTGGGCACCATGTAGTGTAGCTCCTATTTCCCTAATAGGCTCTGCGCATTGGAATAATATCCCCTATAGGTTTGACATAGGACTAAGGTCAGTATGTCCCTATCGAGTATATTAAACTTAATTACTTGTGCCAGCTAGCTCAGAGGCCACTAGAAACTCCTTGACAAACAAGAAGGGAGTAGTTTCTGGCAGCCGCAAAACATGACAACTTTGTTTCCCTTTAGAATCAGAACGTGTCCCAGAGTCGGAGAAACAATAGATAACTATTTCACTCAGCTCAATCGTGCATGCTTAGTTTTCCTCAAAGTTACACAGAAAGAAATAGACGGGCGTTTCAATAAAAGATTTATTGAACAGTCTTGTTTCTCGTGTAAGTAAAATGTGCTGTTACGATCACAAGACAGTATGCGAGGTAAATAATGTACAGCGTAAGCAGTAGAAATAAATAATACTGCGATAGCATTATCTTTTAGCAGATATTCATTCACATAAATAACAGACTAAAAATGCGAGTACTCATACGATGCGTTTCTAAGCTAGTTCTACCCCAATGTGCCTAACCTAACCTAGGTGTAGGGAGAGGTATGAAGTAGGTGAAGTATACCTTACTATGGTATACTAAGAGTATGTTAAGTCTAGTATGCCTAGAATGCCAAGTATGCCAAGAGTCCCTCTAGGTTCTAGTCAGCTCCATACCTTAAGAATGAGAGAGGTGGGAATCTCTTGCCAGATTCGAACTCCAACACCCCGCAAGGGAAGTCAGATCACTGGAAGCTGGACTCTCTGCGTGCAGGGATGACAGCGTCTTCTCAGTGCGTCAGGCCGGGAAACGGGCTCCTCTGAAGTCGAGGTCTCCTCTAGTTTACAAGGGCTAGGGAAGGTATATTTATACCTGAGAGGTACCTCAGAATGTTAGCATTGACGTGAATCGGACAGCGGAAGACGTCATGAATGAACCCCTAAGGTATAACAGTTCATGCATAATAGATGAGTCCTTGAAGAAATCAATAGTCCTGTGCTAGGGAAACTCCCGAAGCCTAAGGGTCTGTTCTTCAAGAACTCGTTGTGACGTTAGGGTGGACGGATGTCGGAGACCATGCCTGTATTTGGAGTGCACGGTTTAATGCCTAAATAAGGACTGGGATTTTATGCCTATATAAGGACATGATACAGGAAAGCCCGTGTGTGGACACCCTAAGAGGAATACAACAGTAGTAGGGGAGGGGCCCGGCCAGGGGTTGCCGTGGAATACTCACGCAGGAGAGTTAAGAGTGCCAGGTGTAGAGGCCATGAACAGAGGGGTTTGGTGTTAACAGGCATGGCCAGCCGCATGCTAAAGTCCGCAGGGAGTTTTAAAAGGATGGGGGCACCTGTCCAGAAAGGGTAAGCTGGCCTCCGCACCAGTATGGTCTTGGACTTGTTTTGCGGGACCCGGGACAGGCCCTCGAATCATCAGGATGTAGGTAAGAATGCCTACCTTGGTGGGGGGCCCTGGTTGTGACGGTGGCCACACCCAGAGCTGTGGCGGAGTTACAGGGCGATCCAGAGGCTGTAATGTACAGACGGGTACCCTATGCAGGAGCACAACAAGGGTGCAAAGCCAAGTGTACCAAGGGATGTCCTAGCGTTGTCCCCTGGAAGAGCGACGGCGCCCCGTTAGTCAAACGGGCGGTTGTGGGCCTGAGCAACCGGGGGCTGCCTGGAACGCTCCGCCCCCCCTTTGGGGGCGTGAGTAAGGGCGTGGACTGGCGGTCCACCGCTGGGAGGGTTGGCCCCTCCCAAAATTGGTAAGCACCGATTGGCGACGGACACGGTGTAACTTGGCTCATCAGGCGGGCAGGCAGCGTAGGGGGGCTTGCCTGCCCTTGGATCGCCCGTAAGATAACCCACCATGTTGGCATATTTGTTATGCAAATAAACCTGCAGCAATTTTCTCCACAAACAATGTGTTGTGTGGTTTATTTACTGATGATATTGCTGTATGTGGTATGGGGAGTGTTGCCGATATTATCACTAAGATATGTGCAGCCTGGAAGCAGTGTTTGGCGCAGCATGCATTTACACCAGAGGCTGCCATAAAGGCGCTCAAGAGAAAAAGAAGCGCCCCCCCCCCCCTTCCCCTGAGTCCATATAAATAAAGCTGTAAGACCATTCGTGAACAAGAGAGCCCAGCACTCACCAGAGTCATTTCTGGGACGACAACCAATGAAAACATAAGCACCAAGCAACATGCCCGGCCCAGCAGGGTCCAATAGTACATCCCGAGGAGGCGCAGACAAAATGGATGACGCATTTTTCGTTGGTGGAAAATGTGGTCGCCTTGGGTTCAAAATCATACACATTACAGGTTTACTCCTGGGGAATAAACGCACAAACTCTCTCGCTCGCTCCCTCTCTGTCTCTCCCCCTTTGCATGACAAGAACAGGAGTGTCCGCAACGACCAGCCATGGCATAAATCACACTAAAGAGAGCAGATAAGGGCGCACGTGCCCTCAGATGCAGTTAGTGAGCAGTCCCGTCATGCAGGTGGCCTTTGCAGGGAATCTGCGCCGTGAAAGAATTCTGTCACCTGTCCCTACCCCTGACATACTGCGTCTTTCACTGTGGTGTGTTGTTAAGCAGTGAAGATAACGTACTAGAGCAGAAGGTGAACACACGGGGAAAGAAATATGCCTGCCTCAGACTGACAAACGGGGAAAACAGCTAAAAGAGAGGGGTAGGCGACACGCTACTGATCTGTGTGGCAATTATTCACCCACAAGCAACCCCAGGGAGTACAGTAACTATATTAAGCATTAAGTAATAATACCTATCTAAGGAATGTAGAATTATAATACACGGAAGCCTGCAATCCCTGTATAAAAAGGCTGTCTCTAATTACCATATTAGCATCCAGTTGTGAAATCTCTATTAACCTGTAATAAAGAAATGACCTAGCTGCTCAACCGTGATAAGTTATTACAGCTGAGTTCCTCCTCAATTCCTCCTGCCTGAGTAAAAGGCAGGTCACTGAGTGTGATTACAGCTGCAGTTTAAACAAGAAAAAGAGAGCCTGTTTTTTTTCTTCTGATCTAGTTTTTTAAAAGTAAAAGTGATCAGCAGAAAGGAGTTTTTTTGGGCAAAATGCATATTTTTTTCCACAGAATATGCCAATTCTGTAAAGATGGGATCTCTGCATATTTCTACATAATCAAACCCACATCATTTTTTAACCTGTCTTATATTAAACCAATTCAAATATTTTTTAATAAAAATTACTAACTGCTTTTTGTTGTGTTTAATTTCACAGTACAGATTCTGCTTTTATTCTTCTTGTCTGCAATGAACATAAAAGAATAAGACACCAAGGATTTAAGTGGTTTGGGGGAAGGGTGATGGCATGACCATATATTATAAGGCATAAAATGCACTCTGCCATACAATTAAAAGGATATGGCAAGTCACTTTGGAGTTGCATGACCTTAAAAAGGAACTCGGCATTCGGCCTTGTTTCTGTATATGATCATGGAACCCTTCTGCGACTTGCAATATCCTTATAATATACGACTAGGGGTGGTTTGTCCCATATATCATCAATAATCTCAGAGCTATTGTTAAAAATTAACACACATTCTGAAAAACTATGACGTGTAGGCACTGTGCATAAATTCTATAATTAAATAAGCTTCTACTAACCAAAAGCCAAGGAAGGATTTACCTGAAGGGGTCTCCTACTCACACCTCCTGTAAATCAGTTCTATAGAATCCCTCTATGGTTCTGAACTGTACAGGAAAACAAGAAACCCTTTGGCTGGTTCAGACCACAATTGACCTCAGGGGCCGTAGTGCATATAGAAAACCTATGCTTTTTGCCCAGGGTATCTAATTTGAAGGAAAAATCAAAGTTAAAAAGTTTTAAAAAGAAAAGAAAGGTTGAAGATGCCTAATTGATGGTTCACCCACGGCTCCATTTGCAGGCAGCTTGTCTTGGGCCAAGCTTGCTTTACCTCTTCTCGAACTAGGGTTGCCACCTGTCAAGTAGGCAAATTCTGGGCAATGACTGTAAAAATTCAAGACAAATTGTCACAATTCTGCAAGAAAATTCAGAAGAAAAGGTCAATTTTACGGCCAACCTGAAGAGGTCATGCAATAATAAAATAGATGGCAGGCACAAATACAAATCAAAATAGGTTCAAGTTCTTTGGTTTGTACAATACATAAATGTATTAATCAAGCATTCATATGTAACTGGACTTATTTAAGGATGAAAAGACATGCAAACATATACACACTAAGCGGAGTTTGACAGCTGACATAAGGGACTATGCACGATTCTAAAATCCCCTCCCTGGTACCACGCAGGAGAGTGCTAGAAGCAGTGCTCTATTGCTGAACATGGAATTCATATGCACTAGTACTGCTAGTTTTAACTTTTGTTTTTGAAGGTGTACTTTCCAGCGAAACTGGCAGACTTAAGAAGTTCTTTGTTCCCAGGAGCAAACAAACAGAAGTTGTAGTAGGAATATTTCAAAAGAACCTTAAACCGGTGTTCCACTTTAACACCACTGTTGGCAGCTGAAGTCTTAAGCCTGTGTTTATTGGATTATCTTAAAACCGTGCACCAAAGCATCTCCTTCCCCACTCACTACCAGTGCCAATAGGGCAGTGACAGTGAGGGTTGATGGCAGGGTCCTATAATTATCCAAGGTGCCACCAGTGATGCATCCTGTCTGGAAGAGCTGTGCTGCAGAGGCAAAAGTCTACAAGTCTTAGCTCAGCCTGGAAATCCCACCCGGCTGCAAATGTCACTGATGACCACTTTATTAATAGCTTGGGTATGGACATTTAAATAAAAAAGCGTATTTTGAATAATTTTAATTTAGCACATTCATTTCTACCAATGTATCAAGTGGCCTTTATTAGAATTAGTGAACCGCACCTACTCTTCCCTGATCATTGCATTAATGACTCCAAAGGTTAAGGCAAGTCCGCTGTTTTGAAACTTCTACATAAGTGTTGGGATTGGAATGTCACATGGAGTTCAGGTGGGTTCCCCTATCCTAGGTGCCTGGCTGTGTGTATCTGGTATTCTCAGCTTTGATTTTTGGCCCTGGTGTCACATCAATCTAATGTTTGCACTGAGGCCTAGACATGTCCCTGACATTAGTACGTCCTGGGCTTGGACAATGACTAGGAAGAACACACCAAGCATGCCCTCACTGACTGACAGTGTTCTACTGTCCCTGTCGTATGTTTAGTAGGTAGAGCAGTGGTGGCAGCATACTGTGTTTTGAGAACTCTTAGCATAACCAGACCTTTTTATCTGTGTCACTGTGCTTACCCAGTTCCTACCGCTAACATCCAGAGTGCCTGTTAGGACTGTTACTGTGCATAGCCTGTGTGGTAAATGCATGGCATTTGTGTGTGAGCAACAGTAATGGAGGCCTGTAGGATCTATTTTGAATGCCTTTGGCCTGGCTTATGCACAAGATGGAGATGAGGGTTGTTTTCCCAGACAGTGGAAGTTTACTGTTCACATTCCTGATACTTGGAGGGAGATGACTTAGAAATTGAAATAAGGGGAGTGAAGACAGAGTTCTTTTAGACATTGGATTAGGCTCTTTGCTTAGCAAAGCATTTTTGATTAGTCTTCGTGAACGTTGCCATTTGGTAGATTGTATTGGTGAAGGGTGGCATTGCAGACTCTGTTGCAGGGGCGGCTCCTCCATGTGGGTGGAGGAGCGTCCCCCCACTGCTTTCTCGCAGTGCGAGAAGCAGAAACATAAAATGGCATTATAAATACCATTTTATGTTTCTGCTTCTCGCACTGCGAGAAAGCAGAAGGGTTTGGTTGGGGGCGGGCGGGTGGGCGTTCCTGCTCGAGGGCAGGGGAGGAGTGGCTTGTCCACTGCTGTGGGTGCTGACTGTTTGGTCGGCCCTCTTGGCCCGACCAAACCAGTCATGTGCACTCTGCCATTTTCTCCATGTAGGCTGCATGCAGCCTACATGGAGAAAAGGGCCTCCCCATAGGCGCCTGGCTGGGCGCCGTACCGACTAATCACAACGCTGCCATTGCAGCGTTGTGATTGGCTTAGGGGAGGGGAGGGAGGCTGCCTGTGGCTGCTTCCTGTTGAAGCCGCAGGACCAACGACGCGGGACTGGGCCGGCAAAGGTAAGTTAATTTTTATTTCCCCCCCCCCACGCACCCCCCTGCCTCCTCCACCAGCGAGTCATGCCGGCCGCAACTGCTCCGTTGTGCAGGGTGAAGAAACCTTTATGTAAGGTTTGCCCTTTTGTCTTTCCCTGAGTACTCCATCACTTGAGCTAATGGCAGCCATGTGCAGACATCTCACACCTCTTTGTGTCTCTGTTGTGGGTGCTCCAGGTGTGAGACTACCCCAATGTGAAAAACATCACTCTGCACAAAGGCTGTGTCTGGAGAACATCCTGGAAAGGACACTTGAAAGGAGAACCAAACTAAGCTGCTTCTACAGTATACCACACTGGATACACATCTGCTGCCTGGTTTTGGTATATAAAAGTGGGACCCCACTACCCCAATTGCTGTTCCAGTTTCAAGTCCTCTATGGCCAAAAAAGTGAGTACCTTGCAGAGTACTCAGAGGACTGCTGTGCAAACAAGGCTGGTGTCTGCCTGACATCCAGTCTACCAGAGATGAACAGATTCAAAATCTGGATCTCTTGCTGGAGAAGCTGTTTAAATATCCTGCTGTGCCTTGAAGTTTGCTGCTTTGAATGAGAAGGTGCCTGTCATCCTTGCAGGAG
This sequence comes from Calotriton arnoldi, assembly GCA_963921515.1. NCBI lineage: Eukaryota > Metazoa > Chordata > Amphibia > Caudata > Salamandridae > Calotriton > Calotriton arnoldi. The sequence goes on from CAWUFW010001928.1 coordinate 1,765,147, forward strand.
GAGTGTCTGTGCAGCAGCAGGAGTGAGATGCAATGCATTTCCAGTGTCGGTGGAAGAAAAGAAAGAAAGAAAGGGTTGAGAGAAGCCATTTGCTGGACCCTCTGCGTCCATAGTCTCTCTCTACTGGTTCCTGGTGGAAACTACAAAGCTTGTCCTGCAGCTGCTGAGGCCTGGTTAGGGCAGTGATTGTGCATCAAAATTGGCCTGTGTGAGGATGCAACTTCCAGCTGGCTGTGTCTGCTCGCATTGTGATCCACCTGTGTGAGGCCAATTCTTCCTAGTATTGTGACTGGCCTTTGCGTGGCTGCAACTGCCAAATGTGGTAACTGGCCTGTGCGTGGACGCAATGCAGCAAAGGGAACTGGCCTGAGCATGGCTGCCACTTATTGGAGGCTGCAACTGCCCATTGTACTCGGCCTATACATTTACTGAAGTTGTGAGCAGCCAAAAGAGGCTGCACTTGCCAAATCAGGGCACCTGCTAGCTCCGGCATGGGCCTGTCACCAAGACCCCAAAGTCATAGACACTCACAGTTGGTCCAATAGCGACTGCTTCAAGCAAGGACTCGCACTGGCACTGCTGGTGCCGCCTAAGGATCTGGTTGGCTTCACTGCTGTTGGTTGATCTAAGGTGGAAAAACAGAAGAGTTGCTAGCTGGCACCCCCTTTTGCGCTGACTGTGCACAGCACCTCTAAAGGCTGAGTAGTCAAGTCACCATCCCAGGACTGTTTCCACCGCTGCGTGGTAAGAATGACTAAACTGAGACTGAGCACGCACATAGTTGGGGGTGATTAGGAAGTGATCGTGCGCTTAATTCTTGCTATCACTGCTTTACCTAGAGAAGGTGCAGAGCACCCAGAACTGGGAGAGAGCCTGGATCAAAGTCAGAGGGAGCAGCGAGGAAGCCGGTAGAGGTGCACAGCGATGACTGAATAGTGTCAAGAGACACTTGGGACCTAATTACAATGTCGGTTGGAAAGCCTCTGACCAGGTGGTCGGAGGCTTTCCGAACGACATTGTAGGTTTAAACTCCGGCCGCCGTATTACAATGATGGCGGTCGGAGTTTAAACTGGCCGAGGAATCAGACTCAAGGAGCCCGTCGGCCAGTCGGAGAGGCCTCATAATTCCTTAAGGATGTCGTTTCCGCTGTCGGGATTATGATGACACTTCCCGCCAGCAGTTCCATGTCGGCCTTTCCGACATGGGTCGGAAGTGTCTTTGGGGGCCCCTAGCAGGGGCCCCTTCCCCCTGGTCCTCCACATGTGGCCCTGGCGGGTACCTATGGTGCCCCCCTTCACATCCCTGCACCATGTGGCAGGCACAGTGAGGCCACACAGTGCATGGATGTTTAAAAACTTCAATTTTTCAATGGGAGCTTATGCTGCGGCCGGTCTTGGCCTGCCGCACAAGCTCCAGTTGAAAAATGGAAGTTTGCTACCCCACCATGTGCGGTCGCATCCTAATCACGGTGTCGCAACCACCGACTTGAGGTCGGTCGGTTCCCCATCCACAGCGATGACATCATAATCAGGGCCTAAATAGTTTGTGGTGCTAAGTAGTGTGTAATATTGAGTTCTAGTGTGTTTTAAAGTACTTTTATTCTTAAGATAAGCACTGGGTTGGGCATTTCATTCTGAAGTTGTTTGATTAATGAGTTTGAACACCCCCACACTACCTCACTGAGAAGCCTGTGACTACAGAAGGGTATAAGGGGTTGAAGCTGGCCCAGTTTACTGAACCATAGTAAGAAGGACCCCAGGTCATCAGAGGCAAGCGATTTCAATCCCCAGAGTTGAGGCCCAGTAGCCCCTGTCTGCCCCTTGACAACCCACTGCAGGGTATGTGATAATAAGCCTTTATTGGTATAGATGAATCAACATTTTGGTCGATTAAACCATATGCAAGAGAGATTTTTGTAAAGCGTTCATCCTGAACTGAAATATTTCAAGGTGCTGCCAAATATGATGATCATGGTAGAGAAGGCACAGGGAAGAAAATTAATTGCCTAGGGTCACAGAGTTTGGTCAAGCTGAAAGGCCAGGATTTAAATGAGGATTCCTGATTACACATTATGCAATTCAGCGACAGGATGAGTATCATATTCTTTCCACCTTCTGCCCCAATGACAATTTTATTTTTGACCCAAGGGGCAGTCAGTTGTCTTGTGCCACCTAGAGAAGGCAACATTATTTTCTATGAAACCTTAGAAGAGAGGTCTTTGGACAGTGTGCATCCAGAATGGAATTCCTTTAAGGTGCTCTCAAATAAAATGGTCACAGAAAAGAAGGCACAGGGGGAAAAAAGCAATTGCATAGGGTCACACAGTTTGGTGAAGCTGAGAGACTGGTGGGGATAGAAACCAGGCCAGAAGCTGGCCCAACAACTAGTTTTTGGCCCAGTGCCCACAAAAGCTTGTGACTGGCCTGACCTAATCCCCATATGCTCGAATGGTATCACTAGATAGGGGTGGTAGGGTTGAAGTGTCTACACTTACAAGAAGCGTTTTAAAGGAGAGGTTCACACAATTCGAACCAGAATTACCATATTGATGCATGACAAACTGTTAGTGAGTGTGAGGGGGGATTGGAAGGGAGAGAAATGCTACTTAGTGGCGGGCAATACAAAATTCCAGTGGGGGGTGGACTGGGGGGGTAAGGGAGATAGAATAAAATAAAATACGTTCCTGTCCTGCGGCCGATGCGTCAGTGCTCCTCTTCACTCCTGAGTGTCTCAGCAGTCCCTGGGACACCAGCACACCTAATCCAGATGTTGCTCTCATAGCATGAGAGCTGTGCCAGGATTGGTCTGAGTGGCCTTGTTTGCCTCTCAGACAGCGTCTTAGTGCCTGCAGCGTTTCTCCAAACCGACTGTGCAACACAGCCCGGTTGGAGAAACCTAAGTGCGCATGTCTGTTTGGCCGACTTGAGATGGCCGGCCAGACCGACATGTTTACTTTACAGTGCACACTACCCCCTCCTCCCTGCCATGCCTGGCCTCGCCCTGCCCAAGACTCCCTGTCTCAGTCAGTCAGCTAGAAAAAAATGATAATATTGTTATGTAATCATTTTATTTTCCACTGATTGACTCAGTGGGGCGACGCTCCTCCGCCATTACGGAGGAGCCACCCCTGATGCCACTTTTAAAGGCTGCTGCATTATTGTAGTGTTGTAACCCAAGGCAGAGGGGACTGAATTACACAGTGACACAGAGAGCACCTGAAGCTATAGCCCTTCTCCCAAGATGGAGGGCAGTGAAAGGAGGAGAAAAGAATTACGATTTAGCAGACTCATGGTGGTTTCTGAACTGTATGTAGCCCAAACATAGCTCCAAGTACCAACGGAGTGCTTTATAAAGAGCATTTTTATTGTAACAAGAGCATCTCAGCCACAAGGTGCTAAAGATAGAAATGGGTTATCTGAGGTTTGGGTTAGACCAAATTGAGACCTCTGGGAGAGGGCAATATGCAAGGGGTTAGTGCTATAGAGCACCTGCAGAGTTTCTTTAGTCATTTTCCATTCAAGGCATGTGACAGTCCAATAATTTAACCCGAATTACACTTTTTTAGTGAAATGCAAAAGCCGAAATTAGAAATCAGATCTCAGGGCATTAAAGTTAGCAGCTCATCAGCCACTAGACCAAATCTTCTCCATTACTTTATGTTTAGAAGTGGGTGCAAAGCAGTGAGCTCAAACAAGCCAATGAAATAAAACAAAATGATATCCTCTTTTTTTTTTAAAACAGCAATACCATACCAGATGACTCGGTGCCACGAGAAATGGGAAACAGTCTTTACAACTCGATTTTTACATCACAGTGCCTTTACCACACACTTTATTACCATACAAGTTTTACCACACAGGCCTTTATCACGCATGCCTTTACTACCCATTTAAGGTAAGTATGGGGACTTGGGGGTCTCCCCACAAAAAGATAAAAGTTAAATATAGATATGCATATATATTTAAACTTACCTCACTAATACTTACCTTAGTTAGACTAATAATGTGTGGTAATGGCATGCGAGGTAAAAGCATATGCATGCTTAAAAAAATGCGGGGTTAAAAATGCGTTGTAAAGGCATGCAATGTTTTTACCTGCGTTGTTCCATCACACAACCATGAGAAACACCATGCCCCATTCCTGGGCTTCCCTTTTAAAACCATAGAAACAGCATCTCAGACCACTGTTTTTGTCAATGAAGTCTACAGCTCCCAGAGTGCAACAAACAAAAATGAAGGCTCTGAACCTTGGAGTTCAAGGTCAGGATGACCTGGGTTGTGTCTAAAAAACTCACATCCAGGCAGGACTCACCTGTTCACAAAGGTGCTTCTGGTGCTGCTGCACATCTACGCCAGCCATAGTGTCAGCACGCAAACCAGTTTCTCATAATTTTACCAAGAGCATGCTAATCGCTCGGACTGGGAGCAGTGTAGTCCCTATAGGTCCTTTGGTGCTCCCAGAGTGGACCCATTTCTATCTTTGTGATCTCAATTCAATATTAAGAACTATGACATTCTCAGTAAGAATGACAGACACTGGTGAATTTTTTTCAGGAGTTTATATAAAGAATCATTAAACAGCATACAGGAAATCTATCATAAGAATGGTTAGCAATAAAGATTACAGATCATAAGTACAAAGAGCTCAGTAAAGTTCAAGGCAAAATCCAGCATAGATTCGCCTTACAGATGTGGGGAATGGGGATCCTAGTTATAGGGGAAAAGTACGTCCTTTTATAGGACTTCAGACAAAGCGTTTCATACATTACTAAGCAGTATTTGGCTCTCAGAATATGCATTAATGAGGAACAAGCAAAAAGAAAACATTTTATTATAGAATACATTCGAGGATTCTCACATAAAACCATTGGATTAAATTTGGAAGCTCTCACAGTTTATTCAAGCACTATAATTGACACATTGTATAAACGATATTCTGAGACAGTTGGGATGCCCTTGGTTACGTACAGCGTGGTGAGAAGCCTCTGGGAACACTCACCATCTTTTAGTGCAAAGCTTACAATTCTTTATTCACATGGTGTGGTGCAGCGTCATTTCGAGATGGAAGACAGTACATCTCTGGTTCTGTCAGTGCAAGTTTTATTTTAAGCGTTTTGGAAGCGTAAAAGATAAAACAGCGTTCACAACAGTTCGACTCATATGGTTGAAACATGTATTTTCGACTCAAATGGACTACTTCATAGTTACAGGCTCTAGCAGCTTCAGATCAAGTAAAATCAGGTGAAAGGCACGAATTGAAACCACTATGAAGTGGCTCCTGGTCATAAGACAGTGCTATAAAACAACTAATAATAAATGTAGATATTGTGGTCTCTTTTAAAAGGCCGAGAAGATGGGTTGTGTGGTGAAATTGTGATCACAAAACTTGCATACTCATGCGGTCTTTATGAAATAATTATGCACAAACTCTAAACACCGATCCAGAGACATTTCATTGAGAAAAACATTCACCATTTTCATCGGGTATGATCGGGTGAAAAAGAGTTTTAACCTTTTGGAACAGGTAGACTTTCAGACGCACATCATTTTTAGATACATTTGGCAAGGGCTGCTTGCCCCTACCCCAAACAGAAAAAGAGAATTCGTTTTTCTGTTTAATTGCTGCCGTTTATTAAAACTTGGAAACAATCACTCACCGAGACAGCCCTCATTGTGGCTACCAACGACATCCAAGCCCTATTCGACCAAGGAGAGAGTGCGGCTCTGACCCTCCTAGACCTCTCAGCAGCCTTCGATAAGGTCTCCCACCACACACTCATCACATGGCTGCACAACATAGGCATCCAAGGAGCCGCTCTCAGATGGATCACCTCTTTCCTCACGAGGAGAATGCAAAAAGTCCACCTTCCCTCCTTCACCTTCGAACCCAAGGAAATCATCTGTGGAGTACCCCAAGGATTCTCGCTTAGCCCCACCCTCTTCAACACTTAAATGACCCCTCTGGCCAGCATCGCCAAAACCTATGGACTCAACATCCTATCCTATGCCTACAACACACAACTCATCCTCTCCGGAGACACCACCTACCCCAAGACCAAGTTCCACAGCTGCATGACAGACATTGCCAACTGAATGAAGGACAACTGTCTGAAACTCAACTAGGACAAGACAGAGGTACGTATTTTTGGAAACAAATATTCCTCATGGGATGCATCCTGGTGGCCCTCAGAACTCGGACCTACTCTTACCCACACTGACCACGCTAAGAACCATGGCATCATTCTGGACAACAAGCTTGCTATGACGACACAGGCCAACTCTGTCTCCTCCTGCTTCTTCATCCTCTGCATGCTTCATAAGATATTCAAATCGCTACCCCAAAGCTCAAGAAGCACCATTACCCAGGCCCTCATCTGCAGCCGACTGGACTATGGCAACGCTATCTGCGCAGGGATCGCAGCTCACCTCTCCGATGACTACAGACCATACAGAATACCTTAGCCAGACTAAGCCTGGATCTCCCTAGACCAACCCACATCACTCCCTACCTCGTGGAACTCCACTGGCTTTCCTGTACAGAAAAGAGGGCAGTTCAAGCTTATGACCAATGCAGACAAGGCCCTACACAACTGCGGACTCGCCTTCTTGAACCACCGCTTGAACTTTCATCACCCCACCAGACACCTCCACTCCATTTCCCTTTCTCTAACTCTCACCCCCGTTATCCGACTTAGCAGATGCAGAGGTTGCTCATTCTCCTACCTAGCAGCAATGACATGAAATGAGCTACCCTTTCATCTATGGACCTCCCCATCTCTTTCAGAGTTCTGAAAGTCCCTGAAAACCTGGCTATTTGGCTAATCAACTGGGCCCTGCCAGCACCTGCTTTCCCTCACAGGTGATAAGAAGCACTCTACAAGCCTACTGATTGATTGATTGATTGGCCCATTATCACTCATTGGCCATCAATATAAAGGCTTTTGTCAGGGATATTCTAGCTCAACAGATTTGAAAAGGGCCAAGTTGGAAGTTAAGCCTGAAGGTCCATGTTAGGACCTCTTGACAACATCCGTGCACTCCTGGAAGAAGCTGTCAGCAGAGGACCATTGAAATTACAGACAAATGCTATCCGTAAAAGGATGGATAACAGACAATGGATATTTCCCCCAGATAACACACAGTCCATATAAATAACGGACAGATAGTCACCCTATCTCCAACTCTCACCTCTGGATACAAAGAAGATTTCAGGTCACTACAGGCTTTTTACTCACCAAGCAACTCTACTGACCACAAGCTCTTGCCTCTACCAGTCTATGAGAGGTAAGATAAACTGCTTTCAATCCCTCCAATCAGAAACATAACCTTGGAGGCCAGGCCCATGCATGGGGCACAGTGTACCAATCTGGACACTAGTACTCAAGCTCTGGTCCTGCTCCAATAGAAACAGTGCACCACAAAATGCCAGGTCAGGACCCCCTGTGAATGGGAACATAATCAATCCCAGGCCGATTTCAGCTGATTTGGGCCGCAGCAGTAGCGTGCAGCTTGAGTTGTACGGCACAGTGAGCGCGGGACCCATGCGTCGGCATACCCATCACACTAAGGGCGTTGCACAGAGGAAAACAAAAAGTGATGGGTGGATTGCTTGAATTCATCTCAGACTGATGATTATAATCTAGTCCATAATATTTTGTCCATCATACCAGCTCAGACAGAAACCAGTCATATGCAAAGCAGCCTTGTTCCTGCTACGTAGGAACAGTACAATCCAAACTGCCAAGCCAGGTCCTCTTTGAATGGGAACACATGTAACCCCAGACTTACTTCGGTTTATTTTGCACTCATCAATTGTGAGTTCTGTTGCATAGTGAGCTTGGCACCTGTCTAGGCATACCCATCGTACTAAGGGATCGCAATATATGGATTGCTTACATTAATCTTGTCCACTGGTAATTACTCTGGGCTGCAATCCTATCCATTTTTTCTGCCCACAATGCTACTTCAGACATATGCACATCAGCCCTAGTCCTGCTGATGCAGTAACAACCCATCCCAAACTGTTGAGTCAGTTCCCCTTAGAACGGGAACACCAGCAACCCCAGACCAGTTCTAGGCCTTTGCAGTAGGGTGCAGTCTGAGTCCTTGGGATGTACGGTCTGTCACCCCTCTGATACACATTCATGAAGTGATTTGTGGCCTCACGTTTTGTTCTACATCTGTCTAAGGAAAAGCAGAAACACCACACAGGCATCTTACACCATCTTCCTTTGAATACAGATTCCTTTGATCACATTAAAACTACCCCTACCTCTTGATGGTGGAGGTATCCTGGTGAGAACAGGCCCTATTCTGGTTCCATCAAGATTTTGTGTTTTGAACATAAAGCTCCCGTTGATAGGCCCTAGCATCTTACAAGTGTGTCTGGACAATGGACAATCCTGGCCCTCTGGAACATGTTCCATGTATTCATCTGCAATTCAGAAGAATCTTAACATCACTTTCTTGAAGAGATTTCTGACCAGGATATGCCATGTTGCTGTCCACATTCCACATGTCAGAGACAAATAGCCTAGACTATATGAAGAGATCTGCTGTTGGGCCCTTTTGGGAAAATTGTATCCATACTGCCCTTTAGAGAAGAGTGGTACTTAAGCCTGCATGTATGAGCTAGGCCCATGAAGTAAGTGGCTGACAACGTTGTGGGGAGAATAATATATGTATTCAGTACAACAGCAGTACCCCCGACCGCTTCAGGCAAACAGACTGGAGCCAACCGCCGCTCTCTGGAACCTAGCAATCCTGAGTTCCAAGAGAGAATGTACCCACTTAAAGTAGTACAAACATAGGTAGTAAGGATAGGAACAAGACCTTACTGCATTGAGTTTTCCCTTTTTGAATAAACATTTGTCTAAATACAACCAAAGAAAAACAAAATAAACAAGCACAAGAAGAAAACCTTAGTGAGCCATAACATTAGCTTAACAAACGCTAAAATGACATAAGCTACACAAAAACTATAAATATACATTATCCTTATTCTTTTATATTTTTTTTGAGAAAAAACCCCAGAAAAAACAAGGCTGAGAAAAAAAAAACATGTGAACCAGAACAATCACTCAATAAAGGTGCTTATAGTACCTGCTAGGAATCTTTCGAGCTCTGAGGCTCCTCCACAGAGGTTCAACAGGAGTCAAGACACCTTCAAAATATCCAGGAGAAACACCACGAGACTTGCTTGGAATCATCGGGGTTGTCTCAAACTGACACAAGGATTGGCTGATTTCTCAAGACCGCACTTAACAGACTGAGAAACCAAATCATCACGTTTAGGCACTTTAACAATTCTAGCAGTGTTCCACCATTTGCGACCTTGGAACCTTACAGCGTTACCACACACTTTGTCAATAACCAAACTATCAGAAAACTTGGGCTCACCTTTCTTCACAAAACTCAGCGTTTTAATCCGTATAAAATCACCTACCCTATAAGAGCAGACTTTGACTTTCTTCCTTGCATCATAATACAATTTCTGTTTCTGCTGGGCACATTCTACACTGCGTTGAAGCAGTTCATTACGACAATGATGCGATATTTCATTTTTTAAAAACCTACTCATCCAAGCAGGCCTAAACTGCAATGCAGGTTTCCTTCCTTTAAGAGCCTCAAAAGGAGAGAAACCTGTTGTGGAATGCGGAGTGGTTCTATAAAACCACAACATGGATTGGACAACATTATGGACATCACACTTATTGGCCAATGCCCACCTCACACACTCACCAAGCACTCTAATGAAACGAACCACAAAGCCATTTGTTTGTGTATTGCAAAGAGAACTCTTGAGATGGCGAATGGAACTATCACTCAGTAATTTCTCCACTTCACTAGAGACAAATTGCACACCATTGTCTGAGATGATCTCCTCAGGTAGACCCTCATTCAAAAAAATATCTTTGAGGAAAAGAATCACAGCCTTAGAGTCCGGCTCTCCAATAAATTTCACAAAAGGACATTTTGAATAGTAGTCCATGAGTACTAACGCAAAGCGAAACTTTTGTGAAAGAATATTAAATGGCCCCACCAAATCAATGCCTAGTTTTTTCCAAGGTCCAGAAGGACAATCAATGGGTTTCAACTGTGGAGTACTTGTTTTGAAAGATTTATCGGAAGTGGAAGACACACAACAACTCTTGACCAACTCATCAATTTCTCCATCCATTTGTGGCCACCAGAATGACTCACGCACCCTCCGTTTGGTCAAAGTGGAACCCAAGTGACCTTCATGCGCTTTAGATAAAATACTGCGCCTCATCTCAATTGGAGGAACAAGTTTGTCACTTCTCAAAAGTAGGCCATCTTCAATGGTTAACTCCTCAGACACTTTGAAAAATGGTTGCATATTTAAATCTAAAGATTTTTCTCTAGGCCACCCAGAGATGACCTTATCCATTACTTTTTTTAATACCTCATCATGACCCAAACTTTCTCTCTACACCTCTTCAGTGAACTGACAGCAATTCTCGACCTCTAAGGCAGCAATGAAACAACACTCATCATCGCAAACCATCTCATCCTTCTCGACAATAGGATTTCTGGACAAATAATCCGCACTCACGTTCCTCCCTCCAGAAATATGAACTACTTCAAAATTGAACTGCAGAAGTCTGGCAGCAAATCTTGCGATCCTGGGAGTGCTGCTCTTGCAATTAGTACCATTAAGAATGGAAACTAAGGGTTTGTGATCCGTTTGTAAGACAAAACTTCTTCCCCAGAGATAACACTTGAACTTTTCTATGGCCTACCAACATGCCAGAAGTTCTTTTTCTATCACATAATAGTGGACTTCAGCATCTCTTAAGACTCTAGAGGCAAAGCCAATGGTGTATTCGGAATGAACATCCCTCTGTGTCAGCACAGCACCAACACCAAACTTACTAGCGTCAACAGCCAAAACACATTTAAGATTGTGATCCAAAGGTTTTAGAGCATTTACACTTATCAGTTGTTTCTTTATGTCGGGAAAAGCGGCACAACACTCATCACTCCACACAAATTCTGACCTGTCTTTCAACAACATAGAAATGACTCTGACTCTGGAAGCGAAGTCAGGTATAAAGCGTGAATAAAATTCACACAGACCTAAAAAAGATTTCACCCCAGCTTTATCAACAGGGGGAGGAACATCAAGAATGGCTTCAACTAATCCTGGCTTTGGACGCACACCCTCCTCAGAAACAACATGACCTAAATATTCAACAGAAGTTTTAACAAATTGGCATTTTTCCCTTTTAAGGACAATGCCAGCTTTGTCAAAAGCGGTAAGCACTTGCTTCAAAATGAGATCATGCGCCGAGCGAGACCTTGCATGAATTAAAACGTCATCCTGAAAGACAGATACGTTGGAAATTCCTTTTAGCAACTCAGACATCAGTCTCTGAAAAACTGAAGCTGCCGACGCCAACCCAAAAGGCATGCAGCAGTAATGGAATGTCCCTAGAGGTGAAATAAAAGCAGTGAGATGACGTGATTCTTCTGCCAAAACTACCTGATCATAAGCAGACGCTAAATCTTGCTTTGTGAAAATCTTGGCCCCAGAGATAGTCAACAACATTGTACCAATCTTGGGAAGAGGATGAGAATCAACCCATATCTCTTTGTTAAGGGCTCTGAGATCAACACAAACCCTCAACTCACTGTTTTTCTTTTTGGCCACAACCAAGGGAGAAAGCCACAAAGAGGACTCTACAGGCTCAATTATTCCTTTAGACTGCAAACACTCCAATTCCTTCTCTAAATCACTGCGCACGCTGAAGGGAACACCCCTCAACTTGTGTTTTACTGGTACAGCATTGGCCTTAATCTTTATTTTGTGTTGGAAACCGACACTTTTCCCAAGCTCCCCTGAAAACACCCTGGGGAAAACATTTAACAAAAGTTCAATATCATTAGAGTCTCTAATCACCAAGACCTTTTCTTTCATACCAGGACGCAGGATGATTCCGAACAACCCTTGGTGGAATCATCCTAAGATGTTTAACCCCTTAACAGCAACGTAGATTTTGCCACAGATGCGTCTCCCTTTAAACATCATAGTATCTTAAAAAAAAACCTGAAGATCAATCTTTCTGCCCCCATTGGAAAAGTGAGGCCTATCAGGTAGAAACAATGTCCACCCAAGCCAACTTTGTTGAAAAATCTCTTGTGTAATCATGGTGATTCTAGCACTTGAATCCACCAAAAGATAAAGTTGTTTATCCCCCACTTGAACATACACATAAGGGTCAACGCTCATTTCATGCTCCATGTGGCCCACCTTATCTTCGCCCACCAACACAACCATATCACGTACTTCACTCAATAGGTTCTCTATATCAACCTCGCAATCCTCACTGGCTGCTGATACCCTGGTACGTTTGCGTCTCATAGTTTGACAAACCTTTGCAAAATGCCCAGATTTCCCACAAAGCCTACATTGTGCATTTCTAGCTGGGCACACCCAATTCCCGTTTTGATGTTGGGGATAACCACATTTGAAACAAATGTTACTTTGTTTAAAAAAAAAATTCTGCTGCACAGGATTAACAAATGAGGAACGTGACGAAAAAGATGACAAAGAAGACGTTATAAACACTTTTTCCTTGTCATTTTTTTTGGATGCGGCATTGACCCGATCATCAGTTTTGTCCTCTAATTCCCTTGCTGATTTGATAGAAGTCTCTATACTCTTAGCAATCCTGATGGTTTCTGTCAAAGAAGGATTACCTAAAGAAAGCAATTTCTGCTTGTTGGATTTGTCGGTACAGTGGCTTTGGTTTAATGTCTCTAAAGTAATTAGGCCCTTTCTGTTAATAAACAATGTTCATGTATATTCCCTAAGATGGACGCCGTGTTTTTCCTCTTATTTCCAATGAAGATAGGGCTTGTTCAACTCTCATGCGTGTCACCAACGCATGCGTAGACTCTCCCCTCTGGGCCTGAACCAGTGCTCCACCTCCCTCAGCCGCCCGCCGATCACCTCACAGGCAACGCAGCAGACAGCCGAATCTCCCAACCAGTCAACTGACCGTGCTCGCAGTTCTGCGCTCCTCACTGCAGCCACGAACGAAGCTCCGCACCACCTGCACGGCTCCAGTGACCGCAGATCCAGACTCCTCTTTGCACAACACCACCGAGGGCAGAAGCGCTCATGAGGGGAACACCAACGATGCGTGACGGCACTCCGACACTCCGCCGGAGGTCACGGTGCACCGTGAATCACAGTAGCAGCGACTGACAGCGAACCCGACACTCAACAGACCGGGTAAGTGCCTATGGTCCAACTAACACTTCTTGCATGCGGGGAAAAGGGGTTCACCACTCGGGGGTACTCAGATCCAGCTCGTCGCCACGTGAAGTAAGTGGCTGACAACGTTGTGGGGAGAATAATATATTTATTCAGTACAACAGCAGTACCCCCGACTGCTTCAGGCAAACAGACTGGAGCTAACCGCCACTCTCTGGAACCTAGCAATCCTGAGTTCCAGGAGAGAATGTACCCACTTAAAGTAATACAAACATAGGTAGTAAGGATAGGAGCAAGACCTTACTATAGCCCAGCTGTCCAGGTCAGCATAGGGAATGACCTGAGGAACAAAACCTCCCCTGGAGCCATAAAAGTCTGGCCTTAGAAATCTGCTTCATCTGAGGATTCAGAACATCTTATATCAATGAAGGAATTTTCCTGGTAATGAACCAGCAATGATCCATGCCCCCTCCTCAGTTTGTGAGAGAACCAAACCAGAGAGGGGTGCATGTTGTTTTCACATGAGCGTCATGTTGTAACATATTGACTGAGGTTGGTTGTTCTGATTCTAGAATTGTTTGATACACCTTGCAGTTCCAGAAATAACATAGGTTAAAGATGTGTTAGGAGCCTAACCCTAAATCCTAGTTTACAGTTGCTAGTAGGAACCATTATGCCGAGAGCATGCAGCAAGCTAACTATGTCTTTGCCTCTAGAAAAGCCAATTATAGTAGAGATTGAGGCCGCTTCGGTTTCGAACCCCATGGGGACTTTCTGGTTGTGCTAAACCCATTTCCTGTTCCAGGATTTCAAATATTGATACATTGCTTTGGAGGCCTTAGCAGCTGTAAGTGGACTCTTCATCAACTGTATCCCATGTCCATGTCACCGAGCACTGGTTTCCTGGCAGCCAATTCGGCACTGGAACTTTGACCTCAAAAACAAGCTCTTTGGCACCAACATCTATTTTTATTTTATTTGTTTTCATTAAGTTTAGTTAATATTTGACTGTTACAAGGGCTTCTTGGTGCCTGCTCTGCTAACTAAAAAGGGCAAGGACTTCTGAAAATAGTACTGGTTCACTGCCACCTCCGCCAAGTTTTCAGGTTTGAGGTCAGCAACGTAGATATTAGGGGTGTGTTTGGTGCGTTAAATAGATTCTTGGCTTGGTAGTTAGGTCAGTGGGCCCAGAGTTGGGTCTGCTATGTCAGTGTTATTTTTTTCTCCTTCTCCTCATTTCATTTAGATGAAAGGTTTCAACCTGTTCATTTTTTAATATTGGGAATTTAAATATATTTAGGCCCTCTCTACGAGTGGCCCCGTTAATAGCAATATGCTCAATAACTACTGTTACCATACATATCACAATCATGAGTTTTGAGATAAATATGAGCAGATTAAACGTGACAAAATTTATTAGAGGAAAAGTGGCCAGTATCTACCAGAGTATGCAGATTTTCGTGCAGTAAGCACCGCATCCTCATGTTGTTCCCCAAAAAGTCTAATTGGGTGGTATTTATTGCACACGATAACTTGTGCATTCACCTTGCAGAGTAATGTCATTAATGATGAAATTTCAGATGTCATCGGTGATGTTATTGATGATATCATAGAACATGTCATGAGTGATGTAATGAATGAGGTCATACGTGAGGTCATAAGTAGTACAAGTCGAGTGCGCAAGTTATAGTTACTTCATTTAACTATAATTTCCATGTTTTTTTGTTTTAAAATGTTATGCTTTAACTTACATTTTCACCTAACTATAACGCCCCTTTAACCTTTTTTCAGTGAATTTCTGAGTTTTTTCAATGTAGTAAGCTATGGTTTTCAATATCCTGCTATCGCTTCCAAGAAGCAAAGCAGTATTGCTTTTGGACAAGGGGAGCTGCATGTTAGCAGCTCCCCTTGCCCAAAAGCAATGCCGGCTCCTGCAGGAGGGGGGGAGCCGGCTGGGACCGTGGGGGCATTGGGGCTCCCCCCATGGTCCCCAACTTGAGGGCCGGCCCTGGGGGATGTGGTCCCCGGGGCCAGAAGTGGCCCAGGGAAGGGGGGCCACGTGGCCCTCCTCCCTAAATAACATTTTTTTAAATTTAAAAAGAGGCCAGGCCCCAGGGGATGGGGTCCCCAGGGCCAATAGTGGCCCAGGGAAGGGGGCCACGCGTCCCACCTCCCATAAATAATTTTTAAAAAACAGGCCAGGCCCCGGGGGATGGGGTCCTTGGGGTCAAAAGCGGCCCAGGGAAGGGGGGCCACGTGGCCCCCCTCCCTTTTGGAATTATTGTTTTAAATAAATAAATAAGGCCAGGCCCCAGGGGATGGGGTCCCCGGGGCCATAATTGGCCTCAGGAGGGGGGCCACGTGGCCCTCCTCACCAAACAAAACAGGCTGGCCAGGCCCCGGGGGATACAAATATGGCTCAAGCCCTGGGGGATGGGGTCCCCAGGGCCCAAAAAATATTAAGAGAAGGGGGGCCACACAGCCCTCCTTCGAAAAAGAAAAACAGAAGCCGGAATCTCGCCAGAGGCCCCGCCTCCTCCCTGCACAACTCTGCAAACGCGCCTCCTTGCGCGTTTTGGGTTGGGGGATGAAGTCCCCTAGAGTCTTATGGGTCCTTAGGGGCCAACTAGCCCACCAGGTGCGTCCAGTAAGCCTCACACAGTGGGATTGCTGAGAGAGGTGGTCCAAGGCCATGCCCCTTTTTACACCACTCTGCAAACGCGCCTCTTGGTGCATTGCTGGTGGGGCGATGAGGTCCTCTTGTGTCCTGAGGACCTCAGGACTAAAGTGGACTTCATCCCCCGAGCAGCAGTGCACCAGCAGCCGCGTTTGCAGAGTGGTGTAAAAAGGGGGCGTGGCCTTTGAGCACTCTCAGCAAACCAGCTGTATGGGGCTTACTGGAGGTAACAGGAGGCCTAGTTGGCCCCCACGGACCCTAAGGAGGAAAGGGGACTTCACCCTCAACAAGAGCGCGCCAGGAGGTGTGTTTTCAGAGTGGTGGAGAAAGGGGGCGTGGCCTGTGTCCAGCTCTCAGCAATCCCACTGTGTGGGGCTTACTGGAGGTAAGAGGTAGGCTAGTTGGCCCCTACCCACCCCCAGCAGCGAAGGGGACTTCAATCCCCATCCAAGAGCGCGCCAGGGAGTGCGTTTGCAGAGTGGTGAGCAAAGGGGGCATGGCCTGCTATGAGAACTTAGCAATCCTGCTGTGTGGGACTTACTGGAGGTAATAGGAGGGGTAGTTTGCCCCCAAGGATGTCCTTGGGGGCCAACTACCCCTCTTGTTACCGCCAGTAAGTCCCACACAGTGGGATTGCTAAAACGTCTTCGGAGGCCACGCCCCCTTTTTCCTCCACAATGCAAATGCACCTACTGGCAGACTACGGGATGGGGATGAAGTCCACTTTACTCCTGAGGGACTTTGGGGCTAAGAAGCCCTCCTGGTACCTCCTGTAAGTCCTACGCAGCGGAATTCCTGAGCGCTGGTTGGAGGCCCAGCACCCTTTCTCCACCACTCTGCAAACGCGACTACTAGTTAAAGAAGCATTTGCAATGTAATAGGTTTTGCATTTGCGAGAGTTAGAGCTATTGGGATTGTAAATGTAAAAGTGTTTTAATAATGTTTCTTGGAGTGGAGTGGATGTAGATTGTGTGTAGTGGAATTATGTGGCATGTTGTGCAGTGAAATTATGTGGATAGAAAGTATGTGGTATTTAGTGTGTAGGAATTATGTAGAGTGGGATTATGTGTTATGGAGAGTAATTGTGTGGTATGATAGTCTGTGTTGTGGAGTTGTAACCTCAGGTTTAGTCTTCCTCGTTTCCATAGAAGCTAAACTATGAACTCAATGAGACAAAAAAAAGAAGAAACCACTGAGGAGCACTTCTGGACCCAGTCAGAGGTATGAGCAGAGCCACTGAAATTATGTGACTGTTTGGCTGCACCGACTTTTGCACAATTATACATTTACCGCATTTGCCACATAATCTATCATCTGCTGCACAATCTGCAGATTTGAACAAAAAGAACATTGTTTCTAGCTCAAACGGCTCAAACGTTACCAAAAATGCAGCGACAAGTGTCACAGCAGCGTGGTTGAAGGCCCTGTGCAAACCTAGAATGGTCACCTGTTACTTATTGCTTAATGTGGTATTAAATTGGTACTAATGGTGTGTGAACCACTCTTGCTTCTTTCTGCGCCTCTCTTGCCTCTTTCTGCATTTCTGTTGCTTCTTTCTGCAACCCTCATGCCTCTTTCACACCACTCTTCCCTTTTTCTGCACCCCTCTTCCCTCTTTCTGCACCTCTCATGTTTCTTTCTGTATCCCTCTTGCCTCCTTCTCCACCCCACTTCCCCCTTACTACATCTCTGTTGCTTCTTTATGCACTTCTCTTACTTGTTTCTGCACCTCTCTTGCATCTTTCTGTACCTCTGTTGCGTCTTTCTGTACCTCTGTTGGTTCTTTCTGCACTTCTCTTGCTCTTTCTGCACCCTTCCCGCCTCTTTCAGCACCTCTGTTGCTTCTTTCTGCACTTCTCTTCCTTCTTTCTGCACCCCTCCTGCCTCTTTCTGTACCTCTCTTGCCTCTTTGTGCACCTCTTCTACCTTTTTCTGTACCGCTCTTGCTTCTTTTTGCACCTCTTTGTTCTTTCTGTACCTCACTTGCCTCTTTCTGCACTTCTCTTGCCTCTTTCTGCACTTCTCTTGCTTCTTTCTACACCTCTGTTGCTTCTTTCAGCAATTCTCTTGCCTCTTTCTGCACTTCTCTTGCTTGTTTCTTCACCTCTCTTCCGTCTTTCTGCACCTCACTTGCTTCTTTCTGCACCCCTCTTGCCTCTTTCTGTACCCCTCTCCCCTCTTTCTGCACCTCTCTTGCCTCTTTCTGCACCCCTGTTCCCTCTTTCTGCACCTTCCCTGCCTCTTTCTGCACCTCTGTTGCTTCTTTTTGCACTTCTCTTCCTTCTTTCTGCACCCCTCCTGCCTCTTTCTGTATCTCTCTTGCCTCTTTGTGCACATCTCCTACCTTTTTCTGCACCCCTCTTGCCTCTTTTTGCACCTCTGTTGGTTCTTTCTGCACTGCTCTTGCTTCTTTCTGCACCTCACTTGCCTCTTTCTGTACTTCTATTGCTTCTTTGTATACCTCCGTTGCTTCTTTCAGCAATTCTCTTGCCTCTTTCTGCACTTCTCTTCCTTCTTTCTGCACCCCTCCTGCCTCTTTCTGTACCTCTCTTGCCTCTTTCTGCACCTCTTCTACCTTTTTCTGTACCGATCTTGCTTCTTTTTGCACCTCTCTTTGTTCTTTCTGCCCTGCTCTTGCTTCTTTCTACACCTCTGTTGCTTCTTTCAGCAATTCTCTTGCCTCTTTCTGCACTTCTCTTGCTTGTTTCTGCACCTCTCTTCCGTCTTTCTGCACCTCACTTGCTTCTTTCTGCACCCCTCTTGCCTCTTTCTGCACCCCTCTCCCCTCTTTCTGCACCTCTCTTGCCTCTTTCTGCACCCCTGTTCCCTCTTTCTGCACCTTTCCTGCCTGTTTCTGCACCTCTGTTGCTTCTTTCTGCACTTCTCTTCCTTCTTTCTGCACCCCTCCTGCCTCTTTCTGTACCTCTCTTGCCTCTTTGTGCACCTCTCCTACCTCTTTCTGCACCCCTCTTGCCTCTTTTTGCTCCTCTCTTGGTTCTTTCTGCACTGCTCTTGCTTCTTTCTGTACCTCACTTGCCTCTTTCTGCACTTCTCTTGGTTCTTTCTACACCTCTGTTGCTTCTTTCAGCAATTCTCTTGCATCTTTCTGCACTTCTCTTGCTTGTTTCTGCACCCCTCCTGCCTGTTTCTGTATCTCTCTTGCCTCTTTGTGCGCCTCTTCTACCTTTTTCTGTACCGCTCTTGCTTCTTTTTGCACCTCTGTTGGTTCTTTCTGCCCTGCTCTTGCTTCTTTCTGCACCTCACTTGCTTCTTTCTGCACTTCTCTTGCTTCTTTCTACACCTCTGTTGCTTCTTTCAGCAATTCTTTTGCCTCTTTCTGCACTTCTCTTACTTCTTTCTGCACCCTCCTGCCTCTTTCTGTACCTCTCTTGCCTCTTTCTGCACCTCTCCTACCTCTTTCTGCACTCCTCTTGCCTCTTTCAGCACCTCTGTTGCTTCTTTCTGCACTTCTCTTCCTTCTTTCTGTACCCCTCCTGCCTCTTTCTGTACCACTCTTGCCTCTTTGTGCACCTCTTCTACCTTTTTCTGTACCGCTCTTGGTCCTTTTTGCACCTCTATTGGTAATTTCTGCACTGTTCTTGCTTCTTTCTGCACCTCACTTGCCTCTTTCTGCACTTATCTTGCTTCTTTCTACACCTCTGTTGCTTCTTTCAGCAATTCTTTTGCCTCTATATGCACTTCTCTTCCTTCTTTCTGCACCCTCCTGCCTCTTTCTGTACCTCTCTTGCCTCTTTGTGCACCTCCCCTACCTCTTTCTGCACTCCTTTTGCCTCTTTTTGCACCTCTGTTGGTTCATTCTGCACTGCTTTTGCTTCTTATGCACCCCTCTTGCCTCTTTCTGCACCCCTGTTCCCTCTTTCCTCACCTTTCCTGCCTGTTTCTGCACCTCTCTTGCCTCTTTCTGGACCTCTGTTGGTTCTTTCTGCACTTCTCTTCCTTCTTTCTGCACCCTCCTGCCTCTTTATGTACCTCTCTTGCCTCTTTGTGTGCCTCTCCTACCTTTTTATGCACCCCTCTTGCCTCTTTTTGCACCTCTGTTGGTTCTTTCTGCATTGCTCTTGCTTCTTTCTGCACCTAACTTGCCTCTTTCTGCACTTCTCTTGCTTCTTTCTACACCTCTGTTGCTTCTTTCAGCAATTCTCTTGCCTCTTTCTGCACTTCTCTTCCTCCTTTCTGCACCCCTCTTGCCTCTTTCTGTACCTCTCTTGCCTCTTTGTGCACCTCTCCTACCTCTTTGTGCACTCCTCTTGCCACTTTTTGCACCTCTGTTGGTTCATTCTGCACTGCTCTTGCTTCTTTCTGCACCCCTCTTGCCTCTTTCTGCACCCCTCTTTTCTCTTTCTGCTCCTCTCTTGCCTCTTTATGCTCCCCTGTTCCCTCTTTCTGCACCTCTTTTGCCTCTTTATGTAACTCTGTTGGTTCTTTCTGCACCCTTCGCGCCTCTTTCAGCACCTCTGTTGCTTCTTTCTGTACTTCTCTTCCTTCTTTCTGCACCCCTCCTGCCTCTTTCTGTCCTCTCTTGCCTCTTTGTGCACCTCTTCTACCTTTTTCTGCACCCCTCTTGCCTCTTTTTGCACCTCTCTTGGTTCTTTCTGCACTGCTTTTGCTTCTTTCTGTGCCTCACTTGCCTCTTTCTGCACTTCTCTTGCTTCTTTCTACACCTCTGTTGCTTCTTTCAGCAATTCTCTTGCCTCTTTCTGCACTTCTCTTCCTTCTTTCTGCACCCCTCCTGCCTCTTTCTGCACCTCTGTTGCCTCTTTGTGCACCTCTCTTGCCTCTTTCTGCACTTCACTTGCTTCTTTCTGCACCTCTCCTGCCTGTTTTGGCACATCTGTTGCTTCTTTCTGCACTTCTCTTGCCTCTTTCTGCACCTCTGACTTAGAGGTAGTTTTAATCCCCCTGCCCTATTATGTACTAGGGCCTTACAGGGGAGGTCATGCCAATCACAGGGGTACCCCAACCCATAGTGTGCCCTAGTGTATGTAGGTCTTTTCACTGTATTCTAAGTGTCTTTCAGCATAGCACTGGCTCTAGGCCTGGTTAGTCAGAGTCAGTTACCACCAGTACCAGTCAGCAAAAAGTTGAGGGCACTGGTTGACTTTGCCACAAGGCCTCTTTCTGCACCTCTGTTGGTTCTTTCTGTATATCTCTTGCTTCTTTCTGCACCTTTCTTCGTCTTTCTGGACTTCTGTTGCCTCTTTCTGCATTTCTCTTGCTTCTTTCTGCGCTTTTCTTCCTCTTTCTGCACATTTCCTACCTCTGTAGGCATAGTTAGAAATTAGTATTTAAAAAACTATTGAAATTCACTGAAAAAACCATAGAATCAGGGACGTTATAGTTTGGAAATAGCATTTAAAAAACCTTAGAAATTCACTGAAAAAACCATAGGTTTTAGGGACGTTATAGTTAGAAATTAGCATTTAAAAAACCTTTGAAATTCACTGAAAAAACCATAGAATCAGGGACGTTATAGTTTGGAATTAGCATTTAAAAAACCTTAGAAATTCACTGAAAAAACCATAGGTTTCAGGGACATTATAGTTAGAAATTAGCATTTAAAAAACCTTTGAAATTCACTGAAACAACCATAGGTTTCAGGGACGTTACAGTTAGAAATTAGCATTTAAAAAACCTTAGAAATTCACTGAAAAAAACACAGGTTTCAGGGACGTTATAGTTAGTTGGACATTTCATCGTACAAAACCAGAGAAATTCAGCCATTATAGTTAGTTGAGTTAACTATAACTTGCGCCCCCGCAATGCACTGCTGATGACGTCACATATTACATCAATTATGACACAGCGTCTGGGTGATTCCATGAGTCCAGGAGTAGTGCCTGGGTGATTGCATGGCTGCATGGGAACTATTTGAGTGGCAGTATGAGTACAAGGGTAATGTCTTGGTCATTGGATAAGTGCATGGTTAGTGCATGAGGGAATAGATGAGTGCATGGGTAGTGCCTGAGTGAATGGATGAGTGCATGAGTAGTGCCTGGGTGATTGTATGAGTACATTGGTAGTCCGTTGGTGATTGTATAAGTGCAGGGGTAGTATCTGGGTGATAGCATGAGTGCATAGGTTGTGCCTGTGTGAAAGGAAAAATGCAAGGATAATGCCTAGGTTATCCTATTAATGCTAAAGTGGTGCTACAGGGATTAGATGAGAGCATAGGTAATGTTTGTGTAAAAGAATCACTACCTGACCCATGACATCAGCAACACAATAAAAAATGTCAAATAGTATAAAGGATCAAGAATAATTTTTATTACAAATAAATAACATATAAATGAACTTTAAACATTGTTTCACGTTATCATACATATTATGTTATGTATTCTTACCTTTTTAAGTAATTTAGAAACATGACTCTGTTGAACTATTTTAGAGTAGTATTGTCCTAAACAGGAGTAAAACTCTTTTCAAAGTTCACCACTACCTACTATAGAAAAGAAGAAGAAAAACTGTTATGTAATGTAATGTATTACAAAAATTACATTTTTAAGAGGGCAACATAATTTTAGAATTACATAACATTTTCAGTTTCCTTTTTTGCTGTTCTCAGATTCCACTTAACTTCACCATACACAGTGATTTCAATGTAGTATAGTCATGGAATAGCGGGGAAAAACAATCAACTAGATTGTAGAAAAAAAAAAACCAGAGTAGACATTATTTTCAATATGTGCAGCTATGTGTTTTCCTAACTACAGTTTCTTAATTACATCCTTCTTGTACATTACGTCTATTATTTATCTGAAGGACATTTGCCGAAATGTACACTCTCATTTACATCAGGTACAATATACACAACAAATATATAAACTATTTGCTTTTCAACACAATTTTCCAAATGCAATACCAATTAGCACAAATAACAATCCAAACACTAATTATAATTAGTAATTGTTTGCAGTACTGTCTACTTTCTGTTCACATCTTCCCAATAGGCCGAATGATGTATTCAAAACTTTGGCTTCCAAAATATCCAACATGGATTTGTTAATTTGTGATAACATCTTCCCAATAGGCCGAATGATGTATTCAAAACTTTGGCTTCAAAATATCAAATATGAATTTGGTAATTCATAAGTCAATCTAGGTTTAAAGTCCAAGTGGACACCATTACAATGTGTCCATCCTTTATTACGCTTTAAATACACAGTATAGTGTCCAGGTGTGGTAATAGATCCAGCATGGAAAATAATAGCCACTGTTGTAAAAGTTCTTCCAGAAATAGATATTTGACTTGCAACAAAAACATTTATTTTGCTTTCCAGTTTTCTCCCATTTGCTCTACAACGCTGTAGCATTAAAATGACATATTTTCCATATCTTTCTGTATGTAATGTAGATAACATCTCTGATTTACAATGCGAACATTTCATATCATGATTGGCTCTTATCACTAATTTGTTAAAAGGTACTGATTTGCAGTCTGGTATCGTTAAGTATATGAATCGTTCTGTGTCTATTTCAGTGGTGGAAGTAAATGAACACTGTTCACATTTATGATCCCATCTGTAACTTACTCCAAATAAGTTTTCAATCTGTATTCCTTCATGTTCTAATACACCAAGCATAACGATTAGAAATTCTTGTGCATCTTGTTGTATATTAAGAGTAAATGTCAAAGAACCAGCAAAAATATCCAAAAGATGCCGAATGCCAGAAGCAGTATGGATTTTACTTCTGTCAGTTACCAACTGTTGAAATACATGACGTAGTAAAGAACAGAATCTTTTTTCATGATTTCCCATGATTTCGTGATGAACATCTTGTAGATAAAACACAACATTCAGAATCATATTAGCATAACAGTTGATACCTGTTTCCATTTTCTGTTTCCTTACACCTTCAACTTTCTCCTCAAATTTTTAATTTTTTTCAACCTCACTTGAATCTTTTTGTACACACTACACATTTCTCATATATGGGATATTCACCTAAATCCAGTGTACAAAGTCTTCTTAAATGATTATACTCTCTTACACAATTTACATCAGCACTAATCTTTTTCTCATTGAAATCAATCAAATACAAATCAGACAATGTTCTTACTCGAGATAATGCAACATATGCCATTCCCTCTTTGAATACTGTACTTCCAATATTTACCAAAGCACTGTCTATACTTAAACTTTGAGATTTATGAATAGTTACTGCATATGCTAAAGACAGAGGAAACTGTTTTCTGCGAACATACAAGTCTTTTACCAGCAAAAATGTACAACACAACTGTCTTACCTCTTTAATCTGATCACATTTTATTTTCAAAAATTCTATTCCATCTCTGTTCTGAATTTTATTAAATCAACAACTTTTCCCATTGCTCCATTTACTAAACCTTCTTCCACATTCAAATTACGCCGTAAAATTACCCGACAGTTTATACATACATGTAAAGTTTTTTCCAAGCCTGCAGTTTTAGATACAGACTTTTCCAAAGAGTGTAATTTAGTCTGTAGTTTCTCTATAAGAAGAATAGTCACTCCCTGGTGTTCAATTTTATCAATAGCTTCAATTTTAACTATTTCTTGTTTTTCCAGTTTCAAAAGCTCTTGATTAAATGTAGAACACTCTTGCAGTGTAGGCCTTAGACAAACTATAGACTTCTTTTCTCCAATCTTCTTGTACATTACTTCAGCCGCTGTGTTTTCAGTTGTAAACAAGTTCCTTAGTAGCCGACTTTCTAAAGCTTGTTTACCATGTTTCGTCAAGACACCAATTCTTATATCTTTAAGAATATTTCCAGAATCTTCATCACTTGCTTGTCGCATATTCTTTATAAGTTCTTTATATTCAAAATTTAACCAAATGTTCACATTTCCAATACTTCCCAAAGATTTTCTAGTGTCTTCATGGACAAGTGTTTTAAAAACTGGTTGTCCTTTTACAAGAGTTAGTTGTAGTAGATCTCCAAATACAATTAAATGTTTTCCTCCAAACAGAACATCGTATTCTGTTTTTAAAATCTGTTGCATTCTCAAGTGTACAAAGGCAAGCATCAAGTTTGAGACCATGCTCACCTCATCAATGATTAAAAGTTTCATTTTCTTCAGTACTCTTGACACTTCATAGCAAGCTTCTCCAGACAGCTTCTGATATTTCAATTTATTATCTGTTCAACTGGTAGCATAAGTAATCTATGTAAAGTAATCCCTTTAATATTGTGTGCTGCTAATCCAGTTGGAGCTGTTACAACACAAGATAAATGTGAATCTGTAGTTTTCTGTAGATAACTGGTCAAAACTTTAATTTAAAAACTTTTACCTGTTCCAGCTTGACCACTGATGTACATAAGAATAGGTTTAAATGATGAACATTGGCATTCTTTTTTTCATGCAACAAACCATGTTGTATCTGTTGTGTCACTTGTACATATATTTCTTTTTGTTCAATACTTAGTTGTTCTTCTAAGTTTTCCAACACAATATTATCCTGTTGTGCTTGTTGCATTGCAGTTTCTACCTCATTCATCGCTATTGCTGCTTCATTTGCGATAATTGGTTGTCCCAGTGGATCTTGACTCAGTGGACCAGAACTTTGACTATCTTGAGAACTGTCTTTAGCTATTTCAGCTGCAATAGTATTTTCTTGTTCAATCTCATCAATTAACATTTGTAGATATGTAGGGAAAATTGTGCATTGAATGCTATCTTTACATGCATTAAACGAATCTTCATAGCAGTTGAAATCTCCAAGTAATTCTGTTTCATTACGCTATGGCTTGAACAGTTGCAGAAGTGCTAAATAGAAAAGTTCTCTCTTATCTGGAGTTTCGCAACTGAGTTTTCTGTGGTTAATAAGATTTCCTTTGGCATGCTTTACTAAACATCCGTCACATCCAATTACTGCATATTTTCCTTATTTTATATTTTGTGTAACATTTCTTTTAAAGCTGTAATGTTGAAGTATTTCATACAGACATAGCTTTTCCAGATATGGACTCCTTTAGGGAAAGTATGTATCCAACATATTAGTTTTAACAATTTCTGTACTTTCTGGTTCATTCAGTGCTAAGTATTCAATTTCTTGTAATGTTTTCAATACTCTATTTCATATGTAGGTAAGACCTAAACTTACCCAAATGATTCCTCTTGACTTTGAATATAAACTGGAAGAGCACAAGCGATCTGAACATTCATAGAATCCAATCACTCGGTGAGAAAGCATTTTCAAGGTAAAGCTGTACAATTTCTTGCTAAGACTCTTCTCTTGTGAAATTTCTTCCCACATTTCTTTCATCTCTGTCTTTTCTGATTTGGTTATATATGATGTAACATAGCGTGCAACCGCAATTGAATTATCTGCAACATATTGAATATCCATGTTTGCATTCCACATTTTCAAAATAACTGGATTGTAGTCATTAATATACTTTGACTGTTCTGTTCTTTTTAAGTTGTATGTATTCTTGGGAGATTTCCGAGTTATTGTATGCCTTACTGCTGACAAACAATGATTTACTCTTCCTTTAGAAATTATTGGACGCGGGAATCCAAAACCACACTTTGTATAAAATTTCCCTTTAGACATGTATTTTCGTCTACAGTACTTTCCACAGCGGTGACTTTGAAAACGTAAAACTTGTTGTCTCAAGCTCTTTTCTCCTCCTTCTCTTGGAATGTCACAGGTAACATACTGTTCAATGAAAGACAATACAGTTTCATCAGTATCAGTTCCAAATGTTGGAGCATTCTTTATCCATAATAGCATGTGTATATGAGGAGCACCTCTGGCTTGGTACTCTTTTCGCCCAAAAAAATCTGTAACTTCTCCAAGAGGACAGTTATTTTTATTGCAGATAAATGACATCATAGTTTGAAACCTACGGTTAAAATACCTGCACACATTTACAGGATCCAAAGAACAGAATTCTCCAGGTGTCTTCATTTCAATATTTTTTATATTTGAATTTGCTATTCGTAGAAATTCAAGTAAATCTTCCATTGCATATTCAGCACAGCTAAGTGTTACAAACCATGTTGGTGTACCTAAGTTTCTTAACATACATTTAAGTTCACCATGAGGATAAAACCAATATTCATTGGTACCACGTTGACATGCCATCAAATTAATTAACTGTGATTCTAAATTTTCATCTCTTTGTTGAACTTTGTCCATGAATTCTTTTGCAGAAACTTGTGAAAGATGAACTCCTGTTTTTAATATGTGGTTCACTGCATATGAAAGAGCAGACAAATCACTTTCAAACAGAAGATGAAATATATATGGAATGCACTGTCGAAATCTTGGATCTTCAGAGTACAATCTTGTCGAGCGGTATTCTGAAGCTGGAATCTTTACAGGTCGCTCATCAAATCGTCGACCTTCTCCAGTGGGGAACAGCTGTGGAAAACAACGAGCTTCTAAGCTTTTTTCCCATACACTCATTGGAGTTCCCTTTGCTTTTTTCATTTGAAATAATTCAATGCTGTTTCCTATCACTTCTTTTGAATGTAGAGGATATACCGTGTAATGTTCATAAATATCTTCACTCCTGGACTTGTCCACTTTTTCTATTTGGCCACTTTAAATTTCTGATTCATCCTCTAAACATATTACCTTTTCATCGACATTTACAGTTTTATAATAAATATTGTCCTCTACCAGATATAATGTAGCCTTTTGAAGTTTATTAACATCTACAAACTCTTGCCATATTTTTCGCCATTTACTAGAATAACTTCTGGCTCATTTTCCTCTCTGTCTCCCCCAACAGTTTCAATATTTTTCTTAAAATCTAAAGTTAAGTACACAACTCTTCCTTTCAGACCTTTTTGTAAATCTGTTGGTGGCAGCTTACCTGTTTTAAGCTCCATACGAATTATGGCTTGAAATGAGTGTACAGATTGAATAAGAATTGACTCATATGCATTCAAATCTGCCAGTTCCTCTGTAATAGCTACTAACTCTAAGTTGTTATGTACTGCTCTAGCAGTCATTTTGTTCTCTTCTAATTTGTTGTAACAATATTTACAAATAAGTTGATCAGTACCCAACTGAAATGGACCTTCCACCAACAAATAAGCACCAAATTGCTGCTACTTATCATTGTTTTACTTTTCACTTTTTAAATATAAATTAACATTCCTAGTTTGACTTCTATAATGAGTACATTGACAACAAATACAAACATAGCTTGGTTTTTCAGAGGCCACTCTCTTACACTTTGTAATTTCTTCTACAAACTCATCAATACTAATCTCTTTCCCGTGTTCTTCAACATCTACACTTATCAAGCTCTCACTTTCTCCACACTCCTGTTGTGAACCAAAAACGAAACTGTATATCATCACAAATTTTTTGTACATCTGATAGAGAACCGTGTAAAAAAGCTGTGTTCATTTCACTTAAACATAATGCAGGAGGTTTTACATAGTACACTTTCCTTACTAACTTCCGCATTCCTGAGTGGTGTACTGCTAACATTTTTAAGTGATGAAAAGTACTTTTACACACTTTTCTTTAAAGACAAGCCAGAGAATGTCCGTGCAACTTAGTATATTTTCTTATTTTACATGGATCTAGTCCTTGAATCATCCTTGAATCATCCTATAAGACTTTTTTTTGCATACTCTCGTAAAGAATTTCGCAATATGTCAATAGATTCCTGTCAAATACTGCAAATACTGCTACAATCCCACTTATATACAGGAGCTTGTGTACGCTTCCCTTGCACTTCTTCAGCTATTACTTCTTCCATACTACTAACAACGATTTCTTCTTTTGGAATGGGACAACCATCTTTCATCTCATAGCATCGACTACTAGTATCAACTGAATACACTAATGTGTTCTGTTGAAAGTAGCTTTCTACATTAAAGAAAGGCTCAGTAGTAGAAGTGTGCTTCCATTCACCAGTGAAAGTTTTACAAAAGTTACTTCTATTAACAAATCTTTTTCTTTTGCTTTTGTCTTTCATAAATTTCATTGTTTTATCCAATGTTCTCATTCTCTTCAATATTAAAATAAATAATTTTCGTTTCAAATCAAAAACAGTATCTACTACACTTTCAATGTGTTGCTTCTTATACGCTGCTGATCTTCTTTTATACTTTTTACAATCTTTTAATACATTTTGAATTACTCTACTTCGAAAGATTCGTACACGTATCTCTTTAAATTGTTTTTCTCTTCTTCTAACATGTGTTGTTTTTCCAAAAACTAATGTTTTTACCATTAGAAATGTCGTTCTCCTTCTGCTTTGTTGTAAAACTATTCTTTTTCCTTTCATTGCTATTATCTTTCTTTAATTTCTCTGCGACTGTTTTAAGAAAGTGTTTAGTGCTCTTACAGAACAAACTTTATCCTTAGTAACATTTTCATCTTTTTCTAACGCAGTCTTTTTACTTTTCTTTAAGTAGATCTGTTTTATTTGTTGTCTTCTCTTTTTGTGTTTTCTTGCCATCTTGAATTTGTGATCCAAACAAAATAATTTTCTAAAAAAGAAAGAACAGTTTCAATAGTTTGTTACATGAATTTACTATTTTAAATTAATTAATTACATATGAATATTGATATTAACTAGTAAGCAATTAATTACAATTACATTGCTATTCTCTTTATTACAAATAAAAAAAACAATAGCGTAGAAGCAAGAAACACCTAAAAGAAATACACAAAGAACAACACAGCTACTAAAAAATGTGAGAAATTCAGAAAGACCCAACAGAGCTGCACAAAGAGACAATAGCGGTGAACAACGAAACAACAGAGGTACACAAACATGCAGGAGAAGTACACAAAGATGCAAGAGAGATGCAGAAAGAGGCAAGAGAACTGCAAAACAGGGAACACAGGTACAGAAATAGGCAAGATGGGTACAAAAAGAAGCAAGACAGGTGCAGAAACAGGCTAACAAAGATGTCTGTGCCTTTTGCTAGTGCCATCATACATTTATTTCTATGTATTTTTTAGATATGATGTCACTAGCAAAAGGCACAGACATATGCATGCATGCGTTCAGGAATATTGAGAGGCTTACAACAGTGACATGTGAAGGGTGGCTGCTTTATATTTGGCTAGGCCAAACACTCTGAGTAGTCGCTGAATAGTGAAGCTACAAGAGAAAACTGAGGTTTAAAACATGCTGACAGAGGGATTAGTGATTAGGCTAGTTTGTACGAGTCTGTGAAAAGGTACACTTGAAGTACGCCGTATACATTTTGGTGTGTTCTTGAAATGGAAAGAGCAGTCTCTCTAGTTGAAAAGAGTGCATGGTCTTGTGACTGAGTTATAGCTCTACTTGTACATCTATTTTCACACATGTTATGCATCTAAAGATGGTAAATCTATAAAACACATGTATACATGAATTTCATGTAGGATGTTACTAACAATTCAACAAACTAGTCTAATCACTAATCCCTCTGCCAGCATGTGTTAAACCTCACCTTTGTCTAGCACCTTTACTATTCAGCAACTACTAAGAGTGTTGGGCATAGCCAAATATAAAGCATGAACCCTTTACATGTCACTGTTGTAAGTGTCATCATATTCCTGAAAGCATGCACATATGTATCTGAGCCTTTTGTTAGTGACAATATACATAAAAGAAGCATACAAATGCATGTATACCTGTGTTTTATAGGTCTACGATCTTCACATGCATAACACTTATGAAAATACATGGCTAGTGCCTCAGTAAATTAATGAGTGCAAGAGTAATGTCTGGCTGTTTAGAACAGTGCATGGGTAGTGCCTGAGTGAATGGATTAATGCAACTGTAGTGCCTGCATCATTGGATGAGTGCATGGGTAGTGCTTCACAGAATGGATGAGTGCATGGGTAGTGCCTGAGTGAATGGATGAGTGCAATAGTAGTGCCTGATTCATTGCACGATTGTGTAGGTAATGTCTTATTAATTCAATGTGTGAATAGGTAGTGTGTCCTTGATTGCATGAGTAGTGCCTGTGTGATTGTATGAATGTGGCAGTAGTGCCTGGGTGATTCGATGAGTGTATGGGTGCTGCCTGAATGGAACAATGCATGCAATGGTTATGGCTGCGTCATTGGATGAGTGCATACGTACTGCCTGAGTGAATGGATGAGTGCATGAGTAGTACCTGAGTGAATGCTTGAGTACAAGAGTAGTGGCTAGGTTATTGCATGACTGTGTAGGTAATGCCTCATTAATTCGATGTCTGTATAGGTAGTGCCTCTTTGATTGCATGACTGGATGGGTAGTTCAGGAGTGAGTGGATGACTGCATAGATACTGCCTGAGTGAATGGCTGAGTGCAAGAGTAGTACCTGACTGATTGCATGAGTCCATAGGTACTGCCTATGTAATAGCATTAGTGCAGGGGTAGTGCCTATGTGATTGCATGAATGCATAAGTTGTGCCTGAGTAACTTAATGAGTGCAAGGGTATCGTCTGAATGCTTAGATCAGTGCATGGGTAGTGCCTGAGTAAAATGATGACTGTAACAGTAATGGCTGGTTCATTGAATGAGTGCCACAGTAGTGCCTGAGGGAATAGATAACTGCATACGCAGTGCCTGAGTGAACAGTTGAGTGCAAAACTAGTGCCTTACTGATTGCATGAGTACATGCATAGTGCCTGCGTGATTGCATGAGTGCAAAGGTAGTGCCTGGGTGATTGTATGAGTGCATGAGAAGCACCTGAGTGAAAGTATGAGTGCAAGGCTAATGTTTTGGTCACTGGATGAGTGCATGAATAGTGTTTCAGGGAATGGATGAGTGCATGGGTAGTGCCTGAGTAAATAGTTTAGTGCAACTGTAGTGCCTGTATCATTCGATGAGTGCTTCAGTATTGCTTGACAGAATAGATGAGTGCATAGGTAGTGGCTTAGTGAATGGTTGAATGCAAGACTACTGTCTGGGTGATTGCATGTTTGCGTAGGTAATATCTGATTGATTGGATGTGTGTATAGGTAGAGTTTCCTTCAATGCATGAGTGCATAGGTGCTGCCTGGATCATTGCATGAGTACAGGGATAGTGCCTAGGTGATTGGAAGACTCATACAAAGTAGCCTAATCCGTAATCCCTCTGCCAGCATGTCTTAAACATCAGTTTTCTCTTGTAGCTTCACTTTTCAGCAACTACTCACACTGTTTGGCCTAGCCAACTATAAAGCACCAACCCTTCACATGTCACAGTTGTAAGTCTCACCATATTACTGAAATCATGCATGCATGTGTCTGTGCCTTTTCCTAGTGGCATCATACATAAAAGAAACATACACATAGATGTATACCTGTGTTTTATAGGTGTCCAATCTTCCGATGCATAACACGTGTGAAAATACAAGTAGAAGTATAGACATACCTCAGCAAAGTCAAATTGGTAAGATGGACACTCGGGCAATGTACAATGGGCCGGTATATAAGTTGCAACTGTGTGCCGCTTTTTTGTGTAGCATGCAGGCCGATTGTGACTTTATCTGTGCTGTTCAGATGCCGCCAGCAGCCCAGTGAGGGCCTAAGTGGTATTTTTCGACGCAGATGGGCCTTTGTTACCTTCCTTTTACAAACTGGAGGGAGGAAGCGTTGGGGGGGAGGAGGAGGGGTGAGGGTTGAGGGAGCTGTCATTCCCAGTCTATCGATGTGCCGGCCCTGTAATGTACGCAGATTGAGTAGGGGCAGGGTGCCTGAGAATTACCTTCACTTATATTCAGGTGTAGTTCACCAGTGTGAATAAATCCATGCACAAACTGTGCAGGCAACATTTGCATTTTTTTTTAATCTCCCTGAAGTTAATAAAATATGGCTCTTTTAAAGCCACCCCAGTATTTTGCGACAAGGTGCAATCTGCAAATGTGGGCCATTTCTTTTACGTTGCCCGGGCCGATTTTGGATCTCAATTCAACCCTGTATCTCAGTCACAAGACCATGCAGTCCTTTCAACATGACAGACTGCACTCCTCATTTCACAAAGATACCTAAATGTATACAGCGTACTTCAACTATACCTTTCCAGAGACTCATACCAAGTACCGTAATCACTAATCCCTCTGCCAGCATGTCTTTAACCTCACTTTTGTCTTCCAGCTTCACTACTCAGCAACTACTAAGAGTGTCGGGCCTAGCCAAATATAAAGCACCAACCCTTCACATGTCACAGTTGTAAGTCTCACCATATTACTGAAAACATGCATGCATGTGTCTGTGCCTTTTGCTAGTGGCATCATACATAAAAGAAACATACAAAGAGATGTATACCTGTGTTTTATACGTGTTGGATCTTCCGATGCATAACAGGTGTGAAAATACATGTAGAAGTATAGACATACATCAGCAAAGTCGAATTGGTAAGACGGACACTCGGGCAATGTACAATGGGCCGGTATGTAAGTTGCAACTATGTGCCACTTTTTTGTGTAGCATGCAAGCCGATTGGGACTTTTCTGTGCTGTTCAGATGGCGCCAGCAGCCCAGTGAGGGCCTAAGTGGTATTTCTTGAAGCAGATTGGCCTTTGTTACCTTCCTTTTACAAACGGGGGGGAGGAAGCATTGGGAGGGGAGGAGGGGGGGGGTCGAGGGAGCTGTCATTCCCAGTCTCTCGATGTGCCGGCCCTGTAATGTACGCAGATTGAGCAGGAGCAGGGAGCCTGACAATTTTCTTCACTTATATTCAGGTGTGGTTCACCAGTGTGAACAAATCAGTGCACAAAGTGTTCAGGCAACATTGCATTTGTTTTTTATCTCCCTGAAGTTAATAAAACATGGCTCTTTTAAAGCCAACCCCCCCCCAGTATTTTGCGACAAGGTGCAATCTACAAATGTGTGCCATTTCTTTTACGTTGCCCGGGCTGATTTTGGATCCCAATTCAACTCTGTACCTCAGTTACAAGACCATGCAGTCCTTTCAACATGACAGACTGCACTCCTCATTTCACGAAGACACCTAAATGTATATGGCGCACTTCAACTATACCTTTCCAGAGACCGATACCAAGTACCGTAATCACTAATCCCTCTGCCAGCATGTCTTTAGCCTCACTTTTGTCTTGCCGCTTGACTATTCAGCAACTACTCAGAGTCTTTGTACATTTCGTAACATATTTCAAACAGCACACTTCTGTAATAATTTGTAAACTTTAAAAAAAAAATCTTTTCAAACTTAAAAATATCACTACAAAGACTGAACCACTACTATACAATATATGACACACCTTACAAATTTGTAACTCACCTCTGTAATAGTATTGCAGAATATCAAAAATCAGAAACGCATGAAACATTTTCTTTCTCACACAATAAATGTAATGCAGCACTCTCAAAAAGGTAAAACCAGTAATGGTAAACTTTCCCTCTCTTTCTGCACACAAATTAAAGTAAGTAACAAATCAAATTTGTTCCTTCATTATTCCAAATTGTAAAACACATTTCTATTGGTTACTCATATTAACCCTTTCTAACTCTCTTCTAAAAGTGCCCAAACTGCTTCTGTAATTTTGTGGAGTCACGACTCCACCGCACTGCCGCATCGCAATGGAGCTGCGAACCCTTACGAGAGTTCAAAAACCTATTTCCAATAATACTACTGGTAATTTTGAACAACACACTTCTTCTAAACATACTACTGATTTAGAAAAACTAACTTTAATAGCTTATCACTTGTATTTAAATCTGCATTTCATGTTAATACCACAGTTGTTTCAACCCTTCCCCCACTCTCCTTAATGCCAGTTTCCATAGTAACAGATTCTGCAACATTCAACTGCAATGGCAGGTCAAACGTTCACCATATTTTTAAGTTCAGAACAGTAGCTTCCAAATGCAAATAGCAGGTGTGGTTGACTTCTGCAACATTTTATCTTATCCTATCTACTGTACCTTTCAAACATTTTTTATTAACCAATCAGAAACATGCTTGTCCACGAAAGTACCATGCATCCTATTTTTCAGTGCACAATGTTGATCATCAGCCAATCACGTTTCTCAAAAAAAGCTTGTTGTCCACTTTTTTACATATCTCTCATTCTACCAATGGACTACATCAGCTACAGCCATCTTTTGATTCCTTCCAGACATCCCTTCAAAATGCTTACAGTATGGATCGTAGGGCACAGCTATGTTTTCTGGTGCAAAAGGTATGCTGAACACAGAGGTATTGACAAAGACCTAGGTTTGCAAAATGTCGATATTAAATGGTTTGCACAGAGAGGATTAAAGTGGCACCAATTGATTGAAAACATTTTGCATCTCCAACCCCCTGACCTCATGATTGTGCACTATGGTGGCAATGATCTAGGCACATTGACCGGGGTTGGGCTGGAAATGCAAATGAAGGATACCTTTGCACAGTTGATGTTGCTCTTGCCTCAAACTGTCTTTGTATACTCTAATATATGCCAAAGACAGAAATGGAAGTGGTCAAATCAATTCTGTCCTCAGATTGAGAAAGCTAGGAAGAATGTCAATAAAGTTGTTTCTGCTTACCTCAGAGATCATAGAATGGGGTCCATCTATAACAACAATCTACGTTTGATATGGATGACATCTACAGAAGTGATGGAGTTCATTTCACAGATGAAGGAAACAGAGTTTTTCTCAACAAACTCAAGCTGTGCATCCGCACTTACATGTAGCTCCAACAAAGTCATAATGAAAACAAGGGCTCTTTTAAGAGCCATCCTATAACCCAGAACTCAATCTTATTTATTATTTAACATACATACTCTGTTTAAATATTTTTTGGTTTTGCGAACCCGTCGCGACGGTACACAAGGCCGGGCTGTGCCTATCATGAAAGAAAAAAATATTAATTAATACCCTCTAGTTACATTGTCCAATATTGGACCCGGGGATCCCATCCCCCGGGTCCCAGCCATTTCTAATTTTTTTTTAAAACAAGGAAGGGAGGCCGCGTGGCCCCCCTCCTGGGCCATTTTAGGCCCCTGGGACCCAATCCCCCTGGGCCTGGCCTCACGTTGGGGACCGCAGGGGGAGGCCCAATGCCCCTGCGGTCCCTGCCGGCTCCCCACCTCCTGCGGGAGCCGGCATTGCTTTTGGACAAAGGAGGCTGCTGACAATGCGGCTCCCTTTGCCCAAAAGCAAAGCAGAAAGTTTGCTATGGCAGGGCGGTAGCAGACCTCCCGCCCTGCCATAGCAAACTGCAATGTCCCGGGGGTACATACCACGGGACATTGTTCGAACAACCCTCAGGGGTGGAGGTCCCCAGGGCCATGGAAAGCTCCTCAAGGGAGACCGCGCGATCTGCCTCCGTCAAATTTAAAGCCCCGGGAAGATCGTGCTCCCCGGGGCCGGCAGTCTGCAATGGTCCCCCGCATTTTAATTGATGAATGCCCCAGGGAGGTAGTGGTCCCCGGGGCACTGTGGGGAGGCTCGAGCCCCTCCACACTTACATTTTACGTATAGCCCAGGAGAGCTAGTCCTCTCCAGGGCTGAGGGGGGCCACGTGCCCCACGCATATCATTATATTTGCCCTGGGGAGGTGGCTGTCTCCGCGACAGAAGTAGCCTCTGCATCATAACTAAGCAATGCTCCCGGGACCTGGCCCACCCGGGGCTGAATTAAACGAAGCGCGCAACAACGCGCTTCATTTTTTGTAAAAAAAAATCCACGTGATTTGCAGACCCTACGCGACTCCCGCTGAAATTTTTTTAAAAAAATGCTTTTTTTTACCTTCGGGGTCCCTGTGGCACCCCCTGAGCAGCCCTAGGGGGTCAGAGTGCTCCTACCCTGCCCCTTTTCTTCTTTTTTCACCTTTTATCTTGCGACTCGGTTCAACCGAGTCACAAGATGGCTGCCAACACTTTCTGGTTTGAACTGTTAACAGCCAATCAGAGTCAAGCTCATGATCGGGAGAGTGCGCGAATCCACCGCGGTCACCAGATATCGATATTTTTTTATATGAATTTCTCTGGAACTACTGAACGGATTTACACCATTTAACAAAAAGAGTGCTTTCTGGACCAAAAGCTACCCTTTTGCCAAATTTGGTGTAATTCCATTCAGCAGTTCGGGCTGTAGCCGTGTCTAAAGTTTCCTATGGAAATTAACATGGAGAAAACGT
The DNA here is from genome assembly GCA_963921515.1 of Calotriton arnoldi. Taxonomy (NCBI): domain Eukaryota; kingdom Metazoa; phylum Chordata; class Amphibia; order Caudata; family Salamandridae; genus Calotriton; species Calotriton arnoldi. The sequence continues at coordinate 1,802,094 of CAWUFW010001928.1, forward strand.
GTTTTGGGACCCCCCTTTTTCTCGGCCCCCGCTTCAGCAAATCACCCCGAAACTTTCAAGACAGGAGCTGACCGGAGCGCCCCATTAGTTTTGAAAATTTCACGAAGATTCGTCAAACGGCGCCAGAGATATTGGCAAAAGAAAAAACGCTTTTTGAATAGAAACGAGGTCTTAACTATAACTACCTACTGGCAACCGCCAGTAGGTAATATATATATATATATATGTTGACTATTGGCTGTACGAATTAAAGCAATTCCAAATAAGCAAAGACCCCTGCGAGTGCTTTCTCGAAACCGAAGAGGGAGAGGGAGTGAGCGCTCATATTGAACGCGGATGCACCTCCGCGTTACTAGCACCCGTCCACGAGTGCGCTGGTTCTAGGTGCAGTGGAGCAAAAAAAATATATATATATAGATATATATATATATATATATATATTCACTGAAAAAACCATAGGTTTTAGGGACAGTTATAGTTAGTTGGACATTGCACTCGTACAAAACCCGTGAAATTCCCCCGTTATAGTTAGTTCAGCTAACTATAACTCGCGCCCCGCAATGCACTGCTGATGACGTCACATATTACATCACTCATGACATGGTCAGTGACATCACTGATGACATCACTGATGACATCTCAAATGACATCACTGATGACATCATCCAGTGACTGTGTGTTTCTGTAAAGTTTAAATATTTTTAATATATATAGGAAAAGACGTATTGAAGAATGAGTGGGTGTGTAAGTGTCTGTATGGATGATTTAGTAGGTGCGTGACTGACTCTATAAGTGAGTGATTTAACGTATCTTACTGAATGCATGGGTTAGTGACTAAACTGGGTGAATGTCTGTATCCGTCTGTCTGTTGCTGTGTAAGTGGCTGCATGGGTTTGTGAATAACTACATGAGTGTCTATAAGAGTTATTGATTTGTTGTCTGAGTATCTGTATGGGTGCCTGAGTGTTTGTGTGGATGGGGTGTGTGCGACTGTGCATAGATGTGTGAGTGGGTGATTCACTGGGTGGATGGTTTCAAGAGTGCATCTGTGATAGACTGTATGGGTGGGTAAGTGTGTGTAAGAGTGTGTTAGTGAGTGAATGTATGTCCCAGTGGTACATGTGTGAGTAACTACATATGTGAAAGGCAGTATATATGTGTGTTGGAGTATATAAATAGCTATAAGCGAGAGTGAGTGATTGTGATAGTGGCTGTATGGATGAGTGTGTGCTTGTATCAGTGATTGTATAAGAGCATAACAATGTGCTAGTATTTGTATGATTAAGTGAGCTGGTGTGTGTATAACTGTATAGGTGAGTAAATGGCAGTGTGTTTAATTATTTGCATGACTGACTAGGTGTGTGAGTACCTCTATGGATGAGTGGCGGTGTTTGAGTGTCTATATAGGAGTAAGAGTGCATATGATTGTCCGGTACTGAGTGACCATAAGTATGAGTGACTGTACGGGTGAGTGAGTGGATGTGTGTGTGTAGACCTAAGAATCAGTGAGTGGGTATGTAGTTATTGGTGTTGGAGTGTCTATTGTTTTGCGAATGGCAGTCTGTAATTTAGATTGGGTGTATCAAAGGTTATATTAGGGTGTGAGGAGGTGCATCAGATTATCACGTGGATGATGTCATCAGTGATGTCATTTGAGATGTCATCAGTGATGTCATCAGTGATGTCACTGACCATGTCATGAGTGATGTAATATGTGACGTCATCAGCAGTGCATTGCGTGGGCGCGAGTTATAGTTAGCTGAACTAACTATAACGGGGGAATTTCACGGGTTTTGTACGAGTGCAATGTCCAACTAACTATAACTGTCCCTAAAACCTATGGTTTTTTCAGTGAATTTCAAAGGTTTTTTAAATGCTAATTTCTAACTATAACTTATCTGAAACCTATGGTTTTTTCAGTGAATTTCAAAGGTTTTTTAAATGCTAATTCCTAACTATAACATGTCTGAAACCTACGGTTTTTTCAGTGAATTTCAAAGGTTTTGTAAATGACAATTTTTAAATGTATTAATTGTTATATTAATTTTTTTCATACTGATGTACTACATTTTTAGAATTTTTTTTTTTACATATTTTATTTTTTAAATTACATTGTAATTACATTATACATTACATTACAAAAAATACTTTCTCAGAATGAATTACTTTAGTTTAAATACTTTGCACATAGGCAATAGACTTTTAAGTACAGTAGTTACAGTTGTTGCAATGGGCACCACATTTTCAAACACAATGCAACATTCAGCTCAATGTGAATTTCTAGTTAAATGAAATTAGTTACTTTATGGATTACTTTTCTAACCACAGGACTGGATCCTAGATTCAGTCCTGGTACATCTCCTGTAAACAGTTGAGTAAAAGCGTTTTGGTCACAGTCGTGATTTTTAAGGAATATTATTGTATTTTAAAAGTTGACACTTTGAAACTTTTTCTCATAGAATCACCAATGTTATCCTATGGAAGGAAATTCACTTACCAGGTAAAAACTGTTATCGTTACTTTTTCTTACTCAGTGTTGGATCCTGGATCCAGCACTGGTGCATCTCCTGTAAACAGTTGAAAGAATGCGTTTAAGTCATACAGGCGATTTTTAAGGAATATTTGTAGTTTGTGAAAATCGACACTTTGAAACTTTTCTGCTGAAAACCAGACAATGGATTCCTATGGAAGAAAATATAAGTTACTGGTAAGTACGGTTAAAATTACTTTTCAGGGTCAGTGCTGGGCTGAAAGATGCAGCACTGAGGTCTCTCCTGATAACAGGTGAGTAAATCGAAATTCGTATTTCGGCTGATTTTAGAGGAATATTTGTATGTTTCAAAAATCAACACTTAGAAACTTTTTCAGCAAAAAGCAGGCAATGATATCCTATGGAAGGAAATTCAAGTTACTGGTAAGTACGGTTAAAATTACTTTTGAGGATCAGTACTGGGCTGAAAGATGCAGCACTGAGGTCTCTCCTGATAACAGGTGAGTAAATCGGAATTCGTATTTCGGCTGATTTTAGAGGAATATTTTAAAGTTCCAAAACTCCACACTTAGAAGAATTTCCAAGTGAAACCAGTCAATGTTAGCCTATGGAAGGAAATTCAAGTTACTGGTAAGTACGGTTAAAATTACTTTTCAGGACCAGTACTGGGCTGAAAGATACAGCACTGAGGTCTCTCCTTATAACAGGTGAGTAAATCAGAATTCGTATTTCGGCTGATTTTAGAGGAATATTTGCACAATGGTGAAGGGAGGGGGCGGGGCCTGAGGTGACATCTGTGCAAACGCGCCCCGTTGCGCGTTTTAATTTGGGGGATTAAGTCCCCTTGAATCATGAGGGTCCCTACAGGCCAACTAGCCCACCAGGAACCTCCAGTATGCGCCAGGGGGCTGCGTTGCAGAGACATGTACAGAGGCCACACCCCTTTACACCTCTCTGCAACGCAGCTCTGTGGCGCTTTCTGGACGTACCTGTTGGGCTAGTTGGCCCCCAGGGACCCTCAGGATTGAAGGGGATTTAATTCCCCATCTTAAAACGCGCCACGGGGCCTGTTTGCACACATGTCACCTGAAGCCCCGCCTCCTCCCTTCACCACTGTGCAAACGCGCCCGTGGCGCGTTTTAAGTCGGGGGATTAACTCCCCTTGAATCCTGAGGGTCCCTGGGGTGCAACTAGCCCACCATATACCTCCAAAAAGCGCCACAGAGCTGCGTTGCAGAGAGGTGTAAAAGGGGCGTGGCCTCTGTACACCTCTCTGCAAGGCAGCTCCCTGGCGCATACTGGAGGTTCCTGGTGGGCTAGTTGGCCCCCAGGGACCCCCAGTATTCAAGGGGAATTGTTCCCCTCTGCAAACGCGCCAGGGGGCGCGTTTGCAGAGTGGTGAAGGAAGGGGCGGGGCCTGCGGGCCCGATCGTTTTTTTTTTTTGTTGTTGTTTTTTTCCTCTGAAGGGGGGCTGTGTGGCCCCCTTCCTTTTTCCTATTTTTAGGCCCTGGGGACCCCATCCCCCAGGGCCTTACCCCTTTTTTTAATTAAAATTTTTAAAAACGGGAAGGGGGCCGCGTGGCCCCCCTTCCCTGGGCCTGTATTGGCCCCGGGGACCCCATCCCCGGGGCATGGCCTCTTTTTTTATTTGGAGGGGGCTGCGTGGCCCCCTCCTCAGGCCATTTAAGGCCCCGGGGACCCCATCCCCGGGGCCGGCCTTGCACTTTTTTTTTTTTTTTAACCTTTGGGGAGGGGGGCTGCGTGGCCCCCTCCGTGGCCACTTATGGCCCCGGGGACCCCATCCCCCGGGGCCTGGCCTCTCGTTGGGGACTGTGGGGGTCCCCAAACCCCCCACAGTCCCGCCGGCTCCCCGTGTCCTACGGGAGCCGGCATTAGCTTACACATGGGGAGCAGCTAACATGCTGCTCCCCATGTGGAAAGCAATCAGCTTTGGATATTGGAAGAGAGAGCAGGCTTCCTGCTCTCTCTTCCAATATCCAAAGCAGTTTGCAATGACAGGACGGGAGTCGCGAGGCTCCCGTCCTGTCATTGCAAACAGCAGTGTCCCGGGGTAGGCACCCCGGGACACTGCAGGAGCCGGCCCTGGGTGGTGGCGGTCCCCAGGGCCACCACAGGCTCCAGGATGGGGCCGCGCGGCCCCCTCCTTACATTTTGAAAGCCCCGGGGAGGTGGTGGTCCTCGGGGCTTGGGGGTCCAAAACGGACCCCCATTGTAATTTTTCTTAGTGCCCCGGGGAGGTGGTGGTCCTCGGGCGTGTGGGGCTGGAGCCCCCCACACAGGTTAATCAAAAATAAAAAAGAAGCCCCGGGGAGGTGGCGGTCCTCGGGCTGCGGGAGGGCTCAGAGCCCTCCCGCACCATTACACATAAAGCCCCGGGGGTGGTGGTCCCCGGGCTTGGGGGCCCTTAGAGGCCCCCACACATAAAATTAACCCCCCAGCATGCCCCCGGGACTTGGCCCACCCGGGGGCCACTAGCATCGAGCGCGGAGACCGCGCTCGATTTTTTTCGGCAGGATTCGCGCACCCTGAGCGCATCCTGCCGATTTTTAAATTTTTTTATTTTTTTTTGCCCAGGGGTCCTTGTGGGACCCCCTGAGCAAACCTAGGGGTCAGGGTGTTTCTACCCTGCCCCCTTTGTGCGCTTTGCGCACTTGTTTCTGTCCCTCGGTTCTACCGAGGGACAAAATGGCTGCCAACATTTCCTGAATCGGAATGTTGACAGCCAGCTGACAGCCAATTAACATGCAGCTCGTGATCGGGACAGTGCGCGCAGGGTGCGCTGAGGGTACGCGGACCCTACTCGGCCATAGATATCACTATCTTTTTACTTTTGATTTTCTCAGCAACTACTGAACGGATTTACACCATTTAACAAAAAGGGTTCTTTCTGAACCAAGAACTACCTCTTTGCCAAATTTGGTGTAATTCCGTTCAGCAGTTCGGGCTGTAGCCGTGTCTAAAGTTTCCTATGGAAAATTGCATGGGGAAAACGCGTTTGGGACCCCCTTTTTCTCGGCCCCCGCTTGACAAATCCCCCGAGACTTTCAGGGTAGGAGCGGACCGGAGCGCCCCACAAAGTTTGAAAATTTTGCGAAGATACGTCAACCGGCAAGAGAGTTATTTCAAATAGAATGTCGCGGATTTCCTATGGATAATAGGTTGTAACTATAACTATCTACTGGTGACCGCCAGTAGATAATATATATATATATATATATATATATATATATATATATATATATATATAGATATATATAGATATAGATATATATCCCACAGGTAACAACCTCTCAAGGGTGCTGAACCCTTGGTCACCTCACCTCTCCACCTTGCTATCCACCACTTTGTTAGTTGGGTAATTTGAGATTTGCACCCCTTCCCCCTGAGCTACACCGCTGTTTGGCGTAAATACAGGAGTTAGATTCATTCCTAAGGGAGAGAAATGTAATGTTCTGTAAGGTGGCAGTTTGAACCAAAAGGGCTTCTGCCCCTGTCTGAAAGCCGCCTATTTTTTGCAAAACTGATAGGAACACAGAAGTTAGTGGGAGGTGATATACCATTCTGATGTATTTGCAATAAAGGTGTGAGGGGGGTATCGTAAAGGTGGCCTTGTGTGTTTCACACGTGCTTTACACACCACTTCACTTCTAGTTTTACATGAGTAGGTATTTTCCTGTCCTTCTGGAATTTCCTCCCAGATGCCTTCCAATTTCAATATTAATAGGCAAAGACACATCAAGATAAAAAAAAAGATGTGGTGAAATTTGAAATGATCAACAGTGCTGAATGTTGCAAACAAATTGAAAACAATAAGGTCACTGACACCACGATCGTCACTGAGTACAGCTTGTTAAGGCAATATCGTATTTTGGATGGAACCTTGTCTGTCAGGAATCCAAAAGAAGGTGTAGCCCCAAAAACTCTGCAGCTGCCTAGTGTTAGTAGCAGAACTGTCAACTTCTAAACATATTTTTACTGTGTGATAGGAGGGGGTGGTGCCTTGGAGGGGCTTGTGATACACTTCTACCATCCATCACTCTCCCCCAAAAAAAGACAGTTTCTCAGACTGCTGCCGATGTCTAGGAGTGTTTTCACCAGTGGCGGCTCCCACAAACAAAAAGTGGTGAGGTGGGCGGAGGGAGTGCGGGGGGAGCGCAGGAAGGGGATTGCAGGGGGGAGGGGGTAGTTTAATAATATTTTCAAAAAAGAAAGACTTACCTAAAGCTGCCGGCCGCCGCCCACATCGCGCCTCAGTGTTCTTCCCGGTCGCATCACAGACCGGCTGTCCAATTCCAGCAATGCTCTCATGGTTTGAGAGCAGCAAAGGGATTGGCCTGAGCAGGCTGCTTTGACGGTCCGCTCAAGACAGGGAGTCTGTGCTATTTCTCCAACCCGGCTGTTCAATACAGCCAGATTGGAGAAACCTAAGTATGCATGTCTGTTTGGCCGTCCTGAGACTGCCGGCCAAACACACATGCGCACTTAGAAGTGCACAAACCAGTCCTCCTCCCCCCTCCCATTGCCCCGGCCCTGCCTCCCTACGCACGCTGGCTCAGCCAGCAGATGAAAAATAAAACGATGATAGCATATTGTTTTATTTTTCACCTGCTGGCTCAGAGCCAATGGAGTGATGCTCCTCTACCATTGCGGAGGGGCCGCCCCTGGTTTTCACACGCCATAATGGGCACTGGAAGTGCAGAGGCTCCGAAGAAGAGCTGGGAACCTAGTCTATGTAGAGTTTTCCAGCCCACCTTTTGGTCCACAGTGGGATTGGCTCCTCACCAGGAGACCATGTAAAGAGAGCCGATATTGTGTGACACAGTTGCACCGTTCAGTGGCAGCCGGTGACCTTTGAAATCGGGTGGAGGGAGGTGATACCACCCTCAAATTCCAGTGAGCCTGACTTCTTTTTTGAAGGGTTCAAGGGGGGTCATCCCCCCGAAAACACTTTTAAAAAACTAGGGGCAAATAGTGCATTTTAATGCACAATTTTCACTTAAAATTCCTGAAAAGCCATAGCTTTGAAAGAGCAGTCATTAAATATGCGAGTCCTTCCATGTTGTGCCAAACCACGAAAACGTGACCCTCCCTAGGAATTAACCCCATACTAAGGGCACACCAATGTGTCAAGAATGGCCTCCGTTGTGCAAGGGGCAGCCTTTAGTCACTGGTATCCCCATATGCGAGGCATAGTTAGTAAATTCCTCTATAGGCAAACAGCAGATTCCACTTCTTTCCCTAATCTTTGTTTTAATAACATTTGCTGAAATGACTTGTAATTCTGGACTCTTGCCAATCAAGGGCAGGCAGGGCCTTGTGAATTAAAACCGACTGGTGTCCTTGAGCATGATAAACGGCCGCTTTTATGATGGCATTTAATTAACTAATTGTGCCTTTACAGAACATGCATTTGACATATTATTCGAGCCTTTTTTATGAATGTACTGCAAACACTGATACATTGCATCCAACTGGTGCATATGAGCATCTCTTCGTGCCAAGAGGGATGCCAGGCCAAGATTAACAGCCTCTCTTTTTAACAGCTTTTACCGAAAGCTTTGATTGCGCTAAAAACAAACTCGAGGAAAACACTTTATGCCCCGAATGCTAAAGCATCGCCTCTTTCAAGTAAACTTGGCAAGTGAAGGAAGGAGGGGGCTTTGCCGTACCACAGTGTGATGTATTTTAACCCTACAAGGGACTTATAGGAAATTTGTTTATGGTTGGTTAAGAAGGATGCACAGATTTAAGGGCATGAGGTGTATAGAATTGTGCACATAAAACGGGTGCAGTAGAGTCACTGGAATTATGCGGCAAGGGAGGACCAAATCATGCAACTATGTGGCAAAAAAAGGTAAAATATGTGGCGTAATGCTGTATATTCTGTGGCAGTATTATTTCACTATTTTGTCATTGTAACCTGTTTCAGTACATTCACTCCTTTAGACTCAGTTTAAGACCTGAACACAACAATCAGCAACAGAAAGGGGACCATTTGTAAATGTTTTGCAGCGCATGGCACCACGTTTTTTGTTTTTGTCAGTAACTTTGATCTGTTTGAGCCAAAAATAAATTCTTGTTGAAACCTGAAAATTATGATGCAGATGGTGAATTATGTGGGATGTGCAGTAAATCCATAATTATGCTGCAGTGGCAGAATTGAATAATTCATTGTGGATATAATAAAGGCAGTGACAGAGCCTGGTTGTCCACATTGCCATGCCAATCTGCCCAAGGCCTGAGCTACAAACAGGAGCAATAACACAACTCACCAAACCATAGCAAGGGACTGGTTGAGCTGCTGCCCCCTCTGGTCAGAGATTTACAATTCCCTGGAGATGAGAATCCTATGTACTCTGTGGCAAGCTGCTGTCTTATCCAAACCAGCTACAGGCTACTTTTATTTTTTTCTAAATGAATGTGACAATTGGGTCACCACTGTAGAATTTTTCCGCAAATAATTTATCAGTCTATTATATTTACTCCCTCAACTGTGGATAACAATGACTTGTGGTTTAAAAGTCTGATGAGTTCCCATAGCAACAATGAATAGGATATCCGTGACCAACATATGCCGAGAAGGGCCAGATCAGTTCCAGATTTTCCATATAACCACGAGCTAAGGTAATGAGTGCCATTTGATTAATTGAAACTAAATTTATCTGAAGCAGAAATCCTGAAATTCTGGCATGGATCCAGCTCTCATGGACATAAATTGGACGTCCTTGATAATTTAGACCCACCCACACCCAGCAGAAAGACCCTCTTCACTCCTTTCTCCACGTGACCCACACACAATTTTATTCATCCTCCTGGACTTCAGAGATCGCTTAGTCTCTGATTCACACAGGATTCTGGACCTAAATTCCACTGAGGTGCACAAACATTCACTCTGCACATAAAAATTCCCAATTTTGATTTGCAGAATCAGAATTGGTGAAATTTGTCATGCACAAAGTGCATTTGCAAATACAGAAACTTCCTAAGTGTGGTGAAGCCACAGTTTCTAGATTTGCAAAATTAGGGTTAACATTCACAAATTCATAGTGTGTTTTTGTGTTTATTAACCAAAACATTACTGTTTTGGTTAATAAACCCCTTAAAAAGATTTTTTTTTAAAACAGTTTCAACATCACCCCTTTATTCGGGTATACTTCCTGTTGACCTTCAACCACATATTGTATTATCATGGGTCATTTTGTGAACCCTTCAGGTAGGTTTGTGTTCATTGCACTTTTTTATCTGTTTCTTTAACTAGTGGCTGTTCAGTCATGTATTGTGTGTGTTTCCTCTCTGCCACATTATTTTCATTCCTTTATACTGATCCATTTCATTGAGTGATTTGTATCCTTTCACTGCTCACATTTAGTTTTTCTTTTTTATTTACCACTCTATGAGAGTCCTTTTGTTTTCTATCTTTCTCTTTTGTATGCTGCTTCCCCTCAACTAGCCCCTCCCACGAATGTGTTGCTCACTAACCCTCACAGCTATTCTGTAAAGGCACAGAAACAGGGACATTTTTGCAGGAGTATGACTGAAGAGCAGACTTTAAGAGTTGTTTTTTTTTCTCCTGCAGTCCACATATCGCATGAAAAAACACACGTTTTTGCAAAAAAAGCTTTTATGGCGCTGGGGGAAAGGGTATCCATTGTACACAGGCATCTGGTGCAGAAGGTGTACGTAGCATGATCATTATCCTGGAGGCCCATACATATATACCCTAAGCTGCTACAGAGGATCAAATGGCTGAATCCTGTGAAAAGTAATTTATGCCTTGGCAGGCATTTTCCTTTACATTCTGACACTTCTTTATTATTTTTAAATTCTGTTTGGAATTTCCTGAGTGAAAAGTATTTGAAAATAAACCATGCCATTTATAAAGATTAAAAACATTGCATTCAGTGTACTGCTTTGAAATACCGTAAGATATGTTCGCTGTTCCTCTAGTATTTTGATTTTTTTTTTCCTTATCCTTTTTCTTAAACAATACTTTACAGACAAACATTAGCAAAGCCAACAGCTAGGCACAGGCATTATAAAGGAGAGACCTATTAGTTTTGTCAATGTGTGTTAATTTCAAAGGGGTGCCTTGCTCACAGCGGAAACATTATGTCTTGTAACCAGAGCTTTCTATAAGACCATACTACCTTTCTGTTTAGTTTTTTGCCTCCTTATTGTCAAATTAGGTCACTGCAACTTTTCTTTTTGATATAAAGTTTGGCTTCAAGCACTAGGCTGGAGGAAGGCTGACTCACTCCGCAGGGTAGATACAATCCCTGAATCTGCAATCTTCCCTTGTCCTTTTTGTGGGCACAACCGCTCTTGGGTGGTGTATAGTTCGCCCTACACTTTCGCACTCTTTCGGCGGTTGATTGTGTTATATAGTCTCCTTGTGATTTTGCTTTTCTTAAGGGCCAAATTTTGTGGGTTTATGTGTGGGTGATTACTGTTTTCAGTCTGTCCACTAATGTGATGTGTGGTACGTTTCGGGGATGGTATTTTACTGTTTCTGCGCCTGCTTTTTGCTGGGTGTACAGTTGGTCTCTGATACCAAGTGGAGTGATTTACAGATCAGGGGCCACACTACACAAAGTTTACCGGGGCGCAACAGGCGTTTGCGCCTGCTATGCGCGCCCCGGGGCACTTTGGTATTACAGAAGGGGCCGCAGATGCTTGGGCGACCCCTTCTGCAATACCAATAGCGCTGGTGCCCATAAAGCGCCAGCGCTATCTTCAGGGGGCATTCCCTCATTTGCATGGGGGTGTGCCCCATGCAAATGAGGGAATTCCTTTACCTCTGTGCCCCCTCGGTATTACAAACGTGGGCGCAAAGACAAAGAAGCTCTCAGGAAGCACACTGACAGTGCATCACATAAAAGGTGGTGCTCTGCCAGTGCTCCCACTGAGAGCAGCCCTCTGGAGGGGGAAAGGGGGTCCTATGGACCCAAACACATCTCCTTTCAGGCGGGTGCAGTCACTGACTGCATCTACCTGCAAGCGGATCTCTAATCCCCTTTGAAAGTGCAGGCGGGTTGCCGCCTGCACAGTGAAACACGTAGCGGCTGCTTCAAAGCCTCTCCGTATTTTACTCGAATGCGCTGCCCTGGGGGCCAGCGCAAGTTTGCGGATGCCCTGGGGGCAGCGCATTCACCATAATACAGTACATATTCCTTCATTGCGCTGACCACACCTTTTAGGGTTGAAGCAATTTTTATTGTTTTAAGAGAATATACAGGTCTTTTACCTACATCCAATGGCCAGCGAAGAGAGGGGGTGGAGGAAGGGTAGAGAGGGGATAACAGTACATTTTAACTGAAGATATAAAAAAATTCAATGAACAAGACCATGTCCGTGTGCAATGAAGATAAGTGCCTAAGCTGTCCCGGAGCCCACTATGTAACGATTGAAGCATCTGGTTGTGCACTTGCCGTGAGGCGCAGAGTGCGCAAATATATGGGGCAGGTGAGTTCCCGAAAGGTGTTAGATAAGTTTTTTAGGCAGGGGCCCCATGTCTTCTCGAACTTATGTGGGGATTGGCTTGCTATTGCTGTTAGCTTTTCCATACTTAGCAGGTCCCAAAGTTTGTGTGTCCATTCTAGGTGTTTGGGAGTGGTGTCAGTTCCCCATTTTGAAAGCAGGACCTGCTTCGCTGCGCATAGGGCCAATGTGATAGCCCTCCCCTTAGGAGAGCATAGTGGGTATGTGAGTGCATTAGGAAGCCCTACTAAGATGTAGCTGGGGAAGCAGGGTAGCTCGGTGTCAAACATTTGATCAACGTCTGCCAGCACTTCTGACCAATAACTGTGTAGTTTGGGGCAATGCCACAGCAGGTGAGTTAGTGTACCGCCACCTCTCAGAATCTGGGAGTCCGAAATTCTGTTGAAGTCTAGGAAAGTCGAGCAATCCCCCTTCATCAAAAAGATCCCCGATGCATTTGCAATTGGCCTCTTGCCACCAGGAGTATGCTGATTCATGCATTGCTGGTGGAAAGTCTGCATTTCCCATAATTGGTGTAAGGGGGGAGATTGGGTGGAGAGACCTCCAGAGACACTCAATCTGTCCCAGGCCCCAACCATGGCCCTGACCACTGGAGAGATGTACACTCCTGGAGGACGATTCTTACGCAGGAGCCGAGGTATTTTCCAAATGTGGATGCCAGCTACCGCCTGGTCCAGGAAGCACCAGTGTGTCTCCGTGAGAGGCTGCTGCCAGTCCGATAGGAATCTTAACTGCGCTGCTTGGTAATAACGCACTAGGTGGGGTATACACAGCCCACCCTTAGCTATCAATAGATATGGCGCTCCTTTGCCATCCTGGCTTTCTTGCGCCCCAGATAAAGGACACTAGCGTAGATTGTAGTTTCTTCATCACGGAAGGGGGTGGTTGTAGCAGAACCGCTTGCATTAGATATAAAATCTTGGGCAGGAGGGACATTTTCACGGCCGCTATTCGTCCCAACCAGGAGTTGGGTCCCCCGTGCCAAGACTGGATAAGTGCGTGCACCGTGGACAGTAGTAAAGAGTGGTTGTGCGACAGTGACCTATCTATAGTGGAGAATAGATGAATACTTAAATATGAGATACCCTGTGTGGCCTATGTAAAAGGAAACATTTTAGCCCTGCTCATCTCGCGGAATAGTGAGGTTGAGGGCCTGAGATTTGGTGGCATTCATCTTGAACCCCAATGCCTCCTCGAATGCTGCAAGCTCTTCCAACAATGGGGGCAGCGACTGGCATGGTCTAGTGACAGCGAGCAGCACATCATCTGCATATAGCGCTATCTTGTGGGCCTGTCTACCCATCCACACACCCTCAATGAGGGCTCCGTGTAGAGTGCGAACAGGAGTGGTGAAAGATGGCACTCCTGCCGCATGCCCTTTGAGATTTGTAACATGGGGGATAGTGCGCCGTTGACGCGGACTAGGGCTTTTGGTTCTGCATAGCTGGCCCAAACCCATTGGCGAAAACGGGGGCCCAGACCCACGGCCTCCAGCACCGTCTGCAGGAAAGGCCAATGCACCCGGTCGAATGCCTTCTTAGCCTCTATTGATAAAAGCAGTGTGGGTTTCTGCAAGCGGTTAGTTTTGTCGATTAGATTAAATAGTCGATTTGTGTTGTCCCCGCATGTGCGGCCAGGAATGAAACCTGATTGGTCTGGATCCACCAGGCCTGGGCACGTACCTTCCCAACCTGTTGGCGAGAATCCCAGTAAATATTTTAGCGTCTACGTTGAGCAAGGATATGGGTCGGTAGGAAGCGCATTGCTGCGGGTCTTTCCCCGGTTTTGGTAGAACCGTTATTATGGCTGTTTTCATGGTCTCCGTGAGGGTACCCGTGGAGCGAAAGGAGTTATATAGCCGGGCCAAAATAGGGGACAGCTGCTCCGCAAACGTTTTATAAAAAGCAGCCGTAAATCCATCCTACCCAGGTGCCTTGTCCACTTGGAGCCTCCCTATTGCCTCAAGGACTTCCTGTGAAGGTATATCTGACTCTAGAGGTGCAGCTACAAGCTCCATCAATTTCGTTGGGGGGCCTGCTCCATATACAAGGTACAGTGCGAGGGTTGTAGAGGCTCTGCCTTGTATAGTTGAGCATAAAATTGACCAAATTCTGTGGTAGCGGCTCGTGGCGATGCTACGGGCTCACTGTTCACAAATCGGGCCGAACATAGCCTGTGTTCTCTTCGCTGTTCCCACCGAACGTGGTGGTGAACGCTGACAATTTTGAGTATTTGGTATAAACCAGAGGTCTGCTACACTAGAGACCGTTCCCTAGACTATCCAGTCCTTGGGGATCCAAGGACTGCGTTTCTTGTTCGGCTAATCTACATATGTGAGAGAGACTTTTCCTGACTTCCTCACCTAGAAAGATTGACGAGCCTTGAAAAAGTCGTCATTACTGTCGGCTGTGTTGTTCATCCATTGACCTGCATGTCAACAAATTCTGGATTTGAATACCTGAAAATTAAAGTTGGGTCTGTAAGATTGGCAGATCGAAATTACTATGCTTGTGTAGTGCTCTGGATTGTTTGTTATTTGCTTATATTCAAAGGTCTTCTTTTTCATATATTTATATACACTATTGAGGTGGCATAGTGTTGATCCATTTGAGCACACCTTACTTTTTGTATCTTATGTACTTACCTCAGATTTAGACAGATGTGCTAGCAGTTTGCTATTACCACTGCCATCATCACTTTCTTTTTTATATAAAGGGTGATGTTCACGTTAAGTTAGCCATAGGTAATGTAGGCCTCAGTTCAAGTAACTCATGTTAAACGAAAAGTTATGTATTTGCTTTGTATTTTTCCTTTCTCTTGGTGCAGTAGTTTACATGAATTAGAATGTTACAAAATGTTTTAGTTTCTATGAGAAATATTTATGCATTTGGTTTCGGTGTTATTGTTTATTGTGTATATGTTTCATAGACAGTGAATAATCCACATCTGCGATGAGTTCAGGCCGACTGTGATGTACATCCTGCACCAAGATATCTCTTGAATGCTTCGCAGCAGAAAATGTCCATTGTGCGATGTCTGGCAAGAAAATTGAAAAAGTTTTATCATGAAATGTTAAAAGTTTGATTGGTTCTCTTCATGGCAACTGTAGGAAGCTGTTCCTCACTTGTAAATGATTATGTGATTTAATTGTGATTTACTTAGCTAGTTAAATTCAGATGCCCCTTTCCATTCTCTTGAGGTCGGAACCCTGATTTTTCTCCTGCTCAAAGAGTTAGACTGCTGAGAAAATCTTTTCTGACTTACTTGACTGAATTTTTAATTGATTTTGCTTTTCAGAGGCTTTACTTGCTGACACCTTCTACTTGACTTACCATAAAACTTTTCCTGATTTTCTTTACCTTAGTATATTAGAGAATCTTCAGTTAATTGGAAATAAAATTTGCTCAATTTACTCTATGACAATTCTTAGCATTTTGATTTGTATTTGCTAATTTTGAATTCACTTGAATTATAAAAGGGAGATATTCATATACTGACCATTTATCTTTGATAACCTTAAATGATTTGAGTTTGTAACTTTTCAAATCTGATAATAAACCTTCTACTACTCTCTGTCATCCTTTTGTGGCCTAATGTGCTACACTGTCATTGATGTATTGTTGCTGTTAAACGTTAGCCTAGAACTAAAGATCCATCTTCTCGAGTGCAGCTTGTACTTGAATATGCATTAACGTTCTGCACAATGCAAATCCCATCCCACTTCAACAAAATTCTGGTAGCAGAGGATGGTATCTCATTGAGAATTACGGAGCTAGAATTTAACTCGGAGTCAGTCAGAAACTACCCCAGCCCAATCTGCATCCCCAAGGTTCTATGGTCCAGTTCCGGCATTCCTGATGTGGTTGCAGGGATTTGTCTAGTTCTAGGAACTAGAACACTATAGGTTTAGAGGGGACATGTGGGTCAGAAAGAAGAGGAGAGGAGTTGGCCTAATGGCTAGGGCGATCAACTTCGAATCTGGGGAACCGGGTTCAAGTCTCGGCAATGACGCTGAACATCCTGTGATTCTGGGCAAATCACTTAATCTCCCGTGCCTAACAAAAATGAATGTGTCCTCATGTGACGCAACTGGTGCTATGTAAAGTGCTCTGATACCCGATACCTTCGGGTCAAGTTCGCGCTATATAAAACTCCGTTAAAAAAAAAAGAAATTATTTGAAACCATGAAGGTGGAATTTTCGCTCCAGAATTTCCAACACTATAATTATCTATATAACTGAGGCACACCCTGCAATGGTATAAAGATAAGTAGATAGCCCCCCAGGATAGTTCTCTACTTAAATAAACAGACGGTGTTCTCATCTCTACTACTGACTAAAGCAACATAAAAAACATTGGGGCATATTAGCAAGGAATAGCGATATTTATCGCTAACCGCGCTTAGCGCGACTTTGGTTAACGCCGCCTATCGCTGGAAAATATCGCTGAGATAACACCCTATTAACAAGGTTTATCTCCATAGCGATAAAATTTCCAGCGATAGTGGCAAAATGTGAGAATATCGCTGGAAAAGCAGCGATATTCTTGCATTATCGCTAAGGTGGATTCAGCATTAGAATCCACCTCCTATACTTAAAACAGGTAAGTCATCCTCACTAGCAGGAGATAAAATATAGCGATAAACGCGCTTAGCGCGAATTATTTTATCGCTTCGCCTGCCTTGCTAATAGGGGGTAGTGGAGTTAGCGACTGTTTCCAGTCGCTTTTAGTAGGGAACGCCTTCCTTGCATGTCATTAGCGATAATTATCGCTGACATGCAAGGCGATGTGAATCCCGGCCGCTAACGCCTAAAAGCTGTCGCTAACGCCAGTTAGAGACAGCTTGCTAATAGGGCGATATAAATATTGCTGCTTTAGCGGCAAAAAGTGCCGCTAAAGCGGCGATAAAGCCCTTGATAATATGCCCCATTATTCTATAACACCACAGATATGCTAGGGAGCTTGAGAAACAGATGTGAAAGGATGCTGGTGCACTGGAAGATGTGGATTGGGAAGAAGCACGTAAACATCCCTTGGAGGTAGCAATACAAGATGTGCTCAAACATGTTTTTTTTTTTACTGAGTTTTATATAGCGCGAACTTGAACCGAAGGTATCGGGTATCAGAGAGCACTTTACATGAGCACCCATTCATTTTTGTTAGGCGTGGGAAGATTAAGTGATTTGCCCAGAATCACAGGATGTTGCCGTCCTTGCCGAGATCGAACCCGGTTCCCCAGATTTGAAGTCGACCGACCTAGCCATTAGGCCAACTCCTCTCCTCAAACTACCTGTTTAATTAAAAATCCTGCATCATCTCTTATTTACGCGCACACAACTTAGGGGCATATTAGCAAGACCCACGTTAAAATTATCGCCGTTTTAGCGGCAGGAAACTGCCGCTAAAACGGCGATAATGGGCTTGCTAATATGCGTAATGGAATTCCACAGAAGCCCAGGTTAGATGTCCTGCACATCTAACCTGGGCTTCTATTGGAATTCTATAACGCATATTAGCAAGCCCATTATCGCCGTTTTAGCGGCAGTTTCCTGCCGCTAAAACGGCGATAATTTTATCGCCGGTCTTGCTAATATGCCCCTTAATTTTTTGCTACGATTACACTGGGTGACTGTCCATGCTGATGTGGGTGTGAAGGAACCTTCCTGCATGCATTATAGGACTAACCTCAGGTTAGGCATTTTGAAATAGAGTTGGGGAATACCTATCCAAGGCGACTGAGAATTCAGTGGATCTGGTGGCATGACTGCCATTGCTGGGATCTGGGGCGATGACGTCCCACCAAATCTGGGGAACAAATTTATGAAACTGGGCCGGTAGTAGCGAGAAACAACATTGTGTGGCTATAGGGCGCACAAGTAGTGCCAGAATTTGATTCTTGGTTTGAAAACATGGAGTGGTCAATGAAGGTCGAAAAGGTCGTTTAGAAAGGCAGAGATGCCTGAGGAAATTTGCAAAGATGTAGGAATGATGAGAAGAAAGGCAGGGACGGTAGAAGAAAGAATAATAAAGTTGCCGCATCACCTTAACAATATGTGTCCCAGAAATCGAGTGGGATGAGGGAGGAAGTACAAGATGCAAGAGGATGGGAAGCACCCTCTTCATAGGGGACTATGGGGTGGATGATGCTGATGGCAACATGGTTTCTGATATGTCTGAAATGGTGGCTCAGCGAAAACACTAACACATCTACTGTTAAATGTTGTTTTTTGCCAGTTTTGGGGAAATTAATCAAATCAGTTAAACAAAGAAAACGACATGCCTAGGAGTTTCCAACGAGAATTAACTGGTGCTCATGTAAAGCGCTCTGATACCTTCGGGTCTAGTTTGCGCTATATAAAACTGCAAAAAAAGATGCAATGGGTGCAGGCAGGAACGGTAAAATAATAATGGCCAAAATAAGTATTTTTGCCAGCAGCACTGTCTGCCTGCCCTAGTAGTCCCGAGTAAAGGGTCTAGATGTACAGGTCCCAGCTTCAATGTGGCATTGTGCTGGCACCGGTGGTGGCACAATAAGGCAACTATACAACAGTGAATTTGTGTTACTCTAACACTGATTAGAGTGTTATTCAAAAGCCTTGTCTAATTCAGAATTACCACAAATACTCCCCAATGCACCACATGGCTATATGCATTGTTCCAGGAAATATGGATTATTTGTATAGTGATATATTGTTTATAAAAGAAAAAAAAATCAAATCACCTGAAGTTTATCAGCACTTTTGTTTGTTTTTTAGGTGTTACCTTTGTATCCTTTGTAACCTTAACTTTCATTTGTGACTTTTTTAAATTTAATACATATATATTGCCTTGTATTACACATACATACCACTTGCTTCAGGATTCGTTGCTCTGTAGTTAACAAGTGCCGCATAGTTAGCTAGGTGATACCTAGTTTGTTAGTCTAAGAAAGATGAAAAGCTGATCTGCCCTGCTGGGATTCAAACCGTGTGCTGGAGAGGAGATTGCATAGAAATCCCGGCAGATGGTGCAGGATTGGACATATACCTACCCGGAAGTATAAACTTACGCCAACACATAAACCCATGCTTATCACCTGCACTGACATCCCATGTAGTTGAATGCTTTCTGTTAAAATATAACTTGACTGTCGGGTCACAAGGTTGGTTTCTGTAAGGCAGGCTCAGCCTTCGATCCTTCTGAGGCAGGTAAACTAAGGCCCATTAAACTACATATTAGTAGCACCTGCTATTTCCAGGACTTAGAAAAGTCAGGAACGCTGTATGAAGTGTTAAATAAAACGACACATATTCATTTTTATACAGATGTCAAAATCCAACATTCCCTTCCATCGTTTTCAAGTAAAATAATGTTCCAAGTTCTGGAAGGTCTTGAAGCACTAGGAAATGAAATAAACCACCACTATGTCTTATGTTCTAATTTTATAATACTTGAATCTACTTTTTGTGATGGCGAACTCATTGCCAGATAGATATTTTTCAGTGCTTTAAATGGGCCGGAACTGTCCTGTACTCAGTACCTGCATTTCTTTAACTTGAAAGGGAGAGTATTTGCATTTCTCAGCACTGCTGCAATACATTTAATGGGAGAGTACCGGCACTTCCCAGGAGCAAACAGGTACAGTAAACAGTCAGTGCCTGCACTTCTATATTTCCATTTAAAGCACTGGGTATTTCCCTGTTGCTTTCTCTGTCATATAATGACATGCTGGTGGGGCTAGCACTCTGTCTTTTGTCGCAGCTGCGCTTGACACCTCTGCTGTTTTTTTTGGGGAGGGGGGTTGGTTAATGTGAAAACAGCAACCTCCACAGATGTTTTTACATACATCAACGCGCATATATCATTGTATGTTTGCACACGGGGAAACAATAAGGCACGCATCGACTGGGCTGAAATTGGAAAATTAAATGCATTAAGCAAACAGAGCACATGTAGCTGTAAATGTTCTTAAGACTATCAGAACAGTCAGATGCTTTGCTGAGTAAAGCAGTCTCCAGCCCCGGCAGTGCTTAATTTGTAAAAAACGTAAGTGCCAGGGCTCTCGTCAGGAGGCCACTGCAGCTTGCGCCACACATTGCCCCTGCCATGCTGCCAGTGATAGTAACAACAAAACTACTAACCATCACACTACTACAAGTGTGATAATTCAGACTATTACCAGCCCCCAAAGCTATATTATTGGCTTGGACGGCAGGTAATAGTAATTTTTAATGTATATTGAATTAATAATTAACTGTTAACACACCTAGTGACAGCCTGTCACAACCGTCGGTGTTGACAATTAAGTGCCGGTGCCGAGCACTGGGAACCACAGGCTCAAATTAAGCACTGGTCCCAGGCCAGTCAGCCATGGTAACTGACGGGGAGGGGGAAGGTGGCTAAAGCCCTTTTAGCCCACTGGGCGTTGCGCCTCCACTGCAGAGGTCTGTGTGTGTTACAAGAGAATCCTCTTGGTGCAGTGGAGAATAGTGGTTTGTGTACGTTCAATGCTACAAGGTCTCAGTCTGTGACAGAAAGAACTGTGAAAATGTGCGTTATTGTTTAAAGCTTGCGTTACACACAGTATAAGATAGACTGCTACAAAATGAGCAAAAAGGTTTAGGATAAAAAAGTGCTTCCAAAATATAGGTTTTATTAATACCCAGACTGTACGTGGTGCAACTCCTTTGCAATACCACTCAAAAGAAACAATCTTTGTCATTTGAAAGCTTCAAGTGATTCCATTAAAGCCAATTTCGGCTTCCAAACACCCTTTACATTTGCAAACTGACCAGTTGCGCGTTGTGCACATTTGCATTTCTTTCAGGCAAGCAGGCACCCTAGCAATAAGGCTTGTTTAGCTGTCTGCCCCTCCCTCGGTTTCACAGCACAGGAGTCGCCCCTCCTTTCACTTCAGCTGAAGCATTTCAATGGTTGGAATTAACTGTCCTGGGATGGTTGCCTTTTCACAAAAAGTAGGGGAACTGTTTTTCTTAAATTAAAAAAGTATAGGCACATCCCACCCCTCAGAGCTTGAGAGTCTGGTGCAATAGAAGAATCTACTGGTTAAATGTCCTCAACACAAGGCATATATTGTGGAGAAATCCACTGATGGAATCTTCTTCCTATTGGAAAGAGCGCTTGGGTTTCTCCTGTGGTAATAGTAATAACTGGGTGTCTGATGTACAAGTGTTATTTTCACAAAAAGTGATTGCAAATTACTCACCATTTTCTTGTTAATGCAATTTGTTTATGCAAAGTGACCTATGTACATATAGGTCGGTTTACAAAACACCAAATTGCAGAATGACCTTCTTAATTATTATTAATTAGGGCGGTTGACATTTGTGACACCCCTGTGACTGGCTGCAATCACAGAAATGGCAGCCTGAAAAGGAATAGCAGGCCACCATCCCTGTGATTGCTTTCCAACATGGAAAAAAAAAGTTTTTGTTTTCTAAAGCAGCCCAAAATCCTTAAAGGAACCCAAGCTGCTTTAAAAAAATTTGTTTTCTGTTTTAGAAAACTTCAGTGAGAGCAGGCAGTGGTCCCCTGGATTATTACCTACTCCCCCTGGCGCTGCCATAGCGATTTCCAAAGGAGAAAGGGGCCAAAGGGGACCACTTCTACTTTGCAAATAAGCTGTCACTGCAGCCCTGAAGTCAGAAACAGATCATTGGTTTGCTACCAGATTTACAGTTGAGTACCATTGATACATGCCTCACTGACTTGTAATCACACTCCCCTTCCAAAATGCACTTTGGTTTGGGTTTCTAAACCTATTTTGCAATTCAAGAAAGTTTTTCTAAATCACAAAATGGGATTAGTACATCTGAATAAAGAAATTTAGCAGTCGCAAGTCATGTAATTCAGCATATGCGACCGCTAAATCATGCACACCAGGCCCTTCATTTTTATATAGGGCACCATACAGCAGTGCTGCAGTTTATATGCCTTTCGAATAACAGTTGTGCAACTACCCCAATGAATGATGCTCCTATCATTAAATGTGAGATACTGAAAGGCTAATTTGGCCTTGCCAGTATTCAAACTCATGACCTGCTGATCACGCGTGGCTCCAGATTTATAAAGTTGTCTCGGAACACAGCAGAGCAACCAAAGTTGCTGCACTGCACTGCCGTGTGCTGCACTCTGTGAGAGGGAAACAGCAGGACAGTGCAGTTTCTGCTCAGATATGGCACTGTCCTGCTCTTGCGCTAGCGCTGGCACATAATCAGGCTGCCTAGCCTCACGCACACACCTTTGCACCATAGTGCAAAGTTGTCGGCATCATGTCTAGCACTGGTTTCGTACTTGAAGGGTGCACTTTCTGGACAAAATACTATGCCTAGACAAACTTTAAAACTTTTCTCACTTTGGACATGTGCTGTACTGTGCAGCACACATGTAAAGTTGAAAAAGTTTAGAGAAATAAAACATTTCCCCTTTTATGCCTTTCTCAAAGATGAGTTATTTTCTGTGCAAATACCTGTCTACTATTGCTAGTAGATATGATTTTGTGCCAAAAAACTATGGATGTTGCCAGGAAATGGCCATGTACTCCTTAATGCAAACTAATACAAAGCAGCACAAAGCTTTTTGCATTACTTTCAGGCACCTTTCCAGCACAAAGCACGTGTTGCCCTGGAAAGTAAATTCCAAATAAACATTTTACGTTGGTTTGCATCACATTTGTTAGCAATGTGCGCTTACCTTGCTGAGCCAGCTTGCTGCCCTCCTGTCACATCTCTACACATACAGTGAGGTTTAAACTTCACTACAGTCCCAAGACTTCATGTACAAAGTCAGTGAATACATATAACAAAATTGGGGTGTAAAAGCAGAAATGTTGGCTTCCCAATGTGCCCTACAGAGCCTGAGTCTCATGGAAAAAGAAAGAGAAGCATTGTATGCAGTTGCAGATGTGAATAGGGTGGGGTGAATGACAATAGATCTGAATATGAGGGTGCTAGTATAACAGACCTTTGTCGAATAGTTGTGTGGTGATTTCCAGAACTGTATCTTAGCTCATGTGACAAGAGATCATTAACATGCCCAAAATTTAATCTGGTTGACATGTTATTTAATTTGGAATAACTGCAGTAACTTGACAGAGTCAACAGATGGCAGTAGACTTCTTAGTATTTGATTCCATGATCAGGACTATAAGAGTAAACCTCGAATAAGAGAGGGTGATGTTTTATCATTGAACCAAATGGCCTGGGATGGGAGTGTGGGGTGGGGCTACCTGAGGCAGCCAAGACAGCGATGCCCTGCCCCAGGCGGGTGAACCTATATGGAGGCAGGGAGGCAGGTGTAAATCCCTGCTGGAGACCAAGATAGGAGTGTATCTGGACACACCCTAATGGTTTTCTGCTCATTTTGTACTGTCTCTAGGGCGTGGTAAAACCCTTAAGGGACGGTGCATGCATCTGGGCAATAAGGCTGGGACTGGGCTGTGTATCACATGGTGATAAACACAGTGATAATGATGTGTTCTTACACTAGAGGTTCTGGAGAAGAAAATGATGAATTAAGGCCGCTGCTCTAGAAATGAAGATATGATGATAAAGTGAGAAATGGATTTCTTATGTGCTTGCATTTTATGTGGAAATACACCTACGAATCTGTTCTAGGACACAGTGTCCTTGCACTGCTGTAAAAGAGGCTCAGGTCATCAGCTGATGCTGCAGTTATTTTTGGAGAAACTGTTACCCTGTGTTTGTACTCCTGCAGTAGAGAAACCAGGTAAGTACAAGCAGATTCAATGAAGCGGCTTGAGGCCTGAATTACAGGTAGGAGCTATATCCAGGAAACTCTGGGGCCGAATCCGATTCGGGCCGGAAAACGTACCGACCGACTCGGTGCAGGATTTTAGTCCGACCGACTCGGACCGGCGCCGTACGACCCGGGAAGTACGATGAAATGCATGTGAAACCCGACCGACTCGGACGGAATACAAAACGAACGACCGAGCTGGACGGAAACAAGCCATCCGGCCGGAAAATCACTCGAAACGAACCGACCGACACGCTCCCGGATTGAACCCGAACGAAACGTACCCGCGAACACCGACCCGCGTAGTACGATGCTGTGCGTGCAAAACACGACCGACTCGCACGGAGCTCAAGCCGTACGACCGACACGCATACAAAACCCAGCCGAAGCAACCCAATACTCCGCGACCGACTCGTACGCCGCATATGAAATATAGCTGATACACAGCGGGAACGAGTCGGACAACATCGCACCACACAACAGCAGCATCCGACCCGGACACAAGAACGACACCTACATGCACCAAAAGCACCAAGGAAAAAAAGTTTTAAAAACAGGGCCAAACAAGCAACCACTAAGCCAATAAATACTGGGGGGGGGAAATGGAACAAGGACACACCTCCAACTCCACCTACATAAAGGCCACAAATCCCTACCATGATCCTTTGCAAATTCCACTGACCTGCCAGCAAACAACACCATCACACAGCAACCACAGACACACTCACAGCTCATACATCACACAAGCCACACACCATTACCCCACCTACAAATCGCACCCTCACACACACCCAGCTAAACCTACACTCACACACGCCCACTTGCACACACACACACACATCAATCACCACCACCACCATGCCCCTAAAGAAGAATCCAAAGTTCCTAGATAGTGAATTGGAAGTCATGGTAGATGAGATCCTCAGGGTAGAGCCACAGTTGTTTGGTACATTGGTACAACAGACCCCCATGTCGCAGAAAACCAAGATGTGGGCGAGGATTGTCGACAGGGTGAACGCACAATCACCATGTTTGCGCACAAAGGAAGACATCCAGAACAGGTGGTATGATGTGCGCAGGAGGGTCTGGGACCTACTTAAAAAGGATTACCTCCTCAGCCAGCACACCGGCAGTGGCCCTCCTGCAAAACCAGTATACCTCAGGCCCTGGGAGGAGAAGGTGCGGGCCATCCTACCACCAGTGAGCGTATACGGACTAACAGACATCCCAGAGCCTGGTGAGTACACAACTAATATACACAATATGGTGTGACAATACACACACAGCACTCTCAAAGGGATAGGCAAACCATGCACCCTTAGCAAATCCACACCAACCATAACATAATCATCCCAAGATGTGAATGCTAGTCAGACAAACACAATACCTGCCATCTCATAGTGATATGTAACTGTGTCATGACATGTACAAACCTAACAACAAATAGAGCAAGGCAGTAGCACAAATATAAACAACAAACACTGTCAGACATTTTGCCACCACTAGAACACCACCTCACAGGGAAGCTGACTGAAAGGAAGGAATTGTGTGTATGCTGGTCAAGTCAGTGTAGCCAATAGCATGATGGGAGTTGGAGTCATACATATTGCTCAGCCTCACAATTGGCACATCAACACCACCCTGAACCATGCTCACATCACAGGGAGTGGAAAAGGACTCACAAGATGGCTGACACTGGGTACTGCTGGGGGAAGCACAAGGCCCTGCTGGGAACTGTGCAACAACCAACAGCAGGACACCACTGACTGACATCCTGAAAGACAACTTGCACTCCCTGCAATGGAAGCACGTTCCATGGTGGGATATCTGGCTGGGTGGGAAGGAGGACTCACAGCTCTGACCATAGTTACAAGCACTTCTCCTCACACACACTCTCAACACTAACTCCACATAACCCACCTGGGAGAATGCAATGCCTCACATTCTAACTGAAGATCCCACAAAGAACCACGACCCTGGGTCATGCTGTGTGAAGCACAGGGACACTCTTGGGACTTGTAGCCAAACAACCGCAAGGAGAACACTCACAGCCATCCTGTCAGCACAGGCACCCCACCCCACAGGGAAGCAGAGTCAAAAGGAAGGATGGGCATGCTGGGAAGGGGGGTGGAGGCAATAGCATGATGGGAGTGGTAGTCACAGATCAACATCCCCCACCCACATGGCCCAGCAAGCTACCACTGAAGCATGCACACCTCACAGGGAGTGAAAAGCCACTTCAAAGATGTCTGACACTGGCCTCAGCTGTGGGGAGCGCAAGGCCCTGCTGGGAAATGGGCACAAACAAACAACACGACCACATTGTCAGCCATCTTGCCATTGCTGTCACACTCACACACACTGAAGTCCACTCAAAAGGAAGGAAGGATGGGCATTCTGGGAAGGGGGTGGAGGCAATAGCATGATGGGAGTGGTAGTCACAGCTCAACATCCCCCACCCACATGGCCCAGCAAGCTACCACTGAAGCATGCACACCTCACAGGGAGTGAAAAGCCACTTCAAAGATGTCTGACACTGGCCTCAGCTGTGGGGAGCACAAGGCCCTGCTGGGAACTGGGCACAAACAAACAACACAACCACATTGTCAGCCATCTTGCCATTGCTGTCACACTCACACACACTGAAGTCCACTCAAAAGGAAGGAAGGATGGGCATGCTGGGAAGGGGGGTGGAGGCAATAGCATGATGGGAGTGGTAGTCACAGATATTGGTCAACCTCACAATTGCCCCATCAACACCACCCTGAACCATGCACACATCACAGGGAGTGGAAAAGGACTCACAAGATGGCTGACACTGGGAACTGCTGTGGGGAGCACAAGGCCCTGCTGGGAACTGTGCAACAACCAACAGCAGGACACCACTGACTGACATCCTGAAAGACAACTTGCAATCCCTGCAATGGAAGCACGTTCCATGGTGGGATATCTGGCTGGGTGGGAAGGAGGACTCACAGCTCTGACCATAGTTACAAGCACTTCTCCTCACACACCCCCTCAACACTAACTCCACATAACCCACCTGGGAGAATGCAATGCCACACATTCTAACTGAAGATCCCACAAAGAACCACCACCCTGGGTCATGCTGTGTGAAGCACAGGGACACTCTTGGGACTTGTAGCCAAACAACCGCAAGGAGAACACTCACAGCCATCCTGTCAGCACAGGCACCCCACCCCACAGGGAAGCAGAGTCAAAAGGAAGGAATGATGGGCATGCTGGGAAGGGGGGTTGAGGCAATAGCATGAATGGAGTGGTAGTCACAGATATTGGTCAACCTCACAATTGCCCCATCAACACCACCCTGAACCATGCACACATCACAGGGAGTGTAAAAGGACTCACAAGATGACTGACACTGGGAACTGCTGTGGGGAGCACAAGGCCCTGCTGGGAACTGTGCAACAACCAACGGTAGGACACCACTGACTGACATCCTGAAAGACAACTTGCACTCCCTGCAATGGAAGCACCTTCCATGGTGGGATATCTGGGCTGGGGGGAGAAGGAGGCCCGGATGGCAACCAAATAGCACCAATGCTGGTCAGGCACACACCTCAACATTCACATTGACATGCCACAGGTTGGCAGGACAATGTGCTACACCAATATCACTCTCTGACTGTCACAATTTAGAAGAATGCTATGTCCAGGCCCGCATCCAGAGGTAGAGTCACAACTGTCAGGTGTTTGAACAATTGATGCCTGTAGAAACATACCATACAATCTGTGTCTCTCCCCAAAACAGGTGATGATGGGGACTCAGCAGCAGACCAGGAGGAGTCCCTGTCCCAGGCTCCGGGGGACACTGAGCTCACTGGTGTGGATCAGCCTCTGCACTCCTCGGATGGCGAAGAACTAGCTGGACCCTCCGGTGTCAGTCATCATGCAGCACCAGCAGGACCAACATCTGCACCCCCTGCACCCACCCCTCCAACAACTGCCAACACACAGGCCACCCCTGCCAACACGGACACACCAAGGTCCACAGGTGACAACAGCGCAGGGACCCAGGCCCAAACTGGAGCTGCTGACAATGAGCCCACGAACAACACCCAAGTGGGCACACGGTCACCTGTGCGTGCCACCGCAGGTCCCGCACGTGTCACCAGGGGTGGTGGGAGGGGTGATAGACACAGGTCGCTCTTTGCAGAGGGGTCGGGACTGCATGATGACCCACAACTGGCACGCATCGCGGATGCGTACCAGACTAGCACCGGAGAGGTCAGCCAGGTAGTGGGGATCCTCAAGGACATACAACCGCAGGAGGCTGCCCATCATGCCCGCTTGGACTCCCACATGGCCCGTGTCGAGACACACATGTCACGTGTCGAGACACACATGTCACATGTCGATACACACATGTCTGGCATAGAGTCCAAGTGGGACACATTGGAACAACTAACAGCGGTGCATAGGGACATACTGACATGCCTCCGCCAGATTAGCACCAACATGGCCTCACCTCCCTGGGGGCCCACAACATCTGCTGCTGAAACAACTGCAAATGCCACAGGGAGGGCGGAGGACTCTGGCGGAGAGTCCCCTGCACCGCCGCAGCCTGCACCTGAGGGTCCCCCCCCAAGAAGAGGGGCCGTCTGAGGAGGCCAAACTGAGAGGCCGATGGCCAGCTACATCCCCCAGGAAGCCAACACCTGTTCTGGAACTTTTCCTCTGTGTGCAAACTGCATGCCCTGTCGAAGCCAACCCAACTCGCCCACATGACATGGGGAGCACTAGTTGTCCAAATTCATCAGATGACTGTGGACTTTACTCTGGACATTTCAGCTACCAAGACTTCCAAATCACATGGGAACTTTGGATTCCAATTTCTATGTACAGCACCCACCATCCTGTGCACCATCCCCACACCTTTTGTAAATAAACTCACCAATACACCATATCTGCCTCTGTTGTCATTCCAACGTGCTCTCTGTCATGGAGATGTTGATCAGAAAAATTACACTGTGCATGCTAACTGCTACAGCAACTCCAACACCGTCATGTCAGTCATGGCGACGTGACACATATGAGGGAGACACACCACTAGGGCCACACAACACATACACACCAGGGCCATCAGACTCATCCCCTACACTGATGTTGCCAGGAAATACAGTGCAATGCACAGACACCACACCTATTCACAGTCTGTGTCAACTAGACTACAGGTGCAGTAAGCAAATGTCACTCAGATGTGTGACTACAGACAACGCACATCCCAAAGTGAGGCACAGGTTTATTACACATTTGCAACATGTTGTTTCCACTACAAATGCAAGCTAATCCCACCTGGCTGTGGCCACAAAGTCAAGCAATGCAGAAGATAGAAAGTCCAGGGGTGTGTGGCACATCACCTGTAGGTAAACAACTGCTGCCACCTTGGAAGTTGAATCATGGATTCGGGGGATCCAAGTAGATCAAACAACTCCGGCAGCACCCTGTGAAGGACAGACATGACACACAGTCAGAACCACTGAAGAACAGCACAGAACGGCAATACTCATGTCTAATACCTGTCACAAGATAACTACACAAAAGCAAGTTAGCAGGTCAACACTGTTGGGCAGTACAGACCACCTGCAAGGACACATTCCTGCACGCATCCAGTCAAGTAGCACATGGCCACACTCAAACAGCACCAGAGCACCACACACACATATCATGCAAATCAAAATCATTGACATCACAACCCTCTGGATACTCACATTCAGCTGAAGAAGTTGGTGATGAGCTGTGTGCGGACATCACCATCATCATCATCATCATCACTGGCATCGTGGCCCAGGCCAGGATCCTCCACAGGTGGCGGATGTTGGTCATCATCATCCAGGATGAGAGGCAACTCCTTCCGCACTGCCAGGTTGTGTAGCATGCAGCAGACGATGACAATCTTGCACACCTTTGCTGGGGCATATGGGAGGGCCCCTCCTGTCTTGTCCAGGCAGCGGAAGCGGCTCTTCAGGAGACCAAAGGTCCGCTCAATCACCCTCCTCGTCCGACCATGTGCCTCATTGTAGCGCATCTGGGCTGGTGTCACAGGGTTCCTGAGGGGTGTCAGCAACCACGGCATGTTGGGGTATCCCGAGTCACCTACAGACAGACAATTGCACATTAGCCGATTTGGAAAAGTGTGCGGAAAGCAACATAGCAGAACACACACAATGGTACAAAGTCAGTACACACCGACAAGCCAAGCACGCTGGTTCTGCATCTGTGCCATCATCCTCGGGATGCGACTACTCCTCATCACGTAGGCATTGTGTGCCGAACCGGGGAAACGCGCACACACATGTGTGATGGTCATATCTGCAAGACATACCACCAGAGCATTTATAGAATGGTAATGTTTACGGTTCCTGTATGCCTGCTCATGTGCCTGTGGTGGTACCAAAGCCACATGTGTCCCATCAATGGAGCCAATGACATGTGGCATCCTCTCCAGGGCATAGAAGTCACTCTTGACGTCAGTGAGTCGTTGACGTGGTGGGAAATAGATGTACTGGTTAAGGCATCTCAACATTGCCACCAAAACATCGCGTAGCACACGGCTGAACATAGTCTGTGACATACCACCAGTAGATGCCACAGTGTGTTGAAAGGTACCGGTGGCAAAGAAGTGTAGGGCTGCCATCACCTTCACCTTGGGGGTCAGCGCTGTAGGATACGGCCGGCCAGGCTGCAAATGTGGGTCAAACCGCACTGCCAAATCCTCAATCAGCTGCCTGGTGAAGCGGTACCGTCGGATGCTGTCACGTTCCACCATCGTTGCCAGGTCTGGGAATGGTCTATGGACAGCAGGAGCCCTGCAGTGCAGAGGTGAAGAATGCAAGATTGCCAGTCACCCCACATATGTTCCGTTCACCATACTCAATTTCACATTATACATCATTACCAAACACAAGTACTTGATGTGTGTCTCGTTCTGTTTGGACATATATGGCACCTACATGGACATCATCTAACATCTCTGTTCAACAAGTGTGGACAACAGGTCCCAGGGTGTGCAATGTGAAACCATTTGGATGTGTCACAGTACCCATTTACTGCTCTCACATTCCACACACATACCACAGTGACATGTCTGGACAGATGCGCCACAGGCATCACAACTCATTGACAGGTAGATTCCCAGGGACCCTGTCTTGCCACATGGACACTGGCATGACATGGCGTATCATGTACACGTCAGTAAAACAAACATGACACCCACAGGTGGTGGCCCCTGTGCCTCTGCAGGACAGACATGGACGTCTGTGACACACACACACAACATCTAAGTCCATGCACAAACAACGTGGATGTGGATACTGTCTCCCATTGTGCACATGGAGTCAGACATGTGAAACACAACATGCACACAGACTGCGGAGGGACTTGACTATTGTGGCATTGGGCCACCCTGTGACGTACATGCCTTCCCACGTGAGCCTGGGGGTATGTGACATGTCATACACATACACAACCTGGAAATGTGACCATGCCACATGCTCCAAAATGAACAGTTGCACATCACAGTGGTCATGTGCACAACACACAAAGGACCCTGTCCCCATGAACACGTGCACAGCCTGGGTGTGTCTGCCCCCAAGTGCCACCCCAAAAACAACATGTACACCCCCATACACAGATAAGGTTATGCTGCCACACATGCCTTAGATACAGTGTGGACTGTGTGTGGTGTAGTAGGTGTGCCCCTGAGTCCCTGGAAAGTATATGTGGCTGGCATAGGTTCACCAGTGACCAGCATGGTGACATATGCGTGTGGCCTGTCCAGGGACGCGTTGTACAGCACTGGTCCGATCGGTGTGCCCGCACGGACCATTGCATTGAATGTGAGTGGGTACGCGTTGTACAGCAATGGTCCGATCGGTGTGCCCGCACGGACCATTGCATTGAATGTGAGCGGGTACGCGTTGTACAGCAATGGTCCGATCGGTGTGCCCGCACGGACCATTGCATTGAATGTGAGCGGGTACGCGTTGTATCGCGGGTACGCGTTGTACAGCAATGGTCCGATCGGTGTGCCCGCACGGACCATTGCATTGAATGTGAGCAGGTACGCGTTGTACAGCAATGGTCCGATCGGTGTGCCCGCACGGACCATTGGATTGAATGTGAGCGGGTACGCGTTGTATCGCGGGTACGCGTTGTACAGCAATGGTCCGATCGGTGTGCCCGCACGGACCATTGCATTGAATGTGAGCGGGTACACGTTGTACAGCAATGGTCCGATCGGTGTGCCCACACGGACCATTGCATTGAATGTGAGCGGGTACGCGTTGTACAGCAATGGTCCGATCGGTGCGCACGCATTGGCTGGGGCCTGGCATGGCAACGGACGCGTTTTTGAAGCTCCAACGAGTCTGATGCAGTGAATTCAGTTGGCCAGCCACAACAATGTTGCAAATTCATGGGTGTCATGAAGTTGAAATTTTGGAGGATGCAGTGGGCGTGTATTGGTGCTGCAATTCCATGGATTGGTCAGATTCAGAAGATGCAAACGACTTGGACCTATCACTTTGGAGACTTGGCACAGTATCTGGCTCTGCAGCACACATATAATGCTGGCTGTTCCCCTGAGGGCTCACTTGCCTGCACTACATGCTCCAGGACGACATCTGCCACTACACTGCTGCTGTCTCTGCATCCTCTGGCTACTGCAATGGCACGTACTGTGGAGAGAGCCCCAGCCTTCACCCATGAGGAGAACCAGGCCCTGCTGGACAACCTGGTGGAGAAGTGTGGCTCAATGGTTAGAGCGGCAGACCCTGATGCAGAGATCTGGCCCGGGACCAGGGTTCAATTCCCGCCTCGGCGGGTCTTGGGCTCAGTTTCCTCGGACCTGATAATTCTCGCCTCGGTGCCTATTCTAATCATGGGTCCCACTCTGCAACTCTGGGCAATAGCTTGCTTAATCTCCACAACGGCCCCAACAGCGCTGGGATGCCTGGCTTCACCCTGGGGGTGCCCAGGAGTGGACATTTCACAGGGAAAAGCCAGGAAGGGTTCCACAGCGGTATGCGTACAGCGCCTGGACACCCCTTTGGGGGTATGGGTGCGCTTTACAAGTACAAATTTCATTTCAATTTCATTTCCACAGTACAGCAAGCTGTATGGGACAACAGGGGAGCAGGTGAGTGTGCTGTCCACTGCCTTACTAATTGTGCATGTTGTCTGACTAGCAGGATTTACAGTGTGCGCACCACTGGCTAGCATGCTCACTGAGTAGTTCGCACCCCCCAAAGTGTGTAGTCACATGCACTGAACAGGTACAGTGGCGAAACAGTGCATTCAAACAAGGTTCACTTCCCATGCAATGATACCATGTAGTAACTGCTGGCAAACTGTCCATAGCCCTCGTTGCACTGCCTGTGTACATCATATGCCCCTGTGATTGAGACATGTATTTCCAACTGTGTGATGCACGGATATGTTGCATGTGTAGTAATGGCCTTTTCACTTTGTCATCCTCACAGGTTGATGCCCATCAGAAGCAGGATATCTGGCTGGCCATCGTCCGGGCAGTCAGATCCGTGGGGGTCTACAAGCGCCGGATCCGCAACTGCCAGAAGAGGTGTCAGGACCTTCGGGGCTGGACCCGGAGGATCGCAAGGGTCCAGCTGAAGCTGTCGCCTCCTCGCAGGAGGGGCGGACACCGGACCCTGACCCCCCACATGCTCCAGATCCTGCCAGTGGTCTTCCCGGAGCTGGATGGGCAGCTGAAGGGCAGACAGCAGCAAGGAGGGGGTGAGTAAAAGACTGCACTGTGAACTCTGTCTAACATGCTATGTGCACTCCTCTGGCGTGGTTAAACTTCCCCAGTACATCAGTCTTGTTGTCCAGTACCCATGTCCTTCTATTGAGACATGCCCACTACCCATCTGATAGGCCGGTGTGCACCTTACGCTCAGGTTAATTGTGTCACTCGGGTACAGGGTCCTTGCATTTTGCTTTGCTCAAGGTGGGTGACAGCTTTTGTTCCTGTGATATTGTGTTTGCCTTCATGGGTGGGTCAATTGCTCACACAATGCCTGAGTCGTGCAATGTAGTCTGGGTGTAACTTTGATATGTGATCCACTTGCAGATCAGAATCACCACATGTCCCTGGGGTATTTGGCACACCCCCATGCTGCGGGTGGGTACAATGTTTGGGCCTCAGGAGTATGTATGTCAAGTGTGTCACACATGCTTAGCCACCTGCCTACTGACCAGGGCTCATCCCTCTTGCAGGTGGAGCCGGACAGTCATGCCTACTCCAGGGCATACAATACACTTTGTACTCCCACTCCCGTGTATCAGCTGACATGCTGTGCTCAGTGAAATGTTCCCTCAGGTGTCTGCCTCTGTGTCGTTGTGCTGTGACTACGTTGTCGTGACTCCTGTGATGTTTATCGGTTAGGGGTCAGCATGCCATCTGCTATTGCACCATGTGAGACAAGACTTCTGTGACTTATAGGTGTTTGATCACTTGACTGTGCAGACAGCTGTATGCGACTGTGACTTTCAGGCAGATGTTCATCATTCACAGCACACTGAGGTGCTCTGGTTCAGAGAGTTGTGTTTCATGTCCCCCATATGTCCAATTGGTATGACGTGGACGAATAGTAGTTGTGATGATGTGGTTTATGGGGGCTGGACATGTGCACTTGTCAGTTACATAACTTGCATTCCCCATGTCCTAGGATTGTGACACAGCGCAGACTGTTGTTGGCTGGCTGCCATGGCCATGTGACTGGACACAGTGATGTATGACTTTGCACGCATGCCTGTGTCATGGCATTAAACTTCCTACGAGTGATCCTGCAGGGGAGTGACATGTGCAACATGCACCCCATTGTGGCATTGACTATCCGGACATGGGTGCATCATGGTGTCTGGTGCTGGTATGCATCACATGCATTTCTATTGAGAGTCTGGCCATCCCTTCATCCGGACACCTGCACTGACTCAGTGGCAAGAGATGTGTTGTGTGCATGTTCACATACTGCACCGTGTTCCCTGCAATGTCCAACACCTGTGTAGGTGGTGCATGTGTCCACACTGGGGTCTTACCATCAGACAGGCACCAGACAGATGGGTGCAAGGGCAGGAGGGGTGTGAGTCCCATGGTTGACCATCAGACTGACAATTGGCTTCCCCGAATCTGTGTGAGGACTTTAGGCAATGTTCAACTAAAGATGCCAGGGCTTGCTCTGTGATGTGCTGTATTTACTGTGGTGTGTGCGGTCAGTGCAGGTGACTGATGTTTGTCTGTTTCCCCAATTGTTTGCAGATACATCCACGGCCACAGGAGGGGACAGCTCCACGGACCAGGAGGAGCAGCGGAGCCAGACTGGGTCAGCGTCCGACGAGTGGTCAGAGGGACCCAGTGGCACGGAGGGCGAGGGGAGCCACACCGAGGAGTCCTCAGCACCATCCACCTCAGCTGAGGACCACAGCAGCTCGGAGGATGACTCCCTTGTGGAGGCGGGTGTCAGCAGCCACCACACCCCAGCTACTCTGTCTGGCCCTGCCACCACCACCGCCCTCCCATTGGCTCCCATTCCTGAGGTCCGTGGAGGCTCCCGTGCTCGGGAGCATGTCTCCTTTGTGCCAGGCACCGCACCCCCTGCCCCTGTGTCCCCTGCTGCTCTGAGTGAGGAGTCTGTGTACCTCCTTTGGCAGCTCCATGTAGGGCAGACAGCAATGCTGACTGTCCTCCATGCACACACCACTCTGTTGACACAGCTGGTGTCGTTCATGGAGGGCATCTCAACGGGTATGTCTGCCCTACAGAGGAGCAATAGGTCCATGGACTCCTCCCTGACGGCAGCAGTGTCCCTCCTCCAGCAGTCCCTCACCCCTCCCACCTCTGCCCCATCCACACTTCCTACCACCGTACCTGTCCAAAGCACATGCACACCTGCACATTCACCCAAGCACACAGACACGAGCAGCACAGACACACCCAAGAGAAAGGCAAGACGTGCACACAAGCATCCTCAGGGGACTGATACCACAGACACAGGGGATGGGGAACACACACACACACAGGCATCCACTGTCACTCCGCAGTCCTCCAAATCCTCTCCCTCCAAGACCCCTTCCCTTGCCTCGCCTGCTACCACACCTACACAGAAGATCTTCATGTGTGACCTCGGCCTCTTCCCCACCGATCCTGCTGATCCAGCATACCGGGGGAAGAGGAAGTCCACCCACACAGAGGGGAGCGCCCCTCGCCCCCGGACACCCTCCCCCAGGCGCAGGCAGACACAGGACCCCATTCGTAAGTCCCCCTGGCCCAGGAAGAGCAAGACCCCACCACCACCACCACCACCACGCAGCTCCACCACCCAGTCTCTCTCCTCCATCCCCCAGGCCACCACTCCACAGGTTCCCCCGCCACACCCTGCCCCAGGTTCCCCCACACACCGATACCGCATCCCCAGACTGCTTAGGCCCTCGCCCCTGCCACTTGCTCTTCCACCCCCAACCCAGATGCTGTGCCTGTTAGTGGCACTGGTGTGGGGACCGGGTCCCCCCCCTCTGTCCTGCCCACCTCATCTGCCCTCCCTTCCACT
Source organism: Calotriton arnoldi (assembly GCA_963921515.1). Taxonomy (NCBI): domain Eukaryota; kingdom Metazoa; phylum Chordata; class Amphibia; order Caudata; family Salamandridae; genus Calotriton; species Calotriton arnoldi. The sequence goes on from CAWUFW010001928.1 coordinate 1,838,449, forward strand.
CCCTTGGAGTTATGCACTGCAGTGGAGTACACAACCACCTCGTCTGACTCGGGCACTGCAGTGGGGACCCAGTCCACTTCATCAGACCAGCCCACTGCAGTAGTTGCACCACCCACACCAACTGACTTGTGTAGCACGGTGGTGCTGGCCCCCGCTGAGTCAGACACCTCCACTGCAGTTGCCGGTGACACTCCTGCACCCACCACCCCTTCACTGCCTCCTTCTGGCATCCCCTGATCCTGTCCCTGCGGTGCCTGGCCTGCCCCTGTATGCCCCTCCAAGGGGGATGTCCCCTGTCCCTACCAGTGCAGGCAAGCAATGGATGACCAGTTGAGACTTATCACCCTGTTGGGACTGTGTTTTTGGACTGGCCATTGGCCTTAGTTTCTTTTGGACTTTGGACTTTTCTACTCCATTTGCTGAATAAAGCCTCCTTTTGTTTAATTGTGGTTTTTCTTTTGATGTACATGATGTAGATGAGTAGCATCCTGCATTTGCAGTTGTAATAGTGTTCAGATCAGGGAAATGAACTGTTGCTGTGATGGACTCCATGTCGTCCATGGGATATGTGTCCTGTTGTTGTGTGGATCTATGGCATCCTTTGCTGCAGTCTGAGGGTGTGATGTTCAACATTTGACACAGGGATGTACGTTTAGCATTCGTAAATGAACATATTTGTCTTACACTGATGCACATCTGGTGGGCTTACCACTGTTCAATGGTCCAATTTCCCTGACTGTGTGCACATCTCCACTGGACATGCAGTTTTGCACATCAATGTTGAAGGACTCATCTGTGTATACAGTACAACTGGATTGCCACGTGTTTTGGGTGTATGCAGATGAATGACGTGACACTCCCGTACCCAGGCTGATGTGAGCAGAGGCTTCTGTGTGTTGTAGTTGTTGACTCACTGACGGAGTGTCCTGCTGACATGTTTGGGTCGTGCACAGACAAGGTTTGGCACAGCGGACCTTCCACAGGAGTGGAGTGCCCTCATGGCAGTGTGTATTCTGGTGACATTGCGTGTGCCCATGTTGTGTGTTGTGTGTGCATGTCTGTGCATGTTCCCTTCCCTTTTCATACACAGGCTGTGTCCCTAGGGATATTCCTGTTTGTGATGCTTGCAGAGTTGGTATGTGTTCATCCAGCATCTTGGACCTGGTTTCTCCGTGATGTGGGTGCATGGCTAACTAATGTTCATGAGGTTCTCATCCCAGATTGTCTTTGTTGTCAGGGCTGGGGATGTGGGCAAACGCTGATGGGACACATTCAGGATTCCCCTTGGCACTTGTTGTTTACACAAGTAATGTTATTTAGAGTTTGTGGTAGCTTTCAGTGATTGTGACACGTTGTGTGTGTGACTGCTGCCACTCCTCAGGGTCAGAGCTGCAATGTTGGAAGTTGTGTACGTGTGTTCTTTGTGTGTCACCTTGGCTTCTTCGTTGGTGTGTGACTATGGCCAGGATCCCATTGTTTGTTGTGGATTTCACATCATGCGCATGTACGGCGTACTGTGCTGTGTGTCAGACATAGACGAGTCATGTTGAGTGGGCATGTTTGATGGGTTTCTGCACCTTAGTTCCCCCCACCACCCCTGGGATTGTCATGGGTGCATGTGCAATGTCACCAGTCCATGTGAGCTTCACTGCTGCACATTGGTGGAGTTCAGGGTGTGTGGTGTTGAGTGTTGAAATGTGAGTTGTTGCACGGCTAGACCCCTACCTCCATATTGGCCTTGGCTTGCAGGCCGTGCTGATTGATTGGAGCTTGTGTAGGTGTGATGGTAGTTTGTTGCTCAGGACACATGGCTGTGGTTCACAGTGTGAACAACATCTACCTTTGTCATCACAGTGGAATTGTCATGCTGGCTAGTGTCAGCACAATGTGGGGTCCCTGGGGGTAGTCCTGTGGTGGGTCTGTCTCTTGCTGTGTTAGTTGATGTTTCTACAAGCTTGTGTGACATGTGTGATTTGGGCTCCCTCTCATCTAACAATGCCAGATTGCCCACATAGGGGAATCCAATCCATGAGTTACTTGTGTGTGGCACTGTATACACATCTGTGTAATAGGGATTCAGGCCTCCTCATGTGTTGTGTGGTTGCCTGGGGACACTGGCACACACCCCCAACACCTGTTGTGTTTGATATGCAGTGTGAGTCTGCCTGTTTGTGTTAGTGCATTTGCATCACTGCATTAGCATTTCTGTAGTGTGCCATTGGCTGTATGTAGTTTGGTGGTTTTCCCCTGCTGTCCCTGGGACTCCTAGGTCATCAGTCAGCACAATGATCATGGTTTGTATGTCCCATTGCTGCCATGGTATGCTATTTGTTCACCTGACATCGACAGTCTCCACAGGATATCAACATTTGTGTGTCCATTGGTGCAGGTATGTGGGTCAGCATCATGATGGTCACTTCTGTCATTGTGTTATTGGCTGAATGTTGACAATGTGGTCCCCCATGTGTGATGTTTGTATGCACATGGCCAAAACGATGTTTCTGTGACACTGGACTGTTAGCCTCGCCCAATCTATGTTGCAATGGGACACAAGCACTACTATGCCACAGATGTTTTAGTTGTTGTGTGACCAGGATTCATCCATACAGTTTGTCTTTGGCAGCTTTTACCATGCCTGCACTTACCTTATGATCACCGTGGTGATGGAGCTTTAGGCCCCATTGCCACACTGATCAAAAGGTGCATCAGCCATGGACCCCACACTTACCTTTTGGTGACTGTGGTGATGTGGTTTTAGGCCCCATAGCCACACTGATCAAAAGGTGCATCAGCCATGGACCCCACTCTTACCTTTTGGTGACTGTGGTGATGGGGCTTTAGGCCCCATTGCCACTCTGATCAAAAGGTGCATCAGCCATGGACCCCACACTTACCTTTTGGTGACTGTGGTGATGGGGCTTTAGGCCCCATTGCCACACTGATCAAAGGTGCATCAGCCATGGACCCCACACTTACCTTTTGGTGACTGTGGTGATGGGGCTTTAGGCCCCATAGCCACACTGATCAAAGGTGCATCAGCCATGGACCCCACACTTACCTTTTGGTGACTGTGGTGATGGGGCTTTAGGCCCCATTGCCACACTGATCAAAAGGTGCATCAGCCATGGACCCCACACTTACCTTTTGGTGACTGTGGTGATGGGGCTTTAGGCCCCATTGCCACACTGATCAAAAGGTGCATCAGCCATGGACCCCACTCTTACCTTTTGGTGACTGTGGTGATGGGGCTTTAGGCCCTATTGCCACACTGATCAAAAGGTGCATCAGCCATGGACCCCACACTTACCTTTTGGTGACTGTGGTGATGGGGCTTTAGGCCCCATAGCCACACTGATCAAAAGGTGCATCAGCCATCGACCCCACTCTTACCTTTTGGTGACTGTGGTGATGGGGCTTTAGGTCCCATTGCCACAGTGGCCATGGTCGGCTTGTATTGTGGAGGCCACACACATTTCTGTGTGACACATGTGATAGTGGGTCACATTGTATGTTCATTGTCATGTTCAGTGTTGTAGGCATTTGACATAGACTACACACGCTTGTCATGTTGTTTGGGTGGATGTAATTTTCTGTAATTCCTGATGTGGGAGTATGCTGGTTGTGTCATGCATTACCCGTCCTATGAGTAGGGGTGGTGGTAGTGGCAGGCATCCAGCCCCCATGAGTGGGGATGGTAGTAGTGATAGGCATCCAGGCCCCCTGAGTAGGGGTGGTGGTAGTGGCAGGCATCCAGCCCCCATGAGTGGGGATGGTAGTAGTGATAGGCATCCAGCCCCCATGAGTGGGGATGGTAGTAGTGATAGGCATCCAGCCCCCATGAGTGGGGATGGTAGTAGTGATAGGCATCCAGCCCCCATGAGTGAGGATGGTAGTAGTGATAGGCATCCAGGCCCCCATGAGTGGGGATGGTAGTGGTGATAGGCATCCAGCCCCCCATGAGTGGGGATGGTAGTAGTGATAGGCATCCAGCCCCCCATGAGTGGGGATGGTAGTGGTGATAGGCATCCAGCCCCCCATGAGTGGGGATGGTAGTAGTGATAGGCATCCAGGCCCCCCTGAGTAGGGGGGGAGGTAGTGGCAGGCATCCAGCCCCCCATGAGTGGGGATGGTAGTGGTGATAGGCATCCAGCCCCCCATGAGTGGGGATGGTAGTAGTGATAGGCATCCAGCCCCCCATGAGTGGGGATGGTAGTAGTGATAGGCATCCAGGCCCCCCTGAGTAGGGGTGGTGGTAGTGGCAGGCATCCAGCCCCCCATGAGTGGGGATGGTAGTGGTGATAGGCATCCAGCCCCCCATGAGTGGGGATGGTAGTAGTGATAGGCATCCAGCCCCCCATGAGTGGGGATGGTAGTAGTGATAGGCATCCAGGCCCCCCTGAGTAGGGGTGGTGGTAGTGGCAGGCATCCAGCCCCCCATGAGTGGGGATGGTAGTGGTGATAGGCATCCAGCCCCCCATGAGTGGGGATGGTAGTAGTGATAAGCATCCAGGCCCCCCTGAGTGAGGATGGTAGTAGTGGCAGGCATCCAGGCCCCTATGGGTGTGTTTGGCATTGGTGATGCCCATCCCACCCCTATGATTGTGCTGTTGCTAGTGTACGTAATTTGTGCATCCCTATGTGTGTGTGACATATTTTGGGTACATGTAGTTAGTTTGTTTTGTTGGAGTTTGACTTACCGTCTGCGCCGTACGCGTCGAACCGGTCCCGGTAATAGATGTAGAGTATAGGTAGGACCTGCGCGATGGGATTCATGGTTTGTTCGTCTTGTTCGGGTTTTGCGTGTCTTCGACTCGTACTCGTCGCTGGTTTGTTCGTCTCGTAGCCGTGGATCTTCTTGTGGCGCGAATCGGAGCTTATGTGCGGCTCTCCCGGATGCTCAAACGTGCCGAACGTAGCGACGAGTTCGGCGCGTACGGAAGACGCATCGTACTAGTCCGGCCGGAAGGTGCTGTGTATTTGCTTCCGTGCGACTCGATTCGGCGTTTACGGATCCGGCTCGGGCGGCGAACAGGAGCTGGATTGGGTAAGTACGGCTCGCTCGGAATCCGGGCTGTTATGCGCATCGTACTTGTTCGTTCGGACGAGTGTTCGAGTCGGTCGGAAAACACGCGTTCGGCTGGTATTTTTTCCGGACGAATACTGTTAGGTGCGCTTCCGGCCGACATCGGAATCGACCCCAAAGTGAGAGCCTCCCACGAGCCCAAGCATTGACCATGAAGTCATGGATGTGGGCATGAACTGTCTTTTGAAGGGTATGTGCCAGGACCATGAAATCCCCATTTCCTGTTCCTTAATGCAATTTACTTTTCGGGACGCTAGTGGGGCGCTAGAGTTCGTATAATGTGGGGGTGGGAGCAAGGGCTGCCTGAAGCTGGCAGAGAAAATGCAGTATTTTTGCAGAAAAAAGATGTAATACGTTTTGTCGGCCCCCTGCTGGTGGACATTAATATCACAGGAGCCATAGTGAAAAAAATGAATTTGTGATGCACCCTAACAAGGGGGCGGTGAATCAAGAGTTGTACCAGCACTGCCATGTTTTCCAGATCTATGCGTAAATAGTTGCTTCAGTCCAGGTTCTTTCTTTGGATTCTGAGCTTTGTAGTTTTGTTTATCCCATTATAAAACCAGACCCACAAGTTCCAGAAAGAATACAGAAAGCCAGTGCTGCAACAGCCAATCTCTGACCTGCTGTTTATAGACTGGATCTTTAAATGCACAGTAGAATGTGCTTTTATTCTTCATAGAAGGAGCCAGAGGCCTATTATTATCTCAGAATGAAATATGAATTTGGGCAACTGACCAAATCCTGACATACAAATAGAAGTTATAGTAGTGTTTAAAAGTGTGGCATCTAATAACAACGAAGTAAAACCCCAAATCATGCAAATGCTTTTATCGTAGGCTATAAATGTGCAGAGAGGTTTGGAAGTGATGCTTAGGGACAGCCTCTTAGCATCTTGGGCTACCTAGAATTGTAGACTGTGTCCAGTGAAGTAATCAGAAAAATCAATTAGCTGAAAAGGCCCCTGCCTGAAAGGTACCAAAACTCTGGTGCTGAGGGGATTGATAACTCCTGTAGCAGCTTCTTACACCTACGATGGCACCGAAAAGGGACAAACTACACAGGCTGAAAAGGGTCTCGTCTACTTCCTTCCCTCTGTACAGATAAGAGTTTTTGCATCCTTCAAAACTTTATTAGGAGTTCTGTCCTGGACAGAAACAGCACCATCTATAATAATCCAGCTGCAAATACCACAGCTCCATCAATAAGAAAAGACATAGGGGCCGATTCCGATGTCGGACGGACTCAGGTCCGTCCGACATCGGTCAGGAGCCGTAACCGACCGACCTGCTGTCGTCGGTTACGGCCCTGCACGTACGATGCGACCGAACCCTGTTCGGTCGCACTCGTATACTTCACAATGGGAGCATGCATTCCGAGCGGAATGCATGCTTGCATCGTGAAAAGCAGGGGTGCAGTTCATCCCTGCACCCTGTGGCCGGCACCCCAAGGTGCCTGCCACCGGGTGCAGGGATCAACAGAGGGGCACCATAGGTGCCCCCAGGCCACCATTCGGCAGCCTCGCACCCATGGGGGCCCTACTGGGGGCCCCCAAAGACAGTTTCGGACTGCCTTTTCGTGCCGGAAAGACCGGCACAAAAAGGTAGTGAAAAACTGCCATCGTACTCCCTCGGTCATGAAGAGGCGGCCAGGGGAGTACTGAAGGATTTCTGGATGGCAGACGGGCTCCCCAAGCCCGTCGGAAGTCATCCGGAAATCCGAGTCGGATTCCTTTCCGACCGAGCCCATCGGAATGGCTCGTTCCGATTCGGTCGGAAGGGCTCCGGCCATCGTTCGGTGCCCTTCCGGCCGAAATCGGAATCGGCCCCATAGTCTGAAAATATATCCAATGGGCTGCTTCAAAGAAGGGAATAAGTGCTGATAAACATTATAGAGTCATCCAATGAAGAAAGAGAAGACTTATCAAAGAGAGCAAACACAGTAGCAACAACTCCAAAGAAGCAATATAGTACAAACATCAATATTTAGTACAATAGAGCGAGAGACTCAGCTAACCCACTGCTTTTGTGGTGTTGCTACGGAGTCTGTCACTGTCAACATGTTATGTAAAAGTGGTCTTTGCGTAAAGCTTTTGCTCGTATTTGGGCATATTTGGGTGGCTTTGTTCCCATTCCAGTTCCCTATTTCTAATTCTGTGGCATTCCTCCCTAGACTTGATTTCCCTCCCCTTGAACATTGCTGCTTTACCGTGGTTTTTGATTGGATGAGTTGTATCATTCTTCTGCTGTCACGAGGAAATTATATTTTCCTTGTGGCATTTTCGGTCGCATTTGACGTTTAGTACTCAATTAGAATACAAGTTTAGTCTTCTTACCCATTGTTGCATCTGATTGATTCCTCCCTCCTACCCCTGTGTATTGGCTTATCTGGTCCCTTAGGTCCACTTGCTCATTCCTCCATCTCATCCCTGCCACACCCTTGCTCTTTTCCCTAGATCCATTCTCTCATCCCCTCACTCTTTCTCTCTCCCTTTGCTCTTTGTCTCCCCCAGCCACTCCAAGTGCTCTCCCACCCCACTGGTTCTGGCTGAAACCTTTAGCTTTCCCAGTGTTTGTACTATTATGGCACAAGCATTTTCCAAGCCAATGCCATCAGGTGTCCAGGAACTCTGTTTCTTTTTTAAATAGTCATGCAGTTCTAAGCTGGCTACCATGTTGTGACACACTGAATCTAGACACAATGATGCAGCCGTCATGGAACAGTATAACTATAATAAAATATAGAAAAAATTGAATTCTAAGATGGCTGTCACTGTTCATCACGTTGAGTCAACATGCAACATAACGCCCATGTTGGAATTCGATAGTAAACAATATAAAATAGAATTCCAAGATGGCTGTCACTTTCCATCTCCACACAAATTGACACCTAGCTTTGGGGACCTTGGAATCGTATTTTCTATTGATTATTATTGCTATTCCATTCGGCGATGGCTGCCCCATTGCATCTACAAGCAACGTGATACAACGTGGAAGCCATTTTAGAACGGTATAACTCTATTAAACAACTGAAAAAATAGAATTCCTAGATAGCCACCCAATGCTATTGACTTTGCTAATGCTTGTGTTGCACAATCATTGGCAAAACAAGATGGACTGGCTCTGCCAATGCTTATCTGTACTGTAAGGGCTACCCCCTACTAGACTGGGTGCTTACCTCTTGGACGCATGTAGACCACGTCTACAGGCCAGAATCCACCTTTGCTGTGTAATCACTTTCATTGCTGCTGCTCCTTGCAGGTTTCATCCGGGTAAGTGGTGGTGGACTGACCAGCTCAGATGCTCTGCTGTTCCACTGGGTTCACTGACAGAATATCGACACCTAAAATATCCCCATACCACAATATCGAGTTTGAAAGATTGATGCCAAAAATATCAACATCTAATATTTATAATGGTAAGTACAAAAATATCGGAAAAAAATATCGATGTTAAAAATATAGGGGCATATTAGCAAGACCCACGTTAAAATTATCGCCGTTTTAGCGGCAGGAAACTGCCGCTAAAGCGGCGATAATGGGCTTGCTAATATGCGTTATAGAATTCCAATAGAAGCCCAGGTTAGATGTCCTGCACATCTAACCTGGGCTTCTATTGGAATTCCATAACGCATATTAGCAAGCCCATTATCGCCGTTTTAGCGGCAGTTTCCTGCCGCTAAAACGGCGATAATTTTAACGTGGGTCTTGCTAATATGCCCCATAGTTGTACAAAACATCGATTTTTAAATATATATATCTATAAAATAAAATATTAAATATTAAATATGTTAAATAATAAAATTAATATGAAAAAAGTAGATTTAATATACATTTTAACAAATATAACAAATAAACTTAATTTAAAAAAGTTAAACACATACATAATAATTAATAAATATATTTACTTTAAAACAATTAATAAACTATTAATTGAAATGTATTTTATCATTTTAAAATTATGTAAAAAATTTACATATATATATATATATATATATATATATATATATATATATATATATATATATATATGGACAGGAGTTTTCCGTGTAAACCCTCGATGATTTACGTCAGAGTCCCAGAGGGTCACAGAAAGGCAGCACTTACATCAGCAAGCCCAGGCAAGTTAACGTTGTTCACTTATCATTTATTTTTCTTTTTTCATTTTCGTTATTTCTCCAGTGTAAGCATGCAAAGTGCAGAGTGCATCAGAAAACAACAAGACGACCTACGCGTTTCAGCCAGAGGCCTTCGTCTGGGTCATGTGATAACATGTGTAAGGTGTTTTTAAAAAGGGGGGTTGGTTAGACCCGCCCCCAATTACAAAAAACAAAAATCTCAAATTAAAAACATGTTGTTTGAGGGAACAAAAATTCTAAGTGTAACATTCAATTACAATCAATGAATTTAAACTAAATGACATACTATATAACCTTGTAAAGTACTTAAGGCAAAATGATGTTATTGAGTCATAAAAAATTCAAATATGCATAGAAGATTATTATTTCCCATTGCAAAAACAATAACATAAGCCCAACTTTTGGGTTATTCTCACGACATGTCCATAAGAAGTATGTAAATGTATATATAGCCCATATTGACTCAATCAAAAAATAGGCGATGTAACAAAACCCAATCCATTGTAAACAAATAGGTAATACATTTGAAATGTGAGATTATTATCAAAATCCGGTAAAGTGCCAGATTAACAGAAAAATGTAGAGATTTAACTTTATCAAAACGTGGTACATTTTCTATCCATAAGGAAAGAAAATCCTGCACATACGGTAAAGTACCTCACTGTGTCCAAATTCTACTGTATACCACAATTGATCTACTTCCTCTTAAAAATTCTACATCCTCTTGAGTTAACTAGATCGACATATAACAGTTGACATGTATCACCTCCAAATACATCAGTCATGAGAGAATCCCCTATATCTACACTGGGTTTGATCTATATTTCTATTCTTTCAGATGGACATCTAAAAAAGGACACCACAAAAACTTGATAATAAATATATCAATAACATAACATTTAATACAAAAAACATTGTATTATAAATTAAAACATAAAACTATTTAAAAATCTTTAAACTTAAATTTCCCACTCCAGTCAGTGCAACAGTAGGGAAAGTGTTGGATAGCAAAGGAGTAAAAATTACTATTCTCACTCCAGTGAGTGTAACAGTAGGGAAAATGTTGGATAGCGGAAGGGTAAAAATTACTATTCCCACTCCAGTGAGTGCAACAGTAGGGAAAGTGTTGGATAGCAGGGGGGAAAAATTACTATTCCCACTCCAGTGAATGTAACAGTAGGGAAAGTGTTGGATAGTGGAGGGGTAAAAATTACTATTCCCACTCCAGTGAGTGCAACAGTAGGGAAAGTGTTGGATAGCGGAGAGGTAAAAATAACTATTCTCACTCCAGTGAGTGTAACAGTAGGGAAAGTGTTGGATAGCGGAGGGGTACAAATTACTATTCCCACTGCAATCAGTGCAACAGTAGGGAAAGTGTTGGATAGCAGAGGGGTAAAAATTAATGTTCCCACTCCAGTCAGTGCAACAGTAGGGAAGGTGTTGAATTGCAGAGGGGTAAAAATTACTATTGCCACTCCAATAATTGTAACAGTAGGGAAAGTGTTGGATAGCGGAAGGGTAAAAATTACTATTTCCACTCCAGGGAGTGCAACAGTAGGGAATGTGTTGGATAGAGGAGGGGTAAAAATTACTATTCCCAATCCAGTGAGTGTAACAGTAGGGAAAGTGTTGGATAGCGGAGGGGTAAAAATTACTATTCCCACTCCAGTGAGTGCAACAGTAGGGAAAGTGTTGGATAGCGGAGAGGTAAAAATAACTATTCTCACTCCAGTGAGTGTAACAGTAGGGAAGTGTTGGATAGCAGAGGGGTACAAATTACTATTCCCACTCCAGTGAGTGCAACAGTAGGGAAAGTGTTGAATTGCAGAGGGGTAAAAATTAATATTCTCACTACAGTCAGTTCAAAATTAGAAACAAACAAAATGTTAACAACAAAAATATTTAAAAAACAAAATAAATAAAAAAATATATAAATATGTTAAAAATTAAAATACAAATATATTTAATATTTAAAAAATTTAAAAACATATTATAATGTTAAATACATATGACAAATACCTACAAATATTATATTAAATAAAATAAAAAATAATTTTCAAACAAATAAATATTTTTAATTACAAATTATTTTGAAACAAAAACATAAATTATTACATAAATTTACTTTTTATATCCTACCCTATAACTTCACACAATTCACAAACCACAACTCAATTGCAAAAGAAAATGTACTTTCATAATTAACATAATTAATTAACAATTAAAGAAATAATATTAATTAAAAAACAAATTAAAACTCATAAAAATTAATTAACTTCCCACACTTTACCCCTATAATCCCCACAATGCACAGCTAAAATTAAACTGTTAAATTAATTACAAAATTAAAACTTATTTTCAATGAAAAAACTATTAGTATTTAACAACTAATTATAAAGAAAGTAAAATTAATTTACTCCCTTCCCTTTACCCCTATAAAAGTAAAACCCGCACACAAAAAAATAAAAACAAATACACTAATTAAATATCAATGAATTAATTATTAATAATGATCAACTAATTATTAATTGATTAAACATAAATTACTTCTCACCCTTTACCACTATAAACCCCACAACCCACACCTAAAATTAATTACGCAATTTCCATATTTAATAATCAATTAAATAATTAATATTAATTAACAACTAATTAATAATTAATTACAAATAAATTACTTCCCACCCTTTACCCTATAAACCCAATAACCCGCACCTAAAATTAATTACACAGTTTCCATAATTAATTTACAATCAATTAATTAATATAAATTAACAACAAATTATTAATTAATCAAAAATTGCTTCCCACCCTTCACTCCTACGAACCCCACAACCTGCACCTTAAACAATATTACACAATTACCATAATTAATTACCAATTAATTAATTTATATTAATTAACAACCAATTAATAATTAATTACAAATAAATTACTTCCCACCCTTTACCCCTATAAACCCCACAACCCGCACCTAAAATTAATTACACAATTTCCATAATTAATTTACAATCAATTAATTAATATAAATTAACAACAAATTATTAATTCATTAAAAATTACTTCCCACCCCTTACCCCTATAAACCCCACCACCTGCACCTTAAAAAAATTACACAATTACCATAATTAATTACCAATTAATAAATTAATATTAATTAACAACCAATTAATAATGTATTACAAATAAATTACTTCCCTCAATTAACACTATAAAATCTCAATTAAATAAACAATATTTATTTAAAAATATTCATTAATTTATTATAATTAAATTACTTCCCACCCTATTCCCCTATAAAGCCACAACCCGCTACGTAACTAAAAACGCAAAATTTAATTAAAATAAAATTGATAACTACTAAGAATGTAACACATATATTAAAAAACATAAACAATACTTATACAAAAACATACATCACATACATTTAAAATATAAACTAAAATACATAACACTAATTAAAAAATCGATATTTTAAACAACTATTTTTTTGCAAACGATATTAATGACTTCAATATTTTTGAAAACAATATTTCTTAACTTAAATTCGATATTCTTAACCACGGTATTCTTGCTGTCGATATTTCTGTGTCACGATATTTCCAACTCGATATTTGTGTAGGTCGACATTTCCAACTCTGTATTCTGTCTGCATACCATTCATTTTTAGTACATTAGTTTATTTGCTTCATATTGCACATGCCTGCACAAAAATGTCATAACTCATATGTTTTGGAGCAATCATTGGGGAGCTACCCTTCCTGTGAAAGCAATGGAAAATAATAAATATGAGATAAAATACCCCCACCATACCTTACAAGGCTGTTTCAAGTCACGGAGGAGTTCTGTGACCATACATAGGAATGAGGCTGAAGGCCAAGATCCTTTATAAGGTCATGTAACTCAAAAGTGACTTGCAATATCCCCATAATGCATGGCTGGCGTACTTTATTTCTTATTACACATGGTCACACCATCACACTTCCCACAAACTGCTTAAATCCTTAGGGGTCGATTACGATGGCGGGCGGACTTTGTCCGCCCGCCATCGCAGTAGCAAAGGGACCGCCCGCCATAGGTGCGGCGGTCCCGCAATCACACATTAGGATGCGCCCGCCACACTGGCGGGCGCATCCCGTATTTTTACATTGCGGCGGGCGGTGCTGCAAGCAGCACCCGCCGCAATGTAAAAATAAATGTAGCGCATTTGCATGTACAACGTGATAGGCACCGTGCGGTGCCTGCCACCTTGTACATGCAAATGCAGGGGGGTACCATAGGTACCCCCCACGTGCAGCCCCCCACCCCCCCACCCCCATTCTCCGCCTGTCTTTTTGAGGCGGGATCTCCGCCGCAAAAGACAGGCATCGTAATGCCCACGGCGGTGCCTGCATGGCACCGCCCACAATGCCCCATTGTACCATGTCCCGCAAGGCGGTCAGAAAAGGACCGCCTTGCGGGACCACGGCGGACGGTCTTTCCGTCCGCCGCGGTACCATTCCCATTCCCACCGCCATCCTAATTTGGCGGTGGGAATATTCAGGTAGATGGCGGGTGGATCGCCACCGCCGGGCTGGCGGTCCTCACCACCGGCCCGGTGGTGGCGATCCGCCCGCCGTCGTAATGACCCCCTCTGTGATTTGCTCTTTCATATGAAAGAGATAGGATGCTTGCAGGCATAACAATCTTTAGTGAAAAATTAAAAACATGAAAAAACAGATATTTGTTGCAAATATATATTAGAATCAGTTTAATGTAAGTCAGATTTAAAAAGTGCTCTAGCTCAGATTGTGAAGAAACATGCATAGAGATTCTTTATTTCCTACAGTTATCTAAACCACACAAAAAATAAACATAGTGCCCAAAAGAGCTCCTTTCTGCTAGTCATTGTTCAACTAAAAAACAGATCTGAAGAAGAAATATCCAGGTCCCGTTTTCCTTGTATACACTGTAATAATGTTCTGTGACCTGTCTTTCACTTTGGCTGCGGCTTTGGCACTAGGCATTGTGACATCAGAACTCAACTGTAATAACTTATCACAGCTGAGCAGCTACACCATTTCTTTATTACAGGTGAGGTAACAAGGATTTACACACCAGCTTTTAAACAGATTTTGCAGGTTTCCATTTATTAGTCTTATATTTTAGGAATAAAGCGGCGAAACATTCACCATCAAGGAAAAAAGTCTTACAGATAGCAAATTTGGAAGGAGAAGCTTTGAGGCCTTATGAAGATCTAGCAGAAATGGTAATTGGTGTGGATTATAAAGAACCATCTGATATTTATGAATTGTTGATGGCCATACTAGAGATGTCTTTTACTTTGAATGTGTTATTTGAATAACATACATTTTTCACAAGTGAGCTCGGATGTGATGAAGAAGTGGCAAGATATCTATCATCTTTAAGGGGATTGCCCTTCATGTGTGAGGTTGCATGATTGGGGATTCTTGATTTAGGGATAAGATGGTAAAGGGCACTATTAATGCATGTGGTAAAGGAAAGTCATAATGTAGAAATCCATCTTAGATGAAGCTATCAACATAGCAGGAAGGTAGAACATACGGCACACTATGCTTCTGATACAGATGAAGAGAGGTAAAGACACAGATAAAAAGTAGAGTAACGTGAAGGCCAATGATAATATCTTGGCAAAAACTCAAAGGGTAAAAATCCAAGTTAAACGGGTGCAAGTGTGGGTATACCAGATATAAACCATCAATTTTCATTCGTAGGGTATGCGAGGCATATGGATATTTGCAGACAAATTGAAACTTTGAAACAGTCAGTGAAGTTAAAGACCTGAACTTTTTTTAGTAGGGTGAGGGGATGCTGATGGTATGGAAAATGTTACAAGGAGAAAAATGTAAAGACAGAGAATGGAACTGCAAAGGGACTGAAATTATGGAGGCTGCTGTACTGAACACTGTGAGTTCAGAACAATTTTATAAACCCCGTGCTCATCAATATAACTAGAAGGAATCCGGAAGTATCAGTTTATTCAGGGTTATGGGTTGAATTACAGCAATAAGTAGTTCATACAGGAGCATTGACCTGAAGTTGATCTATTCGACATTTTTGATTTTCTGTGTGGGGAATCCTATTGCCAATAAAAACCTATCGTAAGCCATCGTTTCACATCCTTAAGGGTGGTAAAAAGGTGGCTCATAACATGATACCCAGAAAAATGAAGTGGGTGTTTGGAGTGAGGGAATGCAATTTTGAAAAGCATAGTAAAAGGATTGAAAAATGTAATTAGGGAAGGTGAAAGAGCAAGTGAAAGGAGGGTGAATGACTAGTTGTAAATCTAACCAAGAATGGATACAGTATTATTAAGTGAGAGGCGAGATAATTATTCATGAAGAGAGATTGTTCTATTTCAGACTTAGAGGGTCATTACGATGGCGGACGGAAAAACAACCGACCGCCATGGTAGCGGAAAATCTCCGTCCTCCGCGGTCGCTAACAGTAATGAATGTGAGATACGGCGGAAGCCCTGCAGCATAGCCATCGCTGCGGATGCTCCGCGAAAAAAATGGCGGCCATGTAAAAAAAAACAACAATAAGGCCAGCAAATGCAGACAAGCAACTAGCCCTCCCCCCCCCCCCCCATTACCCTGAAACATCCCAATGACACACCCCCAAGGCAAAGTCAAATATACAAATCACAGGACAACCCACACAGCACACCTGACTGCATTACACCATCTTGACACACCCACATAGCTGAGCATAAAACCAGCCCCTTCCCTGACCACAATCCTTTGCACTACTCCAACCCTGAAGGAACACAACCCTGCAGCACATTGGATAGGCAAAACACCACACATCTCAGCAGCACAACAACACACACACACACCACCTACACCACCCTCACAACTGCACCCCAAAACATCAGCACAGCACACACCATGGCAGATCACAAAATGCCAAAATTCACTGACACTGAGTTGACAGTAATGGTAGATGAGATAATCAGAGTAGAACCACAACTCTTTGGCAACATGGTCCAACAGACACCATTGGCCACAAGAACAACCATGTGGGCAAGGATAGTGGGCAAGGTCAATGAAGTAGGGAATGTGCCCCGCAACAAGAATGAAATCATGAGGCGGTGGCATGACCTGAAGAGTGTTGTCAAGAAGAGGAGGGCCAAGAACCGTGAGCTGGCTGTGGCGACTGGTGGAAGCCCTCCCATCCCACCAAAACCCTTCACTGCGTGGGAGGAGAAGGTGCTTGCCATACTGCATCCAGAGAGTCTTGAAGGAATACCCGGGGGAGTGGAGGCTGGTAAGTACCAACTAATGTATACCATGAAACTGCCATGTACTGTCTTGAACAACTACAAAGATACATCCCTGAGGCACAAGTACACACATCTGCACCCCAAAAACACACACAGGTCACACTCATTTTACATCCACACCACCTCAAACATCACAAAGGTAGACCACATCTACTGTGTTGTATGTGCCCAGGCAAACAGCACTACAACTCCCACCAGGCCCCCTTGGCCCACAGCGCAGCAGGATGGACTACTCCCCCCACCCACAACCATGTGGCAGTCATTGTGTGCCTCACCCTCACCTAACAGGTAGGTAGCCATCTTGACAGGGAGGTGTCTTTGGAATAGGTAGGCCAGCACTACAACTCCCACCAGGCCCCCTTGGCCCACAGCTCAGCAGGATGGACTACTCCCCCCACCCACAACCATGTGGCAGTCATTGTGTGCCTCACCCTCACCTAACAAGTAGGTAGCCATCTTTACAGGGAGGTGTCTGTGGAATAGGGAGGCCAGCACTACAACTCCCACCAGGCACGCCCTGCCCCATCCCTCAGCATGAAGGAGCACTCCCTCCCACCCAGAAGCATGCCTCAGCAATTGTGTGCTTCACCCTCACCTAACAAGTAGATAGCCATCTTGACAGGGAGGTGTCTGTGGAATAGGGAGGCCAGCACTACAACTCCCACCAGGCCCCCTTGGCCCACAGCTCTGCAGGATGGACTACTCCCCCCACCCACAACCATGTGGCAGTCTTTGTGTGCCTCACCCTCACCTAACAGGTAGGTAGCCATCTTTACAGGGAGGTGTCTGTGGAATAGGGAGACCAGCACTACAACTCCCACCAGGCACACCCTGCCCCATCCCTCAGCATGAAGGAGCACTCCCTCCCACCCAGAAGCATGCCTCAGCAATTGTGTGCTTCACCCTCACCTAACAGGTAGATAGCTATCTTGACAGGGAGGTGTCTGTGGAATAGGGAGGCCAGCACTACAACTCCCACCAGGCACACCCTGCCCCATCCCTCAGACAGCGATGCATATGTAACTGTGACAGAAACAGAACTGTGACTCAACTAAACCCATGTGTAAGCAAATCAGGGACCAAATATGCCCTGCACAGAATGACGTGCAAATTCCATGGCTGCTGAGCATGAAGGACTCTAGTAACAATAAAAACGCATGGTCTGTCGAGCAAATAAATACAAGCACAGAACATTACAAAGGTATGCATGAGATAACAATGTGACAATGTCTAATACATGTGCATATGTAACATCTGTCGGGAAGAGTAATCATCTTCGATGCATCACATCAAGTTGCATGGCAACCAGTTGTCAGATGACAACTCATCAGTCCCATACAAAGAGTGTCAAGTTGGCCATGGCATCCAATGACTTGTCACACCATGGAACAAGATGTATGTACCTCCACATCATGTCATGACGAACAACACTGTGCAGACATTCTACTCATGAAATACGTAACTGTGTGTTGCAAAACATGTAAATAAGAGACATCAAACACAGCAAGCCATATGGCTGTAAGTCAATGACCATGTACCCTCTGTTCCACAGGTGACCAACAACTGACTGCAGAGGACAACAACCTCAACTTGCAGAGCCAGTCTCCTCCCTCGGAACATGGACACTCGGATGCGGAGTTCCTGGATTCTTTGGACGAGGAGCTCCAAGCTGGCCCATCTGGTGTGCCAGGGCGCAACCGGTCACATGACCCCACTGCCCCCCCACCATCAGAAACACCAACAACGCTGACCCCTGCTGGAACGACCTGTGCCGCCACCGCCACCACCACTACAAACCTTTGCCTGCAACATCCGCCCATCCACAGAGGATGCCCAGCCCACACCAACAACTGTGGAGGGCAGGCGTTGGCCAGAGTGGTGAGGCAACAGGCCAGTGATAGCAGGGCAGGTGGGAGGACAAGTGGGACTCCAACAACACCGGACACTGTGACCGAAGCCCTGGCTAACATCACCAGAGTCGTGGGTGCCTATGAACAAACACAGGCACAAATGGGCCAGGCCCACGAAGTTGCCCTGGAGCTCCAACATCTGCTGAGGTCCATGGACAACCGTATGGGACAAATTGTGGACCTCATGGGCCAGTTAGTGGCGGTACTGAGGGATAGGCCAGTGCCACATCACACAACTCCACCTCCCCCCGTTGTCCCGCAAGATGACAGTTCATCATCCACCCCTGCAGGCACGGAGAGGGGTGACTCCTCAGACCCCACTGGCCCAACAGACGATGCCCCCCTGCCAAAAGAAGGAGGGGCCATCCAAAGAAAAACTTGGGACTCACCCATGGCAAAGCACCTGCCAAACGTCAGTCGAGGAGCCAGCCATGATGGCAACACTCTTCACCCTGCCATTGACTTTGAACACTGTCCTTACCCACACTGCCATGGAAATGGCATCCGTCTGTTGGACTGTGTCGCCACATCACTGTGGTGCCTACCTGATTGTCTCATCTACCATCACTGCCAACTCCTAGATTCACCATTCACACTCATGTAAATATCCACTTACCTCTCACATATACCCATTGACAATAAACAACAATAACGCACCAATGGATTTGAGTCTGCTCCATCTTTATCACTGTATGTGCAATGTTTACCATGGTTACAATGTCACAGTAGCATGGAACCTCTGTAGGCAAGGAGAGGCAGAAGGGACCTAGCAAAAGACAACAGAACAAAAGTCACTAGTCAGGTTGTGGCTTCACAGCCATCACACAACACATGTCCTCAACGTACAACAACATGCACACATTACAATGTGCAACTGTACCAACATAGACATCCTGTAGCTGTGCCAAACTACCCTGTATCCAACACATAGGCAGCCAGCACTGAGTCAACAACAGGATGCACTCACAAAGATCACATAGACCTCCACCCAAACAACTACATCAACAGACAATGGACCAGTTGTACATCGTCACCCACCTTCAAGTGAAGTAGCGGTTGATGAGCTGCTGACGCTGGTCGACACCTTCCTCCTCACCACTATCCTCGTCACTGGACATTTGTGGGTTCGCAGGTGGGGCCTCGGCTGGTCATCATCATCCAGGATCAGGGGGATTTGTTTCCGTAAGGCCAGGTTGTGCAACATGCAGCATGCAACCACTATCTGACACACCTTTTTGGGGGAGTACATGAGTGCCCCTCCGGTCCGGTCCAGGCACCGAAATCTCGATTTGAGGAGACCAGATGTTTGCTCCACCACCTGACGTGTTCTACCATGGGCATTGTTGTAGCGGACGTCAGACGGTGTCCTAGGATTGCGTAGTGGGCTCAGCAACCACGGTCTGTTTGGATATGCAGAATCACCTAGGTGTGAAATAAACATAACGATTCAGTAATACTACTGTGGCAGAGGACAGCATGGCACACACAGCACACAACTTGACTCTGCCTACTCACCCACAATCCATGCCCGCTCCGGAAGAAGATTGGCCATCAGCTGGGGCACAATGCTCTTGTGCAGGATATGTGAATCATGCGCAGAGCCCGGAAACTTGGCACATACATGCAATATGATCATATCGGCCTGGCACACCACCTGCACATTGATAGAATGGGAATGTTTGCGATTCCGATAGATGTGTTCCCGTGCCTGTGGTGGAACCAGGCCAACATGTGTGCATTCAATTGCACCTACAACATTCGGGATGTGGCCAAGGACATAAAAATCCGCCTTTACATCTGCCAAAGCCGCACACCTTGGAAAACTGATGTATTGGTCCTTGTATCGCATCATGGCCAACAGGAAATCCCTTAGCACCATGCTGAAGGTGGGCTGAGACATCCCCCCTGCAATGCCCACTGTCTCCTGGAATGACCCACTAGCCCGGAAATGCAGTGCCGCCATCACCTTTGTTGTGGTCGTCAATGCTGTTGGGTATGTCCTGCCAGCCCGCAGGTGAGGATCCAACATGGCACACAGGTCTTGGATGTTCGTGCGGTCCAGACGGAATCTGCGTATCACGTCATCATCCTCTATGTTAGCCAGCAGGGTGACAGGACGATACACATTAGGTCGCCTCCTAGGTGAGATGAAAGGGGACACGTCATTGCAACAGACCATGAGATGTGCACAACTCTGTACCTTCTGATTCACACAGCGCAAACATTGACTGGCATCACAATGCACCATACAGTGCAAGTCAATAGTCGTGACACATAGAGATCACATTGTACTACAGTTCTTCAGTATTACCACTGTGAGAACAACAAACATGGAAACTGTGTCTGTGAATGGTGATAGTCACATTCCAGAATCTGGTGCAAACAGCACGGACAGTAAATGATACCGGACATGTGTGAAACAGAAACACTGCTGTCTTCAAAATGTCTGCTGTACGTGCCACACATTCTTGTGCAGACATGACAGGGGATACATGAACTACACAATTTATCCAGTTCTGAAGGACTCAGCATGGAATGTGAGGCAATAATAATCCACACAAGTCTAGAGACACTCACAGACATATTCACAAGCCTGTGCCAATATCCACTGTCATCAGTAGACATGCCATACATGCTGTTACACACAATTCTAAGTCAGTCAATGAATAATGATGAACAGCAAATGCATATGCAGTCTTGACGTGAATCAAGACACAACAACACAACTGCACAATACCATCAGCAGGCACACAGATTGTCAATGTGGCACACAAAAAGTGGATAAGGTACGTGATCCAAAAGGACTGTAGACAAACGACAATCTGCACTAAAGTTGCACTATGACATGCAGAATGAAGCTTGCACTGCCCAGACACACAACAGAAGTGCAACATTTGCCATGGAGCTAATACTCCAGCTGCTTGGACATACAACAGTGACACAGAAACAACCTACACCACCACCCGGACAAAGCCACACCACTACACAAAAAAGGTCAGCGCATGGACATACTGAGTAGATACTGAAGACACAACAGCCTCATGCACATAACAACAGGGGATGTCATCGCACTACACAGGTACCAAAGGACAACTATCAAAAGCATCCTGAGCCACATGCCACCCAGCATGTCAGGGACAACAAAGCGGACTCTCAACATTCCTCTGCAGACAAAGATGCTGGCTGTGCAACACTTGTTGGCCTCTGATACCATTAGAACAACAAAAGTCTGAGTCAGATGGGTGCCACAGCCAGCACTATCAAGGTATATCTCACCTGTCTTGGATGCCATCATTAGCTTCAGTCAACAGCACCATCAGTTCACCCACACAGCGCAGGACCAGCTTGTGCCCCCAAAA
This sequence comes from Calotriton arnoldi, assembly GCA_963921515.1. Taxonomy (NCBI): domain Eukaryota; kingdom Metazoa; phylum Chordata; class Amphibia; order Caudata; family Salamandridae; genus Calotriton; species Calotriton arnoldi. The sequence continues at coordinate 1,860,244 of CAWUFW010001928.1, forward strand.
GGCTACCACACCATAGCAGGCTTATCCACACGTGTCAGTTCAATATCACTGCACACGTGTCCTAATTGTGCACCCTGCCAAAACTGCAAACACTTACTGCACATGAAACCACACGCAATGCTGTACTGTCCAGGCCAATTGTTGGTCACCTCCCACTGGTCACAGATGCCATGTCAAACTTAACATTCAGTGAGCACCAGCCCCACATTTGACTACAGTCCCTCACCAAGCCAACATTCCTCATGTGGACAAGGTCAATGCACCTGTCCCTGGTGTGTACCAACGTAACCCACCACTCACATCAAATCCACTAGCAACACACTCACAACTGTGGAAATATACATGTACCAAAATCACATATGACAGGCCAAACAACATGAGCACATACCAGACACAATGTCCCAAGTAATGGTGATGACATTTGGCAGATACGGAGACAAAACATACCCAAAGGCAGGGAAACAAGTGAAAAATGATAAGGATGTACAGAATGCCAAGTGTGCCGGTGATGAAATCAACATCCTTGAGTATGTAGAGCACACACATGTCCATGTGGACATATACTGTAGGATTTGCTACTGCGAACAATTACATTACATGAAGGCAGTAATAGGTGATACCAAACAGACAACAGTGTGACACATGTGGTGAGTCATGAAAATAATGCTGAGATGTTTGTACAATCATGTACTGTATAGTGACATATTTTGTGAGACATGGACATGTGTGTAAAATTTGGGGTCAGATATGAAATTGTGGGTAGAATTTGGGGTCAGATATGAAATTGGGGGCAAATTCTGGGGTCAGATATGAAGATGTGTGTCAATGTGGGCTCACAAATGAAATTGTGTAGGAGTAATGTGCCCCATTGGTACTTTCAGTGTGGAATTTGGTGTTAGGTATGAAATTTAGGCTGTCATAACTTACTATAACCCATTTGATTTCCATCAAGTGCCCTGATATTTTGTAAGTGACCACTGTTCGAAGTACAGATATGACCCATGACATTGACACAGCACAATGTGTCCATTGGTGCCGTAAACGTGCTCAGTCAACACTCTCACGCCCATAGTCAACAATGTCATGCTGCACCCTCGCCGTAGCTACCGCATGCCACCAGCGGTGTGTCACCGCCATGGCCCAAGACACCATAGCGGGATTGATAGTCAAATGTACATGTCTAATGGCGGTTGGCATGCTCCGACACCCAGATCCCGGTCACTCATAGCAATGCATGTGCCCGGAATCGCGGTAGCTACCGCATGCCACCAGCGGTGTGTCACCGCCATGGCCCAAGACACCATAGCGGGATTGATAGGCAAATACACATGTCTAATGGCGGTTGGCATGCTCCGACACCCAGATCCTGGTCACTCATAGCAATGCATGTGCCCGGAATCGCGGTAGCTACCGCATGCCACCAGCGGTGTGTCACCGCCATGGCCCAAGACACCATTGCGGGATTGATAGGCAAATACACATGTCTAATGGCGGTTGGCATGCTCCGACACCCAGATCCCGGTCACTCATAGCAATGCATGTGCCCGGAATCGCGGTAGCTACCGCATGCCACCAGCGGTGTGTCACCGCCATAGCCCAAGACACCATAGCGGGATTGATAGGCAAATACACATGTCTAATGGTGGTTGGCATGCTCCGACACCCAGATCCCGGTCACTCATAGCAATGCATGTGCCCGGAATCGCGGTAGCTACCGCATGCCACCAGCGGTGTGTCACCGCCATGAACCATGCCCTGCCAGCCAATGGGAAGTGCAATCGCGGTTGCCTGATGCAAGTTTGAAAACCGCGGTAGGCGTGCTCCGCCACTGCGGGGTCGGTCATTGGATGCACTTGAAAGATTCACCACCGCGGAACCGCACGCCTGTCCCCTGCGGTGTGTCACCGTCATGAACCATGCCCTGCCAGACAGTGGGAAGTGCAATCGCGGTTGCCTGATGCAACTTTGAAAATCGCGGTAGGCGTGCTCCGCCACCGCGGAGGCGGTCATTGGATGGATTTAAATGAGGCAGACCTGGAACACCAATTGCAGCAGCTTAGAACCACAGACACAAGCCCTGGGGGCTATATATGTGTGTGAGGGAGCCACACATTGCCACAGCTCACAGAGCCTGCTACCTGAGACCCCTCACCTGCTGCTGCCTCCAGGGACTGCTGCCTGAGACCCCTCACCTGCTGCTGCCTCCAGGGACTGCTGCCTGAGACCCCTCACCTGCTGCTGCCTTCAGGGGCTGCTGCCTGAGACCCGTCACCACCAACTGCCGCTGCTGCTGACTCATGCTCACAGTGATGGCGAGGACTGAGAAGATCCGTGCCACTCCCTTCACCCCCGAGGAACTTGAGGTCCTGGTGGACGAGGTGCTCACCCAGTATCCAAGGCTATATGGTGCGCCTAATGTTGTGGTAAGTATCTCAGGGTGTGAGTGAGAGTGTAGGTGGGGCACACATGAAGTTGATCTGCTGCAGTATGTGCGTGAGAGTGTGGTGGTGGGTCATGCACTGCCTAGCATGCTGTTTCCAGGGGGAAGGTGTGTTCAGCCTATTCCACACGTTTGCCTGCCTGCACATCCAGATGTGAGTGAAATGTGATGTCTTGTCAGACATACAGTGTGGCTGCACCTTTTCAATTCAGGAGTCAGGACAGTGATTTACTGTCTGAATGTCTTTGTGTGTCCCTGATGTCCTTCACAGGCCCATCTGTGGCATTAGCTGGTGTAGTTGTCCGGAGGGTAGTGAGGGCATTGTTTCTGACTCAATATGTGCCTCATCTCTGGTTCTGCACTATGCTCAGGACCTCAGTCCCCCAGGGTGAAACTCTTGTTGGTCAATCAGCTATGACACTGTACATTCCAACATTCTTGTGCCCAGACCCTTCCAACACCACCGGCATGTGCACATACTCGCATGTGTTGGCACTGTTTGTGTTTCCAAATAGTCCCTCATGTAAAAGATGAGATGCCCCACGTTGGACCTCTGTGTGACCCCAACTGACCTGCACATTCACTGCCCAATCAGACAGTGACACAACAGTGGATGTACACAGTGTCAAATCTGTGCTTTTCCTCTTGACTCTCCGTCAATGAGCCATTACAGAGATGTAGATTGCACAAGACAGGCCTTGTGATGAGGGTTTGCGTTTGTGGGGTCATGTCCCTCAATGTGACCTCCATGACACAGTGTGGCAGTTTAAGGGCAAGTGCTTTGAGGGCTGCGCAGTGTTGGGCACAGTGAGTATTCACAGTGACATATGTAGTAATGTCCTGCATGTCTTGGTATTCCCAGAAACCTGCAGTAGATGTGGTCAGCATACACATTTTGCTCTCTGCTGGCATCCTGCATGGCTTTGAGATAGGCATGTACTTTGTCCACTCTCATACCTGCATGCATTAATGTGTTTTTCACACATGATGATGTTTGAATGTCGCAGATTTGTTGTCTCTGCTGAAGTTAGGGCAGAAGTTGGTATGAGTCTGTGTCATGCTCCTGCACTGTGAAATGGTGGTAGGTTACACTGATTATTGCACCCTCTTGTCTCCCATGTCTGCAGCTCAAAGTCAACCAGCGCAAGGCCGTGTGGAGGGCAATTACATGCAAGGTGCGTGCACTGGGTGTCTCCAACCGACGGCGCTCCCACTGTCACAAGAGGTGGGATGACATCTGCCGGCTGAGCAGGAACGTGGCCGAGATGACACTGGGGCTGATCCCTCGGTCCGGCAGGTTGGCGCAGCGCAGCATGACACCACTGATGGCACGCATTTTAGCTGTGACGCAGCCTGAACTGGATGCACGTCTGAAGGGGCATCAGCAGCAAGCTGGTGGTGAGTATTCTGTGAGTGTGACTTTGGGTGTTGTTTGGCTGCATGTGCTCCAAGCCTGGGCCAGTGCAGGGCTGTGATGTTGCTGGTGTGATGCAATGGCCTGTAAGTGGCCGCGGTGTTGGGTGCAGTTTTCATGCATTCCCCCTACATGTACATTCCCATGTCATTGGTGTAATGGCCCTTGAGTTCACATTTGTAGTTGTGGCCTTCTGGTATCATCTTCATCGGTGTCGTCACGGACATCCCATGTCAGGGTCAAGCAGAGTGCATGATATGAGTGTGCCATCATCAATGTGTGCATTGCCAGACGTCTGATTTGTGCTGACTACACATCTAACAACAATGTGCAACTGTAGTTGTGCCCCAAGTTACGACATGGTGGATGGCATGTGCTCATGGCCATTGTGTGCGAATATGTTGGAGTCTGTCTCTGTGTAGGACACTTCTGCTGGCTCAAGATGTGACAGTGGCAACATGTTGTGAGTAGGATCTTTTACCCACTCAGGGCCCTAGGTGTGCACAGAGGAATATGTGTGTCTGGTTAGCTGAAGCCACCAACAGGCCAATTGGCAGTGTGTCCATCACATGGGTGAATTATGCCAAGTTTGCATGATGCCACAGTAATTTTGATGTTTGGATTGAGGTTGCACAGTGTCACTGCCCATGGTGTTGTCCAATATGGATGATTTTTCATCATTAGTGATGCTTCCCTTGCTGATATTTGTAAACTTGATGCAAATGTACTGATCCGACCTCTATCTCTCTCTCATGCAGCATCTCACATGGGCACGGAAGGACAGGGGACGGACACCAGTGGTGAGGCATCAAGCACAACTGCTGCACACCAGCATAGTGACACGGATGTCACCAGCGCATCGGAGGGGGGCCGTAGTCTTCTAGAGGACTCACAGCCAGAGACGCAGACCTCTACGTCATCTGACGATGGCGGTGACGCTTCTATGTTTTCTGCCGAGGGTGACGGGGACTCTGCCTCCACGTCCACCACACAGCATTCAGTGCCCACCCTCCGTGCTACTCCCACTGTTGCTGCCCGTGTTCGCACCACAAAAAAGGGAAGAGTGTCCTTCACCACAGGCACCGCTGCCCCTGCCCCTGTCCCCCCTGCTGCCATCAGTGCTGAGTCTGTGGACCTTTTGCGCCAGCTGTGTGTGGGTCAGACAGCTCTCCTCAATGCATTCCTGGACCATGACAAAAAATTGGCACAGGTGGTGGCTTTCATGGTGGGCGTGCATTCCGACGTGGGTGGGCTACACCGGACTGTACAGTCTCTGGCCTCTGCAGTGACAGCAGCCATTCAACTTGCCCAATCCCATGGTTCAGCTCCAGTCCATAGGCCCACCACCCTGCCAGTGGCCGCATCTGATGATAGTGACCACACACCCCAGACATCAAGGGACAGATACAGCACACGCAGCACACGGCAGCAGCAGCCAAAGCAGTCTAGGCCGCAGACACCATCCCCACAGAAAGGTAAACCCACACCAGAGCGCAGAGGCAAAAGCACTTCGGGCCACACCCAGGGTAAGGATGGCAAGGAGCAGGCCTCAGGCTCACATGCCTCAGAGGCATCCCCAGCCAAGGACTCACCAGTCCCAAAAGTGTCTCGCAGAGACAAGCACACAGTTTCCGTGCCCAGTGAGAAACAGGTGCCTGCTAAGGGTACACATAAGAAGGGCTCCAAGGCAAGTTCACCCACAACATCTACTCCCATCCAGAGCCCTGTGAAGCACAGGAAGGAGGCCACTGTAGGGGGGACACCTGGTAAACAGGTGATGCAGGGGCAGAAGCATTCCGGGGCAAAGCGTCCCAAAGGATCCAGCACATCCCCAGAGGGGGGACCAGCATCTGCAGCTGTTCCAGCTTTTGTGGCCAGTGTGCCTGTTGTATACAGCCCACTTGGCCTTAATCCCAAGACAGGGAAGCCATATCAGATCCCCAAGAAGCGGAAGGGCACCCCTCCAACTTCTCCCACACACACTTGGTCTCGTGCAAGCATGAGTCCACCTCCACGTGCCACCACCCCACCTGGTCCTAGCAGCCCTCCGGCTTCCCAAACTACTGCTGGCTCTACCACACCTGGACCTAGCAGCCCTCAAGCTTCCCAGAACACTAATGGCTCTACCCCAGCTGGGCCTGTCTCTCCCCGAGCCAGTACCCCAACTGGCCCCGACAGACAGCCACCTCCCAGTCATACTGCCAGCCAAGTCTGAGTGTTGGTCACCCTCACACACATGTCTCTCCCACAGTGGTACCATGGACTGCCCATGTTTGACGCCCTGAGTGTGTTGCTGACCATGGCAGGGTACTGTACCACACATTCCCAGTGCTGGATGTCATGTATCTCACCTGCACTTTGGACTGGCCCCTGGCCTTGTTGTTCACTGCTGTTTGCCCCTTGCCTGTGCAGCTTCTCATGTACCTCACCTGCACTTTGGACTGGCCACTGGCCTTGCTGTTCACTGCTGTTTGCCCCTTGCCTGTGCAGCTTCTCATGTACCTCACCTGCACTGTGTCCTGGCCACTGGCCTTGTTGTTCACTGCTGTTTGCCCCTTGCCTGTGCAGCTTCTCATGTACCTCACCTGCACTTTGGACTGGCCACTGGCCTTGTTGTTCACTGCTGTTTGCCCCTTGCCTGTGCAGCTTCTCATGTTCCTCACCTGCAGTTTGGACTGGCCACTGGCCTTGCTGTTCACTGCTGTTTGCCCCTTGCCTGTGCAGCTTCTCATGTACCTCACATGCACTGTGTCCTGGCCACTGGTCTTGCTGTCGACTGATGTCCTAGACTTGCCTGTGCAGCTTCTCATGTTCCTCACCTGCACTTTGGACTGGCCACTGGCCTTGTTGTTCACTGCTGTTTGCCCCTTGCCTGTGCAGCTTCTCATGTACCTCACCTGCACTTTGGACTGGCCACTGGCCTTGCTGTTCACTGCTGTTTGCCCCTTGCCTGTGCAGCTTCTCATGTACCTCACCTGCACTGTGTCCTGGCCACTGGCCTTGTTGTTCACTGCTGTTTGCCCCTTGCCTATGCAGCTTCTCATGTACCTCACCTGCACTTTGGACTGGCCACTGGCCTTGTTGTTCACTGCTGTTTGCCCCTTGCCTGTGCAGCTTCTCATGTTCCTCACCTGCAGTTTGGACTGGCCACTGGCCTTGCTGTTCACTGCTGTTTGCCCCTTGCCTGTGCAGCTTCTCATGTACCTCACATGCACTGTGTCCTGGCCACTGGTCTTGCTATCGACTGATGTCCTAGACTTGCCTGTGCAGCTTCTCATGTTCCTCACCTGCACTTTGGACTGGCCACTGGCCTTGTTGTTCACTGCTGTTTGCCCCTTGCCTGTGCAGCTTCTCATGTACCTCACCTGCACTGTGTCCTGGCCAGTGGCCTTGCTGTTCACTGCTGTTTGCCCCTTGCCTGTGCAGCTTCTCATGTTCCTCACCTGCACTTTGGACTGGCCACTGGCCTTGCTGTTCACTGCTGTTTGCCCCTTGCCTGTGCAGCTTCTCATGTACCTCACCTGCACTTTGAAGTGGCCACTGGCCTTGCTCTTGTCTGACTTTTGCTGCATGACTGTGTGAAATGTAAATAAAAAGAAGATATTTACTCCTGTTGTCTGACTTGTCGACACATGCTCTATTCTCCACTTCAACATTGCCAATGTATTGTTACCTCTGATCATGTTGTTTCAACTTTTGTGGCCCAGACTTCTGCATCTGTGTGTGTTGGCTTGGTAGTATGTGTGTTTGCTGGGGACTGATTGGCTTCCTGGGTGTGTTGGTGTGTGTGTGATATTTAGATTGTTGTTGTGTGTGTTCAAGGTGTGTCACTCATCTCTGTTTGTAACTGGTATGTGTGTTCTGCACACACAGGCTTGGTGTGCATGCAGTGCTGTGAGTTGATGTTGCCTTGTCCTTGCCTGTTGTGCACCCCCTGATGTTTGGCTTTTGTAGCATGTTGATATCTTTGCCTGTGCATGTGTTGTGACTGATATGGCTGTGTGCAGTGTTTGTGTTGTGTCATGCAGTTGACTGTTGCTCTGTGTGCGGTGTTCTATTTTCCTGTGAGTGTGTGTGTGTGTTGTGGTTGTGTTTGATTCAGGTGTGTTGCCATTGTGGTGTGCCTTACTTGTTTGTCTGTCACATGGACTGAGGTCTATTGTGGTTGCAGTGCTTGTTTCATGTGCATCCTTGGTGTTTTCTCCTCTCACATTTGATGTGTCTCTGGTCATGGTTGTGCATGTGCAGACATGTGGTACACTGTGACACCATTTTGTGTGGATGTGTGTTGTGGTATGTGTGTCTCTGTGTCATTGTAGGCCCATTTCTGCCTTTTGGTCTCCATTATTGTTTTTAGTGGATGCACTTCTTATATGTGTTGTGGTATGTTGTATGTGCGTTTTTCGTGACTGATGTGGTTGTGTACTCCTGTTGTGTCTGTGCTCCCATTGGTTTGGCACTGTTTAGCTGCACAGGTCTTGTCTGTTGTAGTAGTTCTGTTTGTGTGTTTTGATTGTGTTCTGTGTTTGACTGTTGTTTTTGTGCGTACAGTGGTACTGCCATACCTGTGTGTGTGTGATGTTTGTGGATACCACCCAGGGGGTGTGTTTGATTGTCAGTGTCTTGACGGGATATTATTGGCAAGCTTCTGTGTGTTTGTCAGTGGTGTTGTGTGCTGCTGGTGTGATGGATGTGGGGGTTGTGTGGAGGTTCATACTTGTGTTTGACTGTCATGGAGTGTTGCAATGGGCCCTGTGTGTTGTGCTGCTGACTTACTCCTGTGATGTATTTGGATTCAGATATGTGGCTGATCAGGGTTGGACTTCATACCCTTCCTTTCATCCCTGTGCCTATTCATGGGTTGCCTTGCTGTCTGCCTGAGTTGTTGCAGTGAGGTGACTGTGGTTAGACTTCACTCACTGTGACTGCCATGTGTGGTTTTTTGTGCTGGGGTGGATGTGATGTGTTCCTTCCCTTGCATGTGATGTACACATTTGTGGTGTTCAGCTCCTTGCCATTCCATTAGTGTGCAACTCACTTTGAGTTGCCTATTTGTTGTCCTTCATTGCTGTTGGCATGTGGTCTGTGTTTGTTGCTGTGTGTCAGTGTGGGGTATGTCTGTGTGACTTGGCAGGCTGTGTGTCCATTGGTGTGTTTGTTCATTGTCTGTGTGTGTTTAAATTGTGCTTGTACTCAGTTTACTTGCCATGAGTGTGGTGTTGTTGTGGTGTGTGTGTTCCCCTGGCCCAGTGCTTGTGCGCTGTGTGTTACTCGGCAGCCACACCTGATGAGGCTGTCTCCCTGGTTGTTTGTTGTGTGGTGCAGTGTGTGTGTTCAGCTGGCGGCTTTTTGGGCATGTGGGGGCACAGCGAGATCACGTGCCATGTCCCTTCATGGTGTGGGTGGGCCTAGTGTGTGGAGTGTTGAGGTGTTGCCCTGTGTACTTTGGGCACTGCCCCTGCCTAGCGCTGGCCCAGCCTACTACATTGTGTGCATTTTTTCTCACTGATTCTCCGCTGCGGTCACGTGTACTGGGCATTATTTCCGGGTCGCGGACATGGTGGCCTGGGTGTGGAGGGGTGGCCTTGTGGCAGGTGGGACATGTGTGGCTACACCTGTGGTTGTGTTCCTGTCCCCACCAGGGTGTCTGGTGGGGACAGGAACCTTCCATCAGCCATGGAGTTGTGGGTTGTGTTTGTGTGCAGAGTTGAGTGATCGCGTACGTGCGGCGGCGTCCGCCACGGTCCATGGCTTGCTGGAGGTGTATCATGTACAGCTCCGGGAAGACATGTAGTGCCGGGTCCATGGCGGTCGGCTCCGGGTATCAATTGGGCGCTCCGCTGTGGTGCTTCCGTATGCTCACGATGGCCGGTTTCTCCGCGGCGGTGGGCCTGACTGTTTCGCGCATCATAATTTGTACGGAGGGAGGGACGTCATTCCGCACGCCAGTGGCTCTGGATTGGTTGTCTCCGCTGCGGTGGTGGGCTCGTCTGGATGGCGGTGCACGTAGCACCGCGGCGGACGGGCAATGGGCTGAGTTTGACCATTGTAATATGGCGTACAGGTGCACCGCTGCTCACGGGCGGAAAACAGCGTTTTCTCCCACCGCCAGCATCGCGGAGGTGCATCCGCCAGTCAACGTAATGAGCCCCTTAGTTGATTGAACACGTTTGCCCTCCGGCCTCTGGTGCACAAAATATTAGAAGAAAGTAAGGGAAAATATAGAGGACACAAACATGTATATTATACAATGAGAGAAAGCCATACAGATCAGCTTGAGTAACTGGTTATTAGCAGTATTTCAAGTTGATGGAGCAATGATTCAGTAGTGTGTACATTCTGGTATTAGCATGGTAGTGAAGTTAATATGTGGGGTTGCAAATGTTCAATGGGTGGGGCAGAGGCTGATGAGGTTAAAAAGATAAACATTTCAAAGTGAAGGGTTACTTTGCCTCATAGAGTCCTTTTTTGACTGCAGTGAGTTACAGTTTTGGTGTGTCGGTGGGTTCAAATTAGTGGTGGCTAGTTATTAAATGTGATGAATAGGTCCTTGATGAGTAAGCGTGCTGCTTTGCGGAAGCAGTTAGAGATTCTCTGTGATGTGCACAGTTCTCCTCTGCTCAGGGGGTATGCTATTAGATAGGGATCATGCAGTGATTGGTTAGTAGGTAGATTATTATGGAGTTAGTGTTCAGAAGACCAGAGGTTTTTTTTTTAATTAGTTGCCAAATAGTTTTTTGGAGAATTTGATGGATATTTCAGCATATGAGAACAAAGTAAATTAGCGATTTGCTTCGATATGTTCAGTTGCAGCTCTCTCTTTAATGGTCCTAGCTCTGTTTCCAAAGTAATAGTGGTTGTTATTTGTTGAAAGGAGAGCACTTTTTCCATACCAGTCTCTGTAATTGGCCTATGGTAGATAGGTTGACAGAGACGCTCCTTATCTCAGTACTGTAGCATAGGAAGCTGCCTACTTTGGCTTCTAATGCTGTCTCTAGACATTTTGGTTCCATGTTGCCATGCTTCTTGAAGAACCTTATAATACATTTAGCTGTGTCCTGTGCTCCCGTCGAGGCGTCATCCAGATGGTTTCTCCAGATGAGCCACTTACACAATATCAGGCCAAGGTATTTGAAAGTGCTTGTTACTTCGGATTGGCTGAGCTACATATATATATAATGTGGTTCACCAAAGAGTTTATTTTGTTTGGGCCTCCTGATCATCACTTTGGGGTTTGAAGTGTTGATTTTCAGTTAGGTTTTACTGTAATAAGTATCCATTGAGGCCAGTTGAAATTGTAAGGAATTCTGGGTGTGTGCCAAGAGAATGGCATTATCAATGTACAGGAGCAGAGGCATCCATATGTTGTTAATTCTCCGCACGTCAGAGGGATCCTCCAGAATTGCTTTGTACATGTTGGTTGTATAGAGATTGAATAAGAGTGGGGCCAAAATGCAACCTTGCTTGACTCCTCTGTTAGTGCACAATGATCTGATTCATGCTCTGTTTAATCCTACCCTGACTTGAACCTGTGTAGAAGCCAATGATTATCTTAGCTGGGCCGGAGGAAGGTCCATGCTTTCCAACTTGAGTTAGAGTAGTTGTCTATCTGCCAGATTGAAGGCCTGTAAAAAGTCAAGAAAAGCTGAGAACAGAGGCATATTCGTCTTGATTGAGAATTCATGAACGATGTGCTGGAGGTTAAAGATTTTGCCTATGGCTGAAAAATCGGTGTAAAGTCCCCTTAGATTGGGCTCAGTTTAGAGTTTTCTTAAGCCCACGTGTTTACCTGTTCCAGGCTGATTTTGGTGAATATTTTTTCTTTAATATTAATCAGACTTATGGTCTACAGTAGACTGGTGCAGATGTTTTGCTTTTTTTGCAGAGCTGTACAATTAGGTTTGTTTTGCATGAATGTGGGCAGCATATGTTGGTGGCACAGAATGCATATGTTTTGGCTATGATGAGTGCCCAACACTCTGTAGTGTTTGATGCTTTCTGGCAGTATCCTATTGGGACCAGAAGCTGAGTTATCTTTTAGGCCATGTATTGCTTCACCTTCTCTGGCAGGTGTGAACCAGTTAGTCCGCTAGTCTCCTTTTTGTGATTGGTCCAGATTTCCTATGCCTGGTTCCTTTGCTTGTTGTAGAGCATTTAGAGAAGAATATGCTGTTTGAGAAGAATATATTCTGGAAATGGATTATCCATTCATCAGCCGAGATATTTGTGTTGGTGTCCACCTGTGAGAAACCTGTGCTGTTTACAGCTAGACACTAGAAGGCTTTTATGTTATTAGGTGCGGCAGCTTGTTTGAGTAGAGATCACTGACTTTTATTGTTGTCCTTTTTCTTTGTTTGCATAGTTTCTTTTGCACCCATCTCTTAAATAATTTGATATTTGCTCCGATGTTTCTTAAGGCACGTAACAACTCAGCTTTTGCTTTTTTACACTCTTCGTCATACCATGATTGCAGATCGATTTGTTGTTTTTCTCTTGCAGATACATGAGGAGGCTTCACTGGACAACCACGGTCATAGGTTCTTATGAGAAGTGTCAACTCAGCCGTAGGGCCTTTGGTCCCAGGCTTCTGTTTTAAGTTTGTTCTGATCGGTTGCAAGTCTTCGATCAGAGATCTTGCCAGTTCATCCGTATTTACAGACTTCCAACATAGCCTAGTTTTGTTAGGGATTTCCAGACTGGCAATGTAAATAGATGCCTCTCCTCTGTCTATCATGTTGAAATACACGTTCAGTTGGAGCGAGTTGTGATCAGTCTGTACTTGCCATGGTATGGCTAGGGCCAAGAGTTAGCTAAATTGATGGAGATGGATGAAGATGTAGAGCCAGATGTACATCTGTCAGTGGTGTGCGACCGCAATAGTCCTCACAAACAACTGATCAGTTACTAACACCTCAAAGGAGGTGGTAACTGGTGTGCAAAGAGGAAGATGTCTGCCTGGGACACCCTCCCCTTTGTGAATGGTGTTGGCAGCCTCTAGAGGAATACGTAGTGGTCCAGGAAACCACTTCCTGCTCCCTCAGAGTTTTCCCAAACGGGAAACTTTTTTAAAAGGCAACACTAGCTCCTTGAAGGAACATGGACTGCTTCAAAAAAAAGTTTCCAATGCTTCTCCTTGCAGGCAACCATCCCTCTGTTTGTAGCCAATCACAAAGGGTCTCTATTTGTGACATTAATTAAATTAAATTAATTTTAAAAAGTAAAGTGAATAGCTTTATTGTTTGGTTAATTATAACTGTAACAATATTACATATAAACATTCCAATTAATAATTTATTAGATAGGCCATTGTGCGACCCCTTTGACCATTCATTTTGTGGTGCGATCTGCAAGGTATATAGGTCACATTGCAAGATTAAAGATTAGTCGCAAAAAGTTTATGCTTAATTTGCAATCACGTTTTGTGACCTGTCTTTGAACAGATCTGACCCGTAGCTAATGATGCAGTGTTCAGGAACTGACAAATTTTATCATCTGGACCCAATTCAATACCCAACAGTCCCTTTCACGTTGGGTGAGTTTAAACCAAACTTACCAATTTGTTCATCTTATTATCCTTTTCTTGGCGATGAATCTTTTATAGTTAATCAGGGTTTGGCAAAATAATATCAGAATTTCTAAATATCACCATAGAATAATCATTTCATATAGCTAAATAAATGACATTAATAATGACAAACTCCTTTTGAGAGTTAGAAACGCTTTATCTAAATAAATGTGAATTGCTCATCAAGTATGATTGAGTTTGAATCGTAAGTCATCACACAAGAGAAACATTAGCAAAATAAACACCAATTGTACATCTCAAATATCAGCGCAATGAGTGAGTGGATAGGCGTAGAGACAAAAGAATAATGACATTTGCAAAAAGATTTTATGGAAATTCAAGAATATCATACTAACCAATCATATGAGGTTCTAGAATTCTGAAAAGCTACCCTCTGGCCATGAGAGTAACCTAGGCCCCTCAATAAGAGTTAAGGAGCAAAGTCAAAGAGTCAGGATCAGCAGAACAACAGCCAGCCCATAGAATTTAGGAGACAGGAACACAGCTCTCTCCTCTCGCAAAGTAAGAAAACACGCTTTTATTTCCCCACCCCCTTACTACTACTAGATATACTCTAAATTCACTAAAAGTCCAACCCTCATTGTGTCATCTCACATGGTTTTTTACATTTTGATTGGTCCGAAACAAGGGGTGTTCAATCACGCCACTGTCGATGTGCCAAACTCTCAAGCGTCTTATTGTTCTAACTTCGCTCACTGTAATCACTTCCAACAGAGGAAACTCTAGTATCTGGCTTCCGTGTTTTGTTTGTCTCTCCATCTCACTCATGTATCCATTTGTAGTACAAATGTCCTCATGCTCCGCTCGGCAAGGAAGTTCCATTCTTTTTATCAATTTTCCTCTCTGCGCAACCTTGGCCATCATCAGGAACTTGTGAAGGACACATCACATTTTCTTTCTCCCTTCTACATTTCTAATACGCCATGTTAATTCTAAAAAGACTCTCAGGGGTTTTCTGCAGGGCAGTAAGTACACTTCTAAAGAAAACAAATACAAGTGTAATTTATCATTTTATAAAACTCCACTATTAAACGTTCTTTGAATGCTTTCATTTGCTTTCTTTTTTTACGCGCTACTTATTATTTTCTAACTGTTAATGGAAAATAAACTCTCGACTTTTGACTTATTTTCTACATTAGTAATGTGCATTTGCGGCCTACTGTAACACTCCCAGCAAGCGCTTGCGCAGTTTTCCTCTTTCCACTTTTAACCTTGCGCGGTTAGTTTTCTTCACAACATTTGGTTAATGAGTTACACGTTGAGGAGTTCAATCCGAGCAGGTTTTATTTCGCGAAAACCCTGCTCCATCACTAATTACAGACTGTGCTCTTGCGGAGTTAAACATTGGATCAGATGAGCTCTTGAATGCAAAGTGGTTAGAGTCAAATTAGTTATTTTCCAAGAGAAGAGTTCTGGGATTCCTTCCTTTTCGTCTTTCTTTGAGTGACCATAATTAGGATACTCCATTCCCTCTTGGATTCCAGGTAGTCGTCAATATCTCCACCTCACTCTCCGAGGTTTGCATTTAGAAGTTCGCAAATAATAGAGCAGTTGATGGAATCTGGTAGTGCTTTGTGGCTGAGTACTCTTTTTTCTAAAGTGCTGCTTCGATTTTGATGGAATCTGGTAGTGCTTTGTGACTGAGTACTCTTTTTTCTAAAGTGATGCTTCGATTTTGGAGCATAAATGTTGAAAATAATAATGTCCAAATCTGAAGTCGTTCTTACCAGTACTGCTTGCATGAATTGTTGGTTGAGATCGATTGGAATAAATTCCTGCCTTAAATCTGTTCTGTAACTAATATGGAGCCACTTGAATGTCTCATACTGCTATTCGGGATAGCTTTTGTTGCAAAGGTGGCAAATCCTTGAATTTCCCTTGCTTCTGTGGACCAGGTTTCTGGTAGGGCAATGAGGGCTAGAGGTTAAGAAAGATATGAACTTGTACTCCCCCAGCTTGTTTTAGACCCCCATGATATTCCAGGAATTCAGGGACCATGGATTGGGTGCTATCCCATTACTCCTGAAAGGGCTGTTTCTAGTTGTTCCTGAGCTTATCTAGAGACACTCCCCTATGGGTCTTTTTAGCAGCATGAAAGTGTGAAGGGAGAAAATCATTAATGCACAATCAATTTAGAAACACCACCTACCGATACATAATAACCAAAGGACAATTTAGAAAGGTTAGTTTGGCTTATTACAAAGATACAAATAATTGAACATAAACACACCTCAACACAAGGGTACAGAAATACAAGGGAAACAGCAAAAAACCAAATCTACGCACCCAATTCAGATGGTGCAACATGAACAAAACTATTAATTTGAGAAGGATGAGACAAACAATTGGGAAGCAAGAGTCCAAATTCCCCTGCATCAAGGGTTGGTGAATGAAAAGCATTAAATCTGTCCCTAAACTATCGCTAGGATGACATCTCTATGTTAATGGGCTAGAAATTCGAGTCAAGAGGAAAAGGGTGTCAGTCGTGGAGTCATCCTAAGAAGTCTCTCTGCCTTCAAGATGGGTCAGGCAGCGTAAAGCCACCATAACAAGGAAGAGCTCGATCTAAGATACTCCCTCTTCAAAGGCAAGAAAGATGTGGGCATTATCCTCAATTCCAACAACCAGTTATCCACAGGTGGCATTCCCATGATGCACCTCTTTGCACGTATTCCACAATGGGTACAGTCATGAGCGTATTTTTCCACGCTGTTCTACATGTACATCCTTTACAACAATTTGTCCTTGATTCCCATGCCTTCTCCCATGTGAAACCAACGTCTTTCGTTTATCGCCTTTGCTTCAACGATTGTAACTTCTTCTCTCCTTGCCTAGCTGCTAAAACAAAGACATTACTTTACCTAAAAGAATGCTTCTCCACCTGCAATGCAAAACATTGGAAAGAACAGCTTCCACATTGCACATGAAATTCAGAACATTAATCCTAAACAAGAGTTTGTCAGGGGCTGCATTTAAGGTCTACATCTCTGGTTAACATAAGAATGTATCACTTAAGCATTTTAAATTCACCTAGCCATTTTACAGTTCTACTACCATTTTACCTAATTATGGAAAGAATTATTATTAAACACATTTGGTACATGATTAGTATCAGCTTCCCTACACAGTTTGTTCATCACAGCGTTTTTAGCTAGTTACATTCATTTCCTATGTTAACTCTTCATGCTACTTTTCATTAACCTAAAATATAGATATGTTAATACTGTTCACAATTCTAACACTTCATGTATACACAAAACAAGATCATATGCGGGTGCGCTCTATACATGATTATGATGCATCCCTATAAATAAGAAAATACATATACGAAATATCCGCTCCATCACTCCCATCATTGCCCTTGTTGCTGCTACTCAGGAACTGTTTCCATTGCTAAGGGTTTGTGGATTTAGTGATTGGGTGCTATTGAAAAGGGAGCACATCATGCCACTGGCAGGACTGGGAGCACATAATCTCTTTAGGACATAAGGGATAATTTCGACCTACTGTGACTAAAAGGAGAATAGGACATCAATGTGGTGGCTAGATTTAGATGTGCAAGTTGAAGAAATTGTGAAGAATGTGTTATGCATTTGTTGGCAGTGACAAAGTGAAAGTATGTAGGCAACTTCCATTGCACCCAACTGACATACCCATGAAACTCTGGTAGATGTTAGATCTGTTTTCTTTTGGTAAGGGTGATGTGTGCTAACCATTAACAAGCATAGTGGTTGAATTTTTGAAGAAATTCTTGTTTGTGAATGAAGGAATTTTGAAAGCATTAAACAATGATATTGGCATTCTATACACATCAAACCTGATATATATTTTTTTTTAGAAAGATCGGAGTGAGACATGAAAGAGTGGGGTTGTATAGGCCTCACACCAATGGGCTGGTAGAAAGAGTAAACAGAGTTGCGCTGGTAAGTGTTCAACTAAAGTTAGCTAATGGATTATCATGGAATGATACCAGTTGTAACTTTTTGTGGGCTTCAGAAGTCCACGACACACATCCACGGGAATTTCACATTTATTTCATCAAAGGGAATAAGCCTGCTGAGAAAAAGGCCCATGTGGTTGGGAAAACATGTCGCGTGTTGGTAGAGAGGCAATAAAGGATCAAGTGTTTGTCAGTCAAGAGACATATAAAAGGATTATAGCAGAAGACATGCAGTATCGAAATATCAAATCGACTTGGGTGATTGGATAGTTGTGAAAAACATTAAGATATAAAAAGACCGGAATTGAAATTTTTATAACCTTGCAAAGTAGTAAAAATGAGAAGAAATGTCGTAAAAGTGGAAAATGAGCAGTCCACAGCTTAGGCGTGTACAGAATTCCCAGACACTAGTATCCGTGTTGTTTCAAAAAATGATTGCCTATAACTTGTGCCTCTAATCTTTGTTTCTCATGTGCATGCCTATTAGGTTTCGGTGTGTGATTGTGTTATTATGTTTTGATATGTAATAACATAAAAATTCTCACTTATGTATGCAATATATTTAGTGTTGTTGAGTGAATTTGTTTTCTAACTTGTCATTCTTTTGAGAATTCTAAATGATCAGATGCTGTCTACTAAAGGATGACCCTGCATAGTCCAGCCTGCACACTGCTGAGTAAAAAAACCAATGCTGATTGGTTGATGAATTTTCACCACTCCAAGTTAACAGCATTTTGTTACCTACTACAAAACCATTTATTTGCTTTTTCTTGTAATTAGCTGTCAGTTTGTAGTGGTGCCAAAAGGCTGCTTCCTTATCTCATCTTAAGGAAGCATCAGCCCTTCAAACAGACTCTTTGGAAGACTGTATGAACAGTTTTCATTTCCCACTGTTTGTTAGCAAATGCCAAAGAGAAACCAACTTCTACCCAGGGAATAGGCCTTTCAGCTCTGGAAGGACCCCAACCTCATTCTCTGAATAACAAGCTGACAATGTGTGTGGGGGAGGGCAGTTAACTCTGGGGTCAGTTTAGAGACTGCATGTTAAAGGAAAAGCTTACTCCCCCTATAAGCAGCTGCGGCCCGTCGTTAAGGGCGGAGGGGCCCCACAGCCCCCTCACCTTTTTTGCAAACATGAAGAGTGTGTGTCAGGCTGAGCAAAGGTCAGCCTGACACACACACTTTATGTTCAGGTCTGGCAGCCATGCGTCAAATGCACAGGGGCCTGACTGCCTGAGCTGCACTTTGCCGGGCTGAAGATGTCACAGCTCCTGTGGGCATGACCTCTTCAGCCTGCAAGAGCGCTTGGAGGACTTTGCCACATTTCGAGGGGGAATGTCACTGACAGCCTCATACCTCGGTGCTTCAGTTTTAAGCCTTGAAATGCCCAGGGCAGAGTGTATCACTAGCACCTTGTCATAAACTCTCACTGACCCAATCCCACTCTGTGATGAGGCAGGGACTGCCGCCTCCTCTTATTAGCTGACCTTTTGGCAGCAGTCCCCACCCTCTTGAAACCTCAGAGGCTTCTATCCAGAGACACTGCAGGCAGTAAGTTTTATGTTTTGCAGTGTTTGGTGCGTGTGTGTGTATGTATGAATGTATGTGTATTTGGAAGTGAGTGTTGTGAATGGGGGCGTGTGTGTGTGTGAATGCATGGGTGTGAGTGAATGTGTGGCACTTCCACCCCCTCCCTGCTCAAATGAAAGTCTGCCACTACTTATAACTGACCATAAAAACATGGCCATGATTAAAGTCTCAAAGGGCTTTCCTCTTCCAGACTGTACATCGCTATTTCCTATTCCTATGGCTTTCGCATGCAGCAGCAAGCCCCTCTCCTCCGGCACCAATCAGAACAAATTAAGGTTTAAGAAAATAGATCTTGGTTTTGCTACAATTACTGTTGGGCCCCGGCGGCGAGCAGGGGACGAATGGTTCCCGCATCAATCTGCTGGGTGCAGACTGTCCTCCATCTAGGGGCGGCCGCTCCATTAGGGCAGACAGAGACCCCCCCCCTGCCACTAGCAGAAAATAAAGCGATAATAAAACGGGTTTTAAACCCATTTTATTATCATTTTATTTTAATCCCCTGTACCCGCCCACAGGACTCTGATGAGTCTTGGGGTGGGTCCAGGGGATGACATTGCTGGTGGGGGAGTGGTGGGCACTCCCTTCACTGCGCATGAGGTGTTTGACCAGCCGTCTCAGGACGGCCAAACCCCTCATGGGCAGTGAAGCTCTCTCCAGTCCCAGCTGCATTGCTGGGGCTGGAGAGAGCAGGCACAGGCTCCCAGTCTGCCTGGGAGCGCAAGTTGCCGGTGCTCCAGCCAATCCTGAAGCTGCTCTCATGCGAGAGCAGCTTCAGGATTGGCCGCAGGGCAGGCTGGGAGACTGTGCCCAGGACCAGATGAAGGACGACCCGATTCGCGGAAGATGGCAGCAAGGTACGTTTATTTTCTTTTTTTGCCACCCAAACACTCCCCATCACCCACCTCTCTCCTGTGGCCTGGCCCGCCCCCCCCCCCACTTTGGCAGGGGATGGGTCACTACTGCCTCCATCTTCCCCAACTAACCTGATATTCTTCCCAGGGCATATTTGAAGGGTGGTTCCGGGTTTAAAGGTTGGATTGAGCGATGTAGGGGTGGTCAGGTAGATTTGGTCAGCAGTACAAGATTAAGTGAATGTATCAAATAAGGTACTTACAGTGATTGTTAATACTAATGATGAATATATAATCGTTAATTTGAAAAAGGAACAGCGTGGTTATTGGAGGTTGTCAATTAAAAAAAAACACAATCTATCTCGAGGGAACAAGGGTATAATTTCAGGACAGTAAAATGTCCACCAGCATGTGGTACAAACAAGCGTACTCTGCCTCACAAAAGCCCTCTATAAAAGATGAAAAATCTCCACTTAACTGATCTCTGGTGAGTGACATGTCCTTTACCATGGGCCTATTTATTTTATTCTCATTCACTTTGTCAAAATTCAAGAATAGACTGCTTTCTGACAACATCTGACATCCTGAAATGTGCAGATGTACACTTCCCTCCTATTCTGGTGATGGATCACGCAGAGATTGCAATGTATGAGGAGAGAAGCACCTGGGGCTAACACTCCCCATTGGATGCTTAAGGAACACTCTTTGTTGGTCAGGCTTATAAAGTTAACCTAGCACTAGTATTCAATAAATTAATAAATTCTATCAAAGTAATTAGGGACACATTGAATGCATTTATCTGCATTCAAGTGATTCAGCATACTGCTAGAAAGATATGGGCGGATCAAGCGGTGAAATCTCAAACTCTGGACACATCTTATCCATCCTGAGAAGATGCATGTTAGAAGAATCCAAGAAAGAGACCTGCGACACCAGAGGTACTGCATGAAAAAGAGCAGATCCATGTGTGCATCTTTGCTAAAAATGTACTAGCAGCTGCAGCCCAACGAAAATTGGACAGAAAATAATACCAATGTTGGCTACAATTACAAAAGCTAAGGAGAACTTAATCATTATTCAGTCTATCAAGGAAGGAGAGGCTAAATTCGTCTTCACGTTTTCCAAGATTATTATTACTGAAACCTTTAACTGGACCTAACAAGATACTTACCGCCTTTATTACTTGTGGTGGACCTCAGTCCACCCCAACTAGTAAACCACTTCCTCACATTCCTGTTGCAAGCTCTACCGGATTGGATGAAGCTCTAATCCCACTGAGTTGTATACTCTGCTGATGAGAAAGGGGTGGGTTGTCAACATTTTTAAAATGACAGATTTTGAAGTGACTATGTAAGGGAAGCTTTAACAGTTTATGAGCGAGGTAGGACAATTTCAAGCATAGATATAGCTTCCACTAAAAATGTTGAGGATGCCACTTGAGACTCCTCAAGAAAAGAGGGGAAAGAGCAGAGGCATTGCTTCAGGGTGGGCGTTTGGGGTGTTACACCCGCTAACAAATGTGTTATTTAATAAATAGTTGTGTACAGCAGCTTTCAGTCGAGTATGGTAAGGTGTGTGTCGAATTTCAGCTGGAATTTTTAAATACTCACTCAGAAAAAAACACACAAACTCACACACTTGTCTCTGTGACTTGTACAAACACACTTGGCTGTGGGGTGTTCTAATGGATTGAGAGCTTTTGAATTGTTTGTATATCAACTCACAATTTTCTATTAATGTACTGTTGTCCACTAATTCTTGCTGTGGTTGTCTCACTGGGGTCAGTTTACACCTACTGTGTCACATTACTTCGAATTGGGTTTATGCTGTAAATAAATCATACTTTACCATTAGAACCTATAATATGCCTTTTACACATTTATTACTTTTATTGATTGCACTGTGTATGAAGTTATTTTAGTTCAAATGAGATTCTTGCAAACCACTGTCTTTCGCATAACTAAATACCCAGGTTCACACAGATGTTGCTCTTGTTTTTTATGACTACCCACAATACTACGAAGCATACTTGATGTATTGTGGCGTGTGACTGTCCCACCACTGCTCCGCTAATAAAGAGCTGTCTGCTCTTTGTGTACTGTGGGCCATGTGGGGAGTAGGTTTTTTTTTTTTACTTTAAATAATTTTAATTAGTTTCATTAAATAGATCTTAGTGCAATAGTGACAGGCATATGTGGGGAGTAGGTGTGTCCTGGCTGTCTCTCATAGATCTGTTTTCTAATTGCACTCGCTGTAGCTTTATCTCTTACTCCAATGAGGTGTCAGACCCATGCAGTGTGATCCTTGTTGCCCAGCCCGTGAAATGTGAAATTTGAAACTGAATGACAGGTTGCTACCGCCACATATTCATTCCACCCTCACTTTGTGAGTATCTATAACTGGGCTTTTGAAAGCTGCTGCTGATGGATGAATAGTGGTCAACACTATAAAAAAACTAAAGTTAATAAATATAAAGACATTCTGATCCCACATCAGGCTCCAAGAGTAAGACCCCACTGCCCCCTTAAAAGAAAAGCCTAAAAAGTCCTTACCATTTTAGTGAGCAAGTAGAAGTGTCTAGTTTCTGTCTTTCCAGGGACAGTAGCACTATTCTTACAAAGATTGTGTATATGTCCTGAGTTGCACAGGCCCCTTAGAAGTGGCATGACATTTGGTATCCAAAATAATGTGTCAAGTGATAGCTGGATGGCTATACATACCAACATTGTTGGCTAAGGAGTCAGACCATATTCTAGGCCTGGTTTCAGAAAGTTTAGCAGGATACATTTTTATGTAAGACTGCTACTGTAATGTTTATAGAAGAGCATCTGCTATATTACAAGTGTGCCTTTACCCTGTGGGGGACACTTAGTGCAAAGATTGACTGTTCATTTATATCATGATATTTTTAAGAACTACTTTTGTTCTGTTGTGCTTGGCATCCTGAAAATTGCCAGTTTTGTGGTGAGTGCTAAAAATGAGTGATCCCTAGACCCTAAAATTTGGAAGTCACATGAAATTAATGTAATACTTAAATCTCTGGCAGGGGTTGGAGGGTCAAATGCAACCATATACAATGGCATTGACTAGTTTCAAAACCATCCATAAGTAAGGTGAGGTAGAAATGAGTGACTGAACTGGGTGTTCACTTGTTAGCTGTTGAAAGCCGGAGGGCTTGGCACCCCACAAGTACTGTGTCACGTAACAGTAGATTAAGCCTAATACATTACAGATGTTTTATTAGAGCCTGCATTACCCCTAGGTTCATCCATGTAATGGCCCGACCCCAAATCTGTCCCGACCTTGATGTGGTATGTTTTGAGCTTATATTTATCACATTTTGGAGCATGTACTCTTGCGTTGGCTGAAGATCAAATAAAAGTGTAAAACTGTGCTTACTGGGTTTACAGCTATGCAGAAGAAGGCTCAGCAACAACTTACAGTTTTAGGAATGGGGCTGGTTGTAGACAATGCATTTCTATGAAATTGAAGGAGTCAAAAGTACTATTGATGGATCTCTGGCTATTGGATATGCAGATGTGGGTTGGTGCTGATAGACTGGCTGCAGAAGAGGCAAGCCATGTGAGTTGGGTGGCATGGTGATCGCAGTGGCGTAACGCAAAAGGATGAGCCTCCCTGCACAATGTAATGAGGGACCCTGGTGTCTCACAGATCGCACAGATATTCATTGGTCTTGGGCTCAATGGGAACCCCATGAATGGCTGGGCACCCCTACACTGCAGGTGCCTGCTCAGTAAAGCATAGTGGCTTTCCAGAGTGTTAACTATTTCTTATTCCATACCATTGCATGCATTCTGCAAGGCATTTAATGGCATGGCTTAGATGGTGAGAGGGCCCCCTCCAAAACAAGAAATTCTGGGGACCCCCGCATCACAGGGGCCTCCGTTACACCCCTGGGTGCTCAGAGGTTCTAGATGGATACTTGGAAGCCAAGAAAGTCATATTCAGAATGGTTTGGTTCACAAACATCTCTTACTCATCCCTGCATGCAAATGTGTATGTTTCTGTTTCTAATGTGTGTTGTCACTGAGATCTAATGGATGGAATTGATGCATGTAATAACTACTCATGTGAATGATTGTTTTCTAATGACAACATTAATAAACATAATTTGGAACAAAATAGAGAGATTTAAATCTTGTCAGCCACTTCACAACTCCCAAAATCAAAGGGCTTTCAACTGCAAAATGGCTTTTTGGTATGTATTAAGTTCATTTTGTGAGTCTCAAAATTAGAAAAGGGTGTAAAGGGGCATATCTACAGACCCCGTCCCCAAGCCTTATTAGGCCCCCGGGACCCCATCCCCAGGTCCTTTTTTTCTAAAGGAGAGGGGGCCAAGTGGCCTCCCTCCAAGAGCCTCCTTAGGCCCTGGTGACCCCATCACCCAGGGCCATTTTGAATGAAAATTTGACTTTACCAATGGTAATAAAATATTACTTTACATTTTTTTAAAACCTAGGAATTTACTGAAAAAAACAAATGTTTAAGTAAAGTTATAGTTCGGTGAATATGTCAGTGACAACATTAACGTTTTAAACTAAACTATAAATTTGCGCCCCACCAGGCACTGCTTATGACCTCACATATTATATCACTCATGACATGTTCGATGACATCATTTATTACATCAAACTATATTTTACATATTACATCAAACTATATTTTAAAGGGAGGGGGTGCCGCAAGGCCCCCCTCCTCAAGCCTTTAAAAGGCCCTGGGGACCCCATACCACAGGAATGCTGCTTAACTGAAAGGGGAGGGGGGCCCATCCCATCCACCAGGGTCCAAAACACTATTTAAAGGTGGGTGCCTTGGTGCCCACCCAACATCCCCAACATTGGAGTCTCCGGGGGGAGGTCCAGGGACCCTGCAGCCCCCAGCCAGCTCCCTGCGTGCTGCGGGAGCCAGCATCGCTCCCTCCCAGAGAGACAAGCTATTTATAACCCTCTGGGTGGGAGCAATATCTTGATCTGTTTCCCCGCCTACATCAGTGCGGGCAGGGAAACAGATCTCTAGTCTGCTTCCAGCTAGTGGGAGCATTTTCAGATCTCCCACCCGCTGGGAGCAGACTTTATGTTTGCTCCCATTTGGCGGGAGTTTTGAAAATGCTCCCATCAGATGGGAGCAAACACAGGTTTACCTGCCCGCGCTGGTGGAGGGAGGGAAACCGATGTGTCCTGGGGGTGGGCTTTCCTGGACACAGCAAGTGAGCCAGCCCTGGGTGATGGGGTCCCCGGGGCCACAGAGGGCTCAGGGTGGGGGCCATGTGCACCCATCTCCCTTTTAATGTAATTAGCAGCCCTGAGGGATGGGGACATTTTGTAGAGATTCGTGAAACGGTGCCAGAGTTACCACCAACACAAAAAACACATTTCCTTTGGAAACGCTGACCTAACTATGACTACTCAGTGGCAACTGAGTTTTATATAGATATATTCTATCTCGACGTGGATGGCACTGTGCTAATCCTATGCTTAAAGACTTTGATAGAAAAGCAGGCATTTGAGGTGAGCAGACCTAGAGTGTCGCTGGTGTTGAGGGTGTTATATACAGGAGCTGCTTTCCACCTAAACTTGAGAACTATCCAGAGTTCTCTGCTTTTTTGCAAATATATATATATATATATATATATATATATATATATATATATATATATATATATTTATATCCAAGCTCCAAAGTACCCAACGTATAAGGAGCACTCGAACGGCAACATGCTCATGAAGAGCCTTTATGGTACACAATCCGCTGGCACAACGATAACTTTAAGCAGTTCAATTTGCCATGGATGCCTGATGCATTTCGAAGTGTCCCCACTTCTCTTCAGAGGCTTTGGCAATTGAAGGCGCATAGGACACCGCCCTCATCATTTAAATGATCCAATGCATGCCCTGGATGGGACGCTCTGCCGCGAGTAGCAGAGCATTATGGGCCTTGTAGTGACCTTTGTCTCCCGATGGAGCGCTCAATGTTGCTGCTGTAACATTCATAGCCCCCAGATGGGCCTCGGTGTGCCGGTGGAAATGCTAAATCCGTTGCTGCCCCACGAAGTCGGCCTGCTCAATAACAGACCGCGTGGCCCCCACATCCTGGGGTGGTGCTCCTTCGCGGCAGGGTGTGCCGCGTGTTTATCTAAGCTCCAAAGTACCCAACGTATAAGGAGCACTCGAACGGCAACATGCTCATGAAGAGCCTTTATGGTATACAATCCGCCGGCACAACGATAACTTTAAGTAGTTCAATTTGTCAGCAAAGACAAATCTAAAAAGAACAAGGAGGAGAATGAGATGAGAGTGATATTCACATATAGCAAAGAGAATTACAGAATTGTGAACATTCTAAAAAAATACTGGAATATTCGCAAAAAGGACCCGGACATTAGTGACAAAATAGGAATGAGACCGAGTGTAACCTATCGTAAAGTCCCTTCGCTGAAAGATAAGCTGGTCAAAAGCCACTTCACTTTAACTCAAACGAATAACTGGTTAACAAAATGACAAATGGGCTTTATCCATTGTGATAAATGCAAAGCATGCAGAATTGGGGAGAACATGAAGGAGATCCAGGATTTCAGGGGACGAACTTTTAACATCAGTGAAAGAATCACATGCGAATCGACATACGTGGTGTATGTCATTGAGTGTTCCTGTGGATTAAGATACATAGGAAGTACTTTATGCCCCCTGAAGAAGAGGATCCTGGAACACCTGAGAGCGATCCAAAATGGAGATATGAACTATGCCATTGCGAAACATCTCTGCACCCATTCCAATAAGAACTGGCAAGATATAAATTACTTTGGAATAGCAACGTTCCCAAAAAATGAAAGAGGGGGAAATAGAACTCTGAAACTGAGACGATTCGAATCAAAAATGATTATCAGATTCAGAACAAAGACTCCTTATGGTTTATATGGAGAAGAAGAACTGTACATCCATTTATAAATTGAGCGTGGCATACACTGGAAACGAGATGAACATGAAAAGAGAAAGGGGAGAGAAATTACTAGAAATATCAATTATGGAAACATAAGGGACTATTGCATGCGGTAAGTGGAGATATTATAGAGATTCATGCCGGAAAGGAGTGTAATGAAATGTCAGACTTGAATTAGATAAATTCAACAACCATAGATCATAAGCTATATAAGAGCACTGAGCTCGTAATATGACAACCGCATTAAGCGACAAATGACAAGAGCTACAATCAATGAACTGAAACAGTAAAGTACATTGGAGCACTAGACTTCAAAAGGCACTTAGCCGTCAGTGTTTCGAACGATATAAATAAAGGATAGTAAATAAGTTCGGCAGAAGCACTTAGCTCTTTTGAACCAGCACATGGAATCACAATGGGCACTAAGCTGGATAACCGCTAGCGCTAACATTAGATTTTGTCCCTAAGAAAGATGATGGAAACAACTATAAACCAACCGGAATATATAATCCCCGAATAAAAGATAGAACTCGATGAACTGTGTAACCGAAAGCGCTGAGCAACTGAATGGAATAATTACACCTGTAACCGCTGTAAGATAAACTACGAATCCCATAATGCCTCATACTGGGCTACTATGGGAATGAGCATAAATAGAGAAAGAGAGGATGGACTCACAATACTGTGAGCAAGACCCGTTTGGGTTGAAACGCGTTGGTGGGGGTTGTGGTGAAATTTGCACGGATGCAAATAAATTCAGATTGAGGAAATTTACTCTCTTGGAGTGCGGTGATATTTTGATTTCTTGGTGATTCATTTATGCAAGGGACAGTCCACCCTCGACTCCGGCATCCACTGTGTAAAGAGCGCACTACTACGGACTGTTTGTTGGTCAATATATATATATAAATAGATATATATATATGTTGTAAAGTCATCCTGTGCCCTGGGCACCCCCCAACCTTTTGCTGACTGGAACTGGTGGTAACTGACTCTGACTGACCCTGGGCTCTGTTTAACCAGGCCCAGGGCCAGTGCCATGCTGAAACACTTAGATAACAGTAAAACACCTACATACACTAGGGTACACTTTGGGTTGGGGTACCCCTGTGATTGGCATGACCTCCCCCTATAAGCCCCTAGTATATAATAGGGCAGGGGGAGTGAAACTACCTATAACTCCCTTGTATGTGGAAGGGCATGGCAGTTTAGAGGCCAGCAGCCTTTTTGCACTTGCATGTGTGCACTGCTGAAGCCTGTGGTCAGTTTAAAAGCAGCTCTGTGCGCCAGGATTGCTCTTAAACATGTAAATTGTGGCCAAACTCGACTTTGGGGTTTGGGGCACTTAAAACTGGTCACCCAAAAATGTTTTGGCATAATAATGACCCCCAGGGTCTCCCCTAGGTATCCCAGGGGTGGGGGGTCAGGTATCTATAAGGTAGACCCTTATAAAATGAGTTTATATATGCCCTGGGTTAAGTGAAATTCACATTTCACTCTCCCCATTGTGTAAAGTGCTGCCTAAATTCGACTTTGATGCTGGGGGCACTGGGCATGGAGGATCTGCAATATTTTTACAGATTCAGCACCCCTAGGGTCTCCCTAGGTGACCTATGGGGTGGGGGTCCTGTGAAAATAAGCCAAGTACTTATAAAATATGTTTTTGTAAGTCCTGGTGCTGGAAAAATGGCCCATGTCATTTTTCCCATTACAAACCTCATGCCCCATAGGTTAACATGGGGGAAAGTTATTAAACAATAACTTCTGATAGGAGAGGGATAAAGATTCCATTCAAAGACTCACTAGAATGGTATTGATAAATCCTACAATATGATGTTATTGAATTTTTCCCAAAGTGAACAGACAAGAAGTTATAACACTTTCTTAGTTTTAGTTCCAAATCCAGCCTTCCAGTGCTCTGCCCTGATTGGTCAGAGTTAAGGGGATTAGCCAGCCTGCCTGAAGAGGTGATAAAGATCCCCTGGGGCCAGCCAGATGGACTGGGAGGGCAGTGAGCTGTTCTGCAAGAATGCCAGGCCAGGGGGAGGGGTCGTAAACAATGAGCTTCAAAGGGGCAGAGCGCAGAGCAGTGTCATTTACAACTTTGAACCCCCACCTCAGCCAGATGGCAGGATTAAGGAAGATATGTGCAGATGTAGGGAGGAGAGGCTAGGTTAATTAGCCAACTCAGTGGGAGTGTTTAGCCAGCTCTTACCTCCTTGCTGGAAAATCAGCCATTATGGATTTGGAAGCTTTGTTGCACTCTGGGATAGAATAATGCCACACTCTGCAGGAAGGAGTCACTCAAGTGGGAAGTTACCCTACTCCTATTGGTGAAGCTTGACCTCCTGGATGACCCAGATACTGTGGAATAAGTATCTGAGAGAGGCCCAGCCCCTCAGATCTGCTGCTTGAAACTGAAGAAAGCAAGACTGGCCCTGCTGAAAAGTTCTGCTGTGCAAAGACTTCTAAGGCCTGACCTCTGGAGACTGCACCACCTGAAACTACAGCTTTGTGGACTAACTGTGCTGAGTAAAAGAAGCCAAGAGTGGACTCCCTGCAAGCTACAGGTTAACAGAGCTCATCTGGACCCTCACCACCAAGAATCATCAACCTGGGGAGCTACCAGTGGATTTGTAAGGGTGACGTTCAGTGCATTGTGGGAATTGAAGTCCTCAACTTTCAAGGACCATCTTGGAGCTTCCAGACCCTTGGAGTAAGTTTGAGACACTTTGGGACCCTTTGAGGAACTTCAGGAAGAAGTTCAAGAAGTTTGGGGAACTTTGGAGGAACTTTGAAAAAAGCTCCATAGGGGGACCGACTCATCCTGGTCAGCCAAGCCGCCTGCCTTCAACCGCGAGCCGGCCAAGCCCACCAGGTTCGTCCCGCTAAAAGCTCCATCGCATCGACTTCCAGAGATTGACCGGGATTAGAGAAAATCTGAAGCCAGCGAACCCTCACCGGATCCGGCTACATGAGGAGCATCGAGAGACCCCGCGAGAAAAAGCTCCAGAAAAGCTTCTAAGTCCGCTCGTAGAAAAGCCGACCGGGAGCAACCGCGAGAGCCAAGCCGCATGTCTTCACTCGCGTGTCGGCCTGGATTTCTGGATTGCCCCGCTGAAGCGATCTTGAGAAATTTTCTAAGTCCGCTCCAGGGAAGTTTACCGGGACCTCGTCACAAGTCAAGCCGGCGAACCCTCACCGGATCCGGACTGGTTGGGAGCTTCGAGGGGCCTCGCGAGAAAAAGCTCCAGAAAAGTGTGAAGGTTAAAACTTTAACCGGTACCTTCCGAGGGTGGTAGCCGCTCAGGGCTCCATCGCGGTCGGCCTGAAACTTTGACTTTGGCCCGGTCTATCGCGAGCCTATGTCCCAATATGGTGCTATATGCTTCTAGGTGCTATATTTTATTTAAACTTTGAAAATTCATATCTCTGGTTCCCTACATTGGATTTTTGTCGTTTTGGTGTCATTTTAAAGATAAAAATATTTCCTATTTTTATAAATTGGTGTTGGATTTTTATTATGAGTTGTGTCTTAGTTATTTACTGAATTGGTGTTTTTAAATGCTTTACATACCTGTCTTTGAAGTTAAGCCTGCCTGCTCGCAGCCAAGCTACCAAGGGTTGAGCATAGGATTATATTTCTAAAACCTATGCTGGGTCCTATCAAGTGTTTGTGGTCTTATTACTAGTGGCAGACCTACATTTGCCCTACCAATAACCCACTTTCCAACAATATAACTTCAAAAAACTGCCCCTCCCAAGGAAACAGGACCGACACAGCACAGATTCCCAACGCTGCTTTTATTCCAGCGATATGGGTTGCAGGTAACGCGTTTCGGCTGCAAAACCGGCCTTGTTCACACAACGGGCGCCATTACTTAATTGCTTAAATATACTCCGCCGTTGTACACGTGACTACTAGACATGAAAGACTACCCGTAAGGTTGCCCTACATATGCATATATAGATAAATGTAAATAACAAACAAACATCTTTTGTCATTATTGCATACAATAAGATAAAATAAAACATTGTGCAAGTGCATTTAAAACCAGTGTCTCACTCGTGAAAAATCCAGAGATTGAGGACCTCCGGTAAAATACCAACGGACAAGTGTCGAATCCTCATTTCTGAACCCCTACACAGGCAAAAGAACTGGGTAAAGGCCCACAAACAATGCTACATTTATAAGGCAAAAGAAAATCCTTTAAAAAGACGGGGCATAGTTTTTGTTATTAGCACTGAAATAGCAGTCTCTTGCAGTCGCACATTTTCATGGCGCTTCAATTCTCTTTAAAAACACTGTCACAGAGAGAAAAAAGTACAGATTTTTGGAGAGTTTCGTTCATCACGATGTAGTTAATCACCTGTTCTTTCTAATGCTCACAAATTCCTCATTGAGCATCGATTTTCCAATGTGGGAAACGGATTTGTGCTTCCAATGGAAATGTTTCCTCCTCTCGTGTCTGAACACTTGTTCCATTCCGTGCACAAACCACCACATGGACTAGAAAGTGTTACATATTTACTCTCCATACAATTCTCCACTGCATAGTTCTCCCTGTTTCTCCAGTCTTTCAACCCATAATCCCTTGAACGCTGTAATTGCTTGGGTTCCGTTCGCGCATATATATATTCCAACTGAAAGCATTTGTTTCCAGACAATTCAGCCGCACTCTCACCCTGTATCCCACGAAGACGGCACAACGCTATCCGAGTGCTCAATTACATTTTATTTTCTATTTTCTTCAAAATGCAGCAACACCCAACACAGGATGCCAACGCGTTTTGGCTTGCGCCTTCAACCGGGCAACCCCGTATCCCACAACCACAGTGTTTAAAAATATCACATTTTCATTACGCATTTCCTCTCAACAACAAAGCTCGTCTGCATGCTACTACAAGTGCTTTTTTTTTTTTTTTTTTAGAGTTTTATATAGCGCGAACTAGACCCGAGACATCGGGTATCATCAGAGCGCTTTACATGAGCACCAGTTTCGTTACATGAGGATACATTCATTTTTGTTAGGCACGGGGAGATTAAGTGATTTGCCCAGAATCATAGGATGTTGAGCGTCGTTGCAGAGACTCGAACCCGGTTCCCCAGCTTCGAAGGTCGACCGCTCTAGCCGTAAGGCTACATCCTCTCCCCTTATGCATATATTATTCACATTGCCACATGTCACCATTTTTATACCTCCACTGAATATTACACATAACTTGTTAAAGTGCCAAATGCTCAAATAAAGTGCTTATGTCTGTGTTTAAAACACCTTCATCAAACAACTGTAATAAATAATATAAGAACCCACCTAAAAACATCATTACTAACTGAAGTGCTTATGCATGAACCAAAAGCGTCTTCAGGGGATAACTTCAATGGATATTGCACAAGCCAATCTAAACATCTCATTACTAGGTAAAGTGCCAGTGCATATAATAAATAACCATTTTTTATTAATTTTTACATGGGATCGTCAATACAATTTATCTCCTCTCTCGAATCCTCCCAGAGGGTTCACATATATGACAATCCCATTACTACAATATGCTATTGCTCAAACCCAATTAAAGTGCAAATGTTCATTTGCATACAATTGTACATAAAATCTCATTTGAACCTGAGGTAAAAAACATATGTCTCAAATGGCAAATTTAGCGACATTCATCCAATAACATCATCAATCAAAATATATACTTGCACAACATTCTTAGTCCATATTCTCTTCAGAAAACGATGTATATGCTCATAAATGGTAACTACCACTAGTTATCACTTTGTTTGATCAGAACCAATCGACATGCTGCACTGAGAAGATGATCCAAGAACGCTGTGACAGAGATCTTCAAATCCCTCACACTACAGTGCGATATTCAAGTCCCAACACCGTTCAGGATGTATCATAGATGGACATGCAGCTCTGCAACAAGGTTATGCCCCCACAGCCTCTCGGTACCCAGGAGAGCAATCATTCTAGATTCACATTGCCACAGCTCTAGTTCCCTGTTACCTCTGCGAGGATGAACCTTAATGTGCTTTATGTCATAAAATTGTAGAGTGGTCAAACTTCCCTGGTGCACCTCCCAAACATACTTGGCCATGCGGTATGTCCTGTCCTGATGCTTTATGGCCCTGATATCCTGCAGAATCCTAATCTTGACCTTATTGACTGTGCTGCCCACATATCTCATTTTGCAACCACATTCTAGGATGTAGGCAACAAATTCAGTCTCACATGCGATTTTTTCTCTGATTATGCAAGTTGTACCTTCAAATGTCTCGTAACTGATACGCTTGGCTCCAAAATTTACAGGCCTTGCACGTTGTGTATTTCTTAAAACCCTACTCTTAAGCCAATCAGGTTCATGATAAAACATAGATCTAGTTAGAATATCGCCTAATGATGGTGCTTTACGATATTTAATACTCGGATATTGGCCTTTCAAATGCTCATCATGCTGTAATACGTGCCAGCTGCGCTTGATCAGGGAACAAATAGATCCATGTTCCGTATTGTAACCCATAAAAAATCTTATCACATTGTGTTTCTTGGATTGATCTCCTGATGTGGTTTTGGATTTAGTCTGTATATTGATGAACAGCAGATCCTCCCTGTTCTTAGCCAGGACTCTACATTTCGCCTCCCTGAGCACTTGCTCTGGGTATCCTCTTTGAGTAAACCTCATAGTCATGGATGATTTAACTTCAGTTTTAAACAGGGCATCAAAAGAACAAATTCTACGGGCTCTCAATAGCTGACTGTGAGGTATGCTCCATTTTAGTGAGCAGGGATGACCACTATTGCCTTGTAGGATCGAATTAAAGGCAGTCTTCTTTAAAAAAATGGTCGTTTGTATGGAATCCCCTACCACCTGCAACTTCACATCCAAAAACTCAATCTCATGTGAGCTCCACTTCACAGTCAGCTGTATGCTATATGGGTTATTATTTAAGGTTCCTACATATTCACTCAACAATGTCTCATCTCCATCCCACAGGAGGAATAAATCATCTATGAAGCACACCCACATTAGGATTTTGTTCGTGTGGTGCGCATTGCAGTCAGCCCACACCACCTCTTTTTCCCACCATCGCATATAGATGTTGGCATATGTGGGGGCATGTGCTGCCCCCATCGCCGTGCCTTGCTTTTGGAGGTACATCTTCTTATCAAAGAGAAAGATGTTGTGAATGAGACAGAAAGATAGCATTGTGAGAAGCACCATAGTGTGTTGAGTGAATGACAGAAGTCTTGTTCTCAGGAAGTTTTGACATGCCTCAATGCCATAATGATGGGAAATAGATATGTATAGTGAATAGACATCCATCGTTACCATTATGTAACTTCTGTGCCACGGAATATTGTTAATCTCGCACAAAAAATCATTAGTGTCCTGTATGTATGATGCAAGACTTGTGACATAATGGCATGAAAACAAATCTAAAAATCTGGAGCTGTTTTCCAATAGTGAGCCCATCATACTGACAATCAGCCTCCCCGGCGGATCCTGAAGATCTTTGTGAACCTGGGGAAGGCAATAAATAACTGGTAACTTGGGATGGTCAGTTTTTTCAGCGCAGGCAGGGAAACAAATCTCAAGTCTGTGCTCAGCCATTGGGAGCATTTTCAGATCTCCCACCCGCGGGGAGCAGACTTTGTGTTTGCTCCCATTTGGAAGGAGTTTTGAAAATGCTACCACCAAATGTGAGTAACCACAGGTTTCCCTGTCCGCGCTGGTGGGGGCAGGGAAACCAATGTGTCCTGGGAGTGGGCTTACCGGGACACAACAAGTGAGCCGGCCCTGGGTGATGGGGTCCCTGGGGCCACAGAGGGCTCGGGGGGGGGCACGTGCACACACCCTCCCTTTTTATGTAAATAGCAGCCCTGGGGGATGGGGAAAGTTTGTGGAGATTTGTGAAACGGTGCCAAAGTGACCAGCAACACAAAAAACTAATTTCCTTTGGAAACGCTGACCTAACTATAACTACTCAGTGGCAACCGCCCCTGAGTTTAACATATAAATAATATATATGTATGTTTTTATATGTGTATATATATATATTTATATACATATATATATATATATACATATATATATATATATATATATATATACATATATATATACATATATATATATATATATCATTCCTTGTGTTGCTTCTTCCGCCCCACTCGGCCCGTGATAAATGGAGCATACTCCGGCGAAGCCCACCGGAAATGTTATATTTTTCCAAGATCCAAGTAATTACGCTCTCTCAGGGCAGTCCAATTGCAAAGTTTTTATTACCAGTTACGCGTTTTGGGGAACACAGTCCCCTTGCTCACACACTGGGCAATCGGTAACACCACCACACTTATAATGAATAGACATAGTTAAGGGACAATCCACTTCCTTGGATGGGTAAATTACTGTGGTAAAAACGGCCTCCATTTTGTAACGGGTTACTTTACAATTCATATGGATACCATTTGCATATTCACATATTATAACTACATAATAGTGGTTGTATACAGCAGTGATGCTAACATTGTATGTATATGTTGCTTGCTGATCATATGTATATAAAGCCCAATCTAATAGAACTGACAACAGACAATCCACTTTCTTAGATAAGAGAATTACTGTGGGCAAAACGGCATCCATTTTGAAATGGGTTCCTACATTCAATAAAGGTACAACATGCATAATTCTAAATTATTATTCATAGTATTAATTGCATGTGACATTGTACAAATATGTTAATTGTTTTTTGTAACCACATGTGAGAGTAGCACAATCTCAAGTCCAGGTTTACTAACTATTCAGATGCACATACTTGTTCAGTTATAACATCCTGTCATATCAGACAGATGGAGGGTGTAATAGCTCTAGTGGCTAAAGCAACATAATTCACTTGGTTACTTCCCTATTGGACATCTGTATACAGTATACCATGATAATCCTACATTCAAAGATACTGGAAATTGTATCAAAGGTAATGCATAATTCCGGCGCCAAATGGCACATTGGTCAGAAACCGTATCCAAACAACTAGGGACTCCTAATCTATAAGGCATCATGACAGGAATATGCTGTATCCGTATGTCAGAATATTGGTCATAAACCGTATCCAAGCAACTAGGGACTCCTAATCTATAAGGCATTATGACAGGAATATGCTGTATCCATATGTCCAAACATACTTGAAGTAGAAGTATCCTCTGTAAATGTGAAAATCAAAGTAGGTGGTGTACCCGACGTCAACAACTGAATATATAAGAACTCTTTCACTAACCGTGTATACAGTGCAAATATCAAAAAATCGTGAAATAATCAAGTGAAAATTGTGTCATAATATCATGTATTAAAAATCAAAAGAATTATTGTAAATTAGTTATCTTATCTTTAACCATATCGAGTGCTGATTCCTCAAGGTCTCGAAGAAAAGGGTAGGTGACCTCTACTGCTACATACAGGTAAATGTAGGTCCCTTCCTTTCCTCCTGTAAATAAAAGAACAAAAATAAAAGTTGAAACTCTGAACCAGCACAAGGTAAAAAGTCTTCTAAACACACGCAAGGAAGTAAAGATACAGTGTACAAGCACAGATTTCAGGCCTACAGCTGTGTCTGGGTTGTGATAGAAAGAGGCTAGAAAATGCTCAGGTGTCCCTACTCTTCCTGTAAGTGTATAATCAATTCCTCATCTTGATTGTGGCCCCATGGGCTTCTTGTCTGTAAATCGATTATGTGCCATGATTCACGTTTCCTTAGGAGGAGTGTACGGTTGCCCCCTCTTTTTTTCACTTGGACATGTTCCATGATAAAGTATCTCAAAAGTGAGCTGTTGGAAAGATGAAATTCCTCAAAGTGGCGCGCAACTGGGTAGTGTTTATCTTTGTTATGTATAGCCCGTAGATGTTCTAGTATACGTTTTTTCGCTGCAAAAGTGGTGCCCCCTACATACCTCATCTTACAGGGGCATTCAAGCATGTAGACAACATAAGCAGTGCTACAGGTAAGACATTGTTTTATGGTTTTAGTAACGCTAGGTGTATCGTATGTTTTGACCATAAGGCTATACTTGCACGCTTTGCAGTGTCCACAGGGAAAAAATCCCTGTAGATTATGATGGTGTTCCCTCTGCTGTGTAGTGATGTCTCCTTGCACTAAAATGTCTCTAAGACTTCTGCCTTTTCTGTATGTTATCATGGGGTGGTCTGGCAAGTCCTGCCCGATAACTGGATCACTTTTCAGGATCTTCCAGTTATCGTTTAGGATTTTTGCTACTTGTTTAGATTCCTCATTGTAGGTAAGAATAACTCTACTCACGTTATTTTCCTTTGTTATGGGCTTTTCTTCGAGGGTAAGATCTCTGTTTATTTGTTGTACTTTTTTTATAGCTTTTTTGATCACCCATTTGGGATACCCCCGTTCTTTAAATCTTTTCTGCATCGTCTTACTTTCAACTTCAAATGCTTCATTAGTGCTGCAGTTTCTTTTGCTCTCAGCAGTTCCCCGAATGGAATACTCCATTTGAGCACATCCGGGTGGCTGCTGAGAGCATGGAGAAGGCTGTTTCCTGCTGTACTTTTTCTGTGCAGCTTTGTGTTCAGTTTGGCACCATCAGTTATCACCACTACATCTAAGAACTCAATTGATTCTCTGCTCATGTTGTATGTGAGTTTGATATTACAGTTGTTAGTGTTTAATAATTCAATGAATATGATGGCACTCTCCTCACTGCCTTTCCAAATTAGGAAAATATAATCTATGTAGCGGAGCCAGGTGGTAACCTGACTCCACATCTGATGCATATCGGGTGCCTTGCATATTTCTTCCTCCCATGCCCCCAGAAACAAGTTGGAAAAGCTGGGGGCGGAGCAAGTCCCCATTGCTGTGCCAAGTGTTTGTTTGTAGATCACATCATTGAACAAAAAAATATTGTCAGTGAGACAAAATCTTATCATCTCAACCAACATATTTGTGTGTTCAAGGTACCTAATAGGTCTCTGTTCTAGAAAATGTTGGCAAGATCTTATCCCTAGATCATGATCAATAATAGTATACAATGCGTTTACATCCATTGTTATCAACATAAGATCATTTGCCCATTGTATAGTTTGTATTTTTTTCAGAAAGTCTTTAGTGTCCTTGAAATGTGATGGTAGATCTGTAACATAGTTTCTGAGAAAATAGTCAACGTATTTTGAGATGTTTTTGGTGACACTCCCAATCAAGGAAACAATGGGTCTCCCTGGTGGTGTAGTAGGATTCTTGTGTATTTTTGGGAGTAGATAAAAAATAGGGAGTCTTGGGTAATCACGTTTAGGTAACAAAATTCTTCCCAGTGTAATATGTCATTAGTTTTCCATCCATCTAATCTTTCCCACATGGCTGTGATACTTTGGTTATATTCCCTGATGTCTCTTTTGGAGTAGAAGTGTTTATTCTCTAGTTGTCTCAATGCTTCTTGTATGTACATTTCTTTATCCCATATCACTATGTTCCCTCCTTTATCCGAAGGGCGGATCACTATAGTGTTGTCTTTAGCCAGAGATTGTATTATTTCATTTTGAGTTTGAGATATATTCCAATTCGTGACTCTTTGTTTCATTTGTTCTCGAGTCTTGATGAGTTCTTGCATCATGATATCATGGAACGTGTCGATATTGTCATGGGAAAGGTTAGGGTAGAATCTAGATTTGGGTTTAAAATCTGTCATGGTTGCTTGGTCAGTAATGATGTCCATACTTGCTAGTGTCTCTGTTTCTTCTGGGTCTGTTTCTGCCAGCAAACTCTGAATGGCTAGGAGAGGACCCCCGTCTCTAATACATAGTATATCATTCTCTGTCAGTATAATGTTCGGGGCCTGGTCCTTAGAGTTCAAGGGGTCTGGCATTCTCTCTGAACTTTCTTGTTGTGATTTATGTAGTTTATACCATTTTTTTAATTTCACTTTTCTGATATATTTGAACATATCAATTCTTGTTTCTGGGTAGTTAAAGCGATTGGTGGGGCAAAAGGAAAGACCTAGACACAGCGTTCTTTTCTCTAATGTAGAGAGTAGTCTATTAGATAAATTAACAATAGTTTTGCTTACCATGTCATTATCCATCATTGTTTCTTGGAGGTGGCTGCCTTGTTTCCCACTGGCATTTTTCCTTGTCCTCTGCCTCTTCTGTTCCCTCTGTTTGTCTCGCTTTCTTGTCCGCTTGTTTCGTCCATGTTTCTTCCCCGGCCTCTCCCTCTCTGTCCTCTGCCTCTCCCTCTTGTTCTCGGGGTGGGTGTTGCTCTCGGAGTTTGCCTTCCTGTTCTCATGATGCGAAACTCGTCTAAAAACATTGTAGGGACTCCAGTTTTCTCTTGTCTGTTTGGTCTTCTTTCATTTCCTTGGTTCTGGAATTCATCAGCGTCGCTGCTAGTAATTGAATCAGTTCCACTGGCAATCTCACTTAGTTCTTCAATAGGTTCGCCTTGCCTTAATTTTTCATATAAATAGTCATACTTGTGACTATAGGTGAGAATCCTGCCTGATTCATAGTCAATGCAGTCTCGGTGGAGTTTCCTTTGTTTTCTTGTCTTGATGTCCTCCTCGTATCCTTTCATCCGTGTTTTTAGTTCTTCCACATACTTTCTAATTGTTTCCTGTTCTTTATGGTGTTTCAGTTCGTCTTCCAGTATTTTAAGTTCTTTCAATATTTCTTCCCTGTCTTCCCAAGCGTATTTGACAAGAATTGTCAGCATATTTTTAGAGCTCTGGGCCGAGTTTTGTGACCATTCCTCGAGCATTTTAGGGTTAGGGGATTCATACGATGGAGTGGTGTATATCCTCAGGCCCCGTGGGACCTTTTTGCGTGTGTGAACGTGATAAAAAAAGGTTCAAAAGATATATAGATAGTGAAAGTGAAGATATCGCTGTGACTAGTTGTGCAATTGGACTGTCCCCCCGATCAAGAAATAGAGGGTTTTCACTGCTGGGCACGAAAGGTTTTTCCTTTTTATTCCCACCAATCTGTGGTGGGATTATTCTGATGTTCCAAGTTATACTGGTAAATACAAAATACAAAAGTCAGAGTAGTCGAATGTATGTAGTACTAGCGTATATAGCATAGTACTAATCCGCAGGTGCAGACTTGTAAAGGGGGAACACTATTTCCCTGTTTACATTAATGTCGCTAGCTCCTTGAAATGTTTCGTTTTTATTATTAATATATAAACGGTTCTATAATCGGAGTTTTATGGGTATTACAGTTATGTGGCACACGGGGCAAAATGGATGAGGAATCTGAAAGATGTTTGGCTGCACAAAGTCTATTCGCAAGAGCCCCCAACAAACAACAACAAATATGTGCACCAGCAATAAAAGATGTGACACGACATGAAAAACTTAAAAGAATGGAGAAACTTAAAAAAACCAAAATCTCGAAGTGGTGGGAGGCCATATCCTTACAAGACTACATCGATAAGGATATGGTCCCACGGGGCCTGAGGATAAACACCACTCCATCGTATGAATCCCCTAACCCTAAAATGCTCGAGGAATGGTCACAAAACTCGGCACAGAGCTCTAAAAATATGCTGACAATTCTTGTCAAATACGCTTGGGAAGACAGGGAAGAAATATTGAAAGAACTTAAAATACTGGAAGACGAACTGAAACACCATAAAGAACAGGAAACAATTAGAAAATATGTGGAAGAACTAAAAACACGGATGAAAGGAAACGAGGAGGACATCAAGACAAGAAAACAAAGGAAACTACACCGAGACTGCATTGACTATGAATCAGGCAGGATTCTCACCTATAGTCACAAGTATGACTATTTATATGAAAAATTAAGGCAAGGCGAACCTATTAAAGAACTAAGTGAGATTGCCAGTGGAACTGATTCAATTACTAGCAGCGATGCTGATGAAGTCCAGAACCAAGGAAATGAAAGAAGACCAAACAGACAAGAGAAAACTGGAGTCCCTACAACGTTTTTAGACGAGTTTCGCATCATGAGAACAGGAAGGCAAACTCCGAGAGCAACACCCACCCCGAGAACAAGAGGGAGAGGCAGAGGACAGAGAGGGAGAGGCCTGGGAAGAAACATGGACGAAACAAGCAGAGAAGAAAGCGAGACAAACAGAGGGAACAGAAGAGGCAGAGGACGAGGAAAAATGCCAGTGGGAAACAAGGCAACCACCTCCAAGAAACAATGATGGATAATGACATGGTAAGCAAAACTATTGTTAATTTATCTAATAGACCACTCTCTACATTAGAGAAAAGAACGCTGTGTCTAGGTCTTTCCTTTTGCCCCACCAATCGCTTTAACTACCCAGAAACAAGAATTGATATGTTCAAATATATCAGAAAAGTGAAATTAAAAAATGGTATAAACTACATAAATCACAACAAGAAAGATCAGAGAGAATGCCGGATCCCTTGAACTCTATGGACCAGGCCCCGAACATTATACCGATAGAGAATGATATACTATGTATTAGAGACGTGGGTCCTCTCCTAGCCATTCAGAGTTTGCTGGCAGAAACAGACCCAGAAGAAACAGAGACACTAGCAAGTATGGACATCATTACTGACCAAGCAACCATGACAGATTTTAAACCCAAATCTAAATTCTACCCTAACCTTTCCCATGACAATATCGACACGTTCCATGATATCATGATACAAGAACTCATCAAGACTCGAGAACAAAAGAAACAAAGAGTCACGAATTGGAACATATCTCAAACTCAAAATGAAATAATACAATCTCTGGCTAAAGACAACACTATAGTGATCCGCCCTTCGGATAAAGGAGGGAACATAGTGGTATGGGACAAAGAAATGTACA
The DNA here is from genome assembly GCA_963921515.1 of Calotriton arnoldi. Taxonomy (NCBI): domain Eukaryota; kingdom Metazoa; phylum Chordata; class Amphibia; order Caudata; family Salamandridae; genus Calotriton; species Calotriton arnoldi. The sequence continues at coordinate 1,901,854 of CAWUFW010001928.1, forward strand.
TACAAGAAGCATTGAGACAACTAGAGAATAAACACTTCTACTCCAAAAGCGACATCAGGGAATATAACCAAAGTATCACAGCCATGTGGGAAAGATTAGATGGATGGAGAACTAATGGCATATTACACTGGGAAGAATTTTGTTACCTAAAACGTGATTACCCAAGACTCCCTATTTTTTATCTACTCCCAAAAATACACAAGAATCCTACTACACCACCAGGGAGACCCATTGTTTCCTCGATTGGGAGTGTCACCGAAAACATCTCAAAATACGTTGACTATTTTCTCAGAAACTATGTTACAGATCTACCATCACATGTCAAGGACACTAAAGACTTTCTGAAACAAATACAAACTATACAATGGGCAAATGATCTTATTTTGATAACAATGGATGTAAACGTATTGTATACTATTATTGATCATGATCTAGGGATAAGATCTTGCCAACATTTTCTAAAACAGAGACCTATTAGGTACCTTGAACACACGAATATGTTGGTTGAGATGATAAGATTTTGTCTCACTAACAATATTTTTTTGTTCAATGATGTGATCTACAAACAAACACTTGGCACAGCAATGGGGACTTGCTTCGCCGCCAGCTTTGACAACTTGTTTCTGGGGGCATGGGAGGAAGAAATACGCAAGGCACCCGATATGCATCAGATGTGGAGTCAGGTTACCACCTGGGTCCACTACATAGATGATATTTTCCTAATTTGGAAAGGTAGTGAGGAGAGTGCCATCAGATTCATTGAATTATTAAACACTAACAACTGTAATATCAAACTCACATACAACATGAGCAGAGAATCAATTGAGTTCTTAGATGTAGTGGTGATAACTGATGGTGACAAACTGAACACGAAGCTGCACAGAAAAAGTACAGCAGGAAACAGCCTTCTCCATGCTCTCAGCAGCCACCCGGATGTGCTCAAATGGAGTATTCCATTCGGGGAACTGCTGAGAGCAAAAAGAAACTGCAGCACTAATGAAGCATTTGAAGTTGAAAGTAAGACGATGCAGAAAAGATTTAAAGAACGGGGGTATCCCAATTGGGTGATCAAAAAAGCTATCAAAATAGTACAACAAATAAACAGAGATCTTACCCTCCAAGAAAAGCCCATAACAAAGGAAAATAACGTGAGTAGAGTTATTCTTACCTACAATGAGGAATCTAAACAAGTAGCAAAAATCCTAAACGATAACTGGAAGATCCTGAAAAGTGATCCAGTTATCGGGCAGGACTTGCCAGACCGCCCCATGATAACATACAGAAAAGGCAGAAGTCTTAGAGACATTTTAGTGCAAGGAGACATCACTACACAGCAGAGGGAACACCATCATAATCTACAGGGATTTTTTCCCTGTGGACACTGCAAAGCGTGCAAGTATAGCCTTATGGTCAAAACATACGATACACCTAGCGTTACTAAAACCATAAAACAATTTCTTACCTGTAGCACTGCTTATGTTGTCTAGGTGCTTGAATGCCCCTGTAAGATGAGATATGTAGGGAGCACCACTTTTGCAGCGAAAAAACGTATACTAGAACATCTATGGGCTACACATAACAAAGATAAACACCACCCAGTTGCGCGCCACTTTGAGGAATTTCATCTTTCCAACAGCTCACTTTTGAGATACTTTATCATTGAACAGGTCCAAGTGAAAATAAGAGGGGGCAACCGTACACTCCTCCTAAGGAAACGTGAATCATGGCACATAATCGATTTACAGACAAGAAGCCCATGGGGCCACAATCAAGATGAGAAATTGATTATACACTTACAGGAAGAGTAGGGACACCTGAGCATTTTCTAGCCTCTTTCTATCACAACCCAGACACAGCTGTAGGCCTGAAATCTGTGCTTGTACACTGTATCTTTACTTCCTTGCGTGTGTTTAAAAGACTTTTTACCTTGTGCTGGTTCAGAGTTTTAACTTTTATTTTTGTTCTTTTATTTACAGGAGGAAAGGAAGGGACCTACATTTACCTGTATGTAGCAGTAGAGGTCACCTACCCTTTTCTTCGAGACCTTGAGGAATCAGCACTCGATATGGTTAAAGATAAGATAACTAATTTACAATAATTCTTTTGATTTTTAATACATGATACTATGACCCAATTTTCACTTGATTATTTCACGATTTTTGGATATTTGCACTGTATATACGGTTAGTGAAAGAGTTCTTTATATATTCAGTTGTTGACGTCGGGTACACCACCTACTTTGATTTTCACATTTACAGAGGATACTTCTACTTCGAGTATGTTTGGACATATGGATACAGCATATTCCTGTCATAATGCCTTATAGATTAGGAGTCCCTAGTTGCTTGGATACGGTTTATGACCAATATTCTGACATACGGATACAGCATATTCCTGTCATGATGCCTTATAGATTAGGAGTCCCTAGTTGTTTGGATATGGTTTCTGACCAATGTGCCACTTGGCGCCGGAATTATGCATTACCTTTGATACAATTGCCAGTATCTTTGACTGTAGGATTATCATGGTATACTGTATACAGATGTCCAATAGGGAAGTAACCAAGTGAATGATGTTGCTTTAGCCACTAGAGCGATTACACCCTCCATCTGTCTGATATGACAGGATGTTATAACTGAACAAGTATGTGCATCTGAATAGTTAGTAAACCTGGACTTGAGATTGTGCTACTCTCACATGTGGTTCCAAAAACAATTAACATGTTTGTACAATGTCACATGCAATTAATACTATGAAGTAATAATTTAGAATTATGCAATTTGTACCTTTATTGAATGTAGGAACCCATTTCAAAATGGATGCCGTTTTGCCCACAGTAATTCTCTTATCTAAGAAAGTGGATTGTCCGTTGTCAGTTCTATTAGATTGGGCTTTATATACATATGATCAGCAAGCAACATATACATACAATGTTAGCATCACTGCTGTATACAACCACTATTATGTAGTTATAATATGCAAATGGTATCCGTATGAATTGTAAAGTAACCCGTTAAAAAATGGAGGCCGTTTTTACCACAGTAATTTACCCATCCAAGGAAGTGGATTGTCCCTTAACTATGTCTATTCATTATAAGTGTGGTGGTGTTACCGATTGCCCAGTGTGTGAGCAAGGGGACTGTGTTCCCCGAAACGCGTAACTGGTAATAAAAACTTTGCAATTGGACTGCCCTGAGAGAGCGTAATTACTTGGATCTTGGAAATATATATATATATATATAGCCAGGATATATATGTATCCTGAATCAATAGGTGACTTGAGACCTGATTTAGATCTCAGCGGATGGGTTACTCCATCACAACGTGATGGATTTCCCATCTGCTGCAATATAAATCCCAATGAAATCCTATGGGATTTATATTTCGGTGGACTGGATATACAGCACCGTTGTGACGGAGTAACCCGTTCGCCGAGATCTAAATCAGGCCAGAGTATTTGAAATGGAGAAAAACAGTGAAACAGTGTACAGTGTATGGAATCAATACTTGGTGAAGAATTGGGAAACATGACAGTCTGTTAGAGAGGTGCAGGAGAAATTATCACACCTAAGGTTGTTAAGTACTATAGGAAACAAGTCAATTTTGCCCTGTATGTGAAAGTAGTAGCCTAAATAGTCATGAAAAGATATTTGAGAGGTCACCTCACCCATAACTTATCATGGCATGCTTCATCATAGGCAGCCTCTCACACTGGAGAAAATTGCAAAACACTTTCCTTTGAATTACTTAACTATACTAAGCATACAATTGATGTTTATGGTGTGTTATTTCCATGGTCCTGCTTAAATATGGTTGGCATGTATAAATTTGGTACACAAAATAGCAAATCCTATCCAAAAATATTATTTTTACTTTTGCTGTGCTTGGCTTTCTTCGTCTGTTTATTTTTCTTGCTCACAATTGTATCAATGCCAAGGCCACTTAATTATGGATTTAAAATTTCCCTAGTGACAGCACATAGACAGCAGGACTTGTAACAAGCAATACAATGTCCACCAATTGTAAAGGTCACTGGTCAGGTACCATGGGCTCATTTCCACAGAGAGCTGTATCTGCATCTGCAAATGACCAGTGGTTGTAAAGTAAGCAGGTATGTGTTTTCCAGGCCAAACTACTGAAAATGCAGCCGCTCTGGTCCACTTTTTGTAGTCTGTGAGGAAGGGTTTAGAACCGGTTTCGATGATAAAGCACACAACAGTGCAGGTGGTGTAGCGGAAAAAATAAAAAATAAAGGTCACTGGGTCATTATTGAGTACCTCAAGGCATTTTCAATCCCATCCTCTAAATAAAGTGGAAGTACCTGTTCCACATTGGGGACACAGGGCCAGATTCACAAAGGACACTTTGTCTGTAAACATATATTTACAGTCTAAAAAATGCTTTTTACACCTGCTAGGGGTTCACCAAAGGATACGTAGCAGGTGTGCATCCATTTACTCCAACATAGGGGCTGATTACGATGGCGGGTGGATTGCCATCGCCGGCCCGGCGGTGGCGATCCGCCCGCCATCGTAACCAGAATTACCCCTGCCATATTATTATGGCGGGGGGTATCGCGGCGGACGCAAAGTGCGTCCACCGTTTTTCCGCCGGCCGGCAATCGTTACGATTGCCAGCCGGGCGGACTGGGGGCCTAATATGGTGGCGGTGCCTAGCAGGCACCGCCATCCATATTAGGATGTGTGGCATTCAGAGCCTTTCCATGGCAGCGATGCCGCCATGGAAAGGCTGGCAGGAATCGCTTTGGGGCCCGTTGCGGGCTCCCGGGGAGTGGGGGCTGCACTTGGGGGTACCCATGGTACCCCCTACATTGCCATGCACAAGGTGGCAGGCATCGCGCGGTGCCTGCTACGTTGTGCATGGCAATGCACAACATGCCATTTTGGCATTGCGGCGGGTGCTCCTGTAAGCAGCACCCGCCGCAATGTCAAAGATGCAGGATGCGACCGCCAGGGAGGCGGTCGCATCCTAATCAGTGGTGCGGGACTGCCGCACGTCTGCCCGCCGGTCCCAGCACCGCTAGAGTGGCGGGCGGACGAAAGTCCGCCCGCCATCCTAATGAGGCCCAAAATTGTTTGCAGTCTGAAATGATATGCATTTCTGCATACCTTTACGGGGGAGTAATTCCAACTCAGTTGTTGGAAGTGGGCGTTAAAAGGCGTGGTTAGCTTTGAGTTTGTGACCACCTACTGACATGGCAAGTTGTGGGCATTCACAAACTACTCTCTGATCCTTTTCCAACATGAAATTGGTCAGACATTTGGTTTTGACAAGGGCTTGAGTAAATCCTCTCTTAACGGCGGGAAGGAGAACAAAACACTCCCTAACTTGGTTGGGGTGTGTGGAAAGGGGAATCCCCATGGTGATATTTTTTGTCCCTCTGCAGACAAAAGAAATGTAGAATTGTTCTCTGTGTGCAGTTACACATTTGGAATATGCCCAGAAAAGTCACATTATATCCCTAGGAATGCACCTTAAAAACTTTGAGGTGCACCCTGGAATAGGTTTGTAAATGTCAATAAATTATAAAATTGCAATCAAACAGGAGGGGAAATCTACATATGTACTGTACTTTTACTCATTTTGGGCCTGATTCACAAAATCGGTTACAAACAAGTGGAATAAGTCTGCAGTAGTACTACCTAAAATATTCACAAATGTCAATTCATAAAGGTCCGATCATTAATGTGCACACAGATCACTCCTATCCCTAAAGTAACTAAAAACAAATGGAGGGGTAATGATAAAATCAAGGAGGGCCAAAGAGAGGGCCGTACAAATGGAACCACACAACTACAAAACTGTAAGTCAAGTCCAGTTAACAAAGGTTACACCCACACCTGCTCAACTAGCACTACAGACCATCCATGCTTAAATCTACTCCAGTCCAGCCTTGACACCACCCAAGACCACTCAGAGGAGCTGCAAAGCAATCACATCCAAATCAAAGGAGCTATAGAGAGCATCAACAGAATAAAGGAAACAAATCATATAAAAAGAAAGAAATGGAGAGACAGTCTACACATACACCCACAGTTGGCACAAATAAAACATCTACTAGCAAGAAGCACAAAGAATTAGAATGAATAAATAAATGCAACACACTGGTAGAGGAGACATGTCAAACCACAGCATCTACCCACGCAACTGTACAACACCCAAAAGCCAATAACAAAAACACACACTGGCAAATCAATACACATAAAAAAATATATTGGCCTGATTCACAAAGGGAAAAATCCTTTAAGCACCACATCTTGTGTAATATGTGCCTGCCAATGCTAAGAGTGTGTGTGTGTAGGGGGAGGAAGTTGCGGGAGTCATTGTCAACACCTGCACTACGTCCATTACCAGTTGAAGAGGTGTAGCACTTTTACACAATGTTGTCAAACGTATTTGATGCACTGACCCTAATCTTGAATGATAAATACTTGAGGAGGAAACGTATGATATCCAGACCGAGGGTCACACTTTGGCATGTCTGAGGAAGAGTTACTTGCAAGATACTGCTTCCCTCTTGATATGATCCTGGACATGGTTGCAGAATGGGAGCAGGGGCTCACACACAAGACAGTGCTCCCATGCCATGAATACCCATGTCAAAGGCTGAACTTCAAGTTATGGCCACTGGACAATTCCACAGAAACAGCAGTCCACAGCTGTCATCTCCTAAACCGGCACCTATTAAGGTGCGTAAGCTGCAACAGTACATCAACCTGCTGCAGTCAGAGACACATCTTAGTGAGGTTCTTGGGATGTTAGTCTGAGACTTCCTAGCATACACGGCAGTGCACCTAACTGATAAAGGTGAAGCACGTGGCGATCACACCTGGAACTGTCAATCCTACACGCTGTGTATCCATATGCTAACTATAGTCCATATTCAGAGGCAGTGAGCTCTCTTGGGGGTGCAGTACAATGTTGAGCCACAGGTTCTGCACTTTGTACCGTACGCATGATCCAAGAATTATTTGCAGCCAAATGCTCCGAGACATCCATGAGTTCATTGAATCATACTCAACACTGGTGGATTCTGGCCATGCAGATTGTAAGCCATATACATGCAAAAACTATATTCTGTTTTCAAAGGCAGCTGGTACTCATTGCATTGTGAGTACCACTCACACGTACTGGACCCATTGATGGACTGCAGGTCAGACTGTGTATTTGATGAACAGGTGCGCTATTTATAGTCTCTGTCTGATGGTGACACATAATTTAGGGTGTATCGGTGAGGTACACTCTGTTCACTACCAAAGACCTTGCACTGTGTGCTTTAGCAAACATACTTAACATGTGCCACAGCTAAAGGCTGCTGGTTTTCTTCTGGTTTTTCTGAGTGATAATCGTTAGGCACCACCACAGACTGTGCACCGCGTGCTCCAGGCACACATACTAAACTTGATCATAGCCCAAAACTAATGCCCAACCTTTGGGTTATCTGAGTGGTATGCACAAACCATGGGAAAAGCCTATGCGCAATATGCCTCTGGGCTATGGTCGAAAGTTCTTTGTGCTTTTGACAACCGTCTCCTCATTTTAATATTCTGCGTGACCCAGCATGGAGGAGACTCATGTCATGAGTCTCCTGATAAATGCTGTACTTGATTTGCTATGTTCCTCTCCAACAGAGTCTTAAACTCATTTGGGCGCTAGAAGTAACTTCAATCATGGATGGCGCCCACCTTCACGGTCAGCCCATGACCCTACCAACAACCTGTGGCAGTTCACTGTAGTAATGTACCCCTTTTACCTGCACCCCTGCAGCGACACCACCTACCAGCTCTCCATGTTAAATAATATCTGGGCCCATGGCTTCCTCTTTTTGCTTGTGATGTACATGGGAGTTCTTGAGTACCGAGAGGTGGTACACCCAGGTGCTGGGATCCTTCGGGGTGTATGTGTAGGTTGCAGGAGGCGCCACAGGGATCAGTCAGTCCTCACTTCTCCCTGTTTGTCCTCCCATGAGCTGGACTCCTCATGGCTCTTTCCCTGTAGAAGGCACTGCATCTGATTTTGTGACTCCACTGGCTGACGCCAACTGTACTTTGCTTGCAGTATTCTGTCTTCTCCTTTTGCATTTGTGGCTGTACCTCAGTGTGTGTAGACATAGAATGAGTTACAAGGTCAGTGAGGCACTTGTTTAAGAGTTGTAAACTTGTTTCCATAACTGTAAATAAAATCTTAAATCTGTTATGAAAAGAATAACACCGCTTGGGCAATAGATTTATTATACGAGAACTTGTGCTGGCTGACCCAAGCCTTCCACCTGCAACACTCTCCAGGAGTAAGCCTTGGCTGTTCTACGTCGCTACCCATTGAAGTTCAAGCCTAAAAAATACTACATGGTTCCTGTGTTTACAAGGACATCTGCAATACTTGTCACAAGGATTGTCTAACTGCTCGAGGACTGGCTTGGCTCACATGTACTGAGCACCTTTTGCAGGTCGAGGGTTTGGGCAGAGTTGGGTAATGATGGAACATCTTGATTCCTGGAGGAAGTGACCGAAAAGAATCCACCAATGGCTTTCTACTACAGGGTTTGCATGGCAGCAGAAATGTTGTCCTTCTGATTGAGCTGTGCCTTCGGAAACTGAACCACTTTCTATTATCAGGTAACTCTACAACATGCCCAGTCTGCAGCTTGTGAAGTGTTCATGTGAGTTGTGCGCTGGCTGTACCTCGCACAGATTGCATTTGGCTGTGCTTCTGTTGTACACAGACAGACACGGCACAACCACAACCTGTGTGATGCCCATGTTTTGAATATGTCACACAGCCAAAGGCAGCAAGCTGTGTTTGTGGCTGTCTGCCTCTTACTCACGTCTCATATCAACATGCCTGACCACCTGGCCAGATACTTGTAAATAAGAGTTGTCTTGGTGTTATTACAAAACATTTTTTAGTTGAGATCATGTTAAGGTTCATTGATAAGCAAATAAATCGTGATCTTATGATAAAAAAAACCAAGAAAAGTGCCAGACATTCACAGCATAAGAACATGAAACAATTTCAGACTTTGTTACAAACTCCCAAGATGCATTGTTCATCAGCCAGCACAGGACATCACAAATTACACCACAACCCCTTGGCTTAACTGGCTGTTTGTGCACTCTGGCATTTCCCTTGTGGGGTACAAGGATGGGCTGCCCGGAAGGTGTCCAGCTCATATATTTGAAAAGCTGCTTTACTTTGCATCATTGGAACATATTTGGGGAAGAACACTTCCTATTAACACACACAGACAACTCACAAAGACAAACTTGCTAGCTAAACTCACTTGCAATAAGGAACGTGACGCTGGCTTAAGATTTTTGCTTTTTTTTGTTGCTAGGGCTGATTTTGCTTAGCAGTCTGCCCTGATAAATAAAACACCACATATTAAATCATGCATGACAGCACCTATGACATCATCGAAAGTCATGCTGTGAGAACACAAACGTATGAACTCAACAGCGCCTACAGCCAAATGCTGCATGTAGTGATTCCTGTAGAAGTCTCTTCATGATGTGTCATGTATTGTATATCACTACAAAATGCGTGAAATATACTGAAAAAAATTGGAAATCTTATAATTTTCATGAAAAACGTCTCCTGCCCTTAGTGGTCTATGATGTCATCATGGTGTCAGTGCTAATTGTATTTGTGGCATTCCCTTTAGTGTCCTGGGTTCTTTTCATTAGCGTTTTAAATATTTTTATTAATAAATTGATAACATAATTTGAGAAACTCATCAGGGTTCGGAGCACCCTCACAACCTCTAAGGAGAAAACGAGGAATCGGGATAGACTTTTAAAATGGCTGAACCGGAAACGCTCTCAGACAGTCTAGTAAACGGCTTCATGTCAAGCAGGCTGGCGGTGTCACTGTGTGAGATTCTCCACAGTTATTTATATCTAGCACAGCTCTGCTCTCAAGGGATATCAGTGAAGTGTTTTTCCTCTCTCCGTTCTCTCTGGAAGTGGCAGCTCGCTCTGTGAAATGAGTTTGGTTTTAGTCATTGGCTCTGAGCATACTTTCATATAAATGTAGTGAAGCAATGAAGAAAATTTGGAGGAGCGACATTTATCGGCTACCATGACAGACCAAACTAGAATTTTTTTTTACTGAAGAAAATTCTCTGACTTCTTAAATTTCGCCTCTCTAAGGTGTTCACCTTAGGAATGAAAACCTTAAACAGACCTTTTACAAAAATTCTATGTATACAATATACTTACTTATAGGGATCAAAGGGACCCCGCCTGGGGCCAAAACCTTTAAAAAAAAATGTAGGTCTCGCGCCTAGCGTTGCAGTGCGCAGCTCTGCTCGCACAGCGAGAGACCTCATGTAGGGGGTTTAGAAGCTGACTTAGGAATCGCACACGCTCGTGCGTGTGCTTTTCGTTTTTCCCCCGGCTATTGGGCTTTGCGTGCGTCTTTATAAGAAAGACAGCACGCAATTGGGCAAAGGCGGGCGCATGTCCCGCCTTTGCCGCGCCCATTCCCACTGGTGTCTAGCACGCGCAGCAGCGCGCGTTCGCCTCGCTGCTGCGCTCCCTTTCCCCCCGCTCCTCTGTGGTGCGCGCGGACCCCTGGTTTCGATTCCCGCGTTCGGGTTTCGATTCCGTGCTTGTTATTCTAACTTCCAGAATGCTGTCTCCATTCTCTCTGCGCTGCATTTTTTTTTATTTTTCCTATTTACTTTTTTTTGTATAACGTCAGCATTGCCCGTCGGCCCCTCGCAAGCTGTTCCCATGACAGATTTCCTGCTGTATTGTGTATCACGCTTCAAAAGGTTTGGTTTGCAGCTTTATAATTCGACGTTGGATTCCCTTCCACGTTAAATACACTTATTGAGTAGCTAGTGCTTTGCCAAAAATTAACTGCGCGTCCTGATATTTGTAATGCGAGAGATTTGCGCCAGTTCATTTCCGTTGGTGCCAATGCAAATCTGGCCACGACTGGTGTGCCTGCATGAATGATTTTAGGAGGCTGAAAGTCCATATAAGAATACACCCAGGCTCGCTCTCGCACACCCGGGCGCACTCGCACGCTCTCGCACTCACACACTCTCAGGCTCTCGCACGCTGTCACACACTCGCACTCTCAGGCTCTCGCACGCTGTTACACACTCGCACTCTCAGGCTCTCGCATGCTGTCTCGCACTCACAGGCTCTCGCATGCTGTCACACACTCGCACACTCTCAGGCTCTCACAAGCTGTCACACACTCACTCTCTCGCACGCTGTCACACTCGCACTCTCTCAGGCTCTCGCACGCTGTCACACACCCACACAGTGGGGGCCATGGGTACATGTTTTGTTTGGGCGGAGATAGTGTGGTTCTGCGAGGGTGTCTGGTGCTTGCCCTCTGCACAACTGTGGGCGTTTTGAGGTAGTTCACTAGCACTTAGGTGGCAAAGAATGCTGGGCCTGGTGTGTTCATTTGTCGTACAACTTTGTGAGAGTGTGTGTCGTGTTTATGTAGTATGTGTGTGTGTACATCGTGAGGGTTCTTGAGTGTGGTACGGGTGTGTTTACTTGTGGGGTTTGTGTTTTTGTTCCTGGTGTGTGTGTGTGATGGTCCGTATGTACGTGTAGTTAATGTGTGTGTTATGTGGCGTGTGGGTGCATGGTGTTTGAGCGTGTGTTTGCATGTGTCCGTGTGCATATATGAGTCTGTACAGATTGTCACTGTACGTGTGTTATCATCCCTAATTACTACAGTAATCTCAACCTGACGATAGTTCCTCGCCTCGCGCTCCGTGACGTCGGTGAGCGCCTTATTTAAGCTCAGGGTGTGGGTTATTTTCCTGTAACCAGCTAATATAACTGTGCCTCTGATAACGCAGGTGAGGCGTCGAGGCAAACACACGTTGCAGCATATTTGAATACAGAGTATGTGCGTACAGGCGTGAAGGAGAAATGGTCTACCTTCTATGTAACCTCTTTACCTAATTTACAACCGCAGAGTTCAGGCACGATCGCTCTCCTAGCTATACATAGAATTCAAAATATTGCTGAAGTTTGAAAAAGGTGTACGATAAACTTTAACACGAACCGTGACTCGTTTAGAGTGTTAGCGGGAGACAGAACTAGAGATTGGGGGTCTAATGTTCATTCAAGACACCACGAAGTGTGCACGGGTCCCTTCATTTTGTGACGAACGATGTCTGCTTTCAGGTAAAGTTGCTGTCCGTTCAGTAATCTGAGGTGCTTTCATCTGCGCCAGTCGGGGTGTTTGCTCTTTGACCTGACATATCTAAAGCACCCTTTCTGTTGGTATAGATGGTGAGGTTCATTGCATTTTTTTAAACTATTAGTATTATAAATAACAATGCCTTATATTTATGTTTTTAAACCCAAAACATAAATAAAGGCATTGTCATTTACAATGCCAATAGCTCAAAATCGTGTGAATGCGAGACCTATTGCATTGCAATGCAATAGGTCTCGGATTACTAAAGTTTGAGCTATTGTCATTGTAAATGATAATGCCTTTATTTCTGTGTTTACTAAACCTGCAAGGGGTGTTCACGCAGCGCTTGCACGTTTTTTAAACACATAAATAAAAGGCATTATCATTTACAATGCCAATAGCACAAACTCTTGCAAATGCGAGATCTATTGCATTGCAAATGCTTGTTTACTGTGAATTCACAGAGGATCCACGTATCCACTGTAAAATAAATTTTTTAAAAACCAAGCGCAAGCTCCCGTGCTTGTTTTCTTTATGCCCTCTGGGTAGCTAAGGTCTGAGGGGATGGATATATTAATAAAATTGGGGACGGGGCGTGCGTGGCCCCCCTCCACAGGCTGATTTCGGCCCCCAAGAGATCCATTTCCCCCGGGCCCGGCCAAATACAAGAAGGGGGCCGCCACGCCACCCCCTCCCAGGACGATTTCGGCTTTGGGAACCCCATCCTCCCAGGCCCAACCTTAAACAAATAACTCCCGGGCCGATTTCAACCCCAGAGACCATCACCCCCCGGAGCCTTTTCAGACCAGGGGACCCCAGGGCCCGGCTGTGCCAGCAAACAAGAGCGGGGCCACGTGGCCCACTTCCAGAACCATTAATGGCCCTGGGGACCCCATCTCACAGGGCCGGGCTCCCGCTATGGCCCAGGGTACCCACCCCCGGGACATAGCAGTTCCAAAACCTGTGTTTGCTCTTGCTTGGTGGGAGCAATTTTAAAGCTCCCGCCAAGCGAGAGCAAACTCTAAGTCTGCTACCAGCGAGCAGGAGCAGGAAAAATTATTCTGTCCGCTGGGAATGGACTTTTCATCTGTTTCCCTGCCCACTGTATAGTGGGCAGGGAAACAGATGAAAAAATAGCTTCCGGCCGCAGGGAGCAGCATTCTTAGCTGCTCCCTGTGGGCGGAAGCAATGTCAGGTCCTGCTGGAGGTGGGGAAGCGGCTGGGGCTGCGGGGGCATTGGGGCTTCCCCTGTGGCCTCCAACAAGGAGGTAGTGGGTTTCCTGAGTGGGCACCAGGGCACCCACCGTTTACTGGACAGGCCGCTGGGATGTGGTCCCCGGGGACAATATTGGCCCAGGGAGGGGGGCTGCATGCCCCCTCCCCTTACATATACTGGCCGCACCACAGGAGATGAGGTCCCGGAGCCAATATTGGCCGGGGGAGGAAGGCTTCAGGTTTCCCTCCCCTTCATATACTGGCCAGGCCAGGGAGATGGGGTGCACTGAGCCAATATTGGCCCGGGGTGGGGGTCTGCGTGCCCCCTCCATATTCATAGAATGGCTGGGTCCCGGGAGATGCGTTCCCTGGGGCTGATATCGGCCAGGTGAGGGGTGCCATGTGGCACCTCACCCAATTCTTTATAAAATAGGCCCCGTGGGATGGGGTCCCTGGGGCCAATATTGGGAGAGGGAGGGATCTGTGTGCTCCCGTCCCCCTTCTAAACATTGCCAGGCCCCAGGAGATGGGGTCGACTTGAGAGGGGACTGCATGCCCCCCTTCACATTTACAATAAAGCCGGGCCCCAGTAGATGAGGTCCCCCAGCCAAAATATGGTCCCTCCCACCTCTTACAAACGGGACAAGATCCGTTGGTAGTGAAAGAATGAGATGCAGTTTAAAATTGCAGGTCTTTCTTCTGCGTATGTGCTATACAAGTGAAGGACTGAACTGTCTTAAGTTAGTGTCCGTGATGGGGAGAGCGCATTACCGTCTGTGATTGCTCAAGAAAGAATTATTAATGGTTTACATATCAGATTTTTTTTCTCAAAAAGGAAAGGTCACACTGCTACAAACAATCACAGCAAAATGGTATTGCTTACTCAGACTTCACAAAAATTAATAATGAACAATACTCTACATAGAATACAACTTTTGAACTTATGTACCAAAAAGTACTTCAGTAGTCTTCAGTGAAACAAATACATGTTTAAACCAGGTAATAACAGTGACTATGTGTAATTATACAGACACATGATCAGAACAACTGTCTGGAACACATTTCAGAAGTACCCTACAGCATGTAGATGGTTGGAAGGGGTATTTCACCAAATTATTGTTTCAAAAATATCGATTGACACAAATATTGTGTAATCATTTTGTGATGTCAAGAATATTTTGGGACAGAATACCGTTTTTTTAAACTATCTTATATAATTTTTAAATAAAGCTTAAATATAGTTATTTGTTAATTTATTGTTTTAGATATCAACTATATACATATATAATGTTAAAATATTGTGATATTTTATATATCTGGGGAAATATGTTTGAAGTTTCCGTATTTAGGATGGCCTGCCCTCAAACTATGTGCCTTCACTCCTCCTGTTTTTGCTGAAATTTGTTTTTGTTGGCCTATGGCCTCTGCACATTTTACTAGTGCTAAAGAGTTTGTGCTCTCTCTTTTAAATGTGGTGAAATTGGCTTACACCCAATTGGCACATTTAATTTACTTGTAAGTCCCTAGTAAAGTGGTACTATAGGCACCCAGTGCCTGTAAATTAAATGGTATTAGTGGGCCTGCATCACTTATTGTGCAACCCACTTAAGTAGACTTTTAAAATAAGACCCAGGTCTGCCATTATAGCCTGTGTGTGCAGTTTTAAACTGCCATTTCGACCTGGCAGAATAAACCTTTCGCCAGGCCTAAATCTTCATGTTTAATAATTATATGTCCCCCCTAGGGTAAGCCCTAATCAGCCCACAGAGCAGGAGGTATTGCATTTAAAATGTTGGACATAAACTTTTAAGTTTTAAATATCCTGGTAGTGAAAAACTCATAAATTTGTTTTTCACTAAAGCAAGGCCTTCCCTGTCCCGTAGGATAACATTGGGTTACCTTATTACATTTAATAAGTGATAACTTTTAGTTTGAAGCAAGTAGAAATTTCATGTTTGGTATTCTGAGGAATTGCAATTTAAAATCATCTTTAATGGTAAAATTGAATTTTAAGTCACAGTTCTGAAATGCCACTTTTAGAAAGTTCAAAGGTGGTAGAATGCACTCCAAACATTCTCTGGATGTTACGAAAAAAATTAAGGTTGCGGCGTGCAACCCTGAAGTGCGTTCCATCCATACACACAGGGTAAATTGGTGATCGTGGAACCTCGTCAGGACCCAGCAAGGGATGCACTGCCAAAAGAACACTTCCCATTAGATAAATTCCAACGTTTTTATTTCCGTTAATCCAATTTCTTTTCAAGTCTCAATCCATTATCAGTTCATACCAAATAGTAATTCAAATTTATGTTCCATATGCAACGAATGCCTATCCAGGCCTTTCCTTAACAACACCTGGGATTCACCCCTCCTCATAGCATGACGTTAAAATGGTTAAAAGACCCAATGCATTTCGGGCAATATATGCCCTTCGTCAGGGGTAACTGCAAGAGAACAAATGATGTATACATTACCAGTGCGTCCCGCTCATAATCATGATGTACATGCAAAGTGCTTATTGAATAAAATCTGTCCCGCGTTCCTGTTTGACCCAGCTATAAACAAAAATGAATTTGCATTCATTGTTCCAAAATCCACTGTTGGAAAACTAAATACAACAAGCAACTTAACCCTTACCCGTACTAAAAATAAAAATAATAATAATAAACATGCCCCAACCCAACAGTATCCCCGTGATAAATCAATCAATAAATACATCCACCTACATGTCTACACAACCTGTTTACTGATGTGCCTCCAACCTCCTACTAGCTATATTTACCTTCGTGCACGTCAAGCTGTCTCAATCACCGAAGTGAGTATGCTCTCTAAAAGAACGTAAACATTACCAGTGCTTTTTAAATCCTGTCATGTGGTAAGACCACGTCGCTTGACGCAAATCCCATGAAGCTGGAAAAAATACTATGGTGGACCCTGTGTTGTCCCAATCCCTCAATCATATCAACTGCATATATAAACATTAGTATTCCAAACCAGCACATAAATAATTGTAATCTGATGAAAAATACAACAAAATGAAAGATAAAATAAAAGATGAAAAAATAAACCATTTGGTCAT
Organism: Calotriton arnoldi; assembly: GCA_963921515.1. Taxonomy (NCBI): domain Eukaryota; kingdom Metazoa; phylum Chordata; class Amphibia; order Caudata; family Salamandridae; genus Calotriton; species Calotriton arnoldi. The sequence continues at coordinate 1,918,346 of CAWUFW010001928.1, forward strand.
TTACGAAAATGTGGTCAATTCAGTCTCCGATAGCGTTATGAGCAATAAATCTTAAGAATCCCAATAAAGACGACTAGTGATCAAAATTGTCAAACTATTCTGAAAAGATGAACCTCCATTGTCGTCGCTTCCTGAATTACTGTTTTGCCCAATCTTCCACATCAGTGCTTCATTTTCCACGGGTGCAAACTACTTTGGATGGAAAATTTTCATAGAAACTTCAAAGGTGGTAGAATGCACTCCAAACATTCTCTGGATGTTACGAAAAAACGTAAGGTTTTCAAATAGTTGTGGCGTGCAACGCCAAAGTGCGTTCCATCCATACACACAGGGTAAATTGGTGATCGTGTTTGGAGTGCATTCTACCACCTTTGAAGTTTCTATGAAAATGTTCCTTCCAAAGTTGTTTGCACCCGCGGAAAATGAAGCACTGATATGGAAGATTGGGCAAAACAGTAATTCATGAAGCGACGACACTGGAGGTTCATCTTTTCAAAATAGTTTGACAATTTTGATCACTAGTCGTCTTTATTGGGATTCTTAAGATTTATTGCTCATAACGCTATTGAAAACTGAATTGACCACATTTTCGTAAATGACCAAATGGTTTATTTTTTCATCTTTTATTTTATCTTTCATTTTGTTGTATTTTTCATCAGATTACATTTATTTACGTGCTGGTTTGGAGTACTAATGTTTATATATGCAGTTGATATGATTGAGGGATTGGGACAACACAAGGTCCACCATAGTATTTTTTCCAGCTTCATGGGATTTGCGTCAAGCGACGTGGTCTTACCACATGACAGGATTTAAAAAGCACTGGTAATGTTTACGTTCTTTTAGAGAGCATACTCACTTCGGTGATTGGGACAGCTTGACGTGCACGAAGGTAAATATAGCTAGTAGGAGGTTGGAGGCACATCAGTAAACAGGTTGTGTGGACATGTAGGTGGATGTATTTATTGATTGATTTATCACGGGGATACTGTTGGGTTGGGGCATGTTTATTATTATTATTTTTATTTTTAGTACGGGTAAGGGTTAAGTTGCTTGTTGTATTTAGTTTTCCAACAGTGGATTTTGTAACAATGAATGCAAAATCAGTTTTGTTTATTGCTGGGTCAAACAGGAACGCTGACAGATTTTATTCAATAAGCACTTTGCATGTACATCATGATTATGAGCGGGACGCACTGGTAATGTATACATCATTTGTTCTCTTGCAGTTACCCCTGACGAAGGGCATAGATTGCCCGAAATGCATTGGGTCTTTTAACCATTTTAACGTCATGCTATGAGGAGGGGTGAATCCCAGGTGTTGTTAAGGAAAGGCCTGGATAGGCATTCGTTGCATATGGAACATAAATTTGAATTACTATTTGGTATGAACTGAAGGGAATGGTAGGGGGTCGTTTATAGATTTCATTTTAATTTCTTCTTCGCTACAAACCTTATTTCACGGTTTTAACATTGCTGAGAACGATTATAGTGACCATAACCCACTTTGTGTCTATATGCAGGGCCCATTATCAGCACGAATTGACGAGGTAACAAGCAGGGGTTCACTTAGACCAACTGATGGTAAACCACGACTTAAATGGTCCCAGATCTCCCCAGACAAGTTTTATAGTGAAGTAAACGTTTCCTGTGCTCCTGAGTTAGTACTTTGCACTCCTGCATGCTCTTCTCCCGGGGAAGTTATTGGCGCGTATGAATCCATAGCGCGTAAAGTCGGTGAAATCCTAAGTGTCCCGGCTGGTAGAACGGCTGCTTCCGGCCCCAGATGGTTTGACTCTCATTGCTCTCGGGCGGCGAAAAAGCTGAGGGAAGCTCTGTCAGCCAAACCAAGAAATCAAATCGAGGTACGTGTATGCCGTAAAGAATATAAATCAGCTCGGGTTAGCCGGAAGGGTGCCCTGAAGGAGGAGGCATGGAGGGAGCTGATTGACTCTAGTACTCTCAGGAACAGCTCTAGGTTTTGGACTGTCGTGAATCGCCCCGTTTTGGGCCAGGAAGGGGGAGGGGCTTTATATTCGTATATTACTGAGGAGGAATGGGTTCGTCATTTTGAATCTATGTTTGACAGCCCTATGGAGCACATTTGCCAAGAAGGGCGGGATATTAATGCCCCTGTAATGATTTTTGAACAGGGCGAGGTTGTGGCAGGCATTGCAGGGCTATCCACCAATAAAGCGCCGGGCCCAGATGGTATCCCTCCGAACCTGTTTAAATCCGACCCTTCGTTCTGGGCTCCGGTACTGGAGGCTGTGTTTAACGCAGCTGCAAAGATTGGTTGTCCTCAGTCTTGGGCCTTTTCCACCATAGTCCCAGTTTTTAAGAAGGGTGACAGGAATAGCACCCACTGTTACAGGCCAATCTCCCTCCTTGACTCAGTGGTCAAGGTTGTAGGACGTATTCTCTTGCAGAGACTATCTACTTGGGCGGAGGAGCATAAGATTCTGTCGGATGTCCAGTTTGGTTTTCGGTCGGGACGGTCAACCGTTGCTCAGTGTCTCAACTTATCTATGTTACTGAGCAAATATTCGGTTGCCCGCCCCGGCACTGTCTACCTTGCCTTCATGGACTTGTCCTCTGCATTTGACTGTGTCAACAGGGTTAAATTGTGGCAGTCCATGAGGGCAATGGGGTGGATATTAGTATTGTTAACTTCTTAGAGGATTTGCACAAGTCAACCAAGGCTAACGTCAGGTTTTCTCAGGATCTTCGGGTCACTAGGGACCTGGAGATAAAGAGGGAGTACGGCAAGGTTGCATCCTGGCCCCATTCCTGTTTAACCTCTACATTAATGATTTGGATATTGCTTTAAGAGCCACCGGGGTAGACTACCCGTGTGTAGGGCGGCGTGGCATCCCCGTCTTGCTTTATGCGGATGATGCCGTCCTTATATCTAGAACTGCACTAGGATTGCAATCTCTATTAAAGGCATTTTCTAAATTTATGACGGATCGGGACTTGGCAATAAATAATTCTATATCTTATATAATGCAAGTAGGGCAACGACCCCAAAAAAGTTTCCAATTTAGGGGCCGATTCCGATCTCGGTCGGAGGCGCACCCAATACCATTCGGTCGGGAAAAAGCCATGCGAAAGCCAGTTTCCCGACCGATCCGTACAGCACACCGAACGAGCAAGTACGATGCGCACAACAGCAAAAATTCCGGCCGAGCCGTACTCACCCAAACCAGGTCCTGTTCTCCGACCGAGGCGAATCCGGAAACGCCGAATCGAGTCGCACGGAAGGGAAAATGCAGCCCCGTCCGGCCGGACAAGTACGATGCGCTTTCCGTACGCGCCGAACCCGTCGCTACGCACGGCACGTCAAAGCATCCGGGAGAGGCGCACATAAGCTCCGAATCGCGCCACAACACGATCCACGGCTACGAGACGAACACAGCACAGACGAGGACGACGCGAAGCGCACGAGGACGAAGCGAAGCGACGAGGACGAAGCCAAGCGACGAGGACGACGCGAAGCAACGAGAAGGACGAACGACACGAACCAACCATGAATCCCTTCGTCCCGATCATACCAATATTCTACATCTACTACCGGAACAGGCACGGACGCGTACGGCGCAGAAGGTAAGTCAGACACCAACCACAAAACACATACAACACGTACACGACACATCACACACATACACTGGGAATCTGAATATACTTGCAACAGCAGCACCATAGGGGCGGGATGCCCATCACCAATGCCACATATGCACACAGGGGCCTGAATGCGCGCCACCACCCCAACCCAGGGGGCTGGATGCCAACCACCCTCAACCAGGGGGGCAGGATGCCTACCACTACTACCACCCTCACCCAGGGGGGCAGGATGCCTACCACTACTACCACCCTTAGCCAGGGTGGCAGGATGCCTACCACTACTACCACCCTTAGCCAGGGGGCAGGATGCCTACCACTACTACCACCCTTAGCCAGGGGGCAGGATGCCTACCACTACTACCACCCTTAGCCAGGGGGGCTGGATGCCTACCACTACTACCACCCTTAGCCAGGGGGCAGGATGCCCACCACTACTACCACCCTCACCCAGGGGGGCTGGATGCCTACCACTACTACCACCCTTAGCCAGGGTGGCAGGATGCCTACCACTACTACCACCCTCACCCAGGGGTGGCAGGATGCCTACCACTACTACCACCCTCACCCAGGGGGGCAGGATGCCTACCACTACTACCACCCTCACCCAGGGGGGCAGGATGCCCACCACTACTACCACCCTTAGCCAGGGTGGCAGGATGCCTACCACTACTACCACCCTTAGCCAGGGGGCAGGATGCCTACCACTACTACCACCCTTAGCCAGGGGGCAGGATGCCTACCACTACTACCACCCCAACCCAGGGGGCTGGATGCCTACCACTACTACCACCCTTAGCCAGGGGGCAGGATGCCCACCACTACTACCACCCTCACCCACGGGGGCAGGATGCCTACCACTACTACCACCCTTAGCCAGGGTGGCAGGATGCCTACCACTACTACCACCCTTAGCCAGGGGGCAGGATGCCTACCACTACTACCACCCCAACCCAGGGGCGGCTGGATGCCTACCACTACTACCACCCTTAGCCAGGGGGGCTGGATGCCTACCACTACTACCACCCTTAGCCAGGGGGCAGGATGCCCACCACTACTACCACCCTCACCCAGGGGGGCTGGATGCCTACCACTACTACCACCCTCACCCAGGGGGGCAGGATGCCTACCACTACTACCACCCTCACCCAGGGGGGCAGGATGCCTACCACTACTACCACCCTTAGCCAGGGGGGCTGGATGCCTACCACTACTACCACCCTCACCCAGGGGGGCAGGATGCCTACCACTACTACCACCCTTAGCCAGGGGGGCTGGATGCCTACCACTACTACCACCCCAACCCAGGGGGGCTGGATGCCTACCACTACTACCACCCTTAGCCAGGGGGCAGGATGCCCACAACTACTACCACCCTCACCCAGGGGGGCAGGATGCCTACCACTACTACCACCCTTAGCCAGGGGGCAGGATGCCTACCACTACTACCACCCTTAGCCAGGGTGGCAGGATGCCTACCACTACTACCACCCTTAGCCAGGGGGGCAGGATGCCTACCACTACTACCACCCTTAGCCAGGGGGGCAGGATGCCTACCACTACTACCACCCCAACCCAGGGGGGCTGGATGCCTACCACTACTACCACCCTTAGCCAGGGGGCAGGATGCCCACCACTACTACCACCCTCACCCACGGGGGCAGGATGCCTACCACTACTACCACCCTTAGCCAGGGTGGCAGGATGCCTACCACTACTACCACCCTTAGCCAGGGGGCAGGATGCCTACCACTACTACCACCCCAACCCAGGGGCGGCTGGATGCCTACCACTACTACCACCCTTAGCCAGGGGGGCTGGATGCCTACCACTACTACCACCCTTAGCCAGGGGGCAGGATGCCCACCACTACTACCACCCTCACCCAGGGGGGCTGGATGCCTACCACTACTACCACCCTTAGCCAGGGGGCAGGATGCCTACCACTACTACCACCCTCACCCAGGGGTGGCAGGATGCCTACCACTACTACCACCCTTAGCCAGGGTGGCAGGATGCCTACCACTACTACCACCCTTAGCCAGGGGGCAGGATGCCTACCACTACTACCACCCTTAGCCAGGGGGCAGGATGCCCACCACTACTACCACCCTTAGCCAGGGGGGCTGGATGCCTACCACTACTACCACCCTTAGCCAGGGGGCAGGATGCCCACCACTACTACCACCCTCACCCAGGGGGGCTGGATGCCTACCACTACTACCACCCTCACCCAGGGGTGGCAGGATGCCTACCACTACTACCACCCTTAGCCAGGGTGGCAGGATGCCTACCACTACTACCACCCTTAGCCAGGGGGCAGGATGCCTACCACTACTACCACCCTTAGCCAGGGGGCAGGATGCCCACCACTACTACCACCCTTAGCCAGGGGGCTGGATGCCTACCACTACTACCACCCTTAGCCAGGGGGCTGGATGCCTACCACTACTACCACCCCCACTCATAGGATGGACAATGCATGACACAACAAGCACACCACAACCTAGGGAATGCAAGATTAAGACATCCCCCCACCACCATGACAAGCGTGTGTAGGCTGTGTCAAATGCCTACAACACCGAACATGACTTTCAACATACAATGTGACCCCCTAGCACATGTGCCACACATATATGTGTGTGGCACCCACAATGCAAGCAGCCCATGACCATTGTGGCAATGGGGCCTAAACCCCCATCATCACAGTGACCAAAAGGTAAGTGTGGGGTCCATAGCTGAAGCACATTTTGACCATTGTGGCAATGGGGTCTAAACCCCCATCATCACAGTGACCAAAAGGCAAGTGTGGGGTCCATAGCTGAAGCACATTTTGACCATTGTGGCAATGGGGTCTACACCCTCATCATCACAGTGACCAAAAGGTAATTGTTGACAAAGAAAGAGCTGCAACTGCCAAACTGCATGGATCATTCCTGCTCACAGAACCAAAAACTCATCTGTGGCAAAGTAGTGTATGTGTCCCATTGCAACATAAATTGGGGGAGCCAAATACTGCAGTGCAAATGAAACATTCCTTTGGCCATGTGCAGACAAACAACACCCATGGGGGCTGAGACCGTCAACAGTCATCAATGACACAATGACAGAAGTGACCATCAGAATGCAGAACCACATATTTGCACCAATGGGCACACAAATGCAGATACCCTGTGGAGACAGCAGATGTGAGGTGAACAGATACCATACCATGGCAGCAATGGGACACACAAACCATGATCACTGTGCTGACCGATTACCTAGGAGTCCCAGGGACAGCAGGGGAAACACACCAAACAACATACAGCCAATGGCACACCCAAGATATGCCAATGCAGTGGTGCAGATGCACAAACACAAACAGGCAGACCAACACTGTCATCATACACAGCAGGTGAGGGGTGGGGGTGCCAGTGTCCCCAGGCAACCACACAACACATGAGGAGAGCTGAATACCAATCATACAGATGTGCATACACTGCCACACTAAGGTAACTCATGGATCCAAATCCCCTATGTGGGCAAGCAGGCATTGTCAGGTGAGAGGGAGCACAAAACACACATGTCACACAGGCACGTAGGAACAACAACTGACACAGCAAGTCACAGACACACCACAGCACCACCCCCAGGGCCCCCACAATGTGGTGACCCTGGGCTGAATAAAAATACCACTGTGATGACAAAGCTAAATGTCGTTCACACTATGAACCACAGTCAGGTGTCCTGAGCAACAAACTACCATCACACCTACACAAGCACAAATCAATCAGCATGGCCAGTAAGCCAAGGCCAACATGGAGGCAGGGGCCTAGCCGGGCAACAACTCTCATCTGCACACACTCAACACCACACCCCTCGACCTCCAACAATGTGCAGCAGTGAAGTACACATGCACTGGTGACATTGCACATGCACCCATGACTATTCCAGGGTGGTGGGTGGGAACCAAGGTGTAGAAACACATCACACATGGACACTCAACAAGACTCCTGAATGTCTGACACACTGCACACTACGCTGTACATGGACATGACGGCAATACCACACCGACCAATGGGATCCCAGCCACAGTCACACACCAATGAAGAAGCCAAGGTCACCCACAAAGAACACACATAGACAACTTCCAACATTGCAGCTCTGACCCTGAGGAGTGGCAGCAGTCACACACACAACATGTCACAATCACTGAAAGATAACACAAACTGGAAATCACATGACAGGGGCAAACAACAAGTGCCAAGGGGAAACCTGACTGTGACCCATCTGCGTCTGCACACAAACTCAGCCCTGACAGCAAACACACCTATGGGTGACACCCTGATGACCAGTAATGTGCCATGCACCCACATCACAGAGAACACAGGGAGAAGACTTTGGGGGAACATAGCTCAAGTCAGCAAGCATCACAAACAGGTACAACACTAGGGATCACAGCATGCGCAGATGAATGGAAGTGAACACACAGACATGCACATACAACACACACCTTGGGTGCAGGCAATGTCACACGTGTACACACTGCCATGAGGGGACTCCACTCCTGTGTGAGGAAAGCTGTGCCATATGTTGCCTCAGTAGGGCCCCATCATGTCAGCTGAGCACTTGGTCACACAATCAACAATTAGCACCAAATGAGGGCTCCCATCACATCAGCCTGGTCATGGATGTGCCAACGGAATCATCAGCACAGATCCAACACACTTGTATAGCAATGTTGCACTGACTACACGGATGAGTCCCTCCCCATTGATGCCCAAACCTGCATGTCCACTGGAGATGGCAACACGGTCAGGGAAGTAGACAAATGCAACGATGGCAGGCACAACAGATGTGCAGGGGTGGAAGCCACAGATATGAAATTGCCAATGTAAGTAGGAAACCCATTGCCAAATACTGAACACATGACACCCTCAGATGCTGCTATTGATGACATGGATACACCACATGATAGGACACATTCCCCCTGGACCACATGGGTTCCTGCACAGTAACACTTCATAATCATGAGACCAGATATCACCATCACTGCAGCAAGGGCATGGTTAGCTGCACCAACAACATGTACATCTGAAGCATGAGCACTAGAGAAAAGAAAGTTGCTTTATTCAGCATATGTGTTGAGGCCAAACGAAGTCCTGAAAAAAGAGCAAAGGCCAATGGCCAGTCCATTGTCAAAGTTCAAACAGGGTGACACTGGCAGATGTCACCCTACGCATGCCTGCACAATACCAGGGACAATCCACTAGGAGGGGCAACCGGGGGGCAGGCCAGGCACCGCAGGGACAGGATCAGGGCTCACCAGGGGGAGTCAGGGAAGGGGTGGTGGGTGCAGGAGAGCCACTGACAACTGCAGTGGAGGTGTCTGACATGGTGTGTGCCGGCACAACTGGGGGGCATGACACAGATGTCGTGGGTGCCGGCACAACTGCAGTGGACCCTGCAGATGGGGTGGACAGGTCCGCCACTGCAGTGCCCAAGTCAGACAGGGCGGTAGTGGACTCCACTGCAGTGCCTACCTCCAGGGGAGGAGAATGGGGAACAGGCAAGGTGGGTTGGACAGAGGGGGGACACCCTCACCACATCAGTGGCACAGACAAGCGCAGCGGGGGGTGTGGTGCTGGGAGAGCAAGTGGCAGGGGGAGAAGGCCGGAGCATCTTGGGGATGGTATATCTGTGGGTGGGGGAACCTGGGGCAGGGTGTGGTGGGGGCACCTGTGCAGTGGGGGCCTGAGGGATGGAGGACGGAGACCTTGTGCCTGAGCTGCAGGGTGGTGGCGGGGTCTTGCTCTTAGCACTCCGGGGGACTTGCGGGTGGGGGCCTCAGTCCGTCTGCGCCTGGGGGAGGGTGTCCGGGGGCGAGGGGCACTCTGCTCCGTGTGGGTGGGCTTCCTCTTCCCCCGGGATGCTGGAGCAGCTTCATCGGTGGGGAAGAGGCCGAGGTCACAGAGGAAGAGCTGCTGTGACTTTGGGGTTGCAGGTGAGGCAAGGGAGGGTGCTTTGGAGGGAGAGGGAACTGAGGACTGCGCAGTGCATGTGGATGCGTGTGTGTGTTCCAGGGCCCCATCCCCTGTGAGTCTGGCTTCAGTCCCCTGAATGTGCGTGCGTGTGCGTTTTGTCATTGGCGTGTGTGTCAGTGTGCTGGATGTGTGTGTGCTGGTGTGTGCCTGTGCCAGTGTGTGTGTGCCTGGGATGGGTAAGGTGCTGGGGAGTGTGGATGGAGCAGAGGCAGGAGGGGTGAGGGACCGTTTGAGGAGGGACACTGCTGCCGTCAGGGAGGAGTCCATGGACCTATTGCCCCTCTGTAGGTCAGACATGCCCGATGAGATGCCCTCCATGAACGACACCAGCTGAGTCAACAGCGCGGTGTGCGCATGGAGGACACTCAGCATGGCTGTCTGCCCTACATGGAGCTGGCGAAGGAGGTACACAGACTCCTCACTCAGGGCAGCAGGGGACACAGGGGCAGGGGGTGCGGTGCCTGGCCCAAAGGAGACACGCTCCCGGACATGGGAGCCTCCACGGACCTGGGGAATGGGAGCCGATGGGAGGGCGGTGGTGGTGCTGGTGGTGGCGGGGACAGCAACACTAGCTGGGGTGTGGTGGCTGCTGACACCCGCCTCCACAAGGGAGTCATCCTCCGAGTTGCTCTGGTCCTCAGCTGAGGTGGATGCTGCTGAGGACTCCTCGGTGTGGCTCCCCTCGCCCTCCGTGCCACTGGGTCCCTCCGACCACTCCTCGGCTGCTGACCCAGTCTGGCTCTCCGGCTCCTCCTGGTCCGTGGAGCTGTCCCCTTCCGTGGCCGTGGATGTATCTGCAAACAATGGGGAAACAGACAGACATCAGTCACCTGCACCAAACGCACACACCACTGTGAGCACAGCACATTACAGAGCAAGCCCTGGCATCATTAGTTGTACATTGCTAAAAGTGCCCTAATTGAACAGGAGAAGTCAATTGTCAGTCTGATGCCAAGCATGGCACTCACATCCCACATGGCCTTGCACCCATCTGTCTGGTGTCTGTTGGATTGCAACACCCCAGTGTTGACACATGCACCAAGTACACAGTAGTTGGACAGTGCAGAGGACACGGTGTGGACACATCACAGCTCTTGCCACTGAGTCAGTACAGGTTTACGGATGTAAGGGATGCCCAGAGTCAAATAGGAAATGCATGTGATGCATTCCAGCGACAGACACCATGATGCACCCATGTCCTGATAGCCAGCGCCACTATGGTGTGCATGTAGCACATGTCACTCCCCTGCAGGATCACCAATCAGTAGACACATGCCATGGCGGAGGCATGACTGCAAAGTCATACATCACTGTCTCAGTGATGTATGACTTTGCAGCCAGACAACAACACTCTGCACTGTGTCACAATAGTAGGTCATGGGGAATGCAAGTCCTGGAGCTGCACAAGTGCACATGTACATCCCCCCACAACACATCCTCTTAACCCTCATCTGTCCAGGTCATACCTATTGGACATATGGGAGACCTGTGACACTACCCTCTGAACCTGAGCCCCTCACACTCTGCTGTGCATGGGGAACAGCTGCCTGAACTTCACATTTACATGCCCCAGTCTGCATGGGCAGCTGATCAGACACCTATGTGTCACACAAGTATCGTCTCCTATGGTCACATCTCCAGTGGCATGCTGAGCCCCTACCAAGAAACTCCACAGCAGTCCTGGCGACTAATCCACAGCACACTGACACAGAGGCAGACACCTGAGGGGTCAAAACACTGTGCACAATGTGTCCTCTGATACACGGGAGTGGGAGTACAGAGTGTATTGTATGGCCTGGAGTAGGCATGACTGTCCAGCCCCACATGAATGAGGGATGAGCCCTGGACTGTAGGCAGCTGGCTAAGTATGTGTGACACACGTCATATACATACTCCTGGGGCCCAAACATTGTTCCCACCCGCAGCATGGGTGTGTGCCAGGTACCCCAGCCACATGTGGTGGATCAGCTCAGCAATTGGACCACAGATCAAAGTAACACGCTGAATACATGTCAGAATACAGGCATTGTGTAAGCAATGGACCCACCCATGATGCCCACCACAGAGTCAGGGAAACAGATGCTGTCTCCCACCTTGAGTCAAGCAAACTGCAAGGACACAGTCCTAAGTGACAGAATTCCCTGCATGTAAGGGCCACACCTGGGTATCAGATGAGGAGTGGGCAGTGCACAATAGAGGGACATGGCTCCTGGACAACATGACTGCTGTACTGTGGCAGTTCAACCTGGCCCGAGGAGGGCACATAACATGTTAGACAGAGTACACAGTGCAGTCTTTGACTCACCCCCTCCTTGCTGCTCTCTGGCCTTCAGCTGCCCATCCAGGTCTGGAAAGACCACCGCCAGGATCCTGAGCATGTGGGGGTCAGGGTCCGTGTTCCGCCCCTCCTGCGAGGAGGCGACAGCTTCAGCTGGACCCGTGCAATCCTCCGGGTCCAGCCCCGAAGGTCCTGCCACCTCTTTTGGCAGTTGCGGATCCGGCGCTTGTAGACCCCCACGGACCGGACAGCCCGGACGATGTCCTTCCATATCTCATGCTTCCGATGGGCAGAAGCCTGTCAGGATGACAAAGTGATAAGGCCATTATTACACATGCAACATATCCGTGCATGACACAGTTGCATATACATGTCGCAATCACAGGGGCACATGGTGTACCCAGGCAGTGCACGGCTGCCCATGGACAGTTTTCCAGAAGTCACTACATGGTATCATAGCATGGGGAGTAAAACCCTGTTCAGAAGCACTGTCACTGCACCATACCTGTCCAGTGCAAGTCACTACACACTATGGGGGGTGACAACTACTCAGTGAGCCTGCTAGCCAGTGGTGTGCTGACTCTCAGCCTTGCTAGTCAGACAAAATGCACATTCAGAAAGGCAGTGCACAGAACACTCACCTGCTCCCCTGGTGTCCCATACAGCTTGCTGTACTGTGGAAGTAGGCTGTCCAGCAGGGCCTGGTTCTCTTCAAGGCTGAAGGCTGGGGCTCTCTCCACAGTACGTGCCATTGCAGGGTCCAGAGGGGCAGAGACAGCAGCAGTGCAGTGGCAGATGTCGTCCTGGAGCATGTAGTGCAGGCAAGTGGGCTCTCAGGGGAACATGCAGCAATATATATGTGCTGGAGAGGCAGATACTGTCCCTTGTGTCCAAAGTGATAGGTCCAAGTCGTTTGCATCTTCTGAATCTGGCCAATCCATGGAATAGCAGCACCAAAACACGCCCACAGCATCCTTCAAAATTTCAACTTCATGACATACATGATTTTGCAACATTGTTGTGGGTGACCAACTGATTTTCCAGCAACCGACTCGTTCGAATATTCGAAAACGCGTCCGTTGCCAGGCAAGCCCATTGTCAATGGGTGCGCACCGATCGGTCCATTGAGGTACAACGCGCACAGGGGTACAACGCGTACCCGCACACATTGAATGCAATGGGCCGGCCGGAGGCACCGATCGGTCCATTGCAGTACAACGCGCACAGGGGTACAACGCGTACCCGCACACATTGAATGCAATGGGCCGGCCGGAGGCACCGATCGGTCCATTGCAGTACAACGCGCACAGGGGTACAACGCGTACCCGACACATTGAATGCAATGGGCCGGCCGGAGGCACCGATCGGTCCATTGCAGTACAACGCGCACAGGGGTACAACGCGTACCCGCACACATTGAATGCAATGGGCCGGCCGGAGGCACCGATCGGTCCATTGCAGTACAACGCGCACAGGGGTACAACGCGTACCCGCACACATTGAAAGCAATGGGCCGGCCGGAGGCACCGATCGGTCCATTGCAGTACAACGCGCACAGGGGTACAACGCGTACCCGCACACATTGAAAGCAATGGGCCGGCCGGAGGCACCGATCGGTCCATTGCTGTTCAACGCATCACTGTACATGTGACTGGCATATGTCAGCATGCCTGTCTCAGATGGACATATGCCAGCCACAGATAGCTCCCAGGGAGTGAGGGGCACACCTACATCACGACAGCCTGTCCAAACCTTATCATAAGGCATGTAAGGCTGCATTTCCTATTGTGTGTATGTTGGTGTACATGTTGTCCTGTGGGTGTCACCTGTGGGCAGCCACCCCCAGGCTGTGCACGTGTTAATGGGGACAGGATCCTGGGTGTTACGTGTACGTGACCACTGTGATGTGCAACTGTTCATATCTGTGCATGTGCCATGGTCACATTTCACAGTGGTGTTTGTGTATGTCATGTCACATACCCCGTGAGTCCCATGTGGGACGGTATGTTTGAGCCAGGGTGTCCCAGTGGCACAATAGTGATGGCCCTCCACAGTCTTTGTGCATGTAGTGTTTACAATGTCTCTGATTTCATGTGCACAATGGGAGACAGTCTCCACATCCACGTTGTGTGTGCATGGACTCTGATGTTGTGCGTGTGTGTCACAGACGTCCATGGCTCTCCTGCCATGGCAAGTGTGGCCACTACCTGTGGGGGTCATGTTTGTTTTGTTGTGGTGTACACATGATACTCCAGGTGATGCCAGTGTCCATGTGGCATTACAGGGTCCCTGGGAATGTGCCTGTCGTTGAGCTGTGGTGCCTGGGGCACATCTGTCCTCACATGTCACTGGGGGGTGACTGTGACACAGCATCATGATATCCAATGGGCCAACCTGGGACAAATTGATGCCACCTGTAGGACCGTGTTGACAGATGTTGGCCATGTATGTACCATACATGTCGTTCCGGTACTGCACACTTCATGTAGTTGTGCCTCATGATGATGTATGTTGGGATCTTGAGTGTGTTCAATGCCGCATATGTGGGGTGACTGACGATCTTGCTTACTTCTCCTCTGCACTGCAGGGCTCCTGCTGTCCATCGGCCATTCCCAGACCTGGCAACGATGGTGGAACGGGACAGCATCCGACGGTACCGCTTCACCAGGCAGCTGATTGAGGATTTGGCAGTGCAGTTGTCCCCACATTTGCAGCCTGGCCGGCCGTATCCTACAGCGCTGACCCCCAAGGTGAAGGTGATGGCAGCCCTACACTTCTTTGCCACCGGTACCTTCCAACATACTGTGGCGTCTGCTGGTGGGATGTCACAGACCATGTTCAGCCGTGTGCTCCGCGATTTCTTGGCGGCAATGTTGCTCTTCCTGAACCGGTACATCTATTTCCCTAGACTGCGACGACTCACTGACGTGAAGAGTGACTTTTATGCCCTGGGGAGGATGCCGCATGTCATTGGCTCCATTGATGGGACACATGTGGCTTTGGTACCACCACAGGCCCAGGAGCAGGCCTACAGGAACCGCAAGCACTACCACTCGGTCAATGCACTGGTGGTGTGTCTTGCAGACATGACCATCACACACGTGTGTGCCCGTTTCCCTGGTTCAGCACACGATGCCTTTGTGATGAGGAGTAGTCGCATCCCCAGGTTGATGGCACAGATGCAGAACCAGCGTGCCTGGCTTGTCGGTGTGTACTGACTTTGTGCCATTGTGTGTGATCTGATCTGTAGTATTCCGCCCACTTTTCCAAGTCAGCTGATGTGCACTTGTCTGTCCGTAGGTGACTCGGGATACCCCAACATGCCGTGGTTGCTGACACCCCTCAGGAACCCTGTGACACCTGCCCAGATGCGCTACAATGAGGCACATGGTCGGACCAGGAGAGTGATTGAGCGGACCTTTGGTCTCCTGAAGAGCCGCTTCCGCTGCCTGGACAAGACCGGAGGGTCCCTCCCATATGCCCCTGCGAAAGTGTGCAAGATTATCATCGTCTGCTGCATGCTCCACAACCTGGCAGTGCGGAAGGAGTTGCCTCTCATCCAGGATGACGATGACCAACATCCGCCACCTGTGGAGGATCCTGGCCTGGACCACGATGCCAGTGACGATGATGATGATGATGGTGATGGTGATGTCCGCACACAGCTCATCACCAACTTCTTTAGCTGAATGTGAGTATCCTGAGGTGTCATGTGAATGATGTGAGTTGGCATGATGTGTGGGTGGTGCTCTGGTGCTGTTGGAGTGTGTCCATGGGCTACTTGACTGGATGTGTGTTGCGATGTGTGGTGACAGGTGGGCTGTACTCCCCAACAGTGTTGACATGCTAACTTGGTTCTGGGTGGGTATCTTGTAACATGTATTGTGCATGAGTTTTGCTGTTCTGTCCTGTACTCCATTGCTTTTGACTGTGTGTCATTTCTGTCCTTCACAGGGTACTTTCAGATTCGTTTGGTCAACTGTGTCCACCGACAACGTGATTGCACATCCAGGCTGGTAGCTGTTGTGTCCCTACAGGTGATGTGCGCCACACCCATGGACTTCCTTCTGTCTACAGTTGTTGACTGTGTGCCCGCTACCAGGTGGGGTTACCTTGCATCTGTAGTGGTTACGGCATGTTGCTACTGTGTAATAAACCTGTGCTTCACTTAGTGATGTGCGTTGTCTGTGGTCACACATTTGACTGCCATTTGCTTACTGCACCTGTGGGCTACTTGACTACAACTGGGAATGGGTGTGGTGTCTGTGCATTGCACCGTCTTCCCTGGCAACATCAGTGTAGGCAATGAGTCAGATGGCCTAGGTGTGTATGTGTTGTGTAGCCCTGGTGGTGTGTCTCCCTCATATGTGTCACGTTGCCTGTACTCACATGCCTGTGTTGTCCTTGCTGTTGCAGTTCGCATACACAGTGTAATTTTGTTGTTCATCATCCCCATAACAGTACCCACGTTGGAATCACGACAGAGGCAAGTATGGTGTATTATTGTGTTTATTGTGATACATCTGTGATAATAGTGCATAGGATGGATTGTGCTGTACATGAATCTTGCAATCCCAAGTTCCTAGATGAATAGAAAGTCCAGGTAGACAGGATCCCCAGTATCGGGGCCACAGTTGTCTGACACATTGTTCCAACTTGTACTCCCCATGCAATGTGTGGGAGTAGTGTTGCCATCAACAGGGTGAACAGTCTGTGCACAAAGGCGAAAATCCAGAACAGGTTCAGGCTTCCTGGGAGTTGCGCTTGGCCATCAGCCTCTCACTTTCCCCTCCTCGGACGACCCCTCTTCTTGGGGGGGCCCTCAAGTGCAGGCTGCTGCGGTGCAGGGGACTCTCCGCCAGAGTCCTCCTCCCTCCCTGTGGCAGTTGCAGTTTGTTCGGTACCAGATGTTGTTGGCACACAGGGAGGTGTGGACTGGTTGCTGTTCATCTGGCGGAGGCATTGTAAAATGTCCCTGTGCACCGCCGTCATCTCATGTAGTACATCCCACTTGGACTCCACGCGGGTCATGTGGGAGTCCACACGTGACATGTGGGAGTCCACACGTGACATGTGTGACTCCACATGGGACATGTGGGAGTCCAAGCGGGCATGATGGGCAGCCTGCTGCTGTTTGATGTCTCTGAGGAGCCCCACTACCTGGCTGAGCTCTCCGGTGCTGGACTGGTACGCATCAGCTATGCGTACCAGTTGTGGGTCTTCATGCACACCAGCAACGTCTGCAAGCAGCGACCTCTGTCTCCCACCCCTCCCACCACCCCTGCTGACATGTGCAGTGTGTGCAGTTGCACGCACAGATAACCCTGGTCCACCTTGGGGGTTGGTGGTGGTGGTGGTGTCCATGGCCCCAGGTTGGTCCAGGGTCACTGCGCTGGTGTTGTTCCTTATTCTGTCCATGTCGGCAGGGATGGTATTCGTGGTGACAGTCGTTGGAGGGGTGGGTGCAGGGGGTGCAGCTGGTGGACCTGCTGGTGCTGCAGCTGGTGGTCCTGCTGGTGCAGCATGTTGACTTGCACCGGATGTGCCAGGTTGTTCTTCATCGTCCGAGGAGGACAGAGGCTGTACGACGCCAGTGAGCTCGGCATCCTCTTGAGCCTGGGACTGGGACTCCTCAGCGTCTGCTGCTGTGTCCCTATCATCACCTGTTTTTGGGAGACACAAACAATGTATGTCATGTTTCTGCAGGCATCAGTGGTTGACACACCTGACAGTTGTGACTGTGCCTCGGGGTGCGGGCCTGTACATTGTATTGTCCTAAGTCGTCACAGTCAGGGGTTGATATTGGTGTGGCACATTGTCCTGCATTATTTGGGCATTTCTATGTATTCTCTGGGGTGTGAACATGGTCTGCATTGATTGTGTTTGGTTGACAGCCAGACCTCCTTCCCACCCACCCACCCACCCAGTCAGTTATCCCACCATGGAACGTGCTTGCATTGCAGGGAGTGTAAGTTGTCTCTCAGGATGTCAGTCAGAGGTGTCCTGCTGTTTGTTGGTGCACAGTTGGCAGCAGGGCCTTGTGCTCCCCACAGCAGTAGCCAGTGTCAGCCATCTTGTGAGTCCTTCTCCACTCCCTGTGATGTGAGCATGGTTCAGGGTGGTGTTGATGGGCCAGTTGTGAGGCTGAGCAATGTCTGTGACTACGACTCCCATCATGCTATTGCCTCCACCCCCCTTCCCAGCATGCCCATGCTTCCTTCCTTTTGACTCTGCTTCCCTGTGGGGTGGGCTGGCTGTGCTGACAGGATGGCTGGGAGTGTTGTCCTGGCAGTTGTTTGGCTAAGAGTCCCAAGAGTGTCCCTGTGCTTCACACAACATAACCCAGGGTGGTGGTGCTTTGTGGGATCTTGTGTTAGGATGGAGGGCATTGCATTCTACCAGGTGGGTACTGTGGAGTTTGTGTTGGGGGGGGTGTGAGGGGAGGTGCTGGTGACTATGGTCAGTGCTGCAAGTCCCCCTTCCCACCCAGCCAGCCGGATATCCCACCATGGAACGTGCTTGCATTGCAGGGAGTGGAAGTTGTCTCTCAGGATGTCAGTCAGTGGTGTCCTGCTGTTGGTTGATGTGCAGTTCCCAGCATGCCCTTGTGCTCCCCACGACACAGCAACAGTGTCAGACATCTTTGATGGGCCTTTCTACTCTCTGTGGGATGTGCATGCGTGAGTGTGAGCTTGCTGGGCCATGTGGTGGGGGATGTAGAGCTGTGACTACGACTCCCATCATGCTATTGCCTCCACCCCCTTCCCAGCATGCCCATGCTTCCTTCCTTTTGACTCTGCTTCCCTGTGGGGTGGGCTGGCTGTGCTGACAGGATGGCTGGGAGTGTTGTCCTGGCAGTTGTTTGGCTAAGAGTCCCAAGAGTGTCCCTGTGCTTCACACAACATAACCCAGGGTGGTGGTGCTTTGTGGGATCTTGTGTTAGGATGGAGGGCATTGCATTCTACCAGGTGGGTACTGTGGAGTTTGTGTTGGGGGGGGTGAGGGGAGGTGCTGGTGACTATGGTCAGTGCTGCAAGTCCCCCTTCCCACCCAGCCAGCCGGATATCCCACCATGGAACGTGCTTGCATTGCAGGGAGTGGAAGTTGTCTCTCAGGATGTCAGTCAGTGGTGTCCTGCTGTTTGTTGGTGCACAGTTGGCAGCAGGGCCTTGTGCTCCCCACAGCAGTAGCCAGTGTCAGCCATCTTGTGAGTCCTTCTCCACTCCCTGTGATGTGAGCATGGTTCAGGGTGGTGTTGATGGGCCAGTTGTGAGGCTGAACAATGTCTGTGACTACGACTCCCATCATGCTATTGCCTCCACCCCCTTCCCAGCATGCCCATGCTTCCTTCCTTTTGACTCTGCTTCCCTGTGGGGTGGGCTGGCTGTGCTGACAGGATGGCTGGGAGTGTTGTCCTGGCAGTTGTTTGGCTAAGAGTCCCAAGAGTGTCCCTGTGCTTCACACAACATAACCCAGGGTGGTGGTGCTTTGTGGGATCTTGTGTTAGGATGGAGGGCATTGCATTCTACCAGGTGGGTACTGTGGAGTTTGTGTTGGGGGGGGTGTGAGGGGAGGTGCTGGTGACTATGGTCAGTGCTGCAAGTCCCCCTTCCCACCCAGCCAGCCGGATATCCCACCATGGAACGTGCTTGCATTGCAGGGAGTGGAAGTTGTCTCTCAGGATGTCAGTCAGTGGTGTCCTGCTGTTTGTTGGTGCACAGTTGGCAGCAGAGCCTTGTGCTCCCCACAGCAGTAGCCAGTGTCAGCCATCTTGTGAGTCCTTCTCCACTCCCTGTGATGTGAGCATGGTTCAGGGTGGTGTTGATGGGACAGTTGTGGGGGGGGGCAATATGTGTGAGTGCGACTCCCATGATGCTATTGGCTACACTGACTTGGCCAGCATACACAGAATTCCTTCCTTTGAGTGGTCTTCACTGTGTGTTGGTGTTGTTGTGGTGGCTACATGTGTGGATGTGTGTGTTAGTTCTATTTGTGCCACTGCCTAGCTGTAGTTGTGGTTGTGTTTGTACATGTGTTGGCACAGTTGGATGTGACTTTTTTGATGGCATGTGTTGTGTTTATCTGACTGACATACACATTTTGGGATGATTCTGTTCTAGTTGCTGTGTAATTGCTATGAGTGCATGGTTTGACTCTCCCCTTGACAGTGATGTGTGTGTTTTGTGGCAGTTTATTGTGTACATTTGTTGTGTACTCACCAGGCTCTGGGATGTCCTCTAGTCCATATACGCTCACTGGCGGAAGGATGGCCCGCACCTTCTCCTCCCAGGGCCTGAGGTATACTGGCTTGGCAGGAGGGCCACTGCCGGTGTATTGGCTCAGGTGGTAGTCTTTCTTGAGCAGCTCCCGGACCCTCCTGCGCACGTCATACCACCTGTTCTGGATGTCGGTCTTTGTGCGCCGACATGGTGATTGGGCGTTCACCCTGTTGATGATCCTCTCCCACATCTTGGTTTTCTGCGACATGGGGGTCTGTTGGACCAGAGTGCCAAACAGCTGTGGCTCCACCCTGAGGATCTCGTCTACCATGACTTCCAATTCACTATCTAGGAACTTGGGATTCTTCTTGGGGGGCATGGTGATGGGTGGTGATAGTGGGTGCTGTGTGTGTTGGTGTGCAGGTGAGGGTGTGTGGGTGTGTGTTGTGCTGGGTGTATGTGAGGTAGGTATTTGTTGGTGTGCTGCTGGTGTGTGGCTTGTGTGAGGGATGAGCTGTGGGTGTGTGGTTGCTTTCTCTTGGGTGCTGGCAGTGGAATGGCATTTGCAAAGGCTCATGGTAGTGATTTGTGTCCTTTATATAGGTGGAGTTGTTGGTGTGTCTTTGTTCTCTGTCCCCACCCCCCAGTATTTATTGGCTTGGTAATTGCTTGTTTGGCCTTTTTTGGTTGATTTTTCCTTTGTGCTGTTTGTGTATGTTGGAAACGTTCTTGTGACCGAGTCGGACCCTGCATTGGTCTCGTACGGTGTTTTCCGTTTCGTTCACGCTGTGTTTGTGCAGTTTTGTATGCTGCGTACGCGTCGGTCGCGGTGTATTGTGTTGCTTCGGCTCGGTTTTGTATGCGTGTCGGTCGTACGGCTTGTCCTCCGTCCGACTCGGTCGTGTTTTTCGCGCCTTGCATCGTACTTTGCAGGTTGGAGTTGGCGGGTACGATTCGGTCGGATTTGTTCCGGGTGCGTGTCGGTCGGTTGGATTCGCGTGTTTTTCCGGCCGGATTGCTATTTTCCGAGCGGGTCGGTCGGTCGGCTTGGTTTCCTGACGTGTCGGTCGGATTTATCGCGGCTTGCATCGTACTTGGCGTGTCGGGCGCCACTGGTACGTGTCGGTCGGTATTTTTTCCGGATCCGAGTCGGTCGGTGCTTTTTCCGGCCCGAATCGGAATCGACCCCTTAGTGTTGGCCCTGCTAAGATCCCCGCACTAATGTTTTTTCCTATTTAAGGGTTCTCTTTGAT
Organism: Calotriton arnoldi; assembly: GCA_963921515.1. Classification (NCBI taxonomy): domain Eukaryota; kingdom Metazoa; phylum Chordata; class Amphibia; order Caudata; family Salamandridae; genus Calotriton; species Calotriton arnoldi. The sequence goes on from CAWUFW010001928.1 coordinate 1,939,740, forward strand.
GATCATTTAAAATGGGGTCCATTAATTTTGAGGAAAAGGGGGGATCTGGCCCGGGCGAATGAGGCAATTTTTAATTTTGCCTCAAAAATAGGGAAGAAACCAATTGGAGCCATGTTGAAAGTTTATCAAGCCAAAAGCATGGCCATAGTTACCTATGGAAGTGAAATTTGGGGTCATATTGCTGCGGATTCCCTCCAGGTGGCTGGGAACGATTTTTTGAAGCGCCTGCTGTGTGTTCCGCGCGGATTATCTAACCTAGCGGCCCATGAGGAATTGGGGGTCGCCTACCTAAGTGATGTCCTGGCCTTGCGCCCTCTTGTGTTTTGGTTGAAGTGCTGGCTGAATAAGGAGTTAACTCTTAATCATTTAATCTTAAGAGAGTGTATGTCCCTCGATAATGCATCCCGAATTCCTTCGCTTAATTACATTAAAAGTAGACTTGAAGGGGTAGGGCGCGCTGATTTATTCTGTAAGCCCGAATCCATTGTTAAGAAAGATGTGGAACTAATCAGGGTAGCCTTCTTAACCTCAAGGAAAATGGCCAGGGAGGAGCAGGAGATGTTGAAACCAAGTGTACGTATGTTTTTAATGCTCAAAACAACTCCGACAACGGAACCTTATCTTTTGGGGTTTTTATCAACACATGAGAGGTTCTTATTAACTAGGTTTCGGATGAACATTTTTCACCTCCTGTTAGCTAGGCCTATCGGATGCAGTAGAGGTCAAGTGCTAGCTCCCTGTGGCTGCGACGGACAGTCTCCACAGGATCTGCTGCATTTTATGTTTTTATGTAAGTTTTATGAAACCCCTCGAAGGCATTTCCTGGTTCCCATTTTAAAAAGAATCAATTTTATTCAGGCCCGTCCTGCCCTTATGTACCTTCAACTGTTGACAGAGGATTGTATTATTTTTATAGTGGGGTTTTTAAAATCTACTGTAAAATCTAGGGCCTGTATGGATGTTTAGATATTGGATGATCTATGCAGGATCTATTAGTTCTGAAGGTTTATCTTGCGCCATAAGTAAATATAATAGGAAGTTATGTTCTCCTGGCATATTCCACTTTATGGTTACTGATTAATTTGGGAGGCTGGGGGCTGGGTTCTATTTATAAACAGTGTATGGGGTTTTACTTTTTAAACCATGTTTTAACATATTACTGTGTTTATGTATATGCATTTTTGTAACTTTTATGGTCCTCCGACGTGAAACCGAATAAAGTTTATTTGAATACTAGAGAGCATACTCACTTCGGTGATTGAGACAGCTTGACGTGCACGAAGGTAAATATAGCTAGTAGGAGGTTGGAGGCACATCAGTAAACAGGTTGTGAGGACATGTTGGTGGATGTATTTATGGATTGATTTATCATGGGGATACTGTTGGGTTGGGGCATGTTTATTATTATTATTTTTATTTTTAGTACGGGTAAGGGTTAAGTTGCTTGTTGAATTTAGTTTTCCAACAGTGGATTTTGTAACAATGAATGTAAATTCATTTTTGTTTATTGCTGGGTCATACGGGAACGCAGGACAGATTTTATTCAATAAGCACTTTGCATGTACATCATGATTATGAGCGGGACACACTGGTAATGTATACATCATTTGTTCTCTTGCAGTTACCACTGATGAAGGGCATAGATTGCCCGAAATGCATTGGGTCTTTTAACCATTTTAACGTCATACTATGCGGAGGGGTGAATCCCCAGGTGTTGTTAGGAAAGGCCTGGATAGGCATTCGTTGAATATGAAACATACATTTTAATTACTATTTGGTATGAACTAATAATGGATTGAGACTTGAAAACTATTTGGATTAACAGAAATAAAAACTTTGGAATTTATCTAATGAGAAGTGTTCTTTTGGCAGTGCATCCCTTGCTGGAACCTGACGAGGTTCTGCAATTACCAACTTTTAGAAAGTTGCCATTTTCTAGTCCTAACCATTTGGTGCCTGCAGCCGGTTTCTGGGTCGCATGACTAGGTGTAGTTGCTGTTGTGTATTCCTCTTAGACAGTATCACAATAGAAGGTCTGGGTGTTGGCAAAATGGGCCATCCTGGCTTGATTGGTGGGTGGAACTCTCACCTACCACACTTGCACCACTTGCCCAGTTCGCACACAAAGAACTTCACACTAGCCTATTGTGCTCCTAGACAGACTGGGACCATGGCAGGGAGGCAAGAAATTCCAGACACCTCTGTAGGGGGAAAACTCCAGAGGCTTCTCCCACTGCAAAGGGGGCAGAAGGTATAAAAATTAGACCCTCAGACCCACTCCTCATTACACTCATAGACCAGTGGATACTACAGAAGAAGGATGCCCTGCTACTTGAGTCCGGACCTGCTTGCTGAGACGGAAGACTCGACCAGCACCCTTCATCCCAGGGTGAAGTGCCTCCAAGGGTCAGCTAACTGACCTACTGTTCTGAGCTACAGAGACACAACAAGCTCCAGAGGCTTTTCTGCAACTGCCCAGCTGACCTGCTGCACCTGGGCCTGCCTAGACCTAGCCAACCTCTGCTGGAGTGAGCTCTTGATCCTCAAGTCCCGGACCATTGGTGGGGCATCAGTTGACCTCCTTCTTGAAGATAAGGAGAAATCCCAGGCCCATTCATGCCAAGATCTTGCCGCTCGCGCAGACCATCAATGTGAAGCTCCGGTGATCCCGACTCTTTGCGCTTCAGCAGCTGCCGGCTATGACCGGCAATGCGAGATAAGCACTTTGTGCTACAGAATTAACAGCTGGTGGTGACCGCCACTGCAAATCTCTAGCAACAATCATCCGCAATGCCCAACAGGATCTTCGCACTACATCAACCACCATCCTGCGATGCTCTACCTGCGGCCTCCTACACCATGAATGGAACTCTTCATGCTGGACTTTAGAAGGTATTTCTTTCAGTGAGACTAATCTGGTCCCTGCATCCAGCAAACAATCCATTATGGTCAGTCTGAACTTGCGACTTTCATCTGGTCTCGCACAACTAGATAACCTCCAGTGGCGCTTTGTGCTTTTAGGCGCTAAACTGACCTGAAATCTTTGAAATTTCAGATATCCGGTTCTACTGATTGGATTTTTGTCGATTTGGTGTCAAACAATTCATTAAAATGGACTCTGTTTTTCTAAGTTGGTTGTATTTTCATGTTGTTATTGTTTGTGTAATGCATAAATACTTTACACATTACCAGTAAGTTAAGTTTGACTACTGTTGTGCCAAGCTACCAGAGGGTGAAGCACAGGTTAATTTAGTGACTTTTGTGGTTCACCCTGACAAAGATTGTGGCTGTTGCTTGAGAAGCACTCACACCTCCCTCAACTAACACCCCAATTCTCACATGTATATGTTTTTTACATTTTATTCCGGAGAGTGAATAGTAAATCTGACTCATTTTCCCTACTGTTGCTTAGTTTGGGGTGAGTAATATTGACCAAAGTCCAACACTTTCTCTACTTTTGTCATGTTGGTGTGGGAATGGCAAATTTGACCCCTACAGAATCCAACACTTTCCCTACAATTGCTTACAATGGAACGGGGATAGTAAATTTGACCACTCTAATTCCAACATTTTCCCCACTGTTGCTTATTTTGAAGTGGGAATAGTAAATCTGACCCCTCCAAGGTACAACACTTTCCCTACTGTTGCTTGTGTTGGAGTGGGAATAGTAAATCTGTCTCTTCCAAAGTCAGGCATTTTTCCTTCTGTTGGTCAGGTTGGTTGGCAGTAGTGAATTTTGTTTTTTTGGAGTAATATTATTACTACAATTTTTTTTACTTTTTAATATTGTTATTGCATATGTTTGTTTTTTAATTTTAATATCTATAGTTGGCAATTGGAATAAAATACTTCTAGTATTGTTTTTTTATTTATGTTTAATTCATAAGTTTATTTATTTAAATGCTTTTTCTTTTATTTTAAAGTATATATTTGTTTTTAATGATTTTAAGTTATATATTTTTAATAGATTTTAGATAGTATGCATTTTTTCATGTAATATTATTTTCAATGTTAATGTATATTTTTAATTTAAGTTAATGCTTAATCATGAAAATTCAATATACTTTGCTTTTCATGATTACATTCTGGTCTTCTATATTTTTGTAGTAGATATTTACGCATGTAAAGTTAATATTTGTGTCCTCAAAAATTCTTGACAATATTTTTATTGCTGATATTTTTATCATTGGCATTCCATCCTATAACCCTGAACGAACTGAAACAGAGATATAAAATGCCCATGTGTAGTACATTCATTTTGTTATATCTATTTAGAAGAGTGCAAAAGGCCTAATAATAAAAATTGCAAAAATGCATATGCACCCCATTAGGTACTGTAGTAGCCATAATTTTTATACAGTTTGTATTGCAGATAAAAGGTAGCAGTAAATTAATACTCCATATGTTGAGAGATGTTGAGATGTCATGGTAAAAGGGAAATTCATAGTCAGGCTTGTGGAACATCAATAAATAAATTAATCCTTGCAGCAGTTGAAAGCAGTAAAATCTGAGCCAACTAAAAAGCATTAAGAGAGTATTGGCATTAGTATTGACTGTTTGCAGGTGAGTGCACATCCTGCTCTGACAAAGAGTTGTTACACATATGTATATATACAGTTACTGAAAAAAAAAGTAATATGATGTTATAGTTAGGCATTGAAATGAGATAAGCACTTAAATTTAAAAAACAAAAGCTACTGAAAATCGGCGGTTGCAGTTAAGTGAACTAACTATAACTTGTGCCCCTGTCATGCACTCTTTATGACCTCACATATTGCATCACTCTTGCATGTAAATCCCATCATTGATGACATCTCAGATGACATCAATGAAGGCGCTGATGACACTGTTGAAATGACTGATGGCATCATCCATGATACTCAATCAAATTTCTCCATAAATGCTTGCATAGTTTAAAAAAAAGGCAATTGTTACATGTTATGAATGATATAATATGTGAGAGCATAAGAAGTGCATGACAGGTGTGCAGGTTAATTAGTTCACTAATTTAAAACTGGTTAATTTCAGTGCATTTTCACTTTTAAATGGAGGTTCTTATCATTTCAACTCCTAACCGTAACGTCACTTTAACCTTTGATTTATCAGTGTATTTCTATTTTTTTAATGTTTATTAAACTCTCATTATCAAACCTAACTATAACTTAAATTTCACCTTTGTTTTTTTCAGTGAATTTCTCTGGTTGCAATGAAATGAATCAATCCTGAGCAGCTGTGGGACAAACTGTGGGAGCTCCCATCATGTTCCACGGCTGACAATTGCTTTGAGGTGAGGGTGACATGGCCGGCAGTGTGAGTCGTTGATGGCAGTCCTTGGAGAGAAACGTACCGTCAAGATTACAGAGATTGCAGTCTACCACCGACTTGCGGGGAACTGGATACAGGGAGAAGAAGGCGTCTAGAGTATACTTGCACTACGGGGCACTCCAGAGTGGTGACATGATGGCAAAGTGACGCTGTAGAGAGTCCGCGAAGTAAAAGCAGAGCCCCGTAATTTAGAGGAGGAACTGAAATGTCGGGACGGCCAGACAGCAAAGTAACTGAGGCTAGGCTCAGCCACAAAACACCAACGGTGTGGCATGGTGAGGTACAGATGATTGGGGACTTATTGGGGGTGTGATGGTGGACATTTTGACGATTAAGGCAACCTGTTTATTTGCGTACTTGGATCAAATCGCAACCACAAATATCATAATTCCCTGTCAGGGCTGGGAGCACCAACCTTGTTTGTGAAAAAAAGCAACACGTAAAACAAACGCAGGAAAATAGCAGCAAGGCAACTACAGGCAAGAGGTTGAGCTTCCTTACGTGGTGTATTAGCAACCTCTTCTAAGGGAAGAAGTTCCTTTGAGACGGTCGCAGAGGTGATCCTCTTAGTAGTGGGTGCAGCTTGTGACACTCTTAGGACTCCTGCGTGCTCTCTGATTTGGGCTAGGTTGACTCCTGTGCAGGCATTGTAATAAGTAACCACTCACTTTGCGAAGCCCCTGTCAAAAATCTATTCATTGCAAAGGCAAGTAAGGGGCATAAACACTGTGTGGCAACAAAGAGCTCAGGTAAAATGAGTGAATCTCACACTATGCTCTCAGGACAAAAGGGCTCACCCCTAAGTAAGGATCCAGTGAAGGTTAATAGTAGTAATAACAGCGACATTAGGATTTCAATGTTGTTAGCCAATATAGGTGCACTGGGGTCATCCTCTCTGATATAGGGTATGTGGCATCAAATAGCGCAACAATCAAAGGAAGGAAGGAGCAAACAGAGTACTGAATGTGTGGCCAGGAGAGTCTCAGTAGACTCTGTAGACCTAGTTGTGACAGAGAAACTTCCGCCGCCGAGGGTTGTACACGCCCCAGACCCAAGTGTTGCAATTTCTGGGGTGCGACTGACGAGCATGCAAGGCTCTGCGTTGGGACAGTTATCGTCGGCTCCACCCATCAAATCAACTTACCCGATCTTTGCACAACTTGCAAAACCGCCCCTTCAGTTCAAATCTAGCTGGCCCTCGCCAGGCTAATATTGACTCTGGGCTTCATAGTCCACCACACAGCGAGCTATCACCACTGGAGAGAGAACTGTCTTACATTAGCAGCCCCCAAGCTTCCTCCATCCTAAATGTCATTAGCAAAGAGTCAGATACTTGTACCACTGAGGGTCTGAACCCACAAATGCTCCTTACCTAGTGGCTACAAGTTGATCAATTCAATCAATCAATCAGGGATTTTCAAAACTCGCTTTTCACCTGTGAAGGTCTCAAGGCGCTGGGGGGGGTTAGAGCAGCTCCATGGTCATCCAAAGAGCCAGGTCCTGAGATCCTTTCTGAATAGGTGCAGTGTCGGGCTTTGTCTGATGCGGAGGGGGAGTTCGATCCAGGTCTTGGCCGTGATGTAGGAGAAGGATCTGCCACCCGCTCTGTTCCCTGTGGATGCGGGGGACCGTGGCTAGGGCTAGGTCGGCAGAGCGGAGGTTTCTCTTGGGGGTGTGGACGGAGATTCTTTCGTTGAGGTAATGGGGTCCGGTGTTATGGAGGGCTTTGTAGGCATGTGTGAGCAGTTTGAAGGTTATTATTTTTTCAACGGGGAGCCAATGGAGGTCGCGGAGGTGTTGGGTGATGTGGTCATGTCATGGGATGTCGAGGACGAGCCTGGCTGTGGTGTTCTGGACGGTCTGGAGTTTGCGGAGGAGTGTTTTGTTGATTCCGGCGTAGAGCGCGTTTCCGTAGTCCAGTCTGCTGGTGATGAGTGCGTGCGATACGGTCTTCCTGGAGTCAGGGGGGACCCATTTGAAGGTCTTGCGGAGTATGCGGAGGGTGTTGAAGCATGTGGAGGGCACGGTGTTGATCTGGTGGTTCATGGTGAGTGAAGAGTTGAGTATGATGCCGAGTTTGCGAGTGTGGTCTGTAGGGTGGGAGGGTTTCCGAAGGTGGGGGCCACCAGGTGTTGTCCCATGCATAGGGGGTGGATCCGAGGATGAGAGCTTCTGTTTTCTCTGAGTTGAGCCTCAGGCAGCTGCTGCTCATCCAGGATGTGACGTCCTTCATCCCTTCTTGGAAACTGTGCCTGGTGATGTAGGGTTCCTTGGTGAGGGAGAGGATGAGCTGGGTGTCGTCGGCGTATGAGACTATGTTGAGTCTGTGTTTTCTGACTATGGTTGTGAGGGGGGCCATATAGACGTTGAAGAGCGTGGGGCTGAGGGAGGATCCTTGGGATACTCCGCATCTGATCTCTGTAGATTCGGAGAAGAAGGGCGGGAGTCTTATTCTTTGTGTTCTGCCTGAGAGGAAAGATTGAATCCAGTCTAAGGCAGTTCCCTGGATGCCGGCGTCGTGGAGTCTGGCAGCTAGTGTGCGGTGGGAGACGGTGTTGTAGGCTGCTGAGAGGTCTAGGAGGATGAGGGCTGCAGTGTGGCCTTGGTCCAGGAGGGTGCGGATGTCATCAGTGGCAGCAATGAGGGTGGTCTCGTGCAGTGGTTGCTGCGGAATCCGGATTGAGAGGAGTCGAGGATGTTGTTGGTTTCTATGAAGTGTGCTAGCTGGGTGTTGATGACTTTCTCGATGACTTTGCCTGCAAAGGGGAGAAGAGAGATGGGCCTGAAGTTCTTGAGGTCTGTCGGGTCTGCGGAGGGCTTCTTGAGGAGGGGTTTGACTTCGGCGCATTTCCAGTCATCACGGAATGTGGCTGTTTCGAGGGAGCAGTTGATTGTTCGTCGTAGTTCGGGTGCGATGACGGTGGCGGCCCTGTTGATGCAAGCACAGAATCTTCCACTGCATGATCTACCTCCTCCTTTAGCTACATTGATAATTTCTGCTCTGCAACAAGTTCTAGGACAAATTTGCGAAATGAGACCTGCACAGACCAAGGCCCATAAGGAAACTGGAAAGCAGTAAAATGCTATAAATGAGAACCTGATGGATTGCAACGCTCGTATGGAACAAATTGAGCAGAGGATTTCTGAACTTGAGAATTTAGATAGTTGGGCAGCTAGATCAAAAGTTAGGTAGGCAAACTTAAGGCAAAATTGGGTGAGATGAAGGATAGAGCTCGCCGGTATGAATTTCAGTTTGTTGGCAAACCCAAAGGTCGGGAAGATGGTAAAAATGTAGAAAATTTGATTTCTGCTTTGATCAAGACTTACGTCATTTCTGAATCTTTGGCAAAAGATTGAGATCTTACAATTTTGCACATTCATAGAGGGCCAGTGCATTTGTCTCCTAATGCTAAACATCCTCAAACGATTTTGGTCAATTTTGGGAACTTTCATATCAAAGAGCAGATACTCACCCAAGCATTTCGTTCAAAATCCACAGACAACTTCTCATTTCTGATTTTTTTCTGACATGTCACTATAACCTGCTCACAGGCGTAAGGAGTCAGGCCTATGACTGACTTGTTCAAACAAGCTGGCGCTCAAGCGCCTGGTTCAGCAGTGGAAGTTGAACGTCATCCACAAGGGACAATTTCTTGTTTTCACTTCAGTTCAGCAAGCAACTGACTTTTTGGAGAGTATAAATTCATCAATAACTTGAGGAATAACAGCTGTTATCCTTCTATCTCCTCTTCACTAGCCCTCTTCAGTGATTCTAGCCTCTTCTAATCTCACTTTGTGTTTTCTATTTTTGAATTGTAAATTGTGTTTCTTCCAATGTTTCTACTTAAGGCAATGCTACGATGATCTTAAGTGACATTATTAGGTATGTGAGTAGTAAATTTTGTTTCCTAGGACCGCAGATAGGGTGTAAGTAGTCTACGTGGCCATGCACCCACTCCACCAAGCATTGCAATCATGGGTACACTACCATGGCTATATACAGGGGAGTTCCAAAGGGGGAGCTTACTATGGGAAGGGGCATGAGGGAGGGGGCTGAGGTGAGATCCTTGCGAGCCCTGATGGGGAAGTCTCTCGGAGGATTTGCAGGGGGTGTTATTGGATGGGGAGGATTCACCTCAACAAACAAAATAAAAATAGAGAAGTCCAGACTGATTATTTTCAACAAATGGTGATTAGAAGTATGCAAGTGAGATCCTGTATGTGTTATAGAAGAATAAAAGCCTGTGTTTTTTTAAGGGTAGAGACTGCAGGTGTTTTGAGTCTTGTGAGGCTTCCCTCTAAACAGATAAATTAATTATGACCTCTATGGTTATAAAATTAGCTGCCTGTAATGTCAATGGAATTGATAAATAGGTCAAGTGCAGATCTATTTTGGCATGCTTAAGAGCATCCAAGGCGAACATGATCTTTTTCCAGGCAGCCAATCTTAAATCTGTTGTGCATCAACCAAGTATTCCAGGCTATTTCTCTCATGCATTTTTGCGTCATTTAATGCAGCAGTCATTGGGGTAGCAATATTGATTTCCAAGGTGCCCCAGGGTAAAGTGTAGCAGGGGAAAAGGGAACCTGGGGTGAGATGGATTTGGATTAGTGTTGTGATACAGCAGCAAATTGTCAATTTTATATTATTAAGAATTTATCGAAGATAATAACCACTGCCCCGGAAGAAATATATCATCTTGGCACGCAATCAAGGGAGCTATTTGTGCCTGGGGAGATTTCAATATTATCCAGAATGTAAGACTTGACTGCTCTCGACCTAATAAACAGCAAAATCAGTTAAAATCATTTTGCTTTCTGATAAAGTTAAACCATGATCTTGGTATTGATAGATGCATGGTTGGCTGATTATCCACCAGGTAAACCATACATTTGATCTTCTATTCATTTTAATTCGGCTTCTCGGATTGATTTGTTTTTAGTATTGCATTTTTGGAAAAGAGGTAAGGCGGATATTTTAGCTAATGCCTTATAGGACCTTTCAGCTCCTACTACTGAGCTGATCAGGGCCGGTCCTAGGATTTTTGGGGCCCTGGGCAGAAAGGGAATGTGAGAGGCCCCCCTAATTTGCATATGGCGTGACATCACATTAATACTATAAATTGACTATTAATCCTACAGCGTTGTTGAAGTGATTTTGCATGAATTAACTTTACTGATGCAATATCAACAGAAATATAAATAATTGCACTGATAAAATAAGTTGGGATATTTAAAAACTATATTAAGTGGAAATACATTATATTATTTAATCTAATTGTTAAATCATTAAACTTTAAGATCATATATACATGCTCACTGGCAAATCTGCCCTGTTAGCCAATATCACTTACATCCCAAGGCTGGGAAGCCCTTCTTTAATTGGCAAACAAAACTACATATCCCAGAATGCAAATGATTTTTCACTAAATAAAATGTCACATGAATACACCGAAAACATGGAAATGGCACACATAGGCAGATTGAAAACTTTCCCAGTCCTCTCAGACATTCTGTAGCCTTGCGAGACCGGAAGGGGAGGCGTCACTCTCTGCCTGTGGCAGTCCTGGTCTAGTGCTAAGAGGCCCAGGGGAATTCACACCTCTCCTGGGCCTCGCAGCACAATACCATAACTGAGAGGCCCAGGGTTGAAGTCCCCCTCGCCTTGGTAACACAGCCATGGTATATCCCTGCAATGCCCAGGGAAGGGGGCCCTCTCTTGGGTGTCGCAGCAATTGTGTAGTGGTGAGAGGCCCAGGGTAGGGGGCCCCTTCCTTAGGCCTCGCAGCGATTGTGACCAAGGCAACAAATGAGGCACCCTCATGAGCAGCAGACAGTGTGGCTGCTGTCTCCTCCACCCCGCCTGAATCGTCACTCCCACGCCCCCAGACAATCTGCCTTGCCCTTTGAAGTGCGAGGCAGAGCCACACCTGGCTGCTAAATAGTGCATGGATGGGGGGGTGGGCAGGGGCACAAGAGGAGCACACAGTGTGGGCAGACATGGATGTGAGAAGCATGCTGTGGTCTGTGACCAACTGATGCGGGGCCCCATGTGGATAAGGTGAAAGTGCGGCCCTGGGCAGCAGCCCACACTGCCCATGCCTAGCGCAGGCCCTGGACCTGATAATAGATGATCCAGGGAGGTTCGTCCCACATGCAGCCGCGGCCCGTGCAGGTAAGAGCAGTGGGGCCGGATGAGGGGGGAGTTCGATGGACGATGACGAAGGAAAATTAAATATTTATTTAATTTTCCCTCGTCAATGTCCGTTGAAATCGCCCCCAACCCGGCCCCACCGCTCGTACTTGCGCGGGCTGCGGCTGCCACATGGTGCTTTAGCAGGTCTCTTCTAACCAATGAGACATGGGTTGTAAATATGCACACCACATTAGAGCAATTCTTGAAAATAAAACATCGGGCCTCGCTGAAAGACGTTATTCAAGGCAAAGTTATTTCTTTTAAAACGCAAACTAGCAAGCAAAATAAAAAAATAAATCGACTACTAACCAAGGGGCTCATTACGATGCCGGAAGGAAGTCCATCCGTGCTGGTGGCGGAAAACGTTCATTTTCCCGCCCCAGGTGTGGTCATTGCGACCACCAAATTACAATGGTCCCACAGAGGCCATTTACCGCTCGCCGCGGTCTGTCAGGCTCCGCACGTTTTTTGCGTACGCAAGGGTGGCGGAAGGAGCCAATAGAGCAGGTCCGGCATGCGGAAACACGTTCCGCCCGCCAAACAGATTACGATGTGGCAAACAGCCCTTCCCACCGCCGCGTAAAAACCACCACGTTGCGGATGGCGGAAACACAACAACGGAGAGGAAGAGCCGATAGAGCACCCATCTAAACCACCGGAGCCGCCATGGATCCAACGATACAGGCCTTCCCACTGCTCTACCTGCTGCACCTCTGGCAGATAAGACGCCGCCGCGCTCAACAGCAGAGGTACGTACCAAACATCTCCACGCATGCAACCCCTGAACAACTACAACTCCCAGCCAGCGTGGCGGCACCACGATGAATGTGGCAACCTGCCAAATGCAAAGTGCGAGGCCCACCCAATCCTCATGAGTGACCTTCGGTGCCCCTGAAGGCAATTGGGGCCAATGACGAGCCCCGCAGTAGCAAAGCATGCACACCGCAACATCAAAATATGTACGCCGAAGGGCCCCATTGGCCGATGGCTCATTCGCATAGTGGTTGCCACACCGCGGCGGCCGGGAAGCTGCGACCGCAACCCTGCATCATCCAATTGGGGCCAACGCGTGTCATCGCCGCGGATGCCAGCTACCGCGCATGCGAACACATACTGCATTTGCATTGGTGCCATGCGAATTACATCACCTATCACAACTCATTTGCCTAAAGTGATTGGTGCACCCCATGTGTAATGTTGTGGGGCACGAGGCCCCCATGCATATAAAGTAACCACACAGACACCGTACATGTATAGGAGAACTGGCCCAGGGCACGGGCGTCCGGCCCCGTTTGTTGGCAGGGTCACATGTCCAGTGACGCCTGTGCTGGGTGGCTGTGGGGTGGGGGGTAAGCCAGCCCTCTGGGAGTGGCTGGTACATCAGAACAACTAGAACAGTGACCATCTGCTCACTACATTGTGAAGGTATGAGAGAGTGTGACCCTTGAGTCAAGCCTACACACACATGGCAAGTCCAAGAAAAGGAGAGTGAAAGTACATACATAGTCATGCCCCGTGGCTGGCATGGACCGAAATGAGGGAAGTAGTCTAAAAGGACAAAGGTCTGTCACACTGTACCAATGTTGTGTAATGAAACATCCAACCTGTGAACATCGCTTGTACATCCCTTGACAACTGACTGGCGTCCCTTGGCCAGGGTTCGACTTGTGAAGGGCCAGTGACGTAGGCAGACAATCTGAGGTGTCCACTGTCTGCAAATCAGACATACTTGTAAGCCCTAGCACTCCCAACACACATACTGGTGTGGCGTGCAGTGTGCACAGCTGCCATTGCCTGTTAATGTTCACACACACGTCATAGGAGTGCACATGTGAAACAAACAAACATAGCTCTGACTGACATCATCGCTCATTGGCAGCCATGTGGGCATGTATACACAATCCATGTGCATTTGTGCCTCATTCAGGTGAACATTGCAATGTCTGTTACGCAAATTCCACACACACTCACGCAGGACTGACCCCATAATGTCCACATGTGTCTGTCCACCGTGCTGAACAACCATGTATCATTGTCCAGATGACACTCACTGCCCTCATCCCGTAATGGTGTTGCGTATTGTGGGACTGACGCTTGCGCTCGTGCAGTGACAGCAGCAACATGCAACTCTGCACTGATGCTGGGAAACACTAGCGCCGTGCCATCTCACCACAGGGCAGCTCGTCCTTGATGTAGCAGTGTACTACATGCCATACACATCGACTTCTTTGGATGTCGTAGTGTCAGTATGTCGAGTGAGTGTTGAAAAACAACGTCTGAATGCAGGTCACTTGTGCATTTCACATGACCACGAGGCCTGTCAATGTTGTGGTTGTGCGAGTCTCTGGGTAAGCTGTGCACCACATTTCATCTAGAACTCAGCCCATGCCTGTGTACCCTGACATACGTAGGAGGAGACCACCCATCTTTCACCCTGTCCCCGACCTGACGACGATGGAGGACATCGAAATCATCCGGGGATTCTGTTTGAATCGCCGCACACTACGAAACCCATGTGCCCAGTTGGAGCCCCATTTGAAGCCCAAAAGAAAATATCCGGCAGCATTGTCTGCTACAGTGAAGGATATGGCTGCGCTGCATTTCTCCGGTACTGGGTCTTTCCAGTACACTGTGGCCAGCACCGAGGGGATGTCACAGCCCATGTTCAGCATGGTGTTGCGTGACGTCCTGTCAGCATTGATGCCTTACAAGGACAGACCTGTCCACTTCCCGAGGAGGGATGAATTGGCAGCTGTGAAGGGGGAGTTCTATGACCTGGGAGGCATTCCAATTGTTGTGGGAGCCATTGATGGTACTCACATTGCCCTCGTTCCACCACAGGCAAGTGAACACATCTATAGGAACCGCAAACACTACCACTCCATCAACGTACAAGTGGTATGCCAGGCGGATCCGATCATCCCACACGTTTGTGCAAGGTATCCTGGGTCGGCACATGACTCCTACATCTTGCAGAACAGCATAATACACCAATTGATGGCCAATCTGCACCCCGAGCGGGCCTGGCTTGTTGATGAGTGGGCTGTGTCAATGACTGTGATGTATGTGTGACATGCTGCTCTCCCCACACATTCAGATCACACTTTTTGCCTGTCTGTCTCACAACTAGGTGACTCTGGGCATCCCAATCGTCCGTCGTTTCTGTCCCCACTGCGGAATCCAACAACGCCAGGGGAAGTCCAATACAATGATGCACATGGGAGGACACGTCATGTGTTGGTGCGCACTTTTGGACTGCTGAGGTCAAGATTTAGGTGCCTGGACCAGACTGGTGGTGCACCTAAGTACTCACCACAGAAGGTATGCCAGATGTTAGTCGCCTGCTGCTTGCTACACAACCTGGCCATGCGCAGAAGGATCCCCCTGATTCTGGACGACGATGAACAGCAGCAGCCCCCCGCACCCAACCCACACATGCCCAGTGACGATGACAGTGGTGAGGAAGAAGGCCTTGACCAGCGACAATAGCTCGTCAACTACTTCCATTGAGTGTAAGTGAACAATGAGCGACTATGACTGTGTCTGCGTGCCTTGCTGTTTTCTAACAAACTTTGAGATCTGTTACTGGCATTTTGTACACATACAGGACTATGCGCGGGATTGGAGAACTTGGGCAGGCAGGGACTGAGCACCCAGAAACACCCATTAGCACAGGACCCAATTGCTATAGTGCCTCACTAGCTCTCCCACTCACTCAGAGGTTTGCAAGCGCGTGTACACAAGTCGATAAGTTGCAGACAAGACACGCTTTGAAATGAGCTTTTTTTACTACAGTTGCAATACAGGCAACATACGTGCCACAAGAAGTTGAGAATGCATGAGTACATATACAGTTTCCATAGTGGCACATCCATAACACATGAAGCAAGATGTCATATCAATAATCCCTCTGGACGAAGACCCACGAGCATATCCCCCCACCCCTTGCTGGGAGGAGTTGAATGAGATGTCCCAGGTCTATGGGCTTTGCCAGCAGACCCATTGCTCAGCCAGTACATGGTGAAATGTACATCCCATGTGCTGTGTCGCTCACATCACTGGATGGATCACTCTCAAAGTGTGGGGCAACTAGCCCGCCTCCCCATGACATCTAAAAGGCACCCGTGTCCTCTAGCAGCAGTGACACCTTGTTGAGTGGGGGTGCTAGGGCCTGACCAGAATGACAACGGACAATCCCCTCCGACCACGGACAGAATGTACAGGCAGTGCCCCTGGACCGCGCAGAGGACAAGCTCTGCAGACACTTCTCATGTGACAGACAAATACTAAGGTACTTGCAAAACGACTGCGCCATGTGAATTTTGTGCGCTACAGCTGCATGATGTAAGCCGGGCTCATGCCAGTCAACAATGTCCATGACGGTCAGATGACAGCCTCCCCGTTGCTCAGGTCTGTGGTACCAAGCAAAACAGACCGCAGAGCTCAGCAGAGTCAAAGCAAATGCAGATAGGGCAAAAGTCAGAGAGCTGAATGACAATTCCTGTTAGTTGGCGTGAAAGAGGTAAAAGGACATTGAATTAGTCACCAACAGTTCCTGTTGCTGTTAAGTAGTTACGAATCCAAGAAGGCACAGGTAGCCTCGAAGGCAATCAGTTCCAAAAGACGATCCAAATCATCTCCAGCAAAAAGGACCGCAATCCAATCCAGCAGTATGAAGGAACAGATGTACTCCTCGCACCACGAGGATGAAAGGAGCATCCCATGGCACACGGGGAGAGGTTCGATGTAGGCATGGCACAGGAGCCTTTGCGAAAACGCACAGGCGCAGCTGTCAGCCTGTCTGACACATTGGAAGGCATCCCACAAACGTGTATCACCGGAGCAGTACTGATCATGGACCAACAAAGGACTCACCCACAGCTCATGATCCAGGGCAGAAAGGGATGTGTTGGAAAGGCAGACATCCAGGGACCACTGAAAAGGGCATCTTCGGCAGTAGAACACAGGCTGCACGCAGGTGAAATAGGCATAGCGGAAGGTTAGCCTATAACTGATGCGTAGCACAGCTAATGGGACACATCGAAAGAGGAGCTGCATGCGGTCACGGTACAGTTGCAACTGACCGGGGTTCGCCTGGACCACAGGACGGGCAGACATGGCGTGAGAGCACTCTTAGAACCAGCGCTCAGCTGTACAGCCACGAGTAGTGATATCAAACCGCTATATGCAGTCGGGAAATTGGAGGAATGACACCCGGTAGAACTCCAGAAATCGCATGAAATGAAGGGACAAGGCCAGAGCCCACATGTTTTTAAAAAAGTGTGCAACGGCCTTCAGTATCAGAGGCTTTCGATGATTCTTGTGTCAGTCCCCCGGTAAAAAGTGGGAGTGCCGTGTTCAGCAGTGACTGAATCGCGCGGGACGGTCAAGGCCCCTGGAATTCGAAGGTCTCAGGGCTGATGTGGGAGCGACTACTTGTTGAAACAGAAGCCCATTGTGCCTACACACTTATTGAAGTCCGCTTTCGCTGTGGGAATGTGAGGCCACAATCACATATGGGGGAGTGAGGAGGACATTGCTACAGCAAGGAACACGGCGTGCAACAGTTCCTATGTATGCGATGCCTGCCCTGTGACTGCAGCACTTGTGCCCATTTAGGAGAAGATAACATTGTTTGTAAAACAGATTTAGCGTGGGTATGTTGTCAGGGACTGGTGTACATGTGGGTAAACATTCATAGACCGTACATGTCACTTGAAAATTCCTGTGCAACAGTACTTGAGTGTGTGAATGCGACAATGTCACCATCGTCCACATGACAGGATGTGTTGTGATGCTGGCTCTTGTGGGCAAACTGCTATGGATTTCATTGTTCTGCGCTGTGTGATCTGTGACAACTTCCGTCATGTCCATGATGATGTTATTAGGGGGATGGGAGTACACTGCTTCACCTCCCAGCACAGTTCACCCCTTGGCATTCTGGTAAATGCAGTTCAGCCATGATTCTGACTTGTCATGTGACTGAGGTGTTTCACCTGAGTTGAGCAGGGAGAGGTACAGAGACCCGAGTAGAATCTGGCAGCTTCCTCAGCAGACATCGATCACAATGTATCTTACCCCTTCTGATGTGGGAGGATAACGGGACACACATGTGTCTAGAGATTCACAGCACTGACCTGCACCAACCTAGGTGACACACGACAATGGTAACAGAAGTAAGCTTTTCAACTGGACTGCATTCACCAGGATGCTAAGGGCGAAACGGTGTTGGGAGGTGCAGTCGGGTGCTCCAGTCCCCCTGCTGTCCATGTTGATGGTGTTTGCCGGTGTTGTCTGTAATGCATATTGTACAGTGTTACCTCGTGGTGTGCTTTTGCGGTTATTGCATATTATGGCAACGCACTGTTGTTTCCTTGTGTCTTTCAAGGTACCTCCACTCTCTCAATGGATTTTCGCTTTTACATATTCAGATACATTGCAATGTGAGTCAACATGCCACTTACTGTGATGAGATTGCTCTTGACACGAAGGCATACTGTTGTGAGTTGTGTTTATTTTGCGATGTGTGACAGGTGAGGGGTGAAGTAGGAGGGGATGGTACATGGATAGTTAGGGTAGGACACACAATGGTAGAGTTCAAAAGTCCAAGCGAACACTCCTATCCTTGTGGCAATGTGGTTTGGCATTTACAACGACAGTCAATGCTCGGCGTTACAGTGGTGACGTCAGCGGTTGCTCCGAGAACTGGTACGGCACGGTGCTGTGCCACGTGATCCTGACGGGGTCTTTTTCGGACGCCCCCTCTGCCGTTTGGCCGGGGTGGAACCTGCTGCATGCTCAGAGGTGTCTGCAGATTCGCCGTGGTGTGACTCACCCCTCCCTGTTGCCGCTGCTTGACCTGGCCCTTGATGTCGCCCCACCGCTTCCTGATGTCACGCACAGTGCGTAGGGTGGTCCCTGCGGCATTGACTTTGCTGTGGATCCTTGCACACATCTGAGTCTTGCGCGCAAGCAGGGTGTGTTGGACCAGGTGCCCAGACAAATGTGGTTCTACCCTGATTGTCTCGTCTACTGTCACTCTCAACTCTGAGTCAGTGGATTTGGGCATTTTCTTGGTGGGCATGGTGCAATTGAATGAGGGGTGCAGGGTGCAAGGTAGTGGTGGAGATATGTGAAGTGTGTGAGGTGTGTCCTGTCTCTCGGTCTTGGCTTGTGGTGTGCAAAGGATGCTGGTCCAGGAAGGGGTTGGTTTCATACTGTGGTATGTGGGCGTGTCCACATGAGTGATGACCTCCAGATGTCTCTTCCATGATGCGCATGGCTTTCCTTACAAGGAGCAAGTTGGGGTGTATTATTGTGGCATGTGTGTTGTGATTGAGGGCGGCAGGGAGTACAGGCACACTTCAGGCATTGTTGTGAAGTTGGTTCCGTCCGCCATTCATTTGGCCTATGTGCATGCGCGGCGGTCGGACGCAGTGCTCGGTCTGCCAGCTCCACATTCTCATCGTAATTAGCCCGTGCGGTCATGCCGTGGCAGGAGCGGCCTTTTCAAGCCGTTGACCAGCTTTCCCCGTCCGCCGCGGTCGGATTTGCAGCTTTTCCGACCGTGGTGGACGGTCTTTTGTGACATCCGTCCGCCGCGGTGTGATTTTGCGTACATTGCATCGTAATTTGGCCGACGGAAATGCCGCGGGTCATGCGGGAGGTATTTTTACGGCACCATGGAGGACGGAAGGCTTTTCCGTCCGGCATCGTAATGGGCCCCCAAATACAGTCCGCATTAGATGCTGCTACCTCAGCTGACAATACAAAATACCATTCTGACAGAGGCAAGATGGCGTCCGAGTGACATCTCCGCCGCGATGCTCCGCTGATCGGAACCCCTAGTGACTGCTCTATACGCTCTGTATGCCTTCAAAGTTAAGAATGCAGTAAAACAAGAGTAATGCAGCAGAAAAACCTTCCCCGGGGTTTACAAGTACTTCTTATCTACGTTGGAAGATACACGCTCTCACCTCTCCCCAGCCTCGAGGACGCCTGCACGGATCGGGTTTCCTGGATTCCCCCTGACCTGCGTGATCACTCACCAGCGCGGCCAAAATGCAGGAGCTCATCGGTGATCCACAGCGCATTTCCTGACAAGCGGAAAGCTTCTTGGAGTACACAGCGTTTTTGGCAGCACGTCGCTTTCCGGAAAAACGCCTCAGTGATACTTTGTTGCAACAGCCGGGATCACTACAAACAAGTAAGGATGGCTGGCAGGGGGGTGAAAGTGGGTAAAGGAAAGAATGCTTCCTCGCTTAACTCCCAAACGCACGCAGCCTCACAGCCCAGCACAGCGCTAGCAGCCACCCGGCAGAAAAGGCTTGACACCCTGGGCGCTAGAAGTAAAAGCGGGGGAGAGAAAAGGGAGAAGGGGGAGATCATTGATAAAACCACGGGTGAAAATCACTCAGAAACTACGGAAATTACAAAAAAAGGTCCAGCTAAATCATACAAAGAAACCAGTTACTCTCAACCTTTAATCACCAGCAGTTTTGGTGCAACGGAGGGGCCCGGGCCCAAGTCTTTAGAAGAAGCTTCGAGTGTGGCAGCAGAGGCGGTGGAGCAGATTGAAGGTGCACTGTCTGATCAAAAGTTGCCAGCTGCATTCTATGAACCTGGGCTTCCAGGCACTCCCTTTCCTGCAGATCTGGTGGATAAAATAAGCTTTGAGGTACATTCTACACCTTTGACCCAGACAGATGAGGGTAGCTTTGTGGACAAGACTGTAAGACTCAGCAGTAAAATCAGCAACTCAAGTGATGGTGCAAATATCACTGAAGGAAATGCAGAAACTGTAGCAACACTACAAGTTGCAAGCGATGCGTTCCAAAGCCACTTACTCAAAACGCCTGACAATCAAGAAAAGTTCTACTCATTAACAGATGAATCAGAGCTGTCAGATATAAGCATTTCTGTGTCAAGTGGGGAAGATGGCCATAAATGGTATAGTAGCTCTAATACGGACCCTCAGAAAAATAAACATGGTTTGAAAAAATTGCAAAAAAAGAAAAATGGGGGTCGCCAAAAAAAACATGAAATCTCTGACAAAGAAAGTGCCACAGATCTGAGGTGGGACTATACTGATACTCAGCTCACAATATTATCTGACTCCATGGGTGCCTCAAGTGGCAATCAAACAATTATAGGTAGCAACAAAAGTGGAGACCATGGAGGGTCAAAGAGCGAACCAGCTCTGGCCGTTGTTCTTCAATCTATCAAGAGTTTCCAGGAGGAAGCTAAAGCTGACAGCCGTAGATCACGCTTGGCTGCCAAGAAACTGCAAGGGGCTGTCAGGAGGGCCGGTAAAACTTGTGCCGAAATTGCAGATCAGATGGCTTCTGTGGAGGAAAGGATGGAGCATCTAGAAAAAGATGTAGCCACGCTAAAAACGCAAAGAGACGAACACGAGAGTGTTGTCAAAGATCTTATGTGGAAGATGGAGGAGCAGGAAAATAGGCAGCGGCGCAACAATCTCCGCATCCTAGGGATCCCGGAAGGTGTGGAAAGGGATGATCCCAGAAGCTTTATGATCACGTTTCTCAAAGGGGCTTTTCCAGAATTACACTCCTGGGACTGGGATAAAGAAGTTCAGCGAGCACACAGATTCCCTCTGTCCCCGGCCAAACGCCCTTCGTCAACGGAGCAACACCCTCGCGCCATGCTTTTGTTCTTTGGGAACTTTCTCCTCCGTAAAACTCTCTATGATTTGGCTAGACCCACAAGTAGACGGTCCTTTGACGGAATAACCTTTTTCACTAGACCTGACTTTGCGCATGCCACAGTCGAACGCAGATGGAGACTAAGGCAGCTCTTTGCCCCTTTTCAAAAACTTGGAGCTGATGTGTACCTTAGGAACCCTGCTAGACTAAAGATCATATATAAGGGGACCACACGCAGTTTTGTTTCAGAGATCCAGGCCAAAGCATACTTAGAGGAAGTTACTGGGAATAAGTAGTGGTAGCAATAATATAATGTTCATAATGTTCTATATCCTGGCCTGATTAAGAGAATTGTGTAGCTGCATTGTCACAGACACGGATCTCAATAATTTTTTGTTATCTTTGTTCATATAGGTTAAATATGTTTTTTCTTGTTCTTAGACACAGAAGGGATTACATGGGGGGGAGATCTGGCGGGCGCGCGGGGCTCTGTTCCCTCGGATGTCAAACCCCTGGCCTTGGTTAGGCCAGGTAACCTCTAAAATTGGTGGAGGGTGGAGGGGTGGGAGAGGGAGGGGGGCGAAGGGTGTCAGACAGGCAGTTAAAAAGGTTAGGAGAAACAATTCTGGTTTAAACTGGTATGTTGTTAATATCAGGATATTTGGTGACAAACGGGTTGCGCAAAATATTGAGCATGAAGGATTATCCAGAACGCACGATTTAACCAGATGGGAGTGTTAAGGGTTATGTCCATGAATATTTGCGGTCTAAACGATATAAAAAAGAGGCAAAAAGTAGCAGTAGGACTACAAGCATTGGGTGCTAATATTGTCTGCTTGCAAGAAACACACATAGAAGGTTCACAAACACACATTTTAAAAACACTTGGGTTTAGGTTGATTTGTGCAACGACACAGGGTGCTAGGGTTCGTGGGGTAGCTATTCTAGCCAAAGGGAGTGGGCCTGTGTTTAGTCGATCTAAAGCATACAAATTTGGTCGCTGGGCAATTACGGAATGCCAATATGGGAGTGGGCAAAAGATAACGCTCTGCGCAATATATGGAAGCAATAGTGATGATCCGACGGTATTTGATGAGATTTCAAATGAACTTACGCACTGGCCACTACCCTTAATGATCTGCGGTGATTTTAACATTAACCTTCCTAATGATTGGTCTATGAAAGAGGGTTGGCAATATGTTGGTCATAAACCTAAAGTGTTTAGGGCATTGAAGAATATGTGTCACACACATGGTTTAGTGGATGGTTGACAGACTTTAAAACCCAATGATCCAGGGTATACTTTTTTTTCCAACCCGCATCTCACCCATGTAAGAATTGACTACATACTTATTTCTAACTCATTGAAATCAAAATGCCAAATGGAGAAGCTGCCACGTGTCCTATCGGATCACAATCCATTAATTTGCACTTTAGAAATAGGAACGGGTTATTTACCAACAAGGTCCTGGACATTCGAGAAGTCCCTGCTTTTAGATCATGAGTACTGTGCACACATGAGAGAGTGGATCCCGAACTTTTTAGCAGATAATCTAGGGAGCACGTCAATTGAAGTAGTTTGGGATGCCCTAAAAGCGGGCGTTCGTGGGGAAACACTACGATTCTCACTAAATGCCAATAAACTGGCTAGGGAATCTTTGATGGTACTTCAGGGGAATCTAAGGCTGGCTGAAGAGGAATTGGTAAGGGCGACAACAGCAAATAATGGGGCAGAGGAAGTGTCAAAAGTACAAAGTCAGGTTGCAATCGTTAAGGCAGCAATTACCAACACTTTTACTGATAAAGCTGTTAAAAAAGCTTTATCTCAAAAGGAAATGGTGTATGAGGTGAATGAACAAATCGGCCACCAACTTGCCGTACGTACAAGGCAACAGACCTCTTCAAATCTGATAAGAGAGATATGTGATCCTCTGTTAGGTCAAATAACTGACCCTGAACTTATAAGAGATGCTTTTTGGGGATTTTATCAGGACTTATATACTGCAGAGGTAGGGGGTGGACAATTAGATATTGAAGGGTATCTAGATAATGTAGTAAACGAAAAATTTGATCCTGAAGATCAGGCAATCTTAGAGGATGTACCTAACGCGGAACAAATTTTAACGATAATCAAAAGTTTGGCAAAAGGGAAAGCAACCGGAATGGATTGTATTCCATCTGAATTCTATGTCACCTTTATAGATCAAATCAGAAGTATTTTTACAGACCTCATTATACATATTTTTAAGGGTGGCCAGCCTCCAAGCTCCTGGTCTAGGGCTAAAATAGTTATTTTTCCAAAAAAGAACAAGCCTCCTGAACAATTAGGTTCATATCGACCTATCACTCTTATTAACGCCGACTCAAAGATTTACTCGAAAGTCCTGGCTAATAGAATTGCACCCATCATCTATAAAGTAATTGCCAAATGCCAACATGGTTTTGTGCCAGGGAGATCCACTATAAATCATATCCAGAGAGGGATCACGTTATTTGACAGTATGGATGTTGCAGGAGACTCTATGGCACTGGTTCTACTAGATGCCGAGAAGGCCTTTGATAGGGTCTCCTGGCAATATCTGTGGGCTGCCATGTCCAGGGTTAGAATCAAGGATGGGTATATCCAGGCAGTACAAAAAATGTATATTAATCCAATAGCGGCAGTAATGGTGAATGGTATTTTATCTAAGGAATTTACAATATCCCGCGGAACACGACAGGGCTGTCCATGTTCACCATTGTTGTTTGCAATATACATCGACCCCTTCATTCGTAGACTTGAAGGAAACAGGGAAATAAAACCTATATGGTCACAGGATTATCCCACCAAATCCCTGGCTTATGCGGACGATATAGCTGTGGTAACTGCCGATCCTAATACGGCCATGACAGCCATTGAAAACGAGGCCAAGAACTTCGGACAAGTCTCCGGATATGCATTGAACCAAGGGAAAACTCAGATAGTATTGAATAACAAAGCTAATATGAATGACATTCGTGTATTAGAAAAGGCTACATATTTAGGAGTTTGCATCTCATCCAAACTTGATAATATGGTTAAAATAAATCTAAAACCAATGATGGATATAATGCAGAGAGATCTCCAACGCGTAGACAATTTGCATCTCTCTATAATTGGCAGAGTCAACGTTGTGAAAATGGTGTTTTTTCCTAAAATTCTATATCTATTCAGAGCGATATGCCTAGAATTTTCAACTCAATGGTTAAAATCAATAGAGCGCATGTTTTCTAGCTTTATTTGGGCGTACTCGCAACCTCAACGGGTCTATAAATTCCTCACCCTTTCTAAGGATAGGGGAGGGTTAGCACTCCCAAACTTAAAAGCATACTACTGGGCCTCCGTTTTATTATATAGCAGAGAGTTAATACAGAATGTGGGGGAGGAGGAGGCACCAGGGGACAGCACACCATTTATTTTCCAACTGGTTCTAGGCAGTGAGAGTAGAGGATATTTCTGGCGTCATCTGCATGACAGTTACCATAAAAAAGTTAGATATAAAACGTTATATAGTGGGTTTAAGGTATGGAAGTCAGTAAGAAGAATGCTCGGTATAGGGCGAATCTCGTTCTATACCCCCTTAAGTGACAACCCAATCCTCCCGGACATCTTCAGAGGTAGCTATATGCATAAATGGAAAGAGGCAGGAATTGTTCAGATAGGCTGTCTCCTCTCCTCTACAGGGATACAATCCTTTGAAGAATTAAAAAAAGATTTTAAGCTGGACTGGCGGGACTTTTTTAAATACCTCCAAATTAGAGATTTTTTGTCACGGAAGGTGGGGGGTAGGGCACAATTCGAGAAAGTCGGAATTGTGGAGACATTAATTCACATTAAAATAAGTACTATTGGAGAAATATATTCTCTTATTAATGCGGTATTTCCTGATGATATGGAGAAAATATCACAGAAGTGGCAGGAAAAAGTGGGAATGTCTAATGATGAGTTTAATTATGCTTACTTGATGTCACAATCTATCCTCATGTCTACGAAATTACAAGCACAGTTTTTTAAACATGTTTTTTTTTATATTATACGCCAGATAAAATCGCTAAGTGGGGGAGTGGTAAGGGGACATTCTGCCCAAGATGTATGCTATTTAATGCTGACAGCATACATATCTTCTCCACATGTGACGAACTAACAGCATTAAAGAAAGAGATAGGGAAATTCCTGACCGAAGTACTCCAAACTGAAATAGTACTGTCTAGTGATGTTATTTTACTAGGGGCGGCAGATCCTAGCAATGCAAGAATAGGTCATGAACTGATTTTTATTGCTATGGCAGTTTTAAGAATGTGCATAGCCTCCGCATGGTTGGACCCTATGGCCCCATCTTTTCAGCAATGGTTAGCCAGGCTGTTAGCAATCTCCAATATGGAAGCTGCCATTTATAAACGGAAGGGTAGGAAACTACGTAGAAGAGGGGTGAAGATCTGGACCCCCCTACTAGACTGGTGTCAATCCCAAAGTAGCCTGTAAGTAGCGGAAGATTATTACTTATTCCTGATAACACTATGTTCAGTAGTATTTTGATAGTGATGTATGTAACAGTTATAGAAATGCATACTGGATTATATTATGGAATAAGACGATAGATAATGTTATAATGAATAATGAATAATGAATTTGTATGTATTCCTGTCTGACAGGGGAGGGCGGTGGGAGGGTCTGGGTAGGGTGTTTTTTTTTTTTTTTTGAAAAAACTGAATAAAGATATTTAAAAAAAAAAAAAAAAGTTGCTGCTACCTCAGCTTATGCCGTGTCTAATACACCGACAGCCAGAATGAAGTTACTACAAGCATGCAAAAATTTTAAAGATGACTTTACAGCTGTCAAAACACATGCTTTCAGAAAAGCCATGAAGAAAGCGAGCATTTAGGCTGTTATTTAGCGTGGCCAATAAAGAAAAGAAGGAACAATGGTATGGTTAAATTCATTTTTGACGCGGCTAAAAATAAAGTCATTACCCGGTCAGTTTTATTTGGAGAAGTTTTCTCAAACACTACTCAGAACTCTATACTGCTTGAAAAACACCCACAATTGAAAGTATTGATGACTATTTGAAAGCCATCGAGCTGCCTGCTTTATCAGCCGATCTACAAACTGCAGCTGTCACACCTATTACACAATCTGAGGTGAGAGAATGCAATAAAAACGTCCCCTTATGCAAAGGCATGTGGGAGCCATGGGTTACCCACAGAAGTTATTTATGAACCAATTAAATACATTTTTAGAAGCTCTCTTTAATGAATCTTAGAATATGGAGACCTTCTTAGCTCCTTCACCGAGGCAGTCATCATAAGCTTTTTGAAAAAGTATGAGCCATCGGAAAGCCCAGGTTCATATCGTCCAATTAGCTTATTAAATTGCGACTTTTACAGCCGCGGGTGCTGCAGGTAACAGTGGTGGGGCGGAGGGGCCAGGTGAGGGGGGATTTCGAGAGACGACCACGAGGGAAAATTAATTATTTATTTAGTTTTCCCTCGTGGTCGTTTCTCAAAATCCCCCCTCACCTGGCCCCACCGCTCTTACCTGCAGCGGCTAGACTTTTAAATTTTTGCAAAACTAATAACAGGAAGATTGGCTTCATTAACACAAATTCTGTTCCATCAAGATCAAAACGTTTTTTTTTACCAACAAGACTGCTACCACCAACACTAATTATTTAGTATAAGCCATGGATTATTATTCAGCCAATGATATCAAGGCAGCCATTATTATGTTAGATGCTGAAAAAGCTTTCAATTTGGTGCAGTGGGAAGTGTTGTTTGCTATATTAATTAAATACAGGTTCCCTCCTAAATTGGTCGACTTGCTGCTTAATTTATATAATTTATATAAAACGTCTGAAGCCAAAATTGTAATTAACTCTAAAGTAGTAGGGCATATTACTATAACGCGGGGGTCAAGGCAGGTGTGCCCTATGTCACCCTTTCTTTTCACCCTTGGCAAGTGCACTAAGGCAAGATCCAAGCATTGTGGCTTCGATCAAGGGTGCGGATGAATGAAAATTGTTCGCCGATGATATAATATTGTATCTGGCCGTAGATGAAACTAACACACAAAACACGGTCGCCTGAATTGAAGAGTTCACACATATAGGAGACTACAAAAATAACCATCCAAATTGGGAGCCCTGATATTCAACAGCTCTCCTTCCACCTTACCTGCTGAAATGCGGGCTCATTACTCCATTGACCATCCCATCCGAAGCTTGGGCATTCTCGTTACAACCATTTTTGTCTATCTATTTTATTTAAATTAAACTCATACTTTGACTAAAGTATGGAGATTATTGAGACAATGGCAGTCATTGGCACTTGAGAAAGTTGGCGTTGTCTTGAAAGGATCAACGTCCCCACTAAGCACTCGGTTGGGAACTATTGTACTATTCACACCCAGGATCGGAGGGCGATACCCACTCGCACCCTACCACGAATTAAATTGGTATATCAAAGTGACTTTATATATCGGCCGTAAAATAGTTCGTCCTCTATCAACACAACCAATATATAACCCAAATACACATTAAAAACACCATCCAATCTCACATGAAGGTGAAATATCACACTCAATTACTCTGGGTGTATTATTTTGTCCAATAGCAAATTATTACCACCAATAAAATCACATCAATCATAAATACAATTGTAAAAAATTCGATTTATTAATACATATGTGCACAAAAGAATTATGTCTTTTAATTGTAAAAAAAGAGAAGGAATGTATTGTTAAAAAATCATCATTTCTTACTAAAAACATCACATATTAAAACCATAATCAGTACAACAATTCATCAAAAACAGTAATCAAAAAATAGCAGCAAGAGAGAAAAATAGCAGCATAAGAGAAGACAGATAAAACTAAAGGACATTCAAATTTGTCATTTAAATTCCACACCCGTTTTTTTATATATTATTGCTATCAGGGGTCGCTGTTTATACGTAAATCATCAAAGATCAGCCGACCACCGGATTACACGGATTGCATGGATCTTAAGGCGTCGACGCGTTTCGATGGATATAATTTATAAAACCATCTTTTTCAAGACAATAATTAGAAGTCTCTCTCCTAGTTAAAAAAATATACAATGCAACAAAACATTAATATACCTGCACATAAAAAACCACCACAGAGTAAATTTATACAATCCACTAGCTATTTGAAAATTATACCCTTCATTTTTATAAAAACAACAATAAAAAGGAAAAAAAAAATTACATTTATTATGTCTATTTATAATTTACTTTTCATTAGTGCAAAGTTTACCATTGGACAAACCCACCCTATCATTTTCATACCATCCAAACTTCAACAAGTGTTGTCCTCATTCTTAAATTCTGTATTTCAGATCCTCCAAACCAATAACCTACCTATTCGGTTATCCTACGATGTATACATCCACACTAACATCTTCAAATATTCCAAAGGGAGACCTTATTTAAATCACTGGATTCTCCACTTTCTACTAAAATAGTAAAAAGAAAATATACTGTAAACAACAGGTATCATGGGTCAAACTCGCCCCCAAGATCACTCTGTTTATTCCACACATAGTGGTCATTATAAACCAGGCTTCTCACCTTTCATTAAACTTTATTGAGGACGTAGATGGAGTATCCTCAATACTCCTCAGTATACTAATTTCTTAATTCAGAACAATGGCGTCCCCAGTTGGTTCTGGATAGGGTTGAAAACCAAATTTCTCTGTCCCTACACAGGTTATACCTTGTGTAATTCCAAGCTAAATATAAAGAAAAATATACAAAATAAACCCACATTCAACCATTGTTATCTTTATCAAAAATTATTCAAATTATATATTCATTACTTCACTCCACACGGAGAGGTTTCCTTAGTGTACACTCTCCTCAATAACTATATGACACCTCATTATCTCCACCGCCCTTACTTTATTTAAAAACTACTACAGGTTATCCACCTATTTATGTATATTATCTACGACATAACCCGGGAGAGAAGTACCGAGATTGACATTTACACTGATATTTTCGATTTATAATGGCGTCTACAGCAATTCTAAGCAGTAACCAACGTCTTTGACCCAATCATGTGTTTAATGAACCGCCGTCTCCAAGTCAATACCCCGCCGATTCCCACTTCAAGTCCTATATTATTCCTACTGACTTACCTTCCAAAACCTGGATTGTGCAGCGTATCGGAACCTCACTCTTCTGTTAGTCGACCGGAATGATCACATCCGCTTTTACCCGGTCGGCTTTTAAACTCTACTACCCGACATGAAAATGGGCACATAAAAGAGTCACGTATCACGTGACACGACAAACACATGATAAAATCACGTGTCACGTGATGAGGCAAACGAGCCTAGGAATTTTTTATATATATAGATGGATAAAATTACGCGGCCATATTTCAACGTCCTAACTCACTCGAGTCGACCGGCAAAATCACACCCGTTATGCCCCGGTAGGCTTTTAAACTTCACTATCCGGCATGAAAATGGGCACATGAAAGGGTCCCGTATTACGTGGCACGACAAAAGCATGATAAAGTCGCGTGTCACGTGATTACGGCAAATGCACCTAAGGAGGTATTATAGAAAAAAAATTTACGTGGCCATATATAAACATCCTATCTCTCTCTAGTCGCCCAAAATGGTCACGCCCGCTTGGCCCCGGTCGGCTTTTACACTTCACTAACCAATATGGAAATGGGCACATGACAGGGTCACATATCACATGACATGACAAGCACGTGGAAAAATCGCGTGTCACGTGATAAGGCAAACAAGCCTAAGGATTTCTTGTACAGAAAATTACACGGCCATATTTGAACGTCCTATCTCTCTCTAACTCAGTCCAAATATTCTACCAGTTTCCTTAATTACTGCTAAATGTAAAACAATCACCCAATAATTTAAAACTTAGTGATACATTCAGAAAACTCATAATGAATAAAACTTAGCTTATGATAGACATCCAGTCTTCTTTGGTATTTAATCCTTTTTGTACTGTATTTAATTTGCAAATAAACCATTGTTCTCTAAATTTCCGTTTTTGTCTAAGTCACCCCTCTCTTGTTACCACTAATCCGTTCTAAAATGAACCATTTAAACTCACTGAAGTTATGACTAAATTTTTGTAATGTTCTGTGAGTGGTGCATTTACCTTATTCGTCCGTAGAGCAGATTTATGCTCAAGGAGTCTAACTCTGAGTTCACGACCCGTCTCACCTACATACCCCAATCCACAGGGGCAGATTAAGAGATAAATCAAGTTTTTACTACGACAATTATTAAGTTCTTTACTGACAATATCCATCCCATTGAATTGTAAATTCTTCGCAACTATACAACACTCACAAATGGAGCATGTGCCACATTTATGGTTACCGATAGCTGGAGTACCTCTTATAGTCGTTTGTCTCTGCATATTGGGATCTCTGTAAGTCTGTACTAAAGCATTTTTAATATTCCTATTTTTCCTATATGCAAACAGTGGTTTCCATAATTTAATATCCTGTCCATCATTTAAAATTTTCCAGTTTTTATTAATAACATTTTTAATCTGATTGCATTTGTTAGCCTTTCTTTTCACCCTTGGCAAGTGCACTAAGGCAAGATCCAAGCATTGTGGCTTCGATCAAGGGTGCGGATGAATGAAAATTGTTCGCCGATGATATGATATTGTATCTGGCCGCAGATGAAACTAACACACAAAACACGGTCGCCTGAATTGAGGAGTTCACACATATAGGAGACTACAAAAATAACCATTCCAAATTGGGAGCCCTGATATTCAACAGCTCTCCTTCCACCTTACCTGCTGAAATGCGGGCTCATTACTCCATTGACCATCCCATCCGAAGCTTGGGCATTCTCGTTACAACCAATTTTGTCTATCTATTTTATTTAAATTAAACTCATACTTTGACTAAAGTATGGAGATTAATGAGACAATGGCAGTCATTGGCACTTGAGAAAGTTGGCGTTGTCTTGAAAGGATCAACGTCCCCACTAAGCACTCGATTGGGAACTATTGTACTATTCACACCCAGGATCGGAGGGCGATACCCACTCGCACCCTACCACGAATTAAATTGGTATATCAAAGTGACTTTATATATCGGCCAACAGAGTGCCACAAACCTTTTATTTAGTCATTGGCACTTACCATCATCGGTCGGTTTACATTAACCCCTTCCATGCTTATGACGAGCTGGACTCGTCATGGCACACAGTGCTCGTGTGCTCATGACGAGTCCAGCTCGTCATAGACTACCCACGGGGAAGCGCTGGCGCTCCCCCGTGGGAATCCGATCGTCGGGTTTTTTTGGGGAAGGCAGGGGAAGTCCTTCCCCTGCCTCCCCCCGCCCCCATCAATGACGTCAGCGCGCGGCGCGCTGACATCGTTGAGGGTTTCCCTTTCTTCCCGACGCGCTGGAAGCCATTTGCTTCCAGCGCGTCGGAAATAAGGTGAGTTTTGGCTCGGGGAGGGGGGTTTGATTCTAAAAGAGACATTGAGGGAAAGGAAAGGGTTTTCCTTTCCCCCGATGCCTCTTTTGTGCATTCCTGCTGCACGATCATGTGATCGTGCAGCAGGAATGCCCACGAGGGCGCCATTGTGAGCGTGGAGATGTGCCTTCTCTCCATTTACACCCTGAAAAGTTAGCTGTAATCCTTGATGGAGGTCTTTGCATCCTTGAATTTGTCGAGCGCAATGCTCGTGTAGTTCCTGTGACCAGGAGGTTCCTTCTCCTCGTCTGCCGCTGAGATCCTGCTCTGACCCTTTATAAACAAGAGGCATGTGAACGGGCCTAGAAGCCCCGCCACACATACACTAGCGGTATGCAACGTATGCCCGCCCTTTCCCCACTATGATGGACAGCTTACTCAAAGGACCCCGGCGCTTTCGGCGCGGTGGCAAAGTTACAGACACACAGGTCACTGGAGACAATTCTTCTGGTCCTTTACGCAGCTGTAGTGTAGGAAAGGCACTATACATTTACCCAACGAGGTAGCACTTACTGATTAGCCAGTAGAAAGTACTCCAGTTGAGTAGAGGTATTGCACAAAACGGTGGCATCTTCGTGGATAAATATGCAGGGCAGATGTGCCTTCTCTCCATTTACACCCTGACAAGTTAGCTGTAATCCTTGATGGAGGTATTTGCATCCTTCATTTTCTCGAGCGCAATTCTCGTGTAGAATTCGTGAGCGTGGAGATGTGCCTTCTCTCCATTTACACCCTGAAAAGTTAGCTGTAATCCTTGATGGAGGTATTTGCATCCTTCATTTTCTCGAGCGCAATTCTCGTGTAGAATTCGTGAGCGTGGAGATGTGCCTTCTCTCCATTTACACCCTGAAAAGTTAGCTGTAATCCTTGATGGAGGTCTTTGCATCCTTGAATTTCTCGAGCGCAATGCTCGTGTAGTTCCTGTGACCAGGAGGTTCCTTCTCCTCGTCTGCCGCTGAGATCCTGCTCTGACCCTTTATAAACAAGAGGCATGTGAACGGGCCTAGAAGCCCCGCTCGTTTGGCCCCGCCACACATACACTAGCGGTATACAACGTATGCCCGCCCTTTCCCCACTATGATGGACAGCTTACTCAAAGGACCCCAGGCGCTTTCGGCGCGGTGGCAAAGTTACAGACACACAGGTCACTGGAGACAATTCTTCTGGTCTTTTACGCAGCTGTAGTGTAGGAAAGGCACTATACATTTACCCAACGAGGTAGCACTTACTGATTAGCCAGTAGAAAGTACTCCAGTTGAGTAGAGGTATTGCACAAAACGGTGGCATCTTCGTGGATAAATATGCAGGGCAGATGTGCCTTCTCTCCATTTACACCCTGAAAAGTTAGCTGTAATCCTTGATGGAGGTCTTTGCATCCTTGAATTTCTCGAGCGCAATGCTCGTGTAGTTCCTGTGACCAGGAGGTTCCTTCTCCTCGTCTGCCGCTGAGATCCTGCTCTGACCCTTTATCCCCTTCGGTGCTTATGACGAGCTGGACTCGTCATGGCACACAGTGCTCGTGACGAGTCCAGCTCGTCATAAGACCACCCACGGGGAAGCGCTGGCGCTCCCCCGTGAGAATCTGATCGTTAGGTTTTTTTTTGGGGAGGCAGGGGAAGGGCTTCCCTGCCTCCCCCGCCCCATCAATGACGTCAGCGCGCTGACATCATTGAGGTTTCCCTTTCTTCCCGACGCGCTGGAAGCCATTTGCTTCCAGCGCGTCGGGAAATCAGGTGAGGTTTGGCTCGGGGAGGGGGGTTTGTATCAAAAGAGGCATCGAGGGAAAGGAAAGGGTTTTCCTTTCCCCGATGCCTCTTTTGTGCATTCCTGCTGCACGATCATGTGATCGTGCAGCAGGAATGCCCACTAGGCACCAGGGTTTTTTAAAATTTTTGTGTTGGGGAGTGGCCAAAAGGGCAAGGGTTGCTCCCCTTTTACGGGTGTGAATATTTTATTTATACTGTTAGGCCCACCTACCCCTTAGCTTGGCTGGTGGATTGTGTGTGGACTGGTGCATTATTTGCATATGTGATTGTAATGTTTTTTTCCTCCTTTTTATTCTAGTGTAAAGCTTTTGATTCCTGTTTGCGGTTTCGGCAGTTGTGGTTCTGCAGTTTTGCGTAATTGCATTTATTTGGTAAGAAAAATATTTTTGTTGTGTGTACTCCAAATGAGTATTCTTGTCATGCATGAATGAATTTTTTGTAAGTGGTGCCATAATGGCAGCATATTTGTTAGTGTTCAGAGCATGAAATTCTTTGCGATGTTTTGCATTGTCTTATGTGTAATTTTTTTCTTCTTCTTTTTAGTGGGATATTGTTGATCCTTACTGTGTCTGTGCAGAGTAGGTGGTGGTGAGTCTAGCTGCTTCTGTCACGTGAGTGGTATAGTGTTGGAGTATATAGGTCTTTGTGATAAAGCTACATTTTGTTTATTTCTTTTTTTTTTTACAAAGGGTTTGTTGTTGTTGACTTGTTTGACAAGTAACCTTTATTAGTAAGCATTATGGCTAGCCGTAGAATTACTGCTCAGCAGGTGGTTGGTTTGCTTCTTGAATCTTCCTCTGAGCAGGATTATGAGACTGACAGTGCGTCTGAGGGAGAGGAGGGAGGGGAAGATTCAGGCAGTGAGTTTTCTCTCCACATGGAATCATCGGATGATGAAGGTACTCTCAGTGCAGATGAAGTGCCTGATTTAGAGGAGGATACTACTGTGCCGATGGTGCAAGAGGCATCTGGATTGCAGCCTGGGGCTGCTAGGCTTCCTACTGGAAGTGCTGGACTCTGGGTTGATCCAAACATGGTGCAGCCGGTGTTGCCTGCCTTTAGTGGTTATGCAGGGTGTAGAGTGGATTGTGAACATTATTTGCCTATACAGTATTTTCAGTTGTTTATGGATGATGTATTTTTGGGTGAGATTGTTGAGCAGACTAATTTGTATGCTGAACAGTTTTTGAGGGACAACAGTGCCAGACTTAGGCCCCATTCTAGAGCTACCCGGTGGAGTCCCACAAATCTGGAAGAGATGAAGAAGTTTTTGGGTTTGACTTTTTTGATGGGTTTGATAAGGAAGCCGTCCATGAGTTCATATTGGTCTACCAGTCCCTTGATGGCAACGGCCATATTTCCTGCAGTTATGACTCGTGATCGGTATTTACTTTTGCTTCGGATGCTGCATTTTGTTGATAATGGTTTGGCGTTGCCACGAGATCACCCTGAATGTGACCGTCTTTTTAAGATTCGGCCTGTTCTTGATCACTTTGTAGATCGATTTTCAGAGATCTATACTCCAGGGAAAGAAATATCTATTGATGAGTCTTTGGTGCTGTTCAAGGGCCGTTTGGTTTTTAGGCAGTACATTCCTAGCAAGAGGGCACGCTATGGAATTAAGCTGTATATGTTGTCTGAGAGTAGGACAGGATATGTTTTTAATTTGCGTGTGTACACTGGTAGGGATTCCACTATTGACCCCCTGGTTGTCCGTCCACTTTAGTAGGAGTTTCAGAGAAAATTGTGTGGGAACTTGCTAGAGGACTGTTTAACAGAGGCCACCATTTGTACCTTGATAACTTCTACACTGCTGTGCAATTGTTTAAGGAATTGTTCAAAGTGGACACTTTTGCTTGTGGCACAATCCGCTCTAACCGTAAAGGTTATCCAAAAGAGCTTGTTTGCAAAAAACTTCAGAGGGGACAGTGCAGTGCCTTGCGTAGTGAGGAACTGCTAGCTGTGAAATTTGTGGACAGGAGGGATGTGTACATGCTGACTACCATCCATGATGAGAGTACTTCACCTGTGGCTGTTTGGGGTCAGATTGCTGAAGTGCGCAAACCTGTGTGCATTTTAGACTACAATAAGCACATGGGTGGTGTTGATAGAGTAGATCAGAGGTTGGAACCTTACACTGCTATTCGTAAGTCTTACATTTGGTATAAGAAGTTGGCCATACATCTCTTCAATTTAGCAACTTTCAATGCTTTTGTTGTGTTCAAGGAGTGTTCTCCTGCGTCAAAGTTGACTTTTGTTCAGTTTCAGGAGTCTGTCATAGGCAGCCTTGTTGTTGTGGAACAGGCAAGTGTTTCTAGAGTTGGAGTGGTGGAGGATGTGGCTCGATTGAAAGATCGCCACTTTCCTGATCACATTCCTCCTACATCCTCAAAAGACTTTCCCACTAGGAGATGTAGAGTCTGTTGGCGAAGAGGTACGCGGAAGGTGACTCGTATGTACTGCCCTGAGTGTCCTTCTAACCCTGGGCTGTGTGTGCCTGCTTGTTATAGAGCGTACCACAAGCAAAAGAATTATTGGGAGCAACCATGAGTGGTAAAGTGAACTGCCTGGTCTGTAATGTTTAAGAATTGTTGTTCTGTTTCAAGGTTGGCATTAGTGCAATGTTTCTGATTTTGTGTTAGTAGATTTGTATCTATTTGCAATTTGTTTGTGTTTTCTTTTTTGTATAAAAAAATCCTAAATGTGATGGTGGTGTGTGTAGGCTGGTGCTTGGCTGGCGGTGTGCGTGGAGTGGCGCTCGGCTGGCAGTGTGTGAGTAGTGACTTGCTGCTGGTCACTACACACACTGCTAGCCGAGCGACACTCCACGCAATCCATCAGGTTGTGTGGTTGCTGTGTTAGGAATGTGGGCGTGTGAAAGTGATGGGCCCTTGAATGGCGCTGTCTGCTGGTGTGAGTGTTGTAATGTGATGGGCCCGCGGCTGGTGGTGTGAATGGTTTTGTATTTGTCACACGTATGAAAGGTGTATGAATGGCCTGTAAAGAGGTTGGTGCCTTGTCGTGGCTTTACAGCTCACGAGCTGTGAGTCAATGGTTCAGTTTCTCGTCCTTTCAATTATTAACAGTGCATTTCATTTTTGTGAAATCACTTGTTAATACAATTGTATATACTGAATCATCACTCACCCTCGTGCCAAATCCAACCAGTATGTGTGTGTGCTTGAGGAATAGATGGCTGTGCAGTAATCTTTGTCTTTTTAGTCTGTCTGCCAAGGTGTACATTCCGTCTAAGAATAACCTACCAACTGTAGATATTGTCGTAAACAGAAACACCCATGGGAGTACATGGTGATATCTCTCTTGTGGATCCCAACAAGTTATGGTACCCACAATGTCCTGCAAACCTCAAAATGTCTGTCACATTTTCCTTGCAATATTGTGCCAACATTTTCACGCTGCAGAAATAAACAACACATTATCTCATTATGACCTGGTTTTGCAAGGGGGTCACCTGGGTTTTTGGCCCCGTGCTCGGCGGCCATCTAGGAAACCTACCAAACCCACACATTTCTGAAAAGTAGACACCCGGGGGCTTCCAGGGAGGTATGGCTTGCGTGGATCCCCCAACGTTTCCTTACCCAGAATCCCCTGCAAACCTCACTTTTAGCTGAAAAAATCACTTTTTTCACACATTTTTGTGTGGGAAAGTGTGGCATCACTGGCCTCACACAAATTTCCTACCACCCAGCGTTCCCCCAGGTCTCCCGATAAAAATGGTGCCTCACTTGTGTGGGAGGCCCAAGTACCCGCGACAGGCAAGGGCCCACAACGTATTGAGGCGACCTCAAAATGGCCTTTCACAAAACCACCTGGTTTTGCAAGGGAGTCACCTGGGTTTTGGCCCGTGCTCGGCGGCCATCTAGGGAAATCTACCAAACCCACACATTTCTGAAAAGTAGACACCCGGGGGCTTCCAGGGAGGTATGGCTTGCGTGGATCCCCAACGTTTCCTTACCCAGAATCCCCTGCAAACCTCACTTTTAGCTGAAAAAATCACTTTTTCACACATTTTTGTGTGGGAAAGTGTGGCATCACTGGCCTCACACAAATTTCCTACCACCCAGCGTTCCCCCAGGTCTCCCGATAAAAATGGTGCCTCACTTGTGTGGGAGGCCCAAGTACCCGCGACAGGCAAGGGCCCACAACGTAGTGAGGCGACCTCAAAATTGCCTATGTCAAAACCACCTGGTTTTGCAAGTGGGAGTCACCTGGGTTTTTGGCCCTGTGCTCGGCGGCCATCTAGGGAAACCTACCAAACCCACACAATTCTGAAAAGTAGACACCCGGGGGCTTCCAGGGAGGTATGGCTTGCGTGGATCCCCCAACGTTTCCTTACCCAGAATCCCTTGCAAACCTCAATTTTAGCTGAAAAAATCACTTTTTTCACACATTTGTGTGTGGGAAAGTGTGGCATCACTGGCCTCACACAAATTTCCTACCACCCAGCGTTCCCCCAGGTCTCCCGATAAAAATGGTGCCTCACTTGTGTGGGAGGCCCAAGTACCCGCGACAGGCAAGGGCCCACAACGTAGTGAGGCGACCTCAAAATTGCCTATCTCAAAACCACCTGGTTTTGCAAGGGGAGTCACCTGGGTTTTTGGCCCCGTGCTCGGCGGCCATCTAGGAAACCTACCAAACCCACACATTTCTGAAAAGTAGACACCCGGGGGCTTCCAGGGAGGTATGGCTTGCGTGGATCCCCCAACGTTTCCTTACCCAGAATCCCCTGCAAACCTCACTTTTAGCTGAAAAAATCACTTTTTTCACACATTTTTGTGTGGGAAAGTGTGGCATCACTGGCCTCACACAAATTTCCTACCACCCAGCGTTCCCCCAGGTCTCCCGATAAAAATGGTGCCTCACTTGTGTGGGAGGCCCAAGTACCCGCGACAGGCAAGGACACAAAACGTTTTGAGGCAACATCAACATTGCCTATCAAAAAATGTTTTGGGCCCTTGCCTGTCGCAGGTACTTGGGCCTCCACACAAGTGAGGCACCATTTTATCGGGAGACCTGGAGAACGCTGGGTGGTAGGAGATTTGTGTGAGGCCAGTGATGCCACACTTTCCCACACAAAATGTGTGAAAAAGTGATTTTTCAGCTAAAGTGAGGTTTGCAGGGATTCTGGGTAGGAAACGTTGGGATCACGCAAGCCATACTCCTGGAAGCCCCGAGTGTCTACTTTTCAGAAATGTGTGGGTTTGGTAGGTTTCCCTAGATGGCCGCCGAGCAGCTAAAAACCAGGTGACTCCTTGCAAACCAGGTGGTTTTGTGAAAGCCATTTTGAGGTCGCCTCAATACGTTGTGGGCCCTTGCCTGTCGCTGGTACTGGGCCTCCCACACAAGTGAGGCACCATTTTGCTCGGGAGACCTGAGAGCGCTGGGTGGTAGGAAATTGTGTGAGGCCAGTGATGCCACACTTCCCACACACAAATGTGTGAAAAAGTGATTTTTCAGCTAACAGTGAGGTTTGCAGAGATTCTGGGTGAAGACGTTGGGATCCATGCAAGCCATACCTCCTGGAAGCCCCGAGTGTCTACTTTCAGAAATGTGTGTGTTTGGTAGGTTTCCCTAGGTGCCGGCAGAGCTAGGGTTCACAAACTACAGCTAGGCATTTTGCCAAAAAGGGTCATTTTTCACTGCGAAATTGAGGTGTGACCACGTTGCGTTTTGCGCCGTTTCCTGTCGCAGGCACTAGGCCGGCCCACACAAGTGAGGTACCATTTTTCTCGTAAGACTTTGGGGGACGCGGGGTGGGTGGAAATTTGTGGATCCACGCAGATTCCAGAACTTTCCACCACAGAAATGTGGGGAAAATGTGTTTTTTGGACAATTTTATGTTTGCAAGGGATTCTGGGTAACAGAACCTGGTGGGAGG
The DNA here is from genome assembly GCA_963921515.1 of Calotriton arnoldi. Classification (NCBI taxonomy): domain Eukaryota; kingdom Metazoa; phylum Chordata; class Amphibia; order Caudata; family Salamandridae; genus Calotriton; species Calotriton arnoldi. The sequence continues at coordinate 1,979,111 of CAWUFW010001928.1, forward strand.
CAGTCAAGTCACCCCATCCTGGATTCCCCTGGGTGTCTAGTTTTCAAAAATGTATAGGTTTGCTAGGTTTCCCTAGGTGCCGGCAGAGGTAGGGTTCAAAAACTACAGCTAGGCACTTTGCCAAAAAGGGTCATTTTTCACTGCGAAATTGAGGTGTGACCGCGTTGCGTTTTGCGCCGTTTCCTGTCGCAGGCACTAGGCCGACCCACACAAGTGAGGTACCATTTTTCTCGTAAGACTTTGGGGGACGCGGGGTGGGTGGAAATTTGTGGATCCACGCAGATTCCAGAACTTTCCACCACAGAAATGTGGGGAAAATGTGGTTTTTGACAATTTTTATGTTTGCAAGGGATTCTGGGTAACAGAACCTGGTGGGAGGCAGTCAAGTCACCCCATCCTGGATTCCCCTGGGTGTCTAGTTTTCAAAAATGTATAGGTTTGCTAGGTTTCCCTAGGTGCCGGCAGAGGTAGGGTTCAAAAACTACAGCTAGGCACTTTGCCAAAAAAGGGTCATTTTTCACTGCGAAATTGAGGTGTGACCGCGTTGCGTTTTGCGCCGTTTCCTGTCGCAGGCACTAGGCCGACCCACACAAGTGAGGTACCATTTTTCTCGTAAGACTTTGGGGACGCGGGGTGGGTGGAAATTTGTGGATCCACGCAGATTCCAGAACTTTCCACCACAGAAATGTGGGGAAAATGTGTTTTTTTGGACAATTTTTTATGTTTGCAAGGGATTCTGGGTAACAGAACCTGGTGGGAGGCAGTCAAGTCACCCCATCCTGGATTCCCCTGGGTGTCTAGTTTTCAAAAATGTATAGGTTTGCTAGGTTTCCCTAGGTGCCGGCAGAGGTAGGGTTCAAAAACTACAGCTAGGCACTTTGCCAAAAAAGGGTCATTTTTCACTGCGAAATTGAGGTGTGACCACGTTGAGTTTTGCGCCGTTTCCTGTCGCAGGCACTAGGCCGACCCACACAAGTGAGGTACCATTTTTCTCGTAAGACTTTGGGGGACGCGGGGTGGGTGGAAATTTGTGGATCCACGCAGATTCCAGAACTTTCCACCACAGAAATGTGGGGAAAATGTGGTTTTTTTGACAATTTTTTATGTTTGCAAGGGATTCTGGGTAACAGAACCTGGTGGGAGGCAGTCAAGTCACCCCATCCTGGATTCCCCTGGGTGTCTAGTTTTCAAAAATGTATAGGTTTGCTAGGTTTCCCTAGGTGCCGGCAGAGGTAGGGTTCAAAAACTACAGCTAGGCACTTTGCCAAAAAAGGGTCATTTTTCACTGCGAAATTGAGGTGTGACCACGTTGAGTTTTGCGCAGTTTCCTGTCGCAGGCACTAGGCCGACCCACACAAGTGAGGTACCATTTTTCTCGTAAGACTTTGGGGGACGCGGGGTGGGTGGAAATTTGTGGATCCACGCAGATTCCAGAACTTTCCACCACAGAAATGTGGGGAAAATGTGGTTTTTTGGACAATTGTTTATGTTTGCAAGGGATTCTGGGTAACAGAACCTGGTGGGAGGCAGTCAAGTCACCCCATCCTGGATTCCCCTGGGTGTCTAGTTTTCAAAAATGTATAGGTTTGCTAGGTTTCCCTAGGTGCCGGCAGAGGTAGGGTTCAAAAACTACAGCTAGGCACTTTGCCAAAAAAGGGTCATTTTTCACTGCGAAATTGAGGTGGGACCGCGTTGCGTTTTGCGCCGTTTCCTGTCGCAGGCACTAGGCCGACCCACACAAGTGAGGTACCATTTTTCTCGTAAGACTTTGGGGAACGCGGGGTGGGTGGAAATTTGTGGATCCACGCAGATTCCAGAACTTTCCACCACAGAAATGTGGGGAAAATGTGTTTTTTTGACAATTTTTTATGTTTGCAAGGGATTCTGGGTAACAGAACCTGGTGGGAGGCAGTCAAGTCACCCCATCCTGGATTCCCCTGGGTGTCTAGTTTTCAAAAATGTATAGGTTTGCTAGGTTTCCCTAGGTGCCGGCAGAGGTAGGGTTCAAAAACTACAGCTAGGCACTTTGCCAAAAAAGGGTCATTTTTCACTGCGAAATTGAGGTGGGACCGCGTTGCGTTTTGTGCCGTTTCCTGTCGCAGGCACTAGGCCGACCCACACAAGTGAGGTACCATTTTTCTCGTAAGACTTTGGGGAACGCGGGGTGGGTGGAAATTTGTGGATCCACGCAGATTCCAGAACTTTCCACCACAGAAATGTGGGGAAAATGTGTTTTTTTGACAATTTTTTATGTTTGCAAGGGATTCTGGGTAACAGAACCTGGTGGGAGGCAGTCAAGTCACCCCATCCTGGATTCCCCTGGGTGTCTAGTTTTCAAAAATGTATAGGTTTGCTAGGTTTCCCTAGGTGCCGGCAGAGGTAGGGTTCAAAAACTACAGCTAGGCACTTTGCCAAAAAGGGTCATTTTTCACTGCGAAATTGAGGTGGGACCGCGTTGCGTTTTGCGCCGTTTCCTGTCGCAGGCACTAGGCCGACCCACACAAGTGAGGTACCATTTTTCTCGTAAGACTTTGGGGAACGCGGGGTGGGTGGAAATTTGTGGATCCACGCAGATTCCAGAACTTTCCACCACAGAAATGTGGGGAAAATGTGTTTTTTGACAATTTTTTATGTTTGCAAGGGATTCTGGGTAACAGAACCTGGTGGGAGGCAGTCAAGTCACCCCATCCTGGATTCCCCTGGGTGTCTAGTTTTCAAAAATGTATAGGTTTGCTAGGTTTCCCTAGGTGCCGGCAGAGGTAGGGTTCAAAAACTACAGCTAGGCACTTTGCCAAAAAAGGGTCATTTTTCACTGCGAAATTGAGGTGTGACCACGTTGCGTTTTGCGCCGTTTCCTGTCGCAGGCACTAGGCCGACCCACACAAGTGAGGTACCATTTTTCTCGTAAGACTTTGGGGAACGCGGGGTGGGTGGAAATTTGTGGATCCACGCAGATTCCAGAACTTTCCACCACAGAAATGTGGGGAAAATGTGGTTTTTTGACAATTTTTATGTTTGCAAGGGATTCTGGGTAACAGAACCTGGTGGGAGGCAGTCAAGTCACCCCATCCTGGATTCCCCTGGGTGTCTAGTTTTCAAAAATGTATAGGTTTGCTAGGTTTCCCTAGGTGCCGGCAGAGCTAGGGTTCAAAAACTACAGCTAGGCACTTTGCCAAAAAAGGGTCATTTTTCACTGCGAAATTGAGGTGTGACCACGTTGCGTTTTGCGCCGTTTCCTGTCGCAGGCACTAGGCCGACCCACACAAGTGAGGTACCATTTTTCTCGTTAGACTTTGGGGAACGCGGGGTGGGTGGAAATTTGTGGATCCACGCAGATTCCAGAACTTTCCACCACAGAAATGTGGGGAAAATGTGATTTTTTTGACAATTTTTATGTTTGCAAGGGATTCTGGGTAACAGAACCTGGTGGGAGGCAGTCAAGTCACCCCATCCTGGATTCCCCTGGGTGTCTAGTTTTCAAAAATGTATAGGTTTGCTAGGTTTCCCTAGGTGCCGGCAGAGCTAGGGTTCAAAAACTACACCTAGGCACTTTGCAAAAAAAGGGAAATTTTTCATTGTGAAAATGTGGTACGTCCACGTTGCATTTTGAGCCATTTCCTGTTGTGGGCACAAGGGCTACCCACACAAGTGAGGTACCATTTTTATCGGGAGACTTAGGGTAACACAGAATTGTAGAGCAACTGTTATTACCTATTGACTTTCGATGCATTTCTGCCTTCCAAATGAAAGACAATGTGTAAAAAATAAGTCATTTTGAAAAATGACCTATAATTCTCATGCTAGTATGGGTACTCCCAATTTCGGAAATGTGCAAATATCTACTGTTTCTAAAATCTACATTTTGTTCCCATTTCAGAAATACATAGGTGTCTTTCATAACAATTTTTCCATGTATACATTTTCCCAAAATAATTGCTATATACCCGGTACTTAAAAAAAAATCATTGCAAGATGTTGCTCAATTATTGGCTCTGGGTTCGTCGGGTTCTTGGTGAACCTACAAGTCCTATATATCCCCACAACCAGAAAGGTCCAGCGGATATAACGGTATATTGCCTTCAAATAGCTGTCATAATTAGAAGAAGTTACAGGTGAAAACGTTGACACAAATGGCTGTTTTTTTCAACTAATTTTCAATTTTTCCTTTATTTAACTGTTAGTTTCTATAAGGAAAACTTTAAGGATCTACACAAATGACCCCTTGCTGAATTCAGAATTTTGTCTACTTTTCATAAATGTATGGCTTTCCAGGATCCATTATTGGTTTCATACCCATTTCTACCATTAACTGGAAGGAGGTTGAAAGCACAAAAAATAGCAAAAATAGGCTATGTCCCAGAAAAATGCCAAAACTGTGTAAAAAAAGTTGGTTTTCTGACAAAAGTCTGCTTGTCCCTGAAAGCTGGGAAGATGGTGATTTCATCCCCACAACCCCTTTTTGATGCCATTTGCAGGGAAAAATCAAGACGCTTATATCTGTAGCCCTTTTTTTGCCTTTTTCCCAAAAAAACCAAAATTTAGCTGTATTTTGACTAATTTCTGGGTCCCCTCCAGGGAATCCACAAACCCTGGGTACCTTTACAATCCCCATGATGTTAGAAAAAAGGACGCAAATTTGGCATGGATACCTTATGTGGTCAAAAAGTTACAGGGGCCTAAGCGCGCACTACCCCAAATAGCCAAAAAAAGGCTTAGCACAGGAGGGGAAAAGGCCTAGCAGCGAAGGGGTTAATGAAAATGGTCATTCTTCCTTTGTTTATATTTACCTTCTCTAATGTTATGATTAAAGTTCAATTCATCAGTCTTTTTTTTTGATGACTTCGACCAAATGATGCAACATTTTCTATGGGAGGGCAGAAAACTCTGCACTAATCTAAAGACGTTACAATTAGATATAGAAGAGGGAGGGTTGGCACTCCAGAGAATTAAAATGTACTATCAGCCCCTCTGTTTGACTGGGTAGTTCGGTTGTATGACGAAACAACGCCAGTAAAAACATTGCATGCCTTTAAAATGCTTTTGTTACCCTGCATTTGTTTAGCACGCATATGCTTTTCTCTCGCATGCCATTACTACGTATTACTAAGGTAAGTTTAAATATATATATATATATTTATTTTTTATCTTTTTGAGGGGAGAACCCCAAACCCCCCATATTTACCTTTATGCATGGTAAAGGCATGCGTGGTAAAGGCCTATACGTGCTAAACAAATGCGAGGCAACAAATGCGTGGTAAAGGCACTGCAATGTAAAAATCGCGTTGCAAAGACTGTTTCCCGGTAGTTCGAGCCTCACTCGCCAGTGCCCATCCAAATCAATTCTATTTCAATATGGTGTTAAGAGAGGCAGATGTCAAGCTCTCCATGTTTCTAATACCTAGGTTGCCGAAGTGAACTAGGTACAAGATGCCCCACCTGCTGGCTAATAGATTTGATAAGGTATGGCAGGATTTTCATGTTCCTTGGCTCCACTTATTCTTAAATTTAAGAGATTGCCACTTGCTAGGTCTACAGTTAAACGCATCCACTATATCCCCTATATACGATTGGGAGAGGGCAGGGTGCTCCATGCTTGAAGATTTTACACAAACTGGTTTAGTTATAGCATACCAACAGCTAGTTAATAAGCATTCTGAAATTGCTTCTAATTTGTGGTTTAATTATCTTCAAATCAGACAAGTGGACAGGTTTCTGGCAAATTAGCAGAGAGTATTAGTAAAGCTTACTTTGTAACTTCCCTTAAAGGTATAGGTAATTGGCATTGTCTGTTGCATCAGAAACTAGAAGAAGTGATATCTCCCTTATTAGCTACCATTGCAGTCGCCACAAATTGTAAGATTGATCTGCATTATATGGTATTTCATAACAAAATGGGCCATAAAGCTATTCATGCTGTGAACTACAGAAGGATGTCCTTTTTCAGCAAGTGGATGTTATATCGCACTCCATACCTTATCCATAAGATGTATCCCGCACTTCCAGCTGCATGCTTTAGGTGTGACAATGAAAATGGTGATTGATTACATATATGCTTTACATGTCCGCATCATTGTTTTTGGGTTCAAGTATTTGGTATTATTAGTCAAAAACTCCAGCTGACTTTACAACCGGACCCTTATGGGGCTTTGTTTGGCATGATCTCACAGCCCAGTGATATTTCAGTACAGGAACAACAATTTGTGTATGTCGCCTTGCTGGCTGCTCGATCATTAATATTACAAAAATGGAGATCGATGAGGTGCCTAAATGGGGTCAAACCGGTGAAGAGGTATGAGCGCCTATGCTGCAAGGATAGGGTCCACAAAACCTTTTTTAGAGATTTGGTGATTTCTGTCCGAATGAGTTGTTCATGTTTCTATTTTGTTTTCTACAATTAAATGAATGTTTACGTAGTCATTATTAGATTTGTGCCATTTAATGAATTATGCTGTTTCTTTGTCATCTATTTTGTAACAGTACTACAGGGAAAGATTGTATTAATGTATTATTATATATGATTATTGTAATTTATGGCTTTTTATAGTTAATTTAAAAATAAGAATTTCTGTTCGTATTTGTTGATCATATGCCTAACCCTCAACGTGCAACCAACCTTTCCACAGTACACAGTCTAGTTCCATGTGCAGCAGAGGTTTTGCTGCAGGGCATTGCCTCCTGTCAGGTCCTATGCCCACTCCTCTACATGTGGCCAGTCACTCAGGACTGGCTGCAGGGCCTACCTTTCAGCCCCGGCCCACCTCTCTGAAGCCAGACAGAGAATTGGCCGAAGGGTCTACCCTGCACCCAACCTTTCACTGGCAGCTAAACCTTTTGCTGCACACAGCCAGGCCTTGCATCCAACACTCCACAGGCAGCCAACCCCTCCGCTGTGCACATCCGTTGGCCATTACTAGTGAAGGGTTGGCCATAGGGCATGGCCTGTGCTCACACCTCCACAGGTGGCCAAGTCCTCCGTTGCACATAGCCTGCACAGGAGGCCATCCCGCAAGCTTCCCTACCAAAGTGTTGCTTTCCCATGCAAGCGTTATTTGCTGGTGTTCGTACATGATATCACAGACCCAGTACCCGCAAGTGAAGCATGCTCAGTACTGTGGCATCATGACAGAGAAGCTTGCTGTGACACCCCTGGTTGAACAGTGGAACCACACAGGAGGCCTTGCTGGATCCTGGGGTATACCACAGATCCATGTCTCAAATATATTTTGTAATATTCTGAAACACCAGGGGGATCCATTTGGAACCTCCTACATGGGACAGGAGTCAGGATGTCCTCAATCTGCAGCCTTATGAGCCCAATTATCCTATTTTGTCAGTACTCGAGAATTGAGACCCCGAGCTCTGTAATGGTAGCCGCAACATTTTCTATTGACATTGCAGCAAGTCAATCACATAGTTTCTGTACTGTGGATCAGTCTCTAGATTTGCTGTACTAAAGTGGCCAAAGGGAGAAAATGCAAGTCAGAATAGACTATTTTTAATTTTGCGTCCGTGGAGAAACCGCAGTATCAGATATCTCTAACTTTTAACCCCTTCATGCCCATCCTGAACACTTTTTTAAACACTATGGGGCTCATTATGATGGCGGAAGGACCGCCACCGCTGGTACGGTGGTGGCGGTCCTTCCGCCATCACAGAGCATTTTACCCACCGCCAAATTAGGATGGCGGTGAGTATCGCAGCAGACGCAAAGTCCGTCTGCCACTTTTTCGCCGGTGGCAATCGAACCGATGGAAAAGGGCCACTAATATGGTGGCAGTGCCTAGCAGGCACCGTCCGCCATATTATGATGTGCCCTGGAAGAGGCGTTTCCATGGTGGCGCTGCCGCCATGGAAAGGCTGGCGGGGATTGGTTTTGGGGGCCCGTTGCGGCCCCCTCAGTGTGGGGGAAGGGTGTAGGTGCACTGGAGGGGTACCCATGGTACCCCCCTACATTCCGATGCACAAGGTGGCAGGCACCACATGGTGCCTGCCACGTTGTGCATGGGAATGCACATCATGGCATTTTGGCTTTGCGAACGGTGCTGCAGCCAGCAGCACCGCCCGTAATGTTAAAGGCCAGGATGCGACCGGCCTACTGGCGGGCGCATCCTAGTGGGCTGGTGGGACCGCCGCCGTCTGGCGGGCGGTCCCATCACCGCTATGATGGCGGGCGGACTGATGTCCGCCCGCCTCAATCATGAAGCCTAATTTCTTGAAAACTAGTGAGCGGATTTACACCAACTAAAGTAAAGTTCTAACTTTGTGGCAAATTTTGTAAAATCCCTCTCAGCTGATTTTCTGTATCAGAGACCAAACTTTCCAATTGGGAATTAAAACTGAAATTCGCGTTTTTGGGACCTTTTCCCCTCCTTTTTCTTGGGCCCCACATGATAAGCGCAAAACTCTCCGTGAGGGAGCCAAAGTCATTGAGGGCTGCAGGGGGAGCCCCAAGACCCCCGTGGACCCTACTGGCTCACTCATTTGCACCCGCTCAACGAGGAGCAACATTTTTCATTGTTCCCACCCGGTCGAGAGCAAAATTGGGTTTCCTGCCCAGCAGAGTGTGGGCAGGATATACCAGCAATCTTCCATGCAGAAAACAGCAGTGTCCCATGGATAGGGTCCCCGAGACTCTGCTTGGGGCCAATGCTCCCCCTCCCCAGAAAACAAGTGGTACTGGGGGATGGGGTCCCTGGGGCTTTGGAAAAGCTCAGGGAGTATAGCCTTATTGTTTGTTTGTTTTTGAGTTTTTATATAGCGCGAACTAGACCCGAAGATATCGGGTATCAGAGCGCTTTACATAGCACCAGTTTCGTTACACAAGGACACATTCATTTTTATTTTTTTTGTTAGGCACGGGGAGATTAAGGGGTCGATTCCGATTCGGGCCGGAAAAAGCACCGACCGACTCGGAGCCGGAATTAATTCCGACCGACACGTACCTGTGGCGCCCGACACGCCAAGTACGATGCAAAGCGTGCAAAATCCGACCGACACGTACTGAACCCAAGCCGAACGACCGAGCCGCACGGAAAACAGCAATCCGGCCGGAAAAACACACGAATCGAACCGACCGACACGCACCCGGAACAAATCCGACCGAAACGTACTTGCAAACTCCAAACCGCAAAGTACGATGCAAGGCGCGAAAACCACGACCGAGTCGTACGGAGGACAAGCCGTACGACCGACACGCATACAAAACTGCGAGCCGAAGTAACACAAAACACCGCGACCGACGCGTACGCAGCATAGAAAACTGCACAAACACAGCGTGAACGAAACGGAGAAGACCGTACGAGACAACTGCAGGGTCCGACTCGGTCACAAGAACGTTTCCAACATGCACAGAAAGTACTAAGGAAAAATACACAAAAAAAGGCCAAACAAGCAATTACAAAGCCAATAAATACTGGGGGGGTGGGGACAGAGAACAAAGACACACCCACAACTCCACCCATATAAAGGACACAAATCCCAACCATGATCCTTTGCAAATGCTATTCACCTGCCAGCACTCAACAGACAGCAACCACACACCCACAGCTCATCCCTCACACAAGCCACACACCATCAGCACACCAACAAATAGCTACCTCACATACACCCAGCAAAACACACACTCACACACCTTCACCTGCACACCAACACACACATTACTCACCATCACCACCCATCACCATGCCCCCAAAGAAGAATCACAAGTTCCTAGATTGTGAATTGGAAGTCCTGGTAGACGAGATCCTCAGGGTAGAGCCACAGCTGTTTGGCGCACTGGTCCAACAGACACCCATCTCCCAGAAAACAAAGATGTGGGAGAGGATCATCAACAGGGTGAACGCACAATCACCATGTCTGCGCGCAAAGACTGACATCCAGAACAGGTGGTATGACGTGCGCAGGAGGGTACGGGAGCTGCTGAAGAAGGACTACCTCCTGAGCCAATACACCGGCAGTGGCCCTCCTGCCAAGCCAGTATACCTCAGGCCCTGGGAGGAGAAGGTGCGGGCCATCCTTCCGCCAGTGAGCGTCTATGGACTAGAAAACATCCCAGAACCTGGTGAGTACACAACAAATGTACACAATATTCTGCCACAATACACACACACATCACTGTCAAGGGAGAGTCAAACCATGCACTCTTAGCAATTACACAGCAACCAGAACAGAATCATCCCAAAATATGTATGTCAGTCAGATAAACACAACACATGCCATCTCAAAGTTACATTTAACCGTGTCATCACATGTACAAACACAACTACAACTACAGCTAGGCAGTGGCACAAATATAACTAACAAACACATCCAGACATGTAGCCACCACTACAACACCAACACACAGTGAAGACCACTGAAAGAAAGGAATTCTGTGTATGCTGGGCAAGTCAGTGTAGCCAATAGCATCATGGGAGTCGTAGTCACAGATATTGCTCACCCCCACAACTGTCCCATCAACACCACCATGAACCATGCGCACATCACAGGGAGTGGAAAAGGACTCATAAGATGGCTGACACTGGGTACTGCTGTGGGGAGCACAAGGCCCTGCTGGCAACTGTGCAACAACCAACAGCAGGACACCACTGACTGACATCCTGAGAGACAACTTCCACTCCCTTCAATGGAAGCACGTTCCATGGTGGGATATCTGGCTGGGTGGGAAGGAGGACTCACAGCACTGACCATAGTCACAAGCACCTCCCCTCACACACCCCCTCAACACAAACTCCACATAACCCACCTGGAAGAATGCAATGCCTCACATCCTAACTCAAGATCCCACAAAGAACCACCACCCTGGGTTATGCTGTGTGAAGCACAGGGACACTCTTGGGACTTTTAGCCAAACAACTGCCAGGACAACACTCCCAGCCATCCTGTCAGTACAGGCAGCCCACCCCACAGGGAAGCAGAGTCAAAAGGAAGGAAGGATGGGCATGCTGGGAAGGGGGTGGAGGCAATAGCATGATGGGAGTCGTAGTCACAGCTCAACATCCCCCACCACATGGCCCAGCAAGCTCACACTCACGCATGCACATCCCACAGAGAGTGGAAAGGCCCATCAAAGATGTCTGACACTGTTGCTGTGTCGTGGGGAGCACAAGGGCATGCTGGGAACTGCACACCAACCAACAGCAGGACACCACTGTCAGCCATCTTCCCATTGCTCTCACACCCACACACACTGAACTCCCCACAAAAAGCAAGTAAGTATGGGAATGCTGGGAAGTGGGGTGGAGGCAATAGCATGATGGGAGTCATAGTCACAGACATAGCTCACCCCCACAACTGTCCCATCAACACCACCCTGAACCATGCTCACATCACAGGGAGTGGAAAACAACTGACAAGATGGCTGACACTGGCAACTGCTGTGGGGAGCACAAGGCCCCGCTGGCAACTGTGCAACAACCAACAGCAGGACACCACTGACTGACATCCTGAAAGACAACTTCCACTCCCTGCAATGCAAGCACGTTCCATGGTGGGATATCTGGCTGGGTGGGAAGGAGGACTTGCAGCACTGACCATAGTCACAAGCACCTCCCCTCACACACACCCTCAACACAAACTCCACATAACCCACCTGGGAGAATGCAATGCCTCACATCCTAACTCAAGATCCCACAAAGAACCACCACCCTGGGTTATGTTGTGTGAAGCACAGGGACACTCTTGGGACTTTTAGCCAAACAACTGCCAGGACAACACTCCCAGCCATCCTGTCAGCACAGGCAGCCCACCCCACAGGGAAGCAGAGTCAAAAGGAAGGAAGGATGGGCATGCTGGGAAGGGGGTGGAGGCAATAGCATGATGGGAGTAGTAGGCACAGATATTGCTCAGCCTCACAACTGGCCCATCAACACCACCCACAACCATGCTCACATCACAGGGAGTGGAAAAGGACTCACAAGATGGCTGACACTGGCTACTGCTGTGGGGAGCACAATGCCTTGCTGGCAACTGTGCAACAACCAACAGCAGGACACCACTGACTGACATCCTGAAAGACAACTTCCACTCCCTGCAATGCAAGCACGTTCCATGGTGGGATATCTGGCTGGGTGGGAAGGAGGACTTGCAGCACTGACCATAGTCACAAGCACCTCCCCTCACACACCCCCTCAACACAAACTCCACATAACCCACCTGGGAGAATGCAATGCCTCACATCCTAACTCAAGATCCCACAAAGAACCACCACCCTGGGTTATGTTGTGTGAAGCACAGGGACACTCTTGGGACTTTTAGCCAAACAACTGCCAGGACAACACTCCCAGCCATCCTGTCAGTACAGGCAGCCCACCCCACAGGGAAGCAGAGTCAAAAGGAAGGAAGGATGGGCATGCTGGGAAGGGGGTGGAGGCAATAGCATGATGGGAGTAGTAGGCACAGATATTGCTCAGCCTCACAACTGGCCCATCAACACCACCCACAACCATGCTCACATCACAGGGAGTGGAAAAGGACTCACAAGATGGCTGACACTGGCTACTGCTGTGGGGAGCACAAGGCCCTGCTGGCAACTGTGCAACAACCAACAGCAGGACACCACTGACTGACATCCTGAAAGACAACTTTCACTCCCTGCAATGCAAGCACAGTCCATGGTGGGATAACTGACTGGCTGGGTGGGAAGGAGGGCCGGCTGTCAACCAAATACAACCAATGCAGACCATGTTCACACCCCAACAAATACATAGAAATGCCCAAATAATGCAGGACAATGTGCTACACCAATATCAACCCCTGACTGTGACAACTTAGGACAATGCAATGTACAGGCCCGCACCCAGAGGCACAGTCACAACTGTCAGGTGTGTCAACCATTGATGCCTGCAGAAACATAACATACATTGTGTGTGTCTCCCAAAAACAGGTGATGATGGGGACACAGCAGCAGACGCTGAGGAGTCCCAGTCCCAGGCTCAAGAGGATACGGAGCTCACTGGTGTCGAACAGCCTCTGCCCTCCTCGGATGAAGAAGACCAACCTGGCACCTCCGGTGCAAGTCAACATGCAGCACCAGCAGGACCACCAGCTGCAGCACCAGCAGGACCACCAGCTGCACCCCCTGCACCCACCCCTCCAACGACTGTCACCACAAATACCATCCCTGCCGACATGGACAGAACAAGGAGCACCACCAGCACAGGGACCCTGGACCAACGTGGGGCCATGGACACCACCACCACCACCAACCCCCAAGGGGGACCAGGGTCATCTGTGCGTGCCACTGCACGCACTGCACATGTCGGCAGGGGTGGTGGGAGGGTGGGAGACAGAGGTCGCTGCTTACAGAGGTGTCTGGTGTGCATGATGACCCACAACTGGCACGCATAGCCGATGCGTACCAGTCCAGCACCGGAGATCTCAGCCAGGTAGTGGGGCTCCTCAGAGACATGAAACAGCAGCAGGCTGCCCATCATGCCCGCTTGGACTCACACATGTCCCGCGTGGAGTCCAAGTGGGACACACTGCAAGAGATGACGGCGGTGCATAGGGACATATTACAATGCCTCCGCCAGATGAACAGCAACCAGTCTACACCTCCCTGTGTGCCAACAACATCTGGTGCTGAAACAACTGCAACTGCCACAGGGAGGGAGGATGACTCTGGCGGAGAGTCCCCTGCACCGCAGCAGCCTGTACTTGAGGGGCCCCCCCAAAGAAGAGGGGTCGGCCGAGGAGGGGCAAGTGAGAGGCCGATGGCCAAGTGCAACCCCCAGGAAGCCTGAACCTGTTCTGGATGTTCACCTTTGTGCACAAACTGTTCACCCTGTTGACGGCAACACAACTCCCACACATGACATGGGGAGTACAAGTTGGACCAATGTCTCAGACAACTGTGGCCCCGATACTGGGGATTTTGTCTACCAGGACTTTCAATTCAACTAGGAACTTCTGATTGCAATGTAAATGTACAGCACTAACCATCCTATGCACTATTCACACAAATGTATCACAATAAACACACTAATACACCATACTTGCCTCTGTTGTGATTCCAACGTGGGTGCTGTCATGGGGATGATGAACTGCAAAATTACACTGTGTATGCGAACTGCAACAGCAAGTACAACACAGGCATGTGAGTAATGGCAACGTGACACATATGAGGGAGACACACCACCAGGGCTACACAACACATACACACCTAGGCCATCTGACTCATTGCCTACACTGATGTTGCCAGGAAAGACGGTGCAATGCACAGACACCACACCTATTCCCAGTTGTAGTCAAGTAGCCCACAGGTGCAGTAAGCAAATGGCAGTCAAATGTGTGACCACAGACAACGCACATCACAAAGTGAAGCACAGGTTTATTACACAGTTGCAACATGTCGTAACCACTACAGATGCAAGGTAATCCCACCTGGCAGCGGGCACACAGTCAACAACTGTAGAAGGAAGGAAGTCCATGGGTGTGGCGCACATCACCTGTAGGGACACAACAGCTACCACCCTGGAAGTACAATCACGTCGTCGGTGGACACAGTTGACCAAACGACTCTGAAAGTACCCTGTGAAGGACAGAAATGACACACAGTCAAAAGCAATGGAGAACCGGACAGAACAGCAAAACTCATGCACAATACATGTTACAAGATACCCACCCAGAACCAAGTTAGCATGTCAACACTGTTGGGGAGTACAGACCACCTGTAAGCACACATCGCTACACACATCCAGTCAAGTAGCCCATGGACACACTCCAACAGCACCAGAGCACCACCTACACATATCATGCCAACTCACATCATTGACATGACACCTCAGGATACTCACATTCAGCTAAAGAAGTTGGTGATGAGCTGTGTGCGGACATCACCATCATCATCATCATCACTGGCATCGTGGTCCAGGCCAGGATCCTCCACAGGTGGCGGATGTTGGTCATTGTCATCCTGGATGAGAGGCAACTCCTTCCGCACTGCCAGGTTGTGGAGCATGCAGCAGACGATGATAATCTTGCACACCTTCGCTGGGGCATATGGGAGGGACCCTCCTGTCTTGTCGAGGCAGCGGAAGCGGCTCTTCAGGAGACCAAATGTCCGCTCAATCACTCTCCTGGTCCGACCATGTGCCTCATTGTAGCGCATCTGGGCTGGTGTCACAGGGTTCCTGAGGGGTGTCAGCAACCACGGCATGTTGGGGTATCCCGAGTCACCTACGGACAGACAAGTGCACATTAGCTGACTTGGAAAAGTGGGCGGAATACTACAGATCAGATCACACACAATGGCACAAAGTCAGTACACACCGACAAGCCAGGCACGCTGGTTCTGCATCTGTGCCATCATCCTGGGGATGCGACTACTCCTCATCACAAAGGCATCGTGTGCTGAACCAGGGAAACGGGCACACACGTGTGAGATGGTCATATCTGCAAGACACACCACCAGTGCATTGACCGAGTGGTAGTGCTTGCGGTTACGGTAGGCCTGCTCCTGGGCCTGTGGTGGTACCAAAGCCACATGTGTCCCATCAATGGAGCCAATGACATGCAGCATCCTCCCCAGGGCATAGAAGTCACTCTTCACGTCAGTGAGTCGTTGCAGTCTAGGGAAATAGATGTACCGGTTCAGGTATAGCAACATTGCCTCCAAAACATCGCGGAGCACACGGCTGAACATGGTCTGTGACATCCCACCAGCAGTCGCCACAGTATGTTGAAAGGTACCGGTGGCAAAGAAGTGTAGGGCTGCCATCACCTTCACCTTGGGGGTCAGCGCTGTAGGATACGGCCGGCCAGGCTGCAAATGTGGGGCCAACTGCACTGCCAAATCCTCAATCAGCTGCCTGGTGAAGCGGTACCGTCGGATGCTGTCCCGTTCCACCATCGTTGCCAGGTCTGGGAATGGTCTATGGACAGCAGGAGCCCTGCAGTGCAGAGGAGAAGAAAGCAAGATTGTCAGTCACCCCACATATGCGGCATTGAACACACTCAATATCACATCATACATCATTATGAGGCACAACTACATGAAGTGTGCAGTTCCGTAAGGACATGTATGGTACATACATGGCCAACATCTGTCATCACGGTTCAACAAGTGGCATCAATAAGTCCCAGGTTGGCCCATTGGATATCATGAGGCCGTGTCACAGTTCCCATCTCCTGCTGCCATGTCACAATCACCCCCCACAGTGACATGTGAGGACAGATGTGCCCCAGGCATCACAGCTCAACGACAGGTACATTCCCAGGGACCCTGTATTGCCACATGGACACTGGCATTACATGGAGTATCATGTATACACCACAGCAAAACAACCATGACCCCCACAGGTAGTGGTTCCACTTGCCTCTGCAGGACAGACATGGACGTCTGTGACACACACACGCACAACATCAAAGTCCATGCACACACAACGTGGATGTGGAGACTGTCTCCCATTGTGCACATGAAATCAGAGACATTGTAAACACTACATGCACACAGACTGTGGAGGACCATCACTATTGTGCCACTGGGACACCCTGGCTCAAACATACCGTCCCACATGGGACTCACGGGGTATGTGACATGACATACACATACACCACCGTGAAATGTGACCATGGCACATGCACAGATATGAACAGTTGCACATCACAGTGGTCATGTACACGTAACACCCAGGATCCTGTCCCCATGAACACGTGCACAGCCTGGGGGTGGCTGCCCCCAGGTGACACCCACAGGACAACATGTACACCAACATACACACAATAGGAAATGCAGCCTTACATGCCTTATGATACAGTTTGGACAGGCTGTGGTGTTGTAGGTGTGCCCCTCACTCCCTGGGAGCTATCTGTGGCTGGCATATGTTCATCTGAGACAGGCATGGTGACATATGCCAGTCACTTGTACAGGGATGCGTTGAACAGCAATGGACCGATCGGTGCGCCCGGCCGGCCCATTGCATTCAATGTGTGCGGGTACGCGTTGTACCCCTGTACGCGTTGAACAGCAATGGACCGATCGATGCACCCGGCCGGCCCATTGCATTCAATGTGTGCGGGTACGCGTTGTACCCCTGTACGCGTTGAACAGCAATGGACCGATCGGTGCACCCGGCCGGCCCATTGCATTCAATGTGTGCGGGTACGCCTTGTACCCCTGTACGCGTTGTACCGCAATGGACCGATCGGTGCACCCGGCCGGCCCATTGCATTCAATGTGTGCGGGTACGCGTTGTACCCCTGTACGCGTTGTACCGCAATGGACCGATCGGTGCACCCGGCCGGCCCATTGCATTCAATGTGTGCGGGTACGCGTTGTACCCCTGTACGCGTTGTACCGCAATGGACCGATCGGTGTGCCCGGCCGGCCCATTGCATTCAATGTGTGCGGGTACGCGTTGTACCCCTGTACGCGTTGTACCGCAATGGACCGATCGGTGCGCCCGGCCGGCCCATTGCATTCAATGTGTGCGGGTACGCGTTGTACCCCTGTACGCGTTGTACCGCAATGGACCGATCGGTGCGCCCGGCCGGCCCATTGCATTCAATGTGTCGCGGTACGCGTTGTACCCTGTGCGCGTTGTACCGCAATGGACCGATCGGTGTGCCCGGCCGGCCCATTGCATTCAATGTGCGCGGTGCGCGTTGTACCCCTATACGCGTTGTACTGCAATGGACCGATCGGTGCACCCGGCCGGCCCATTGCATTCAATGTGTGCGGGTACGCGTTGTACCCCTGTACGCGTTGTACCGCAATGGACCGATCGGTGCACCCGGCCGGCCCATTGCATTCAATGTGTGCGGGTACGCGTTGTACCCCTGTACGCGTTGTACCGCAATGGACCGATCGGAGTGCCCGGCCGGCCCATTGCATTCAATGTGTGCGGGTACGCTTTGTACCCCTGTACGCGTTGTACCGCAATGGACCGATCGGTGCGCACCCATTGTCAATGGCCTAGCCTGGCAACAGACGCGTTTTCGAAATTCGAACGAGTCGGTTGCTGGAAATTCAGTTGGTCACCCACAACAATGTTGCAAAATCATGTATGTCATGAAGTTGAAGATTTGAAGGATGCTGTGGGCGTGTATTGGTGCTGCTATTCCATGGATTGGCCAGATTCAGAAGATGCAAACGACTTGGACCTATCACTTTGGACACATGGGACAGTATCTGCCTCTGCAGCACATATATATTGCTGGCTGTTCCTCTGAGAGCTCACTTGCCTGCACTACATGCTCCAGGACGACATCTGCCACTGCACTGCTGCTGTCTCTGCCCCCTCTGGACCCTGCAATGGCACGTACTGTGGAGAGAGCCCCAGCCTTCAGCCTTGAGGAGAACCAGGCCCTGCTGGACAGCCTACTTCCACAGTACAGCAAGCTGTATGGGACACCAGGGGAGCAGGTGAGTGTTCTGTGCACTGCCTTTCTGAATGTGCATTTTGTCTGACTAGCAAGGCTGAAAGTCTGCACGCCACTGGCTAGCAGGCTCACTGAGTAGTTGTCACCCCCATAGTGTGTAGTGACATGCACTGGACAGGTATGGTGCAGTGACAGTGCATTTGAACAAGGTTTTACTTCCCATGCAATGATACCATGTAGTGACTTCTGGCAAACTGTCCATGGGCAGCGTTGCACTGCCTGTGTACATCATGTGCCCCTGTGATTGAGACATGTATATACAACTGTGTCATGCACGGATATGTTGCATGTGTAGTAATGGCCTTTTCACTTTGTCATCCTCACAGGTTAATGCCCATCGGAAGCAGGAGATCTGGAAGGACATCGTCCGGGCTGTCCGGTCCGTGGGGGTCTACAAGCGCCGGATCCGCAACTGCCAGAAGAGGTGGCAGGACCTTCGGGGCTGGACCCGGAGGATTGCACGGGTCCAGCTGAAGCTGTCGCCTCCTCGCAGGAGGGGCGGAACACGGACCCTGACCCCCCACATGCTCCAGATCCTGGCGGTGGTGTTTCCAGACCTGGATGGGCAGCTGAAGGCCAGACAGCAGCAAGGAGGGGGTGAGTCAAAGACTGCACTGTGAACTCTGTATTACATGCTATGTGCCCTCCTCTGGCCTGGTTAAACTGCCACAGTACAGCAGTCATGTTGTCCAGGAGCCATGTCCCTCTATTGTGCACTGCCCACTCCTCATCTGATACCCAGGTGTGGCCCTTACATTCAGGGAATTGTGTCACTTGGGACTGTGTCCTTGCAGTTTGCTTCACTCAAGGTGGGGGACAGCATCTGTTTCCCTAACTCTGTTGTGGGCATCATGGGTGGGTCCATTGTTCACACAATGCCTGTGTTCGGACATGTAATCTGCGTGTTGCTTTGATATGCGGTCCACTTGCTGAGCTGAGCCACCACATGTGCCTGGGGTATCTGGCACACACCCATGCAGCGGGTGGGAACAATGTTTGGGCCCCAGGAGTGTGCAGATTACGTGTGTCACACATACATAGCCAGCTATCCACTGTCCAGGGCTCATCCCTCATTCATGTGGGGCAGGACAGTCATGCCTACTCCAGCCCATCCAATACACCTGTACTCCCACTCCCGTGTATCAGCTGACACGTTGTGCGCAGTGATTTGACCCCTCAGGTGTCTGCCTCTGTGTCAGTGTGCTGTGGATTTGTTGCCAGGACTGCTGGGGTGTTTCTCGGTAGGGGCTCAGCATGCCACTGGAGATGTGACCATAGGAGACGATACTTGTGTGTCACATAGGTGTTTGATCAGCTGCCCGTGCAGACTGGGGTATGCGAATGTGAAGTTCAGGCAGCTGTTTCCCATTCACAGCAGATTGTGAGGGGCTCAGGTTCAGAGGGTAGTGTCACAGGTCTCCCATATGTCCAATCGGTATGACCTGGACAGATGAGGGTTAAGATGATGTGTTGTGTGGGGGATGTACATGTGCACTTGTGCAGCTCCAGGACTTGCATTCCCCATGACCTACTATTGTGACACAGTGCAGAGTGTTGTTGTCTGGCTGCCAAGTCATACATCACTGAGACAGTGATGCATGACTTAGCAGTCATGCCTCCGCCATGGCATGTGTCTACTTATTGGTGATCCTGCAGGGGAGTGACATGTGCTACATGCACACCATTGTGGCGATGGCTATCAGGACATGGGTGCATCATGGTGTCTGTCGCTGGTATGCATCACATGCATTTCCTATTTGACTCTGGGCATCCCTTTCATCCGGAAACCTGTACTGACTCAGTGGCAAGAGTTGTGATGTGTGCATGTCCACATGCTACACCGTGTCCTCTGCACTGTCCAACTACTGTGTAGGTGGTGCATGTGTCCACACTGGGGTGTTGCTATCCAACAGACACCAGACAGATGGGTGCAAGGCCATGTGGGATGTGAGTGCCATGGTTGGCATCAGACTGACAATTGGCTTCTCCTGTTCAGTTAGGGCACTTTTAGCAATGTTCAACTAATGATGCCAGGGCTTGCTCTGTAATGTGCTGTGCTCACAGTGGTGTGTGCGTTTGGTGCAGGTGACTGATGTCTGTCTGTTTCCCCATTGTTTGCAGATACATCCACGGCCACGGAAGGGGACAGCTCCACGGACCAGGAGGAGCCGGAGAGCCAGACTGGGTCAGCAGCCGAGGAGTGGTCGGAGGGACCCAGTGGCACGGAGGGCGAGGGGAGCCACACCGAGGAGTCCTCAGCAGCATCCACCTCAGCTGAGGACCACAGCGGCTCGGAGGATGACTCCCTTATGGAGGCGGGTGTCAGCAGCCACCACACCCCAGCTAGTGTTGCTGTCCCCGCCACCACCAGCACCACCACCGCCCTCCCATCGGCTCCCATTCCCCAGGTCCGTGGAGGCTCCCATGTTCGGGAGCGTGTCTCCTTTGGGCCAGGCACCGCACCCCTGCCCCTGTGTCCCCTGCTGCCCTGAGTGAGGAGTCTGTGTACCTCCTTCGCCAGCTCCATGTAGGGCAGACAGCCATGCTGAGTGTCCTCCATGCGCACACCGCTCTGTTGACTCAGCTGGTGTCGTTCATGGAGGGCATCTCATCGGGCATGTCTGACCTACAGAGGGGCAATAGGTCCATGGACTCCTCCCTGACGGCAGCAGTGTCCCTCCTCAGACAGTCCCTCACCCCTCCTGCCTCTGCTCCATCCACACTCCCCAGCACCTTACCCGTCCCAAGCACACACACACCAGCACAGGCACACACCAGCACACACACGTCCAGCACACAGACACACACGCCACAAACAAAACGCACACGCACGCACAGTCAGGGGACTGAAACCAGACTCACAGGGGATGGGGCCCTGGAACACACACACGCATCCACAAGCACTGCGCAGTCCTCAGTTGCCTCTCCCTCCAAAGCACCCTCCCTTGCCTCACCTGCAACCCCAAAGACACAGCGGCTCTTCCTCAGTGACCTCGGCCTCTTCCCCTCCGATCCAGCTGATACAGCATTCAGGGGGAAGAGGAAGCCCACCCACACGGAGCAGAGTGCCCCTCGCCCCCGGACACCCTCCCCCAGGCGCAGACAGACTGAGGCCCCCACCCGCAAGTCCCCCGGAGTCGTAAGAGCAAGACCCTGCCGCCGCCCTGCAGCTCAGGCACCAGGTCTCCTTCCTCCATCCCTCAGGCCCCCACTCCACAGGTGCCCCCACCACACCCTGCCCCAGGTTCCCCCACCCACAGATATACCATCCCCAAGAGGATCCGGCCTTCTCCCCCTGCCACTTGCTCTCCCGGCACCACACCCCCGCTGCGCTTGTCTGTGCCACTGATGTGGTGAGGGTGTCCTCCCCCTCTGTCCAGCCCACCTTGCCTGTTCCCCATTCTCCTCCCCTGGAGGTAGGCACTGCAGTGGAGTCCACTACCACCCTGTCTGACTTGGGCACTGCAGTGGCGGACCTGTCCACTCCATCTGCAGGGTCCACTGCAGTCGTGCCGGCACCCACAACATCTGAGTCATGCCCCCCAGTTGTGCCGGCACACACCATGTCAGACACCTCCACTGCAGTTGTCAGTGGCTCTCCAGCACCCACCACCCCTTCCCTGCCTCCTCCTGGTGAGCCCTGATCCTGTCCCTGCGGTGCCTGGCCTGCCCCCGGTTGCCCCTCCTAGTGGATTGTCCCTGGTTTTGTGCTGTGCAGGCATGCGTAGGGTGACATCTGCCACTGTCACCCTGTATTGACTTACTTGATGGACTGGCCATTGGCCTTTGTTGGAGCATTACTGTTCTCTGAGTTTTTGGACACACATATGCTGAATAAAGCAACTTTCTGTTCTCTAGTGCTTATGCTTCTGATGTACATGTTGTTGATGATGCTAACCATGCCCTTGCTGCAGTGATGGTGATATTTGGTCTCATGATAATGAAGTGTTACTGTGCAGGAACACATGTGGTCCAGGGGAATGTGTCCTATCCTGTGGTGTATCCATGTCATCCTTAGCAGCATCTGAGGGTGTCATGTGTTCAGTATTTGGCAATGGGATTTCCTACTTACATTAGCAATTCCACATCTGTGGCTTCCACCCCTGCACATCTGTTGTGCCTGCCATTGTTCAATTCGTCTACTTCCCTGACCGTGTGGCCATCTCCACTGGACATGCAGGTTTGGGCATCAATGGGGAAGGACTCATCTGTGTTGTCAGTGCAACATTGCTATACAAGTGTGTTGGATCTGTGCTGATGATTTCGTTGGCACTCCCATGACCAGGCTGATGTGACGGGAGCCTTCATTTGGTGCTAATTGTTGATTGTGTGACCAAGTGCTCAGCTGACATGATGGGGCCCTACTGAGGCAACATATGGCACAGCTTTCCTCACACAGGAGTGGAGTCCCCTCATGGCAGTGTGTACTCCTGTGACATTGCCTGCGCCCAAGGTGTGTGTTGTATGAGCATGTCTGTGTGTTCACTTCCGTTTTGCTGTGCATGCTGTGATCCCTAGTGTTGTACCTGTTTGTGATGCTTGCTGAGTTGACCTATGTTCCCCCAAAGTCTTCTCCCTGGGTTCTCTGTGATGTGGGTGCATGGCACATTACTGGTCATCAGGGTGTCACCCATAGGTGTGTTTGCTGTCAGGGCTGAGTTTGTGTGCAGACGCAGATGGGTCACAGTCAGGTTTCCCCTTGGCACTTGTTGTTTACACCTGTCATGTGATTTCCAGTTTGTGTTATCTTTCAGTGATTGTGACACGTTGTGTGTGTGACTGCTGGCACTCCTCAGGGTCCGGGCTGCAATGTTGGTTGTTGTCTATGTGTGTTCTTTGTGGGTGACCTTGGCTTCTTCATTGGTGTGTGACTGTGGCTGGGATCCCATTGGTTGGTGTGGTATTGCCGTCATGTCCATGTACAGCGTAGTGTGCAGTGTGTCAGACATTCAGGAGTCTTGTTGAGTGGCCATGTGTGATGTGTTTCTGCACCTTGGTTCCCACCCACCACCCTGGGATTGTCATGGGTGCATGTGCAATGTCACCAGTGCATGTGTGCTTCACTGCTGCACATTGTTGGAGGTCGAGGTGTGTGGTGTTGAGTGTGTGCAGATGAGAGTTGTTGCCCGGCTAGACCCCTGCCTCCATGTTGGCCTTGGCTTACTGGCCGTGCTGATTGATTTGTGCTTGTGTAGGTGTGATGGTAGTTTGTTGCTCAGGACACATGACTGTGGTTCACAGTGTGAACGACATTTAGCTTTGTCATCACAGTGGGATTGTAATGCAGCCCAGGGTCACCACATTGTGGGGGCCCTGGGGGTAGTGCTGTGGTGTGTCTGTGTCTTGCTGTGTCAGTTGCTGTTCCTACGTGCTTGTGTGACATGTGTGATTTGTGCTCCCTCTCATCTGACAATGCCTGATTGCCCACATAGGGGATTTGGATCCATGAGTTACCTTTGTGTGGCACTGTATGCACATCTGTGTAATTGGTATTCAGGCCTCCTCATGTGTTGTGTGGTTGCCTGGGGACACTGGCACCCCCCTCACCTGTTGTGTTTGATGTGCAGTGTGGGTCTGCCTGTTTGTGTTTGTGCATCTGCACCACTGCATTGGCATATCTTAGGTGTGCCATTGGCTGTATGTTGTTTGGTGGGTTTCCCCTGCTGTCCCTGGGACTCCTAGGTCATCGGTCAGCACAATGATCATGGTTTGTGTGTCCCATTGCTGCCATGGTATGGTATCTGTTCACCTCACATCTACAGTCTCCACAGGGTATCTGCATTTGTGTGCCCATTGGTGCAAATATGTGGGTCTGCATTCTGATGGTCACTTCTGTCATTGTGTCATTGATGAATGTTGACTGTGTCAGCCCCCATGGGTGTTGTTTGTCTGCACATGGCCAAAGGTATGTCTTATTTGCACTGCAGTATTTGCCTCCCCCAATCTATGTTGCAATGGGACACATGCACTACTTTGCCACTGATGTGTTTTATGTTCTGTGACCAGGAATCATCCATGCAGTTTGGCAGTTGCAGCTTTTTCTTTGTCAACACTTACATTTTGGTCACTGTGATGATGGGGGTTTGGACCCCATTGCCACAATGTTCAAAATGTGCTTCAGCTATGGACCCCACACTTACCTTTTGGTCACTGTGATGATGGGGGTTTGGACCCCATTGCCACAATGTTCAAAATGTGCTTCAGCTATGGACCCCACACTTACCTTTTGGTCACTGTGATGATGGGGGTTTGGACCCCATTGCCACAATGTTCAAAATGTGCTTCAGCTATGGACCCCACACTTACCTTTTGGTCACTGTGATGATGGGGGTTTGGACCCCATTGCCACAATGTTCAAAATGTGCTTCAGCTATGGACCCCACACTTACCTTTTGGTCACTGTGATGATGGGGGTTTGGACCCCATTGCCACAATGTTCAAAATGTGCTTCAGCTATGGACCCCACACTTACCTTTTGGTCACTGTGATGATGGGGGTTTGGACCCCATTGCCACAATGTTCAAAATGTGCTTCAGCTATGGACCCCACACTTACCTTTTGGTCACTGTGATGATGGGGGTTTGGACCCCATTGCCACAATGGTCATGGCCTGCTTGCATTGTGGGGGCCACACACATATATGTGTGGCACATGTGATAGGGGGTCACATTGTATGTTCAAAGTCATGTTCAGTGTTGTAGGCATTTGACACAGTCTACACACGCTTGTCATGGTGTTGGGGGGATCTTTTTCTTGCATTCCCTATGTTGTGGTGTGCTGGTTGTGTCATGCATTGTCCATCCTATGAGTGGGGGTGGTGTTGGTGGTAGGCATCCAGCCCCCATGGGTAGAGGTGGTAGTAGTGACAGGCATCCAGCCCCCATGGGTAGAGGTGGTAGTAGTGGTAGGCATCCAGCCCCCCCTGGGTAAGGGTGGTAGTAGTGGTAGGCATCTGGCAGCCCCATGGCTAAGGGTGGTAGTAGTGGTAGGCATCCAGCCCCCCCTGGCTAAGGGTGGTTGTAGTGGTAGGCATCCAGCCCCCCCTGGGTAAGGGTGGTAGTGGTGGTGGGCATCTGGCACCCCCCTGGCTAAGGGTGGTAGTAGTGGTAGGCATCCAGCCCTCCTGGCTTAGGGTGGTAGGCATCCAGCCCCCCCTGGGTAAGGGTGGTAGTAGTGGTGGGCATCTGGCACCCCCATGGCTAAGGGTGGTAGTAGTGGTTGGCATCCACCCCCCTGGCTAAGGGTGGTAGTAGTGGTAGGCATCTGGCAACCCCATGGCTAAGGGTGGTAGTAGTGGTAGGCATCCAGCCCCCCCTGAGTAAGGGAGGTAGTTGTGGTAGGCATCCAGCCCCCCTGGGTAAGGGTGGTAGTAGTAGTAGGCATCCAGCCCCCCTGGCTAAGGGTGGTAGTAGTGGTAGGCATCCAGCCCCCCCTGGGTAAGGGTGGTAGTAGTGGTGGGCATCCAGCCCCCCTGGCTAAGGGTGGTAGTAGTGGTAGGCATCTGGCACCCCCCTGGCTAAGGGTGGTAGTAGTGGTAGGCATCCAGCCCCCCCTGGGTAAGGGTGGTAGTTGTGGTAGGCATCCAGCCCCCCTGGGTAAGGGTGGTAGTAGTGGTAGGCATCCAGCCCCCCCTGGGTAAGGGTGGTAGTAGTGGTAGGCATCCAGACCCCCCTGGGTAAGGGTGGTAGTAGTGGTGGGCATCTGGCACCCCCATGGCTAAGGGTGGTAGTAGTGGTTGGCATCCAGCCCCCCTGGCTAAGGGTGGTAGTAGTGGTAGGCATCTGGCACCCCCATGGCTAAGGGTGGTAGTAGTGGTGGGCATCCAGCCCCCCCTGGGTAAGGGTGGTAGTTGTGGTAGGCATCCAGCCCCCCTGGGTAAGGGTGGTAGTAGTGGTAGGCATCCAGCCCCCCCTGGCTAAGGGTGGTAGTAGTGGTAGGCATCCAGCCCCCCCTGGGTAAGGGTGGTAGTAGTGGTGGGCATCCAGCCCCCCTGGCTAAGGGTGGTAGTAGTGGTAGGCATCTGGCACCCCCATGGCTAAGGGTGGTAGTAGTGGTAGGCATCCAGCCCCCCTGGCTAAGGGTGGTAGTAGTGGTAGGCATCTGGCACCCCCATGGCTAAGGGTGGTAGTAGTGGTAGGCATCCAGCCCCCCCTGGGTAAGGGTGGTAGTTGTGGTAGGCATCCAGCCCCCCCTGGGTAAGGGTGGTAGTAGTGGTAGGCATCCAGCCCCCCTGGCTAAGGGTGGTAGTAGTGGTAGGCATCCAGCCCCCCTGGGTAAGGGTGGTAGTAGTGGTGGGCATCCAGCCCCCTGGCTAAGGGTGGTAGTAGTGTTAGGCATCCAGCCCCCCTGGGTAGGGGTGGTAGTGGTGGTGCGCATCCAGGCCCCTGTGTGCATATGTGGCATTGGTGATGGGCATCCCGCCCCTATGGTGCTGCTGTTGCTGGTGTAAGTAAATTCTGCATCCCTCTGTGTGTGTGTGATGTGTCGTGTACGTGTTGTAAGTTTTTGTGGTTGGTGTCTGACTTACCTTCTGCGCCGTACGCGTCCGTGCCTGTTCCGGTAGTAAATGTAGAATATTGGTAGGATCGGAACGAAGGGATTCATGGTTGGTTCGTCTCGTTCGTCTTTCTCGTTGCTTCGCGTCGTCCTCGTCGCTGGCGTGTTCGCCTCGTAGCCGTGGATCGTGTTGTGGCGCGAATCGGAGCTTATGTGCGCCTCTCCCGGAAGCTTTGACGTGCCGGACGTAGCGACGGGTTCGGCGCGTACGGAAAGCGCATCGTACTTGTTCGGCCGGACGGGGCTGCATTTTCCCTTCTGTGCGACTCGATTCTGCGTTTCCGGATTCGCCTCGGTCGGAGAACAGAACCTGGATTGGGTGAGTACGACTCGGCCGGATTCTATGCTGTTGTGCGCATCGTACTTACTCGTTCGGAATGATGTACGGATCGGTCGGGAAACAGGCATTCGCATGGCTTTTTTCCCGACCGAATGGTATTGGTGCGCCTCCGACCGAGATCGGAATCGGCCCCTATGTGATTTGCCCAGAATCACAGGATGTTGAGCGTCGTTGCCGAGACTCAAACCCGGTTCCCCAGCTTCGACGTCGCACGCTCTAGCCGTAAGGCTACATCCTCTCCTCTTTGACGTGTCTCCATGAAATTTTCAAAACTAGTTTGCTACTGCCTTCAGCTGCTGTCTGGATATTTTCAGGGTGATCTGTCAAGCAGAGGCTGAGAAAAAGCATGTATTCCCCATGCAATTTCCCATAGAGATTTTAGGCACGACTACAGCCTGAACCTCTGAACAAAATGCATCAAATTTGTTAGAAAGCTAGATCTTGGACCAGAAAGAGTACTTTTTGTAATTTGGTGTAAATCTTTTCAGTAGTTTTGAAGTTATTAAATAAAAAAAGATTTATGTGTATCTTGAGATGCGGATCCACTGCTGTGGATCCGCGGATTATGCGCCAACAGCAATGCCGTGATTGGCTGGCCGCAACCTGAGAAAAAAGTTGTGGCTGCCATTTTGTCAATCGGGACATGGTTCCTGGGGGGGTGAATAAAGTAAAAATAGGATATAAGGGGTCAGGATAGAGGTATCCTGACTCCATGGGACTGATGGAGGGGTTTGTGAGGGACCCCTCAAAGGCAAGAAATTGCCCAAAAATTGATTTTTTTGGGGCACATGTGGATCCACCACATTGCTCAGCCCGGCCTTAGTGTGAAGCGGCGACAGATCCGAGGATCCAGACACCAGTTAAAAAAACACATACACCCACTCACACACACTCTCACACACACACACAACCAATCACATACCCAGTCACACATCCATACAGCCACTCACACACCCATTCACACACCCATACAGTTAGATACATCCACTCAGAGACCCAGAGAACCACTCACACACCCACACAGGCACTCACACACTTACACACACCCACAGAACCACTCACACACCCACCCACCCATACAGCCACTCAGACACCCAGTCAGAGACCCAGAAAACCACTCACACGCCCACTCAGATACCCATATAGCCACTGCTCATTACCCCACATATTACATCAGTCATGACATATTCTATAACATCATTGATAATATCAATACAACATTGGCAATAAAATGATTGATGAGAAAACTATGCATGGCGGGGGCACGACGTATAGTTACCTTAGGACACGAGTTATAGTTTCTTGACATAACTATAACTGCTGAATTTCTATGGATTTATTTGAGCAATATCTGAACCTAACTATAACGTCCCTGTAACTTTTGGTGTTTTAGAGAATATATATATATATACACATATACATATATATATACACATATATATATATATATATATATATATATATATACACAAAAGGTATAAATCATCGTACGTATACAATTAATAGACTTTGTTTTCAAAAACACACCCATGTGATTGTTGCAAAAAAAAATTCATCTAGAATCTCATGTAACCTGTCAGAGTAATCCTGTCAAGCTGGCTCTAAATGCAGCCGTCCAGGTGTGTTACAAATCAACTCATCAAATTTGCGGCCACTGGCAGCGTAACAGGTGCCTGACATAGAGCTGTTTCATTACTAGGCAGGAATGCCCAAGCACTAACCAGAAAATAAATTAAAGTAAACATAATTGCATCGTGCATTCTCCGTAAGTGGCCTTCTGACATGAACAGTTTAACCATGTAATTGCTCAAACCTGCAATAATGTTGTGCATGACATGAATTCCTCACAGGCCTATTCCAAATCAAGTGCTCGCAATCTCTAAAATTCTGGTCTAGTGGCCTAATGACCATAAACATCAAGAGTTGTCAAACAAATTGCAACATCACATAGAATTACCTTCATGGTGAGTCTCCTCTCTCCACAAGAAAAAAAGTGAACTTCCTCGCAGCTCCAATTGCGAAAAACCTACATCTCTAACCCCCAGACCAAATAACATAAATAACATAGTGCACCAAAAAACATGTACACACCCCGGGGCCACCTGTTATATTCCCATAACAATTATATGCATTTAGATAATCTCAAACTGGATGATGATAACATTTACAAAAACATAAAAGAGTAAAAGGAATAGAAGTTACTTCCTCCATATGACAGTGAGGCGAGAAGACAACAAAAGTCAAAAAGAAATCCTGAAGTTTCAGTTTCAAAAGATAAGTTCATTCAATATGTACAAAGAGTTCCTCATCCAGATTCAGGCCACCGCGCGTCTTGCTGTTAAGTCGGAGAATGCACTGTGATGACATTACATGTTAAATGACATCATTGATGGCATCACTGATGCCATTTCAAGTGACATCATTTATGATGTCAATGATGATATCACTGATAAGGTAATACCTACATACAGATTGATGTTACTTTGTGTACACATGTGGGTGCATAGAATTCAAATAGGGTAAGTCCTGGTTTTGCATATTGAAAGTTATATGGTGCACTGTTTAAAAACCACTTAAGTTTTTAGTGCAAGTCGCACTCCATGTTAAACAAAGTAAAGGATGAGCACATATAAGGTGGGTTGCAGTGGCATGTTCAAAATGAGGTGTAACTTAAAGCCAAAGTCTGTTGCAGTAAATCTGTACAAAATGCCAAACCTTCTGTTGACAATAGATTACCTGCAAGTGGATGTCTAGGCACGTGCTCATGGTATATAGTTTTAATATAGTGCCATAGATAAATTTCTGTTACAAGTATGTTCATAAGGTGTGGATGGTTATTTTCAGAACTTCAGTGAAGATTTTGAGACGTTGCAGATTGTTGAATAATGTAGGACCGGGTGGCCCACTTTAACATGGTTTAACTTAAACTGGAGTTACAATGGCTCTAAGTTTGTTGTCCATTGTGCTAATCTCAGGAAAGTGCATAGCTGTTAACCTTTTGACTTAAAATGATAGGTCATGAAGACTTTAAGAGTGTGATTCCATTAAGCTGAGTAGTCCTTTTTGAAGGATGTTCAAGGCTTAAAAAACAGGTGACCCCCAGTAAAGTCTTTGGAGACATTTTGTTATTTACATGTGTGAATAACAGTAAAAATAGGGTAACATCCTCCAAATGTCTTGACTTGACAGATATGCCATATGTCCAGCATGTGGTCAAAACCTATGTCTATTATCATGTGATTGATGATAGAATATTGGCCACAGGTGTAGTGTGTTGAATTACTTCAAGTCTACCGATCCTATAGGATGTGGTCACAATGGCTGGTGAAGTCTTCAGTGATGTCATCAATGATGTAATATAGCATGTAATGAGTGATGTCATATGTGAGGTTATAAGGAGTGCATGATGGGGGAGCAAGTTATAGTTAGCTCACTGAACTAAAGGGCGATTTTCAGTGATTTTTCGACTTATAAAACGTTAGCTGTTGTGTTTATTGTCACCTAACTATAATGTCATTTTTATCACCTTTTTCCAATGAATTTTTTTTATTTATTTTTTACGCAAGGTAAGGTCTTAGTTCCAGAGCTAACTATAGCATCACTTTAACTTTTGTTTTTTTATTGAATTTCTGAGTTTTTTTGATAATATTTACATTTTCATATGTGGATAAAAATTGTAGGGTGAGCAACTACCATGTTGCACAACCTACATCTATGTGCACTGAGCTTAGCAAACAGGGCCATGCCTCCAGCCTTTAACCTGTGTGTAATCCTTTACAAGCAATCAACCCCACCCCTTCTGCACAGCGACACTAGCTGTGTGAAGAGGTAGTTTAAGCATATTTTTGCCGGGTGACATTCTTTTATTTTTTAAGCTTTTTTTAAGCTTTTTGTATTTTATTTTTTCTATTTGTTTGATTGCGTGCTTTTTTGGAACTTTTTCTTATTATGTTTTTTATCCAAATTTTTATGGTCGTCCTTCAAGTGTGTGCCCTTCACTTTGGTGAAAAAATGTCCTACTTACTGGTATTAAGGAGTAGCATTGATATAGTGATATTCTCTGCACTCTATGCTCAGTTTTTTTCTAACAATTCCAACATTTTGATGGATTCAACTAAAAAACCAGAGGAACATCAGCAGGAGACTAGGAGTTCTTTGTCCATTTCTTGGGACTTCCTTTTCAAATTCTCCAGGAGAGAAGAAAATGTCTGCAAAGGTGCTAACATGTAACCTCTGTCACACAGAATTTTCCAGGGGTGCTCCAAACAACTGCTCTTACGGGACGCCTGCAATGAGAAAACACTGTAGTCTTTAACACACCACTCAGTACTATGCTGCTAGGAGAAGGCGTAATGAAGACGAGGGACTCTCAATATTATCTGCTCCACTCCAGGTTTTCCAGCCTGGTGGTTCTCTTCCAGAGAAAGTTGTTCCCACTCTCACCCAAGAGACCAACCATTATATGTGGGTATTGCTTTGTAATGAACACAATGTGCTAGAATAGTCTCTGTTAGAGAGCGGAGTTCAGCAGTTTCACACCAACTGTTGGCTGCTCACAAAGTAAACTGCAAAAAATATTTTTTCTTTTTTATATTTTGGATCCAAGTTGAGATGCAATTCTTTCTAGTTATTTTTACTTGAACCCATAACAAATAAATAAAAAAACATTTTAAAAACGTTTGAGAAACAAAGGTTCATGTTAGAATCACCTTTCTTGGTTAAAAATTAAAAAATGACTTATGTTGTTTGTCATGTCTGTGCCTTAATGTTCAATTGTATTAGTATATTTAATTTTATTTGGCACAATGTTGTGCACTGTTCAAATATGGCCCAGATTTACTAACACTTTGCGCAACCTTTGTCCTACTCCCGTGACGTTTAACAATGTGCAACATTTGCTTCAAGGGGGCATTAAATGGGTGTAACATAAGCATTTCTTTGCAGCACCTCTGGCCAGGCCCTGGGCACAACCCTCCTACGTGTGGCCAACTCCCCATAGTGTATGGCCTTTGGTCGTTAGCAGTAGGAGTTTGGCTGCATGGCCTGACCTCTGGCCAGGCCCTGCTTCCAAACATCCCACTGAAACCCAACCCCCCTGCTAAGCACGTAGGGCCTAGACTCCAGCTCAGTGAAATATATGCATAGAATTGTATTCAAATTTGCTCACTTTGAAACAAAATGATCAATTCATGAGTAACTCTTCTAGAGACAACTACTTGGAAATTTGTAACACAATATGAAGCCTACTGTGCTGTGCAGCATAAAAGCAAACAAAGTACTTCATGAGAAACATTTTTTGGCTAATAGCAAGGTTGAGTAATTGTGCATACATCTAATAACAACAGTCATATCATTGTAGAAATTAAATAATAATGTGTCTGCGTTCCATAATATTAAAGCAATATGCACTTGTAACTGACAATGATTATATAAGGGACATGACAGTGTTTTCCTATAAAATGTGTAACTTGTCCTTTCCACCTGTATTATAAGTACGAAATGACAGTAATAATACATTGTTCCACTGATGTGTGCCATGTCTTCAAACACAAGTTTTTTTCATTTTTAGATCAGCAAAATATTTTCATTTGCAGTAAACCATAGTTTGTAAAGTACAGTCTAGAGACTCTGAGATGAGTCCCCCTGGTATGGGAGGAATATAGCCAGACACTCTGAATATAGTCAGAGGCCTGCATAACAAACCAAATATGATTAAAGACTCCACAATTAACTGCTATGAAACCTATATGCTACCCTGGTGGTACAGAAGGCAGAATAAGCCCTCTTGTTCTAGTAAATTACTTGTGGACATATTTGAGACAAATATATCTTCTTAGGGTGTGGCTGAATGTCATAGGATAATTTTACCATTTCCAAGCACTCCAGAGGTGGTTTTTCTCATAAGGAAGTCTCTGCTTGCCTGCCGAACATTTCTCAGGAGGCAGTGAAGCAGAAGTAATGGTAGAGGCCCCTGTGTAACAGCAGCCAGTTGTCTGCAAGTGGCTCAGAGGAAGCCGGCATTGTGCCCAGGTGAAGGGTTGGCTCTAAGCGAGGTGTGCTGTGGTCCTGAACATGGAGTGCAGGGCTTCTGCCCAACATCCACGCATGAAATGCGAAGTGTGCCGTGTTCCCCTCTTTTTGGAAAGCATTAGGTGAAGCGACCAGTAGCAGCTTGCACGGATCAGGACTGGTCGGGCGGGCGGGGGTAAGGGAGATAAAAAAAAGAAAACTTACCTCCACACGTCTCTCCCCGTCATCCTTCGTCGTCGTACCTCCGCTCTAGTCGGAAAAGGAAGCAGCCAGGCTCCCCTGGCCAATCACAGCCCTGCAATGCAGCGTTGTGATTGGTCTGAGCACCGTGGTTCAGTGCTCAGATGTGGAATGGGGGCCTGGGCATATTCTCCATGCAGGCTGTAATGCAGCCTGCATGGAGAACATGCAAAGTGCTCATGACTGTTTGGTGAGCCCAAGAGGGCCGGTCAAACATTCATGCACACTTTACAGAGTGCAACCACTCCTTCCCCTGCTCTGAGAGCAGAGCAGCCCTGCCTCGCAAAGACGCAGGAACAAATAAAATGATAATAACATCCAGTTATTATCATTTTATTTTTCCTTCATTTCCACTGCTAGAAAAAAAGTGGGCGATGCTCCTCCGCCTCAGCGGAGGAGCCGCCACTGGTAACGACCTGTGAGAAGCTGGCCTGGTATATAATGTCCACTAATGTAAGTGGGCACCTTGCACCAGTCCAGACAATCCTTATGGTGATTTAAGAGGTCTCAGACAACCTTAGAAAGCTATCCAAGTGGTAGCTGTGGAGAGCAGCCTTCAGGCTTAGTCTTGAAGGAGAGTAAAGCAGCTTGTTTTACCAGAATGCAATCTTATAGTATAGATTAAATGAAAAGGAACCACACAAAGTATGTATAAAAATATGTATTTATTATAGAACACTCTCTAGTACGTTACAGTATCTCCTACATGGAGACAGACACAAAGCACACAATACTTTAGCAAAGAAATTACAGTAAATAGCACTAATACACAGTGGGCCCGGGGGGGGGGGGGACCAAACCATATATTAAGAAAGTGGTATAAGAACTACGACTCGAGTCAGGATAATGTCGAGAGGACGTAGAATTGCTGGGGACCCACAGAACCACTCAAGGTAAGTAAATAGGGACCCCACGGAGAGCGTGTGCAGTGTGAGAACACGACTGCGTGCTCAACAAGTCTATGTGCAAGTCGCGGTTGGAATTTTAAAGGTTAAGGACCCTACCCAGTGGACCCTGAAGAACCCCCGTGAAAGACAGAAGGTTGGAGAGCCACCCCACCCGTGGATACCGTGGTACCCAAGTTACCTATCCCAGGGAAGCCGGGTGCATAGGTGTGAAGTGGCGTCAGAAACCGCCGTCGAACCCAATGGAGGATTTCAGGAAAGTGCCGCTGCTGGAAGAGGAGAAAGTGTCCGGAGGAATCCAAACATGGATTCTTGACGAGGAGTACCTGAAAGCAGAGGGGACAGAGTCTATGTCACTCAGGGGTGACCAGGAGACTTGGAAGACAAATGCCCTCCGATGTCGGGTGCTTCAGGTAGGATGGTGGCGACCTTGACTCTTCAGCTGCGAGGACCAGGCGATGCTGAGGATGACCAGGACTCAGATGCAAGCTGTCCCACGAAGGATGTCGAGTGCTGAGGGGTCGGTGTCCAGCAGGAGCACCAACAAGCCTTGGCAAATGCCACCCATGCAGGAAGTCAAGAAGGTGCACAGTTGGGACCAGCAAGGTCCAGGAGACTCACCACAAGCAAGGGAGTCAGGGCAGGCCCAGAACACTCAGAGGAGCCCAAGAAAAACAAAGATGACCCTCAATTGGACCCACAGGCCGGAGACAAAGGGATCGCAAGAGGACCTCTAGCAGGTTACCAAAAGGAGCAGGCCACGGTGCCCACGAGGTGGTGTGGCTGAAGATCTTAGTGGAAGATGTTGCCAGAGGTTAGGGCTACTTGGAGCCCAATGCACTTGTTGCAAAGTTGCCAACAAGCATATGCACTTGCAAAAATATGCAGTGCACAGGGGTTCGGTTAATGCAGCCCCCACGAGGGATTCTGACCTCACACTTGGTGAGAGGACAGCTCGGGCCTCAGGAGACAAAGATAACCACCACCTGTGTTGTTGATCCCTTCAGAGTCCGCAGGAGCTTGTTATCAGCAGACCAGTCAGCAGTGTTGAGGTGCCTGCGAATGCAGGGAAGTGACTCCTTCACTTCAAGGGAGATTATCTTCAAGTGTCTTGGATGCTCCACAGGTCCTGCACGGATCCTGTATGGTGCACAGGCACAGACGATGCAGCAGACTGAAAGGGGGACGAAGTCAGGACCAAACGAAGTCCAGCGAAGTCCAGAGTGCCCAGACGGTAGAAGTGCAGTGGTTTCAGTTCTGAATCTTGTCCATGACGAATCTAGGGACCTACACCCAGGTAAGCCCTTAAGTACCCGAAGGAAAGGGTTGGGAAGATTCAGGGGACCCTCCCAGGGGAGGGTCTGGACAGGGGGGAGGTTACTCCCATGTCCTTTGTCCAGTTTCGCGCCAGAGCGGGAGCCAACGGCTCCCAGGACTGGTTTGAACTGGACTATGCACAGGGACACCAAATGTGCCCCTCATGCAGACTTTCAGGCGCTGGCAAGCGCACCCACCCAGCCCTAATACAATAAATCCTGTCTGGGAGGAGGTCACACCTCCCTGTGACAGGATGCCTATTGTTCTGCCTTCCCCTGCTCGAGCTTGGCTCAGCAGCAGGAGGGCAGAAAAGTGTCTCTGGTTGGCAGCAACCATTTTGTGCTGTCGGGGACTAGAAGGCTGGTACCGGGAACACCGAGAGCCTAATGGGGGCTCTTCCAGTGCTTGGAATCATACCTCCCACACCGTTTACGTTTGCAGCCATTTTCGAGATGGTCATCGTGCGGTCACGCGATGCCCCTCTATATCGTATATGGCTGCTTCACTGACAACCCGGGAAAATGGACTCCTTAGGCTGCAGGGGTATCCTGCTCGTGCAGGGGCAGCCTCTCACTTAGAACCAAGCACCCTGCCCTCAGGATTGTAAAGGCCTGCTAGAGGGGTAACTTATAGGTTTTAAGTGCAGTGAGCCTTAGATATAGTAAACGTATATCTTTCGTAAGTGGTGCATGCACCAGCTTACACAGGCTGCAATGGCAGGCCTGTATTTCCATTTTGAATGGTCTCTCATGGGTGGCATAATACATGCTGCAGCCCATGGGAGACCTCTGGGGTACCTATGACCTGGGTACATGGGTACCATATCCTAGGGACTGACAAGGGTACCCCAGTATCCAATCTGGGGTGTACCTAAGTACATAACACAACAGTTTAAGGAGAAAGCAGACAGACTGGGGTCCTGATTAGCAGGATCCCAGTCAGACTAGTCAAAAACAGCATCACATCAGCAAAAAGTGCGGGTAACCTATAAGAAGCAGATCCTACTTTCCTACATGACCTGACTAGGGTTATGCCATGGGAGGGGGTGGGGAGGGAGGACTGCTCTGCACTGCTGCTCAATTTGAAAGTTCACTACTTGGAGCAGAGCAATGGCAGTTGACGCCTCACTGTGGAGTGGGAGCTGAGTGCTGGGACATGCCACATCCACCCATTCCACCCATTGGGTGACCCAGAGATGCACAAAAGGCACAAGAAGCAGACACTGCATGCTTGTACAGCTTGGTGAGTGCAGGAGGCTGTTGATGGTTCAATACTGTACATTTAACAGTGACTACTGACATGTGACCAATGCACAGTACACTGGTGACTTTATTCGGTTGCAGCAGTGTGCTGTTGGATGAGAAAGCATTAGATGTGGGTGCATATACTGTTCTCTGGGTGCCTCAAACTAGTGCCCTTATGCTTTGCACTTTATCACATTGTTGCATCTTCTATTTTGCTACCCCTATGCAGAGGCCTAGAGAAACAGCTATTCTCCTCTACCTTAACCCTTAACCAGCAAGAATGTTTCCAGAGTGTGTGCCACAGTGGAAGAACTGTCATGGGAAAACCAAAGATCGTCCTTGTTTTCTCCTCTCCACAGGGCTCAGCAAAAAAAAATTGCAGATTTAGATCCTACAGGACCCTGCTGTTGGAGTCGTGATCCAAGATAGTATAAGCACTATTTTGAGGAAAAGGTAGGCTCTGTAGGTCACAGTGGAGTAGAATGGGAGACCATCAAGGTGGTATTATGGGATGTCTGTATTGGGACTCAGCTATTAGAGGCATGATCCAAGATAGTATTACACACTATTTCGAGTAAAATGTAGACTTTGTGGGTCACAGTGGAGTAGAATGGGAGATCTTCAAGGTTGTATTATGAGATGTCTTTATTGGGATCTTTTGCAGAGTCCATCCAATAATGCTAAGGGAATTGGAAATATTAGATTATGAGAATTGCTTGATGAAGAGAGGAGGTCGCATGTTGGTGCCCCTTCCTAAGCCTCACAGCAACAGTCAATTGATGACTACTGTTAGATTTGGGGGTCTCTAGTTGGCAGAGGTAGGTACCTTTGACCAAATAGGGACCCTTGCGTCTAGTCAGGGTAAGGGGGTACACTCCTAAAATAACCCCTGCTCACCCCCTTGGTAGCTTGGCACGAGCAGGCAGGCTTATCTCAGAGGCAGTGTGTAAAGCATTTGTGAACACATACAGTAATCAAGTGACAACACTACAGATGGACACCACACCAGTTGTATATTAAAAATAAGTATCTTTTATATAGATTTAACACAAGACCACAAACGACAAAAATCCACAATACTGTACCTCAAAAATGGTAGAATTAGCTTAGTTCTCTTAAGATGTAAAATGCGACACTTTGAGTTCAATGTACCTTAGGATGCGTAACGCTATACAACGAAAGTGTTGCAGGGAAGGTGATGTGTCGGTTCCTTACACACAAGAACGGTGATGTGTCGGGTCCCTACTGATGCGTAGGGGATGCGTCGGTTCTTCTCCGCGTGGGGAGGTGATGCGTCGGTTTCTTTCTGCGCTTCCGTGGCGATGCGACAAGCAGCGCCGTGATGCGATGAAGATCCGGTGCAATGAAACAAAGATGGCGTCTTCTTCTTGATGCGACACGATGCGTGCACGCCCAATGGCCGTGCGGCGACTCAACGATTCTTCTGAGCCGCGACAGGCCCTGCGACACGCTACCCGGTGATGCAGCGGCGTCTGATGCGACGTCGATCCTCTTCTCCGGCGATGCGAGGCGCTTCGGCAACGATGCGACAGCCGTGCGGTGACTCAACGATTCTTCTGAGCCGCGACAGGCCCTGCGACACGCTACCCGGTGATGCGGCGGCGTCTGATGCGACGTTGATCCTCTTCTCCGGTGATGCGAGGCGCTTCGGCAACGATGCGGCAGCGGTGGCGACACTGCTCTCCGTTGATGCGGCGGCATCTGATGCGACGTCGATCCTTTTCTTCAGCGATGCAAGGCGCTTCGGCTGCGGCGGCGACGCTTCCTCTTTGTGAGTCGCGCTTCCAGCTCCTTGCAACGCGCAGCCCCTCAGAAAGTCCAGCACAGCAGCAGGCACTTTCCCGAGAGACTCTTGGGGAGCTGGTTGGTGAAGTCTGTTGTCCCTGAGACTTCAGCAGGAGGCAAGCTCTATCTCAAGCCCTTGGAGATCCTTCACAAGTTGATGAAAGTACACACAAAGTTCCTCTCTCCTTTATTTGGAAGTCAGGCAACCACTGCAGGCCAATCCCCCAAACAGCACTCAGCTTAGGGATAGTCTCTTCCTCCGTTTCTCTGGTTCCTCTCCTCAGCAAAGGTTTCTTCTTGTTTCCCAAAGTGATCTAAAGTTCTGGGGTTTGGGTCCCCTCTTTTATACACCAAAATCCTTTGTCTCTGAAGGCAGAGAGGCCTTTGCCTAGTCCAAACCAGTTCTGGTCAGTCCTGGAGCACTTTGTTGACAAGACTCCTTCTTTCCTTTCACAGTGTAGGCCAGGGACATCAGACACACCACAGGAGGTGGAGCCAGCATTGTGGAGGGAAGGCACAGCCCTATTCAGGTCCCAGGTGCAACTCCTCCCACCCATCTACATGCAGATCTCTCTTTTCAGCCCTGTGCTGACTCACCCTGTCTCCTGGAATCCCCCAGCCCCTGTCACTCAAACTCCAGACAAGGAATACAAAACCTAGCAGAGGTTGGCTTGGATAGTTAGGCAAGAAAATACCTACTTTCTAAAAGTGGTATTTTCAAACACAGAATGTTAAAACCAACTTCACTAAAAGATGTATTTTAGCATTCTGAGTTCAGGCATACTAAATTTGTTTTTCTACCATGTTCCCTGGGTCAGTTAGGATTATAAGATGTAATAATCAAACTGCCCATTCTGGCCTATGGGGAACAGGTAGCCTTGCAATAGTGAAAAACGAAAATGGCTGTAATTCACTATTAGGACATGCCACACACATCAGGGCATGTCCTACCTTATACTTACAATGCACCCTGCCCTTGGGCCTACCAGAGGGGTGTCTGATATGAAGAAAAGGGAAGGTTTAGGGACTGGCAAGTGGGTGCACATGCCCAGTCAACATGGCAGTACCAGACTGCACACAGGCTCTGCAATGGCAGACCTGGGACACACTTTTACAGGCTGCTTCTGTGGGTGGCACAACCAGTGCTGCAAGCCCACCAGCAGCATTTGGTTTACAAGCCCTGGGCACACTCAGTGCACTGTACTAGGGTCTGACAAGTAAACCAAACCAACCAATCATGGAGTCACTAATCCATACATCAATTTACCATAGGGAGCACTTGCACTGTGGCACTGAATAGCAGTGGCACAGTGCCCAAAGCATCTATAACCAGCAAAAACACATGAGGCAACAGCAAAAAATGGAAGGGAGACCCACGCCAACGGTGCCAGGTCTAACACGTGTCCCCTCCAGCTGAAATGTGGGGAGAACTACCCTACCTCCTGGGAGTTCTCATCACTAAGGTGGAAAAATCTGGACAGACCATCAGCATTGGCGTGTTCTGTACCATTGCGGTGTTCCACCGTGAAGTCCATCCCCTGTAGGGAAATGGACCACCTCAACAGCTTTGGATTCTCACCCCTCATCTGCATCAACCATCTGAGAGGCCTGTGGTCTGTCTGAACCCGGAAGTGAGTCCCAAACAGGTATGGTCTCAGCTTCTTCAGCGCCCAGACCACAGCAAATGCCTCACGCTCAATCGCACTCCACCTCTGTTCCCGTGGAAGTAACCTCCTACTGATGAAGGCTACGGGTTGATCTAGGCCCTCCTCATTTATCTGTGACAAAACAGCCCCCACACCATGCTCTGAAGCGTCTGTTTGAACGATAAACTCTCATGAGAAGTTGGGTGCCAGGAGCACGGGCGCCGTGCACATGGCAGTTTTCAGGGCCTTAAAAGCTTTCTGACAGGTGTCAGTCCAAATCACTTTCTTGGGCTGCTTCCTGGAAGTCAGCTCTGTCAAGGGTGCAACGATGCTGCCATACCCCTTGACAAACCTCCTGTAATACCCAGTGAGTCCTAAAAGGCTCTCACCTCTGTCTGGGTCTTGGGGGCTCCCAAGCCAGGATGGTCTCAATCTTGGGCTGTAGGGGCGCCACCTGGCCGCTCCCAACCTGGTGTCCCAAGTACACCACTGAACCCTGCCCGATCTGGCACTTACTTGCCTTAATCGTGAGGCCTGCCCTCCGCAGCGCTATCAACACTTCCCAGAGGTGGCGCAAATGTTCTTCCCAACTGGCGCTGAACACTGCAATGTCATCCAGGTAGGCAGCACTGAACTCTTCCAGTCCAGCCAACACCTGGTTGACCAACCTCTGAAAGGTGGCAGGGGCATTCTTCATCCCAAAGGGCATAACCCGGAACTGGTAGTGCCCATCTGGTGTGGAGAATGCTGACCTCTCTCTTGCCCCATCAGTCAAGGCGATCTGCCAGTACCCAGACGTTAGATCAAACGTGCTGAGGTACCAGGCAGCCCCTAACCGATCGATGAGCTCATCAGCTCTGGGGATGGGGTGTGCGTCAGTCCTCGTGACTGAATTGAGCCCTAGGTAATCCACACAGAACCGGAGTTCTGGCGTGGCACCCGGTGCGGCAGCCTTTGGGACCAAGACCACTGGGCTGGCCCAAGGACTGTTAGAGGACTCAATCACCCCTAACGCAAGCATCTTGGAGACCTCCTCCTTGATGCAAGCTCTCACCCTGTCAGTTACCCTGTAAGTTTTGTGCTTAACAGGAGGACTGTCTCCAGTGTCCACATCATGGATGCACCAATCAGTGACACTGGGAATCAGGGAGAACAGATCAGAAAACTGTCCCAGCAACTGGTGGCAGTCAGTCTGTTGCTCAGGGGTCAGGGTGGAAGAGAGGTTCACACCATCCACTGACCCATCTCGCTCTGTCGCCGACAGGAGGTCAGGAAGAGGCTCGGTCTCCTCCTCCATTCCAGCATCTGTCGCTAAGAGCATGCCCACTTCGGACCTCTCCAAGTGGGGCTTCAGGCGGTTGACATGCAGGACCCGCAAGGGGTTCCTGGGAGACCGCAAGTCCACCAAGTAGGTAACAGGACTCTTGCGCTCCACCACCTCAAATGGTCCGGTCCACTTATCCTGGAGCGCACAAGGCTCCACTGGGGCCATGACCCACACTTTCTGACCAGGCTGAAGCTCTACCAGAGTGGCATTCTGGTCGCACCATCACTTCATCTCCTCCTGGCTGGCTTCCAGATTCGCCTCAGCGAGTTGCCTGAAACACCTAGTCTGGTTCCTGAAGGCCAGCATGTAGCTATATACATCCTGGATACGTTTCCTGGGAGATTCCTCCCAGCCTCCTTGACCATACTCAGAGGCCCTCTCACTGGGTGACCATAGAGAAGCTCAAAGGGACTGAACCCTAGAGATTTCTGTGGCACCTCACGGTATGCAAAGAGCAGGCATGGTAAGAGGACGTCCAACTTACGCCTCATAGGTTCCTCAAGACCCATAATCATGCCTTTTAGGGTTCGGTTGAACCTCTCAACCAACCCATTTCCTTGGGGGTGTTAAGGAGTGGTAAACTTATAGGTTACCCCACACTCCTGCCACAGGGACTTCATATACTTGGAAATGAAATTTGTATCTCGGTCAGACACCACCTCTCTAGGGAATCCCACTCGGGAGAAAATTCCCATCAGTACCCGTCCCACCACGGGGGCCGTCACTGTCCTCAGAGGTATGGCTTCCGGGCACCGGGTGGCATGGTCCACCAAGACCAGGGTGAACCTGTTGCCCATGGCTGTCTTGGGGTCCAGTGGCCCCACAATGTCAATACCCACCCGTTCAAAGGGGGTGCTGACCACAGGGAATGGCTGGAGAGGAGCCTTCTGCTTCCTCCCACTCTTTCCACTTGCCTGGCACGTCTGACAGGTCCTGCAGTGAGTATCTGAACTTCTACGCATTTGGGGCCAATAAAAGTGGGTGACAAGCCTCTCAAAGGTCTTGTCCTGCCCCAAATGTCCTGCTAACGGCACATCATGAGCCAGCCCCAGTAGGAAGGCTCTGAAGCGCTGGGGTACCACCAGCACATGGGCTAACCCAGGCTCAGCAACCTTAGGCTCAGTATACAGGAGGTCATTCTCCCAGTAGATCCAATGTGATCCAGACTGATCACCTGCTGCCTGGTCTGCAGCCTGCTGCTGCAAACCCACAAGAGAAGGGCACTCCTTCTGCTCCGTGCAGAACTCTTCCCTGGAGGGTCCTCCTTCCTGCTGCCAATGGGTCAGCTCAGGCAGGTCCCCCAGTTCAGCTACTTGTTCCCCTGTAGGCTCCAGGGCATCCCCTCAGGGTCTACCTCCTCCTGGACCGTGGGAACTTCGGGGGCCGGTTTCCCGCGCCCCTGCCTCTTCTCTTTAAGGCAGGCACCTGGGCCCCCTCTCAGGCTCCAGGTCCTCTTGAACACCCTTACTGGCTGCCATAGACCGTGTGGTCACACACGCCCAGTCAGGCAGATCCAACATCTCCAAATGAGCACTTCGCTCCACCTTAGCCCAAGATGAGCTCTCCAAATCGTTCCCCAACAAACAGTCAACAGGCATGGCTGGCCTCACAGCTACTTGAAGAGTACCAGAGACACCCCCACTCAAAGGGAA
Source organism: Calotriton arnoldi (assembly GCA_963921515.1). Classification (NCBI taxonomy): domain Eukaryota; kingdom Metazoa; phylum Chordata; class Amphibia; order Caudata; family Salamandridae; genus Calotriton; species Calotriton arnoldi. The sequence continues at coordinate 2,022,555 of CAWUFW010001928.1, forward strand.
CCTGAGCCACCTTGCAGTGGCTCTCTGTGTTGTCAGCGGCAACTACTGGGTAAAATGCATTGGGGACAACCTGCTCTTCAGACACCAGGTGACACTTGACAGCTGTCACACTGGCTCCTGTGTCTCGAAGAGCCTCCACTCTATGGCCATTGATGGTCACCCACTGCCTATACTTTTTAGTGTTATAAGGCAGTTGGGTCCTGGGGACCACCTCACAGTCTCCTAAAGAGACAAGGGACATTTCTGTGGGACCCCACCCACCTTGGACACCCATCTTCTCCCCCAGGGCTACACTCGCCATCTGCCGGGGTGGAGCACCAGTGGGTGCTGTCTTTCCAAACTGTGGGCACTGGGGATCATTAGACTTATGGCCCACTTCACCACACCTGTAGCACCTCAGGGGTCCCCTGGGAACAGGCCTACCTGTCGGGGCCCGTGCTTCTTCTCAGGGGGAGGCTGGGAACCTTTCCCTTGGTTCCCTTGGGAATTACTTTGGGGCCCTTTCTGGAACTCCCTCTGTTTACCCTTGTACCCCCCACTCTTCTGCTGGGGACCCTGCCCACTCTTGGCGGAGTCTCCCACGTGACCCCTGTGGACCCGGGTGCTCACCCAGCGGTCCGCCTCCTCAGCAAGCTTCCTAGGGTTAGTCAGCCTGCTATCAATAAGGTGGTGGCGTAGCTCTGGAAAACAATTACTTGACAAGTGCTCCCATGCAATTAAATCAAAGAGCCCCTCAAAATCATTAACTTTGCTACCCTTCACCCAACCATCCAATGCTCCGCAAAAGAAAGTTACATACTCTACCCATGTACCTGACTCCACCTTCTTGCAATTTCTAAACCTCTGTCTATACAATTCAGGAGTCAACCCATACCTGGACATCAATGCATCTTTCATGTGGCTATAAGAATTATGGACTTCAGAAGGCAAGTCCAACAGGGTGTCCCGTCCCTCACTAAGGAACCGCCCCCACAACCCCGCTCCCCAATCCTTCTCAGGGACCCCGTGGGAAGACATGGCTACCTCATAGGCTTTGAACCACTGCCCAATATCATCATTCTTATAAAACTCTCTCACCACATCTTTAGGAATATACACCCTAGCTTCAACAGGCATGGACGGTGTGCTGCCACCAGAGGGAGTAATTTCTAAGCGTCTTGCTTTCAACTCCAACTCCCTCAAACTTTTCTCATGCTCCAACTGCATTCTCTTTTCCTCCAGGGCCAATCTTCTATTCTCTAACTCCTGTTGCCCACCCAACTTGAGCTTGGCAAGCTCCAATTCGTGCATCCTGTTTTCTTTCCTGTCCGCCAACTCCTCCGGGGACAGGCCTTTGGCAGAAACATTGCTACCTACTGGGGAAGTTGCTCTCCTCCCCTCCGGACCCAATGGCCCCTCCAGCTGCTCATCTGCATTCTCAACCCCTTCCTCATTCTCAGGGGTATTCCTTGCTTCGACCCAGGCCCTCAGCGCCTTTTGGAACTCATCCTTCTTGGTGAGACCGGTCATTGCAACTTTAAATTTTCTGCAGAAGTGCTTCAGCTGCTTCACATTGTAGCATTCTAGTTTCTCCTCTTCCCACTCATAATCAACAGATGCTATGGATGCTGCTTTATCCATGGTGGTTAAACTTGGCAGTTCTTTGCAAAAATAGAAAATCCCAGAAAAAACAATCTACCAAAAGTATGTGGTCGCGTTTTGGTCTGCACTCACTAGTAGTGTACACCAATCACTGTACATGAGTCACAAATGCAAGTCCAGAATCCTCACCGCTGACCACCAATGTTAGATTTGGGGGTCTCTAGTTGGCAGAGGTAGGTACCTTTTACCAAATAGGGACCCTTGCGTCTAGTCAGGGTAGGGGGTACACTCATAAAATAACCCCTACTCACCCCCTTGGTAGCTTGGCACGAGCAGACAGGCTTATCTCAGAGGCAGTGTGTAAAGCATTTGTGAACACATACAGTAATCAAGTGACAACACTACAGATGGACACCACACCAGTTGTATATTAAAAATAAGTATATTTTATATAGATTTAACACAAGACCACAAACGACAAAAATCCACAATACTGTACTTCAAAAATAGTAGAATTAGCTTAGTTCTCTTAAGATGTAAAATGCGACACTTTGAGTTCAATGTACCTTAGGATGCGTAACGCTATACAACGAAAGTGTTGCAGGGAAGGTGATGCGTCGGTTCCTTACACGCAAGAACGGTGATGCGTCGGGTCCCTACTGATGCGTAGGGGATGCGTCGGTTCTTCTCGGCGTGGGGAGGTGATGCGTCGGTTTCTTACTGCGCTTCCGTGGCGATGCGACCAGCAGCGCCGTGATGCGATGAAGATCCGGTGCAATGAAACAAAGATGGCGTCTTCTTCTTGATGCGACACGATGCGTGCACGCCCGACGGCCGTGCGGCGACTCAACGATTCTTCTGAGCCGCGACAGGCCCTGCGACACGCTTCCCGGTGATGCGGCGGCATCTGATGCGACGGCGATCACTCTTCTCCGGCGATGCGAGGCGCTTCGGCGACGCAATGCGACAGCCGCAGCGGTGACTAACGCTTCTTCAGTGATGCCGCGACAGGCCGCGGCGACACGCTACCCGGTGATGCGGCGGCGTCTGATGCGACGTCGATCACTCTTCTCCGGCGATGCGAGGCGCTTCGGCAACGATGCGACAGCGGCAGCGGCGGCGACACTCTTCTCCGTTGATGCGGCGGCCTGATGCGACGTCGATCTTTCTTGACATGCGAGGCGCTGCGGCTGTGGCGGCGACGCTTCTTCTTCGTGAGTCGCGCTTCCAGCTCCTTGCGACACGCAGTCCCTCAGAAAGTCCAGCACAGCAGCAGGCCCTTTCCAGAGAGACTCTTGGGGAGCTGGTTGGTGAAGTCTGTTGTCCCTGAGACTTCAGCAGGAGGCAAGCTCTATCTCAAGCCCTTGGAGATCCTTCACAAGTTGAATGAAAGTACACACAAAGTTCCTCTCTCCTTTCTTTGGCAGTCAGGCAACCACTGCAGGCCAATCCCCCAAACAGCACTCAGCTTAGGGATAGTCTCTTCCTCAGTTTCTCTGGTTCCTCTCCTCAGCAAAGGTTTCTTCTTGTTTCCCAAAAGTGATCTAAAGTTCTGGGGTTTGGGTCCCCTCTTTTATACATCATAATCCCTTTGTTCTCTGAAGGCAGAGAGGCCTTTGCCTAGTCCAAACCAGTTCTGGTCAGTCCTGGAGCACTTTGTTGACAAGACTCCTTCTTTCCTTTCACAGTGTAGGCCAGGGACATCAGACACACCACAGGAGGTGGAGCCAGCATTGTGGAGGGAAGGCACAGCCCTATTCAGGTCCCAGGTGCAACTCCTCCCACCCATCTACATGCAGGTCTCTCTATTCAGCCCTGTGCTGACTCACCCTGTCTCCTGGAATCCCCCAGCCCCTGTCACTCAAACTCCAGACAAGGAATACACAACCTAGCAGAGGCAGGCTTGGATAGTTAGGCAAGAAAATACCTACTTTCTAAAAGTGGTATTTTCAAACACAGAATGTTAAAACCAACTTCACTTAAAGATGTATTTTAGCATTCTGAGTTCAGGCATACTAAATTCGTTTTTCTACCATGTTCCCTGGGTCAGTTAGGATTATAAGATGTAATAATCAAACTGCCCATTCTGGCCTATGGGGAACAGGTAGCCTTGCAATAGTGAAAAACAAAAATGGCTGTAATTCACTATTAGGACATGCCACACACATCAGGGCATGTCCTACCTTATACTTACAATGCACCCTGCCCTTGGGCCTACCAGAGGGGTGTCTGATATGAAGAAAAGGGAAGGTTTAGGGACTGGCAAGTGGGTGCACTTGCCCAGTCAACATGGCAGTACCAGACTGCACACAGGCTCTGCAATGGCAGACCTGGGACACACTTTTACAGGCTGCTTCTGTGGGTGGCACAACCAGTGCTGCATGCCCACCAGCAGCATTTGGTTTACAAGCCCTGGGCACACTCAGTGCACTGTACTAGGGTCTGACAAGTAAACCAAACCAACCAATCATGGAGTCACTAATCCATACATCAATTTACCATAGGGAGCACTTGCACTGTGGCACTGAATAGTAGTGGCACAGTGCCCAAAGCATCTATAACCAGCAAAACCACATGAGGCAACAGCAAAAAATGGAAGGGAGACCCACGCCAACGGTGCCAGGTCTAACAACTACCTTTAGGGGAAACAATAGTGAGATATATAGCACGCAGAATAGAGTACTGCTCCTCCCTCTATTCATGCCACCTGTTCCAAGGGTAATGGACTGCTTCACCTTTCTGTATGTGGTGAGCTTGCTTACCTTTACCCTGAAACAAATGGATGACTTAGATGCCCCACTCACACAGGTTTACACCTGGGAAGTGATTACATTTTTTGCCGAATGGGAAGACTCCAGGCCCTGATGGCCTACTTGTAGATAGTGTTTGTGACATTTGATGGCCTTCTGCCTTCATTCTTATTCGAGCTTTACAATTTTTCATTGTTGGTGGGCAAACATTAATAGCAGTAATTCCCAATCCTGAGCAGGACCCCCTGGCTTATTTGTCCTACAGTGTCCTATTAAAGTTAGTAATTGACTAGAACCTCTGGGAAAGGTTCCGGTTACCAACAGGTCCACCCAGACCAGAGCAGCTGCTTTCCTGAATGGAACACATCCCCTAATCAAAAGAGACTGTTCCACAAAATAGACAGCCATCTGATAACGAGTGGACATAGACATCGAAAAAGATGCTCTGGGGGTGGGACTATACACATATGCAATGTTAAACATATGAACATTGGGCCACAAGTTATATGATAAAGGATCAAATTAATGCAGCTGTAGCTGATTATGGAAATGTGAGGAGGCTATCTGATATTAGTGACAGAGATACTCTGCATGATTGACTTCTCTTGCCAAAGTTGTTTGCCATGGCAGTGGAACTACTAACGCAGGAACGGTAAATGTAGGAATGTAACACTGCAGGACACACATCATATTATAGGTCTATCTATTGACAACATACTCTTGCAATTTTCTGAACCCATACAGTGTTTGGCATTAGTAATGCAGTCATCTGATGCTTTCAGGTGATTGTCTAGGCTGAACGTGAATTCGAGCAAGACCTCTATGTTTTTATTAAAGCCTAGTCTTGACCAGTCGCGTTGCTCATCTCCAACTGCTCGCTTACAGTGGCCACCAGATACATTTAAATATCTGTTGATCACAGCATACCAATCCAGTAGGGTGATTACTGATATACTGCCTTGAGGGCTGTAACTGCCATGAGGGGAATGTGTCCTTTTGGCACCCTCTGATGCTATCAGTGATGGGTGGATTACTCAATGCAAAATTACTAATCTCCCTCATCTACAATGCTATTTTACCAACCTAGCAACAACTTCCAATGGTTGAGGGTGGACTGGGAGTTCCCAAGTTTGAGCCAATATTTAGTAGCTCAATTCCAGTGAGTCGCCAAGTGAATGGAACTGTTTCTAGAACAAGTACTAGCACTGACTCCTGGAGAAAACGCTGTGTGTGTCGAAGAACCCATGAGACAGAGGCTCCACAGGTTGGTACAACCACACACTATTTTGGGAAAAAATCACAAACACACTGGAATTAGGATGGAGTATATTTTTGGGATGCCACTGTGATGCCTGTCTGATTTTAGTCTGACTGGAACAGCGGTAGCAAAAGGATGGTGATCCAAGGTGGAGGCTACCAAGATTGATGACTGGTACAAGGCTGGAGCTTTCCACACATTAGAGGACATTTCATAGTTGGTGCCCATCTAACAGGCACTGGCACTGTATATCATGGGTTGGGATTTGAGAATGTCAAGCCATCAGAGCATAAGACTGTTCAGATATTGCTGATTCCAGATACCGGAAGGAGTGGTGGCGCCCGTTGTAGTTTGTACTAAGAAAGGTGTATAGCACACAACTGAATGAAGTTAGAGACCATTGGGAAGAAGAAGCAGACAGAGAACTCTCGGACGATAATTGGGACAGTGCAAGTGGGTTTGTGATGTAAATGCCCAGAAATGCCCATTTAAGGTTGATACAGTTCAACTCTTTACGTCTGACTAACTTGACCCCCATCTGCCTCAATAGGACATACATGAAAATACCTGGTAATTGCCGCAGAAGTAGTAGTGAAGATCCTACCTTTTACTATAAGGTGTGGGACTGCCAAGGGTTGTTGCCTTTTGGAAGGATGTGGATAAGAAAGTGACTGAAAAGAGAGGTCAAGTAGACCGGTAAAAGCCAAAAACTTGCACTCTGGGAACACTGCTAAAACCTAGGAAACAGGGGGCAGAAAGTAGATCTGTTGACCTTGTCATAACAGTAGGCAAGTGGGTGAATTTAAAAGGCTTGAAATCAGCTGAAACTACAAGCATGGAAGGTTGGGCAAAAGGGTTCAAATGAGCATAGGGTCCAAGGTGATACAACAGGGAACAAGGACATGACCCTCATCTGGGACACTATATTTAAATTTGCCAAAATGACAACAGACCACAACAAAACTTCCAATTCTGCTTTCACGGGAAATGAATAGCACCCAGCCTTGCCATACATATGAATGTGGTGAAAGCTACTAATTTTACCTGAAGGTATGCAACTTGTTTTGGATGCCACCCGTTGATCTTCTAGCGACTATTGAATTGAGGAGATTCCTTTGTCCCCCTCTTTTTACATCTCACCCCATTTGTTATTGTCAAAAGATGATGATCGAATATATGGTAGGCAGTGTACACAGACACAAAGGACCCGATTCCGATCTCGTAAGGAAGGCCTCCAAACGGGATTTGTAAAGACCAAATCCGATTCAGAGCCTATCGTATTGCTCGAATCGTCCCCCGTTCTAATGAGCAAGTACGATGCGAGTATCCTGTACGCGCCGTGCGAATCATTTACGAACCCGAACCTGTCCGTCCAACACGTTTGTAGCCGAATCGTGCTGCACAATGGAGCCGTTTTCCGACCGAGCGAGTACGATGCACGAATCGGACAGCTGTATCGCCGCGGTCTCATCGAGATGAAACGGCTTTTGGATTCGGACTTCGGGGGGCCATAGCAGGCTCCCCTTTACCCGGAGCCCTCTGATTCGGTCACGGGGGGTGCGCATGGGTCCCCCCGATCCAAGCATGCACAGTGTGGCGGGCCACATGGGGTGCCCGGCACAGGGTCTACGCTTTTCCCCGCCCACCCATTTTTTGCTATGGGAGCCTGTGTACCCGTCTGGACATGGGCTCCCATAGAATTCAATGGGAGTCCGAGCGAGCCGAGTCCGTAAGCATACGGCAGCATCGTACTCGCTCGTTCGGACTCCCGGAGCACGTCTCGCTCGGAAAGCCCTCCAGATCCGAGTCGTACTGAGGGCTTTCCTTACGAGATCAGAATAGGGCCCAAAGTTGAAGCAATACCACAATTAAAGTGTCATATATTTTATTACTACGATTATAGTGCGGATTTGGAGACTACTATATATGAGACTTGAAGTGCTGATCTGTACACCCCATATACCTTCATTGTTTTCTGATGTTTTCAATTGTTTTTCCAATTTTTCAGCATATATCCAACTGGAGTATGTGGCTGCTCTAATATACAGAGAACTGGTGGTTATCCGCTCTAACATATATGTAACTGAATAAAGAAAACAGATATATTTAAAAATAAAATAGACCTGTTCTTTGGGGACCAATAATGCTTTGCCTCTGCATGCAGTGGCAAACTTTGGTAGGATCTCATCTTGCAGACAGATGGAAGTGCTGTCTCTGCTTAAATAAGCATTGGCAAATTGAACAGGTCAGACTCTTTGTAAAGAGAAGGTGGTTAGTAATAGTTGGACGACTTTGTAGGTGTTCCTCCCAGCTGCTCAAGAAGGAAAATTCCATAATGAAGTAACTCCTTTTGCTATGACAAACCGGAAGTGTTTGTCCCCTTTACTGAATAATTTGCTAAGTTATACAGAAGTACTGAAAGACCTATAAGATACTTAAAGTTTCTGAGCATACCACCCCATAATATTACGTCTTACATCTTTCTTTAAAAGAATAACACTGCTTCGAACTTAGATTTATTGTGATTTATATTTATTTATGTACTTCACAGATTTATGTAGGTGGCAGGGCGCTATACAGCAACAACAACAAACAGAGATCTGCATCGCTTTGCAAATGAAGAAGTGTAGAATTCTACAAGAAAGGGAAACAATGAACTTCGAGCTCCATTATATTTGGCATCAGGAAAGTATTTGAAATACCAAGTAATACTGGGTGCAGAGAGGGGGTAAAGAACAAGAAAAACAAATGGAGAGAGTTGAAGTAGGATAAGGTTGGAAAGGTGAAGAAATCTGGAGATTAGGGAAATGGAGAGCGAGGACAAGTGAGATGTGAAAAGGAGCAGGTGCAAAGTCAAGGAGGATGGAAGAGGTGAAGATTGGAGAGAAAGGAAAAGGGAGAGGCATGCTGGGAAGAGTTAAATAGAGGAAGAGAACAGAAGATAGAGCAAGAGTTGGACAAGATAGAAGCTTGTGCTGCTTGAAAGGCTCGTTCAGCACCACACCACTTTCCAAGCAGGGGCGTGGCTTTCATTGGTGCAGCAGGTGCAGTGGCACCGGGGCCCAGAGGCCTGAGGGGCCTGCTGAACCCTGATTATTGCTGTGGTTTAGAATTCAGACATACGCTCTGGGGCCCATTTCCTTCCTTGCAGTAGGGCCCATTGTCTGGTTGACATTGCTACCTCCTGAAATTCAGAACCCAGTTTAGAGGTGTTTGGCCAGTCAGTGAGCTCATTTAGTTATATGGCACTGGTATTTCCAAAACCGGGGAAATACTTGTCACGTGGATTTAACAAGCTACATTTTGATGTGCTGTTGCCTACAGGGACGCAGTTATCAATAATACCGCAGGTCCAGGGGCACCTGGGCCCATGGCTGTGCCCGGCCGCTACACCCGAAGTATATCAGTATTTTTAAGGCTAAATCTGAGGATCTTCCTTGCTTGTGAAGAAACATGCAGGCTCCTCTACTCAGATCCCTACACTGACACCATTAGTGTGCCGGACACACGCTCGACCCCATCTTCTCCGCCAGCAACCACGTCATCTTCAGCCACACCACCGAACTCCACTGGACCGACCACAGATGCATCCACTTCTCCTTCAAGTAAAACACCGCACACAACCACCTGCAACGAATCCCCCATCGCAGCTGGAACAAGGTCACCAAAGACCAGCTAATCACCACCCTCGCCCGAGACCCACCAACCGACCACAACGACACCGACACAGCCGCACGTAACCTCAGGCAATGGATCGACGACTGCGCCAACACTCTCGCCCGATCAAGAAATCCTCAAACAGACGCACCGACAGAAGGGCCATCTGGTTCACCACCGACCTGCAGGCATCCAAACAGACCTGCCGAAGACTCGAGAAGAAGTGGCGCCACGAACAGACACCGGACAACCACACGGCCCTCAAGAACGCCAGCCGCAGGCACCACCAACTCATTCGAACCGCCAAAAGGACCTCCTTCAAGGAACGTATCGACAACAACGCACACAACAGCAAAGAGCTCTTAAACATCGTGAAGGAACTCGCCAACCCCAGATCCAGCACTAACGACATCCCGCCGTCACAAGACCTATGCGACTCTCTTGCCACCTTTTTCCACTGCAAGATCAGAGACTTCCACGACAGCTTCAACACTCAGACCCCCGACAGCCGCCGACGCCCCAGACCCACCGCTCCCCAGACACACCGGCCTCCTACTCTCCTGGAGCCACGTCAACTATGAAGACACCATCAAAACCATGAACACCATCCACTCCGGCTCACCGTCAGACCCCTGCCCTCACCACATCTTCAACAAAGCAAGCTCCATCATCGCACCCCAACTCCGGAAGATCTTCAACAGCTCCTTCGAGACCGCCACCTTCCCGGAGAGCTGGAAACACGCTGAGATCATCTCCTTCCTCACCGACAGAACCCAGAGAGTCCGCCTCCCTCCATTCCGGTCCGAAGCCACCAAGATCACCTGCGGCGTACCCCAAGGATCATCCCTCAGCCCGACCCTTTTCAACGTCTACATGGCACCACTCGCCAACATCGTCCGATCGCACGACTTCAACATCATCTCATACGCCGACGACACCCAGCTGATCCTCTCCCTCACCAAGGACCCCGCCACCGCCAAAACCAACTTCCACGAAGGAATGAAGGCCGTCGCCGAATGGATCGAGAACAGTCACCTGAAACAGAACTCGGACAAGACGGAGGTCCTCATCCTCTGCCCCACCCCCTCCGCCTGGGATGACTCCTGGTGGCCGGCCTCGCTGGGTGCTGCGCCGACACCCACCGACCACGCACGCAACCTGGGGTTCATCCTGGACTCATCACTGTCAATGACCCAGCAAGTCAACGCCGTCTCCTCCTCCTGCTTCAACACCCTCTGCATGCTTCGCAAGATCTACAGATGGATCTGCACCGGAACCAGAAGGACGGTCACCCAGGCCCTCGTCACCAGCAGGATGGACTACGGCAACGCCCTCTACGTGGGAACCACAGCCAAACTCCAGAAAAGACTTCAACGCATACAGAACGCCTCCGCACGCCTCGTCCTCGACATCCCCCGCCACAGCCACATCAGTGCCCACCTGAGAGACCGGCACTGGCTCCCCGTCAACAAGAGGATCACCTTCAAGCTCCTCACCCACGCTCACAAAGCACTCCACGACGCCGGACCTACATACCTCAACAAACGACTCACCCTCTACACTCCCAACCGCCAGCTTCGCTCCGCTGACCTCGTCCTCGCCACCGTTCCACTCATACACCGAGCGACCACCGGCGGGAGATCCTTCTCCCACCTCGCCGCCAAGACATGGAACACCCTCCCCATCCACCTACGACAGACCCAGGACCTGCTGACCTTCAGGAGACTTCTCAAGACCTGGCTGTTCGAGCAGTAGCAGCTCCCCCCCCCTCAGCGCCTTGAGACCCTCACGGGTGAGTAGTGCGCTCTACAAATGCTTAATTGATTGATTGAGTATAGTGTCCTTTGTTGCTTGGACACATTTGTGTTTCTAATCTTAGCCACAGAAGAACAAGTCTATTCCTTCCAGAGCGACCTGGAGAAGTCCCTGCCGAGGCCGGTAATGGAGCAGTAACCCGCATGAGAAGAAGTAGGTAGGGGCGTGCTTGAAGTCATGTCCTCTAATTAGGAGATGTGACTTATTGTCATCCCCAGTGTAAGAAACCCCAATAGTCACTATTAGGCCAGGCCGACCGGGCTGCTTGTTAAAGGACACTCTCTAAATAGACCTCTCATTCCTCGTGATGCCCCTTGTCGCTGGCACCATTGTCCATGGTTGTGTGGGAGAGCAGGAATTACCTGCCCTACACCATAAAGAGCAGCTTTATGAAAGCAAAATCGGGAGAGAGAGGCCACTAATGGGAACAGATTGACTACATGTCTGGGCAGAACCCCCTGCTTCAACTCTGTACATACACTCTTATCACAACACCTACCAGGGCATGCTCTCTTTTCCCTGCCACAATTCTTAACAACTAAAACATTTAATACTGCTTATGATCTCAACATTGTAGAATCCTAAAACATAAAATGACCGCATGCCTAAGATCTAGTTAAGAGAAAAGAGATCAAAAGATATTGATAATGCATTATTATAATTTTCCAGTCATGAATATGTTTCAAACGCTTTAATGCTCGAGGGAATGTTACATATTAATTATTACTAGCATCGTCAGCATTTAGTACCTTCAGTCGCAAAGCAATATCAATTAATGAGCCTGAAAGCTCATTATTTCATCTTGATTCACTTTGATGCTTTATAAGTTATTAAAAAACAATGTAGAAAGAGAAACACACTTTGAAAAAGTCAAGAGGATAGATTCACAAACTGCATTTTGTAGTACATAAAGTTGTACTCCAGTACTATAACTAATTTACTACAAAATGCAATTAATAAATCACATGTCCTACCTGTTCTGTATGGAGATCTCCACTCCCCCCACCTAGTTGTTGATTCTTTCCACACGTAGGTAAACTATTTAGTAGTGAATGTTGGAGGGACCTGGGGGTGTGTTGGCAAAATGGGAAATAATAACTCAAAAATGGGTGGGCATAATGGAATTTTAAGGAGGTGTTTGAGAGCGACGTGCTAATGCCATTGCAGTTCACAAAATACACTTCTAAAGTTATTTCTTCACTATTAGTGTCGAAACAGTCTTAAAAGTTATCTAGCCCAGCGTGGTGTAAGTAAGATATACAAAACACACAAGATGATGGACGGAATGCTGCACATTGGCAAACATTCACCCCCAGTCACAGATCTGGGTTTAATCCATCGTTATTTTGCTTCACCACGCCACCCCAGTTCAGACATAGCCATATGCAAATCAGTCTTGACCCTGTGCCTCATGGGAACAGTCCAGACCGAACTGCCAAGCCACGTCTTCCCTGGACCGGAATCAAGCATCCTAGGACCGGTTTCAGGCTATCAGCCTTCATCAGCCAGGATAGCTTGACTCCAGTGGCTTAGTGAGCACGGGACCCACGTCTGGGCATACCCTTCCCACTTAGGGCGAAATGCAAAACACACAAGATGATGGACGGAATGCTGCACATTGGCAAACATTCACCCCCAGTCCCAGATCTGGGTTTAATCCATTGTTATTTTGCTTCACCACGCCACCCCAGTTCAGACATAGCCATATGCAAATCAGTCTTGACCCTGTGCCTCATGGGAACAGTCCAGACCGAACTGCCAAGCCACATCTTCCCTGGACCGGAATCAAGCATCCTGGGACCGGTTTCAGGCTATCAGCCTTCATCAGCCAGGATAGCTTGACTCCAGTGGCGTAGTGAGCACGGGACCCACGTCTGGGCATACCCTTCCCACTTAGGGCGAAATGCACAACACACAAGATGATGGACGGAATGCTGCACATTGGCAAACATTCACCCCCAGTCACAGATCTGGGTTTAATCCATCGTTATGTGCAGCATTCCGTCCATCATCTTGTGTGTTTTGCATTTTGCCCTAAGTGGGAAGGGTATGCCCAGACATGGGTCCCGTGCTCACTACGCCACTGGAGTCAAGCTATCCTGGCTGATGAAGGCTGATAGCCTGAAACCGGTCCTAGGATGCTTGATTCCGGTCCAGGGAAGACATGGCTTGGCAGTTCGGTCTGGACTGTTCCCATGAGGCGCAGGGTCAAGACTGATTTGCATATGGTTATGTCTGAACTGGGGTGGCGTGGTGAAGCAAAATAACGATGGATTAAACCCAGATCTGTGACTGGGGGTGAATGTTTGCCAATGTGCAGCATTCCGTCCATCATCTTGTGTGTTGTGCATTTCGCCCTAAGTGGGAAGGGTATGCCCAGACGTGGGTCCCGTGCTCACTACACCACTGGAGTCAAGCTATCCTGGCTGATGAAGGCTGATAGCCTGAAACCGGTCCTAGGATGCTTGATTCCGGTCCAGGGAAGACATGGCTTGGCAGTTCGGTCTGGACTGTTCCCATGAGGCACAGGGTCAAGACTGATTTGCATATGGCTATGTCTGAACTGGGGTGGCGTGGTGAAGCAAAATAACGATGGATTAAACCCAGATCTGTGACTGGGGGTGAATGTTTGCCAATGTGCAGCATTCCGTCCATCATCTTGTGTGTTTTGTAAGTAAGATATATACAACAACAGTACAATCAATTGAATGATACTTATTTTAACAATACCCACTAGAGGGTGATATTAATGTATGCAAAAATGCACATATAGTTCAAATTTATTGTTGAGAAAAATATACGTATTGCTCTTTTAAAGGGAGAACCAATAGATATTCCTGGTTTTAATGTATTGCGAACCTCGAAATGATGATAATAGTTAAAACTCATAGTTGGCTTGTCTTTTTAAAGAAACTCAAAAATAGGGTATTTAAATTGCTGGTATATTGCACATTCTCCTGTTTTATAAGCTTTTATAGAGACTTTATTATATGTTTTTTACACGATTTTATGCACTTTATTACAAATAATGGTCAAACAATGAATAGAGTTTGGCACTACATTTCCCATAAAGACATGCTGTGTAAACAGGAAGTGATCACAACTGTAATTGAAGAACAATGCATTTAATTGGCCAAGATACACTTGCACCTGTGAACAAGGGCTCTGCGAGACCGAAACGCGTAGGGGTTTTCTTTGAATTGTCCCGTATGAATTGTAACTTTGAAAATTAAAGAACTATGACTGACCCGTGAGTGCGACCTGCTCTTCTTGAAGAAGGTTAATCGTGATTATATATATATATATATATATATATATATATATGTTATAGCGATATATTTTTAGTGGTAAAGAACTGAGTATATGGGGGGTCATTACGATGGCGGGCGGAAACACTACCGCCGTGCCGTCGAAGGTAAAAACCGCTAGTTACCGTCCGCCAGCAACTGCCCGCACTCCCGCCAAATTAGGATGTGAAAAGGCAGGCTAATACCGCCCGCAAGCCTGCGACGCCGCCCGCCATCAAAGTGCGCCCGTTTACGTTGCAGCGCCAGACAACGGAGGCACACCGTCCGACGAAATGACGTACCGCCCGGCGTACAAATTACGATGACACAACCAAACAGCCTCACCGGCAAAGAGACACCGCACGAGAACAGGAGGCGGAAACCACATTGTCGACCACAGAAACACCAACCCGGCCTACTCCGACATGAATACTGCACTCCAGGCCATCCCAATGCTGTACCTGATGCAGCAGCTAGGAGTGAACGCGCAACGACGACGCAGGTAGGCAGACACACAACAAGGGCATGCAAATACCGCACACAATGCAAGGGCGGAAAAACTGTACATGGGCCCCCTAGACACCCCTGTGGGGACAGGACACATCCAACACTGTACCCACACATATCCCACCTGTAAAATATAATCAACCCGCAACATCTTGGGCACCCAATACCCCGGAACAGGAGGTGACGTACCCGGCACGGCACCGCAGCGCCCCGGCGATGACGCACATGCGCACAACGCAGAGGCCAACGACAGCGCCACGCATGGGCTGCACACAAACACCGCAGGGTCACAACAACACACCACACACACCAGCCCCACCCTGAAGGCACAAGTCACGTGGTCCCCCTGCGTCAACCATGACCACAACCGACAACTCACAGTTGCCAAAACGTAGACACACAAGTGTGCCGAACAGGGGAGCAAAGTGAGTCGGAAGAGGACACACACCTGTGTGCAGAGCATGGAGAAGCACACGGCAGCTGCGACAGAACTGCACAAACAATGGACATTGACCGCAAAAGGTACGCCAGTCACAACAAACAATATCTATACCATCCTGCACGCAACGACAAGCCATGCCATGTCCAAAATAGAGAAACCCTGCTGCCTGAGAACAGGTGTTCACAATTACGACGCCCACACACAAGTCCCAATGTACAGCAGGAAAGAAGTGACCCACCCACACACGGGAGAGCAGATAGCAGTGAATGTCCTTCCATTCCCACAGCCAAATCACATTGCAACATATCCTGCAGGAGACCGGAGCCATTGGAACAACCACAACCCAAACATAGCCATGCTGAGTCAACCATCCCCTGGCAGATAACGCCGAACATGAAAGAAAGATAAAACCACAAAATACAATTATACCACTGCTCCATGTGGCTCAAATGCAAGTAATCAGGAAGGAGTCAGACACCACTGGCCTTGACCATTCATAGGAGCATGTGGGATGAGGGCCCGTGGCCGCCTCCCAAGCCATACACAAAGTCCTGCCGCCTAACATCCATTCAAGAACACACAGCACCGTCCGAGGTCGCACTCAGCAGACAGCCCAGGCAGCCGGAGAACGCCATCACAGCACCCAGCAGCAAAATGGACGGGGCACCAGTACTATACACCTACGCCAGACAGATGCAGCTGTACAGCAATAGCTTGATACAGACAGTGGGCTGTGCAAATCTGGCTATGCTGAATGTAAGTTATCGAGTAACTTACCGCATTGAAATGTTCAGCTGCGTCATCCCCGTTTTCTACTGTCGGAGGTGCCCGTACCACTGGCCTGTGGATTTATGTCTCTCCAACCCGGCATGTCCAATTGGGGACCTGGTACACCTGTTCTCACCCCTGGACGCCCACGACAGGAACTGTTCAGTGTATGGGGGCATGGCGTTTGTGGCTGCAATAGGACACACACTGCAATGGAACCAGTGTGCCTCCGCACAACGTATGCTGGATTACAGTTTCATCGAATGTCACCCGACATGTCCCATCAGGATTCTACAAGGGACAACCTACGAGGAACACGTTGCAACCCACCATCCTCTTCATTGGATGTCAACCACAAATACCACCAATGCGAGGGATGCACTGCAGGAAGGTATCGCATACCTGACAACCTGTCAATTCATGGGTCCCCAAATCAATACCCACAATTGAACATTCATGTGCAACACCGTATCCATGCTTGCCGTCCGCACGCAGTGGCCAGACAGCTGTGCAACAACTATACCATGCACACGGAAACAAACACCTTACCATCAACTCCAACGTCATGACACCTGACATTACCGGGACATGCACCCTGTCCATCACCATATCCCGTGTCCCTGCATGAACACGGGGAGGCTGAGGAATGGGACCTGTGTACAGTGACCACATGGCCAACATTGCACAAACCACATTGCTACAATATGCATGCCGCGCACTCTGAACACATGCACCTGTAAGTGCACGCTGATCTGTCTGCTGAATAACTTGAGAACTGTCATCACACCTTCTCCTGAACTTCCGTGCAAGGACATTTGCATGGACAACAAATGCAACACCCCACAACATGTCCCCGGACATTGAGTCATGTACAGTAGCCACCATATCGCAACAACATGTGAGACTATGCTGCATGCATGTAGGCTCATGCACTGATGTCACCTCTGACGCAGGTGTGTCGGAGTCACTATTGTCGTAAACCTGTACCATGGGACTTAGATGTACTGTGCCCATGATGTCAAGCTGTCTGGTAGGGTGAACCAATACTGTCTGTGTCACAGCCTAGGGCACCTCAGTAATGAGCTAATGTACTGTAGCATAGCAAGGGCAGGGCATTCTTAACTCTGAAGACTTATTTCCACAATTAACGACTTATCACATCTACCTGTACCCCCTTTTGAATGTGTAACCATGCTAAGTATATCCTCCACATGCATTACGCTGCCAGTAGTGTCCACATCCTGCATCACAGAGGAAGTAATCTTAAATACATGCCTTAAAGCTAATATCTGACTCTGGAGAATTATTGATCGTAGACAAGTACGAATGAGAGAGGATGAGAGTGTGAGAAGTACACGGGACTCGTGAGATTACCATGTAGTCAAGTGACATTGGATGTCCGCCCCTGAGAGAGAAGCACAACTGTGGAATCCACACATGTGGCATGTGAAGCGGGAGGGCCTCTTGGCACAGGTGGGTCTGTGGCACGGGTGGGTGCACACATGCAGTGTCGATACAGACTATGTGGGGACGAACCCTGCGGGGTACATTACCACTGTTCTGGGTATGTGGAAAGACTAGCTGTCTGGGGATGAATGTGGACTAGTGTGTGCACAACAGGCGGGCACACGACCCATGCTGCATCAGGTGTGGACGTTGGCCCTCCCTCTGGGGACATGCTGGATACTGCTGTGCGTCAGCCAGGCCCGTGCTGAGACATGTACACCCCTGGCCTTCAGGTGTACCCCTACATCGTCCACCTGCACAGGCTACCCAGGGCATGGGATGGCAGTGGAGCTTGGTGGGTGGGAGGTCATGGCACCCTGCTCCTGGTCACATCTCGCAGGCAATACATTCTCAGTGTGCAGCAGGGCACAAGTCCTGACAGAAGAGGTGGTGGCACGCAGACGTCATGACAGGTAGTGACGTCACGGAAGATGGCTTGCACCATCAGACTCATTGCCTCCCCTCGCTCACCCCACTGATGCGATTGCATCATGGGAGCACGCGCGTGTGCAGCAGCTCCACTCTCTCCCCAGAGAGGCCAAATAGTGTATGTGTGGCTCCATTCGCTCCAGTCACCGAGCTCACGGTACAATAGGTGGGGGGACGCCGTACAGCCGCATGGTACCCAGACTCGAGCCCTGGTGTGCAGGCAAAGCTACCTAATGTTCTAGCAAAGTGTGTGAGTTGCATGACACCCGTTGGCGGTGGATGGCTCGGAGGCTCCTCACCAGGAGGCCCATATCACACACCATGGGTCCCTTGCCAATGGCAGCGGATGCTATGACATTGCGCGCCGGGGTGTGTCGACATGTCGTCTGGGATGGTGTTTGCGGCATGGGCCGCTAGGGCAGCTACAGCTGCTGTGTGTTGCATGTGGTGTATCCGGACTCCGGAGTCAGCCATGCTTCGTCACTGTTGTCCAGGGCACGAGTCGGGGTACCATGCGGCTGTACGGCGTCCCCCCACCTATTGTACTGTGAGCTCGGTGACTGGAGCGAATGGAGCCACACATACACTATTTGGCCTCTCTGGGGAGAGAGTGGAGCTGCTGCACACGCGCGTGCTCCCATGATGCAATCGCATCAGTGGGGTGAGCGAGGGGAGGCAATGAGTCTGATGGTGCAAGCCATCTTCCGTGACGTCACTACCTGTCATGACGTCTGCGTGCCACCACCTCTTCTGTCAGGACTCGTGCCCTGCTGTTGTCAGATGCACCACTGTCCGGGGGTGGGGGAAGGTCAGGTATGTCAGCCTGACAGTGGCCCAGTTCAAGGACCACCTTGACTGGGGGACAACTATTGGACATACTGGTGTAGCCCACCCACGCGCTAATGTAGGCCCTCCATGAACTATGTCAACTGCGGAAAGGTGTTGCCATGGGCAATAAAGTCATTGAGGGAGGCTGACTGACCCACGCACAGATGCCGCACATGCCCAACAGACACGGCACTGAGTGCAGCAGGGGTCGCAGGGGCAGCTGTGCCTGGTGTGAAAGACACTCTATCCGTCATCCTAGTGCCGACACGTGTTGCACCAGTGGAAGTAGTTGGGAGGGCGGGCATTGGCCTCCGCGTGGCTGCTGAGGAGCTAGAGTGCACGTCCCCTGTGCTAGCAGACATGGACACATGACCTCTGTACTCAGATGACGCAGCAATTGTCGTATGGGCCTGTGAGTCATCCAGCACACGTCTGCCCCCTCCGATGCGCCGGTCACATTAGTCTCACCCAGCTCCTGTGCAGCTGCACCATCCAATGCCTCACCACTGTTGACCGTCCCCTGTCCCTCAGCACACATGGTAGTCAACACATGAGGGAGAGCGAGGTGGCCTCACTCATTTGGCATCAAATCCACAGACATGTGCAAGGGAGCCAGCACAGAACATTCCCAAGTGCACATGTTGCATGATACCTGTGCAAATGTATACAGCAACCACAATCAACATGTAATGGCTGTCGTACAGGTAATGAACCCGCCAATAAGTGACACATGTGTTGTGCACATGGAACAACACCCGGACTGTCACCCTGCGGCCATAGCCACTCATCGCTGTGTACACACCCACTATCCTGATGGTGTTAAGGATGACCACTACAGAATTAGGCCAAGGACATACCTGCATGGAGCAGAATGTGTCACCACACACACTGACTGCAACATGACAGTCCACAATGGTCATGAGCCCATGCCAGACAACTGTCCATCGCACGGGCACAACTACTGTTGCACAGTGTGCCGGATGTGTGAGTATCAGGAATATGTGGTGAGGCATCGCACACATGTGTTTAGGACGAAATCAGAGTATGCACAGTACCACACACATACATGTGAATTGCCACTCCAGCTGACTACAGGCTGTTCCTGAGGCCTACGACTCTGAACGCATTGACTATGCTGAGTGCCCAAATTACATCTTGACCCTCAGGAATCGCCTATGCATGTAAGATGCACCCAGCACAGAGTACACTCACAACCCACTGCATCACACAACTAACATCACATTACCCAGAACATGGGTAGGCTGTGGACACATGCTGCCTCTCGCTGCAAAGGACACAATCCCACAGTACTGTGCACCTGCTTGCTGCTGATGCCCCTACAAACGTGCATCCGCCACAGGGTGTGTGACTGTCAATAGCAGACCATTAGTGGTGAAATGCAGCGCCGTGCCAACCTGACAATACGAGGGTGCATCCCCCGATTAGTCGCCGCAACATGGTCACACATATGGCAGATGACGTCACCCTCTTCGTGGGATTGGCTGCACTGTCGGTTACACGTACACAGGAGCATCAACGTGGATGCAATGGCTCATCACAAGGCCTTGGGCTGGTGGACTTCCAACTGCAGGGATGGTACACATGAGGGTTGGAATATCACACATACTCTTCACAGCATCACCCACATCCACCAATAACAGTGGCATGATGCTGACCCATCCTAAATGAACAGAGACGTGTAACAGAGGCAAGACGGTATGGGACATGGCATAACAGCATGTGTACACCACACGTGAATGCATGCTGGTGGGAGTGTGTACACAGTACCTGTCCATCCCATTCAATTCAGGATGCCAGCACTTTGAGCAATGTGTAGTCTGCCCACATCTACTGTCCATTGTCAGGTAGACCGACACATGGCTCACAAGGCTACACATCTTTGTGGGTGGACTCACTGTGTCCAACACTGCGCAGCCCTCAACGTACTCGCCCTGTGAATGGCTCACCCCGCAATGGAGGACACAATCAGTGCCACCATCTCTCACACACATCCCTATCACAAGGCCTGGAGTGTTCAATCGACAGAGCTGAGTTAGCGCATTTCAGGTGAGTTGTGAACTAATGACACATGTAACCCACTGTACAGTCAGTGTAGTTTCCTTCTAGGATTGGGCGGTCAATGTGCAGCCCAGGTCTGCCGAGACTGAGAAGGCCAGCAGGGAGCCAGCCAGCCATTCACACAAGCAATAGCTGCCCAGAAACATGCATTGCCAAGTGTCTGCGTCACTGGGTGTCTGACATGAAAATGCCATGTACCACCACTCGGGAGGGACATGCATGGGGAAACACCAGAGAGCCTACATACCCCTTCCACCTGTTGTTAGCATGGTAAGCGGTGCATGTTGGAACCCCACAGGCTCAGACTCATAGTGCTGCGGATGAACGACATGTGTGTCCCCCACATGCACTCCCACACACACTGTAGTTGTCTTACACACACATGACTTTTGCCGGTATTCGCCTTGGGCAGTGTGCGTGGAGCTCGGAATCCAGGAACTGCAGCTCCTCGCTGGTGAGTGGACCTGGACATATCATCAGAGTCGTCGACATTTAGGTGGACAGGTGGCAGCAGCAGCAGGTGTTGTTGAGGGGTGGCAATCAGCAGTCCCTGGAAGCTGTGGAACTGCCTGTCACCCTCCCACACTGATATAGCCCCCTTGGGGCTGTTTCTGTGTGTCCAAGCTGCTGCGATTGGTGTACCGCTCAGCCTGTGTACGTTGTGTTGTTGGTGTGTGCCATACTCACCCAGCCTCGGAAGCGGCGTCAGGCACAGCAGCTAGGTATATTGCCGTGGTGTTGCCGCTACCCACATATGCAGTCTGAATCCATCATCATGCGTATCAAGCTAATATGGCCTTAATCCCCATGTGCATGCTCATAGCAATGGCATGTGTCAGTGGTCCTTGCTATTGGTAAGGGGACCTGTGTAAGAGTAATGTTGCTGTGCTGTCCCTACTTGTCAGCTGTTCGTTGATACTATTGCTTTGTCAGTGATCTTTGTTTTGTGTATGTGTAAATACCATGTTGTGTGTTGCATTGACATGTGTCCAAGTCTATCTGTCCTAGGAGGAGACCTAACATACATCGCCCCTACCAATTGCTGGCAGCCATGGAGGATGTGGAGGTCATAAGGAAGTTCCGTCTGGACCGGCCCACCCTGCATCGCCTATGTGCCATGTTGGAACCCCACCTTCGTCCTCGCAGGGTGTATCCTACAGCATTCACCCCCACGGCTAAGGTGATGGCTGCACTGCATTTCTTCGCAACCGGTTCATTCCAACACACGGTGGGCAGTGGAGGTGGGATGTCCCAGCCCATGTTCAGCAAGGTGCTACGGGATGTCCTGTCAGCTCTGATGCTGTACAGGAACCGGTACATCCGATTCCCCAGGGCTCGTGATTTGCCAGCGGTGAAGGGTGCTTTCTATGCACTTGGACGCATCCCCCAGGTTGTTGGTGCAATTGATTGCACCCATGTTGGCCTTGTTGCACCACAGGCCTTGGAGCACATCTATCGTTACTGGAAACATTTCCACTCCCTGAATGTGCAGGTGGTGTGCCTGGCGGACATGATAATCACACACGTGTGTGCGAAGTTTCCCGGTTCCACCCATGACTCGCACATCATGCGCCACAGCATCCTCCCACGTCTGATGACCAATCTGCAACCGGCCCGTGCATGGATTGTTGGTGACTCTGCATATCCTAATGGTCCTTGGCTGTTAAGTCCACTCCGCAATCCTCGTACACCAGCTGATGTCAGATACAATGAGGCACATGGGAGGACCAGACGTGTGGTGGAGCGGACTTTTGGACTCCTGAAGTCCAGATTCAGATGCCTGGACCGCACCGGGGGTGCACTGGCATACTCCCCACAGAAGGTGTGCCAGATAGTTGTGGCATGCTGCATGCTGCACAATCTTGCGATTCGCAGGCAGATCCCCCTGATAGTGGATGACGGTGATCAGCCAGGGCCCCCGCCTGCAGGCCAAGCCGTGTCCAGTGACGAGGACAGTGGAGAGGAGGAAGCAGTGAATGAGCGTCAGCAGCTCATCGCCCGCTACTTCACTTGACGGTGAGTGACCATGTACGACGGCTGATGTCGCTATAGTTGTGTAGGTGTATGTGTGCATTGTCAGGGCAGCCTATTGTTCACTGAGTGCTGTGTGGCAATGGTCCATGTCCAGGGTAGTATGCCACTGAGAGTGGCTGTGACATTGTGACCTGTTGCTCTGTGAGATGTGTGTACATTGCTTAAGCCTGATGACAAGTACTGTGTGATGAGTGTGTGACACACACAGTCAATGGACTCTTGTTCTGTTTGTCACCCCTAGGTCCCTACAGCCTCTCCTGGCCTATCGACAGAACACACTACAGATGAATTTCTGAACATGCTGACGTTTGTGCACCATTGATAATAAACATAGCAGATGACATAGAATGTGATACAGGTGTATTTATTTAAAAGGTGACATGTGACTGTGGGAAAGGTGATCAAGAAGGTGGTGCATGCTGTACAATGAGTGGACGGTCCTGTCCGGGTGATGGTCAAGGTGTACCCATGTTGTCCTGGGTCCGCAGTCCAACAGACATTTGCCACTCGACTGGCAGTGTGGGGTAGGATGGTAGTCCAAGTGAATGCAGGGGGTGGCCACCATGGCTGGCCGACTCACTGGCGTTTGGAGCGTGCAAAGTCCTCCCTGGACATCTGTTGCCTCTTCGGACGGCCCCTTCCACGTTTGGAAGGAGGGGATCGTGGTTGTGGACTGCTGGTGGTGGCTGAGGATTGCCCACTCGCTGTGGACGCAGGGGAACTGGATGTTGCACGTCCCTGCGCCCCAGCAGGTGGTGGCGTAGGTGGTGTGGTTGTCCTTGAGTGGGCCCTCACCTCCACCACTAGCTGGCCCATGAGGTCCACAAGTCGGCCCATGTGGGCGTCCATGGACCTCAACACCCCAAGGACTTCCCTCGTGTCGGAAGCTGACCTGGCCCATTGTCCCTGGGCCTCTTCATAGGGCCCAAGGACTCTGGCTATTTGCGGCAGGGCTTGGCTCCCAGGCTCTGTTGGCCTTGGGCTGACCCTGCTCCTCCCACCTGGACTGCTGCCACCGACCTGCCCACTCGCCACATTGGTCACTCGGGGCCTCCTCCTGGCTCCCAGGGTAGATGTTGAGGTTCGTGCCACCTCTTGGGATGGCTGAGTGGTCAGGGAGGCCGTGGTGGTGGTGATGGTGGTGGTGGTTGCGGCGGTGGTGTTGGCCGCAATGACCGTGGCAGCAGGGGCCTGGGACTGGTCACCAGCCCTGGGAGATGGGTTGGTGGGTAGGAGGTGTCCTGGGGTGCTGTTGCGCCCTGCCGCGCCAGATGTGCCAGCTCGGGGGTCCTCGTCCGTTGAGGTGTCCAGGCTTTCCACATCCGTGAGTCCGTGTGGGGGGCTTGTGGACTGGCTGTGATGGCTGGTGTCTCCATCCGCAGCATCATGCTGGTCGTCACCTGTGGGGCGGAGACGAAAAGTTATTGTGTTGCACCTTGCAGGGTTTGTGTTAGATGTCTGACATGCACAGTTTGTGCACAGTTGTGCACTGATTTGCCGGATGCGTGTGTATGTCTCTACAATGTGTGTGCGTGATCAAGGCAATGGGATAGTGTGATGGGTGCATCTGGCATGGGACGGATTTGAAATGCCAATTGGTGTGTGTTGCAGTACCCCTACATTTTGTGGCTTTGGTGGGAACGGGGTACAGCCCCATGGACGGTTTAGTGTTGGAATATGGTACTGTGGTACATACAGTGACATATGGGTGCAGAAGGGGACATGTGTTTTGGCCACACGACACTACAGAGACAAAGGTGTGTGTATGTCTGACTTAGCCAGCATATCTGCTCACTGTTGTCATTTATGGGCATTACACAGCAGGCATTGTAGTGAGTGAGTAATGGTTGTATGCCACACGACGTATTGCAGATGGTACAATTCCTTGGTGTGCGTACTACTCTCAGCCATGTGCAGCAATGCAGTGCTCTTGGGGTGTTGACTACATTTTGTATGTTGTTACTCACAGTGTGATGAGCGCTTCAGACACAGCAGACACATTATTGGTCATCGGCAGGACTCTTTGCTGTACTACCGTCTATGGGGCAACTGTTTAGATGATATACCTTTCATGACACTGGGGCTGGATGATGGGATGGATGAGATTTTGAATGTGCATTGTGTAGCTGTGTGGTTCATGGGTCCAGTGGTGTATGTGACATTACTGGGGTTCCACTATGTTTCATTTGGACGAGATGGACTTACATGGGTGATGTTGTACTATGTCAAGGGTAGAAGCAGACACGACTACATGGACAAGACTTGGATGGTGTTGCTGATGTGTGTGATGACTGGCACAGTGCACGCCATGTGGGTCAGTACTCCAGTTAGACTTGTGCATGCTGACGTGACTCGTTACGTGTTTCTGCATTTGAGATGGCTCATGTGGGCTATGACTCTGTAATTGATGTCCGGGTGCACATTGGTCACATGTTTGTGACAGGGAGCAGTGCTACCTGTTGCTCTGCTAGGTGACATGTCCCACATGTTAGTCGTAGTACAGTCCTCATGCCTACAGACACCCCGCCCTGTACAGTAGTCTACCCAATTGTTGGTTTTGAGGGTGAAATGCAATGGCTACCACATGGTTGTGGGAGGGAGGGGTGCTCCATCTTGCTGGTCTGTGGGTGTGGGGGCCGTGTTGTGAGTCGTGGTGATGGTTTACCATCCACAGACAGCCCTCCATGTAGGGTGACATATCTACCTGTCGGGTGTAGGTGTGCACTGCAATGGCTGACACATGGGTGTGGGGAGTGCTCCATCTTGCTGCGCTGTAGGAGTGGGGGCCTGGGTGGGGGGGGACTTCTGCAGTCCCCCCTCCGATACTCGGAGATTGTGGTACGGCTACTTACCTGTTACTTGTTGGTTAGTGCAGCTGTGGCTGACACATGGGTGTGGGTAGTGCTCCTTCCGGCACATCTGGGGTACAGAGGGACCTGGTGGGAGTTGTGGTGCTGGCTGACTGGTTTTGTTTGTTGGTACCTTTGGGCTGAGTGTGTGGGAGTGTCTGTTGCATGTGTGAGAGATGTCTGGTGTATTGTGTGCTGGACATGGGGGTGTTTGGCCCTCGGTGCTATGGCATTCTGGTTGTGCATGACAGTACATAGCGGTGTGCTGGTATGCATTTGTTTGTACTTACCAGCCTCCACCCCCCCTTGTATTCCGATGAGACTCTCCGGATGTAGTATGCCTCGCACCTTCTCCTCCCACGCCTTGAAGGTCTTGAATGGCGCGGGTGTTCCGCTGCCAGTCCTGTCAGCCAGCTCACGGTTCTTGGCCTCCTTCTTTCTTACCACGCTTTTCAGGTCCTGCCACCTCTTTGTTATTTCCCCCCGGTTGCGTGGCACGTCCCCAACTGCATTCACCTGGTCTACGATCCTTCTCCACATCCTGTTTCTGGTGGCTATTGGTGTCTGTTGGACCTGGTTCCCATAGATTTGTGGGTGCACCTTGATGACCTCGTCGACCATGACCGTCAACTCTGTGGCAGTGAACTTGGGCATTCGTTGTGTTGCCATGGTGCGTAGTGTAGTTTTTGTGGTGCTGGTGTGGTGTGTTTGGTGTGTGATGTGCAGGGGGTTTGTGGTGCCAGTGTTTAGGTGGTGGTGGTGGTGGTGGTTGTGGTGATGGATGTGATGTGTGTGTGCGTTTGGTATACTGCTTTCCTCTGTGTCTCTCCGTGTTCTCTGCTGTGGTGTTGGCTTTGTCGTGGTGCAAGGGTTTGTGGTCTGTGAGGGGGCTGCTTTTGTACTCACCTATGTGGGTGTGTCATGATGGTCTATCGTTTTCAGGTGTGTTGGGCGTGGTGTCCTGGGATTTATGCTAATTCTATGTTTTGCCAGGGGAATGTGTCTTTGGGATGGGTTCTGTGTCTTGGTATTTTGGTGTCGTTGACTGTGTGGACTTGTTGGCCGTGTTGTGTGTATTTGTTTGTGCCGCCACTGATTTCCGTGCACGTACGTGGCCGCCAGGCCTTCCGCCTTGTCTGTTATTAATTTCAGTTGTTAAGCGTAGCGGGCGGGATATGTGTTGGTTTCCCGCCCTCATGTCGGGGGGATCATAATTTGACGGGCGGTGTGTAGTCCGTCCACGCGGTCGTATTTAGCTTTTTTGGGCGGTATTGCGTCCGTGGCGGACGGATTGTCTTGGACTCTGACATGGACGGGCGGTATTCTGTTATTTTTTTCCGCTGCGGGCGGTGGTTGCTTAGCGTCATCATAATTGCTCGTTCGGTATTTCAATGTTGCAGGCGGGCGGTATTTTCAGGCTATGGCGGTTGGCGGTATTTTTACCGCCGGTTATCGTAATGGACCCCATAGTGATTAATTTAACTATTTTTAGTAATAAAACACCTACTTTTAACAAAAAAAATTCAATGATTAACTTATTTATTCAAAATATAAGAAGCATTTAAAATATTTAAATATATAATTTTAACCAAATTTATTGAACATTAAGAAAAATAAAATTGTGAAAGTTGGCATTTTTTAATTATGTTTAAACATTACTATTTAAAAATAAATTAATATACGTAACTTATTTAATTTTGAATCTACAGTTAATGTGAAGAGTTTTTGTGCTGCTACTTTTTATTTTATTAGATTAAGCTTAATATTAATTATTTTACATTTATATTGTACATTAAAATACATTTCTTTCGAATAATTAAAGTTGATTACATTTGCCTATGCTTTCCCATAAGGAGATCTCCATCCCTGCTGTGGAGATCTCCACCAACAGGTGAAAAGTTACTTGTTGTAATTTTACACTCATAAACATATTCATAGGAGGTTCCATCCCCTCTTTTGACGGGATTAGAGGGATGTAGTCTAAACATAGGTGTAAATCTCCACTCAGAAATGGTGAATAGCGAAAAAGTGAAGAGTTACAGCTAGGTGTAGGAGTAGATCAACACATCTAAATGTATCTATGTGCCCAAGGTGCTTGGCTTTTTTACAGTCTATGTACTGAGACACATACAATATGCATGTACACCTAGATTACTTCTACATACACATAAGGCTTCGAAAATATCCATGCAGACCTACTGGCAGCTGTGTGCAGAGATCAAGAAGTATACAGCCATCCCAATAAACTGACTAACAGATTTACCATCCTCCTTGAACACAGACCAGCACAACACAGCAGACAACCAAATGTCACCATTTCTATCCTGGGGTGGTATTATTCTTCATAGTGGAATTACAGGCCTTATATTTAAACATCAACAAATGCCATCAAACATACATATCGACTTAAAGACGTGCAGGTACTGTTGTGTCGTGGGTGCAGTCGGGCGAAATGATGACACAGCACGAGTATGCAGGTACAAACTTTATTAACTCACCTGGGAGCGTCCGATGCGCTTCTCACTCCAATCTCTAGTTCCCTAGCCCCGCCCTCGCCTCTATCCTCCCAGGTCGGGGCACGTCACTTCCCTTTCCTCCCACAGCTCCGGGTCCTAATGTCCAACTCTACAGGTACTAAAGCATAAAGACAAATACACAGATGCATCCCATACATGCACACAAATAAATATTATTGATATAATCATTATTTATAGAAGTAAACCTATATAACTTACATCGTTAACCCGAGATGGATAATGTTTTGGATGGGCAATTAGGTGATTCAGAGTTGAGGGATTTGTGAACAGTGCAGGCCAATTTAAGCATGGTTTTTTCCTCCAATCGAAAGCCAAATCATTGACTTAAGTCTAGTCTCGACAGTGCTTAATTTGAGCTTGTTGTTACCAGTGGGGGGGGCTCACCAACACTCATTGTTGAGTACCATCACTTGTTTTTCCTAATCAGACATTTCCTGAGAGGAAGAGAGGGAAAAAAAATTCAAAGCAGAAAGACAGAGGAAGAGAGAGACGGAAAACCAGTCACAAAGGGAGAAAGCAGGAACATGCAATAATGAGATAAACGGGCCGGGAGTGTCTAGTAGAGAATTAGAGAGGCATGAGGTGGATTTAGGACTAACCAGCTTTGGAATTCGGCACGCAGACATTCAATTGCACCAGCAGCGGGCTTCTGAGAAAAGCCCTGGGCACCAGCACTTTTTCTTTTACAACTTAAGCACTGAGGGACTTATTTACAAGCCTCTTGCGTGGCTGCTACATCACTTTTCCCCATATTAAAAGTGACGCATCGGCGGCGCAAGATGTTTGTAAATAGGCCCATACGTCTGGTTACTACTACAGTTTGGAACACTTGCCTAAAATCATCAACAAGTATAAAGGATATGATACCCCGTAGAAGTCTAAGTTGGAATTGTGTTCCTTTGGCCAATGGGCTTATGTGTGACTGGAGATTCAGATTCTTGACAAGAATAAAACCTAGTGATTTAGCACACGCACTATTGGATGGTTGGCAGTGTAAGATGTTGAGAGTGCTCAGCCAAGATTTAACTTCGAATGAGCAGTTGGGGAAGGAGATCAGTAAGAATTCAGTTTTTGAGGGATTTTATTTAAGTTGTTGGATGGCCCCAAGAATAAATTAATCAAGCTGAACATGGACCTTGTAGTGCATTCACTGATGCCTGGAAGAGATACCATAGTCCTTAATGTAAGCAACGATATTCTGATTCATGCAACCGCAAAGCAGGAGCACCACTAAATACTCCAAGCACTTTAGTCTCTCCTTGAATTCTTCAGATATATGTTCTAGTTCAGGGAGCTAAAGTAGACGCCAGAACGTCGAAGACATCAATACTTCTGCCCCACTCCAAAACATGCCATAGACCCACATTTCCCAGGGCATGGACAATTATTGCTGTCAGTTTAATCTTAAACCTGGTCACCTGGCCTCAGCAAATAATGTAAAATGTGCCCATCAAATATTCCAAGAAGGTTTGAAAGGTTATGTGGGTTTGGCTGATCACCCTAACATTGAATTGTGTGGAAAGTTTGAGTCTTTTGAGTCATGAACTAGTCACCATCACCACAGGGTCCCGTGTTATGGGAAACCTGGTCCTCAAAATACATCTTTCATTTTTTTATTTGCTCCCAGAACAGTAGGAAAATCAGGCACTTGAAGGGCAATGTAGCTTTAAAACAATACTTACCTTGTTCAGGTATAGCAAACAAAACCATGGGCATGTCCCATTCTTGTTCTCTTGTCGAGTGTATGTTTAGTGTGTTTATTGACATAGCAAACAGACTATGAAGTAACCACCTGCAAATTTCCTTTTGTACTTTGTAACCTTCACAAAGTTCAAAGATCAGAAAGTCAGAAAGAATAATTCAAAGGGCAGCGTCAATGACTCTACTGGAAAGCCACTGCACACCAGCCCTGTAGCAGGAGTTGATGGTCTTACTCTGTGTGCGGCTGGAGATTTCCATCTCTCCAAATGACTGGTGCTCCGGGGTTTTTATATCATTCAACCTACAGCTCTGCCCAAAAGAAAAGTCCAACAAGCCTACATCAGTCACCAGTGGATAGTAGAGACCAGGGTATGCTTGTAGGAACTGATCTGGTGACTCGGGATGGACCAAATAGACCTGTCTCTTGGGCCAGGTCACTGGACCCGTAGGTGGTTATATTCCCTTGGTACATGAACCCCTCCACAGACCAATGTCCATCACTCTGGTGCAAACTTATGCCTGTCACCAGATGTCACACACCTGCTGATAGTAGGTGGTGAGTACTTGAAATACCCTTGAGTGGAGTTTCTAGTCATTGCCACTGCTGTGGTGCTCATATCTTAGCTCTGCTCTTTGAATATTGTGAAGAAGGTAGTCAGGATTGTTAAAGAACAGCTCCAGGGTGTGAAGCTGGCAGTGCGTCAGTTCTTTCAAGAATACAGCAACACCCTTGGGGGGGCATGGCCAACAGCCAAGGGAAATGGCCGCACGGTAGCTTCGCTCCGTCGTGCCACTCCCGATAAATCCGGTTAATAACATCCTACCCCTGCCGAAATCGCCAGCCGAGGAGCTCTCCTGGCGTCGCGCCCGTCAGCTGGGCCAAATTCTGCCTTGATCAGCGGTGTCTGGGTGGCCGGCTGAGAACAGAGCTGTGCCGCGGAGCCGGAGGCCGCCGGCCGTGTTGAGTCGCACCTCGGCGGCTTACATCTACTGCACGCCGCGGCTGCGGCGCAGATCCAAGGCCGGTGCCGCCAACTGATGAACCGCATCACTGCCGCCAAACACAGAGGAGTCGCTGGTGAGTGCGCTGCCCCCTCCCCCCCGCTGGCCCTACGACGTCCAGCCCAACTGTAAGCTTGCCTCGTGGGCCGCCGAGAACCGGAGAGTTCTTCCACATCTCTGACCACGAACCTGTGTCCCCCCGGGGCAGGCCGCGCAGGCCTCTGCTTTGTTCCTTCATCCTGCAAGCCGGATCGGCTCCGCTCACCCACCGGGGCGCACCCAGAGCACTCTAGCGACCCCGCACCGGTAAGACGCACTTTGTTCCCTCGATCCCCCCCCCTGGGCCCCAACAGAGAGGCGCGACGGTGCCACACACACCAGCCTAAAAGCTATAGCTCCAACTGAGCCCAGCGTGGGGACCACATCGGCCTCTTTGAAAGCCTCGGTGCTGAGGGATGGCGCTGCAACGGTGAGGTGCGGGCTGGTGCCTGTACTAATCCAGGGACATTGGTCTGGGGTGACGCCTACGGGCCTTGGGACACCCGATTTTACCAGCGGGGGGAGCGACGGCCACAACCTGATCGGACCGGCCATCAATGCTCAAGCAGCCAAGGCAGTGACCAAACGAACTGTTGCATGGGGAAGGGAAGTGGACTCTATCGTCTTTGCTCAGATCGCCATTATTTACACGGTCAGGACTATCCACAGCTCTGCGCGTATGGGCGGCAGGTGCTGCTCTTGGTGAGGAGACTGTACTCTTCCCCCCCTTCCCCCACCGGTGTGGGTATCTATTGGTATCGCAGCAACTCCGACCTAGGCCTGACTGGCGGAAACCGACAGGCCGTTGTGGGCCCAGTCTCACAAGCAGGCGGCGGCAAATAGCTGGTACGGCCCGACCTCCTCCTCTGATACATTGCACCCACTGGTCACACTATGTCAAGCGGCCGCAGCGGACGTGGCTCGATCCAAACTAAATTAGAAAAATATGCGTGGCAGAAAGGCCAGGACGAGACGCAATCTAACACCAAACCTACTGGGGATCAACCAGACCCAACGTTGCAAGACATTTTAACGGCCATAACGACGGTGCGCACCTCCCTGGAAGGCCGTATCGATACCGTCGCCTCAGAGGTTTCACTGATGAGGGCGGATATGAGGAAAATGGCCGAACGCGTCCATGAGAACGAAATAACGACCAAGGACCTGTCAACAGATACCGACCTACTTAAGCGCCAGGTTGCTGACCTCCGAACCACCCAGGAAGCCATGACACTGCAACTCAACGACTATGAAGGCCGCATGCGGCGTAACAATATCCGTATTTTGGGGGTGCCGGAACGTGCCGAAGGGCAGGCAGCAGACCTCTTTGTCGAGGACCTAATCCTTAAACACCTCCAACCAAAGGGACTATCCCGTTATTTTTCCATTCAGCGAGCGCACCGAGTGCCTGGGGGTAGAGCCAGGCCTGGCGCACCGCCCGACCTCTTCTGGCAAGAGTCTTCAACTTTCGCGACCGGGATGTCATTCTTCAGATGGCAAGAACGGCCCCGCCACTGGTCGTAGAGAACAGCAAAGTTACCTTCTTCCCAGACTTTACCTTGTGGGTCCAGAAACAACGTCGTAGCTTCCTGGACGTGAAGCATGCGATGCGAGACCTGAACATTCAATATGCCATGCTGTTCCCTGCTAAGCTGCGGGTGGAATCGGAAGGGAAGGTGTGGTTCTTTGCCAGACCGGAAGACGCCTGGGATTAGCTTGAGGGTTGGAGAACGGTCGAAAAACGCCAACGTAAACCCACTGGCGAAACGAGCGACAACTGCAAACCGAACCTACAGCCTGGGTCCCCGCCGGGCCCTGATTCAGCAGCGCGGGGCCCAACAGGATAGAGTCTGGCCCCGTGACAGTGAGAGTGACTGATCTTTGGTCGACAATGACTTGCTGGGCGGTGACTCGGCAGACACACTGGCGCTCAGTCGCCACTATACTTGACGCTGCTACTTCAGTAAAATGTAAGGTTCTGTATTACCCATTTCTGCACCTGTACTCACCTCCGGAGGGGGTGACTCCGTCGTTTTTGATCTCTGATGAGTATCCTTTGACATGTGTTATTTCTCCGTTGTAGGTTGAATGTTTGGGGGTACAAGTACCTATACGAATAATTGCCCCAGGGAGTGGGGTTGGAACACGTTCCTAACACTGTTGGGGTTTGCTCTGGCAAAAAGAAACATTGCTCAGGGGTGGGGGACCGGAGTCCTGCCGAACTATTCGAAATGGGCCAGAGATATGGACAATGCCATGATAGCGGAAAAAGATGTGTTCAAGCATCGAGGGTGCCCAGCGAAGTGGGATCACAAATGGACAGAGTGGAACGTATCAAGAGGAAATATTTGTATCTCCCCATCAGTTGCACTAGACAGAAATATTAATGCCATTGATGCTCTTTCTGTACAATGTTAATAATGTGCCGCGATGTGCTAAGTAATCATGTGTATATGATTTGTTTGTGTTTTGATGCTGCCGAGTGGTCCTATGACCTGTTATTATACCATCACAACTGTTCAATAAAAAGAAAATATTAAAAAAAGAATACAGCAACACCCTTGACACACCATAGCCAAGCTAAGCCGGTCTCAGGCTCAATGTGCTGCAATATCATTGGTGTGATCACGTTGGCCCCTAAAGTGAATGAATGAATAAATCAAAAGAAGGGAGTCAGATGGCCGAGCTCATAGGTGGGAAAAGTTGCTGGTAAAGGATTCCTACCCTGGAGGCAAGTTTCATGTGCTCTGTGGAACCAGGTCCTCTGGATGAAATGATGGGAACCATGATCACCTGCCATCAAGGTAGTTATAGCGCCAGTCACAATGCATCCTGGTTCAAGAAGTGTGCAGGGCCATCCTGAATTGAAGTAGCCTCTACAGTGGTGGCTCGCATAGGGCGTGTTGCGGGCGGTGAGGCGGGGCGGGGAGGGGCAGGGTGGGGGTAGTAAACTCGGACATACGACGGAACGGAGGAAAGTAATAATTACGTTCCGTCGTATGTCCGAGTTACTACCCCCACCCTGCCCCTCCACCGCCCCGCCCCACCGCCCCGCAGCACGCTCTATGCGAGCCGCCACTGCCTCTAGACAACATACAGACCAGGAGAAGGGCAGCGATGGTGAAACTGGCTCCTCCTCATACAACATTTCCCCCTCACACTTCCTGAGGTGTGTCCCTCAGGGACACTCCAAGGCTGTAAGCCCTGGGGTGATCAACAGCTACGGCGTCAGATGAGGACCACTCCCAGTTCCCAAATGGTCCATTTTCCATATCACTAAGACCCCGGGACGGAGCCTCACATGAATGTATTAGACCTCATCCTGCCCTGATTGTGGTTTCAACTTCACACTGTGGCACCATCCCCAGGGCCCAATCTGTAGTCTTTGCTCACTGCCATTTCCTGAATTACATTGTGACAAAGCCCTTTGGCTTATTGTTATTAGGGGTTATATGGTAATTCCTAGACTATGAGCTCGTCACCGGAAGGGTAATTGTGCATGTACATGGGCTCACATTTGGGATGCCAGATATGGCGCTGTGGAGTAATAAAATAATTTTTCCAATGCCCTATGTGATTTTGTGCCTATGCTTCACCAGCCCATCATCCTGGCACATGCCTTTTGAAAGCACCAATTGTAAACACCCTTTCCAGTGGGTATATCATACGAAATAGGGAATTGATTGAAATGTACATTGGCTAGTCATTGGGATATTTACTTATGTATGTTTGGGTGGATCCAAAATGTTTGCAACCACTGCCTTGTGAAGTTCACCACTATGGACATCATCATTAGTTGGCTGGGCTATTCAGTGGTACTACCACTCCAGCCGATCACAAGATCTGCCAGGCATGGTATTTTCACAGAAGGAAAATCTGATAAAACACCGTATCCATACTTACCGAGTGCGGTAATAAGGGGGCTTTAATTCCAGTTGCAAATCTATCAGATATTCCACGTGTGGAAACACAGCACTCGGCATAAGTGTAAGACCAGGTGTGTAAATTCCAGGTGAGGAGTTAAAATTCCAATTACAAGCCATTGAGCGAGCTGGAAAACAGGTGGAATTACCACTGAATAGTTCCACCTGCTCAGGGAAGGTGGTAAATTACATCAATTTGTAAATAATGAATTTTAACAGATTAAAATATCCAAAATATGACATATGTAAATATAAGATTGTACAATTAAATTTTTTTAAGAAAATGTACTTAACATATGAGTAAATAGTATATATCTAAAAAACACTATTTCAAAATGAGTAACCTCGCACATGCAGAGATGCATACTGGACTATAAATATAGTCCCGTGAAACTTTCCTTCCTCACACTTGGAACCAGCACCATGGAGGGAGAGGTTGACCAGGAATTCATGCTGAAGGCAATACAGATTCAAGTTCTAATAATGACAACAAGAGGAGGAAGAGCCCAGTTCCAAGGCAGCATCACAGGAGACAACCCAGTCTTAAGACGACATCCATCAATCCTTTTAAAATGACATCAGCCTTAATCCTGGCCACATATAGGCTGGATATGGATTCCTTTCTGTACCTGCTGAATGCATTGGGTGTCGCACTAAATCATAATATTGGCATGTGGACTGGTAGCCGCCTCTTAGAGGTTACCGGTGGTGCTTCAGTTCCTAGCAACAGGTGGATTCCAGGGACCAGTGGTCAGAGTGCATGTGATGGTCCAGCCCACCTTCAGGAAAGTCGTGAACCGGGTCATGCCCGACCTACTGTGGTTGGCGCTACAATACATTATATTTCCCAATGATCTCACACAGTGAACAGTGTGACGGCAAAATGTTATGGAATGGACTTTGGACTTCACTCATGTTACATTGATATCACCCGATCCTCAGTACAGAGATTCTGCAATCGGAAAATGCAACACACTCTTAGGGCCAGATGTGCGACCATTCCGTTTTGCGGGTCGCAAATTGCGATTTTTAGCAACTCGCAATTTGTGACTCTCAAAATGAAATGTACTAATGTGCCTCAGACACATTTAGCGATTCCCAATGGGGTCGCAAAAGACCTGCCTCATCAATATTCATGAGGCAGGTCTCAATTTGCGACCCAGTGGGAATGGGCTACAATCATAGGGATGGGGACCTGCTGGGGACAGCGCAACACAATGTCTGTCTTTGCTGTTTCAATAAAGCAGTGTTTTTTTTAAATGCAGCTAATTTTCCTTAAAGGAAAATGGGATGCGTTTAAAAGAAAAAAATGAAAAGTTTTCTTTTTATTTTTTAAGGGCAGGCAGTGGTCCGTGAAACCACTGCTAGCTATTAAAAAATATTTTCGCTGACAAACACAAAGGGGAAGGGGTCCCCTAGGGATCCCTTCCCATGTGCGACTGGCTTACCACCCATTTGAAATTGGTGGTAACTGTGATTGTTTTGCAACCGCATTTGCGGTCGCCAAACAATCGTACATCCCCCTGCGACTCTCTATTAGGAAGGGATGCCCTTGGCATGCACCTTCCTAATAGCGACTCGCAAACCCTATTTTGCGAGTCGGTAATAGGTTACCGACTTTCAAAATAGGGTTTGTAAATGCTACAACCCATGTTAGGGGTCGCAAACAGCCTGATTTTCTGTTTGCGGACACTAAAAAACGGTTGTACATCTGGCCCTAAATGTATAGATGGTGTGTGAAGCAGATCTGATCACTAGACCTCGCTGTGTCTGTTTCTTATCATCCACACATGATTCAATAATCCTAAGAAGCAACTGTTTTCCCAAAATAATGGTGGGATGGCCTTCAGAAAGGACACAGCTCCCAGGTGAATAAAACATAACATATATATGCACTAACTTACATTACAGTATAAAATCTAATCATACCTTTTTCAAACACATTTAAAATGTTTTTATCTACTCATTCTTAGTTGTCAATAGAAAGGTTTCTACATACATACACTCCCCATTTTGTGTAAAAATATGTCATAACTCAACTCCTGGTTGACTACGGCTCCCATAAACCCATACTATGAAAGCAGAAATGCCAGGGCTGTTATATAACTAAAATACAAGCCTAAAGAATTATTTTTCTCAAAATACTTTTATATGTTAGATCAATACATACATTAAATTTACTTTTGTCTAATTACGAGATATAAAATTACCCAGCCACGTACATAAGTGTCTTTCTCACAACTTTGTATGTGTCTGTTTGGTTACAGTCATGTATATTATTTGGGAATCTGATTTATAAAGGTGACTCAGGTTATCTATTGAAGACCTGGTTTATGTCCTCCCTTGCAAGAACCTTCAACACATGCTGAACAAGCTTACAACACTGCACGCTGCAGGACAAGGAATACTATTGAGCACACCTTGTGGCTCTAAAAGGAACATTTTAGATGTCTCCATAGGAGTGGTTGTGCATTGACATATTTACCAGAAAAAGTGTGTCATATTCGCTTGCTTTGCTGTGTTCTCCCGAACATTGCACGACACAAAGCCCCTGTGCCTGATGATGCTGATGATGTCATTCCAGACAGCGATCATGATGATGCCTAGATAGGAAATCAACATGGCCGCTGTGGCATTGATGCCAATGCAGCTGCCATAAAAGACAACCTCATAACCTACTATTTCTAAGTCACAAAATTAGATTTCATTCACATGTTCAAATAAATTGTCCACATATATTTATTGAAAAAAGAATTAACAATGTTGTCTCTTACACCTAATACCTAACCTAACCCCAAAAAAACTCAAAATTCTATCTTATTCTAAGTAAACTTTCAATCCCAAAGGAAGCCTCGTGCACACTCTTTGATAACCCATCCATGTATTTCAAAAGGTGTGGAAAAATGAAAATCTGAGGTGAAAAGCGCGGTTCATTCTTTTGTTAACTTTGCAGGAATCTCAGTAGGCCATTGAGCTGAGCACAGAGTCCAGACCCACGATGTGGCCACAGTGGAATACAGGCTGTGAATGCTGGGAAGGGGAGGAAGATGACACAATAGGGAAGGTGTTGTGGTGATATGTCCAGAGTCCCAGGCTGGGAGTGGTGGGACAGGCTTCAAATGAGTTTCCAATCTTGCAATCGCACAGCTGTGTGACTAAATTGCCATTGTATGGGCAAGCTGATTCTGGGCCAACTGGTGAAACCTGTCCTGGAATGCTATGTGCCCCGCACTCAATTACTGTGTTGATTCTCTGGCTACCACAGCCACACAATTGAGTGCAAGACTGTTTGCCTTGAAGACCTGCATCTGAAACACTCATTGACGATGCTTTGCCATTATTTCACGCCTCCTTTGTATGTGGTGGTGCAGTGTGGCCTAGCCTCCTTGTGTTGCAGTGTCACCGGATCCTCCATTGAGTCCCATATGTTTGTTAACAATCCCACTGCAGTGGCTTCAGATTTAGCAATAAGACCTTCTTGTTCACTCTCCCGACACTCCAGCCTCTCCGCTATGCGCTCCAAATCCTTGGCCAAGCTACCAACTCAGTGCAGAGACTCAGAATGTGCTTTAGAACCAGTGTCACCATCAGCTTCTGTTTCTGTGCCCTATGCCACATGTTGGGGAGTTCAGTGAACTGGCAGGTGCTCTATCATCTGTCTCTCCATCATCCCTTCTGTGGCAGGCTGGTGGGATAGTCTCACCCTGTGGAATAGCAACATTTTCTCGGGCATTGAGAAATGGACATGACCTATCTCTAGGTTTGTTGATGGTTGCAACTGGTGTGGCAGTGGTGGTGGAAGAGTTTGTGAGAGTTAATATGGTAGAAGCTGCTGCAGTAGTGATGTTACTGAATGTTCCAGAGGACCCTTGTGAAGATGTGGTGATGCCACTGGTTGTTACTGACAGGTGTTGAGTATATTGTTCCTGATGTTTCACCTCTCTTTCTGGATGCTCTTTTGTGGTAGAGCATTGCTGGTGGAAGACTGTCCTCCTCACTCTTCTGGCCACTGTCACCAGAAACATAGGGGCCGATTCCGATGTCGGACGGACTCAGGTCCGTCCGACATCGGTCCGGAGCCGTAACCGACCGACCTGCTGTAGTCGGTTACGGCCCAGGCAGTGCGATGCGACCGAACCCTGTTCGGTCGCACTCGTATCTCCCACAATGGGAGCATGCATTCCGGACGGAATGCATGCTGGCATTGGAGAAAGCAGGGGTGCAGTTCAACCCTGCACCCTGTGGCCGGCACCCCAAGGTGCCTGCCACCGGGTGCAGGGGTTCAACAGAAGGGCACCATAGGTGCCTCCAGGCCGCCATTCGGCGACCTTGCACCCATGGGGGTCCCACTGGGGGCCCCCAAAGACAGTGACCGACTGCCTTTTCGTGCCGGAAAGACCGGCACGAAAAGGCAGTGAAAACTGCCATCGTACTCCCTCGGTCGCAAAGAGGCAGCCGGGGGAGTACAGAGGGATTTCCGGATGGCTGACGGGCTCTCCGAACC
The DNA here is from genome assembly GCA_963921515.1 of Calotriton arnoldi. Taxonomy (NCBI): domain Eukaryota; kingdom Metazoa; phylum Chordata; class Amphibia; order Caudata; family Salamandridae; genus Calotriton; species Calotriton arnoldi. Next base: position 2,062,051 of record CAWUFW010001928.1, read on the forward strand.
CGTCGTGAGCCATCCGGAAATCCGAAGTCGGATCTTTCCGACCGAGCCCATCGGAATGGCTCGGTCGGAAAGGAATCCGAGCGGCACGTTCCGATTCGGTCGGAAGGGCTCCGACCATCGTTCGGTGCCCTTCCGGCCGAAATCGGAATCGGCCCCATAGATTTACGTCCATTTGAGGGGATGAAATTGACCACATTTGTTTTTTACATTTTTGTGGCACTCAGTTAAAGTGGCCCATTAATCTGTCCATTAATTATGGCCTCCTGGAGTAAAGTATATCGGTAGCTAAATGTTTTGGAGTTTAAGAATCAGAAGCATTAGAATATAGTGTTTTCTGACATGTATGTAGTGCCCATTAGAAACACAATGTTAAAATATTGCCAAAAACTGCTGTTACCTGTCCCATAGGATTTAAAAAGACATTCCTAATGAGAATGTCAAACAGAGGCATGATATGTAACATTCATGTACATGGCATCACAAGAAGTTATGTTATTAGTAGGCGAGTTTGAAAATGTAACAAAAAATAAGGGCCATCAATTACATATCCAATCATTTTCTGTAAGAAATGGATGTAAGTCTACCAGATGCAGTGCTCCTTATGATTGTCCTAACAGGTCTCTACCAGGGCTCAGTGGCAGCCTTAATGTGGCTGAGCAGTGAGCAGGCAAACACGTGCACACTCACTTCTATCCATCCACTTACAAGCGCATACAAAAATTCACACCCACCCACCCATCCGCTTGCACACTCACTCACACTCATCCATTAACAAACGCATACAAATCACCCACCATTCACAAGCACATATGCACATACACACCCATTCTCAGCAAACACACAGAAATACACATATGTTCATAAGTACTCCCACGCACCCAACATTCAACAAACACTTACAGTGACATCGGCTGGAGAAGCAGAAAGGCCTTGGTGGTTCCTGGAGGCTTCAGGGAAGAAAGAGACTGATGGAAAATCCTCTCTCCTCCTCTTATTGGCTGTCCTTGTCATCAGGGCCAGACTGGGAACACAAACCAGCCCTGGCATTTCAGCTGGACCAGCCCTGGGGAAAAGGGAGGATGCTAAGGAGAAGCACTGCTGCCGCTTTTGTTACAGGGGGTCGATATTGCAGCACTGCTGCAAAACCGGTCCCCTATAACAAAAGCGACCCCCACCACTCCAAAACCAGCCCCCACCCTTCCAGCCCACCAGGAAAACGCCTAGTGCCCGCTACGGCCAGTCCGGCCCTGCTTGTCATAGGTCAGCCAATGAGAAAAGAACCTTCCCTAACTCTTCACAAAGTGGGATGGGGTCAGTGAGGGTTGCTGACCCCACCCCAGTCTGTGATGAGGCTTCACTGATAGATGGTCAGCCCTGGCCACTTCAGAAATTAAACTGAAGTGGCCAGGTCTGAGTCTATCGGTCATGCTCCCCCTTGTCATGAGCGGGAGGCTGGCACACAACTTTACCGGGCTTCTGAAGTCATGCCCTCAGGGCTGTGAAATCTTCAGCCCTATAAAGCTTGGCTCAGGCTGCCAGGCACCTGCTCATTAGTGCATTTCAAGCACCTGGCAGCCTGGCCCAAACATGATGACTGTCTGTCAGGCTGACCTGTGCTCAGTCTGACAGACACTCACCATGCTTAAAAAAGAGAGGAAGGCGGGCCCCTTCGCCCTAAATGATGGGCACCATCTGCCAGGGCTCTAGTTTCAGTTTAGGCACAGGATGTCCACCAGTGGCAAAGGTGTCACTCCAGTGCATGGAAAGAAGGTCCTCGCCCTTCTCTTATAGGTCATTTTTACAATCTTCCCCGTACGTGTGAGAGTGGGGACTGCATTGACATGATCCGTGACTTCCTACCATAATTGGGCTCTCACATTCCTACTAGTCTTCGTCATGAGGTGACCCATTAGACATGGCTCCTCACTCACAAACACATCTATCTGTAAGAACCTGGAGCTCTCTTTCAGATATTTTAAGTTTATGCTGCCTGCCAGATGCCATGCTATTAATAATTTTCACCTGTTTACAGGTGGGTAGCAAAATCTGTAGCTGGATGGGGACAGATTGTATTTTGGCCTCACTGTTTTTTTCCAAAAATATGGCTTCCTGCAATAAGAAAATATTGTTCTTGAACGTTCTCTGCAAAGGACAATCAGCACATGTGCTTCATATGGAGGCAATGATTTGTAAGGAAATTACATGTTGCTGTCAAAGGAAAGTAGTGTGATTCATGTTCCTATGTAATTCCAGGGGCCCTATTATGTAAAGGGTGCACTTTCCTTGTTTGCGCCTGGCGCACCTTAGAACAGGTGCGCCGGGCGCAAACAGGGGAAGTGCGCTCTATTACATGGAATGCGCTGCCCCCAGGCAGCCGCAAACTCTAGCTGCTTTAAAGCCGCTCTGTCTTTTCACAGTGCAGGCGGCTACACGCCTGCACTTTTAAAGGGGATTAGAGATCCCCTGGCAGGTGGGTGTAGTCAGTGACTGCTCCCGCCTGCAAGGGGATGTCTGGGAGATTCATGGGACCCCCTTTTCCCATCCAGAGGGCTGCCTCAGGAGGCGCACTGACAGTGTGCCACCTGACAGCTTCTTTGCCTCTGCGCCCGCGTCTGTAATACGTGCAGGCGAAGACAATACTGTTCCGTAAACACCAGGTATGAGCTTTATGCTCCAATACTAAAACTGAAGTTTACTGTGTCATTTTCCAGCTGTAGTGAATCTTATCCAGCGATACACAGAAATTTGAAATTCCGTGAACAAACCCAGAAATACTGTCTTGCATCGGCTTACAGGACCAGGTTTCACATGCCCTTTTACTGGCCAACTCATAATGAATTCATTACTTCCCGGTAATCTTCATTACTCCGAATGAGAAGCTCCTCGTCGCAGTCAGGTTCCCCAGCTTCAAAGTCGGCCGCTCTAGCCATTTAGCACCCATAAACTAGCTTGTGAAAGGCTGGAAGTGGTGGAGTGTTTCCAGGAGTTTTATGAGAATACTTGTAAAAATTAAGAAAGGACTTGTTTGTTTAAGTTTGTGAGGGCCCTGGCAGGGTGGCAATGCCGCTGTACACTACTGCTGCCAGTAAGCCTTCCAAATGATGCGTCCTGCTGCAGCACACACGCCATTTCCGCTTCCAGAAGAGTCCATGACCACGTGGGAGGCTCGTGGTACAAAGGGCCTGCAAACACGAGGTGCACTGGGACTTCCTCCACGCGCGCGCGCGGCAGACATGTCTGCCTCTGAAGACGCCATTATATCACTGGCATTTCCTAGTGTGATTGAACTGTGTTTGATGAAAGCAAGGGCACGCTGATTAATTCTCTTTGCAGCCTCACTTTGTGGAATCCTAATTACACCGCGAGGGCCGGCATCATTAACACTGCTGATACTGGTAATCCTCTGATGATACAAATAACTCTGTTTTTTCGGAAAGAGCTGAGGGATGTAATTTATGGTTTGGGGAGCGGACGCCCACATCAAGAAGTGCAACAAAGAACTCCATCAGTGTAAGGATTTTAAAGCTTCAGAGCACAGTCTGAATCAATGACTTTTAGGGAGGATTTAACGAGCGATGGATATCGGCCCTCGGATTTCATTGCTTACATCTGCACTGAGCCCAGCCTAAATTATGCCAACCGCTTAAAAGATTTTCAGGAAGAGCATCATTTTAATTTGCTTTTAATTGTCAATTATAAACTAAAGTGTCCTGCTGTACTAGGCAGAAGACCCTCATGTTATTTCCATATTTTTCCTTCCTAAACGAGTGTTGCATCTTGTAAGCGGCTGGGTAGCGGTCATTTGTCAGAGGGGAAGCGAAGCCATTCGCCAACTGTTTCACTCTGTCCCACAAATTATTGCTGGTGTGCGAGATCCTCGAGGCAAATTGTTGTAATGATGATAAATTGCAAATGTGCAAACATAATTCAAACTGATCGGCAGCGCTTTGCTCCTGGAGGGAGACACGTGCCTGCTTCTGAAGGCTCCTTTTCGATTATTCACGAATTTCTGCAAGAGTGCAAGGTGGTATTGCTTTAAGGCAAGAACAAACATTGGCAAAGCAAATAGGTCTGGCCTTGGCAAGTGTGCCATGTGTTTTTTTACTAGTTATTTTTTTGCAAGCATGTGCAATAGAAATGACATAAAACAGATAAAAATAGATATTTAATGAAAAATTAAATTAAGGGAGAGCTTGGCCCGCCAGTTCTGGCACCCACTACTTTTTAGGTAGATGTGCTCATGTGATCAAGCAAATGCCTATTCAGTGCAAGAGACCGGTGACTGGATTGGGCTAACCCATTACCACAGGCTGTATGCAGTGGAGGATGGAAGTAAAAAGTGAATGAGAATTCAACTGACTAATGGATGAAGAGGGTTGACTCAAGCCCCTGTATGTATGTATATATTATTTATTTTTATTTAAGATTTGTTTCATTACATCAGGCTCTAGAACAGACCTAAACAAGCATTGGCATAGCCAATAGGTCTCGCTTTTGGGACCTTATAAGTATTTAGTTATGCAGCATAATATCCTTGGTGCAACAACATTAACTGTTGCATGGTTAAACACTTATAAGGCCCCAAAGGCGAGACCTATTGGCTATGCTAATGCTTGAGGTGGCGTTGAGTGGTGTTGAGGTGGTGCTTAGTGATGCTGTGGTGGTGTTGTGGTGGTGCTGAGTGGTGTTGTGGTGGTGCTTAGTGATGCTGTTGTGGTACTTAGTGGTGCTGTGGTGGTGGTGCTTAGTGATGCTGAGGTCGTGTCTAGTGGTGCTGAGTGATGCTGTGGTGGTGGTGTGGTGGTGCTGAGTGGTGCTGTGGTGGTGCTTAGTGATGCTGTTGTGGTACTTAGTGATGCTGTGGTGGTGGTGCTTATTGATGGTGAGGTGGTGTTGAGTTGTGTTGTGGTGGTGCTTGGTGATGCTGAGGTGGTGTTTAGTGGTGCTGTGGTGGTGCTGAGTGATTCTGTGGTGGTGCTGAGTGATTCTGTGGTGGTGCTGAGTGATGCTGTGGTGGTGCTGATTTGTGTTGTGGTGCTTAGTGATGCTGAGGCTGTGTTGAGTTGTGTTGAGGTGGTGCTGAGTGATGCTGTGGTGGTGCTTTAGTGATGTTGTGGTGCTTAGTGATGCTGAGGTGGTGTTTAGTGGTGTTGAGGTTGTGCTTAGTGATGCTGTGGTGGTGCTGAGTGGTGTTGTGGTGGTGCTTAGTGATGCTGTTGTGGTACTTAGTGATGCTGTGGTGGTGGTGATACATTGCCTTTTGCACCATTGCGCTTCTCTAATGCAAAGAAAGAAAATGAGCAATGTAAAGACTCCTCGTCTGCTGACAAAACACAGGCAGATGCAGTGGTGATGTGATGTGTGGTGGGGGAGGGGGCATTAAAGCGCTTGTCCGAGCGAGAGGAAAGCCAGATGGCGCCTCTGAGAAGGGAGGGGGTAGTGCGCGCAGTGTCTGTAAAACAGGAACATGTGTAGACTCTGCTTCGGCTTCCTTTAATTCAAAAGATACATTGCCTTTTGCACCATTGCGCTTCTCTAATGCAAAGAAAGAAAATGAGCAATGTAAAAACTCCTCGTCTGCTGACAAAACACAGGCAAATGCAGATGCAATGGTGACGTGATCTGTTCCTTTAATTCAAAAGATACATTGCCTTTTGCACCATTGCGCTTCTCTGATGCAAAGAAAGAAAATGAGCAATGTAAAAACTACTCGTCTGCTGACAAAACACAGGCAAATGCAGAAGCAGTGGTGACGTGATCTGTTCCTTTAATTCAAAAGATACATTGCCTTTTGCACCATTGCGCTTCTCTGATGCAAAGAAAGAAAATGAGCAATGTAAAAACTCCTCGTCTGCTGATAAAACATAGGCAAATGCAGAAGCAGTGGTGACGTGATCTGTTCCTTTAATTCAAAAGATACATTGCATTTTGCACCATTGCGCTTCTCTGATGCAAAGAAAGAAAATGAGCAATGTAAAAACTACTCGATCTGCTGACAAAACACAGGCAAATGCAGAAGCAGTGGTGACGTGATCTGTTCCTTTAATTCAAAAGATACATTGCCTTTTGCACCATTGCGCTTCTCTGATGCAAAGAAAGAAAATGAGCAATGTAAAAACTCCTCGTCTGCTGATAAAACATAGGCAAATGCAGAAGCAGTGGTGACGTGATCTGTTCCTTTAATTCAAAAGATACATTGCATTTTGCACCATTGCGCTTCTCTGATGCAAAGAAAGAAAATGAGCAATGTAAAAACTCCTCGTCTGCTGACAAAACACAGGCAAATGCAGATGCAATGGTGACGTGATCTGTGGTGAGGAGAGGGGCATTAAAGCGCTTGTCTGAGCGAGAGGAAAGCCAGATGGCGCCTCTGAGAAGGGAGGGGGCAGTGTGCGCAGAGGAGCCATTAGAGAACACCCAGATGGCAGCTGCGCGCGTGCACGCCATCGTGAACGCAAGCTGGAGGCCAGCAAAAGCCTCTCTGGTAGCACTTCAAAAACCCACTTACTAAATGTCTCGGCCATAGCAGCGCTAAGCGCTGGCTCAGGTGAGACCTAAAAAGAAGAATCAAAATGGATTGCCTTTGCTGCTCTGTTCATCCAAAGCCTGGCACAGACGTTATACTGGTTAATGTGTGACATTTTAGTAGGGTGACCATATAGCTGCATTTCACTATATTGTTATGGTACATGGTATTTATATAGCACTTAAAGTAGCAGATATAGGTTAACCATTGCAGGTTTTCCTAAGGGAGGGAGCTGTTTCCTGTTCCCTAGCTTGAGTACGTGTACGTGTTGCGGTTGGAGGATGATGGTTATCCCCATAGATTTTCTTCCTAAAGGATTTTAGATTTTGTGACCTTTAACCCTAATTTCCATGCATGTGGTTTATCTTTGATTATCTCAGTTGTGCGACACACAGAGGGAATTTAGGATTTAAGGCCTTCCTACCGGACCCTATTAGTTGCAGTGATGTTGCCTGTCAAATGGGCCCTGACAGACTAGTTTGAGTTACAGGATTCGTGTCCTTCCGTAAGGTCGATGAGGGTATGTGTTATAGTAGTTTGCTGTGCTCAAGACTGAGGTTTTCATTGTTTGGGTTGTATGGTTTTTGAACTAGAAGCTGTTGGGTCAAAGTTGAGTACATTCTTTAATGGATGAGTGCAGCTCTAGTTTCCAAGAACTCTTGTGTCTGGGAGACTCTTACCTGCTGACATTTTGAAAGTGTTCCCCTAGCATATTGCCCTTGGTCCCTGTTTTACCAGTTCAGGTAATTCAATTTTTCCACTTAGTTGCCACCTGTTTTTTATGTGTTTGATCTGTTCAAAACGTACTGGGCATAACTTCTGCAATATGAATTACAATCATGGGAAGGCGTGAGCAAGGTAAGTGCTTGGCAAGCACAACTCGTGCTGCTGTTGACAGGGCTATCAATAGATGATTGCATGCATTTTCTAGGAATGTTTTTAGGCTTGTCATTTGCAAGATGGATAATGGTTCCTGCTATAGAGGACAGCTCCATCCTTCATACCCAAGTTCTTCTTTCTCTTTGTTTCTTTGTTTTTCTGGGATGTCTGGAGGCGAGAGAGTATAATAGATTTCTCTCCAGTGAAGCCATCTAGAATGTGTACTTTATCATCTGTAGGCAGTGACCGTTGCATTGTGCTCTCCAGAGATGACCGTCACAAAACCCTCTATGAGGGTAAAACTGCTCCCCAGCCTGATCGTCAGTGCCCTTTGTTCTTGGAGTATTCAGTGACTGTGGTTGGCAGTGGGATTTGCCCTACTGCCTGAACTTAGCTGTGTTTTCCATCCAGTTTGTTGAACACCATTTGGAGCTGGACCGGCCTGTACCCTGGCGGTGTTGCTGATTTCATTCTTGTGCTGAGTACTGCCCACTTCCTTTTGGTTTGGAACGAGCCTGAAGACCAGGGAACCTCTGTCGCACTCTCCTGCTGCTACTGATGACAGTGCTTCAATGTAAGCCTCCTCCCAGCGGAAGGAGTTCTGAGATGCGGAAACATCTCCTGGAAGCCCCCTCTACTTAGCCAGAGATACCAAAGAAGAACTGCCTCATGAAACTGAAGCTGCGGGTGCGCTGAGTGGTGCCTGCACCACCTTTTATGATTTGCATGTTATCTTCACTGGCCCTGCCACTGCAGAGGTCCAGCATCTGGTCGGCTTGCCCGGAAGCCAGATATCAAGAGGTCTCTTTGGCCTTTGCTCCTTTGGGCTCTCACTTCATTTCTATGGATCACAGAGAGGCCTACCCAATAATAATAGAGCTAAGCCTCCTCTGTGTATTGTGCCCCTGACGTGGAGCCTATAGTTCTCCTAGGCCGTGAGAGCTCCTCATTTTTGAATTCTGAGACACCGTTCTTTTCCTTTCCAAATTAACGGGCACCCTGTCAATCTTTTGCCATTGTTTGCTCTGTTCTGACTTTCTCTTATGCACAGAAGACCATTAGAATTTTGAAAAGTAAATGTGATCCACTTGTAACAAAGTAAGCATTTTGTCAGGAGGATTGCAAATTCTTCATTTTAAACTGTAATAATCATGGTTAACTAGACACTTTTGTATAGTGTAGTTAACCAGGGCCCTGGCTATACATACTATGTACTGTTTGCCAACACTGTGTAGCCATTTGAATGGTGATGTGACCACATTGCTGTGGTATTGTGGTTTTTGTTACAGTATTGTGCCAGCATTCATGATCACACGCTTATCGCAATCGTTATATAGTGTACATTCCGAGGGTCCTGATTATACTGCTGTATTGTTGTATACCATTGTTTTATTATGTATTGTGTTGTGCACCATTTTTTGTTTGATTTGCCAACTAAACACTGTAAACCCATTTCAGCGCATGCTTGAGTTATTATTAAAGGGTTGTGTAACCGCAGCTCTCGCTGGACATGGATATCTAACTGTGATAATTGTGTTGTTCTTTACCTAGGCTCACCCAACACCACCTACCTTGATCTGGGCTTTTATTGCTCATCCGCGTCTACCCAGAGGTTGAAGAAGGCTTGTCTGTCTGTCTGTGTCCCTGTATCTGGAGCCTGGTTACTAGGGACCCACAGCATCTTCATTGTTGAGTGCTTGGCCACTGCTGGTATGGGCCGTTAAGAAAAAAAACTGAGTCAGAGAGGAAGAAGAGAAAGGGAAAGAGGTGTGGTAACAGTATGCTTGAGCATGGTTAGAGCACACGTAGTGTGTGATAAGGAGAAACTACCAAATCATTTGAGTCTGCAATGACTGGGTGAAAGGAAGTAGATTTAGTAGGAGGCAAATTCTGCTATTTGGACAGCAGAGACAGAAGAAAACTAGGTCTAAATTCTATTGGAAAAAAATCTGAACCACTTAAAAAATGGAGTATTTTTGGGCTCAAATTGTGCAATGAAGACTTGGGGAAAAATTGTGGTCATTGATGACGTCTTCTGTGTCCTAGCCCTGGCTCATATCTGGAATGACTATTCAGGCATTAGCCTTCCAGTATCCATGGGTTTTCCCAAGTTACTGATTGCCTATTTGTGGGTATGGGGCGACAAGTCTTGGTCAGAACAGAAAGCGTCCATTCAATGTTACTTCCAAGAGCTTCTTCAATATTTCTTCTCATCATTGACAGGCATGTTCCTCTATTCTCATTCCGCATTTTGGGCCATATGAGAGCATTTGGGTGTTTGGGCTGGATAAGGTTGATGGACAGAGATAGGTTCACTGTCACAAGCTCTACACTGTGTCTTTCTCATGTGTGGTAAAGGAAGGCAGTGGGACAACCATGAGGTTGTGGCACCATTCCCCTCTAATGTCAATGAGGCTACTGGTTGTGAGTCTATGGAACAATCCCTTGCACCCTGGTGAGTGTGACAGTTCGCTGCATTAAACTAAACAAAAGCAAATAGCAAATGCCTTTTTTTCTACATTTTCAGAGCTTCAAACACTTTATTAGTACCATATTGAAAAATAAAACATTGTGTGGGTGGTTAGATCATAACTCATTGCAAACAATTACAGATGTGCTAAGGAAAGTTTATTGGAGCAAATGTTAGCTGATGACACCCTTCCTCAAGGGTCCGGCATCAGTAGTGCATGCAGCCATACTCCCTCAGTATGCAGGATCAAACCGCCGCAGAAGCCTATGAAATCTGCCTCAAACAGTGTTTAAATGTGCACTAGGGCAACAAAAATACATGTGACTAACATCTGCCACTGCCATAGCCAGCCCACACCTCTATAGCATCCACAGGAATCCCGCTTTCCCCCTGTGGAGAAACTGGCTGGGCTGGAGTGAGCAGCTCATCTCTCTTTAGGCCAGCGCCATACTCTGTTTCCTGTGCAACGCAGGCTGTAATAGCTAACATCCTGTAAACCAATGAGAAGTGTGCTAAAAACAGTGCCAACTCCTACCGGGCACATGGAACAGGCTGCTCTCCTCTCATGATCCAGCAGCTTAGCATGTCTTGCTAAATTTGATAGCCGGCTCCCTGTCAGATAGGGCATCTTCCACAAAGCCTTGAAGTACAGTGAGAGGACCAAAACAAGTTCTCCAGTTCTCTTCAGGCAACCCAGGCAAGTGCGCTACATGTTCCCTGAAGAAACATAATCAGGTGAAGTCCCATAACAATGTCCATGAAACATATATAATGCCACCTCTCAATTGTGGGAGACCATGAAAGACCATCACCTACATCTCTCAATCCCATGTATGCACTGGGGAACTGGAGGTACAAAATACTGCAGTTTGAAAACGAAACACAACAGTGAAACTCCACAAAGGCACCACCAAACTCCCTTGACTGGTGTGGGTTCGGTGATGACAGCAATTGATACAACAGGCCAGGGGCGGTGCTCTGTGACATCCATGTCGATAGGTAGCTGCAGAGTCAGTGTGCACTTGAGATCCCATTCCAGTTGCTGTCCCTGGGAAGCTGAGCAGGATTTGATGGTCCAGGTTAGAGAAACAATGCATTAACACAGCCACCTCGAGGAGACAGACCAGGAAGACACCTTTTAGGGCCTGAATCTGGCAGTTCTGCTGCATTTCCATTGAAACTTGTCATGGCTCTTGGATCTTTGTTGTCAGACAGCAAGGTCTATCCCACCTTCTCCATTTTTAGGTTACCCCACTTCCTGCAAATAACTCAGAACAGTGGAGAGAACCTCATGGAAAGTGATAAAGGGGGTACAGGAGTGAAAGATTGAGGGACACACTCGTTCCAGATAGCGGGTGTTGGAAGACCTGAACTGGGTGCTCTGAGTTACTGGATTGGACAGCCTCACGGTAGTGAGGTACAGAGCATAACTTATCTGTCAAGATAGAACTCAGTAAGTATGTAGTGATAAAAAAAGTTTCACAAGTATTAGAGAATAGCAGAAAACACAGGGAACGCTTACCCTGTGAAACAAAGAGCTGCACTGTAACTAGCCCTCAGGCAAACCTCAAGCATTACCTGAGAACAGAAGTAGGGAAAGAATGTTGTGTTAGACACAGAAGGGGCTCCAAAGCAAACGTTCAATACACTGCTTAAACATAAAGGGCTCAGACATTCTGTGAAATGGAAACACTCTGGGAGACTGAGGAAACTCACAAGGGAAAAACAACAAATGTGAGAGATCGAAATAGGGGTGCGAACTAATTGCTAGACAATAGACTACAGCATCAGGAAACTATGTTGTGCTAGCTACACAGAAGGTATTCCAAAGAAAAAATATACAATGGTTAAATCAGAAGGACTCAGGAAATCTGTGAAAGGGAAACACTGGGAGAATAAGTGAAACAACAAGGGAGAAGGCATCAAAGGACTCAAATAAGAGTGCATATTAATAAGAAAAGAAAGCGGACAAAACAACTGATGTTGTCAGGCAATTTTGGTAATACCCACCTTCAAAGGGCCCCCCTTCTTCTTGGATTTTGGTCAGTTAGGAAACTACTTGTGGAATGCTCTTACTAATCTTGGCGTTTATACAAAACAAGAGCAACCCTACTCACAAGGAACCAGGGCAATTAACACATATTAAAGAGACAGCAGTTCATGTGAACAATGTACAGGATACTTAATATTGTTGGTACACAATGGCAGTTACTATTGGTATATGGATGTCGGAGAAGAAGACCAGACAAACAGAATGCAATACACAGACCAATAATGTTAGTGCAAATAGTATATTTGTATTGTAGTACTGTAGAAACAAAAGTGCTGGTTGTCCCAAGTGAACTAGAACCTATATTACCAGAGTGACAATTTATAACATATATTGAGGTTTCACAATCAACAAAAACGACCATTTGTTCAATATATAGTCATTGTTTCTAGCCTTCTACCACATTTGTGAGGGCTGTCAATTGGTTCGTTTAAATTTGTGTCGACGGCTCTTCGACCCCACCTCCAATGAGGGATCTCATCAGGACCTAACAGTGAGGGACACCTGAAAAATAATGAAAAGGGGGGGGGGAGGTGGCTAACCAAAATATTTCAAACAATTCAAAAATGGTATCCATCTAGGAACGTTCTGCATGTATACAAGGTTACCTGAAATTAGATGTGTTACTAATCTTGGTGCATGACAAAGGGCACTAGCTCCAAGAAATTGTCAGATACGTAATAACCCTTCCAAGCTATCAGATACTGTAGTTGCCTTCTATTATATAGTGAGTCTAAGATCTCCTCTACTTCATGCTTATGCGTCCATTAATTAACGCAGGGGGAGGTATGACTGAAGTAGAGGAGGCAGCCTTTATGACTTTTAAAACGTGAACTGCAGGGTGGATTTTCCAGTGACAAGGCAAGTTCAGCTCTAGTGTGGATTGTCCTACTAGACTTACAGTGGGAAAAGGAACTTCATATCTTAAAGCGAAGTTGAGATGTGACCCCGTAATGGACAACTAATTAGTCAATAACTAGTCTTTTTCTCCCACCTTGAACATTCTCCCTACACTACGCCTCCATCTGCAAGTTTTTGGTGCCTGGCCTTCGCAGATCTTAAATGCAGTAAAGCTGAATCTTGAATTTTGCTTATGTCTTCCAGCAGTGATTGTACAGAAGGAACTAATATGAATTTGAATTTGAAAGTGATTTATATAGCGCATGGCTACCCGGAGGCTTCCCCGCGCTGACGATAAGAGCTGTGATGAAAGACAAACGGCCCCTTAATGGCTAGATGGGAATAGCCAAGTCTTCAGCTTTTTCCTGAAAATAAGTTCGTTTTGCTGCCCTCTGAGGTCCATCGGGAGAGCATTCTATAGTTTTGGAACCAAGTGGGAGAAAGATCTGCCTCCCCATCTGGATTTTTTAATTCTAGTGGTGCTGAGGAAGTGTGAGTGAGATGACCTTAGAGATTTCGAGGGGGCATAAACCGAGATCAGGGATTTAAGTTTGGGTGGGCCTTTGTTATTTACTGCCCTGTGAGCGATACAGAGGACTTTAAATTGTACTCTTGACGCTATTGGAAGCCAATGGAGTAGTTTCAAGGATTCTCTCACTGGCGCTTGTCTAGGGAGTTTAAGCAAGAGCCTGGCCGCCGCATTCTGCACCGTCTGGAGCCTCTTGATCACATACTTGGGGGAGCCCAAGTATAGGGAGTTCCCATAGTCCAGACGGGAGACTATCAAAGACTGCATGACGGTTTTCCTGGGATGCTCCGGGATGAATTCTAGTATCTTCCTGAGCATCCTCAGGAGTCCAAAACAGATGCCCGACAATTTGTTTGCCTGTTCGTTAATTGAGAGTGCACTGTCTAGCCACATGCCTAAATCTTTTACCGCCAGTTTTGGAACTGGAGGGTTCCCCATGCAAGGAGGCCAGAGATTTAGGGTTCTCGGGATGGCCCTGTTGCCCAAGATCATGAATTCAGTTTTTTCACCGTTCAATTTTAGAAAGCTGTTTGACATCCAGTTGGACAGTTTGGTCAGGCAGGGGCCCAATAAAGAATCTCCCTGATGGTGGTCCTGGGGCAGAGCGACGATCAACTGGGTGTCGTCCGCATACGAAATGCCAAGGATGTCAAATTCCTGTATAATGTTGGCAAGCTGCCTTACATATATATTAAATAAGGTCGGGCTCAGAGAGGAGCCCTGCGGCACTCCAGACTTTAAGGGCAGACTGTCAGAGAGGCAGTCCTGATCCATAACTTGGAGCGACCGATCATCTAAGAAGGAGCATAGCCACTCCAAGGCTCTATCCTGGATACCTATTTCCCTCAGTCTGTTTTTTAGCAAGGCGTGATTGACGGTGTCAAACGTCGCGCTAAGGTCAAGCAGAATAATTGCGGCTGACCCTCCACCGTCTAGTAAGATTTTAAGTTCCTCGGTGACAGCCAGGAGTGCTGCTTCTAGAAGGAGTGCTGCTTTAAGAAGGAGGGAAAGTAGGTAGCCAAATCTGAGGCTTGAACCCAGAGGAACAAAAGAAAGGAGAGTAGCCTAAGCATGTGTGGAAGGTGGTGGTGTATGAAAATTCAGCAGTTAAAATCTACTTCACCCACAGTTGACAGTGAGTCATAAAAAACATCTCAAATATTGCTCAAGTGTCTGATTTAGTCTCTCTGTTTGTCCATCCATCTGGGAATGGTAGCTAGTGGGTATAAATTGTTTTACGACAAGCTGTTTCAGTAAGGCATATAGAAATCTAGCTGCAAATTGGGACAACTCGTCTGTGATCGATGACTACTAGCAACACAGTCTTTTCTTCTGAAGGAGGCAGATCAGTTATAAAATCTATAGAAATCTGTGACTAGGGCTGTTGGTGAGGTGTAGGCAAAGGCTGCAATAATCCAACAGGTTTGCTTCGGGTACTTTAACTTGTGCACAGATTACACATTGTTGACCACATTTTTAGATTTCTCTTCTGATTTCAGGCTACCAAAATTGATGAGTTATCAATTCCTATGCCTTGTGAATCAGTATATGACATGCCCCATTTCAGTATAAATCTTTGGAATATTGGTTCTGGGACAAAAATCTCCCTGTTGTGCCATATAAGATCTTTTTCTAATTTCCTCTGCATGGCATCTAAAGCAATCCACTCTGGTATGTTGATGGTCAAATATCTTCTCTAAATTCTCTGCAGCCTTCCTGTGAGCACCTTAATGGAAACATTACTTATGGTCAGTCTTTGTTCCTCCCCTTGTCATGACAGAGCCTTTGCCTTCTTCAGTCAATTACTAGGTCTATAGGTGATTTCATAATTGAATCTGATAATGAACAGTGACCATCTTGCATGTCTCAGATGTATGCGCTTCATGGACTTTACACAGCCTGAATAGTTATGGTCCACCCAAATAGTGATCTTATGCTGAGCCCCCTCCAAATAGTGTCTCAAATGGCCTAATGCTTCTTTTATGGCTAAAAGTTCTTGATCTTAGATACTATAATCAATCTTTGCTGCTGTAAGAGGTCTAGAGAAAAATGCTACTGGGTGTATCCAGATCCTTTTGTGAAATACTGGGACCAATCTGCATGGGAATAGGCATCTGTTTCAAGAATGAATGGCATTTCACTATTTGGATGTCATAGAATGGGAGCAGTGGTAAATGCCTCTTTAAGTTTCTCAAATGTCTGCTGTTGTTCATCTCTCCAATGAAACATGGCTCCTTTTTGTTTGAGTCTGGTCAGTAGCGAAGTACGAAGCATAATGTATATGTTGAGATAGAAAGATAGAACTGAGTATATGGTGATAAAACAGAGTTTCACAAGTATTAGAGATTAGCTGAAACTTAGGGAATGATTACCCGGTGAAGCGAAGAGCCACACTGTAACTAGCCCCGAGGCAAACCTGGAAAATTGTCTGAGACCTGAAGTAGGAAAACCATGTTGTGTTAGACACAGAAGGGGTTCCAAAGCAAACATTCAATACACTGTTAAACATGAGGGACTCAGGCATTCTGTGAAATGGAAACACTCTGGGAGACTGAGGAAACTCACAAGGGGAAAAATAACAAATGTGAGAGATCGAAATATGGCTGCCATCTAATTGCTAGACAATAGTCTGTGGGTCAGATGAACCTTTATAGAGCTCTGCCTCTTCTGACCTGAAGTTAATTTCCTGCCCTGTAGTTGCTAGAGCAGTGGGTTTAGGACCCAACCCAGGATGTCTCTGTCCTCCATGATTATAGTTTGCATTGCCCAATCCTCCGTCTCCTCCATGTATCATGTTTTCTTACTCTCTTGTAAAGTGTTTTCCCAGAGACCTGACAAAACTGCATGTTTGAAAGGTTGCTGAGACCTTCCTTTCTGTCAGGCTTGCACTTACCTGGTAATCCAGATCCAACAGGAGCTAATATCTACACTTCCTTGAACCCACTAATAGCCAAGCAAAGGATATGTATGCAGGTTACCTGTAGACCTGGGGAAAGGGGAATGGGACAAGAGAGAAACAGAGACACTGGATAGTTTAACTCTGACTGCCCTTAAAGCTGGACTCACGCTGCACTACAGAAGAGTAGAAATACCTCTTTTAATATTGTATCAGTTGCATTACAATTCACTTTTCCTAATAGCACATACAATATACGTTGTGACAATCTCTGTATAACAGACTCTCATAGAGATGAAATAAAAATGACACCATTATGATAGCTGTATGAAATAACCTGAACTGCAATATGCATTTATATATGGACAACTACCTTAACTGATTTGTAAATCAAGTCTCTGATCTCCATGGTTCTTATTGTAACAAGTTCTTCAACTGTAGCATAATGAATTCACATTAGTGTTGTGCCTCTCCTTCTCACAATATGCATTCACTTCGTCACAACTGGCAATATCTTAATAATATACCTGACTGAAAGTAATATAACCGATGTCTGTGTAAGCTGAGGATTCCTCTTGCTCCTCTTGCAAAATAAAAGGTGCAATAGAATTTGTAATCCTTGGAAAGGATGAGTCCCATACTAGCATGCATATGAAAGGTGAAATCATTGATCTCTAGATAACCCCAGAATATGTCTCTGTGTCCAGTAGTCTTTGATAGCTGTGGCAAAAGGTGCAGAGATTTCCACTATCCTGGGAACAAGGTTCAGGCTGCAGCAACTAAGTATCTCCATTGCCAAGCAAGGAATGCTCTGAACATGAGGAATTCAGATTGTGCGATTCCAAGTTGGTGCCACCTTTGCAAGTCTAGAGAGTCCCATGGAGCTCTGGGACGTCTCTCTTCACTCCAAATGTGCATTGCACATGGTGAAAGAGTCGCAGCTGCAAAGACTCACACCAGGCTGCGCACACACTTTGCCTGCATCGCTCACCTCCTCTGGAACAAAAGGGAGAGTCGAGCATCTAAAAAGTTTGTTCAAAAGAGAACATACACAACAATGCTCTCAGAAGCTACTCTCTCTTTCTTGAGATGCCTTGGAAGCCAAATTTGTTCGGGAATCCCCAAATATTAGTGCCACCTCTCCCTAGCTTCAGGACACCCACTAATAGCCACCAATATTGTCCCTTGTGTGAGAAGTTGGCCTGGTATATGCTGTCCACTAATTAAAGTGGGCACCTTGCACCAGTCCAAACGGCCCTTATGATGTATGAGGTCAAAGATAACCTTTAGAAAGCTATCCTAGTGGTAGCTGTGGAGAGCAGCCTTCAGGCTTAATCTTGAAGGAATGTAAAGCAGCTTGTTTTACCAGAATATCACCTCCTGAATGACTAAATGAAGGGGAACCACACAGTAGTTATATAAAAATATGTATTTATTAATATAACACTCTCTACTATCCTCTACACGAGGATAGAACACAAAGCACACAATACGAGATCAATAGAACAGTTGTAAGTAGCACAATACACAGTGGGCTCCAGGGGGAGACCAAACCATATACTAAAATAGTAGTATAACAGTCACGACTGAGATCAAGACAAGGTCTGGAGCACGTAGAATCGCTGGGACCGCAAGGAACCATGCAAGGTGAGTAGACAGGGACCCCACAGAGGCCGGGTGCAGTGTGGGATCACGACCGCGGGCTCCGTACAATTCTATGAGGAAGTCGCGGGTACACTTTTGAAGTTTAAGGACCTTTCTAGGAGGACTTCGAGCGAACCTGTTGGAACTTAAGAGTTTGAAGAGTCACCCCACCCATGGATACCGAGGTACCCGAGTTACCTATTCCAGAGGAGCCGGGTGCATAGGTCTGAAGTGGCGTCGGAGACTGCCGTCGTTCTCAATGGAGAGCTGCAAAGAAGTACTGCTGCCGTGAAGGTGAAAAGGGTCCGGTGGAAACCAAGCCTGGACTCCAGAAGGAAGGAACCTGAAAGCAGAGGGGACAGAGTCTGGGTCACTCCAGAGTGACCAGGAGCTCAGTAGATGAATGCCCACCGATGGTGGGTGCTTCAGGAGCAAAGAAGGGATGCTTGACTCTGCAGCCACGAGGACCAGGAGACGTCGAGGATGACCAGGAGCCAGAGGTGAGCTGTCCCACGAAGGATGTCGAGTGCTGAGGGGTCGGTGTCCGGTGGGAGCACCAACAAGCCTTAGCAAAAGCAACCCACGCAGGAAGGTCAAGCAGGTTACGGTGTGGACCAGCAAGGTCCAGGGGACTCCCCAAGCAATGGAGAGTCAGGGCACGTCTGGAGCAACCAGGAAAGCCCAACAAAAATCAAGATGACCCTCAGGAGGACCCACAGGCCAAATTACCAGGAGTCGGGAGGGGACCTCGAGCAAGATTGCAAAGTACCAGCCCACGGAGCACTCAGTGCGAGGAAGCCGGAGTTCTTTGGTGCAAATACTGCTCAGGGTCAGGACTATACGGAGTCCAATGCACAAGCTCGGGAATTGCCAACAAGCATATGCACTTGCAAATGGATGCGGTGTACAGGGGCTCGGGTTATGCAGTCCCCACGAGCGATACTGGCCTCAAACTCAGTGAGAGGGCAGATCGACCTCAGGGACCTTCAGAAACCCACCTTCTGTGTTGCTGAAATCTTCAGAGTCCGCAGGAGCTCAGGAGCAGCACACCGATCAGTTGCGGTTAGGTGCCTGCGAATGCAGGGGAGTGACTCCTTCACTCCAAGGGAGATTCTTCAGTTGTCTTTAGTGCACCACAGGTCCTACACGGAGCCTGTATGGAGCACAGGCACAAACTAAGCTTGGGACGGAAAGGGGGACGAAGTCGAGCCCAGTCGAGGTCCAGCGAAGTTCAGAGTGTCCAGACGGTCGAAGGTCAGTGGTTTCTTCTTGTAGAATCTTGTCCACATAAAATCTAAAGTCTTACAGCCAGGTAATCCCTTTTGTACCCACGGGAGAGGGTTGGACAGATTCAGGGGACCCTCCTAGGGGAGGGGCAGGACAGAGGGGTGGTTACACCCATGTCCTTTGTCCAGTTTCGCGCCAGAGCAGGAGCCAATGTCTCCCAGAACTGGTTTGAGCTGGACTATGCACAGGGACACCAAATGTGCCCCAGGTGCAGTCTTTCAGGCACTCTCAGAGTGCACCCACCCAGCCCCAATACAATAAACCCTGTCTGGGAGGTGGTCACACTTCCCTGTGACAGGATGCCTATTGTGCTGCCTTCCTCTGCTCGAGCTCAGCAGCAGAAGGGCAGAAATGGGTCTCTGGTCGGCAGCATCGATTTTGTGCTGTCCGGGTCGAGAAGGCTGGCACCGGTTAGACCAGTGACCCCACGAAGCTCGCTTCTGAAGGGTGGAATCATACCTCCCATGTATGATTCCAAGGTGTTTGATACCAAACACGATATGTTTCTATGCAGCCGTTTTCGAGATAGCATTTACCGCGAGGTTATAATGCACCTCTACCTATATGTCCGGCTGAGTCACAGACAACCCGGGAGAATGGTCCCCGAAGGCTACAGAGGGGCTCTGCTCGTGCAGGGGCACCCTCTCAATAAAAACCCAGCACCCTGCCTTCAGGATTGTTAAGGCCTGCTATAGGGGTGACTTATAAGTTTTAAGTGTAGTTACCACTAGATATAGTGAACCTATATCTAAAGTAAGTGGTGCAAGCACCAGCTTACACAGGTTGCAGTAGCAGACCTGGAGTTCCATTTTGCATGGCCTCTCATGGGTGGCATAATACATGCTTCAGCCCATGGGAGGCCTCTGGGGTACCTATGCCCTGGGTACATGGGTACCATATACTAGGGACTGATAAGGGTACCCCAGCATCCAATCTGGAGTGTACCAATAGTACATGCATGACAATTTAAGGGAGAAAGCAGATAGACTGGGGTCCTGATTAGCAGGATCCCAGTCAGACTAGTCAAAAATCAGCAAAACTCCAGGCAAAAAGTGGGGGTAACCATGCAGTCAGATCCTACCTTCCTACATAACACCCCCCAAACGAAAGGAGATAAGGCTAACCTTGCCCAGTTGATACTTTATTTCCTAAGTGGCCATATAAGGAAGGTCCTGCACTAGCATGGATACTCCCTGTCTTATGGACCACTAAGGAGTCCCTACCCTGAAGGATTTTGGATGTTCTCCAAAATTTGGGATAACTACCTGTAGTTTGCTTTGGCAAAGAAATAGGCTGGTGGGGTGCCTGAGTAGGGAAGTGAGGCCCTAAAAGGGGTGGTCTCAGCTTCCTCAGAGCACTGGTCACCATGGAGGCCTTTCTTTCCATGACTGAGTTATATCTGGCCCTAGGGGTCAACCTCTGGCTGCCTACAGCTGGGGGTTGAGTCCCTCTGGTTGGAACAATGGAGGGCCAGGGAAAGTTTGGGACAGCCTTGTCCCAGGTTTTCCTTTGCCCAACAGAGTCCATCTGGGGGGTGTCACTACCTAAGGGTAAGAGGGATCCCTCAGAAGGTTGAGGAATAGTCACCTGGCTAGTGCTACTAGTCTGGGTGTCCCTAATCTGATGATGAGGGGGTTCCTCTGGACAGTGGGCCCCTAGGGGTCCACTGACATCCCTGACCTCTGCAGCCCTAGGCTGACTGAGGCTGGATAGAGAGGGGCAGGATACCTGCTCCAGACTGGGCACCTCCTTGGAAGGGTCCCTTGCCCTCAGTGGTTCTGCCAGGACAGGCCTGACCACCACTGGGGCAGTTCCTTCACAAGGGGTAGGATCAGTTCCCTGAGGAAGCTGACCCTTACCTATAGTCTGGGGGGAGGAAACCTTTTCTCCCTACCCTATGCTCTCTGGTGGAGCAGAGTGGGCCACTGTTTCAGGCTCCACTACTCCAAAACTTTTCTGGGGTTGGACTGAGGCCCTAGGGGTCCTACCAACTTTCTCAGGGAGGCCTAACATTTCTAAATGGGCCTTCAGTTCTACTTCAGCCCAGGCTGAAGTTTCTAAATCATTGCCCAAAAGGAAATCTACAGGCAAGTTTGGGGACACTGCCACTCTCTTGGGACCAGTGACCCCTCCCCAGCTGAGATTGACTATTGCTATGGGATGATCTGTCCTTACACCATCAGTGTTGGTCACCTAGTACTTGAACTCAGGTAAAAGCTGACCTGGGGGCACCAGGGTTCCTGTCACCATGGTGACACTAGCCCCTGTATCCCTATAGGCTACAGCTTTCTGACCATTGATCAGAGGCTCTTGTCTGTACTTGCCCAAGGAATTGGGACTGACAGTAAAAGTGGCAAACCCCATGCCACCATCACAGACTAAAGTGGCCTGTGTGGGAGACCTGGCTAGGCCAGGGTCCACCTCAGTTCCCCAAGAAAACCCAACTAAATTTTTGGGTGCACTACCACCACCTGGGGGATTACTACCTGTAGTACCAGGAGGTGTAGGAGTAGTGTTTGGAGGAATATTTTCCTTATTGCTGACCTTGGGGCAAATGGCATCATTTTTCCTGTGGCCTGGCTTCTTACAGACAAAGCAAGAAGGGGAGGGAGGGAAGGAGGAGTTTGGGACCCACCCCCAGAAGAGGATTTTTGGGGCCCTTCAGAGGACTTATCTTTTGATTTATCCCCACCTTTCTCTTGGGTCTTGAAAGAATCTTTCTTCTGGTGACCACCCTGGTTCTTTGGTTTCACCCTGGTTCTGACCCATTTATCTGCCTTCTTTCCCAATTCTTGGGGAGACGTCAGATCTGAGTCCACCAGGTACTGGTGCAAAAGCTGGTTTTGACAATTATTAAGGATTTGCTCCCTCATAATCAAATTGTACAATCCCTTGAAATCATTCACTTTGCTGCCAAGTAACCAGCCTTCCAGAGCCTTAGTAGCACAATCTACAAAGTCTACCCAGTCCTGAGTCTGTGCCTTCTGGGTGTCTCTGAACTTAATCCTGTACTGTTCAGTGGTTAAGCCAAACCCATCAATGAGAGCACTCTTCAGGACTGAATAGTTGTCAGCATCCTCCTCTCTAGCAGTGAGGAGCTTATCTCTACCTTTGTCAGCAAAGGAGAGCCACAAGATAGTTGCCCACTGCTCTTGAGGGACCTTCTGTACCTTACAGGCCCTCTCTAAAGCAGTTATCCATTTGTGGATGTCATCCCCACCATGGTAGGGAGGGACTATCTTGCTCAGGTTCCTATGATCATAAGTATACTCCTTAATCCTAGGGACACTGTTGCTGCCACCATGGGACTCTAGTCCCAATCTCTTCCTAGCCTTCTGGAGTTCCAGGGATTCCTTATCTAGTGCCAATTGCTCTTGCCTGAGCCTAAGCTCGACTTTCTCAAGCTCTAGAAATTGGCACTCTCTGTCATAAGAGCTATCTCTCTTATGGGATATGGAGGTCCCTATAGAAGTTCCTGAATGGTGAGATTCAGCAGAGGGAGATCTAGATCTCCTGGGTAAACTCTGCACTCTTCCTGGAGGAGTAAAGAGAGGGCCACTGGGGCCTTCTCCACCACCTCCGGGAAGATCTAAGTTGTCCAGGTGGGAATCATTTTGATCCTCCTGGTCAGGGTTTGATTCTAGGTCAAAGAAGGTTTCACTTCCTGGCCTGTCCTCATTCCCTGCCCCACCCACTCTTTCTACCTCATCTGACCCTGGGGTCTTTCTAAGGTCATCTAAGAGTAACACCTCAATGAGACGTTGGGTGTTGGCATTTCTTCCTGTCTTCAGCTTCCTAGAAGCACACATGGCTTTCAAATCCTGAAATGTGAGACCATTGTACCTAGAAGGCAGAGAGCCACTGGCTTCTCCTTTAGAAGACATACTTAGTGTGGTGTTGTGTATGCACCTACCTAACCTAGTGGGAACTAAACTCTCTTAGGTTGGAGAAAGGGTGTGCTAGACCCTTGACTTACCCAACCCCAAGTTCAGTAGAACTTACTTATTCTAATCTTGAAGTATTATATGTGCCTAATACTTTAGTGGTTTTCAGTTAATCATTCAATGAGATTTATCTGGTAAAACAATAGCAAGCTTGAATCCCAACTGCTGCACACCAATGTGAGAAGTTGGCCTAGTATATGCTGTCCACTAATTAAAGTGGGCACCTTGCACCAGTCCAAACGACCCTTATGATGTATGAGATCAAAGATAACCTTTAGAAAGCTATCCTAGTGGTAGCTGTGGAGAGCAGCCTTCAGGCTTAATCTTGAAGGAATGTAAAGCAGCTTGTTTTACCAGAATATCACCTCCTGAATGACTAAATGAAGGGGAACCACACAGTAGTTATATAAAAATATGTCTTTATTAATATAACACTCTCTACTATCCTCTACACGGGGATAGAACACAAAGCACACAATACGAGATCAGTAGAACAGTTGTAAGTAGCACAATACACAGTGAGCTCCAGGGGGAGACCAAACCATATACTAAAATAGTGGTATAACAGTCACGACTGAGATCAAGACAAGGTCTGGAGCACGTAGAATTGCTGGGACCCCAAGGAACCACCCAAGGTGAGTAGACAGGGACCCCACGGAGGCCGGGTGCAGTGCCGGAACACGACCGCAAGCTCCGTACAATTCTATGGGGAAGTCGCGGTTACACTTTTAAAGTTTAAGGACCCTTCTAGGAGGACTTCGAGCGAACCCGTTGGAACTTAAGAGTTTGAAGAGCCACCCCACCCGTGGATACCGAGGTACCCGAGTTACCTATCCCAGAGGAGCCGGGTGCATAGGTCTGAAGTGGCATCGGAAACTGCCGTCGTTCTCAATGGAGAGCTGCAAAGAAGTACTGCTGCCGTGAAGGTGAAAAGGGTCCGGTGGAATCCAAGCCTGGATTCAGGAAGGAAGGAACCTGAAAGCAGAGGGGACAGAGTCTGGGTCACTCCAGAGTGACCAGGGGCTCAGTAGACGAATGCCCACCGATGTCGGGTGCTTCAGGTGCGAAGAAGGGATGCTTGACTCTGCAGCCACGAGGACCAGGAGACGTTGAGGACAACCAGGAGCCGGGGTGAACTGTCCCACGAAGGATGTCGAGTGCTGAGGGGTCGGTGTCCGGCGGGAGCACCAACAAGCCTTGCCAAAAGCAACCCACGCAGGAAGGTCAAGCAGGTTACGGTGTGGACCAGCAAGGTCCAGGGGACTCCCCAAGTGATGGAGAGTCAGGGCACATCTGGAGCAACCAGGAAAGCCCAACAAAAATCAAGATGACCCTCAGGAGGACCCACAGGCCGAATGACCTGGAGTCGCGAGGGGACCTCGAGCAAGATTGCAAAGTACCAGCCCACGGAGCACTCGGTGCGAGGAGGCCAGAGTTCTTTGGTGCAAATACTGCTCAGGGTCAGGACTACACGGAGTCCAATGCATAAGCTCGGGAATCGCCAACAAGCATATGCACTTGCAAATGGACGCGGTGCTCAGGGGTTTGGGTTATGCAGTCCCCACTAGGGATACTGGCCTCAACTCGGTGAGAGGGCAGATCAACCTCAGGGACCTTCAGAAACCCACCTCCTGTGTTGCTGAAATCTTCGGAGTCCGCAGGAGCTCAGGAGCAGCAGACAGGTCAGTTGCGGTTAGGTGCCTGCGAATGCAGGGGAGTGACTCCTTCACTCTCAGGGAGATTCTTCAGTTGTCTTTAGTGCACTACAGGTCCTGCACGGAGCCTGTATGGAGCACAGGCACAAACTAAGCTTGGGACGGAAGGGGGACATAGTCGAGCCCAGTCGAGGTCCAGCGAAGTCCAGAGTGTCCAGACGGTCGAAGGTCAGTGGTTTCTTCTTGTAGAATCTTGTCCACGTAAAATCTAAAGTCTTACAGCCAGGTAAGCCCTTTTGTACCCAAGGGAGAGGGTTGGACAGATTCAGGGGACCCTCCTAGGGGAGGGGCAGGACAGAGGGGTGGTTACACCCATGTCCTTTGACCAGTTTCGCGCCAGAGCAGGAGCCAATGGCTCCCAGAACTGGTTTGAGCTGGACTATGCACAGGGACACCAAATGTGCCCCAGGTGCACCCTTTCAGACACTCTCAGAGTTCACCCACCCAGTCCCAATACACTAAACCCTGTCTGAGAAGTGGTCACACCTCCCTGTGACAGGATGCCTATTGTGCTGCCTTCCTCTGCTCGAGCTTGGCTCAGCAGCAGGAGGGCAGAAATGTGTCTCTGGTTGGCAGCATCCATTTTGTGCTGTCCGGGTCGAGAAGGCTGGCACCGGTTAGACCAGTGACCCCACGAAGCTCGCTTCTGAAGGGTGGAATCATACCTCCCACACCAGTTACTGGTGTGGAGGTATGATTCCAAGGTGTTTGATACCAAACACGATATGTTTCTTGCAGCCGTTTTCGAGATAGCATTTACCGCGAGGTTATAATGCACCTCTACCTATATGTCCGGCTGAGTCACAGACAACCCGGGAGAATGGTCCCCGAAGGCTGCAGAGGGGCTCTGCTCGTGCAGGGGCACCCTCTCAATAAAAACCCAGCACCCTGCCTTCAGGATTGTTAAGGCCTGCTATAGGGGTGACTTATAAGTTTTAAGTGTAGTGACCACTAGATATAGTGAACCTATATCTGAAGTAAGTGGTGCAAGCACCAGCTTACACAGGTTGCAGTAGCAGACCTGGAGTTCCATTTTGCATGGCCTCTCATGGGTGGCATAATACATGCTTCAGCCCATGGGACGCCTCTGGTGTACCTATGCCCTGGGTACATGGGTACCATATACTAGGGACTGATAAGGGTACCCCAGTATCCAATCTGGAGTGTACCAATAGTACATGCATGACAATTTAAGGGAGAAAGCAGATAGACTGGGGTCCTGATTAGCAGGATCCCAGTCAGACTAGTCAAAAATCAGCAAAACACCAGGCAAAAAGTGGGGGTAAGAAGAAAAATAACAAATGGGGGAGGGAGTAAAGAGGTATAAAGATAGAATCAACCTCCTGTTCCGACTTTCGATAAACAATAAGATTCTACCCTACAAAAAGAAATTTATTTTTCGTTTTTAGTGGTTAAAAAAAGGTGTATTAGTGATCCATGAGATGTCATGGGAAAGCACTAAGTGTTTTTAAAATACCCCTCACACACTAAGAATCCCTTAGTGTCATGCTTCATCATAGGGGTCTTCCCGTCCCTCTACGGGGCGGGGCGTGCTTCAACCTACGGAGACGTGGGGGCACTTTTTTGTGAAATAGGCTATGTGTAGTGTGAGAGTGAGAGTGGTAGGGTCTATAAAGAATGTGGGGTGAGTAAAAATTCCCTGGCTAGTGGAAAAAACAAATTTTATTCACTTCCCTAGCTGGAAATATTAAAATGTGGGGAGAGACGTAGGGGGTATACTTTAATGAGATGCCCCCTACTGGGTCAACATGTTTCGTAAGCCGTCCCCAGGGCTTACTCGTCAGGACCTAATAAGATCCCTACTGCACTCAAAATATATCTGCTGTTTTATGTATATTGTATGCCTATTTCTTAAAAAAGTCATGCAAAATTAGCATGTCAGAAAAAAAGGGGGGAAAAAAGCCCCTTGTAGTATCGAAACCGAATTGGTATGCTATTTGGAAGGATAGTCTGACTCCATGAGCTGGCACTGAAGGAGAGGTTGCCTCGTAATATACAATGATAACGGCTGTGCCCTCGCCCGTAAATACCTTCGTGCAGCTTCACACTACACATAGCCTATTTCACAAAAAAGTGCTCCCACGTCTCCGTAGGTTGAAGCACGCCCCGCCGCGTAGAGGGACGGGAAGACCCCTATGATGAAGCATGACACTAAGGGATTCTTAGTGTGTGAGGGGTATTTTAAAAACACTTAGTGCTTTCCCATGACATCTCATGGATCACTAAAACACCTTTTTCTAACCACTAAAAAACGAAAAATAAATTTCTTTTTGTAGGGTAGAATCTTATTGTTTATCGAAAAAGTGGGGGTAACCATGCAGTCAGATCCTACCTTCCTACACCTTGTCCCTTCACTCATCCCAATGGCCCGACTTACTTGACTGAGGAATTTATCTGAAGGTTCCCAAGAGCCAGGACCCTCCAGACTCCATGCCTAGTACCACTAAGTTCTCCCAAAAACCTCCATCTGTTTAGACAGCGAAGCCTCAATGCTTCTTCCTGCTCACTCCAGGTCACGATCCACTCCACAACCAATAATGGAATTCACCCATTTCTCATGATTATCTTGGGATACCATTCAACCCCTGCGAACTAAGGCAAGCACTAACAGAGAGGTGGGCTGGTCTGGTGTTAAGTTGGATGGCTTGTCTTGGGCAAGTGAGGAGATGAAGCAGGTTGGAAGGCTATTCATAGACTGCTTCTCTTCACTACATAGCAACATGACAAACTCAGCTCTTGTATCAGCACAGCCTATGCAGCTCCACCATTAGCTCTGGTTAATGAGGATTTAAATTTTGTGTTGTAATGTTAATTTATTGGCAGACTTCAGCAATGTGGACTATTCTTTTTTACTGAAATCTCATGCCTCAAATGCTCTGAACTTCGGTCATCTCTTGAGTGGTTTTAGTCATTCTTGACCAACCAACATCCATGAGTTAAGTTGGGGACCTATGCGTCATCTTCACTTGGGGTCTTCTCTGCCCCGGCCCGCTATTCATTACCAACTTAAGATCTACTCAGAGAGTGAGAAACTGAGAGCATTCAAATGTCATGGGCAGGTTTATTTATGGAGAGACGCCAGAATTAGTTTTTCCACTTTCAATGTATTATGGGGCAAAGTAGACTGGAATAAACTGCCACAAAGACAGATGCTTTATTTGGTGCAAGAACCGTGTCCCCAATCCCATTTAGATATAAAACCACATAGACCAAAGACCAAAACATTCTTAGAAGGCTGTGGGATACAGAATTTGGCCTTAAATATCCAATGTGCCAATCCCCACAGTCTTTACCAAACTCCAACACCTCTGATGGACTTTCCTGTTTATTCCCCCCAAGCTACATTACATTATAGTCCTCTCCCACGTGAATGCAAAACTGCAATATGCTAAAGCATTAAATAACCACTGTCAAGCCTAACAAATGCAGCAACTTCAGACTGTCCAGAAGTCATTCTAATATTTAACTGTTCTTAGTCTTAAAAAAAGGTATGCTACCAGCGCTGTTCGAATCCTATATTAACTGTTGGTTGTTATCAGAGTCACAATTAAGATGTTAGGGATCTCAAGTAAAAGGATGTGTCTTCAGAGCTGTGTCTTTGAACTTGATGTGGCAGTGTCTGAGTTTGGTTTTACTTGGGATCAGGTTCAGGTGAAATGTGTATTATGCAAGCATAAATCTAGACTATTGGGCTTTGTTTGTTTGTATATGTGCTGCTATTTACTGATGTTCTGTTGGTACATGTTATTATTTATTGTCATCACCTTCTAGCAAGCAGAGCGTCATTCTCCTGTATCGACATAACCCTTTGTCAATGGCATTTGGCTGTGCACTTTCAGTCAAGCCCTGCACCCAGATCCTGTAGCTCCTGTGTGAACATAACTCACTTCTCATGGCCTTTAGCTGTGTGCAGTGGGGACTGAGAGCACTGCTTGGCCTAATGGCAAGTCTCTATATTGGCATAACCCATTGCACAGAATTTGTCTATGTGCAGTGGTGGTTTCGGATTATCCCTGTGACAAAGAGATTTTTTAATATAATGGTTGTCCACATAAGTCCTTTACCTTAAAACATGCACAGTACATATTTGTTATGTCCCCTTACAAAGTAAAAAGCAACTATGCATGGTGTTCGGCTTTGTGCAGCAAGCTTAGAGACTGTGCCTGGCCTATGGCCAAGTGTTGTGCATAGCTCTCACCACACCAAATCCAGTTGCACTATCCCTTTGGCTGCGCACAAAAGGCTTGATGTACAGGGATTGACCTACATACAAGTCCTCTACCGGGTCCCTATCCCACAAACCAGCTTATATACCCTGCTGTCTTGTACAGTGGATTCTAGGCTGAAGGCCTGGACTATGGCCAGGACCTTCAACCAGCCCCCTTCCCACTCAAACCGTCTATTCACTCCCTTCGGCTATATGCAAAGGGTTCTGGGTGTGAAGCAAAGCTGGTCAGCCCCCATCACACCAAAACAGTTGCATACAGTCTGTGGCTATGCACAGTGAGTTTGGGGCGCATGGCCTGGCCTGGCCTATGAAGGGACCCTACACCCATCCGCTATCCCACTGAAGCAGCTGTGCATAGCAAGGTGGGGCGGGAGTTTGATGAAGAACTACCCCTCACCTGACCCTTGAGCAAGGTGTCAGGAGGGAAGAAGTGGACAACTTTCTCTCGGCTTTTGGCAAAGGAGGAATGGGTTGGTGTATGTGTTATGCATAAATCTCCCACCTTTGGACAAGATGGAATAGGTGATAAACAGATACCCAGTCACTTGCACATCAACAAGACAAGGGGTTTGGAGTATATGCAATTCATAAATATTCCCTCCCTTGGATCAGGTACAGGGGTGATAAATAAACAGATACCCCTACCCTTGGCCAGGGCATGGGAATGTTCAAATCCCTTGAGCCTTTGGACAAGGTAGAGGGAATGCAAAAATTGCTTCTCCCCCTTCAGTCAAGGACGGAGGGTGTATGAACAACCCCTCTGGTTGTAGAATATGCTTAGTAGAGATAAATTTATAATTTCATGAAACAAATGATTAAATCAAGTGCAAGCAGATTGTAGAGCACTGCATATTTAAGAGCCTTATGCAAAATCCTCATGCATGCTGATGCAAGATGTATGCAGAGAAGCATATTCATTTTGGGAATCTAAGACAAATTAAAATTTGAGTGAAACGTGTTACTAGAACTTCAAACCATGAGGGGCGGATGTACCGTCTGCCTTATTAAGAAAGCATTGATGTCCACGGCACTCAAAATACGGCGGATGGGAATCCATCACTTCATGGCCAATGTCGCTCTCTTCCAAACTCTAAATATGGACCTATGTTTCATTTTATGCCAGTAGTCTTTATTTTTCCCCCAAACTGCACACATAAGACTTCAAGCAAGAAGAAATGTTCAACATTGTGATTGAAGAACAGCTAGATTGTACCAAGCATAAGGATTAAAAATAAACTCTTTCCTCCAGATGATCTACAGGGAACCCTGAAATTACCTCTAGCCCAAGTCTAATATCTGGAGTCGAGTCCCTAGCTTTAGTAATGTTTTTATATTTATTAGCATCGCTTTAACAAAGATGGCGTGCCAGCAAGGAGTTTTGATAAATCACTCCGAAGTTATAGTTAAATGCAGCAAAAACTCTCACTGATAAAAAAACACCTTGAAACATACCTACTCACCAGAACCAGCTAATGTAGTTGCTTTGTGTTGATACAAGTCAACATTCATGTTGTCCTTGGAAAGCACTGTATAACTATAATAAACTATTTTATTTGCGCTGAAACTGCAGTGTGCATCTGCTGAGTGTGTCTAAACTGGTTACACCTATGCTATGTGCGGGTGATCTGTCATTCTGATTCCCTGAAACTGTCACCTGTCCTGCAACAGATGGTGGTTACCTTAGGTTACCATTGTCAAAGACACATTACAGCAGTTAGGCATTCTGTCTAGAAGGGATGCTAACTGCGTCATTTATAAAGATATAAGTGTTCCTTCCCTATTTCTCCGACTCCTATTCAGCAGAACAGGTCAATAACACATCTTTAAACCTTTGAACGTTAACTGACTTTGTTATTTGCATAGCCTGTATGTCCCACATGCATTGTCAATGAATTCCACCCATGACAGAGGTTTAAAGTAACAGGTGTATGGCCAGGCCTTCTCGAAGTTTCCACATAGTCTACGATAACACAGTATTATACTGCACGCAGCTTTTGTTACAATGTCTTGAAACACCGTCAAAAATAGTTAAAATCCCCGCCTTTTGTTATGTTATTTTATAACAATTTATTGAGCGCACGTATACCAAAAGGTGTCTTGGCTCTATTTGCAGCAGACCACCACAATGCTGAGTTTGACCTGTGAAACAGAGACATGACAGTGGGTTTGTCTGATGTGCTTAGCAACAAGGGTGCAGTGACGTGCTGAGTTGTACAAAAACACCACAGTTTCTAAAAACAAGCATTGGCATAGCCAATAGGTCTCGCCTTTGGGACCTTATAAGTGTTTAGCCATGCAACACTTGATGTTGTTGCACCAAGGATATTGTGCTGGATAACTAAACACTTATAAGGTCCCAAAGGCGAGATCTATTGGCTATGCCAATGCTTGTTCTCTCTCTTGCACTCTGGAACCGGTATTGCGCAAAAATAAGCGCTGGTGGCCTCCACCGGCTCAAATTAAGCACCCCTGCTTACCCCTATTTCAAAGCGAGCTCTTCGTGCTCTCGGAAGTCTGAGATACGTGCAGTGTTTAACTCTGAGCTGCTAAACGAGGCGTGTCTGCTCCGCGAAAGACACAATTCCGGCGAAAACCACAAGTGTTTACTTCTGTACTCATTAGCCAGCGCCGCAACACTCAGAAATTAATGCGTAGGGTGTTAAATCTGTCTTTGATTTGATTAAACTGCGCGCTCTTAGCCAAGTTTCCTTTCAAAATGGTAAACAAAGAGAGGTAATTAACGATTGTATGAATGCTTCCCACGGAGCGCATTGAACTGTGATATGCGCACACAGTTTACCATATCTGAGCGGGTGATAAAAGAAATCGTAGTGTTGTACCGAGGGAAGAAAAATTAATGTAAATTCAGTTCAGGGGTCAATTTATTCCAATTTTGTTGAAACGTCAGTTAATTACTCGGCTATAATAAAAGTCCCGCCATTTGCGCTTATCTGAAGCTGGTTCTGCCGTAGTGTTAGCATTACTGAGCCCTATATATCTGATGATGATCAGCTTCACGCGGCAATAAAGCGTTTTTTTTGTTAGAAACACGCAGTGCCATCAGATACTTGACTGACAGCATTATGCTTGAAGGAATATTCCTCATGGAGGTGTGTGCCCAACAAAAATCACTTTAGGTAATATGAAATGAATAAAAGATGGTCATTTTATCCCCGTTGCTAGCATCGTGCTTGAATGAATTACATTTGTCTGTGTTTACCCTACAACACACAAAAACAAGCGCGCGCGCCTCGCGCTGAAAGTAAAAAAAAAAAAACGTTTGACGAAGAGAGGAGGAGGCAGCAGGGGGAGGGGAGAGAGGAGGGGGCCTGCGCATGTTTCCCTTGCGGGAGCGAGCAGGAACCATCTGTTAATTACAAACAGATGGTTTCAAAGCTCGCTCCCGCAAGGGAATCGCCAAACGTGCATGCGTTGCCATTCAAAGCAATGCAATGCGTGCACGTTTTTGCCTGAAAAACGGAATCGATTTCTAAAGGTCTCCTCCTATGCAGCGCATGCGCGCTGCGTAGGCGAGACCTAAAAAGGGCTCGACTATAGATCCACTGGTTAAGCTAACCTTGTGTCAGACAAGCAGTTTGAACCCACGCCTACTCATCTTTGAATGAAAGGTCACGATATATTGAAAGCACAAGGCGGCGGATGGATACATCAATGGACAGGAAATATCAATAGATATTGATATGCACATCATAGATGATCAAGGAATCCAAAGAAAGGGACGTGAGACTTAAATGTTGTGCTTCACTTAATGAGATCAATCCTAACTGGAAGAAGTACTCGATACATTCAAAGGTGCTTCTAGAATCTTAACAAATGAGTCACTTAATAATGAAAAGGATGCGCTTTGGAGCACTCCATGGGCATGATAATAGAGTCCTTTAGAGTGTTTTCTGAAATATTTCAGCTGACCTTAACTACTCAGCAGCTTCAATTTTATGTGCATGTGCATAAGCACAATTGGCGAAGTTATCAAAATAAAAAGTCAGATAAACAAAAAGGGGGAAGCAATCTGTGGGAAAACCACGGTGTGAAATGGAATATGAAACTCACAAAATGTTGCACAGTGGAAGGAAAGTGGCAGGACCCCATACAATCCCCTAAAAAACCGCACCGCTCTAATGTAGCAGAGCGGGATAGAGGAAAAGTGCTAAATGGAGCAAAAACAATAAACCAGTTTAGGGAGGTGGCAAAACAATCATTATAGCCTCTAGAAAAATAGAAAAGGGGTGGAGAAGGGAGGTGAAAGAGGGGGAGGTCGGGAGCTATGAGGAAACCCCCACTTTAAAAGGATAAAAAAATAAGAAAAACTAAACCACTAAAAAGAAGACCAATTTTAGAACTAAAAAATGTAACCTAATTGGGTCTATCTTTTTGTTTTTCTGTCATTTTATTTTGAATTTCTAACATACATTGTATATAAGATAATACTGGAAAGAACTACAAGGAGTCAAAATGTTGGGCATCATTCATAGATGAAAACCCCCCCGCTCGGAAGATTCAGAGCATTTAAGAAAAACATTGATTAGTATTCTGCCCTTTTGTAAATAGGCAGAGGCACACACCTGATGCAAGCACTTTGAGCCTCAGTGATTTACGAATTACCATTTTTATTATTTTACATCTTTGAACCCAGACGCTCTTGACAATGTTTCCTTTTCATGATGAACCCCCATGGATTCAGCCCTCAGAGACTGAAACACTGACTGCCTGCGAGTGCACCAATAAATGTAAGTGTACGTTAAAATGCACACTTGCAAGGTTGTATGTCAGAATATAATTAGCAAAAATATTGTCTGATGAAAATACATATATTAACATATTGTCCCATTGGTGTAGATTTTCTGTTATTAATTCCAACAGGGTGATATTTTTGTTACTAATATTTAGGACATTATATTTTTTCCCCATGATCTGTTAGTAAAGATATTCCAATGCCATACCTTTCTGGTACCATACCCACTTCGAAACTACTGTTTCTGTGATATCAAAGCAAAAAGAGACCCTCAAGGAACAGCTAAAAAGGGGGTTGATATCTTCATACATGGCATCTAGAGGAGATTTCTTTGAAGGGTGCAAGAATGCATGCATATGTTATTTAAGGTTACTTCTACAAGTAAGCTGGCCACAATTAAGAATATCAACTTTATATCTGGTAACATCCATTCAACATAATACTGTGGCAGTTCAGATGATTCTGTGGATTTATTTGTTTAGCTGCTCTGGCCTTGTTGGATGACTATGGTAGTATCCATATTCTTCTAATTGGGGAACTTTGGGGGTTGGATACGCTATAGAGGAATTTTCTTGTCATAAACTACTCAGAGAGTGTGAATGAACAAGGAAGATGTTTGTGAGGAATTTAATTGTCTAGCACTTTAGAAAAATAAATGGCAAGTTGAAGGGTGACCGACCAGCCTAAATTAGAAATCTTTAAGCTTCAATGGAGACTTTAAACTTGTTTTAATTTGGCTTTGTGTTGCGCCTTTTGAAATGTTTTAGAAATAAAGCTGCTTTGACAATGAGCACTGGCAATTCTATATTCATGCAGCACATATAATTTCGGTGAGTCTTCTGCTTGGTGTTTGTGTGGCTTGCAAGGCATATTATAATGATATAATACCTGATTATATGGAGGTGGAATTTGACAAGTTAAATATATTCATCTATAGCAGTGTCATAATTCTAATCATATTGGAGAATACTTCTAAGCCTATGAGTGAACTGGAATTGCTTCTACAGTGTGTTACTAGTGGATCTTGTATTCTATATGGGAAGATTTAAAAAAACGCAGTTTGCTTTCACTCCTAAATTGCCATCTATTCCTGTTGGTACTAATACTACTACGAAGCAAGTGTGAATGGATAAACCAGTTTCATCTGAGGAGCTGGCCAATTCCACTGCTCCATGTATTTCTTCAACACAACCTTCCACAAGTAAAGCTCAAGTGCCATCTTCAGCGACTAAAAGACTGAAGCAGGATCCTCCTTCACCTGATAAATCTTCATCTCCAGTCTCTTTGCAGTTATTTTTGGAGGAGATAAGAGCAGCGCATCCCTTCATTGAAGAGACTAATAAGAGGATACAGCATTTGGATGAGAAATGGACGCTGATGGATAACCGTATTTTGTTGGTGGAGAGGCAAGTTGTGGATTTACATGATGACATACCTAAAATTCAACATTTGGAACAAGAGGTTCTTCAACTTAAACAGCACACAGAGGATTTGGAAAATAGGAGCCGGTGAAATAATCTTCGTATTTATGGTCTTCCAGAAGCAATAGAAGGCAATGACCCAGTCTCCTTTTTCACTTACTTTCTTCCAAAATTGCTGGACTTGCCATCTTCCACCTCGCTCAATATTCAAAGAGCTATTAGGCTTGGTCCTCTTCTTTCTTTGTCTGTATCTCCTGCTAAACCTCGAGGAGTGATCATACTATTTCTCCAGTTTTCTGACAGTTCTTTCTGCGCTAAGGCCAAGCGTCAAGTCATGTGGCTGGGTCAAAGGATTTTTCTGTCTCAGGATGTACCTAATGCTACTGCTGCCAGACGCAAAGAATATCTTAACCTCCGATCTTCTCTACGGTCTTTAGGCGCTAGATGTGGACTTTTTCATCCTTGCATCTTCAAAGTGACATATCAGAACCATACTACTATATTTCAAGAGCCAGCTGAACTTAAAAACTTCATACAATCTCATATGTCGGATACCATGAATACAGCTGGTCCTTTTACAAGTTGTCTTTTCTTGCTGAAATGCTCTTCACATGGTTTACTGTATTGTTTTTTCTGAAGTAATTCAATTAAATTATTTCTTTATTTAGAAAAAAAGTCACAGTAAATATTTTAAAGCATTTAAAACACATATTTCATAGAAAATATGTATAAAATCAGAGAATATATCATTAAACTATAGAACTATTCTAGTTAAGATTCATTGTGAATCGAGCCCGGACAGCTATTTTTAAAAACGTACCCACATAAAAAAATGCTCTCATCATCATTAAGTTAAAGTAACTTGCTATATGCTTCTCTAACATTAGTAATAGCAAGCTACTTAACTAGAGGAAGTAAAATACTCTTTGTATATATGGAATAAAAGCCACAAAAGAATAAAAAGTGTAACATGATTGACCTGAGCTCCTGTTACAC
This sequence comes from Calotriton arnoldi, assembly GCA_963921515.1. Lineage (NCBI taxonomy): Eukaryota > Metazoa > Chordata > Amphibia > Caudata > Salamandridae > Calotriton > Calotriton arnoldi. The sequence goes on from CAWUFW010001928.1 coordinate 2,098,310, forward strand.
AAGCAAGGAGAAGTATCCTAGGTTGCTTGAAATCTCAAGGGAAAACATAACAAATAATTAACAGTGCCCGCCCTGTAGCAAAACAGTAAACCTCATTCCCAACGCCCCAAAGGTTTTGTTAGATACATTGCAATTGATCTGTTTACTCCAATATTCATTTGGGCCATCACACCTGCCGTTGAGGTCTCCGTTACTACTCTTTCATCCTGAAGGGATTTAAGCAGAACTACCTGCAACTGTTTTTTACTAATAGTATGTTGGCCACTGGGATTCTCAAACAGCTGTTGGCAACCTGCCTTACGCAAACGGGATTCCACAGTCGCCAACTATGGAATACTCCTACCTTTTTTGCAAGCAAGACAATCTGAAGTGATATGTCTAGTGAGGCTAGCCTGCATGTTTCTCCATACTGCTAACCATAATAACCAAGGACGAACACAAATGTAGCCTTCAATTAAAGGTATTCGTTTTGCTACCACGGATAAAATTAGAGGTAGAAATGGGAACCCCTAGAAGTCTTCTACAGAATCTAGTTTCTTCAGCTTGGATTGAATTACACTTATTAATACCCCATACCTCACCTCCTTATGTAGCTATCGGGAGGCATTGTATTCTAAAAATCTGCAGGAGTGGGAGAAAAGCTCCACGCCTCCTTGGTTGCGGTAGAGTAAACAGCAAACTGATCGCCCTGGAGAATTTATTTCTGCATTGGGCAACATGTGCTGTCCACACAAAAAAGAGGTTCTTCTCGGAGCAGATAAATTTGGCTAAATCTTTGTCCAAAGAACTCTTTAGAACAATCGCTAAACTTACAGTCCCCCAAACACCTATAATTCAGAGTAGCCCTGAACTGTGCGAAAATCTCGCCTCCGCTTTTCAGTTAAAGGTGGAGGCTATATTTTCATCTTTTGCGCTCACACAAGTGAACGATATTCGAGACTCCACAATGATGGAACCTAATGGGTGAAAGGCAACATCAACGCTAGACAGCTTCTCTCCCCTGGATACACAAGACTTGATTAAAATCCTGATGTCTATTCAATCAGGTTCTCCGTTGGATCCATGCCCTGCCGACGTGATAAAGTTAATTCCAGATACCATTGCGGCAGCTCTCACTCCTTTATTTAATCGCATTTTTAATATGGGACATTTCCCGAAGAAATGGAAAATGGCATCCATCCTGCACTTGCTTAAAAAACAGAACCTCGACCCCAAAGACCCGAACAACTATAGACCTATCTCTCGCCTCCCACTGCCCGCAAAAATGATCGAGAAAGCCTTGAACGTACAACTCAGTTAGTTCCTGCAGACCAACAACATCTTAGACCCAATGCAGTTTGGCTTCAGAGCGGAACACAGCACCGAACTGGCCATGATCAAGTCCACCGAGGAGGTTAGAGAGGCCCTGGACCAAGGAGGTGCCGCGATTCTGATCATGTTAGATCTCTCGGCGGCCTTCGATACGGTCCATCATAAAGTTTTGATGGACCGGCTATCAGAAAATGGAGTTCAAGGCACGGCCTGGAACCTCCTTAAATCATTTCTTACCGACAGATTACAATCAGTGGATCTGGACAAGGCCAGGTCCAAGCCTTTCTCCTTGCCATGTGGGGTACCCCAGGGGTCCTCCCTAAGTCTCACACTTTTTTAACGTATACGTGTCACCGCTGGGAGCCCTGATAAGAACATTCGGGTTCCAACTGACGTCCTATGCGGATGACACGCAGATAGTACTGTCTCTTCAGCGGGGCCAGGAAGTGGAAACTGGTAGGAAATGTCATGACTGTATGAAAGCTATCTCGGGTTGGATGGCGTCCAACTGCCTGAGACTGAATTCAAGGAAAACTGAAGTCAATATCTTCGGGAATAACATTAACATCTGGACACCGGAATGGTGGCCTAGTGAACTGGGAACGCTTCCAGAACCAGCCGAAAAGGTGAAGAACTTGGGGGTGATTGTTGACAAGAAACTCACTTTTGAAGATTAGATCAATGGAGTGGTCTCCTCATGCTTTTTTGTCCTCAGAATTCTGAGGAAAATAAAGTTTCTTCTTTCTGAAGATAGCCTGAGGACTGCAGTTACAGCACTTATCATGGCACGCTTGGACTATTGTAATGGTCTCTATTTGAACATTCAAAGGAGACTCATGAACAAACTCCAAGTAGTGCAGAACGCAGCAGCCAGGCTATTGACGGGCACGCCTAGGTTTGTCTCAGTTAAGAGGGAACTAAGGCAGCTCCACTGGCTCCCTGTGAAGCAGCGAGCTCAGTTCAAAGCCCTTTGCACAGTTTTCAAGGCACTAAATGGTAATGGCCCTGTTTTTTTGAAACAACGATTTCAATGGTACGTCCCTAGCAGAACCTTGCGCTCTCTGACAGCAAAACAAGTGATCATTCCTTTAGTCAAAAGAGCCTCATGGGGTGGTAGGAGTTTCATTACCTCCGCCTCTAAGGCCTGGAAGAACCTACTAAAACACGGCGCCAGGACGGACGTATGGATACGCCGCCGGTTACTTTCCTGATGTGAGAAAGAGCTCGAAAGAATCTAAAAGCCCCACTTCAAAAAAGAAATTTTAAAGGAGTTCGTCTTGAGTAATACTGTGAAGGATACGTTTCCTTGAAATATTGCCTACAAGGAATAGAGGAACTTTCTGATAGAAGAAATACCAGGACCTACGCGCCTGCTGTGATTCTTAATTTAAGGCCAGTCTGCCGCTGTGAATTGGACGCCCGAAGTTTGTACAGAGCGTATAGAATTATAAAGTGACTAACCGGGACGTCCTAATAGGAAATACTTCTGGGACTATAAAGTCCGTTTGACTCTGGGGCAGACTGGTTGATCTTCGCTTCATATTTTTAAAAAAGAACGGGAGTAACACTATCATTGTCTTGAAAAAGAAGGTGTTATGTGAACATACCTTTGAAACGCGTCGACGCTTGTATTGAAGCCACAAATCTATTTGTTTGAACATTACCTTAGATGTTTATGACTTGTAAGGCATCAAGGTGCATGTGGTGAAATCTTGTTTTTTGATTGTGGCAACTGATGACAAAAGTTACTGTCTGTTTTTAAACTCTCGTGCAATATTTTTTGTATTTTATTGGGATCAATTGATTCTATTATTGAATGCATTGTAAGTGCTCTATTGTGTTTTTTCTGATAGAATTGGTTTTATTGTGTAATGTCTTGAAAAATATATTGTTTTAATAAAAAAATGTTTTTATCAATTTAATAAACTATAGGTTTTTTGTGCCAATACGTAGCAGACTCAAGGCGTGGATGTGGTCGGTATGATTGGATCTATATGCATGTGACTTTGATTACGAGTGTGAAGTAAGGTGTGGACACAAAACATTCCCAAGGGACGTTTTTGCATAAAGTTCTTGTTTGAACCCTAGTCCTTTGGGTTACCAAGGGTTCCTCTCTCTTTTTTATATATACAACATACCGTTCCACCTTAGAAATGCAACTGGGCTCCTTTCCTTTAGAAGGGATCTGAAAACTTGGCTTTTCACAGCATAGACACCACACTTCGCGGAAACCATTTGGGCAGTACTCAGCGCCAGGACACCTTAGGGTAACAGCTGCGCTTTATAAATTTTAATAACATAATATAACATAACATGATCCATTATCAGCAAAAACTAGTCTCAGGTAGGGAAAAGTGCTGGTGCATTTTAGGTTGGGCCCACCCACTTTAAGTGAAGCCAACTTATGCTTCTTTGGGCCACAGGTCATAATATAAGATTTATTAAAATTGGTACGTATGTCCAGGGTGGACATAAAATTTACAAAACCTTGTACTAACTGCTGTAAAGCTCTGTGCGGTAGGAGCCATTAGTACAGCATCATCGGCATATAATAATGATGGTAAAAATGAGCCTTTAACTTTGGGAGCATCAGGGGTGGCAGATAGTAAAAAAAGGATGAAGATCATTTCTATACACGATAAATAAAAGTGGGACTAAAACACATCCGTGTCTCATTCCCCGAAAGATGCCAATGTCCCGAGACACTTCCCCTAAAGTAGTTATTCTTATTCTGGCCTTCATGTCTCTGTGGAAATAAGCTAGAAAGTGCACCAGTGCCTCGTCCATTCCAAGAGCTAAAAGGATAGACCACAGCTTCAAACGGTTTACACTGTCGAACTCTGTGGTCAAATCCATAAATGGCAAGTATATTGGGGAGTTTCGGGCTATAGTGTATTTACAAGTCGAGTCGAACTAACTTTATTTCGGTTCCAGGAACCATAAAAGTTTGACAGATAAAAAATTACAGTTTAAAATATTTTTTAACACATTTGTGAGACATTACAGTAAAATTTAGGGAAGAAAAAAGTTAATAAAATTCAGACAGTTAAAAATGCAATACATAAAAAAGATAATTTAGAACGGCAGAATATTTCACAGATTCATAAAATCCCAACAGTATGAGTTTAAACAATGAAAGATAGCAACGTTCTTGTTCAGCTTCTACAACTCATAACGCTTTCTAATAGCCATTGCGACTTTGATATAGTTAGATATCTCAGTGTAGATAACAGAAGTGGCCAAAGAGTGCAAAAAGTTAAAACCATCAATATATGTGCAAGGACGGATTTCACTTAGAAGTGGAACTAAAAATGTACCCCTTGCCTCTTCATATAGGGGCACAATAGGATAAAGTGCATAGTGCTCTCGGCTGCTATATTTGTCACTTGGACAGGGTGTGAGATTAGCGGCCCACCCTGATTGACACAGAAATGCCACTAAAAAGTGCAAAGTGCATATGGGAAATCTATTTAAGAGAAATCTGATCTGCACATTAGTAGTGAAGGTTAGATAAAATTGCTGCTGAACGGGGAACAAACTTAAGGGGCCCATCTCTTCTTTTTGCGTGTAGCACCTATTGGCTCTAGAGTGATGTGCCTCTTTGATGATGACTTTAACATTTGTGGGGATACTTTCAGGGTTATCATAGAGATGCCCCAAGCCTATCTCATGAAGTTTATCTCTTACGAATCGGAGCCATGGAATCGATAAGGCATTATCCAGATTAATACAATCTTTAAGAACGTCCCTTGAGAACGTTAAATCATCAGAAAGCCATATTTTAGCCCACAGGAGCAGAGGGGCAATACCTGTGCGGTCCTCTATAAAATCTAACCCCCACTCTTGATGACAGAACAGTGTGGGGGCACTTTTCGGGGTCATCAATAACCTTTTTATAAATTTGTTTTCCAAAACTTGTAGTTGGCGGCTATGATGGTAACCCCACACCCCTGCCCTATAAGTTGCCACAGACAAACACTTAGCTTTGTAAAGAGTAACCAACTCTCTCACAGGCTTGTGACCTAGTTTACATGCGAAGCGAAAAAGCCCCTCCACAGCCCTACTTGTATGTTGCACCCTTGCTGTTATAAGTGGTTCCCAGTTCATCAAATTATTAATTAAGTTCCCTAAATAGGTAAAATTGTTCAGCTTATCTATTCTTTTGCCCCTTACAGCAAAGTTTTTAGTTTTGGTCGATTTGTGGCCACACACCATGGTATAAGATTTAATAAAATTGACTTTTAAATCAAGCGACCACATAAAATCAGTAAAAGCATTAAGCACTTTTTGAAGGCTGTTTGCTGTCACTGCCATTAGCACTGTGCCGTCCACGTATGATAGTAGTGGGACGGGTTTGCCACCAATTCGGGGAAAATCAATTTCCTTGTCCAATAAAAAGGCCTCTAGGCCGTTTGTATAGATTTAATAAAGAAAAGGCGCTAAGATGCACCCCTGCCGGACACCTTATGTAGAAACAATCGGCTTCGCCCTTTCCCCTTTGTCTGCCATGTCTTATAGCAACTGTAGTGTTGGTGTGTAACCTGCATAAGAGGGAAATCAGAGCTTCCTCAATGCCCATTTTCCCCATCAGTGCCCATAGTTTCTCCCGGTTAACGGTATCAAACGCACTGGACAAGTCCATGAAGGCCAGGTGGATAGAACCCTTCCTGGCCTTCATGTACTTGCCAATGATCAGGGACAGATTGAGACATTGCTCGGTGGTACCCAGCCCCCCCCCCTAAAGCCGTATTGTGTTTTACACAAGACCCCTGTAGTGGCTGCCCAAGGCTCTAGTCGGGCAAGGATAACCCTCCCCAGTACCTTTGCTGTAGCGTCTATAAGAGAAATTGGCCTATAACAAGCCGGGTCACTCCTATTACCCTTTTTAAAAACTGGAACCACGATGGCCTCCTTCCAAGTTGCTGGAATAGGGCCAATGACTACTGCTTTAAAGACGTTTGTCAATAGAGGTGCCCACAAATTGGGATTTCTTTTAAACAGATCTAGTGGAACCCCATCAGGGCCAGGGGCTTTCAAACAAATTCCCTTCACTAGAGCCTCCTCAACTTCAGCTCCTGAGATGGATAAACTTAGTTGGGAAGCTGCAGTTACATCTGGGGGCAAATCCCCAATATTCTCCTCTAACTGCTTCTGCTGCGGGTTAAATATAGCAGAGAAGTGGGATTTCCAAACATCCCCCAAAATCAATGAGTCACATCTTCTGTAAATAGTGGGCGGTTAATAATATCCCAAAAGCTTTTAGTGTCTTTGAGGGTGCTTGCTCTCTCCAGATCTTCCCATGCTAGTCTCCTCAATTCCTCTTTTCTTTTCTCAATGATGGTTTTGTATGTTATCCTTGCATTTTTAATTTGATTTCTATCACGAGGGATAACATGAAGGGCCATTTTAAGGTTCTTTTGGGCCTTTGTACATTCAGTGTTAAACCATCGGGCCTCCGTGGGTTCATTGCTATGGGCGGGTCAAGTTAGTCTCTTGGCTACGTCCTAGCAAAGCAGCTCAAATTCCGAGACAACCTCACATGGGGGAGAGTCTTGCTGTAGGCACCTCATAATTAGGTGATAATTTGCTATGATAGTTTCCTCCTCAAACTGAGGGGGATTTATCTTGCCCCAGTTTAATCTTACCCCTTTATTTGGATTATATTGGATCATTGCCTTTCCCTACCTGGGCTGTGAGGGGATTGTGATCACTAGCATTATTAGGTTCCACTTCAAAATCGCTGACAAGCAAAAACAACTTCCTAGAAATAAACATGTAATCAATGGAACTTTCCCTGCCGCCACCAACAAAAATAGGACACTGGGGTAAGGAACTACAGGCCAAGTTATTATTCAGCCCCAAGTCATTCCCAATAATGATGGAATTTAAAGCTTTGCCTTGAGGTGTGTGGATAAAATGCGGCTGAGGTTGACCCTCGGTATCCAACAGCCCACAGATACTTTGAGCGCTATATTTACAGGTAGTGCAGTTAAAGTCCCCCACCCAGAGTATACATGAAGGCTGCCATATCCCAGAGATTTTAGTAATTTCCACCTGTAGGGATTCTATAACATGTTGACTATTTTGATCAAAAATGTTATAATACCAATTCACCACTAGTATCTTAGCCTGCATCAAGTTAGAAATCAAAATTAATTGATACCAGGGTGATGAACTTACATCTAGGACTTTTATGTATCCATATTTTACAGGGATTAACACCACGATCCCTCCTTTGGCCCGTCATGCTGGAGAGGGTATCGCAGGGACGGTGAAGGAGCAATAGCCATCCAACACAATATCGTCCCTAGACTAGGTTTCCTGGAGGCAAATGATGTCAAAACCCCTTATGTACTCTAACCATATCTCATTGGTCAGTTTAGGGCGAATTCCTGCAATATTCCAGGAAATGATTTTAAAGGGAAGTGTGGTATGTCCCTGATTTGCTACACCCTCAAATGTGTTGTTAAGAACAGGCACCATGGCATGAGCTACTAGTACGGGCTCTTTCACTACGGAATCACCTTCAGGGCTGGAATTAGAGAGGGGGGGTGAGTTTTCATGAATATCTAGACCCTTGTTAGTGTTAATGGGTGTATGCAATAGGCCGCCAGATGGATATACGAGCCCTTTAAAAACAGGGTCACCTTCGTGTGCAGCTCTCCCTAGATGGTAACGTTTCAGGCCCATTCCTCCCTTCTCAGGTGGCTGTCTGTCTAGGTTGTTTATACAGTCAATCGATGTCAATAAGACCTGAGCGAGCATCAAAATGAATCAAGTGGATGAATGGGGAAGGCTGTAAAGAGGAGTGTAATTTCAGGCCTAACCGGGGGGACCCTTGTCTCAGTATGTTTCCCTGATAAGGGGTAGAAAAAACCCAGTGGGTAAGCCCTTATCATTTCATTCTTAACGGGGGTGTCTTTAAGCTACCTCAATGTAAAGTGCATGCACCTGGCATTGCTAAAATTGAGGACCACACAATCCCCATCCACAGACTTGGCTGTGTATCCCAACCAGTTCATATCCCAACCAGTTCACCCGTCTTGCCATAATGATATAATCACACCAGTTTATCTTGGACGAAATTTTACTGAAGCACCAGTGAGCTGATTTGTTAATAAGGCATTGACAGCTTTCTTGACGGCCAGGGGGGAGATGGGAAACCCCCGTCAAAATCAATGCATATGGTGTACAATCTGGGGGTAGGTTTAATGTGTTTTTTACACCCCCTCCACTTAGGGAACTATATGCTAAGCTATTAGCATTTGGGTTTCCATGTTGGGAGCTGCCCCCATACAACAAATCAGATTTCAATTGATTAGTGGCTCCGTGTCCCGCCTTTTGATTATTCCTGGACGTATTCCCATGAGACACAGGTTCCCATGGGGTCTGTACCGCAGGATTAACTTGGGGAGGCTCTTGAGAAAAAGCACCCTTACTTGGGATTGGTATGGTGCTTAAAGAGCCCTTCCTATCGGAATGAGCACTGACGGGCAGTTTTCCTATACATTAATCCGAGCCACTCTGTGAGTTAATTGCTGGGTTCATACTTGAATCCTGCAGCACGCGCGAAAGCTGCTCCTCAATACGGGTTAAACAAGCTGTAATAGGTGCCAAAGCCTCTAGTACTATTTGGCAAATTTTTTCAATAGAGGTATCTATTCCTTCATATATGGCACCTCTTCCTGCACCTGCGCAGTGTTTTACATGCATTACCTATTAAGTGCATTTGTTTAGTTCTCTTGACCCTCTGCAAGTTGCCCTTTAATTTGTTATCAACCCCTGCCATTTCAGTTTGTTTCCTTTTTCCCCCTGCTGTTGGCTGTAGTTCATTGTTCTTTAGGGTTGAGTCTGGAACATGCTCATCTGCATCATATGTAGCACGTAAGTCACCCTGGTTCACAATTATAACAGTGGGCGAGAGTGGTACTTGGGTCCTGTGTTCAGTGTTTACTTCTACCGTGGCTATGTGAGCATCAGTATTAGCGGAATGAGGTGAATCTGAAATGGGAGCTAGCGAAAGTCTTCGTTCTGCCAGCTCTATTTCCTTATTAATCGCCCCCACTGCTTTTTGAAGGAAGCCATCCAGGGTGGTATCAGAGAACTTTAAAACAGGCATAGGTTTCCGTTTCCCCATGTTATTGTTTTTTCTTTTATAAACAGCAGGGAAATAAAAAGATTAACCTTCAGAAGGCTTTGCCAAACTGGGGCTCAGCACCGGGATCACCCAAATCAGGCAACCAAGAGAAAAAGCCCAGCCTCCTCCGGGCTCTGACGGCGGGGCTCCTGTGGTGATTTGAAGCACCTCCTGGCACGAAAAGGATGACGCGGCCGATTCCCGGTGGAGCCTGGAGGCCGGAGTCCTTGCCCGGCTCTGCTGAAGCGAGTCCCGCGCAGCGGGGCTCCTGTGGTGATTTGAAGCGCCTCCTGGTGTGAAAAGGATGACGCGGCCGATTCCCTGCCGATTCCTAGTGGAGCCTGGGGGCTGGAGTCCTTGCCCGGCTCTGCTGAAGCGAGTCCCCAACTCCGTCTGCTTCGCGAAATCAAATGGTAAAATGGGTAACACCACCACCTGGGGCCTCCCCCTCACTGCCCACTGACTAACAGCAGCCGCACTCACCTTTGAGTTTCTGGTTGTCCAGTCTCAATTATCAATTATCACTGCTTTTGGCCCTCCGGCCACACCAGAATAAAAGTTCAAGGAGGACCCAGCCAGTCAGCTGGCTCAGCCTGCAGACTCACCAGCAGCTGCCTCCTGCTGCCTCCGAGGGCCAAGGACCGAGGGTCGGCGGTGGAGCTGCGGTCTGCACTGGTACTTAGTGCTGCTGGTCACTGTGCTGGATGGGGCACCACTGCTCGATGTTCCTTGCCCCGGTTCTCGCCCGCTTTCTTATATTCTACTGGGATTCCGAGGCCGGTTCTGTGATCCGCAGGCAATCTAGCGCAACAAGCCGCGAGGGGCTGGTTGCGGTTGCGGTTCCGGTTGCGGGGGAGCGGTCTGCTGCTGGACCGCCGAGAACCGCCGAGAGCCACCTGACCTGCGCGTCGTAAGCGGGCACACTCACGTATTTACAAGTTATTAATTTTAAGACACTGCTCTACTGTGCCGATCTTAGATCTCAAACCATGCTGGCAAGGGTAAAAAATTGACTTATTTTCTGCCCATTCTTTTATTCGATTGTATAAGACCCTCCCCAGGATTTTTAACCCTTTCGGTGCTCATGATGGAATCGTTCCGTCATGAGCACCAGTGCTCGTGTGCTCATGATGGAACCATTCCGTCATGTGCGCAAGCACACTGAATCCCTCTGCTGTAAACAGCAGAGGGATTTCCTTTTTTTTTTTGGGCCTCAGGAGGTGTAGAAGAGCTTTCCCAACCTCCCGAGGCATTTTTTTTCTTCAATGTAATGATGATCACGTGCATGGCGCGCTGACGTCATTACATTAAAATAGAAACTGAAACTTAGTTTCAGTTTCACTGTTTTGGTGCTCGTGGGGCTATATCAGCCATCGAGCACGAAACACATGGTATGGGTATCATTAGAAAGGGGAAAAGCATGTGGAGGGTGTTGAAGCAGGTCGATGATACGGCGTTGATCTGGTGGTTCAATGTGAGCGATGAGTCTAGTATGATTCCGAGGTTTCATGCGTGGTCCATCGGGGTGGGGGAATTCCGAGGGCGTGGGGCCACCAGGAGTCGTCCAATACAGAGGAGGTGGAGCCCAGGATGAGGACTTCTGTTTTCTCTGAGATGGGGGCATTACCCTCTTATCTGCCCCCCCCCCACCCCCCCGGGGGCAGAAAGCCCACTAGGCACCAGGGATTCTTTTTTTTCAAAGTTTAGGGGTTGGGGCTGCCCAGAATGGGCATGCCAATGCCCCCACCCCCCTCAAAAAATGCCACAGTATTTCTGCCCCCCCAGGAGGAAGATGGGGGCAATAGCCCCTGATCTGGCCCCCAGGGGGGGCAGAAAGCCCACTAGGCACCAGGGATTATTATTTTTTTATACATAGGGGTGGGGGCTGCCAAGTCATGGGCACTAGGCCTACCCACACAAGTGAGGTACCATTTTTATTGGGAGACTTTGGGGAATGCTGCGTGGCTGGAAGTTTGTAGCTCTCTGCAGATTCCAAAACTTTCCATCACAGAAATGTGAGAAAAATTTGTTTTTGTTTTTTTACAAAGTTTGGGATTTGCAAGGGATTCTGGGTAACAGAACCTGGTGAGAGCCACACAGTCACCCCGTACTGGATCCCCCTGGATGTCTAGTTTTCAAAAATGTATAGGTTTGCTAGGTTTCCTTAGGTGCCGGCAGAGCTAGGGTCCAAAATCCGCAGCTAGGCACACTGCGAAATAAGGGTCAGTTTTCACTGGAAAAATGTGATGTGTCCATGTTGCGTTTTGGGACGTTTCCTGTTGCGGGTTCTAGGCCTACCCACAGGAGTGGGGTACCATTTTTATCGGGAGACTTTAGGGAATGCTGGGTGGCTGGAAGTTTGTGGCTCCCCACAGATTCCAGAACTTTCCATCAAAGAAATGTGAGGAAAATTTGTTTTTTTTTTACAAAGTTTGAGGTTTGCGGGGGATTCTGGATAACAGAACCTAGTGAGAGCCACACAAGTCACCTCATCCTGGATTCCCTGGGTGTCTAGTTTGCAAAAATGTATAGGTTTGCTAGGTTTCCCTAGGTGACGGCTGAGCTAGGGTCCATAATCCACAGCTAGGCACTTTGCCAAAAAAGGGTCCGTTTTCACTGGAAAAATGTGATATGTCCATGTTGCGTTTTGGGCCGTTTCCTGTTGCGGGTACTAGGCCTACCCACACAAGTAGGTACCATTTTTATGGGAAGACTTTGGGGAATGTTGGGTGGCTGGAAGTTTGTGTCTCCCCCCGCAGGTTCTGTAACTTTCCATCACAGAAATGTGAGGAAAATTTAATTTTTGTTTACAAAGTTTCAGGTTTGCAAGGGATTCTGGGTAATACGACCTGGTGAGAGCCACACAAGTCACCCCATCCTGGATTTCTCTGGATGTCTAGATTTAAAAAATGTATAGGTTTGCTAGGTTTCCTTAGGTGCCGGTAGAGCTAGGGTCTGAAATCCACAACTAGGCACATTGTGAAAAAAGGGTCAGTTTTCACTGGAAAAATGTGATGTGTCCACCTTGCGTTTTGGGCTGTTTCCTGTCGCTGGTACTAGGCCTACCCACACAAGTAGGTACCATTTTTATCGGGAGACTTTGGGGAATGCTTGGTGGGTGGAAGTTTGTGGATCGACGCAGATTCCAGAACTTTCCATCACAGAAATGTGGGGAAAATTGTTGTTTTTATATAAAGTTTGAGGTTTGCAAGGGATCTGGGTAACAGAACCTGGTGAGAGCCACACAAGTCACCCCATCCTGCATTTCTCTGGATGTCTAGTTTTCAAAAATGTATAGGTTTGCTAGGTTTCCTTAGGTGCCGGTAGAGCTAGGGTCTGAAATCCACAACTAGGCACATTGTGAAAAAAGTGTCAGTTTTCACTGGAAAAATGTGATGTGTTCATGTTGCTTTTTGGGATGTTTCTTGTCGCGGGCACTAGGCCTACCCATACAAGTGAGGTACAATTTTTATCGGGAGACTTTGGAGAATGCTGGGTGGGTGGAAGTTTGTGGATCCATGCAGATTCCAGAACTTTCCGTCACAGAAATGTGAGGAAAATTTGTTTTTTGTACAAAGTTTGAGGTTTGCAAGGGACTCTGGGTAACAGAACTTAGTGAGAGCCACACAAGTCACCCCATCCTGAATTTCCCCGGGTGTCTAGGTTAAAAAATGTATAGGTTTGCTAGGTTTCCCTAGGTGCTGGCTGAGCTAGGGTCCAAAATTCGCAGCTAGGCACATTGCAAAAAAAGGGTCAGTTTTCACTGGAAAAATGGGATGTGTCCACGTTGCGTGTTGGGCCGTTTCCTGTCGCAGGCGCTAGGCCTACCCACACAAGTGAGGTACTATTTGTATCAGCAGACTTAGGGGAACACAGAATAGTAGAACAAATGTTATTACCAATTGACTTTCTTTGCATTTCTGCATTCCAAATCAATCAATCAATCAATCAGAACATTTGTAAAGCGCACTACTCACCCGTGAGGGTCTCAAGGCGCTGGGGGGGGGGGGAGTTGCTGCTACTGCTCGAACAGCCAGGTCTTGAGTAGCCTCCTGAAGGTTAGTAGGTCCTGGGTCTGCCATAGGAGGATGGGGAGGGTGTTCCAGGTCTTGGCGGCGAGGTAGGAGAACGATCTTCCGCCGGTGGTCGCTCTTCGGATGCGGGGGACGATGGCGAGGGCAAGGTCGGCGGAGCAGAGCTGGCGGTTCGGGGTGTAGAAGGTGAGTCGTCTGTTGAGGTATGCCGGTCCGGTGTTGTGGAGTGCTTTGTGTGCGTGGGTGAGGAGCTTGAAGGTGATCCTCTTGTTGACGGGGAGCCAGTGCAGGTCTCTCAGGTGGGGTGAGATGTGGCTTTGGCGAGGGATGTCGAGGATGAGGCGTGCAGAGGCGTTCTGTATGCGTTGCAGTCGTTTCAGGAGTTTGGCCGAGGCTCCCACGTAGAGGGCGTTTCCGTAGTCCAGCCTGCTGCTGACGAGGGCCTGGGTGACCGTTCTTCTTGTTTCGGTGGGGATCCACCTGTAGATCTTGCGGAGCATGCGTAGGGTGTTGAAGCAGGAGGACGAGACGACGTTGACCTGCTTGGTCATGGAGAGTGTCGAGTCGAGGATGACCCCCAGGTTGCGTGCGTGGTTGGTGGGTGTCGGTGCTGCTCCCAGTGTGGTTGGCCACCAGGAGTCGTCCCAGGCTGACGGGGTGGAGCCGAGGATGAGGACCTCCGTCTTGTCCGAGTTCAGCTTCAGTCGGCTCTTCTTCATCCACTCGGCGACGGCCTTCATTCCTTCATGGAGGTTGGCTTTGGCGGTGAGGGTGTCCTTGGTGAGGGAGAGAATCAGCTGGGTGTCGTCGGCGTAGGAGATGATGTTGAGGTCGTGCAGTCGGGCGACGTGGGCGAGCGGTGCCATGTAGATAATGAACAGTGTCGGGCTGAGGGATGATCCTTGGGGTACGCCGCAGATGATCTCCGAGGCTTCGGAACGGAATGGGGGGAGGCGGACGCTCTGGGTTCTGCCGGAGAGGAAGGAGGTGGTCCATTCCAGAGCCTTGTCTCGGATTCCTGCGTTGTGGAGGCGTGTGCGTAGGGTGCGGTGGCAGACCGTGTTGAAGGCAGCTGAGAGGTCCAGGAGGATGAGGGCCGCGGTTTCACCGTTGTCCAGCAGGGTCCTGATGTCATTGGTGGCGGCAATGAGGGCAGTTTCGGTACTGTGGTTGCTGCGGAACCCGGACTGGGATGGGTCCAGGATGTTGTTCTCCTCGAGGTAGCGGGTCAGTTGTCTGTTGACGATCTTCTCGATGACCTTTGCCGGGAACGGGAGCTGGGAGATGGGCCAGAAGTTCTTGAGGTCTCTCGGATCCGCCTTGGGTTTCTTGAGTAAGGTGTTGATCTCTGCGTGCTTCCAGCTCTCCGGGAAGGTCGCGGTCTCGAAGGAGATGTTGATGACTTTGCGGAGAAGGGGTGCGATGGTGGCGCTAGCTTTGTTGAAGATGTGGTGCGGGCACGGGTCTGACGGAGAGCCAGAGCGGATGGTGTTCATGATTTTGATGGTGTCGTCGTCGTTCACGTTGGTCCAGGTGAGCATGGGGTCGATGCGGATGGTGGCCGGGGGGTCCGAGGTGTCGTTGGCTGTCAAGGCGGTCAGGTTGTTGAAGCTGTCGTGGATGTCTGCGATCTTGCGGTGGAAGAAGGTGGCAAGGGAGTCGCACAGGTCTTGCGATGGTGGGATATCGTTGGCGTTGGAGCTGGGGTTGGAGAGTTCCTTCACGATGTTGAAGAGCTCTTTGCTGTTGTGTGCGTTGTTGTCGAGGCGGTCCTTGAAGGAGGCCCTTTTGGCGGTTCTGATGAGGTGATGGTGTCTGCGGATGGCGTTCTTGTGGGCCTCATGGCTGACCGGTGTCTGTTCGCGGTGCCATTTCTTCTCTAGTTTCCGGCAGGTTTGCTTGGAGGCCTGGAGGTCCGCGGTGAACCAGCTGGCTATCTTGTCGGTGTGTCTGTTGGAGGGTTTTTTGTTCGGCCCGAGAGTGTTGGTGCAGTCGTCGATCCATCGCCTGAGGTCGCGGGCGGCGGTGTCGGTGTCGGTAGAGTCCGCGGGTGGGCTCCGGGCGAGGGTGGTGTTAAGCTGGACATCAGTGACTTTGCTCCAGCTGCGGCGGGGGAACTGTTGAGTGCGGTGGTGCGTGGTGGGTTTCCGGAAGGTGAAGTGGATGCAGCGATGGTCGGTCCAGTGGAGTTCAGTGGTGTGACTGAAAGAGACGTGGGAGCTTGCAGAGAAGATGGGGTCGAGCGTGTGGCCGGCGGAGTGGGTGGGCGTTGTGACGAGCTGTCTGAGTCCGAGGTTGGCGAGGTTGTCGATCAGGGTGGTGGAGTTGGTGTCGTTGGTGTTCTCGAGGTGGAAGTTCAGGTCTCCGAGGAGGATGTAGTCTGTGGAGGCCATGGCGTGCGTGCTGACGAAGTCGGTGATGGAGTCACTAAACTGAGGCCGGGGTCCGGGGGGTCTCTAGGCGAGCGTTCCTCTGAGGGTCGTGTTGGGGTCCGTGTGAATCTGGAAGTGCAGGTGTTCGGCGGTGCTGAGGGTGTCGTCGGTGCTGGTCGAGACCCTGAGGGTGTTCTTGTGGACGATGGCGATTCCACCTCCTACTCTGTTGGTGCGGTCCCTGTGGGTGATCTTGTAGCCATCCGGGATGGCTATGGCGATGTCGGGCGCAGAGGAGGCGTTCATCCAGGTCTCCGTCAGGAAGGCGACGTCCGGGGTGGACGTGTCGATCAGGTCCCAGAGTTTGACGGCGTGTTTGCGTGCGGAGCGGGTGTTGAGTAGGATGCATCTGAGGTGGTTGCGTCCTTTCTCGGCGGGCGGTTTGGCGGCTCGGAGGCTGGTGAAGCTGCAGTTCCAGCAGGAGAAGGGTCCTTGGGTGCGCTTCGGGGCGGCCAGGTAGCAGGTGTGTGATCGTCCGGTGTTGAGTGCGTGGAGGGTGCTGGCATCGTAGTGGCGTCGGTCGTTGTGGCGGTCACGGGGACCAGGGGGTCTGGCGCTGGGCGCGGTCCAGGCGCGGACGGGCGCAGACGGGTTTGCCTTAGGCGCGCCTTTGGCGCGCCAGCGGCGCACCCGCTGCGCGCAGCGGCCGCCATAAGAAGGGGAGGTGGGAGGGAGGAGCAGCTGGGAGGGGGAGCGGGACGAATGGGCGTGCGGGGGGCGGGGCCGCAGGGGACGCAGCGGCGGGAAAGGGAGAGCGGAGACGGGCGGAAAAACGCGGGGCACAATACAGGCTAAAAATGGAAAAAGAACAATAAAACAAAATCAAGCAGAAGGGGGCACAGGGGGCAAAACGAAATTACACTGGCAATGAAGGTACAGAAGAAAAACAGAAGGCAGACAGTAAAAAGGGGCACAGGGGGCAAAACGAAATTACACTGGCAACGAAGGTACAGAAGAAAAAACAATACAATGTGTAAAAAAGAAGTCTCTTTGAAAAATGTGCTCTAATTCACATGCTTGTATGGGTACCCACAATTTCGGTGATGTGCAAATAACCACTACTTCTAAACTCTATATTTTGTTCCCTTTTCTGAAATATATAGGTTTCCTTGGTACCTATTTTTCACTCTTTATATTTTACCAAATTAATTGCTATATACCTGGTACACAATGAAAAACCATTGCAAGACGCAGCTCAGTTATTGGCTCTTGGTACCTTTAGTTCTTGGTGAAATCCTATATATCCCCCCAACCAGAAGAGTCCAGCTAACGTAATGGTATATTGCTTTCAAAAATCTGCCATACTTAGAAGAAGTTTCAGGTGGAAATGCTGGCACAAATGGCTGTTTTTTCCAACTCAATTTCAATATTGTTTTATTTAAATTGTTAGTTTCTATAGAAAATCTTTGAAGGATGTACACAAAGGACCTCTTGCTGAATTCAGGATTTTGTCTACTTTTCAGAAATGTATAGTTCTCCAGGATCCATTATTGCTTTCATACCCATTTCTACCACTAACTGGAAGGAGGTTGAAAGCACAAAAAATACGAAAAATAGGCTATGCCCAGTAAAATGCCAAAATTGTGTAGAACATTTTGGTTTTCTGATAAAAGTCTGCCTGTTCCTGAAAGCTGAGGAGATTGTGATTTTAGCACCGCAAACCCTTTGTTGATACCTTTTGCAGGGAAAAAACAGCTTTCTTCTGCAGCACTTTTTTCCCATTGTTCCTAAAAAAAAACAAGAATTAGCTGTATTTTGGCCAAATATCTTTAGACCTTTAGAATCCTCAAGATGTTGGAAGAAAAGGGTGCAAATTTAGCGTGGATAAAACGTTACAGGGGCCTAATGCGCGAACTACCCCAAATAGCCAAAAAAAGGCCTAGCACGGGGAGGCCTAGCAGCGAAGGGGTTAATGTTGTGTCAAATAAGGAAATGGGCATATGGCAACTAGGCTGCAGACAGTCTCCCTTTTTAAAAATAGGGACTATAATTGATGTTGACCAAGTGCTGGGTAGGGGGGAGTGTGCTAAACTTTTAAAAACATTCAGTAGTAGTGGGGCCCAAAATCCAGGGTTATGTTTGAGGAGATCAATCAGTACCCCGTCAGAGCCGGGGGCCTTGCCCCAATACTCTGGTTTATTTCATCCTCGACTTCCCCCAAGGTCAACTGCACTGACGCAAAGTTTGGGTCCTGCAAATATTCAATGTCGTTGGAAAAGGGGGCGCAGATATTAGTAAAATGTAATTCCTACTGCAAATGGGTTATGGTCACCATAACTAGAAGGAATAACTTTCCCTGATAACAGCAAACCCTCTAGATTCGGCGATATGAAAAAGTAGTAGATTGTGGATGCATGGCCATGGCCCCTAAAGGTGTGTAATAAATCTACACCATTGCCTGTGATATCCATAACATTATCTAGTTCGCAAGTTGCCAGGAATTATGCCAGTTCAGATCTTCTGACATCAGTTCTATTCTGTTCGCAGGTAATGGTATCAGTGCTAAGAATAGTAAGACATACTTGGGGAACTCAATCTTGCGTTAAAATCACCACCAAGGCAGAACCCAGCTAGTTGTCCACTATCACCAACAGCATTTTGTAAGGATGATATGTATTCAAACAAGATTGGAAATTTAGTATTGGGCACGTTAGTAAAATCATTATTATAAAAATGTATTAAGTATATGGTTAATCCTCTTTTATATCTCACTGCCTGAAAGTTACTGTCAACAATCTCTAGTGCCTTCACAGAACCTCCTTCTTTAATGTTCACCCAAATAGCTAACCCACCTACTGCTCGGCCTGATGTAGAGGGGGTTGCTAGATTGTAATAGCAAGCAAACCCATCAACAAATATTTTATGGGTCGCCCAGGTCTCCTGGAACATTAGGATGTCAAACTGGCTGCTAAAAAAAAGCCAAACTGGTCACGATAACTTAGATTGTAGCCCGCAACATTCCAGCTCAGAATCTTTAGTGTAAAATCATCAATGCCCATGGTTACACTCAAGCTGGGTGGGGCTTTCGGGGGAGACTCAGTTACCGTGGTGTTAAGTACAAGACCTGACATATCTGCAAAATCAGGCCTCACAGTGTAACCCATCAAGGCCTTCTAGGGTGGAAAACCTATTCCAGTGTGCAGCAATATGTGGGGGGGACTGGGTTCTTAATACCATGGGTTTATAAAAATAACCAAGAGGGAGACAACTAATTTTGGAATTAATGCCACCAATATCCTCCTGCTGTTTTAATATGTTATGCACACTCAGTGGTCTACGGAAATTGACGACAATGCAGTCTCCCTCAATATCTTTGTTTAGATGACCTACCCACCCCAACCCCCACACCATCAATATTTCATTGCATCATATTTTGTCGAAATATTTATGTTTGCTAAGACAGTCAATGCTTTTATTTTGGAATAAATGCCACCAATAACCTCCTGCTGTTTTAATATGTTACGCACACTCAGTGGTCTATGGAAATTGACAACAATGCAGTCTCCCTCAATATCTTTGTTTAGATGACCTGCCCACCCCACCCTCGGCACCATCAATATTTCATTGCATCTTATTGGGTTGAAATGTTTATGTTTGCTAAGCCAGTCAATGCATTTATTTTGAAGCTCCCCCCAGATTTCACTCTGGGACTCCCTCAGCAGGTGTACACCAGTTAGTACTAGTACGTAGAGGCAAGCCAAGGGTGGTAAGTCCAGGAAATCCTCATTGGGTGCATATTTTATTATGTCCTTGGGGCATCGTGTATGATTATGGTCCGTGAAAGTTTTTGGTCTAGCCCCTGTGTTGTTACTAGACGATAATTCCTTCTGTGTAGTATTCATAGCAGCAACTAATGCACTATTCCCTGCTGTGTTTTGCTCAGCAGGCTGAACTGGTCTTCGATGCTCATGCAGGGCTGCATTGATTATCTCAGCCCTAGAGTTCACGGTTGGGGCTATAGCCTGTGTTGTAAATACCCCGCTAGGCATAGGTAGCGGGGGGAAATTATAAGCAGTTTTGCCCTCACCCCTGACCCCGAACATTGATGGGGGAAATACATGAGCTGCACCCAAACTCTTCTCCAGGCTGACCAGGTGCTCCAACAGTGGCCTGATTTTTCCATCAAAAATATTACTAAGTCTAATACAAAATAGATCAAGAAGTGAGGAGTCAGTGGATTGGCTATCGATAACTTCCCTACCCAGATTTTGAGTATGATGCAGTGGTTGGAAAGATTGAGAAGCTGGTACGGACTGTACGGTCTGTACCCAGGAGAGAAGACGGTTGTTATTACTAGCAACTCGGCTAGGCTGTTTCCTTTCTGCAGTCACCTCCTTGCCCGTGGCCCTTTTTCTCTTTGCAGCTGTGGCGATAGGAGGAGGAGAGCCCACTGATAATGTCATAGGGTGTGATACTTCAAACTTGTGGCTAACACCCTGTACAGTACTTTTATTTAGACAAAATGAGTTTATCTGCTGAGGGGGCCATCCCCTTAAACATAGCTTTACTGGATACATTTTCACCATCAACCAAAGGCATTGGTAACAACCCAAAATCCAGTGATAGTATTCGCTCAGTTAATTCTATTTCATTAGAAACTATCCCAACAACTCTTTCTAGCATGGAGTCAAACGAAATGGAAGGGCATGGGACAGCTCTACCCCCTTCATTCTTACTCTTTCCCATAATGAATATTCAGTTGTCTCCTACCTTGCTGCGTGGAACATCAGTTTTAGATGAGCACCTTCAAATCCCAGAGCCAAGAGGGTGAGCCCAGCCCATCCTTGTCCGGCCATGGACGGGCACGAATGGGCCTGCTCTTGACCTGGGCACCCACCTTGGCGCGTCCCGTGCACCAGGAGACATCACTCAGTTTTCAGCATTCCTGGAAGTGTGTTGGTGGCCCTCCTAGCTGCGAGTGTCAGTGAGACTTATGGTCCTTGCTTGTCCCCTGGTCTCTGAACAGTTCGTTTTTCTGAAGTATTATGATATTTGTATTGTAGTTTATTGTATTTTTCTTCTTCTTTCCACAGAGTCCTTATGTGCGTTTGCATAGTGTGATTTTCCTCCTGAATGTATATTGTCCTGATGTGGCATGGACTCCTTCCTTCCGGGTGTGCCATCTGATCTTGTGTCGTCGCCACCCAATTTCCTTTTGTTATTTACTGAGGTATGTCTTCTCAATCGTCCGTTTGGGATGTGTACTGTCTTTTCTTCTTGTTCCTTACTTCTTTCTCTTATCTTAATTTCTTGCCTTCCCTTGTTTTCCTTTATCTTCTTATTGTTGTTTGCTGTTTTATTTGTCATTCTTTCAGTATTCTTTTTCTATCTTTTGACCTCTATTGCATTCTTTAGATGTTTTAACATTCTCAAAAAAGTTTCTTCTCTACTTATTTTGCATAATTCGGAGTAATATCATGGAATGCTAAAGGGTTTCTTAATCCTGTTAAACGACAGAGAGTATTATCCCATTTGGGTAAATCTAATCCCGATCTCGTTCTTCTTCAGGAAACTCACCTTTTTCAGTCTGAAGTATAGAAATTTAAACGAGGCTAGGTTGGGCATGTTTGTTTCCCCTTCGGTGAATAAAAAGAATGGGGTTGTGGTATTGTGCAAAAAATCTCTTTGTCTCACTATGGTTTCAGAAGAAACAGATGATATGGGCAGATGGATTATTGTTAATCTTCTCATAGATAATGTCCCCCTTACTATATTGAATGTTTATGCTCCTACACAACCGGACCATACTTTTTAACCTTCCATTGCAAGAAAATGTACACAATATCATGATGCATATTGTATCCTCGGTGAGGACTGTAACCAAATTATGGACCCCTTTTTGGATAGACAGTCCTCGGTTCAATTTGTGTCACATAGAATGCACATGCAATTTCAGTCTGCTATTTCTAAAGGTGCTTTGGTAGATTCATGGAGACTGTCTAATCCTACTGCACGAGATAACACTTCTTATTCATTCTCCCATGGTACATTTTCACGACTAGATCACATATTTCTTTCCAAACCTCTCTCACAATGCATCATACACTCCCACATTACTCCAATCATACTTTCTGACCATGCTATGGTTGTTACAGACTTGGATTTGGTTCCTCCTCGGCCTCCTTCGCATAGGTGGAGATTTAATAATTTTTTATTACAAGATGCTCAATTTTCTAGTTCCTTTATTTTAAAGTATGTTTCCAGGAAAAAGAAAAGTCTCACAAAAGAACATAGTGTAATGCTTTCATCAATCAAATCTTTGGAAAAACAATATTTCTCTTCCAAATTGTCTTCTGATTTTAATAAATTGCTGCAGGCCAAATTGAAATTTAATGCTATTTCCACCGATGAAGCTAATTCTATACTACTTAGGAAAAATGCACTTTATTATGGTGGGAAAAATAAAGTTGGTAAATTGTTAGTAAATTATTTAAAAGTTAGGAAAGAAAGACATATCATTAACTTGGTGACATCTTCAAGGGGCAGTATATTACTAATCATCAAGCTATTTTAAAAGAGTTCGTTAAATTTTGTAAATACTTATATACTCTGGAATTTGAGTCGCAATCTTCAAGAGTTGTAGATTATTTAAGCCAAAGTTCACATCATATTCCTCCGACTCTGGATTTTGAATCTCTGGAAAGTAATCTTACTTCTGACAGACTTTCTGGAGCTTTGAAGTCTTTAAAGTTGGGGAAAACGCCATGCCCTGATGGTTTTACTGTGGAATTTCATCTTCATTTCTCTAATATTCTCCATCTTTATTTATATTGTTTGTGTAATCATTGTATTAAATTCTGTTCCACTTCCGGTACATTTCAAGAGGCAATAATCTGTCTCATTCGCAAAGATGGCAAGGATCCTCACGATTGTAAGAATTATAGACCCATCTCATTGTTAATCGTTGATTAAAAGATTTTTGTCAAGCTTTTAGCTCTTCATTTTGAATCCTTTCTTCCTCATCTTATAGGGAAAGAACAATCAGGATGTATCAAAGGGATACTTATATCAGATAATGCTCGATTATTTTTTTATGTTTTTAGTAAAGCCCTTCATTTAAATCTTCTCTTGAAGCTATAACAATTGATGCTGAGAAGGCATTTGATGGAATAAATTGGGAGTTTATGCTTAAATCATTAAGATGGAATGGATTTGGTTCTAAATTTATAGCTCTTATATCCCTTATATACTGTGCTCCTCATGCATGAGTGTTGGTAAATGGTATAGTTTCTTCCTATTTCCCTCTTCATAGGGGAGTTAGACGAGGCTGTCTACTTTCTCCTTTATTATCTGTTTTAGCGCTTGAGCCCTTTCTCTCCCGCATTCGTAATAATTCTTCTATTTCTGGTTTTCCTTATGGAGATCGTCATCTAAAATTCGCTGCTTATGCAGATGATATTCTTTAATTTATTTCTTCTCCTGATAATTCCTTGCCCCCACTTTTGCAGGAAATAACCTTGTTTTCAAATGTTTCTGGATATAAAATCAATAAGGAAAAAAACGAAATTCTTCCATTTAGTAAATATACTTTGAGTCGAATAACCGGTTATAAATGGTCTATTTCTGCTAAAATTAAATATTTGGGTATTTGGTTTACCAAATCTATTCCGGATACTATCAAAATTAATTTTAAAGTATTAAGTGAGTCTATAGATAATATTCTATCCTTTTGGAACCCCTTATTTTTGTCCTGGTGGGGTCGCTTAGATTCCGTTACAATTATGATTTTTCCTCTTTTGTTATATCTTCTCTCTATGTTGCCAGTACATATTCCAAAACATTTTTGGGGAAAAATTAACTCAATTCTTCTTTCATTTTTATGCCATAATAAAAAAACAAGAGTAGCTTTAGTTACTTTACAAAAGTCAAAACTAGTTGGGGAGTACATTTTCCAAACTTTTATTGTTATCATAGAGCTTTTGCTTTACGTCAAGCTGCTCTTTGGGCTTTTGACTCGACCTCGTATTTTTCTCCATTGTGGCTAGATCTTGAAAAAGCCTCTCTTCCTTTTACTTTCAAAGATGTTTATCTTTCTCTTCTACAAAGTCGCTTCTTCAATCTCTTGTTTTACAGAAGACAGTTTCATTGATCAAATCTATGTTTCTTCCAATTAATCTGACATTATCTATATTCCTGGAAATGCCGTTATGGTATTCTTTCCCTCAATTTTGTCTTACTTATCATTGCCCCAAATCTTTTTATCTTCTTTTTTTTCATCATTGATGAATGTGCTTCTTGATGTTTATTTTTCCTTGCAATGTTCCCCAAGTTCAGTCCCTTTTTCTTCTGGATTTACTGATTTCTTAAAAATAGGTCCTAAAGCGTCGGTTATTTATAAGTATCTTTCTCTTCTGGATCACTCTCAAACCAAATCTAAGTCAGAGCTTTTATGGGAAGGGGATCTCAGGGTTACTTGGGTTGTTTCTTTTTGGAATAAGGTATGGGCACGCGTCTGCAAAATTTCTAGGTCAGCTAGTGTTAGACTTGGCATCTTTGGCGTAGTTTCATCTGACTTTTTGCCTCTACCTCCTGTATTTTTGATGTGCTGGATTTCGTTTTTACTGGCTTAGATGCTTTGGGCACTTTCCCACTGCTGATCAGTGTAAAAGTACAAGTGCTCCCTGTGTAGATTGTTATTACAATTGGTTCTCCCTGATTGACATGTTTGATTTCCTGGTAAGTCCCCAGTAAAGTGCACTGAGTGTGCCAGGGCCTGTAAATCAAATGCTACTATTGGGCCTGCAGCACTGATTGTGGCACCCACATGAATAGCCCTGAAAAGGTATCTCAGACCTGCCACTGCAGTGTCTATGCGCAGGTTTAAACTGCCATGTCAACCTGGAAAGTGCACTCACTTGCCAGGCCCTAACCTTCCCTTTTCTTGTAAAGCACCACTACGGTAGGCCCAAGGTACCCCCGTGGGCAGAGTGCAGTGCATGTGAAAGGTAAGACATGTACTGGTGTGTGTAACATGTCCTACTAGTGAAATACTGCCAATTTCGTTTTTCACTATTGAAAGGCTATCTGCCCCATAGGATAGAATGGGAGATACTTTGTAACATCTTACAAGTATAACTTCCCATTGGGACAAGATAGAGAAATAAAGTTTAGGCTCTCTGACCTCAGACTTTAAAAACACATCTTTTAGTAAAGATGGTTTTTAAATTATGTGTTTGAAAATGCCACTTTTAGAAAAGTAGACATTATCTTGTTTAACCATTCTGGGTGCCTCTGCCTGTTTGTGGATTGACTGTCTGGTTTTGGAGTGACAGGGGCTGGGGATGTGTATTCACTGTAGACAGCCATTGGGGGGGTTGAGCTGTGCCTGGCCCTTCCTGGATGACTCAGAGCTGAGCTGAATGGGGCTTGGCTGCATTTAGAGTAGTTGGAGGAGATTTCCTTGCACCTGAATAGGGCCTGTCTCCGTTGCACAATGCTGTCTCCACCCCCTGTGGTCATACTGCACCAGTGAGGACAGAACTGGTTTGGACTTGGCTCAGAGACGCTTGCACAAAGATAAAAAAGAGAAAATGGGGTATAAGTAGTAGACCTTAAACCCCAGAATGTTAGATCACTTCTGGACTCAAGAGGAACCTTTGCCAAGGAGAAAAGCTGAAAAGCTGTGAAGAGGAGTACTGCCCCTTTGCTGTGTGCTGTCTGGGATTGGCCTGCAGTTGCTATTTCTTCCAAGGAGAGGACAAAGACTGGAACTTTGCTTTGAAGCTGCTTGAAGAAGAATCTCCAAGGGCCTGAGTGTGCTGGCCACCTGTTCTGTAGTCTCAGGGACACAAAGACGTCACCCCCAGCAAGGTCCCTATTTGGACAAAGGTACCTACCTCCGCCAACTAGAGACCCCAATTTTAACAGCTAGCATTACTCAATCCCTATTTTTCATATATCATAGACTTTATCTCACCCCTCTACAATGCTCCAGATTTTCTTCAGATATCTCTGATAGATGTTGGTCTTGTGATTCTTCTAAAGCTGACCCTATGCATATGTTATGTAGATGCTTCAATATACTTTCTTTCTGGCATAAGGTTTAGTCCCAGATCAAAAAGATTTTTAATTTAGATTTCTCTTTTAATATTCTCCATATTTATTTTAATTTAGAACAATCAACAATGTCTCAACAGGTCACATTTAAATAGACAGGTTTATAAAAAACATGTAAATTATAGAAACACTGAAGAAGGGAGACAAACAAGGATGTTCTTTGAATACTTATAGCGGTCTATATTCATAAAATTAATATACATCAATAGTTATATCAGCACTATTTCCAATGCATGTGAGTGTAACCCAAATAAGTACGTGCACATACGTGCTCGTGCAAGAAGTGATTGGCGCCAGTGACACGTGAAAAAAATGTGAAGAAACAGCAAAATATACGGCACATAAAAATATCAACGGAAGATGGCTACAAAAACAGTATATTTTACAAAATGCCAAAAGTTATCTCAATCTTTTTATGCAACCATCAAGGCGCCAAGCGATGCACTGAATGGTCGACGGCGTTTCGACCTGTGAGTACTTTAAGTCATCATCAGCACCAGGTTACAATTCGTTTGAGGAGTGCTGTAAAAAGGAAAGGAAAGGAGAAGGAGAACGGAAACTAGGGGTGAGACTATAGTTGATGGTCAATTAAACTATGTGATATACCTGTGGTTGGGGAGCGATCCACCAGGTAGGAAAAGGATCCTACAGTCAGGATGATCATTTAAGGGCATCCAGGCGTGGCAGCACGTCCATGGGATGGATGGAGGAGTCTTGAAAGGGAAGGGGTATGATATGAGGGGGGACAAATAGGTAAAAGGCCACGAGTACCAGCAGTATAGTGGATACCATCAATGTATCACCCAACTGCATAATTAATGAACGCAGGCATGGTCAAGGGGTAATTGATTGTGAAAAATGATTACTTACCACATAAATGTGGTGAAAAAATATTGTTGCGCCGTGGGATGTGCAATTACGGTACGATCCAGCGCGTTAATTTAATGGCCAACGGGTACTTCTGGCATTGGAAAGTACGAGCTACGACATCTGGGTGGCCAAATCAATTGGTAAACTAAACAGAAGGGAAGGGGGGGAGTTAACATGGTGCGGCAGTCAAATTGGTGAGTTTGGGAACAATGAGGAAAAACCAGGGATTCATACCCGAGTTCAAAAGCGATGGCCGAATTCGGGGCAGTCGGTTATATGTACCGATCCCGGTTTAGGATCCGTTTTTTTGCGATGGAGCCAGCATGAGTCTGGCAGCGGGCGGAACTGATGCGTCCGGTTCCCGTCGTGGTTTCGAATCATTGGGGAGTACGGAATTGGAGAGGCTAAGGAAGAAATCGGCATGATCACATGATCTCGCTGATACAAAGCACTAGAGTGAGCGGGCTCGCAACTACCAAAGTGGATCAGATGTGCCCCGGGGGGACGAAGAAAGGTTAAGTATAGTAACCAAGGAAGGCAGCATGACAGTGAAAGCCTATTGACAGGTACATTTGTATCTAATCAACACATCCTGAGGGTATTCCTAAAGTTGTATATTACACACATATGCTTTTCAGAGAAGGGACATACATCGTATGTTAGAGGATGAGGCTTATACAGATTTGGTCATCTTATGAAGCAGTATAAAAGACATATAAGTTCAAATTATACAAACAGAACATTGTTAGGGCAAACAAATTAAATGAAATAAATAACGTTAGGGAAAACAGATTAAACAATCTTAGAGTAAAAAAAGTAAGACAAATGAGGGGACAATTCGTAATATCTGTGAACAACTTATACACAGCTCTGTCCTAGCTTGGAGTTCATGTAGATATTGACTAGTAGTGCAGTATCCTGAAGGATGAGTGGGCCATAGGTGGTGTCTCAGAATATGTTTGCGCAATATAATGAAATCTTCACGAGAAACCTCAAAACCTGGCTCTTCGACAGACCCCCTCCTTGATGGACTGGAACCTGCACCCCCCCCCCCTCCCCCTCCAGCGCCTTGAGACTCTTACGGGTGAGTAGTCGCGCTCAACAAACACCTGATTGATTGATTGATTGTACATATATTCTGAAGGGGAGAGGCTGGGCCATATCACGGGGTGCAGGGTTGTTCAGGTATGGATGGTATTATTCCATTCATCTAGAGTGTTGAAGCCCTGGTGCACAGAGTTACAACGTACAATCCATCTGCATTCGCATCTGTTTAAAAGTTGTTGTAAATCACCTCCACGTAAGGGCAGGGTAGGTTGATCAATGACCTGCCAGAACATGTCATTCCTAAAGTGTTTTTTTTCTAGATAGTGTGCGACCAGTGGAGCAGTCTCAACATTACATCTGATGCGGCTCTTATGTTGTATAATCTGTTGTTTCACCATTTGTGTGGTTTGACAAATGTATATAAGGTCTCATGGACAGCATATGGCATATATTACGTTTGTAGTTCGGCAATTGGAGAACTGTTTGAGTTTGTACGTGTAGTCCCTAACCTTGAACTCTTTTGTGTTAGCTATGAGAGGGCAGACAATGCAGTTTTGGCATTTGAAGTGGCCGAGTATAGGTGGAAGACCCCATGATGAGGTTATACAGGCCATCTTGTCAGTTTTTTTCAGGCCATGTCACAGCATGTACCAGATGGTCAGAAAGTTTATTGCCCCTCTTGTATGAGAACAGGGGTGGTTCTTGAAAAATGGCGTTGGTGCCTAGGACAGTCCAGTTCTTTTTTATGATCTTATTGATCTTGTTACTTGAAGGACAAAAGGTTGAGACAAAGGGGATGCATGTGTTGACCCGTTTCTTGCTGGGTGCTAAAAGTACATCCCTGTTGCAGTATCAGGCGCGTTTACAGGTGTGAGAAATCAAACACCATGGGTAGCCTTGATTCGTACGTTTCTCTGACAGAAGCCACCTCGCGAGAGGGCAATTCTGTCAGAAAACTTACGAAATGCGCCTGTTACTGCAACAGGGATGTACTTCTAGTACCCAGCAAGAAACGGGTCAACACTTGAAATCCTTAAAACAAAGACAAGCAAGACAGCAAACCAGGCCTTCTCTTGATTGTCCCAGAGACTCTGAAAGCTGCTACTGTAATGAAGCTGAACCTCCTTTCCTCAGGAAAAAAGTCAAGACTTACTAGAACTTGTACTTGTACTTGTGGTGCCCACCTCAAACTCAGATAGAGCTCAGGGGTCTCAATCCATGGAACAGGAAGGCCCCATAATAAGCATTCCGGATTGTTGGGTTCACGGGGGAGAATTAAAAACAAAGAAGCTGCATAAAGGGGAAAAAAGTAGAGCACACTCTACAGAGCAGAGTAGACAGACTTTCCAACCCAATTATGGCCTTTTCAGCCTTATTGAATTCTTGCGTTTTCATACCTCATACCTGTTTCTTGGACATTTTCTTGAGCCCAATGGTCTTTGGTGGTCAGTACATGAGGTGGTGGTGTCCCTGGTCATGGCCCCTTTGGTAGTAGATAATGCAGTGGTGACTGTCAGCTTTCTGTTGCTTAAGTTACCCTCTGCTTCCATCTTATCACAGAAAATGTGGGTATGTTCCTGCTTCCGTCACTGTAATTGTAATTGGCATGTTTGTTCTACTGGTATATAGTCTTCTGAGTGAACGTTCCTCACATCTCAAAATCAGGGTGTGTTATGCATTCCTCATATGCATCGTCTCTGGTTCGTGCTCTTGTTATGGGGCTACTTGCTGGTGTTCTTTATAAGTTGACTGGGTTTGTTCCAGGCATATATATTTTTTTTCCTTTACTGCCATTTCTAAACTGAATATTAGTGTCAGATTCCAGCATGAGTTGCGGTTGTCATTGGCTGCAGAAGTTTTCTATCTTTATGATGAATCATGTTTTAATTTAAATGCTGTATTACAACGTAGACAGGATTGACAGCTATGTGCAGATCATCCTTCTCGACCTTAGCGTGGCCTTTGATACGGTGAACCATCAAATTCTGGTTCACCGTCTCAAGAACGTGGGAGTGTCGGGTTCGGCTCTTTCTTGGCTTCAATCTTTCCTGGAAGGTAGGACCTTTCAGGTGTTTGAAGATGATACTTCCTCAGACCCTTTACCTCTGCTGTGCGGAATCCCTCAGGGCTCCTCCCTGAGCCTGACCCTTTTTAATGTTTATATGGCCCCTCTGGCGGACCTGGTTGCCCCTTTTGGAGTCAATATCGTGTCCTATGCTGACGACACACAGTTGGTCGTGGCATTGAATCAAGCTGACCAGTCGCCTACTGACCTCCACACCTGTTTGGAGGAAGTGGCAAAATGGATGAGTCTGTCCCATCTTAAACTTAACGTTGAAAAAAACGAAATTATGATGCTTGGTAACTATCAAAGTGCCAATCTGAATGCTCTTTGGCCACCCTGTATGGGTATAGCCCCGGTTCCTAAATCAGAGATAAAAAGCCTAGGCATTTGGCTTGACCAAGATCTGTCCTTCAAAACCCAAGTTAGGAAGACGGTCGCCTCTTGCTATGGTATGCTCAAAATGATTCGTAAAATCCTCTCTGTGCTCCCATTCTTAGCAAAAAAACTGCTGATTCAAGCCTTGATCCTATCCAGGATCGATTTTGGCAACGCCCTTTATCTTGGGGCCCCCAAGGCAGTGGTCATGCGACTCCAGATTGTTCAGAACTCTGCAATAAGACTGCTCACCGGCACCAGCCATCGTTGCTCGGCTAAGCCCGCACTGCGCTCCCTGCACTGGCTCCCGGTCCAGGAGAGGATTAATTTTAAAGCTCTCTGTGTGGCTCACAAGTCTCTGAAAGGGGAGGGACCACCCATCATCAAAGATCTGATCCTCCCGTATAAAGCCCCTAGAAATCTCCGCTCTAATATTCTCCACTTAGCGAAAATGCCGAGAATTAAGAAAGCGAGAAGTGGGGGTAGGCTCTTCTCATACAATGCCTCCAAGTTGTGGAATACCCTCCCACTTCATCTCCGAAGTGAACCGAACCATCTCAGTTTCCGTAAACAGCTGAAGACGTGGCTATTCCCATAACCCTTACCCAGGCTTACCACTCTGACTCCGTCTAGCGCTGGGATGCTCCCGGGTAGCCATGCACTCTACAAGTCCCTTTTCATTTCATAAGTGATATGTTGTGCTCAACATGATACTTGTAAGCTGCTCTCTAGTAAACAGATGTCCTCTATTTACTTTAACAAGTGGAACCCTGAACCGCTAATATATCAGGGTTGGCGTGGTATGCCGTCCATGTTGCAAATTTGTGCTCCTGTTAGAGTTGATACTTTAATGACAGTAGTACCCTGCATGATGTACATTCCCAATTTCCAAAAACTACTCTTTTGTGAATGAGTCCATTTGTAAATAAGAGCCTGGGTGTGCACCGTATCATGTGTAAGGTTGAGTGTGGCGTCCACACGGATTGATATACAGTTAGCGATCATAGGCATTGTTGGCTGTTTTGCAACAAATTCATGGCTATTTGCTGGGAGACTGTCTGTGCTGTTTCCCCAGGCCATGCTTTCAAGTGTTTTGTGAGTGTGTGTGTTGTTGAAAACGTGCGTTTCTATTTCTGACCGTGATTTGGCACGGGGTGTTTTACTGTGTGAATGTTTCTTTGTTACTTTTTTTAGTGCATACAATACTGTTACCTTGTACTTGTTGACTGTTATTGTTGACTCTGCTGGAAAAGTTTTAGGTGGGCTGAGACTGCCAACTAACTGTATGCTTGCTACATTTTATTCATTGTCAACGTGTTCCGAAATTAGCGATATGATTTTAAAGCCTTCCGTTTTTTTACCGATATATATTTGATTTGACTATTATGCGGTTTGCTGCCACTTCACAAAGCCAATTAACTGCCTAGAGGAGTTTGTGTATTTATAAACAGCCGGCACATGGCGTGCTTGACTGCTGACTGCAAGGAGTAGAAAAGCGAGGGAGGTGGGGGGGGGGGGGGTAATAAACAAATCTGCTTTCGATATCTTTGCAATAGCCCTATAATTCCATATCTTTAAAATGGACCCAATGTTGACCTAAGATTCATAATGCTGCAGTGCGCACCACAAAGAGACCATCTGAGGCAGGCTTCACTTCACCGATGAGCCTAGCGGCCTAAATAATAATTTCAAGATTACCTACGAATTCTGAGGTATCCCTTACGAAAGGAGGAATTACCAGTTAAATCGGTGCTACCACACCGATTTCCATGAGTAATTTCCAAGTTCGTTGCCATTTTCCTCAAACACATTTTGCAAGGTATGACCTGGTGAATACGTTTCCGGAAAACTCCACAAGTGCAATAACTCGCATAAGGTAATACCGCATTGCTCGGAATCCCAATTTGGATGTTAACAGGAGCTTTTTAGCCAAATCGGGATTAAACCCCAGGAGTTAGAATAAAGGCCTCAGAGTCACGTTGACTCCGGTAGACTATTTTCTGAAGTAATTCCATAATGATTCAGACAAGGTAAGAATGTGCAGCATGGGGCCCCTTCTTACCTTGTCTGAATCTGTATAGTCCTGTCAGGACCGCACCTTGGCAGTGGGTGCTTGAACTGTGTGCACAGTGCCAGGTGCATGGCGCTTATTTTCTTTTTGATATATTGGGGATATCAGGATAGGTGCGATTTCTCCCTTGGGTTCCACTGTCGTGCTTAGGTTAGATTCTAATTCCATAATGAAACTGCATCAGAAGGCATGACAGTTTTCAGATCAGTCAAGAGCAAACCATGGCTACATCTGCACTGACACAGAAGAAGTGCTGACAGTGTTTTCCTGATCTTAGCACTCTTCGGAGTCTTGAAAAATTCCTATGGACCCTGATGCAAAAAACTTGTCCACTACTCTCAGGAAGAGGGTACTTGCAAACTTGGGACCCAATGCGTTTCCTTCGACTTCTTCGACTTCAGAGTGGAAAAGCGTACCATGTTGACACAGAACTAAACATCTAGTACACTGAGAGCATTGCTGCATCCTTAGTACTTGCAATATGGAGACCAAAAGGGCAAAGGGATAATTTCTCAGTGTAAAAGTAACCTGAGCAGCTGCTTCACTTGAGACTCCTCGATTTCGTGTCTAGATTTTTCCTTGTTAGACCCTTTGTGTTCTCAATGTCGTTGTGAGGAAGATGTTGCATGGTGCATGTTGACCAACTGTAACGCTGTCTATCCTTATGTTGGTCTATTCCTTATTCTAGAGATGGTGTTGCTAGTACACTCACAGGAACGCTGGATGGACAAACAGGCCACTCCTTCCTCTTTTTACATTGTTGTTTTCATCAACAAAAGCATTAAGATTTCTCAAGATGCAGTTGGCACTCCACTCTCCTTTAAAGGACATTCAACAACTAAAAACCTGCCTCAAGTTAATCCATGATTAGATGTCAAGTAAATACTTTAAT
The DNA here is from genome assembly GCA_963921515.1 of Calotriton arnoldi. Classification (NCBI taxonomy): domain Eukaryota; kingdom Metazoa; phylum Chordata; class Amphibia; order Caudata; family Salamandridae; genus Calotriton; species Calotriton arnoldi. The sequence goes on from CAWUFW010001928.1 coordinate 2,131,600, forward strand.
CTCAATTCAACAATACACAGTTTCTCCTAAACAGCTGCTAATAACCGTAGAGCTGGAATTCCAGTAAAATAGCAGTGGTGCAAGGAGCCTGCGATGGAGCTCCTGCATCTGCACCCTGCAATGTAAAGGACACAAAGTACTGGAATGGATTTGAACAAATTAGCCCCTGGAGATCAGGAGATGAAGCTGTAACAGGGGCCTGACCAGTGGTGCACAGGGATGGTGGAGGAGAGTCAGACGGCTGGAACACAGATGATGGTATGTGGAGTGATGGCATTAGACCTGTGGTGAGGGGAGTCAGCTTCTCACAGATCAACGATCAGAACAGAGATACAGATGCAGATGTCGGCCAGAAGTGAGGATCCTTACATGCAGGGAGTTAGCTGAGAGGCTTGTGTATCACATTTGGATGATCCTAACCCCACCACTGCTTTTGCTAGTACTGAAGCACAAAGCCCAGGCTCTGCAGAAGCAGTTCTGGATCTATTTGAGCATCAGCCCAGAGTCATCAGCAAAGTTCTGATGTGTAGACCAAATGAGGGAATGGGATGCCCGACAGACGGAACTGAGATTCTCAAACATATTTCGCTTCCATCAAAAAGCTAATTTGTGCATTTTCAACCACCGTGCATGCAGGAAATCTGAGAAAAAAATGAGTCCATACGGAGAAAACAATGTTTGGGAGATCACTCAAATACAAACCTTTGATGTTTAAAAAGGTTGTCCAAGCAATCTTTACATGAGTGAGTTAACAAATACTGCATTAGGTATTTGAGACTACTTCGTGTCAGTGCAGTGAGTCACAACATACCCTTCAACCTTGACACCACTGCACTATAACCCATGCTGTACACCAGAAACATGGGACAAGGAATTCCAGATTCGGAGGAAGTGATGTAGTATGCTAGCTTATTAATTTCAGGCAGGTAAATTAAATTATTTATTCAACGTAAAGTAATTTTCAGGTTGGGGAGAGGATAGTTTGACTTGCTTGTAATTGAGTCATTAAGCATTCCACTCAGGTAATAAAGAGTCCGCACTGGTACAGCTGACACCTATGAAAAAATTCATTATGCAGTGACAGGCTCAAGTGGGGTGATCACAACACTTTCCAATATTATTAACAGTAAACTACAGGGACAAGTGTGAACATACTGACTGCAACAGGAGCAGCGACTGGGGTGACAGATCAGGCAGGAGGACTAGGATGACCCATGGAAGGATGTATTAAAGGCCTACAGATGCTTACAAAATGAAGGAGGCCATTATACGGTAATGTTGAAATCATATCTCTTTGGAAGGCTTCGGATTGGACACAGCACGCAGTTAAGCATTTGTAAGATCATGTCGTAACAGCAGCCAAGATGATGAATGCACAAAATTAGAAACAATCACATGCTCTCATTATGCTACACCAGTATCATGAGGTATGAGCCATACTCCCCACGGAGGAAAAAACTCATGATATTCCTAAGTAAAGGCAGAAATGTAGGGCAACTTGGGCCTCTGTACTGTAGTACCTTTCAAGAATTGTTATAGGCCTGACTTGACCAAAAGCCGAGAGGCTTGAGGAAAAAACAAAAAACTGTGCTTAAACCAACTCAAGCACTTCATTCTGGCATGGACGTTCTCTTGCAGATTTTATTGATGGACAAGAGCTGTGGAAGAGACTGGGAGGGAACAGGAGCAAGGACAGTGGGAGGGGAGTTGTACTGTTGTGTTGGTTAAAGACAGTGGTTTGCTAACACACCTCATCTATCTGTTAGTTGTAAGGGCTACTGTAAATAGTCGAACAATGGCTAGCGTGAAGTAACTGTTGTTGCTGCAAAAATAACAATAGCACAGAGTTAAATCAAACCACCGTACATCTAAGGTAGCCTATTCAACATGCAGCTGGATGGCCTCAACCCCTAACCGTCAGACTGTGCAAAATCACCTTGATTGAGCTTCAAGACAAACGGCACAATCAAGCAAGATATATCTAAAAAAAGACAATACAGCTCTTTCCTAAAACAAATAAACCCTTGCTTTCAGAAATCAACTTTAGAACTACAGTGCAAGCCTTGGTCCCCTCAATTCAGGATGGAAATAAAGCTCTTCTCAGTGGCCACCCCAACGCCACTCTCGCACCTCTCAAAGATGTCCTATTGTCCACGACATGCATCATTAAACATTTTTAAAAATTGATGCCATCACCCCAGTGATACATTGGATCCCCTTTCAGGCTTGCATTTTCATGAGGGACGTCTCCATCACCCATAAAGTCACCTGAACAGTGGCGGCTTCTCCGCTATGGCGGAAGAGCGTCGCCCCACTGCTTTTAAGCAGTGCCAACTAGAAACATAAAATGATAATAACTTAGAGTTATTATCATTTTATGCTTCATGTCCTGCTGCTTTGCGAGTGGGCGGATGGGCGGGGCTGCTCTGCTCTCTGAGCAGGGTAGGAGTGGTTTGCCCACTCTTAAGTGCGCAATGACTGTTTGGTCAGCCTTCTCGGGCCGCCCAAACCAGTCATGCATTACAGCCTGTGTCATGGCGCTCAGACTTATTGGCTTAGTAGTGGAGGGAGCCTGGCTGCCTGCTTCCTGTTCTGGAGTCGGAGGCAGGAGAGCAGGAGCAGAGACGCGGGACCCGGCGTCAAGGTAAGTTTATTTATTTTTATTCCCCCTGGGCCCCCCTCCCCCGCAACCACCCCCTCCAACCCCCGCGCCCGCCTACCACCCGCGAGCCATGCCGGCCGCCACTGCACCTGAAGTAATGCCCTGTTTTTACTTGACCAGAAAGGTAACCACATCAGATGGTCAGGGCCATACCAGAAGCCAGGACGTTGCCAAAGATGGAAACATGCAAGTAATTCAAAACAGAACAAGACCTTCTTCATCTAAGCTTAAAGATGTAGGACCCAATCCCCACTAGCATCAGACCTACTCCAACCGACCTGCAATTTTCAAGCTGAAGACTTATCTAAAGACTTTTTACTTCAGAGAGCAGCACTCCCCACACACTTCTTACATGCCTTTCTGTAAATGAGCTTGATCCCTAATCCTCGGCTTGTGCCTACTAGTGCTGTGTTGTTTCCTAGCTGATTTTTAGGTACCAGGATTTCCTTTTAGAGAATGGAACTGTACATAACCATATCCTACACCCCTCCCTGCCTTGTTCGTTAAACCATCGATAACGGAGTGTAAGGGGTCCATGATGTGTACATTTTATAGTCAAATATCTATTGATCCTTAGAGGAAATCAGCACTTACAAAATCAAGACTTGTTGGATGCACAGTGTTCTGCAACGAAGTGTGTGTCTCAGACATATGTTGCTGCAGAATGGGTTCCATATTGCTCAAATCATATTTTTCTTCATCATCCACTGGTTTGGATTAGTGGCAAAAGTTACATTTCTACTGCTAATCCTGATCAGGTCATAGTTTCTCCTATGATGCCAGAGATAGGCTTGTAGGGCCTTGTATGTATGTATGGAGTAATGGATACCCCAGTAAGAACAATCCTTGCTCCTTGCACCATGACAAAGAGCCATAGAAAAATATACCAAACAGCTGCCATCTCCTTCTGACTGGGCAGTGCTTTGTGCCCTTTTTTGGTTAGAATTGTCAGCACCAAAAAGATCACTCTTTATGTCCAGTCTCCAACTAGTTGGAAAGTTTACTTTGGACTGCAAGAACCCACTAAAACCCTTAAAGACTATTCTCATTAGTGCCTAAACATAGCATCATTGACAATATATTGACTTCCTTTCACTTATAATATATGAGCATCATACTGTATTGGAAAATGTTATTAGAACAATGTAGAATTCATCATGAATAATAAATACATCCAATGCACTACTGTTGCAGGAATCTGAATAAATGAATGTCTGCTGTATATTGTACTCCCACATATATATGCACCCCTTTGAAAAGGATGTGATGCAATTATAAGTTGAATATGGTTCATTCAGATATTGCATCTAAAAAGGAAGAGAATTGCCTTCATGACATTCTTTTTGTAATCCTGAAAAATCACTTCTAAAGTTCTGATTATGACTGAAGGTGTGCTTTTAATGCAAACGCTTGCACAAGGAACAGAGTTCTAAACTGGGTGGCAAACACCTCATCCCACATCAAACTTGCTGAAATATATTGGCAGAAATGCCAAGTAAATCCACATGTAATTACCATTATTCTTGGAAAGTTTTGAAGTTTGAGGTATTTTTCAGACCCAGAAATTACCTCACCCAAACGAAGTGATATGTACATGGTGAAATTAATACCTCACAACTATGCTGCCCACCCGTAATCGTGGCCCAAGTCTCCTTTCTTCAACAGAACAGTCAGATGTTCTAGAACGCATGCAAATTGCCATTCCCTACTGCTATCTTTCCTCTGATACTTTCTCCCTGTAGAAATGACAGCGGTCCATAGCACTGACTCTTCCAAAGAAGGAACAGTCTCCTGACAGTATACATATATTGAAAGTCTTTAGTATTCACCATTTTTGTTGCAGCTAGTGATGTGTATGTCTAGACAAATGTTTCAGAATTGTTGTCCTTCTTCAGCACAGCGTAACAAGTGAAATTTGGGGATGCTGGCAATGCTGCCTTTGTCTTCTCAGGCTTAGTGCCACTCACAGATCACAAGTGCACCCCAGAGCTCATCAGCCCAATGCAAGGAGCAAATCACAAAATATCTATCTATGTGTTTGTCTGTTTGTCTGTTTGTCTGTCTGTCTGTCTGTCCGTCTATCTATCTATCTATATATTCACTGAAAAAAACAAATGTTAAAGTGACAAAATACTGCTGTAGAACAATAGAGTACCAACACCAGTTATAGTTTAGTCAATTAACTATAACTTGAGCCCCCATCATGCACTGCTTATGACCTAACCTATTACCTTGGGGACTGTGGTATTCATTAGTAATTTGAACAGTATTGTTCTCTAAATCTAGTTACTGATGTCATCAATAATGTCATTTAACATGTCATGAGTGATGTAATATGTGAGGAATGTTTTCCCTACCAGTCGCATTGTGTTCCTATCCTCATGCACCAGGATGGTGAGAAATGGAAATACAAGCATTAACTAAAGCTCAAATTACCCTCACTGCTTAATCAATGGTTGTTATATCCCTAAAATGCAGGCCATCTCAATTAACAAGTTCACTTTGCTTCTTATCAATCAATTTAAATCTCAAAAACATTTATAATAATTAGAAATATTTTCGAAAGGGATTGAGGAGTTACTGTGAATCCGTTGCTTTATAATATTTTCACAACTACACATATAGCTTAGGTATTAGTTGATACCCCAAAAAATGGCAAATCGGCACCTGAACTTCTTCACATATGTCTATTCAATAACAGGAAAAAACATTTTAAGAATCTATATGAAAAAATTAGAATTTACTCAGTTAATGAGATATGTTGCCATTGATACATCAACTAAAATCAAATATAATGATTAGGTTTATAGTTCAAGCCCAAACGCCAGATTTAAAATGTAGAATCCTGCCTATTAACATTTGATTGAAAATCTTCTTCAAAAGATTGTGGGGTGACTGTACATGTGGGTTTCACAAAATCCCAAATCGCATACTCACCTAAAGCTTTGAATATAGTACAAAAAAGGGTGTAAGCCCAGTAAAAGATATCATTTGAATGAGATATTTTTATAGCACATCATTTTAGAAACCATGCATTTTAACGCATATACTTAAAATTGCCAGACAGGATATTTTGTCGCATCCTGTCTCAAGAGCATTTTGGTATGTGTGAAGTGTAGCATGCAAGATTTTAATGCTATATTTTCTGATGTGTTCACCACTTTTAATGTCAACTAGTTCAGAATCATTTGCACTAAAATCAGATAACACCTGCATCAGGAATTCAGAGAGGCCAGGTCAGAGCAAGCCTTGCACACTGATTAAGAGGTGCTCAGAAGTCCTTTCATAAGCCAGCATTTGTTCCACTAGAGGATGAAGCTGCCAAAAGAAAATGTCAAACAATAGGCAGCACATTAGCAACACCTTTATTGTTTGGTGATGCTGATAAGGAGACATGCAGTGAGGCAGCCCTAACCAAGCAGGGAAGAAACCCTGCCAGGATAAGCCTTTGGATGCTAATGGTAGCGATAATTGCTTTGTTTTCATTCTTTTTCAATGCACGCTTGCAGGCTCTCTATGCACAGCTGGAAGAAAGAAGCTGGGCGGACACCAAAGCTTTCTCCTTAGAGAGAACACAGGTCAGGAATGACTCACTTTTGTCATAAATACAAAATATTAGCACTCTAGCTTTTCTTTAGAATTCTGTGGTGAAGCTGCAGTTGATCACTAGGGAGTTAACTGGCAGACTGCTGCTGGTGTTGGAAGTACATGTTTCAATATGCATGTCAGAATGTTTTACTGACGAGCAAGAGGAAGATATTTGACCACTCACAAAAATGTGTCCTGATTTTAATTTTCCAGCGCACTGACTTCAATTTCGATGACAAAAAAGAAACTCCTCATTTTGTTCATTTACTGCAGTATTCTCTGTAGGAAATTATTTTAATTTCACTGCTTTGATTCCATCAGCCTGGTGCTCAGGTGTGCAACACTTAGGGGCCGATTCCGATTCGGGCCGGAAGCGCACCTAACAGTATTCGTCTGGAAAAAATACCAGCCGAACGCGTGTTTCCCGACCGACTCGAACACTCTACTGAACGAACAAGTACGATGCGCATAACAGTCCAGATTCCGACCCAGCCGTACTTACCCAATCCAGCTCCTTTTCTCCGCCCGAGCCGGATCCGTAAACGCCGAATTGAGTCGCACGGAACCAAATACACAGCACCTTCCGGCCGGACTAGTACGATGCGTCTTCGGTACGCGCCGAACGCGTCGCTACGTCCGGCACGTTTCAGCATCCGGGAGAGCCGCACATAAGCTCCTTTTCGCGTCACTAAACGATCCACGGCTACGAGACGAACAAGTCAGCGACGAGTACGAGTCGAAGACACGCGAAACCCGAACGAGACGAACCAACCATGAATCCCATCGCGCAGGTCCTACCAATACTCTACATCTATTACCAGGACCGATTCGGACGCGTACGGCGCAGACGGTAAGTCAAACACCAACAATACAAACTAACTACATGTACCTAAAATATGTCACACACACATAGGGATGCACAAATGACGTACACTAGCAACTGCACAATCATAGGGGTGGGATGGGCATCACCAATGCCATACACACCCATAGGGGCCTGGATTCCTGCCACCACCACCACCCCTACTCAGGGGGCCTGGATGCCCATCACCACGACCATCCCCACTCATGGGGGCTGGATGCCTATCACTACTACCACCCCTACTCAGGGGGCTGGATGCCTATCACTACCACCACCCCTACTCAGGGGGTGCTGGATGCCTATCACCACTACCATCCCCACTCATGGGGGCTGGATGCCTATCACTACTACCACCCCTACTCAGGGGGTGCTGGATGCCTATCACCACTACCATCCCCACTCATGGGGGGCTGGATGCCTATCACTACTACCACCCCTACTCAGGGGGGCTGGATGCCTATCACTACCACCACCCCTACTCAGGGGGGCTGGATGCCTATCACTACCACCCCCTACTCATGGGGGCTGGATGCCTATCACTACCACCACCCCTACTCAGGGGGCTGGATGCCTATCACTACCACCACCCCTACTCATGGGGGGCTGGATGTCTATCACTACTACCATCCCCACTCATGGGGGGCTGGATGCCTATCACTACCACCACCCCTACTCAGGGGGGCCTGGATGTCTATCACTACTACCATCCCCATTCATGGGGGGCTGGATGCCTATCACTACTACCACCCCTACTCAGGGGGGGGCTGGATGCCTATCACTACCACCACCCCTACTCAGGGGGGGCTGGATGTCTATCACTACTACCATCCCCACTCATGGGGGGCTGGATGCCTATCACTACTACCACCCCTACTCAGGGGGGCTGGATGCCTATCACTACCACCACCCCTACTCAGGGGTGCTGGATGTCTATCACCTCTACCATCCCCACTCATGGGGGCTGGATGCCTATCACTACTACCACCCCTACTCAGGGGGCTGGATGCCTATCACTACCACCACCCCTACTCAGGGGGGCTGGATGCCTATCACTACCACCCCCTACTCATGGGGGGCTGGATGCCTATCACTACCACCACCCCTACTCAGGGGGCTGGATGCCTATCCCTACCACCACCCCTACTCAGGGGGGCTGGATGCCTATCACTACCACCCCCCCCTACTCATGGGGGGCTGGATGCCTACCACTACCACCACCCCTACTCATAGGACGGGTAATGCATGACACAACCAGCATACTCCCACATAAGGAATCACAGAAAATTACATCCACCCAAACAACATGACAAGCATATGTAGTCCATGTCAAATGCCTACAACACTAAACATGACAATGAACATACAATATGACCCGCTAACACATGTGTCACACATAAAAGTGTGTGGCCTCCACAATACAAGCCGACCATGGCCACTGTGGCAATGGGGCCTAAAGCCCCATCACCACAGTCACCAAAAGGTAAGTGTGGGGTCCAAGGCTGATGGACCTTTTGGTCAGTGTGGCAATGGGGCCTAAAGCCCCATCACCACAGTCACCAAAAGGTAAGTGTGGGGTCCAAGGCTGATGGACCTTTTGATCAGTGTGGCAATGATGCCTAAAGCCCCATCACCACAGTCACCAAAAGGTAAGTGTGGGGTCCAAGGCTGATGGACCTTTTGATCAGTGTGGCAATGGTGCCTAAAGCCCCATCACCACGGTGATCATAAGGTAAGTGTAGGCATGGTAAAAGCTGCCAAAGACAAACTGAATGGATGAATCCTGGTCACACAACAACTAAAACATCTGTGGCATAGTACTGCTTGTGTCCCATTGCAACATATATTGGGGGAGGCTAACAGTGCAGTGTCACAGAAACATCACTTTTGTCCATGTGCATACAAACAGCACACATGGGGACCACATTGCCAACAATCAGCCGATTCCACAATGACAGAAGTGACCATCATGATGCTGACCCACATATCTGCACCTATGGACACACACATGTATATAATCTGTGGAGACTGTGGATGTCAGGTGAACAAATACCATACCATGGCAGCAATGGGACATACAAACCATGATCATTGTGCTGACTGATGACCCAGGAGTACCAGGGAGAGCAGGGGAAAATCACCAAACCACATACAGCCAATGGCACACTACAGAAATGCCAATGCAGTGATGCAAATGCACTGACACAAACAGGCAGACTCACACTTCCTATCAAAGACAACATGTGATGGGGGTGTGTGCCAGTGTCCCCAGGCAACCACACAACACATGAGGAGGCCTGAATCCCAATTACACAGATGTGTATACAGTGCCACACACAAGTAACTCATGGATTGGATTCCCCTATGTGGGAAATCTGGCATTGTCAGATGAGAGGGAGCCCAAATTACACATGTCACACAAGCTTGTAGGAACAGCAACTAACACAGCAAGAGACACACCCACCACAGCACTACCCCCAGGGACCCCACATTGTGCAGACACTAGCCTGCAAGACAATTCCACTGTGATGACAAAGGTAGATGTTGATCACACTGTGAACCACAGCCATGTGTCCTCAGCTACAAACTACCATCATACCTACACAAGCTCCAATCAATCAGCAGGGCCTGCCAGACAAGGCCAATATGGAGGTAGTGGTCTAGCCGTGCAACAACTCACATTTGCACACTCAACACCACACACCCTCATCTGCAACAATGTGCAGCAGTGAAGCTCACATGGACTGGTGACATTGCACATGCACCCATGACAATCCCAGGGGTGGTGGGGGGAACTAAGGTGCAGAAACCCATCACACATGCCCACTCAACATGTCTCCTCTATGTATGACACACTGCACAGTACGCCGTACATGCGCATGATGTGAAATCCACCACAAACAATGGGATCCTGGCCATAGTCACACACCAACGAAGAAGCCAAGGTGAGACACAAAGAACACACGTACACAACTTCCGACATTGCAGCTCTGACCCTGAGGAGTGGCAGCAGTCACACACACAACGCGTCACAATCACTGAAAGCTAACACAAACTCAAAATCACATTACTTGTGTAAACAACAAGTGCCAAGGGGAATCCTGAATGTGTCCCATCTGCGTTTGCCCACATCCCCAGCCCTGACAACAAAGACAACCTGGGATGACAACCTCATGAACATCAGTTTGCCATGCAACCACATCACGGAGAAACCAGGTCCAAGATGCTGGATGAACACATACCAACTCTGCAACCATCAGAAACAGGAACATCCCTAGGGACACAGCCTGTGCAGGAAAAGGGAAGGGAACATGCACAGACATGCTCACACAACACACAACACGGGCACACGCAATGTCACCAGATTACACACAGCCATGAGGGCACTCCACTCCTGTGGAAGCTCCGCTGTGCCAAACCTTGTCTGTGCACGACTCAAACATATCAGCAGGACACTCCGTCAGTGAGTCAACAACTACAACACACAGAAGCCTCTGCTCACATCAGCCTGGGTACGGGAGTGTCACGTCAGTCATCTGCATACACCCAAAACACGTGGCAATCCAGTTGTACTGTATACACAGATGAGTCCTCCAAAATTGATGTGCAAAACTGCATGTCCAGTGGAGACGGGCACACAGTCAGGGTACTAGGAACATTGGACAGTGGTAAGCCCAACAGATGTGCAACAGTGTAGGACAAAGATGGTAATATACAAATGCTAAACGTACATCCCTGTGTCAAATGCTGAACATTACACCCTCAGACTGCAGCAAGGGATGCTATAGATCCAGACTAGATTAGGACACATATCCCATGGGCCACATGGAGCCCATCACAGCAAAACTTCATTTACCTGATCTGAACACAATTACAACAGCAAATGCATGATACTACACATCTACATCATGTACCACCAAAGATTAACCACAAGTAAACAAAAAGAGGCTTTATTCAGCAAGTGTGCAACTCAAATCAAAAGTCCAAAATTAACAACGGCAAATGTCCAGTCCAAATACACAGTCCCAACAGGGTGATGTGTGACTACTTGTCACAACTTGCTTGCCTGCACAGGTACCAACAGGGGACATCCCCTTGGAGGGGCATACGAGGGGCAGGCCAGGCACCACAGGGACAGGATCAGGGGATGCCAGAAGGAGGCAGGGAAGGTGAGGTGGGTGCAGGAATGTCACCGGCAACTGCAGTGGAGGTGTCTGACTCAGGGGGCCGGCACCACCGCAGGGCTCAAGTCCGATGGTGTTGGTGCTGCAACCACTGCAGTGGGCTGGGCAGATGGAGTGGGCTGGGTCCCCAATGCAGTGCCCGAGTCAGATGGGGTTGTTGTGGACTCCACCGCAGTGCATGACTCCAAGGGAGTGGAAGGGGGGCAGAGGAGCTGGGCAGGACAGAGGGGGGACACGGTCTCCACACCAGTGGCACATACAGGCAGAGCGTCTGGTTTGGGGGTGGAAGAACAAGTGGCAGGGGGGGAGGGCCTGAGCACTTTGGGGATGCAGTATCGGTGTGTGGGGGAACCTGGGGCAGGGTGTGGCGGTGGAACCTGTGGAGTGGTGGCCTGGGGGATGGAGGTGAGAGACTGGGTGGGTGACTTGCAGGGCGGTGGCGATGGCGGGGTCTTGCTCTTCCGGGTCCGGGGGGACTTGCGGGTGGGGGGCTCACTCTGCCTGCGCCTGGGGGAGGGTGTCCGGGGGCGAGGGGCACTCTCCTCTCTGTGTGTGGACTTCCTCTTCCCCCGGTATGCTGGATCAGCGGGATTAGAGGGGAAGAGGCCGAGGTCAGAGAGGAAGAGCTTCTGTGTATGTGGGGTTGCAGGTGAGGCAAGGGAAGGGGTCTTGGAGGGAGAGGATCTTGAGGATTGCAGAGTGACTGTGGTTGCCTGTGTGTGTGTCAGTTCCCCATCCCCTGTGTGTGTGGAATCAGTCCCCTGAGGATGCTTGTGTGCACGTCTTGCCTTGGTTTTGGGTGGGTGTGTGCTGCTCGTGTCTGTGTGTTGGTGTGATTGTGCAGGTGTGCATGTGCTTTGGACAGGTAGGGTGGTAGGAAGTGTGGATGGGGCAGAGGTGGGAGGGGTGAGGGACTGTTGGAGGAGGGACACTGCTGCCGTCAGGGAGGAGTCCATGGACCTATTGCTCCTCTGTAGGGCAGACATACCCGTTGAGATGCCCTCCATGAACGACACCAGCTGTGTCAACAGTGTGGTGTGTGCATGGAGGACAGTCAGCATTGCTGTCTGCCCTACATGGAGCTGCCGAAGGAGGTACACAGACTCCTCACTCAGGGCAGCAGGGGACACAGGGGCAGGGGGTGCGGTGCCTGGCTTGAAGGAGACATGCTCCCGAGCACGGGAGCCTCCACGGACCTCAGGAATGGGAGCCAATGGGAGGGCGGTGGTGGTGGTGGTGGCGGGATCAGACAGAGTAGCTGGGGTGTGGTGGCTGCTGACACCCGCCTCCACAAGGGAGTCATCCTCCGAGCTGCTGTGGTCCTCAGCTGAGGTGGATGGTGCTGAGGACTCCTCGGTGTGGCTCCCCTCGCCCTCCGTGCCTCTGGGTCCCTCTGACCACTCGTCGGACGCTGACCCAGTCTGGCTCCACTGCTCCTCCTGGTCCGTGGAGCTGTCCCCTCCTGTGGCTGTGGATGTATCTGCAAACAATTAGGGAAACAGACAAACATCAGTCACCTGCACTGACCGCACACACCACAGTAAGTACAGCACATCACAGAGCAAGCCCTGGCATCACTAGTAGAACATTGCCAAAAGTCATCACACAGATTAGGAGAAGCCAATTGTCAGTCTGATGGTCAGCCATGGAACAGACACTCCTCCTGCCCTTGCACCCATCTGTCTGGTGCCCGTCTGATGGTAAGACCCCAGTGTCGACACATGCACCACCTACACAGTAGTTGGACATTGCTGAGAACACGGTGAAGTATGTGAACATGCCCACCTCACATCACTTGCCACTGAGTCAGTGCAGGTGTCTGGATAAATGGACGGCCTGAGCCTAAAAAGAAATGCATGTGATGCATACCAGCACCAGACCCCATGAAGCACCCATGTCCGGATAGTCAATGCCACAATGGGGTGCCTGTTGCACATGTCACCACCCTGCAGGATCACCCTTAGGAAGTTTAATGCCATGACACAGGCATGCCTGCAAAGTCATACATCACTGTCTCAAGTCACATGGCCATGCTAGCCAGCAAACAACAGTCTGCACTGTGTCACTATCCTAGGACATGGGGAAGGCAAGTAATGTAACTGACAAGTGCACATGTTCATCCCCCACTAACCACATCCTCTGAACCACTATTTGTACACTGCACACCATTTGGACAAATGGGAGACATGAAACACTACTCCCTGAACCAGAGCACCTCACAGTGTGCTGTGAATGATGAACAGCTGCCTGAAAGTCACAGTCTCATACACCTGTCTGCACAGTCAAGTGATCAAACACCTATGAGTCACAGAAGTCTTGTCTCACATGGTCCAATAGCAGATGGCATGCTGACCCCTAACCGAAGGACATCACATGAGTCACGACAACGTAGTCACAGCACAACGACACAGAGGCAGACACCTGAGGCAACATTTCACTGAGCACAGCATGTCAGATGATACACGGGAGTGGGAGTACAGAGTGTATTGTATGCCCTGTAGTAGGCATGACTGTCCGGCTCCACCTGCAAGAGGGATGAGCCCTGGTCAGTGGGCAGGTGGCTAAGCATGTGTGACACACTTGACATACATACTCCTGAGGCCCAGACAATTTACCCACCCACAGAATGGGGGTGTGGCAAATACCCCACGGACATGTGGTGAATTAGATGTGCAAGTGGATCACATATCAAAGTTACACCCAGACTACATAGCACGACTCAGGCATTGTGTGAGCAACTGACCCACCCATGAAGGCAAACACAATGTCACGGGAACAAAATCTGTCACCACCTTGAGCAAAGCAAAATGCTAGGACCCTGTACCCAAGTGACACAATTATCCTGAGCGTAAGGAGCACACTGGCGCATCAGATGGGTAGTGGCCAGGTTACAATAGAGGGACATGGGTACTGGACAACAAGACTGATGTACTGGGGAAGTTAAACTAGGCCAGAGGAGGGCACATAGCATGTTAGACAGAGTTCACAGTGCAGTCTTAGACTCACCCCCTCCTTGCTGCTGTCTGCCTTTCAGCTGCCCATCCAGCTCCGGGAACACCACCGGCAGGATCTGGAGCATGTGGGGGGTCAGGGTCCGGTGTCCGCCCCTCCTGCGAGGAGGCGACAGCTTCAGCTGGACCCTTGCGATCCTCTGGGTCCAGCCACGAAGGTCCTGCCACCTCTTCTGGCAGTTGCGGATCCGGCGCTTGTAGACCCCCACGGATCGGACTGCCCGGACGATGTCCAGCCAGATGTCCTGCTTTCGATGGGCATCAACCTGTGAGGATGAGAAAGTGAAAAGGCCATTACTACACATGTAACATATCCGTGCATCACACAATTGGAAATACATGTCTCAATCACAGGGGCATATGATGTACACAGGCAGTGCAACGAGGGCTATGGACAGTTTGCCAGCAGTTACTACATGGTATCATTGCATGGGTAGTGAACCTTGTTTGAATGCACTGTTACTCCACTGTACCTGTTCAGTGCAAGTGACTACACACTTTGGGGGGTGCGAACTACTCAGTGGGCATGCTAGCCAGTGGTGTGCACACTGTAAATCCTGCTAGTCAGGCAACATGCACAATTAGTGAGGCAGTGGACCGCACACTCACCTGCTCCCCTGGTGTCCCATACAGCTTGCTGTACTGTGGAAGGAGGCTGTCCAGCAGGGCCTGGTTCTCCTCATGGGTGAAGGCTGGGGCTCTCTCCACAGTACGTGCCATTGCAGCAGCCAGAGGATGCAGAGACAGCAGCAGTGTAGTGGCAGATGTCGTCCTGGAGCATGTAGTGCAGTCAAGTGAGCTCTCAGGGGAACAGCCAGCATTATATGTGTGCTGCAGAGGCAGATACTGTCCCATGTGTCCAAAGTGATAGGTCCAAGTCGGTAGCATCTTCTGAATCTGGCCAATCCATGGAATAGCAGCTCCAATACACGCCCACAGCATCCTTCAAAAATTCAACTTCATGACACCCATGAATTTGCAACATTGTTGTGGCTGGCCAACTGAATTCACTGCATCAGACTCGTTGTAAATTCAAAAACCGCATCCGTTGCCATGCCAGGACCCAGCCAATGCGTGCACACCGATCGGCCCATTGCTGTACAACGGGTACCCGCTCACATGCAATGCAATGGTCCGAGCGGGCACACCGATCGGACCATTGCTGTACAACGGGTACCCGCTCACATGCAATGCAATGGTCCGAGCGGGCACACCGATCGGACCATTGCTCAACAACGCGTACCCGCGATACAATGCGTACCCACTCACATGCAATGCAATGGTCCGAGCGGGCACACCGATCGGACCATTGCTGTACAACGCGTACCCGCTCACATGCAATGCAATGGTCCGAGCGGGCACACCGATCGCACCATTGCTGTACAACGCGTACCCGCTCACATGCAATGCAATGGTCCGAGCGGGCACACCGATCGGACCATTGCTGTACAACGCATACCCGCTCACATGCAATGCAATGGTCCGAGCGGGCACACCGATCGGACCATTGCTGTACAACGCGTCCCTGTACAGGTCACACGCATGTGTCACCATGCTGGTCAATGGTGAACCTATGCCAGCCACATATACTTTCCAGGGACTCTGGGGCACACCTACTACACCACACCAAGTCCACACTGTATCTAAGGCATGTGTGGCAGCATGACCTTATCTGTGTATGGGTGTGTACATGTTGTTTTTGGGCTGGCACTTGGGGGCAGACACACCCAGGCTGTGCACATGTTAATGGGGACAGGGTCCTTTGTGTGTCGTGCACATGACCACTGGGATGTGCAACTGTTCATTTTTGGAGCATGTTGCATGGTCACATTTCCAGGTTGTGTATATGTATGACATGTCACATACCCCAGGGCTCATGTGGGAAAGCATGTACATCACAGGGTGGCCCATTGCCACAATAGTCATGTCCCTCCGCAGTCTGTGTGCATGTTGTGTTTCACATGTCTGACTCCATGTGCACAATGGGAGACAGTCTCCACATCCACGTTGTTTGTGCATGGACTTAGATGTTGTGTGTGTGTGTCACTGACGTCCATGTCTGTCCTGCAGAGGCTACAGGGGGCACTACCTGTGGGAGTCATGTTTGATTTTTCTGACGTGTACATGATACGCCATGTCATGCCAGTGTCCATGTGGCAAGACAGGCTCCCTGGGAATCTACCTGTCAATGAGTTGAGATGCCTGTGGCGCATCTGTCCAGACGTCACTGTGGTATGTGTGTGGAATGTGAGTGCAGTAAATGGGTACTGTGACACAGCCAAATGGTTTCACATAGCACACCCTGGGACCTGTTGTCCACACATGTTGAACAGAGATGTTACATGATGTCCATGTGGGTGCCATATGTGTCCAAACAGAACGAGACACACATCAAGTACTAGTGTTTGCTGATGATGTAGCATGTGAACTACAGTATGGTGAATGGCACATATGTGGGGTGACTGACAATCTTGACTTCTTCACCTCTGCACTGCAGGGCTCCTGCTGTCCATCGACCATTCCCAGACCTGGCAACGATGGTGGAACGTGACAGCATCCGACGGTACCGCTTCACCAGGCAGCTGATTGAGGATATGGCAGTGCGGTTGGACCCACATTTGCAGCCTGGCCGGCCGTATCCGACAGCGCTGACCCCCAAGGTGAAGGTGATGGCAGCCCTACACTTCTTTGCCACCGGTACCTTTCAACACACTGTGGCATCTACTGGTGGTATGTCACAGACTATGTTCAGCCATGTGCTACGCGATATTTTGGTGGCGATGTTGAGATGCCTTAACCAGTACATCTATTTCCCACAACGTCACTGACGTCAAGAGTGACTTCTATGCCCTGGGGAGGATGCCACATGTCATTGGCTCCATTGATGGGACACATGTGGCTTTGGTACCACCACAGGCACATGAGCAGGCAAACAGGAACAGGAAACATTACCATTCTGTCAATGCTCTGGTGGTATGTCTTGCAAACATGACCATCACACATGTTTGTGCCCGTTTCCCCGGTTCTGCACACGATGCCTACGTGATGAGGAGTAGTCGCATCCAGAGGATGATGTCACAGATGCCGAACCAGCGTGCTTGGCTTGTCGGTGTGGACTGACTTTGTACCATTGTGTGTGTTGTGCTATGTTGCTTTCCGCATACTTTTCAATGTTGGCTAATGTGCAATTGTCTGTCTGTAGGTGACTCGGGATACCCCAACATGCCGTGGTTGCTGACACCCCTCAGGAACTCTGTGACACCAGCCCAGATGCGCTACAATGAGGCACATGGTCGGACCAGGAGGGTGATTGAGCGGACCTTTGGTCTCCTGAAGAGCCGCTTCCACTGCCTGGACAAGACAGGAGGCGCCCTTCCATATGCCCCAGCAAAGGTGTGCAAGATTATCATCGTCTGCTGCATGCTCCACAACCTGGCAGTGCGGAAGGAGTTGCCTCTCATCCTGGATGACGATGACCAACATCCGCCACCTGTGGAGGATCCAGGCCTGGGCCACGATGCCAGTGATGATGATGATGATGGTGATGGTGATGTCCGCACACAGCTCATCACCAACTTCTTCAGCTGAATGTGAGTATCCAGAGTGTTGTACTATCAATGAATTTGATTTGTATGATATGTGTGTGTGGTGCTCTGGTGCTGTTTGAGTGTGGCCATGTGCAACTTGACTGGATGCATGCGGAGATGTGTCCTTGCAGGTGGTCTGTACTTGCCAACAGTGTAGACATGCTAACTTGCTTTTGTGTATTTAACTTGTGACAGGTATTAGACATGAGTATTGCCATTCTGTGCTGTTCTTCTGTGCTTTTGAGTGTGTGTCATGTCTGTCCTTCACAGGGTGCTGCTGGAGTTGTTAGAACAACTTGGATCCCCCGAATCAATGATTCAACTTCCAAGGTGGCAGCAGTTGTTCCCCTACAGGTGATGTGCCACACACCCCTGGACTTTCTATCTTCTGCATTGTTTGACTTTGTGGCCACAGCCAGGTGGGATTAGCTTGCATTTGTAGTGGAAACAACATGTAGCAAATGTGTAATAAACCTATTCTACATTTTGGGGTGTGCGTTGTCCGTAGTCACACATCTGAGTGACATTTGCTTACTGCACCTGTGTTGTAGTTGACACAGACTGTGAATATGTATGGTGTCTGTGCATTGCACTGTATTTCCAGGCAACATCAGTGTAGGGGATGAGTCATATGGCCCTGGTGTGTATGTGTTGTGTGGCCCTAGTCGTGTGTCTCCATCATATGTGTCACGTCGCCATGACTGCCATGACGGTGTTGGACTTGCTGTAGCAGTCAGCATGCACAGTGTCATATTTCTGATCACCATCTCCATGACAGAGACCACGTTGGAATCACAACAGAGGCAGATATGGTTTTTTGGTGAGTTTATTTACAAAAGGTGTGGGGATGGTGCACCGGATGGTGGGTGCTGTACATAGAAATTGGAATCCAAAGTTCCCATGTGAATTGGAAGTCCTGGTAGATGAAATGTCCAGGGTATAGTCCACAGTCATCTGATGAATTTGTACAACTAGAGCTCCCCATGTCATGTGGGCGAGTTGGGTTGCCATCAACAGGTCGTGCAGTTTGCACACAGAGGAAAAGTTCCAGAACAGGTGTTGGCTTCCTGGGGGATGTAGCTGGCCATCGGCCTCTCAGTTTGGCCTCCTCGGACGGCCCCTCTTCTTGGGGGGGGGGACCCTCAGGTGCAGGCTGCCGCGGTGCAGGGTACTCTCCGCCAGAGTCCTCCTCCCTCCCTGTGGCTGTTGCGGATGTAGTGGCAACAGATGTTGTGGGCGCACAGGGAGGTGAGGCCATGTTGGTGCTGATCTGGCGGAGGCATGTCAGTATGTCCCTATGCACCGCTGTGAGTTCTTGCAATGTGTCCCACTTGGACTCCATGCGAGACATGTGTGTCTTGACACGGGACATGTGGGAGTCCAAGCGGGTATGATGGGCAGCCTGCTGCTGTTGTATGTCCTTGAGGATCCCCACTACCTGGGTGACCTCTCCAGTGCTGGTCTGGTACGCATCTGCAATGCGTGCCAGTTGTGGGTCATCACGCAGTCCTGACCCCTCTGCAAATAGCGACCTGTGTCTACCACCCCTCCCACCACCCCTGGCAACACGTGCAGGGCCTGCGGTGCCACACACAGGTGACTGTGTGCCCACTTGGGTGTTGTTAGTGGGCTCGATGGCAGCGGCTCCAGTTTGGTCCTGGGTCCCTGCGCTGTTGTCACCTGTGGTCCTTGGTGTGTCCGTGTTGGCAGGGGTGGCCTGTGTGTTGGCAGTTGTTGGAGGGGTGGGTGCAGGGGGTGCAGATGTTGGTCCTGCTGGTGCTGCATGATGACTGGCACCGGAGGGTCCAGCTTGTTGTTCGCCATCCGAAGAGTGCAGAGGCTGATCCACACCAGTGAGCTCTGTGTCCCCCGGAGCCTGGGACAGGGACTCCTCCTCATCTGCTGCTGAGTCCCCATCTTCACCTGTTTTGGGGAGAGACACAGATTGTATGGTATGTTTCTACAGGCATCAATTGTTAAAACACCGGACAGTTGTGACTGTACCTCTGGATGCGGCCCTGGACATTGCATTCTACTCAGTTATGACAGTCAGAGAGTGATATTGGTGTAGCACATTGTCCTGCCAACCTGTGGCATGTCAATGTGAATGTTGAGGTGTGTGCCTGACCAGCATTCGTGGTATTTGGTTGCCATCCGGGCCGACATCTCCCCCCAGCCCAAATATCCCACCATGGAACATGCTTCCATTGCAGGGAGTGCAAGTTGTCTTTCAGGATGTCAGTCAGTGGTGTCCTGCTGTTGGTTGTTGCACAGTTGCCTGCAGGGCCTTGTGCTCCCCCAGCAGTACCCAGTGTCAGCCATCTTGTGAGTCCTTTTCCACTCCCTGTGATGTGAGCATGGTTCAGGGTGGTGTTGATGGGCCAATTGTGAGGCTGAGCAATATCTGTGACTACCACTTCCATCATGCTATTGCCTCCACCCCCTTCCCAGCATGCCCATCCTTCCTTCCTTTTGACTCTGCTTCCCTGTGGGGTGGGGTGCCTGTGCTGACAGGTTGGCTGAGAGTGTTCTCCTTGCGGTTGTTTGGCTACCAGTCCCAAGAGTGTCCCTGTGCTTCACACAGTATGAGCCCGGCTGGTTGGTCTTTGTGGGATCTTGAGTTAGAATGTGAGGCTTTGCATTCTCCCAGGTGGGTTCTGTGGAGTTAGTGTTGGGGTGTGTGTGTGAGGGGAGGTGCTTGTAACTATGGTCAGTGCTGTGAGTCCTCCTTCCCACCCAGCCAGATATCCCACCATGGAACATGCTTCCATTGCAGGGAGTGCAAGTTGTCTTTCAGGATGTCAGTCAGTGGTGTCCTGCTGTTGGTTGTTGCACAGTTGCCTGCAGGGCCTTGTGCTCCCCCCAGCAGTACCCAGTGTCAGCCATCTTGTGAGTCCTTTTCCACTCCCTGTGCTGTGGGCATGGTTCAGGGTGGTGTTGATGGGCCAATTGTGAGGCTGAGCAACATCTGTGACTGTCACTCCCATCATGCTATTGCCTCCACCCCCTTCCCAGCATGCCCATCCTTCCTTCCTTTTGAGTGGACTTCAGTGTGTGTGAGTGTGAGAGCAATGGCAAGATGGCTGACAATGTGGTCGTGTTGTTTGTTGGTGCACAGTTGCCTGCAGGGCCTTGTGTTCCCCCCATCAGTGCCCTGTGTCAGCCATCTTGTGAGTACTTTTCCACTCCCTGTGATGTGAGCATGGTTCAGGGTGGTGTTGATGGGCCAATTGTGAGGCTGAGCAATATCTGTGACTACCACTCCCATCATGCTATTGCCGCCACCCCCCTTCCCAGGATGCCCATCCTTCCTTCCTTTTGACTCTGCTTCCCTGTGGGGTGGGGTGCCTGTGCTGACAGGTTGGCTGAGAGTGTTCTCCTTGCGGTTGTTTGGCTACCAGTCCCAAGAGTGTCCCTGTGCTTCACACAGTATGAGCCCGGCTGGTTGGTCTTTGTGGGATCTTGAGTTAGAATGTGAGGCATTGCATTCTCCCAGGTGGGTTCTGTGGAGTTAGTGTTGGGGTGTGTGTGAGGGGAGGTGCTTGTAACTATGGTCAGTGCTGTGAGTCCTCCTTCCCACCCAGCCAGATATCCCACCATGGAACATGCTTCCATTGCAGGGAGTGCAAGTTGTCTTTCAGGATGTCAGTCAGTGGTGTCCTGCTGTTGGTTGTTGCACAGTTGCCTGCAGGGCCTTGTGCTCCCCCCAGCAGTACCCAGTGTGAGCCATCTTGTGAGTCCTTTTCCACTCCCTGTGATGTAAGCATGGTTCAGGGTGGTGTTGATGGGCCAATTGTGAGGCTGAGCAATATCTATGACTCCAACTCCCATGATGCTATTGGCTACACTGACTTTACCAGCATACACAGAATTCCTTCCTTTCAGTGATCTTCCCTGTGAGGTGGTGTTCTAGTGATGTCAATATATCTGGGAGTGTTTGTTGGTTCTATTTGTGCCACTGCCTTGCTGTATTTGTTGTTAGGTTTGTAGATGTCATGACACAGTTAGATGTCACTATGAGATGGCAGGTATTGTGTTTGTCTGACTGGCATTCACATCTTGGGATGAGTATGTTTTGTTTGCTGTGTATTTGGTAAGGGTGCATGGTTTGCCTATCCCTTTGAGGGTGCTGTGTGTGTATTGTCACACCATATTGTGTATATAAGTTGTGTACTCACCAGGCTCTGGGATGTCTGTTAGTCCATATACGCTCACTGGTGGTAGGATGGCCCGCACCTTCTCCTCCCAGGGCC
Source organism: Calotriton arnoldi (assembly GCA_963921515.1). Taxonomy (NCBI): domain Eukaryota; kingdom Metazoa; phylum Chordata; class Amphibia; order Caudata; family Salamandridae; genus Calotriton; species Calotriton arnoldi. Next base: position 2,153,744 of record CAWUFW010001928.1, read on the forward strand.
TGAGGTATATTGGTTTTGCAGGAGGGCCACTGCCGGTGCGCTGGCTGATGATGTAGTCCTTTTTTAGTAGGTCCCGGACCCTCCTGCGCACATCATACCACCTGTTCTGGATGTATTCCTTTGTGCACAAAAATGGTGATTGTGCATTCACCCTGTCGACAATCCTCGCCCACATCTTGGTTTTCTGCGACATGGGGGTCTGTTGTACCAATGTACCAAACAACTGTGGCTCTACCCTGAGTATCTCGTCTACCAGGACTTCCAATTCACAATCTAGGAACTTGTGGTTCTTCTTTGGGGGCATGGTGATGGGTGGTGGTGGTGATTGATGTGTGTGTGTGTGTGTGTGCAAGTGGGGGTGTGTGAGTGTAGGTTTAGCTGGGTGTGTGTGAGGGTGCTATTTGTAAGTGTGGTAATGGTGTGTGGCTTGTGTGATGTATGAGCTGTGAGTGTGTCTGTGGTTGCTGTGTGATGGTGTTGTTTGCTGGCAGGTCTGTGGAATTTGCAAAGGCTCATGGTAGGGATTTGTGGCCTTTATGTAGGTGGGGTTGGGGGTGTGTCCTTGTTCCATTTTTTCCCCCACCCCCAGTATTTATTGGCTTTGTGGTAGCTTGTTTGGCCATTTTTTTGACTTTTTTCCCTTGGTGCTTTGGGTGCATGTAGGAGTCGTTCTTGTGTCCGAGTCGGACGCTGCTGTTGTCTGGTGCGATGTTTTCCGACTCGTTCCCGCTGTGTTTCAGGTTGGTTTCATGTGCGGCGTACGAGTCGGTCGCGGAGTATTGGGTTGATTCGGCTGGGTTTTGTGTGTGCGTGTGGTCGTACGGCTTATGCTCCGTGCGAGTCGGTCGTGTTTCGCACGCATAGCATCGTACTACGCGGGTCGGAGTTCGCGGGTACGTTTCGTTCGGTCGCTATCCGGGTGCGTGTCGGTCGGTTAGTTTCGAGTGTTTTTCCGGCCGGATGGCTTGTTTCCGTCCGGCTCGGTCGTTCGTTTTGTATTCCGTCCGTGTCGGTCGGGTTTCACATGCATTTCATCGTACTACCCGGGTCGGACGGCGCCGGTTCGTGTCGGACGGAATAAATTCCCGCACCGAGTCGGTCGGTACGTTTTCCGGCCCGAATCGGAATCGACCCCTGAGTCCTAAATACAGCATGTTAGTGCTGTAGTCCATTAGAACACTGTTATAAAGCTGCAGGAGAACTGACAGGCTGCTGCTGGAAGTATAAGTTTTACTCAGCATACCAGACCTGTTTTTCTGACATTGATGAAGAAGATATTTGAGGACATTTGTTGCCATTTTAGCTTTCTAGAGCACTAACCATGATTTCTATGACAAAAAGGAACCCCCTATTTTGTAAATTTACTGCAGTATCCTCTGTAGGAAATGCTTTCAGTCAAGATGGCGTTCAGGTGTGCCACATTTTTTGTCATAAATAAAGAAGGTTAGCACTCTAGTTGTTCATTAGTACATTGTGGTGAAGCTGCAGTAGAACAATGGAGTGTCAACTGACAGGCTGCTGTTGGTGTTCGTAGTACATTTTACTCAGAATACCAGACTTTGTTCTCACAGGGCTGAGGAAGGCAGTGTGAACTTATAGAAAAGACACTGTTTAGTGTATATGCAATACACTTTAGCTTCTGGACCACCTTCCATAACCTCTATGTAAAATCATGAGACAAAACTGTTTTCTCTCAAATCTGGTTTATCAAATCCCAAAAGACGATCAGCATTTTTCACAGGGTAAAGTCCCCCTAGAACACACCACAATTCCTAAAATTAGTATGGTACCCCCAACAAGCGATTTACATTGTGACTAAAATCTGTTATCAGCCTTCATATGTGTTCCTTTTTGGGACCCTCAAAAACAGGCTTTCACTACAATGAATTTCAATGAGGACCATGTCACTGAGTCCTGTAATGGCTGCTACAACATATTGTCCATATTATGACCAGCCAATCAAAGGGCGGTCCCATTGGAATCCCCCCACACCTTATGCCCCTGGGCGTCACCTTGCCACCTATATGTTTTTTTAAAATTCATTTTGAGGATGCATGGACTATGTCCTTGTGTCCTGTAACGGATGCCACAACATATTCATATTCTGGCCAGCCAACCAGGATTGAGCAATCCCCTTTAAATTGAACAATCGGAGCATATCTGAACACCCAACTGTCCGGATATCACTAACATTTTCTGGTGATTTTCCACTTCATGCCCATAGAGCACCTTATAACACACTAATTGCATGAAAACCTCTGAACGGATTTACACCAAATAATGAGAATTATGTTTTCTGAATAAAGGTCTAACGTTCTTCCAAATTTGGTGCAATTTCATCCAATAAAAAAACAAAGGTTATGTTATATTTAGGTGAAAATGTCAGTTTTAATGGAACATTTGAAACCAAAAAAACACTGAAATTCACCAGTTATAGTAAACTGAAGTAACTATAACTTGTGTCACCAACTGAAGTAACTAAAGCTTGTGCCACCACCATGCACAGTGTTGTCATCATGGTGTAATTTTAGACGTCATCACTGATGTTATTAATGATGTCATAGCACGACATGAGTTATGTAATATGTGAGGTCATAAGCAGTGCATGGCGAGGGTGAGTGATACAATTATTTGAGTTAGCTATAGCTGGTGAATTTCAGTGTTTATTTTAGTTTAAAATGTTTACGTTTTATTTTAAAAATGACATTTTCACCTAACTATAACGTCACTTTGTTTTCAGTGAATTTCTAAGGGTTTTTTTCATGTAAAGCAAGATATTATTACCATACCTACCTATAAAGTTACTCTAACCTCTGTTTTTTTAATTGTATTTCAAGGGGTGTTTTTAACGTAAAGTAATGTTTTATTATAATATGTAACTATACCACTTCCAACCTATGCACACCCTTCGCTCATGCACGCCATGGAGTTGGCCTGTGGTTAGGCCCTGCGCCCAGCCCCCCTTAGGTGGCCTACCACCACTGTGCGCACCCTTTGACCATGCGCTGCGGCTGCGTGGGTTAGCCAGCCCACCACAGACACTCACAACCCGCCTTTTTTAAAATGCTTTTATTGATCCAGCGGGACTCTTGCGGAGATCAGTGCAGGCTCCTGTGCTGTTGCAGGACTAGCAGCAGTAAGTGGGTTGTGCTGGCTCCCGCGGGAGAGATATGGGTTTGCATCTGCCCCCATATTTTTTTTGTATTCCACCCCAAGGAGAGGGGTCCCTAGGGGACCCTCCAAAAGTTCCAAAAGGTCAAGGTACCAATACCCTGCTCTTTATGCCTTTTTTTAATTTTAATTTTAATTTTCATTCTGCAATGGCAGGCACAACATTTCTCTTCATTTGGGGCCGGCCAATCAGAACACGAGCTCCAGCGGGACTCGTGGAAACCTGTCACTACTGTGAGTGTGAGGCAGTTGACAGGAAAAAAAGCCCCATCGGACAATCAGATCACTCTGTTATTTGAAGTTGCATGCCTGAAGGACTCCTGTGGAAGTCCCGCGTATCCAACTGTCTGGAAAGCTATCAATTTTGAACCTTAATTTCTCAAAAACTACTGAACAGATTTACACAAAATCCCAGAAAGCAGCTTTCTGGGCAAAGATCTAGCTGTCTGCCAAATTTGGTGTTGATAGCACGGAGATTGGACAAAATTAAAATAATGTGGTTCAACCTTTTCTTCCCATCAAGTTCAGGGTTAAACCCCATTCCCGTGCTGGCTTCCGAGTCTAACGCGCTTAAGATGACGGATCTTTGCCACCGTGTTTTGAACTAGGAGCTATTTCATCATCATAAGTTAAATCACAATAACAGTTCTAAGTTCAGTCAATAATGAGAGTTTTAAAAGAGTATTTCTCTTTAAGAGTTTAGTCAGATTCCTTTTATTCTTTTTATTCAGATTAGTCAATATATTCAAGTAAGTTTACAGAAATCTCATAAAAATGTGTAGAACAAATCATCAAATAGAGCTTCAAGCATGTTACGTAAAGGAAAAGTTCCCTGTTCTAAAGAACAGGACCAGATTTAGAGTTAGTAAAGCTCATGAAGAGTCAAAGGATACGAGTAAGATCAAGAGAGCATAAAGCTCAAAATCCAATGAAGGCAGTCGAACTTCCCATGAAGGGTAGTTCATTAAACTCAGCCAAGTCTCAATAATTCAAGCAAAAGCATACGGTTGCAGTAGCAATCTGTCAAAATCGAGCTTCAATAATAAGCCAAAGCAGCAGCAGTGGTAGCTACAACCGTCAAAAAGGGACAAGGGAAAGGTGTCTGGGAATAGCTGTGTGGAAAAGCGATTAAAATAATGGCTCTGACTCTAACTAGGAACACGCGCTAATATAAAAGGCAAATATAATGTTGCAAAATGTGTAGCAGGTCTCTCCTTCTCTGATCCAACCGGGCATCAACTTTGTTACAAATATATTACGTATGTAGCATTCCCATAGGCATCGAACACAGTTTAACCTTCTAATGTTAATCTTTCATCGCGTAAACAATGACCCATGTTAAAGAAAAGAAACATCAACTTGCAAAAATATTGTTTAGCAATGCATTTCATTAAAACGAACAAGAAATACGATTTTTAAATGTGCAACTATTCTATTCAAGCGTTATGTGGAATATGGGGTAAATAGGTAGTTTTGTTATTACAATCAGATGTTTCTTAGCAAAATGTAATGCATTTGTTAAACCGGAACATTTTGCAGTTATGATGAATATTTCTAAGCGTGTCACATTAAGTTCAGGGCTCTAATTCCATTGTGCACATTTCAACACTGTTGAGTTCACTTGGACTCTGGAGGCCTGACTTGGCAAGCCAGAGGGACCTATTAAAATATTTCCTCAGGGTCTTGAGAGCCCCAGAAGACTCACTCACATGCCAATTGAGGAATATTTTTGAGGAGGAGGGCTCCCCGTGGCAAATTGGGCTCGGTCAGGCAAATGGCAGCTTGAAGATCAACTCGGAAAGCCTGTACTCTCCTGACATTCCTTTATCACCCACTAGTAATCTCATTTGAAAAAAGACTTTGCAAATGGGCACCCCAGCTCCATCACAGCATCACTGGATGCGTCTTACATCTTGGAGAAAGCACAACCTTATTTACAGGATGCCCTGACAGGTCAGGCTCGCAGAAAAATCCTTTACATGAGACTGTCCGCTTTACCAATCTCAGACTTTAACCCAACCTGGGCACACAAAGGGGATGCTGTCTTGTGAAGGCTATGCTTGTATCGCAACGAAACCTGGCTGCATCTACTGTGCTACTGCCCCAAACTGATTGACGAATGACGTCGCCTGCTTTGCCCTATATTTAGGGCAAAGGGAGTTAGGACTTGCAGGGAGGCCTCAGATTTGTGCTTCAGAGAAAATATGGCATGCAACCGAGCCAGATTGGGGAAGTTTTCGAATTCTATTAGGCTACCACTTACTGAGTCTCCATAGATTAACTCCAGATGTTGATAGGCTCGTGCAACGCATTTTAAATTTGCATTCAGCACTTTATCCCTACTATGTTATAGTTTAGTATCTCCCCTTCACGTCTAGAAGGTGTGCATAGTAAGGGTTCACTTAATTACCTGTTTTAAACAATTCTGGATTTTTAAGTTTTTAGCTATTTATTGGTTTTAGGATGCCTCACTTAGGTGCATACAGCAAGGGCCCATCTAAGCATTTGGTTGTAAATAGCTCTGGAATTGTAAATAATTGTACAGGAGTATAAACCCATGTTAACAAAGAGCAGGCATCTTCATTTGTTGTTTTTATACCTGTAAGTACAATTCACACCACATTATGAGCACGCTTAAGTTGGGGAAAGGGGGGTGAATAGTTGTATTTTACTGTAATGATTTTAAATATTCGAACGGTTAATAATAAATTGAAATTGAGTTCACTTCTAGCTTAAAGAAAACTTGCATTTAAGCATTTCCGCGGCCTATTCGAATAACTATCTGCCCAATGCAGTTTGCACATTTAAAATGCGTGTAATTTCATTTTTGAATCTTTATGTTAATCATTGAAACTATAGCTGTTATTCTAAATAAATTGCATCTTAAATAGTTAGCTTCTTCAGTGTCATTCCGTTTGTCATTTTGGTGGTAGCTCTGTTCAAAAATCCCTATGGAAATTACGTTTTGGGACCCCTTTTTTTCTTGGCCTGCTCTACACGGATCACCTCAAAACTTTCCTGGAAGGAACTGAGGCGCATGAAGTTTCTTTTTAAAGTTTCATGAAGGTTCGCCAAATGGCGCCAAATTTATTTGCAAACCAAAAAATCAATTTCACAGATCGATAACATTTTTAAACTAAGAATCGAAATGGAAATTTCAGTGGTCATCTTGAAAAACTGGCTTCGATCCATCCCTTGTGGGAGGTACACATGACCACTACTTATTAAAGCAACTTACTACTCCTCCTCCCAAAGATCTGAGCCAGACCCTTGGCTGGGCTCTGATCTACTTGTTAATAGGTTGGCTTGCCCACCTCTATTTACAGTCACTGCTGGCTACACTACAGGGTTCAGTGTTTATCCGGTGTGGGTTTACCATGCATTCCGAGTTCTGTAGGTTGAAATAGTGGGCAACAGTTTTACCTCCTCCCAAGCGACCTGCAAAACTCAGCATCGGGCATTTTCCCCACACACAATTTTCGGAAGTTTTTACCTGGTTTTGCAATAAGAGCACAGTGGCGTAGCAAAAGCCCCTGCAGCCCTGGGGTGCGGGGGGGCCACGAGCTCCGGAGGGCCCCTCTGTCACTGGCAGGACCCTGGTCTGAGAGCTGCAGACTGGGTCGGAGCGTGGGAGGCCTCCTGCTTGCGCTTTGCAGCGGGGGCCCCTCAAGTTTCGTTACGCCCCCCGTCACCCAAATCGAGCTTGCAAGGTGTACAGAAGGAGCCTACATAATTTAACCACAGCATGGTCTGAGGCATGTGACGCTTTTTTTTATTTATTTTTTTAGTTTTATATAGCGCGAACTCGACCCGAAGGTATTGGAGCGCTTTACACGAGCACCTGTTACATTGCACAAGGAGACATGCACCAATCTCCGAGGAGCTGCCCCCGCCTCATCTTATTTTCACTGATGACCTTTGACACCACTGAGGAGGGACAGCAAATGGGTTGTGCTGGTGTCAGATACATCTTAGAATCCCCAGCCTCTCTCCCCGTCCTTCTAATACGAATCCAGCAGCAACACTGCAGGCCCTAGCTCTCTGGGAGAGATGCGACGCCAATATGTCAGCAGCTTGGCCCACTTTTTTGTTGATGAAATTGAATGTCTGGACTGCAGTCAAATTCCTTGCCGCTAAATTCGGCAGATAACGCGCGAGGATTGGACGCTGCTCGCAGGACAGACCCTCTCCATCACCGATTAAACAGATTGCTTATCTCCCGCCAGCTGGAGGCACGCAAAACGCAAGTAGCATTAGCCTCTTTTGCATAATAAGCTGCCAAGGGAAGGTGAAAAGAGCCAGTGAAATAAATGTGCAACTGCTCGAGAGGACAATAATGGTGACCTTCAAGCTGATGGTGGAGATGTGTTTGTGGGCGAATTTGCGATGTCTTTAAATGAAAATTTAGAAAAAGATTTATAAAAATGTGGAGGCCTCTGTTGTGGGTAAATAATAATAATAATATTAATAATGATGAAGATAACTCTTATATATATTACATAGGAGTGTGCATATAATTAAAAAAAAACTACACATATCCAAAGTTTACAAACGGGAAAGTGAAGTGTTTTGCAGCCGTAAAGCGTACCACAGTTACCTTGCACCAGTGAGTGCACAAGAGTCAGTGGTGCAAGGTTCCTGCCGTGCCCTGTTCCTTTCAGTGAGCAAACAGGAAGAAGACATGGGAAGTGTTTTTCTGAGTGAGTGTTTTTTTTCCTCTGAGTTTTACATAGCATGAACTTGACCTGAAGGTATCAGGTATCAGAGCGCTTTACATGAGCTCAAGTTGTGTTACACAAGGACACATTCATTTTTGTTAGGTACAGGGAGATTGAAAGATTTGCCCAGAATCACAGGATGTTGAGCGTCATTGCCGAGACTCGAACCCAGTTCTCCAGATTTGAGGTCAACCGCCCTAGCCATTAGGCCACATCCGCTCCCCAATATGGTTGTTCTGTGAGGTGTAGGTGTATTGTGAATTATTTCCTCTCACACCTTCATGGTCTCCAGCTTTACCCTGTGAGGTGTGCAATAATGACTACCAGTGGCGGCTGCCAGCTATGGGGTCAGGTGAGGCTGGAGAGATGGAAATAGAGGGCAGGAGGAAAAGAAAAAAAATCACTTACCTGGCTGCACTCCTCGCTCCGGTCCCGATGTTCTTTCCTGCAGCATGGGCCCAGCCAGCTCCATTAACCAATCCTGGCACTGCTTTCATGCTGTGAGAGCAGCACCAGGATTGGATGAGGCGGGCTGGCTGGACGCTCCTTCAGGCCCTGTAGGCATGTGCTTGGTCTCCATCCAGCTAGGTGGAGCACTTGCACCGGCCAAAGTGACATGCGTACTGTGAAGCAACCAGCAGCCACTGCTCCTGTACTCTGCTGCCAATCGGCAGCAGAGGACATGCCCCACATGTCACTGGGCTCGGGGAAGGCTGGATGCTGCAGCGTGGTGAGTGCGCACGTCGGAAAAATAAAATGACAATGAAATCTTTTCTACACCTCTTGGTATGATAAAAAAACGTTGTCTCGTGCTAAGATGGGATCATTGTTCAGCAGGATTCATCTACATCGGCCTTTGAAGTAAGCCCCAAGACATGTTAAGAGCACACTGTCCCTCTTAACCATGCAAATGTTATGTTTTGCTGTCCTTCAGATTATGAATATGGTGCAACACCCACCGTTTGCAATGGCTCCATGGTGTTCTTTGAAGTTCAAGCTTGGTGATGATTTAGCCCAAAATGGACTATGTTTGCATGCTTGTTCCTGCTCAATTTGTGCTGTGCAATCCTGAGCTCATTTGTCTCAGTGAAGCTGTTGTGTAGTTCTTCCTCCTATTCCCTCGTTATAAATTCAGGGATTCGTTCAGATCCTTGTGCAACCAGGAGTTTGCACAGGGATTGGAATTATGAGTTGCGTGATAATTTTCACACCCAAGCACACCTCACATATTCACATATTCCAGCAGGTCAGTCCTCTAGAAATGTATTAGAGAAAAGGTCCAGAAAATCAGGCAAAACGTGCAGCATTTGGTGCGTTAAACACTGATTCTCCATGTTTTGGCTCATTTTCATTTTGAAAACTCAAACCTAGGTCGTATTACGCCTTTTCATTGTTTGTGCCGGGCGCACCCTTTAAAAGGTGCACCGGGCGCAAACAATGAAAATGCGCCCTATTACAATGATTGAGCTGCCCCAGGGCAGCTGTGGACTCGCGCTACCCTGGGGGCAGCGCATTCATGTGAAAACACAGAGCGGCTGCTTGCCGCCACTCCGTGTTTACACAGTGCAGGCGGCAACCCGCCTGCACTTTTGAAAGGGATGTCTGGGGGCTCCCTTTTCCCCCCTCAAGAGGGCTGCTCTCAGGAGGCGCACTCACAGTATGCCACCTAGAAGGTGGCGCACTGTGAGTGCACCCCCTGAGAGCTGCTTTGCCTCTGCGCCCCCCTCTGTAATATGGCACGGGCGCAGAGGCAAAGGAAGTCCCTCATTTGCATAGGGGCGTGCCCTATGCGAATGAGGGAACGTCCCCTGAAGGTAGCACTGGCGTTTTAAGTGAGCCAGCGCTATCAGTATTACTGAAGGGGATGCACAAGTGTCTGCACCCCCTTCTGTAATACCAAAGTGCCACGGGGGCGCGCATAGCGGGCGCAAACGCCCATTGTGCCCCCGGGGCACTTACTGTAATACGGCCCCATGAGGTTTTAGCGCACCTAGTAAATTCCTCACCCTTCGGTTTAGAGAATTTAGTGAGTGTGGTACATACTCTAACCTATACTACCCAACTTGGAATGTGGACGTTAATTTTTTATGTGTTTTGGGTAGTAGTGTATTCTTGTTCATCATGTGAGACATCCACCTGACTGCTGTCTTCTAGTTGTAGACTATCATCACAGAAGTCTTAGTGGTGCACCGCGGGCAAGGCTTGTGTGAATATGTTGTGTACCACTGGTTTTCTCTTTTCAGTGTATTGTGCATGTCAGTGTACCTTGTTCCTTGATGTTACTCTTCAGGCCAAATGTTTGACAGCATCTTCTGCAGATCTGTGTTTGGGACTGCAAATCCCCTTGTGTAAGAAATGTGGCTATTGATTGAGTGGGGTGGACCCTACTGAAGCAGCAACCACAGTCCTTGTTAGGATGAACCCTAAAAGTCACTAAAGTAATTTGCGCTTAACACTCTGGTAGCTTGGCACAAAAGTGGTCAGGCTTAAGTTAGAATCACTGTGTAAACTATTTATGCAGCACACAAATAGAAATTAAATGAAGACACAATACAAAAAAACCACACCAATTTAGATAAAATAGAGCAAAATGTAATAAATAAAATGACACCAGAACAAATGAAATCCACTCAATGGAATTGGAGTTATTTTTTGTGAAGTTTTAAGTGAAAAATAGCACCTAAAAGATCAAAGCACCAATTGTGGTAATCTGGTCACGCGAGACCAGACAAAGTTAAAAGTTAAAGTAAATCATGATGGAGCACGGTCGGATACATGAGGTGGATTGGGCCCAGTCTCAACGTACCTTATGACTTAGGAGAATATTTGAAGAAAAGTTCCTGAAAAGGTAAAATTCAGGGGGACAAGATAGCTGGCAGTGACAGAGGAGGAGGTATTGTCATCGGGGAGACATTAACGAAGTTGCGGTGAAGATTTCTACTATATGGACTTTGTCACTTTTTTGGAAGTCGAAAATGTCCAGCAGGACGAAGCTGCAGGCTGTAGTGGACTATAGGGCTCCACGAGGCCAGATACCTTCGCTGCCGTCCTGCAGAACAGGACTTGCTGCTGCGTAGAACATTGTAGAGGGAGCTACTGTGGAGTCAGGCCTACCGGCAATGCACCTCAGGCGGATCGGATGGCAGGTAGGTCCCAGTCCTCTGTTGTTTCTCAAGCCACATTTTGGTGAAAACATTTCTAAGTCCCAACTTTTAGAGTTAGTCAGGAGCAGAAACTTCTCACCACTTCAAAGGGGCACCACTTTGGGGGTAGGACTCACTCCAGCAGAGACCAGGTGCAGGGTTCAAGGTCTCTGGAGTTGTTATGTCTCTGAGGCTCACACAGGAGGCCAGCCAACTAGCCCTTGGAGTCACTCTGGTAGTCCTGGGTTCAAGCAGCAAGGAAGGCCTCAAGCAGCAGGGAAGTCCTCTAGTAGCAGCCGGACAGTCCTCTGAGGTACAAGGCAGGCCTTAAGCAGCAGGGCAGTCGTCTGGGGTTCCAAGACAGTATTTCTGAAGTCCTCCACAGGTCCAGGAGTTTACTGAAAACTTCCTCTGAGGGTTCAATGTTTATACCTGATGCCAGTCTTTGAAGTCGGAGAAACTTCTAGGCTGCCGCCACATCTGGTTCTGGAAAATTCCTTTGTTTCCCTGCCAAGGCTCTTCGCAGTCTAGGGTGGCAAAAGACTAGTGTTAGGTTTCTTTGTGTGAGCTGGAGGAAGCCCCAATTGAAGTGCAAGTGGGGCAAGGAACAGTTCCACCCCCACCCATCCTGTCAGGATGGCCCATCCTCCCAAACAACTAAGCCCCTTTGTCTCCCTGTCTGTGAGGAATACACAAAGCCTAACAGCAGGGTCATGAGACCCAGGACACTGGGAGCAGGGCACCAAATCGTTAGGACAAGAAAATGCCAACTTTCTAAAAGTGGTATTTTCAGAATTGGGACTTTGAATCCCCCTTTACCATTAAAAATGATTTTAAATTATAATACTTTTGAGTTCAAACATAACATTTCGACTTGTTCCCAATACAAAGCTATCATTTATTAAATGTAATAAGGTAACCCAATGTTATCCTATGGGAGAGTTAGGCCTTACAGTAGTGAAAAACAAATTTAGGAGTTTTTCACTACCAGGACTTGTAAAAATTAATAACACATGCCCTACTTTTTTTTTTTTTAAACTCTTTTTATTGAATGCATGACTTGAAAAACATCATCTCACATACAGTTATATGCATGTGTCCGAAACTTCAGGTTCCTGCGCCACAACCGATTGCTCTAGGGCCTATGTACATTTTCAAAGACGTCGCCACCGTTGGTTCCTCCAGTATCTAGTACAGTATAACATTAGCTATCCTCAGGCGCGAGTCCCCCCGACGGCAGCGCACAGATATTTCCTCTAAATTTATTCCACCCTCCCCACACCCGCTCCCACTTCTTTGGACACCCTCTATTTTCATGTACTGCTTTTTCAGCCACCATAACCCAGTCATGTCATTGCACCATTCCACTTATGTTGGCGCATTCTGCGCTCCCCAGTGTTTGGCGATGTTACGTTTTGCTATCATCATGCCCAGTGTCGCCCAATCTTGGGCCTTGCGAGTGAGGTCGGTGGCTTCCCATATGTTCAGGAGACATCGTTTAGGTTCTGGTGGTACTGGCGCCCCACCAACCCGTGCTATTATGTTCATGATTGTTTCCCAGTACGTTTTAATATCCGGGCATTCCCACATCGTATGGAAGAATGTACCTACGGCCCCACATTTTCGCAAGCAGAGTTGAGCGTCTGCCCTCCCTACTCTGGCCAGTGTCACCCTAGTTAAATATGTCCTGTGGAGCACTTTGAGTTGCACCAGTCGCAGTCGTGAGGGTATCGCCACCTCTCGCGGGAACTCTCGTGCCTCCTGCCAGTCCGTATCGTCTAGGTCTCCAATGTTGGCCTGCCATTTCTCACGGAGACTTTGTGTAGGGTCTGCTTGATTGTTGATTATTTTCTGGTAGGTTAGAGATATGGCCTTTTTATCAATACGCTCTGTAAGTAGCCTATTCTTCAGTGGAGAAGCCTCTGGGAGGGTGGTGTCTAGTGGGATGGTGGCCATGAGTGCATGTCTAAGCTAAAGGTAACGGTACAATTCTGTAGGTGCCATGTCGTATTTGTCTTGGAGTTGCCCAAATGTAATAACTTTCCCATTGATCCATAGGTCGCCCACCTTTGAGATTCCTATTAAATCCCATTGCCTGAACCCTTTGCAGCTGCTTAGTCTACCTAATTGTCCGGTTTCCCAGAGTGGGGTAGATTGTGTGATCTTGTTATACCATCCCAGTTTTCTAAGGACTGTGTACCATATTTGAATTAACCCTACTTTTTAAATAGAATGTACCCTGCCCTATGGACCTTCCTTAGGGGTGACTTATATGTATTAAAAGGGATGCTTTAGGCCTGGCAAAAGGATTATTTGGCATGTTGAAAGGACAGTTTAAAACTGCACTATAGGCTGCAATGGCAGGCCTGAGACTTGTTTTAAAAGGCTACTTTAGTGGGTGGCACAATAAGTGCTACAGGCCCACTAGCACCAATTAATGTATTGGACCTAGGTACATGTAGTTCCATATACTAGGGACTTATAAGTAAATGTAATGTGCCAATCGAGTGTAAGACATTTTTACCAAGTTTTAGGGAGAGAGCACAAGCACTTTACCACTGGTTAGCAGTGTTGAAGTGCACATAGTCCTAAAGACAACAAAAACGAATTTCAGAAAACAGGCGGGATGAAGGTAAATGTGTTTATGGGAACACCACACCAAGGCTGTCAGGTCTAACAACTTGTGCTCTCACTGCCATTGTAAGGTTGAAGTTGTGTGATGCACGTTTGATCTACTTCACCCCTCTTTGTCAGATTGTTAATCTATTCCCCCTGATGGCTATTGTCAGAACTCTCACAGGAAGCAGGCCATTCTTTCTCCCGCTGCCTGTTTGAAGGTAGGCAAAGTGTCCCTAGATGAAATGCAAAGCAAAGACATGCAAGAATTACTATAGGAACACTGATTCATGCATATTGTGTCCCAAACAATTGTAAAGGCAAGTAATTGTGCCCGGCAGAGTTACCTTCGCCTGTGGTATCAGTAATTACAGGGGGTTACAGGGCCGGTTTATCCCCTGATTAATTCTTTTCCTTCCACTCCCTTTCTGTTGGTGGTTAGAAAACATACATATCAGTCAGAGAAAATGAGAGGAAAAGGGGGAATAGAGTGTGAAAGATAAACATACAGTTAGCAGGTAAGTACAGAGAAGTAACCAAACAGCAATTTAGTATTGAGCTTTTTTATTGCCAAACTCCTTGGCAAATTGCACTGTATTGAGCCCCACACCAGCTACGAAACAGGCGTGGGACCCCAGGACCGCAGGAGAGTCAGTGTTTCCCAAAGAAGGAGGAATAAACAGAACATATTTGAAAAGCAACAGGAACCCTGCCTTATCATACTAACACGAGTGAACTGGAAAAGGGGAAAAACAAGAACGGCGAGGGCAATGGATTGCGGTGTTAAACTAGCCGATTCGGGTAGGCATAAAAAACAATGGATAGTTGCCAATAAACTTCTGCATGCTAACCTCATGCTTAAATACTCTTGATGCCTAGAATGCCCCATAAATGGTTAGCGTAACTCAGCAGCGGGTTTTTTGTGAGGGCGGGGGAGCTTCACCCCCCCTCCCGCCTTCTGTAGCTGCGCTAAACGTGAAAAATAAAATGGTAATGAAATGATTTCATTGCCAGTTTATTTTTCACGTTTAGCGCGCCACAGCTTCAAGCCTGTCCCCAGCCGGGAGAAATGGGGACGTGTCCTCCTCTGCTGCCGATTGGCAGCATAGAGGATTGGAGGAGCGTGGCTGGCTGGTTGCTCTAAAGTACGCATGTCAGTTGGACCAGTTCTCTTGCGCTGGCCAAAGTGACATGCGCACTTTGAAGCTCTCCACATAACTGTCTTAGACAGCTGGGTGGAGACCAAGCACAGGCCTACAAGGCCTGAAGGAGCATCCAGCCAGCCCGCTCCATCTAATCCTGGTGCTTCTCTCATACTGATTACCAGCTTGACAGTAGTGCCAGGATTTGTTAGGGGAATTGTCTGGAGGCTGGAGCCCGTGAGCCAACAAAACAGGGACTGGGGCGAGGAGGATGTCCGACATGCAGCAAGCACGGTAAGTTACTTAATTTTTTTAATTTGCCGCTCGCCTTGCCTACATGCACACACCCACCCACCACCCAGTTGCCCGCCTCACCAATCCTTGTACTTGCCAGCCACCCCTGGCATAACTGAGAAGTGAGTATAGCTAGGGGCTTGGTGTGGTCATTGACCATAACTTAATTTGCCTAGTTTTCCACCACTTCCAGCCCACCGTACAGCCAATGCTCCTATTACATGCATGTGCCTCTACCATAAGTAGTCTACCCTGTCGCTTCCATCTAGCTGTATGTGTTCTCCCAAGAAGCCTTATGTGATCCATTCATGTGATGTCGGCCAGACACTTCTTCAGATTGCTGACAGATGTCCTCTAAGTCAGCACTGGATGTCATTTATGACTGCCGCATTTCTACACATCTGGGAAGCAGTCTGCAGCAGTAACTGACATTTAAGCACATGCAGCTCTACAGATCTTGATCATGTGAGTCAATATCTGAGAATTCCATGCACAGATGCTATAGTTTAATCTGCAGGTGAAACAACCTTGAGAATTGTCCTCATTTCACATTTGACCTCTTGGCCACAGGTTGAACTCCTGGCAAGTCACTCAGTCTTTCATCCTTTCATGATTGATAAAATGAGTGTCATTGAACTGCGTAACAATGCACAACTGTTATTCCACGCCAAGAAGCCCCAAGGGGTGAACATGTGCTTTACAAATACAAGTGTTATGTTATGTCCCCTGTGTAATGTTGCTGGTCAAATAAACATATAATATTAGTGTTGCTAGATTCACGAGCCTGCTCCTTTCTTTGAAAACTTTTAACACATGGCCTCATTTAGAGTTTGGCTGAGGGGGAGCTCTGTCATAAGTTGGCAGTAGTCTTTCTCCACTAACTGTATGGCTCCCTGACCCATTTTGGCGCTAGGGAAACCGCTGGGTTTCTTACAACAGTTTCAGCTGAAACCGTTGACATGGCAGTCCATCAGCCATACGATCATCAGATCACACTGGCGGTGGCCCTCTCCTCTTTAGAGCAAGCCTCCAACAAATGATATCCCCTTCCCGGGGTTGGGAAACGGAAGGATAAAGTTTTGTGATCCATGTCTCATCTATTGCACCTCTCTTTGGGTGAGTGTCAGTCTATTCCTGTAAGTCTTGTTCCACTCCGAGTGATGTTTTGCCAGAATGAAGTGCAGAGAGTTTTCTTCTGACGTGGAGCAACACACACAAGTGGAAAACTTCCTGCACACCATGGTCTTTGTGTGTTTGTTTTTCACAAACTGTTGGGAGTTTGAGAAAAAGGAAGAATGCCTAGCTTGCTGACACAAAATGGCGACCAGGGGCTGTATTACATATACGGCGCACTTTCCCTGTTTGCACCACAGCACACCTTTAAATAGGTATGCCGTGCTCAAACAGAGAAAGTGTGCTGTCTTACAGTGAATGAGCTGACCTCAGGGCAGCCACAAACTCGTGCTGCCCTGGAGGCAGCGCATTCAAGTGAAATATGGAGCGGCTGCTACAAAGCCACTTCATTTTTCACAGTGCAAGATGCACCCTGCCTGCACTTTTAAGAGGCGAGAGAGTTCCCCTTGCAGGTGGGTGCTGTGAGTGACTGCACCCACCTGCTGGGGGATGTCACGGAGATCCATGGGACCCCCTTTACCCCCTCCAGAAAGCTGCCATCAGGGGGCGCATTGACAGTGCACCACCTTCTTGTTGCACACTTTCAGTGCACCTCCTGACAGCTTTTTTGCCTTTGTGCCCGTGTCCATAATACAGCACATGTGCAGAGACAAAGACATTCCCTCATTTGCAAGGGGCCATGCTTTCATGCAAATAAGGGAAGACCCTCTTGAGCTAGAGCTGGTGCTACATGTGCACCAGCGCTACCTGTATTACAGAAGGGGTTGCACAAGCATCTGTGATCCCCTCTGTAATACCAAAGTGCCCCAGGGGTGCACAACGTGGGTGCACATGCCCGTTATGCCCCCAGGGCACTTTCTGTAATACAGCCTCGGGTCAGCATTCAGTGCATCCAGCCAGGCAGTAAGGAATTTCTAAATGTGTTGAGTAATCCTCCACCAGGAGGGGCAAAGGCCAGGGCCTCTGCCATATGGAAGCCTGGCAGGCCCCAAGCCAGGGTCAAAGCAACTCCCAAAGTTTCTACTGTTCATTCAAACTTTCTTATTATTGGTGCACTAACACATTTCAATGTTTAATACTGATTAGTAATCTTGAAATTAGATATGAGTTTAACAATTTTGAAATGTTTTGGTACTAGTGCAAATTCACAGTAATTGTAACTTGAGGTATTTTTCATGAGTAAGTAGAATTTCGAGCCAAGGAATTTTTTTAATGAGTGCCAAACCGAGTCAAATGGACATAGAATTCAGGAAGTAAAGGCCACATAGTAGAGTCAAGTGGAAGATCCACGAAGCATCAGTGAAATGATGAAAATCTCCCGCACACTTGGTAGTACCAACCGTGCTGTATTTTTTCCTTTGTCCCTGAGAGTTCCCCTGTACTTGTCTTTATGACAGCATGTAGTGCGGGCTACAATTCCTCAGGACCACTCAAATTGCAAATTGCTGCTCATCAGGGTCACCAGTCTGGTGAGCCCCTGAGAAGAGACCCTAAATTGGTCTCCCCATCTGTAGGCTCAAT
Organism: Calotriton arnoldi; assembly: GCA_963921515.1. NCBI lineage: Eukaryota > Metazoa > Chordata > Amphibia > Caudata > Salamandridae > Calotriton > Calotriton arnoldi. Next base: position 2,171,483 of record CAWUFW010001928.1, read on the forward strand.
GGAGCTGCCACCACAAACCCCTTGAGCACAGGCTGTTGCTAGTCACAACTTGTAATTGTTTTGCTATGTTAAGTTATGAGTAATTGCATAGCACACAACTCACTATTGTATGGGCCGAACCAGCATCGGGCAAGGTGAAGAGCCAGGTCTTCAGTTTCTTGTGGAATTCAAGAACTGAGGAGGAGGCTTTAATGTGCAGGGGATGGTCATTCCAGGCTTTAGGAGAGAGGTAATTTGTGAAAGATTTGAGCTCCATAGAGGGAACCAGGGGAGTTGCCAACTGATATCCCCATGTAAATGAAGTCTGAAGCTTAAGTCGGATGAGAGATATTTTGGGTTTATTTCTTTTAGGTATGTAGTGTTTGCAAATATCCAAAAGTATTCTTTTGTTGCAAGGTCCTCTGAGGATTTGATTTGACTATCTCAAGTATCTGGATATTAATCCTAAAACTGATATTGTGTCTGTTGTCCTGAAAATGGACAGCCACAATAGATTTCAGGTTTTGTACATGAGTGTTGCTTTTGTTTTTCAGATCATCTGATCATTTTGAGTTCAGTTTTGCCTACATTTTGAAAAGTGCATGGACAATTCAACATAAATTTGAAATTATAGTGATTGTATTGCCTGCAAATGCTTCATGTGATAGTTGAGACTCTGGGCCCAATTTAGAGTTGGCGGATAGGGTACTGCGTTGCAACAGAGGACCCTATCTGCCAAACTCATGCTGTGCCCGCCCAACTTTGAGTTGGGCGGACCACCAGGTAAAGTATTATCAACGTGATATTCTGGTGTATGGAAACTCATTGAAGGAACATAATGAATGTGTCAAGAAAGGTATGGAAAGTTTTAAAGCTCATGGTATAACCAGTCTCATCAGGGAGTTACTTAAAAGGCTTGGTGAGGAGCTTGAGATGATAAAATGGCTTTAGAGAAAGCGCTTCATTTACAGGTGTTTGTGCCTGCAAGGGAAATGGCTGTGGTGATGGATGTCGATTATAAAGTTCTGTCCCAATACAGCTTAAGGAGGGTGGAAAGAAAACCATAGGTTTTGCTTCTAGGTCTGTGAGGGACACATAACTAAACTATTCAGTCTTCGCGAAGGAGGCTTTGGCTGTGAACATGGCTATGAATAAATTCTAAACTTGTATGTACGGTGTGGACTTTACAGTGTAGTTTGACCATAAATACTTGGGAGAAATTTTCAATAGAAAGGGGTTAGATGCCATTTTTGCAAGGATTAGAATGTTGGTTGGTTGGTTGTTCAATTAAATGAACACACATTTGCCCTTAAATAGATAATAAGTATTAAGACTAATGCTGTGTCTGTCAAGACTGATCTTGGCTCAAGTAGGCAAGGCTGATGTTGATGAAGAAAATTATGAGGATGGTTCAAGGAAAATGCTTATGTGGTCTCCGATGGTGCTTTATTTGAAGAGCAATTGAAGGAGGATATATTAAAGGATAAGACTCTGATGGAAGTCTCAAACCAGTTCACATTATTAGTTGAGCCAAAAGTGAGGGAGCTGAGAACATCAAGCGGTTTTGGGCAGTAAAAGAGGAGTTAGCAAAAAGAAAGCTTTATTATATAGAGGAATACAACGAATCACTCCTCCTATTTCTGAGAGAGAGTCCAATTGGTCTTGCCTCTGAGGGTCGTCTAAGTGTGGTGAAAACCATGGAGAAGTTAAGATTGGACTTTTGGTGTCCTGGGTTAGACTTGGAGGTGGAAAGAGTAATTCAGGGTTATGGAGAATGCTGCAACAGTGACAAAATATGAAAAGCGGGGTCTCCACCTATGTAGTGTCGGCCTTTACTTGATACACCATGGGAAGGAGCTGTTTTAGATAATGGGGGATCCTTTAGGGGTGATCTGGCTACTCCATATCTTTTTGTTTTGATTGACATGTTTTCTAGGTGGCCTTAAGTGGCATGTGTTGTAGATATTAGCTTTAACAGTGTGATAACGTTTCTGAAGGGTATATTTCACTGACAAAGCTTACCAAACTTTATTTTCACAGAAAATGGAACCCAATTTTGCTCATAGGAGGTTGAGATGTCCTATGAAAGTATGATATTCGCCATAAAAAGTGTATTTTATACCATCATCAAACAAAAGGAGTGGTACAGAGATTTAACAAAACTATGAAGGAGGGTGTACAGTTGGCAAGAGACAATAGAATTAATTGGTAATAGGAACTGCAAAATAGTTTGCTCATTATATAATCTCATAACATGTGACACAGAGAAGGACACACTTTGAACTGTTTAAAGGCAGAAACACAGACGCATTATTATTCTAGGTTGGATGTGTTGATACAAGGGACAGTTGTATGTGGCTGATGATAATGAGTGGACGAGGTGAGAGATGACACATAAAAAGGGCATGGAAATGTCGTAGGAGAAGAGCAAGAAAGAATTTCAAGGTACATTTTGGTGACTAGATGCAAATAAAGGCTCCAGTTGGGTGTGCGGTTTGGTCTAAATTCACCAAACTATTACAACTTGTATAGCTCTTTAAGAATACAGTGAAAACGACCTGAAAAACCTCTCAACAGCATCAACTGGTATGGAGGGATGCGGCGAACGTGACCCACGCACGTTGCCGTAACGTCTCCCGAGTCATCGATGCCCCGCCCTGCCCCGTGAGAGGAGCTGCGTTGGAATGGTTGCCGTCTCCGTCTCCGTTTCTGTGAAGATTTCTCCGAACCGCTGGAAACCTTTGAATCGGTCTGAATCGGTCGCGCTTCCCTGTACGATCGTGAGAGACTCCTGGCTTTTTGTTGCGCGCGCCCGGCCCTCCTGTGTTCTTCTGGTTTGCTGAGAAAGGCTGGAGACCTGAGAGGTGTGCCGGACACGGAAAGGGACGCAAGATTTCTCACAGCAGACCTGGCGCTGCGGTAAGCAATCACTGCAGCGTTTGATTGTTTGATTGTAGCAGTCGAGTGCCAGGAGGTTTAAGGAGCTCAAGATGCGAAATAAACAGCCTAAAACTGGGGCTGGGAAGGAGTTCCTAAAAACTGGTCAATCACCACCGACACCCGTGCTAGCACCCAAGGATGTCAGAAGAGGGAAAAGAAACGCTCAGCAGAGATTGGATTTTAAAGCCAAAACACTGGCACTGGCTGAGAAAAACTTACAGATCGGTCAAAATGCCTCTGATAAAACCTTGGAGGGAGAGGAGACCTTATCTGAAATTTCAGCTGAGTTAAGCATGTTGGCTGTGGGGGCTGTGGGGGGTGAAGAAGAAGTGAGAAAGGGGGATGAAGCAGGGGAAACATTGAAAAGGATGGAGGATAATGTGGGGAATGTCAAACAGTATCCCCTTTTTGGTAGCACTCTTGCAACACGGAGTATACCGACCAGCACCCCTCTTGTGAACAGGGAGGAGCAAAGGCCGGAAGATCTAACGGGTCAGGTAGATCCACAGGATACCCAAGGTCAAAAAACGCTACCACCCCCCACCCCGGCACATACCCTCTCAGTTCAAACAATGCACACACAGCCGCAAGCGAAATTACACGCTGTGTTACATCCTGAAGAAATAACTATACCTATCCAGGGGGAAGGATCTCCGATCAACCAGCCACTGTCTCAAGACGTTCAGGCACCTCCACGGATCTCGCAAAAGGAGAATGGGAGTCGGGCGTCAGTAGACAAGTCAGACAAGCTGGATTCTGTGTCCATATCCGATTCAGAATCAGAACCAGAATCGGAATTAGAGCAGGGGGAAAGGAAAAAGGAAGGAGAAAAGGAAATATTCTCTAACTCTATGAAAGTCGGCGAAATATTGGGACTAAAAGAAAAAAAGAAAAAAAATGTTGAGCTTGATACCTCAGTACAAGAAATGCTTACAATCATTCTGCAAGAGGTAAGAGATCTGAAGGCGTCACAAATACACGAAATATCACAACTACATGATAGACTAACTAAGATGGAGGAAAAATTAGGTAACCTACCCACAAGGGTCACAGAGCTGGAAACTCGTGTCTCAGTTCTGGAGGATAATATTGTTACTATGCAGAAGGATCTACAGGTGTTGAATAAAACTAAGTGCCAGATGGAATCGAAGTTACAAGATCTCGAGAATTATAATAGGAGATCTAATTTACGCCTTGTGGGAATATCGGAGGGACTGGAGAGTGCAGAAATGGTAAAATGGCCTGAGTCTCTGTTGAAAAAAGTAATACCTGAATTACAAGGGGATCTCACAATCACAAGAGCGCATAGGGTACCCGCATACAAGCCTGCCAACCCTAAGTACCCACGAACAATCTTAATAAATATCTTAGACTATAGAATTAAGGAGCGAATCCTAAACGCTGCAATAGCAAGGAGATCATTTACAACGGATGAAATTAAAAACTTTAAAATCTTTTCTGATATGTCAGCAGCCTCTGCCCTCAGACGCAAGAACTTTATTAAAATGATTGACTCTTTCAAGGCCAAAGGGGCACAGGCAATGATTGTGCAACAATCTAAATTAAAAGTTTTAGCCAAAGGAAAATTCTTTATCTTGACGGACATATTGGAAGCCCAAAACCTTTTGGAGGGCCTTAACGCTACATAAGGAGGGGGAGAAGGAGAGGGAGACTTTCTGTTTATAAAGTTTCTGTGGAATAACAAGCAGCTGTATTTCAGTAGTGGTTTTTAGGGCGGTTGCGAGGTGAATCAGGGGACGTAACAGGATGCAACAAGATGGCATCCAGTAAAAGGAGGGAGAAGGAGGGAAGGATAGTGGGGGAGGTGGGGTTTTCCCTCTTTCTGGAGTGGGTGGGGGGGGTGGTGGTGGGGGTGAAGCAGTTAGAAAAAGAGAGTTCATAGATGGAAATATTTGCTTGAATAAATCCAAGAAGAGGAGATCAAGTAATGAGTACTTTGAGGTCCAGGAATAAGTTGTGGTACCGCATAATAGAAAATATACATTGCACATATATTGCACATGGAACTTTGCACTTTAATGCACTTTAATGCATATTTTGCACAATGGTCATAATTGGTACTGTATTATATCGGTTTAACAGCTGCGTAATTTGCACTTTAATGCACATTTTGCACAATTGATATTATCTGTATTGTTTTTATTCTATCTGTACTGTAATGTATTGGTCCAATAGCTGCACGATCGTTTTTTATTACATTTTATATACATTTGACATAATAGGCATTGCAGTTTATCTGTCTGGTAGTTGTCTGATTTCTATTTCTATTTTTATGCATATTTTGTACAATTGTTATCATAAGTATGACATCCTATTGGTCTAACATCTGCATAATAGATCGGGGTTGCATTTTAGTGTATAAAATAGTCACCCACCTTTTTATTAGGAAGAAAAGAGTCAAATTGAAAGCTATGGCTCATGGGTGCATTTGGTGTTCTTTGTACAGTTTGTATTTTACAAAGATATTTTAGATATGAATAGGAATAAATTGTCGATATTGTCTTTAAACGCCAATGGTTTAAATAATAGACGTAAAATGTGTGCAATAGAGAGTTTGCTAAAGGGTTACCGCCCAGATGTGATCTTTATACAAGAGACACATTTTCGTGCTTTATCAAATGCTAGCAAAATGTTTAGAAATTGGGCGGGTTTCTATTGCTCATCTGTGTTGGGGGCAGCTCAGAGAGGTGTGAGCATTTTTATAGGTAAGCATGTCCAATTTCATGTTGAAGCATCACACTCAGACACGAACGGTAGATGGACATTCGTGCATGGAAAGATAAATCAGACAAATCTTATATTTGCCACATTTTATGCACCAGTCATTGATGACCCGCTTTCTATCCTACAGCTAAAGCAAGCACTTTCTGGTATACCGGGCCAGATCATATGGGGAGGTGATTTTAATTTTTTACAAAATCCCGCGGTTGATTCAACCGAAAATGATCGAAGACAAAATAAACCACAATTTGCTATTGCCTTGCTGAGTTGTAAGTTAGATCTAGATATCTTGGATAGCTGGCGTCTCAATAATCCGGTAAAACGCGAGTATTCCTGTTATTCGGCAAAATACGACTCAGCATCTAGGCTAGACTTTTTTCTAACCTCTTACAATCTTCAAATTAGTAAATATGAGCATATAGTAAATCCCTTTTCAGATCATGCCCTTATTAAACTTGAAATTATCTTAGGAAAGATAGATGTAGAAGTATCAAGAAGGTGGTATTTCAATAGACTTAATTTAGCTGAGAAACAATGGTGTGCAGAAATAGAAAAGGAGATTACCTTCTTTTGTAATATAAACAAGGACTCTGCCCCAATTAACGTAATATGGGATGCATTTAAGGCAACATTGAGAGGCATAGTTACCTCAAAAGAGATACCAAAACAGAAGGCTAAAAGGGAGGAGAGAGTGGCGATAGAAAACAGATTGGCCTACGCAAATCAAGCTTATTTTAGAAATAGGACCCCAGATACTAGACAAGAAGTATTGAATGCAAAAACAAGAATGAGGGAATTTTATTATGAATTAGGTGATATGGCAAGTAGATTATACCTTCAGTCAAGCTATGAAAATAGCGAGTATACGGGAAGATTGCTGGCCTGGCAAGCAAAGGAGAAGCAAGTTCGCAATAGAGTCGCATGCATTAAAGATAATGTAACTAAAACGCGTGTAATGACTACACCATTAATAGGTGAGGTCTTTCTTAAACATTATAAAGACATCTATCAGACATCTCACCAGGTCTCCTTAGATTCAATTAATGAATTTCTACAGCATTTGCCAATTCCAAATTTGGGAGATAATTCGAAAGAGCTGTTACTTGCTGAATTCACTAAAGAAGAATTAGATGTAGTTATCAGCTCTCTGCCAAACTGTAAAGCAACCGGGGAAGATGGTATTCCCGCGGAATATTTTAAAACATTTGCTATAATACTTCGCCCCGAACTTTTAAGACTTGTGAATTATTTATTACAAGGGGGTGATCCGCCAGCATCTTTTCGTACCGCAGTAGTGGTCAGCATTTTAAAAAAAGATAAAGATAGCGAAAATGTGAATTCTTACAGGCCAATAAGACTTTTAAATACTGACTATAAAATTTTCACTAAACTTTTAACCAATAGACTAAATAAGATAGTGGGTTCACTTATTGGGAGGGATCAGTGTGGCTTTGTAGCAGGGAGACACCTCTATACTAACACAAATTTTCTATTAGAGGCATTGGATTTTTTAATATTAATAAAGTTGAGGCTCAGATCTGGTTTTTAGATGCTGAAAAAGCATTTGATCTTGTTTCTTGGAATTGTCTTTTTACGATCTTAGAAAAATTTGGCTTTCCAACTGAGTTTATATTTTTATGAAAACAACTTTATTCGAACTCCCATGCGCAAATTTTAATCAACTCTACTAATATTGGGACATGTCAAATAAATAGAGGCACTAGACAAGGCTGCCCCTCTCCCCGATTTTATTTGCTCTATTTATAGAGCCATTGACAATTGCAATCAGGGAAAAAAGAGCCTGTACAGTCCCAGTTCAAGGTATGACGAACATAAAACTCTATGCTGACGACATTGCTCTTTTTTGGACTCAAAGATAGACACCCAGGTGGAAGTTATGAGGGTATTTGCAGATTTCGAAGAAATAGGTGGTTATAAAATCAATAAGACCAAAACAGAAATTATATTATGCAATTGCGGTGTGAATTCTTTATTACCTGAGTTTAGACAGATATACAATACCCGCCCCAAGAGATATCTAGGGTTTCAGGTAACGGAGAAAGTAGAAGACCTTTTCTCTTTAAATTATATCCCACTGATGAAAAAGGTGAACTTACAGCTATTACGATGGAACCAGCTCCCGCTATCAATAATAGGACGAGTTGCGTTAATCCGAATGTCTATTCTTCCATTGTTTAACTTTCTCTTCAGTGCAGCTCCTTGTGCAATACAGACCTCTTTTTTTAAAGAGATAGATAGTATGTTCTCTTCTTTTCTATGGGCAAATAAGGTACCAAGATTGGCACTTAGCACTTTAACATATCCTGTATCAGAAGGGGGATTATCTCTTCCGAACGTTAGAAATTATTATTTTGCGACATTTGCACATCACAGTTTTAGATTTTTCTTTTTAGATCCCCAAGAAGCAGATAATTTTTTTATGAAAAAGATTTTAAGGGAATACAATATTATCGATCCTACAAGAGTTACTAAGTACCCTAAGAAAGTACGTTATAAGATCCTACAATGGTTTTTTAAACAAAAAACTCAGTTTTTAACACACTATGATATCCCAAGAGTTAATAATTCAACCAGGCTCTCGAATATATATATGGGGGATATAGGTATTTTGGAGAAGAATATACTAAGGTTGTGGGAAGAAAATGGATATGTCCAGATTCAGGATTTTATTAAGGGGAACTGTTGGAAAACCTGGGCGGAGATTGAAACGGGACTTCAACATTCTAACACAATCTTAAAGTGGTCGTTTATCAGATTAAAACCTATATTGGAAAAATTAGATATGGAAAATCTGTGCTATAAAACTAGCGTCTGCGATGCATTTAATCGCCCCATCAATCGGAAGATTAGTATCTGGATTAAAATCTTTGAGGAAAATAATTCCTTCTCATTATATGAAAAAATTAGAGATAGATGGAAGAAAAGGGAAGATATACAGATTTTGAAACCAACTTGGAATAGGCTTAACAAGCTTAACAAAGTTATATTCAGAGGGGCAAATTTTAAACGCATGCAATACTACTCGAAATGGTTGATATATAGAACACCCTCCTTTCTTCATAATATATACCCTCATATAGAAGATAAATGCTTTCGCTGCGCTGAGAAAGGCACCTGGGCGCACATCATCTGGAAGTGCCCAAAAATTCAGAGTTTATGGGAGGAGATTGAGAAATATCTTAGAATTACAATAGATCCCCTCATATCATTCGATGAATCCATTGCAGTTCTGGGCTGCTCTCCTACTATTTCTTCGTATGAGGAGTCTTTGTTTATAGCAGCATTAATAGCAAGATCGTTAATCTTGCAACTTTGGAAATCTGAAGAAAGTACCTACCTTTAATGCATGGAGAGCTAAATTATCTAAAATACAAGAATTAGAAAGGAAATATGCTATAAGATCAGGAGCCATAAGAAAGTATGAGAAATATTGGAGTATGTTTGAACGATAGGATAATATATCGCAGTTGACATAATAGGTTGGATCAGATAGTTGTGTAATAATTCTGATATTTTAGTCTGCATTCTATCTTAGGGCGATTCCCTTTTTTTTTTTTTTTCCTTTTTAATATTCGGTATCAAATGATTGAATTTATAGGTATGTAGCACTTTGCACTTTAGCTTTGATCTTTTTCTGTATTACAGGAATACTATGTTTGTACTGTTGAACACTTTGAATCAAGTATTTATACATTTTTAATAGTTTGCACTTTTGACTAATGTTGTCATCTTCTCTCCTTAATATTTTGGAATATGTATTTATATATGATATAAATTGTATGTTTGTAATATCTATGAACTCTCAATAAAAAATAATAAAAAAAAAAAAAGAATACAGTGAAAACAAGTGTAGGGAAGATTTGAAAGTTGAGTTGCTTGCGTGTGTCAGCATGAGCAGGGGGGGAATTAACCCCAGGATGACACTTGTCAGAATGTGTTTGGAGGTGGTGCGAGTGCTGCGGATCCTCTATTTTTGAAACATAAGTGCTGGAAAAAGAGTATCGGAAAGGGTATCAAAAAGGGCAGTTTACCCAGAAGATTATGAGCCTGATTTATAATTTGACGGATGACTCGTCCTCCGCCAAGGCTACAGAGTAAATTACTCCATTGTCCTAATGGAGGTGCCACCTGCCAAATTATGAAATGTCCGTTACCCCAGGGGACATTTCAAGCATTGACAACAATCACAGTCATGGTGGTTCCTGCCAATGCATTGTAACTTTATATGATAGAGCTGTACATCAAAGTTACTTTTTTTTTTTCTTTCAAAAAGAAAATCCAAACCGGGATTTACTTTTTCAAAATAAACAAACAATGCTCCCCTCTCCATGGGGGCTTCCTCCCATAGTGAGAAGGGCAATGATCATTTTTCAGTGCCCCTTACTGCCAGGTTTTTCCTAGCAGTGATGAGCACTGAAAAATGGTTATATATCAGCCCATCTAAATTAGGCAGGCAGACATATTGCCAAACCTCTGATGAGTAGTCTCTGCTGTCGCCAAACTATGGTCTGCCAGAATTTAAATTGGGTGGGCGCACCAGTCTTTTTCAGGGAGGGAACTCCATCGCCGTTGCGAAGGAGTTCCCACTTCGCCTAGATATAAACCAGGCCCTGTGTCTCTTATTTAGTGATAGTTTTGAAGAGAAGCATTTATCAAACTGCTAAATAAAAAAAGTAAACACCTGATAATGTGGTATGCAATGAAGACCTTTGTAACTTTGAAATAAAATGATGGGAAGATATCATCAAAGGGTCCAAGACATATGATACCAGGAGATTTTGAAACCTAATAAATAAGATGCACACCTAAAAAGATAGGACTGTTAGCAATCCAATCCAAGCAGAAGTCTGGATCATGTGCATAGCAGATCTGTACTATGATGCTTCCATGAGCAACTGGGAGATTTCCACATGCAGCAGTTCAGACTTTCAAGTCACAGGCAAACACTGTGGTCTATAATCTCAAATCAGCTCAACCACCATGTAGCGCTGGACCGAATGAGATAGCAGTCTACATCTACAAAGCCAACCCAGACTATTGGTCTCGACCTATCACTACATTGTTAACAATCTGTCATGAATAAGTATCCATACCAAACTACTGGAGAGGTTTTGTTCTCCAACCTATCCATAAAAAAGGAGACAGAGATACTCTGATCAGTTATAGAACCATCACTTTACTGGATGCAGAGGCAAAACAATTTGCAAGAATTTTGCAAGATAAAGTAGAAGAATGGGTGTTTCGAGCTAACTTTTTCCCCATATGTCAAGCAAGCAATTAGTGAGACCATGCACAATGTCATCATCCTAAACATGCTCGCCCACAAAGCTGTGGATATTGGGATGCCAACCTACGCCTGCTTCCTAAATTATAGTGCTGCATTTGACAGGGATTTCTTATGGACAAAAATTTTCTAGTGAGGCATTCGTCATACCTAGCTAAAAATTGTACAGCAAATTCACTGCGACACACACGTAAGGATTAAACTAGGAAATGGCACGAGGTGAGCAAAAACATTCCAGCAAATCGCAGTCTTAAGCAAGGATGCGTTTTGGCCTGGCTATTATTTAACTTACATATGGCTGATATGTCCAAGCATCTAAGAGCTCCAAGAAACTTTCCTTCGAAGCTGGTTAATCTTCATATGTCAGTTCTCAAGTATGCTGATGACAGTCTTTTTAGATACCATTCCAATAGATCTGCAGTGCTCTCTCAATGCCAACATATTTATAACAATAGCAACAATTTGGTGGTGAATATAAATGAAACAATAATATTTAACTATAGAAAAGCTCATGTTAATTATACATAGCCCAACAATTAATTCAGTTTTAAGCATCTTTAGGCCAAGTTCATTCCTGCGGTAACCTATGGCGCAATCTCATCTGGAGCCAAACTGTAAGGAGGAATGGACAAACTAATGAGCAACACAATAAAATTCAATCAATCGTGAGGGTCTCAAGGCGCTGGGAGGGGGGGGGCAACTCTGCTCAGTCGAAGAGCCAGGTCTTGAGTGCCTTCCTGGAGATGTTCAGTGAGGGGGCGCGTCTGATGTTGATAGGGAGCTCGTTCCAGGTCTTGGCTGCGATGTATGAGAAGGCTCTTCCACCTGTTCTGGCTCTGTGGATGCGCGGGGTTTCAGCAAGGGCGAGGTCGGCAGATCGGAGGTTTCTATTGGGTACGTGGAAGGAGATTCTCTCGTTGAGGTATTAGGGTCCGGTGTTGTGGAGGCATTTGTAGGCGTGGTTGAGTATCTTGAAAGTGACTCTCTTCTCGACGGGGAGCCAGTGGAGGTTCCGCAGGTGTTGGGTGATGTGTTCTTGTCGAGGGATGCCGAGGACCAGTCTGACTGCGCTGTTCTGTATGGTCTGGAGTTTTCAGAGCAGGGACTTGTTGATCCCGGCGTAGAGGGTGTTTCCGTAGTCCAGCCTGCTGGTTATGAGTGTGTGGGTGGCGGTCTTTCTTGATTCCTGGGGGATCCATTTGAAGGTCTTCCGGAGGATGCGGAGGGTGTTGAAACAGCTGGAAGTGACGGCGTTGACCTGTCGGGTCATGGAGAGGGAGGAGTCGAGAACAATGCCAAGGTTTTGGGCGTGGTCCGTGGGGGTGAGAGGGCTGCCAAGGGCGGTGAGCCACCAGGTGTTGTCCCATGCAGAGGGGGTGGGTCCAAGGACTAGGACCTATGTCTTCTCCGAGTTGAGTTTCAGGCAGCTGCTGCTCATCCAGGATGCGACGTCCTTCATACCTTTCTGGAAGTTGAGTCTAGTGGTGATGGTGTCCTTGTGAGGGAGAGGATGAGCTGGGTGTCGTCGGCGGAGGATACGATGCTGAGTCCGTGCTGTTTAACAATGGCGGCGAGGGGGGCCATGTAGATGTTGAATAGTGTGGGGCTGAGCGATGATCCTTGGGGTACACCGCAGTTCATTTACGTGGGTTCGGAGAGGAAGGGTGGCAGTCTGACTCGTTGGGTTCTGCCGGTGAAGAAGGAGCGGATCCAGTCGAGGACAGTTCCCTGTATGCCGGCTTCATGGAGTCTGGCGGTGAGTGTGCGGTGGGAGACGGTGTCGAATTCTGCAGAGAGATCGAGTAGGATCAGGGCCGCGGTGTGTCCTTGGTCGAGGAGGGTACTGATGTCGTCTGTGGCAGCGAGTAGGGCAGTCTCGGTGCTGTGGTAGCTGCGGAATCTGGATTGGGAGGGGTCGAGGATGGAGTTTTCTTCGATGAATTTTGTTAGCTGGGCATTGACGGTCTTCTCTGTGACTTTGGCCATGAAAGGGAGAAGGGAGATGGGTCGGTAGTTCTTGAGGTCCATGGGATTTGCTGAGGGCTTCTTGAGCAGGGGTCTGACTTCTGCACGTTTCCAGTTGTAGGGAAAAATGCCGGTCTTGAACGTGGCGTTGATGGTGTGTCGTAGTTCTGGCGCGATGGCGGTGGTGGCTCGGTGGAAGATGTGCGGCGGGCAGGGGTCCGTGGGGGCTCCTGAGTGGATGCCTTTCATGGTTCAGGTAGTGTCTTCGGTGGTGACTGGGGTCCAGGAGGAGATGGTGGGCTGGCTGGCGATGCTGGCGAGGGAAGTTGTTTCGGAGCCGGGAGTCTGGTCGTTGAAATGGTCGTAGAGGCCCTTGATTTTCAGATGGAAGTAGGATCCAAGCTTGTTGCAGAGGGCCTGGGAGGGGGTGATGTCCGTGGTTTCGCTTGGGGGCTTGGTTAATTCCTGGATGACGCTGAAGAGTTCCTTGGAGTTGCTGGAGTTGGCGAGGATCTTGATCTGGATGAAGGTCCTTTTGGTGGATCTAATGCGTTGGTGGTATTCTGTGATGGCGTCCTTGTAGGTGGTGCGGTCTTCTGATGTTTTGCTGTTCCTCCAGTTCTTCTCGAGACGTCTGCAGGTGCGTCTGGATTCTTGGAGGTCGGTGGTGAACCAGGTGGCCTTTCTGGTGTGCTGTCTGTCGGAGTTGCACAGAGTGGGAGCTTGTCTGCGCAGTTGCGGGTTTTGAGTACTGAAGAAGAGGGATTCAGCCTTTACCAGAGTTACAGAAGCCTGACAGACGTTTGCGTTGGCAGTTATGGGTCAGGAATTTAGAACGTTTTCTGTATTTCTAGTTTGATAAAATTCATTTTCAATCTCCCTAATTCAAGGCCTGTCACTCAACTGAGATTAGAGTTCAGCTCATTGGATGTAGGTTATAACATTGAACATACATTTTAAAACTACTGTTATTTGCTCTGTTCTGCCCATGAAGGATCTTTGAAGTTTGAAGTGAATAAACAGACTCCTTCACATTCTTCAAATTGGCGCACCCATCTCAAGAGAATACGGTCTAAATTGGAATTGTCTGAAGAGTGAAGCAGTTGTCCAGGATTCCAAGGTTTCAAACTAAGGGCTACTGAAAAAGCTCTTGTGGTTTGGAGACAATATAGTAAAACATTGGTGCTTGAAAATAGGCTGGGTATTGGTCGACTTTTTTACAAGTCTTACTTCCTAGCCCAACCCTCAAAATTACATAAAATAGGCTTTTAATTAAAATTGATGCAGTCCTGTTTACAACTTTTTCCTATCCAGTGATTAATTTGTAAAAAAAATAAAAAAAATAAGTGGCAGTGCCCTCGTCAGGAGGCCACTGCAGCTTGCATCAACCATTACCCACGGCAGTACTGCCAAAGACAGTACCAGCATAACTACTAACCACTGCACTCCTACAAGTATAACAGTTACCACTATTCCAGGCCACCCAAAGCTATAAGAAGTGCTGTGATGGCAGATATCTATCAATCAAACAGCATTTGTAAAGTGCAACACTGTCACCCTCAGGGGTATCTGGACACTGTGTCTCCGTCGAAGAGGCAGGTCTTGAGTCTCTTTCTGAAGTCTGCCAGCGAGAAGACTGTACGGAGCTGGAGGGGAAGGTCATTTCAGGTCTTGGCAGTGATGAAGGAGAAGGAGTGGCTAATGCTGCGGCTGCGACGGGTGCGGGGTGTGTGTGCGACGGCAAGTGAAGAGGAGTGCAGGTGTCTAGCGGGTTGGTGGAAGTTCAGTTGATGGTTGATGTAGGCAGGTCCTAGGTCTTGGAGGGCTTTGTAGGCATGCGTGAGGATCTTGAACTGGCATTTTTTCTGGATGGGGAGCCGGTGGAGGTCTCTCCTGTGGGGGTCGAGATGGGTTTGTTTGGGGAGGTCCAGGCAGGTATTAGTCTTTTTAATATATATTGAATTAATAAACAAATATTGTGTGCTCATCTCTGAATTACGCAAACAGCACCACCATGGGGCAGACTATCATAAGTGAGGGTGTGGACAATTAAGTGCTATTGCTGAGGACCGGAAACCACCCGCTCAATTTAAGCACTGCGGCTATTGCGAAGATCAGGTCTGGGTGGAACAAGATCTATTGTTGCGAAGATTGTAAACTATGAAGGGTAAAGTTGGAATCCATAGCTCATTTAATTTCCATTTGCCCCGACATAATAACTGTGTGAAATATCTTATTACACCCATGCTTTAATCGTATGGCATCAGGACTATTGACCAGGCTATGATAAAATGCTTTGAGAGGGAATGTGCAATTGGTCTGTCAATAGGTGAGGTTTTTAGATTTTGCACTTCAAAAATTAGAAAGCAAACTCTTATGGTGCATAATGAGGACTGTTCTTCTGCTGAGGGAACAATTGAAATATTTTTGAAGCCCAACAACATCAAAGAATATGCACCATTTACGACTATACAATGAAATATGTAGATATACATATGTTTATATTGCTTCAAAAATATGTTTTTATCTGCACATATTAGCGTATTTATTGGGCTAGTTTTAATTAACTTTCAATAAAAATTGTCTAGGACTAAGTGATAATTTTCTATTTCCTTCTGCAGTTGTGTTTTTGCATTCTTTTGTACATACTTTGATTCTTTTCTATTGTTATTATTGCTCATTTGATGAAGGGAAGAAGCACGGCGGCCATCTTGTGCTGGTGTTTTATTCTAGAAAGGGAAAAAGGTGAGCCAGAACTGGGGCTTTGTGTTCGACAGCTGTCCTGAGTCAGGTCTGTGGCTGGGGTATTCATAATTAAGCTTAACTGCATCATCTTCTTGATATTAATCATTCATTGTCCACAAACCGCACTATTTCTATCTACAGGATGTGTCTGTTGATTTTATAGACTCTGGAAGCTAATTGTTTTCATTATGTTTCTGCTGGAGGAGGTGGATGAAATGAAAATTGTATGTTGTTAGGTTAATGCCACAACCTGAGCATGCACAGTTGCATTCTGGGGAATGTAGTACAGGAATGACATTTGCTTACAGTCTTTGTCAAGTGGGGTAGTTGCTCGTATGTAACAGTTTTCAGTGGAGAAAGTACAAAGAATGCGATGAGCATTATCCCTTTTACAGACAGATCTACAATGCTTCTAATTTGCTTGAAGCATCAGACTTTGGAGAGGATAGTGTCTGCTTTGTCCTATGGTCTTGGTGACATTTGGGGCTGAGCGTGTGGCATAATGGAAGTAGTTTTATTGGTTTGAAACATGTATTTCCCAATGGTATGTTTTTTCAGGTGGCGCAATACAATATTCCTGTTCACTAAATATTATTATGTCCTTCAATGCCATCCCACATGTGTGTTGCATCTTATAGCTGGTGTGCACCTGCTGACCCTTATAGGCATGTGAGCATACCCTTCAATTAAGAGAGAGAGAGAGAGTGATTGAGTGTGTGGCTGTGTGTGTTTGTGTTTCTTTATTTGCACATGTACAAATCTAGGTTTTCCAAATTAGAGCCCTCAGAATGGGGATTAAAATGCAGATCTGGGAACACTGGTCCTAGACCACACGCTGGATTCCCAGTTCCAGGGACTTTACCATGGACATTTTCCACCTTGTGGAGTGGTATCTGCCCACCTCTGGATATACCGCTTTGGTAGCTTCAGAATGAGGACCTTAGTGGTTGATGTTGGTGTGGTTGGCATACACAGCAACATGCCAACCATCACCAATATGGCAAACCAAAATACACCCCTCAGACTTGTTTAAGCCAGGGCTCAAGCAGGCCCTGTAGATGTCACCCCTAGTGTTCTGCTGCTACGATGCAATGACACGTCTCATTATCCAACAAAATTCTAGCGAATGAGATATGAAGGCAAACCACTTTGCCCAGCAGCGGAACAAATAGAATCTAAGCACGAGGCCTGAACCATGCGACGTGTAGGAGATATGCCTGATAAGTGAACTCTTCTGAATAACCTACTACTGGATTCCACATAATGAGGGGGATAGTGATAGAAGAAAGTTGGACTGGGGCCTACCTTTCCCTAATTGAACTCTGATTTCTCCATCAAATCATCTTCTTGGGTGTTGCTCTTCTGCATTGCACTGAATTAACTGAAAGGCATTGTGCAGCACTCTTATAAAACCTCTTAATAAATAAATATGTTCACCAGTTTGCTTCTTGAGAGCACAGGGGTGTAGCTATAGCTTATGCACCAGGTGGAGTAGCACCAGGGCCCAGTGAGGGATCAACTGTACTCAAATTATAAATGGCATCAGATTGCAGGTCTGTTTAATACACATGTATCAGGGCCTGTGCTGCCATAGATTCTGGAAGTAAGGATGCCAGGTTGCTGCAGCACCCACAAAATAACCATGCTGGAGTTCAGAAGGTGAATTAGCAATAAAGCTGCCTTTACATTTTGTTTTTATATTGTCACATATTCTGTGTATTCAAACATAGAGGTCAAATGTTAGGCTATGTCTTGTCACAAATTGCTGCTTATTCTGTTAACATGGAGATTTGTATTTACCTTTCTTTCTCTGTCTGCAAAGTGAGAGGAGTTTTTAAAGTGAACTATGTGACCATCTTGCTGAGTACAGGGAGTGTGACAGGAAAAACTGTAGGATGTCAATTTTTCTTCTAACACAATCAATCAATCAATCAATCATGTCACTTATAAAGCGCACTACATACCCGCGAGGGTCTCAAGGCGCTGGGGGAAGAGGTGGGTGGTGCTGCTACTGATCGAAGAGCCAGGTCTTGAGGAGTCTTCTGAAGGCCAGTAGGTCTTGGGTCTGTCGGAGGTTGGTGGGGAGGGTGTTCCAGGTCTTGGCGGCGAGGTGGGAGAAGGATCTGCCGCCGGCGGTCGTTTTCCGGATGCGGGGGACTGTGGCGAGGGCGAGGCTGGTCGAGCGGAGCTGGCGGGTGGGGGTGTAGAAGCTGAGTCGTCTGTTGAGGTAGGCTGGTCCGGAGTTGTGGAGTGCTTTGTGTGCGTGGGTGAGGAGCTTGAAGGTTATCCTCTTGTTGACAGGGAGCCAGTGCAGGTCTCTCAGGTGGGGTGTGATGTGGCTGCGTCGGGGGATGTCGAGGATAAGACGTGCAGAGGCGTTCTGGATGCGTTGCAGCCGTCTCAGGAGCTTAGCCGTCGTTCCTGCGTAGAGGGCATTTCCGTAGTCCAGCCTGCTGGTGACGAGGGCCTGGGTGACTGTTTTTCTTGTTTCGGTGGGGATCCACTTGAAGATCCTGCGGAGCATTCGGAGGATGTTGAAGCAGGATGAGGAAACGGCGTTGACCTGCTTAGTCATGGAGAGGGTGGGGTCGAGGATGACCCCTAGGTTGCGTACGTGGTCGGTGGGTGGCGGGGCTGTTCCCAGTGATGTTGGCCACCAGGAGTCGTCCCAGGCTGAAGGGTTGGAACCAAGGATGAGGACCTCCGTCTTGTCCGAGTTCAGCTTCAGGCGGCTGGTCCTCATCCATTCGGCGACGGCCTTCATTCCTTCGTGGAGGTGGGCTTTGGCGGTGTGAGGGTCTTTGGTGAGGAGAGGATCAGCTGGGTGTCGTCGGCGTAGGAGATGATGTTGAGGTTGTGCTGTCGGGCGACGTGGGCGAGGGGTGCCATGTAGATGTTGAACAGCGTTGGGCTGAGGGAGGAGCCTTGGGGTACGCCGCAGATGATCTTGGTGGCCTTGGATCGGAAGGGGGCGAGGCGGACAAAATTTAAATATTTGTCAATGAACTGTGCACATATTTCAGAATATATCAGCAGCTAGGAAACCATAAATGAAGCACTGTTTTTTTTTTTTAAATAATTCTAAAGTGGGATGGAAGTCAAGATTTTAATAAAATGAAAACAAATATAGACACTTTACTTGGTGATGTGCAAATGAGAAATATTTGCTGAAACCTAATTTCCACACGCTTTCATTTGTGTGCTATATAGTTTTATCAATAAACTGCATGTGTGTGCGAATTTTGTGGCCATTTCAGTGGAAAATGTGCTCTCTTTAAATGACAGTGTGCTACAACACCAGGCTTTTAATATATATACGACAAAATGCAGCACTGGGTATATACTACCCCTTTATCACTCTCTTGCTGAATGGGCGTGGCTTATTTGCTATATCTTTGTGAAACACTTTTCACAATCTCTATGACTTGAGTGGTGTAACATTGATGGCAGCATCCGCACTCTGAAAATTGTTCCAGCACCACTGGTGGCGACCCTTGTTACTGCACTGTATGAGCGAGCATCACGTGCTAGGTATGGTAGCATTTGCTTTCCACCTTCATGAACAGAATATGAAATGAGTCCAAGCTGAGCCACGGAAGGATACATTTTTATAATCTGTGTTAAGAATGCTACATTTCCCTCCTCCAGCATGCGATGAGTCTAAAAATAGAGGCAGCTGGTCCCTGCGGAATGGATTCACTGGGTCAGCCTGACTGTGGTACAATGAAAGTGGCAGCCATGACAGGAGGGGGCGTCTTCAGCAGATAGTGTCTTCTGCTAAAAGCTTAATGTGAGGGTACAGGTGCATAATGCTGCCTTCTCTCCTCTCTCAAAGGCGCCTCTAGTCATTATTGACACTTCAGGAAAGGTAAGTAGCAAAGGGGACCAGCAGTCCTACTGAAGCAATCCCTCCTATATTTCACAATTTTACATAATTTGCTTTGCATTTATCCTCCGTTTCTGCAATGTATTGTTTCTGCTTGCCTCTGCCAGCAACAGTTTCATAGCTTAATGAAGTCGGCTGAAATTCATTATATCGCGGTCGAATAACCGGCCTACAGAAATATCGCATCCACTATACCCACCACAGCTGGGAATAGATTTAGTATTTTTTTTTTTTTTTTTGTTGCAGTTTTATATAGCTCAAACTGGACCCGAAGGTATTGGAGCGCATTACATGAGGACCAGTTCAGGGCCAGACTGAGAAGGCAAACCAGCCCTGGCAATTAAGCCCGACCGGTCCCTTTAGGGGAGGCTTGCTGGTGGGAAACACTGCTGCTGCTTTTGTTACAGAGGGCCAATATTGCAGCACTGCTGCAAAACCGGCCTCCAGTAACCAAAACGGCCACTACTGGTTCAAAACCTTCCCCCACCCTTCGGGCCCACCGAGAAAACGCCCGGTGCTCACTACGGCAGGGCGGCCCTGGACAAGTTAGATTACATAAGGACACATTCATTTTTGTAAGCAAAGGGAAGATTAAGTGATTTGCCCAGAATCACAGTATGTTGAGCTGACGCTGACACTGACACTCAAACCTGGTTCCCCAGCTCCAAAGTCAGCAGCTCTGGCCGTTACGCCACATCCTCGCCACATTCCCTATTCTTAGCAGCACATCTACACACCTTGACAATGTAGTGGTTGTGATGTCTCTGCAGGTCGATACTTTGACCATGATATAGTTGTATAACACCTTAAAGTCCGTGGATTGCATTACCTCTTTGTCCCTTTCCAAGTGACAGTCATGCTAATTGGAGGAGGTGGTTGCACATAATTACGTCACTGTTCCTGCCAAAATTATAGCAAAGGAGTGCAGGAATAACATGAACAACCAGAACGTGAGTGACTGTTGTTCGCAATCAATGTGTTTTTTGTGAAATTTTATAGATTGAGTTTTCAAGTCCAAAAATTCACGCAAGGATGCATTTCGCGATATATTATAAAGCTAAATGACATATTTGCATTTTGCGTAAGTTTGCATAATTTAACCAACATGTAGCGTAATTATGCAGAAGTAAATTCACACAAATTCCACACACCCCTAGTCAATAGTAAGAAATACTGGGGAATCATGTACATAGTTCCCAGGCTCACTTAAATCATTGGTGAGCCCTAGTCCCAGGGCCTAGTTATGGGCATCTCCATTGAGGCAAGATGCTGATTGTAACCTGCGGGATGCCTCGGCACGTGTCCGATGGCCCATGATAAAGACCTAAGTTCCAGAACCATGAATAAACCATTCATCTATAAAAGTTGCGTGGCACCAGCCAACCAGCACTGGAATCAGGCTGCCCTCCCTTGAACTCGAGATCTCTTACAAGCATAAGTAAAGGAGTAATTAGCATAGACAATGATGTCACATTATCATAGGAAGAGCTAGCATGACCTTATCATGCCATCCCATTTAATGAGAATAAGTATATTTTGCCAACATAGCTGGGGTAAAATCTTTGCTATATACAGTATATACACATGAAAATAAATAACATAGACTGTTTCTTTTCATGTAATTATGTCTACCTGCTTGTCGCTGCAAAGCAGTGAATCCTTGAGACAATACACCACTTATGGCGATACATTATCAAAAGTGTACATTGGGACCTAAATGGAGATTTACATCCAGTGATCTAATAAGTGTGTAACCATGTTATGTTTTGGGTTAGTCTTCGAAGCGGCCTCTTGACTGTGTGGGTGCCACACAAAAACAAGCACTGGCAAAGCCAAAAGGTCTGGGTTATTTTTGTGCTAAAACACGCAGTGTTAGCACATTCGATTGATACACGTGGAAGGGAGCCTCTACGAGTGAATAGGAGCTATAGATGTAAAGTAGTCATCATGCAGTTGAATGCAAGCTCTGGAGTGGAGGAGTAAGTATGCACTCAAACAGCCAACCACAATAGGTGAGAGATGATTACTACACTGGGCTGAGCAAAGACGTGATTGACAGAGTCTCAAGCCTATTGTTAAAAGAGTTTGGGCGAAGAAAACAAATGGTTGAAAGAGGCAGAACCAAAACCCACTCTCTGTATATTGGTAGCAATAGATCTGTAAACTCAAACCTAAGAAAACTTTAATTGGATATTGCCACAGTGAAAGGTAAAAAGAACATTAAAGGTACTTTTATGTATTGTAACTCTACATACATCTTTTATTTATACTAAAAAGACATGGAGTTTATAAATGACTGAAAGTGACATTTTCAAACAAAGGGTAGGTAACCTTACATATATAAAGTAAATTTCATACTTTGCCACTTATACCTTGTTCACAGATTCTTAAAAAAGCTTTCAGATCCCAGTGGAATTTGAGGAACAAACGAAGTCAGGAGTTTGAGCGAAGCTCTGCTTTACACTCCACACCTCACTGGTGTGTATTTTACATTTTGTGGATGTTACAGCATTTGGGGAATTAATGTTTGAACCATGAGCAGTTAGAACATTTTAAAACAACTGGGAGCAGAAGCATTGGACAAAACCTTATAAGGTTTAAAATATCACTTATCTGCGGATTTTGGGGACGCTTCGAACAGACGACGCAGAAAATGAGTGAAAAATGTCATGTTGAACCAATAACAATGGGCAAAATGTGATAGGCTTTAAAAACTTTAAAGATTTCACCTCTCACTGCCTCTCTCAGCTCTTCCCTCTCTCACTCTCACTTTGCATGTCTACATCCACTATCTTTCTCTTGCCCCCTTTTACCTCTTCCACACTTTCCCTTTTCTACCTCTCCCTTCCTTTGGCGTTTCATCAGTATCTGCCCGGTTTTTCCACTCTTTGCTCTCTTGCTCACTCTTGTTCTCTCTTCATCTTAATGTCATTTGCCCCACTCTCTCTCTCGCTCCTCATTTTCCCTGTGTTTTTGCTTTCTCTCTACACTGACATGTTTGCTCTACACCCTTCTCCTACTCTCTCTTCCTCTTCAGTTTACTCACATGTTCATACTTTCTTGCAATATTTCCTTCTAAACCTGTTTCTTCTCTTTCTTTCTCTATATCACATCTGTTACTTAATTTCTTCATCTATCTCAGCTTCTCCCCTCTTCATTCTCTCCAGCTCTTCACCCTGTCTTTGTCTCTCATGATCTCTCTCACCTGCCCTTCTTACTCTATCTCATTTATCCTTTTTCAGTCTTCATCTCTCTGTTTATGTCTACTTTTATCTGATTTAGTTCTGTTTTTCCCTGGGTCTCTTTTTTTCGATCTGAATCTCTCTCCAAAAATCTCAGACAGTCACTCTAGCTTGCTAGCTCTTTATGTCTTTTTGAAGTAAACACCATTAATCTATTCAAAAACTTTATTCTGCACAAGGCCATAAAAGAATAAATATCTTACATACATGTTGTTAAAATGAATAGAACATTACAGTGGAATCTCAAGCCGTTCACAATACTGTTATCAAATTCCATCAACAATACAAAGTGAACAAACACCATTAATCATATTAGTTTCAGGAACGACTGGCTGAAGCACGGTGTTTATTTTATTTTAAGTTGTCCCCCAACTCCTAGACAGTCCTGGCCATTGGTAAGACAAGTGTGTTTCTTATTCGAATGGAACATATAGAGGAGGCAGCAGACTATAAGGAAGAGCTCCAAACGTGGATATTTTTCTATTTCTAAGACTGGTAACAAGAAATCCCAGACAGTAGTATTCAACCACTGTATAGACGAAACCTACATCTCTCATTTTGAGCACGGTAACATGAAACCACGACTAAGTGTTGCATGCAGTGGCAAATCCGAATATGCAGCACAACTTTATCCAGGAGAGGTTCTCGATGCAGCATTAGCTTACAAGAACAAACCCAACTATGCAACCCCTCTATCAAGTAAAGCATGGTCTGATATAATATAATATAATATAATATAATATAGTATAGTATAGTATAGTATAATATAGTATAGAATAGTATAATATAGTATAGAATAGTATAATATAGTATAGTATAGTATAATATAATGTAATATAATATAGCATAACATAACATAATATAATATAATATAGTATAGTGTAGTATAGTATAATATAGTATAGTATAGTATAATATAGTATAATATAATGTAATATAATATAATATAATATAGCATAGTATGATATAATATAGCATAACATAATATAATATAATATAATATAATATAGTATAATATAATATGATATAATATAATATAACATAACATATCATGATATGATATGATATAATTCATATAATATTTAACCACCTCTTCATCCGTTACGGGCTCTGTGCAATAACTGATCCAACCATACACCCCTACTTTATCTCAGAGAGGCATTCAGTGCAGGAGGGATTGACACAAGTTCTTTAAGTATTTACACCCTCTTCCTGTAGAAGATGTGTTCAGTGCACAGCCTGATGTAGCCATGCACCTTCCTTTCATTAAGGAGGGGCACTCATAGCAGGGACTGACCTGATCACACAGTGCTCACACATCCAGGAAAAGTGCCACTTATCCAGGAGGTGTCAAAAGCCGGGACAGGTGCAGTAATGCTGTATCATTGTATCTATTAGTTTTATGGCAGTTTTTCTCCGAGAAGGGCACAGTTGCCATAATCAGAAGTGCCAGTACTCTCCTGTTAACGGTATGTCACCCCTTTATATGTAGATCAGCCCCGCTACAAAGCATCAGAAGTCTTTTATTCAAAGTTTGCCATCTCCTGCCTAGAAACAGTTGCAAGCAACTTTCCTCCTTTTTAACAGACCTGAACAAGCCAACAAGCTCTAAAATACGTTGCTCAAATCTTTGGAGTCCTGGACCCAAAATGGCGGAGCGGCCTGGACCCCCAAATCAGGGCTCAACCAAACTATTGCCCGATCAGCAAACTGCTTAAAGCTGAATGGTTCAAGAAAGCCTTTGTCTGAATCCCTCTTCATGAGTGTCATAATCGAAGGATGCGGTTAACAGACTTACCTCTTCCTGTCCGACTGC
Source organism: Calotriton arnoldi (assembly GCA_963921515.1). Taxonomy (NCBI): domain Eukaryota; kingdom Metazoa; phylum Chordata; class Amphibia; order Caudata; family Salamandridae; genus Calotriton; species Calotriton arnoldi. The sequence continues at coordinate 2,196,103 of CAWUFW010001928.1, forward strand.
CTACTAGCAGTTCTGTTTCATGCACTTTATTATTCAACATATGTTGTTTGCTCAAAAGTGCTTTGAGATGGCCAGCCCTTTTAAAAACACCTAAATAAATAAGTGACATTCAATAATATTACAGAAGCTGTGCTGGCAGATGTTGTCCATTTTTATTAAGTGTGAGGTAGCTGTAGCTGTGTAGGAATTTGAATTCCTTTTGTAATACCTTGGCACTCAAGTTACCTGCCATGACAGACAACGTAGACAACTTTGAGAAAGAAATCTCAAATTGGCAATTAAAGGCCAATAATATACATGCCCCTCTGCAAACTCAAACCAGTCACACTCGGCGACACGACACATCCAAATGGTTTTCTGCTGAGTTAAATTAGCTAAACTAAGAACGTGTCAGGCTGAACGGAAATGGCGCAGGACATACTCACCAGAAGCTAACGAGTTATTTGGTCAAAGCTTGACAGCCTATAAAAAAGCCATTTTAGAGGCAAAAAAATCTTTTTTCACCAACAAAGTCATAAACTCAGATTATAAAGTGACAGACATCTTCAACATAGTAAGGGATCTATCTAACCCCGACCGAGTAACACCTCCCATCATTTCCTCACAGAAATTATGCGATGATCTTAATGTCATCTTTCTAGACAAAATAAAGAAAATACAAGATTCCTTTGTTCCTAGCCTACAGGATATGCAAAACTTACTTGAAAACAGTAACCCTACTACCATGTCTACCTTCCCCTGCATAAACAAAGAACAACTTATGGAATTACTAAACAATGTAAAATCAGGCTCTCTTAAAGACGTTTGCCCCCCCCCATATATAAAAACTTATTCTTGCCTCCTTTCCTGAAAGCACTCTCTCTCTATTGAACCTATCCCTTGTGCAAGGAGATGTACCCCCAGCCTTCAAAGAAGCAGTGATCATTCTGCTTCAAAAAATACCAGGTGTGAATCCCCAGCAGTTAGACAACTATAGGCTCATATCTCTCCTCCCTTTTCCTGCGAAAATTCTAGAGGCACATGTAGCTAAACATCTCTGTTCCTTTTAGAAGAGATCAACTTCCTGGATCCCACCAGGTAGGCTTTCGGCCCTCTCACTCCACTGAATCAATCATTCTATCTGTAGTGGACGACCTAAAAGAAAGGGCTGATAAGATATGCACTCAGGCATTGGTCCTATCCGCTGCATTCAATACCGTTGACCACGAGATCTTAGTGAATCGAATTGCTGCGGCGGGTCTCAGGGGAACCACCTTAAATTGGATGAAATCCTTCCTAAAAGATGGGAATCAATCAGTCCGTCTATAGTCAGTATGAACTGTGGGGTACCACAGGGCTCCTCCCTGTGCCCCATCTTTTCAACCTTTACATCTGCCCTCTGATACACACTTTACAACAAATGAAGGTTAAAATCTATAATTACGTGGATGATATGCAGTTGATTTTTACAATTGATGAGACATCGGACTCCAAGGAGTTCCTCCAGGATACCATGCTGTTCATCAGAGACTGGATGAATAGCAATTAGTTAAAACTTAACTCTGATAAAACAGAGATTGTCATCCCCAATAATAAATTAAACTATTGGACTCCTGCTTACTGGCCAACAGAGTTAGGCCCCCCACCCATTCCCAAGAGCACAGCAAAACGTCTTGGCATTAAAATTGACGCAGACCTATCCATGAAACCTCAGATAAACATGGTTACGTCTTCCTGCTTTCTCCAACTCAGGAAGTTTAGGAAAATTAGAACATTCTTCACCAGAGAGGCCAGCACTCAAATTATTATCGCCTTGATTTTGTCCAGAATTGATTACTCTAATGCTATTTACCTGGGTCTCCCTATTAACCAAAATTACAGACTCCAGATGATACAAAATCAAGCTGCTAGAATCATCTATCAACAACCTAGGCACTGCCACATGAAGCCGCTGATGAAGGAGCTTCATTGGCTCCCAGTGGCGCAGCGATCTATGTTTAAAACAGGATGCATTATCTTTAAAGCGATCCACAGCAATGGTTCTAAATACCTATCCACAAGGATCCATAGATACTCCCCGAAGTGCAATCTTAGATCTGCGCAAATGAATGTATTGGAGGTCCCGAGATTTAGACGCAAAAGGATGGGAGGGTCACGTTTCTCCACACTAGGACCCCAACTTTGGAACTCTATGCCCATCACTATCATACAGACAGCAGATTAGATGTATTTCAGGAAAAAGCTGAAAACATGGCTATTTACTCAAGTCTATAGCTAGGTGCAGACTCAGATAACGGTGGTTCCTAACTAAGCGCCAAGAGACCTGTCGGTGTACGTGCGCTTTACAAATCTCCCCCAACACACAACACTAAGAAATGCCAGTACTGTCTTATTTCATGGAGAGAAGCGCAAAGAAAGTGTCCCTGTACTATCTCAATTTAAAATGTAGCAGCCCTGCTGAAAAGTACTGTACTGTATTATCAAAAGGATGGCAGCCCTACTGCAAAATCCAAGTACTATCTGATTGTGGTTGTGGTCATGATCTGTGGCCTGCATTCACCCCTGCAGAACTGTCAGGTGGTGTGCACGTTCATAGGAAGAAAGGGTGGTGGCACGCGCAAAATGTTAGCACCACTAGAAGAGAGGCTTTGTGTCTTCACTGGAGACACTACGCAATACACCTAAGAACAGTCATGTCCTGAGTACTACATGTTCCATGAAGCCAGAGAACACACATGAAGTTTGCAAGAGGTAGCAGCCATTTTGAAGTTACTCATTACAATGTCTCCTTGGTCCAGAGCATCTTTGCTAGGCAAGCAGGATGCATTGTTGCTGAAACCCTTGGAAAATGTTTTGTGGTCAACTTTTGTAATTAACAAAATTCTAAAATACAGAGAAGTATTCTTAGGAATAACCGTGGGTTTTTTAGTACTGTTTCAGAACTATTTTTTAAGGATTATAAACACGTACTTTCTTCATACTTTCCAAGTGTCCCAACGACCGCACTACTCCAAGAGCATTAGGCTGGCTCAAGGGGTTCCCCAGGGCTCCATACTCAGCCCTACTCTTTTTAATCTTTATATGGCCCCTCTGGCAGACATCATCAGGAAATACGGTATTAGTGTTGTGTCATATGCGGATGACACGCAACGAGTAGTGTCTCTATCTCAATCCCACATAGAGGCAGCCACTACTTTCGTCTCCTGTTTACAGGAGCTGGCAGCCTGGATGTCAAATAACTGTCTAAAATTGAACAGCAGTAAGATGGAAGTCCTGATTGTAGGGAAGGCTCCCTCAATATGGTCATCGAGGTGGTGGTCGCAGACTCTAGGCACTACTCCCACCCCTAGAAACCAGGTTAAGAACCTGGGGATGTGGCTGGATTCTAAGCTGTCATTTGATCACCACACTAGGACGGTGGCCGGAAAATGTTTCGGAATAATGAAAGGCCTTCGGAAGATCCTGGATATGCTCCCCGTAGCCGCCAGGAAAACTCTAGTCCATGTGTTGGTAACTTCCCGCCTGGACTATGGGAACGCTCTATACCTAGGAGCCAGTGGGAAGAGTGTTCAGAGATTACAATGCATCCAGAACGCGGCGGCCCGCCTTGTTCTGATGCTCCCCAGGAGAGCCTCTTCCAGGAATGCCCTGGCTGTCCTGCACTGGCTCCCGGTGAGGGAAAGAATCCTCTTTAAGGCCCTGTGTGTCAGTCAGAGTATCCTGCAGGGAAAGGGACCTAGCTACTTACATAGTCTAATGTCACCCTACACTCCTACTAGGGCCCTGCGGTCCCTGGGGACGGGGCAGGTTAAAATCCCAGTAATCAAAAGAGCAAGAATGGGTGGTAGATCTTTTCGCTATCTAGCCGCTAAGCACTGGAACACCCTCCCCCAAGCTCTCCGGACGGAACCATCAGAAACCTCCTTCCGGAAAAAACTAAAAACATGGCTCTTTCAGACATAGATCATGCACCACACTGAGATTTGCTGCTACAGAGCGTTCCTAGTAGCCTGCAGCGCGGGGACACACTAGCTAGTGTAACCAGGCGCTTTACAAGCTCATTTATTATATTATTATACTCTGTTATTAAACTAAAGAAACAGCAAAGATCCTAAACACTTCAAAGTCTTTGATATGTATTTTCTTTTGATGTATGTTTTGTGTTTAGGTAGTGCTATTAGCTGGGAAGTGATTGCTTGTTGCCTTGGTGAGCTCTCTAATTCTAATGTGTGCTTGTTACTTCACAGCTTATTAAATAGCCAGCTTGAATTCATTTTCAAATCAGGGAGTGTGTACTCATAAGACAGAAGGTAGTTATTTCTGATGATGAAAGCCCGATTATTCTAGATAGTTTTGATATTTATTCATAAATAATATTTGTGTTTCAGTTTTAGGAAAACTCAAAGTTCCGTCAAAATGAAGAGTTGCAAATACAGATATATTCAGAAAGTGTATCAAATGTGATAGAAAATATTAGGCGTGGTAGAAATGACGATAAGACATTAAAAATCTCCTATTATGTCTTAGGTATCAGCACTTATCCAGGTGGAGGCAGTGCCCATCTGAAAGTGGTAATATCCAGTGTTCTGTATTCTCTCTTATCCCTTTCCATTTCCCCCGGATCTACAGCTAACCAACTTATTACTTTGTGTATGGTTGAATGTGGATTTGAAGAGGTTATGAAACATTAATCGTTCCCATTCGATACGGACTACAGAGTTAGTGCTTTTTGACAGTCAAAGTACTGACCACAAAAATATTGACCTGCAGTAATACTTACTTGCACAATATTGTCAAAGTAAGCATATATTTACTATTGTAACTCCATATTTTATTAATCTGACTATATTGTGCCAGCTGATATTTTGTAGTAAACCTTGTTGCAGGTTGATATTTGAGAGTTAATATTTTGACGTCAGTGCCTAGTTTGAGCTGGTGGTTTCCGGTGCTTGGCACTGGCACTTAATTGTCAGCACCGGCTCTAGTGACAGTCCACCACATGGTGGCGCTGTCTGTCAATTGTATTTTGAACCGTCAGCCAGAGTCTCACCAGGTGAGTCATGTATATAACATATATTACATTGTTACAGCACATTGTAGATTTCAAACATACAGAGAGTATATTCAGGGATTTCATCCTCCGGTGTTCCTTCCCCTTCGCACTAGAGTTATTAAAAGAGACCCACTTGGGTTGCTCTCCCTTAAACATCAAGATTGTCCATTTTTGACTCATGGTTCCTGCGTGTTGCTATATGTATTATTTAGTCCATCCCCCTCCATCTCTAAATTATAATATCTTGCAACAACAGTATTTAATAAGCCAATACACATTTAAATGAATAACTTCTGTGGATCACACCACTATGATAGCTTTGGGTGGCCTAGGATAGTCCGAATTGTCATACTTCTAGCTGTGTGATGGTTAGTACTGGCAGCACTGGTGGGGGCAATGAGTGGTGCAGTCTGCAGTGGTCTCCTGAGAGGGGCCCTGGCACTTACTATTTTACAAATGAAGCACTGTACAACGCCCTAATAATATGCATAGAAATATAGCTCAGAAGTACCAGTAATTTTTTATTGAAAATTTTGCAGCCTTGCTGAGAAATGCTTGTTCTCCCCCAGATAAAGTATAGAAGCCCAGTTTCGAAGTATAGATGTAGTCCAAAAGCCCTTTTACGGGCATCATTGAAATTCTACTGCAGGGTGAATGGTGTTTCCACTGTCATCAGCATTACAAGATGGCATCTAAATGGGGGGCGTGGCTTCGGCGCCAGCGAAGATGGCCGCTCTGCCGTGGAGCTCCGTGACGACGTGAGGGGACGAGTTCTCTCCTGGCGGTGTTTCCTGTTCCCGGGACCCTTCAGCCGCATATTTCTGCTCATGAAGCCCAGCGGCACATTTTGGGCTATTTTTCGTTATTTATGGTGAGCGCTAACATACTTTTCTCCTCACTGGACGACCCCGCACCGATACTCGCGGCCGCCATTTTGTTTCATTGTTGCCGACCGGACTTTCTCCACATGTCGTTTTAAAGCCAGTTATGCATTTTTTACAGCTTGAGTTCCTTTGAGACTCACTTTAGCCTTCTGCCCTCTGCTGACTAGCAAACCTTGAGCATTTCTTCACAATGTGTCTTTTTATCTCATGTTTCCCTCATGTATGGTTTATAGCACTTAGCTTTTACTGAGGAAATACCCTGTCACAGAGAATTATTTTCTTCTCAGCTCCTGACAGCTTTGGACAATAATACTTACCTCAAACAGCCTCTTTTGGTATAGGGTGCTCCTGCTTGGTTTATCTTATGGCAAAACCGCGCTCCTCTCGTGGTAGTGTTATCTCTGCTAACTCTTCTTCGTTCGAGGATTACAACCCCTTCAGCATTTTACAAGAAAACATGGAAGAGCTAGATTCTGGTTCTACAGCCATCAGAGGTATGACGCCCACTGTACCTCGCATTGCATCCAAGCAAAACTCTAAAATACCTGCCGCCTCAACGTCCGTAACAAGCAAACATGTCAAAAAAGACCCACCTTCTCCTTCCAATTCTTCGACAGCACTCTCTATGGAATTGCTTTTGGAGGAAATACGTGCTCTCAAGCCTTATATGGCGGATACAAATACTCGTCTACAAAGTCTTGAGAACAAATGGTCTGACACAGATCAAAAAGTTACTCACCTGGAAAAGCGAGTGGACTCTATTCAAAGTGTTACTACTCAAGTCCCTTCTTTACAGTTGGAGATTTCACACCTTAAACAGCAAGTGGAGAATTTGGAAAACCGTAATAGGCGCAATAACCTGCGCATTTATGGCCTTGCGGAAGGTCTTGAGGGTACGGATCCCCTCTCCTTTTTCCAATCCTTCCTTCCGAAACTCCTGGGTCTTCCTGAGACTCCAAAATTGAATATTCAAAGAGCTCATCGCTTGGGGCCAAACCCAAGATCATCATCTTCCTCAGCCAAACCAAGAGGCGTTATCTTGTATTTTTTAGAATACACTGACTTACTTAAAATTCTACAAGCTGCCAGACTTAAAGGAAAAATCTCATGGCAGGGATGCAATCTGTTCTTCGCTCAGGATTATGCTAAGGCAACAGCAGATTGACGGAAGAAATTTTTGGACATGAGACCTGCTCTTCGAAACATGAATGCTAGATATGATCTGTTCCATCCTTGCCTTATGAAAGTAACTTATAACAATAAAATCACTTCCTATGAGGATCCAGCTCGCCTGCAACAGTTCTTGGATACCTGCAGAGAAGAGAACATGGAGATTCCTCGTTCATTGATGTTTTGATTGTTTTTCTTGTAGTCTGTTACATATCTGCATTTTACGCATTTCGTTCGTATTGATGTTTTGTTCTTATTGGCGTTTGCTATGTTTCTTATAATCGGTTCTTTCTCTCTTTAATGTCAGGTGCAGTTTATCATGGTCCTCTGCTATTTGATCCCCTTTTCCCGCCTGGAGGATGTCTCCCTTCCTCGTCTTCGTCTTGGAGCTTCCCGCTTGACCGTACCGTCTTCCTTATGTGGTTCCACCACCCCCATGTTCATTATGTGTTCGTGGTATGTCTTTTTGTTTTTGTTTTCCTATTATTCTCTTTTTGTATTGCCTTTTTTCCATTGTATTTCCATTATTCCTTTTTCCTTATTTGCTTTGTCTTCTCCTCTCTTTTGTTTTCACCTCTTTTCACACAGATTCTACGTTTTTCTTCTCATCCATTTTTTCCTCTCTATTTCATTCGCTGGCCTTCTTCTTTTCCTTTCATTATTACTCATTTTTTGTTTCACTATGATATTCTTTCCTACTTCGTACCTCTCCTCTGCATAATGCTTTTCTTCTTGGGTTCTTCTTATTGGACGCTTTATTTAATGATGCATTATTGTATTTTACTATTTGCACTTCATATCAAGTTTTCTTCAACGTTTTGTTTGTATAAATGTCGTTGAAAGTTATATCCTGGAATGTTAAAGGTTTGGGTTCCCCCATAAAACGTCAACGGGTTTTATCGCATATTGCTGGATTAAAAGGTGATATAGTTTTATTACAAGAAATTCACGTAACAAGTAAAGAAATTACCAAGCTTCAACGCCAATGGGTGGGTCACGTTTATGCATCACTGGGTTCAGGCAAACGTAATGGTGTAGCTATCCTTTGCCATAAGCGTTTAGATATTCAACTTATACATCAAGATGCTGATTCTGAAGGTAGATGGGTTTCAGTTTCGTTACAATTAATAAAATTCCTCTAACTATTTTTAATTTATATGCACCTGCCACTCCAGATAGGCTCTTTCGGCCTCAGATTTTATCTAAATTGATGTTATACACTGATGATTATTTAATATTGGGTGGAGATTGTAATATGGTTATGGACCCCTTCCTAGATAGATGCTCCAAGTCTAAATTTATCCCCTCTTCCATGCACACTCAATTTACGTCTACTATAACTCAAAGACCCCTTGTTGATTCTTGGAGACTATGTCACCCCACTCTCCAAGAATATGCATTCTTTTCCCCCATTCACTCCTCACAATCCTGTATAGATTATTTATTTATTTCGAAAGCCCTTACTCAACATATTTCCCATTCAGACATAGGATCTATATTAATCTCAGACCATGCTCCTGTAACATTGGATTTAGACTTACTTTCCCCCATTGAAGGAACTAGGAGATGGAGATTTAATAATGCCCTTCTATTAGACCCTAACCTCACACCTGCTTTTCAGAAATTCGCAGACACTTTCTTTTTAGAAAATGAATCTCCTCATACCTCTCCTCCTCTTATCTGGGACACTTTCAAAGCTGCTTCTAGGGATTTCATTATTTCATTTGTAGCTCAAAAGCGGAGAGCATCCGCCCAAACCATACGTTCGCTTAATTCACATATTAAGCAATTAGAGCATTCTTATTACTCCACAAAAGCCCCTTCTGACTTGAATGAACTTATTAAAGCCAAATTTACGTTTAATAAACTCTCCACTAAATCTGCTAACTTATACTTACTTAAGTCTAGTGCTAAATATTATAGCGCACAAAATAAGGCTGGTAATCTTCTTGCCAATTATCTCAAAATCAAAAAAGAACGCAACAAGATTGAATCTATTTTAACTTCAACTAATACTACAGTCCATAAAAATGAAGATATTCTTTTAGAATTTTGACATTTTTATCAACAGCTTTATACTCCTGAATCTCCCTCTCAGCAGTCTGATATTACTCGATATCTATCCTCTATTCCTCCACCTTCATCTCTTAATGTAGATTTTTCTTCTTTGGAAGAGGATATTCAAACTACTGATATTCTTACTGCTATTCAGGCTATTAAGAAAGGGAAAGCTCCTGGCCCTGATGGCTTTACCATTGAATTCTATTCGCACTTTTCCCTACTCCTTCTCCCCAAATTACATCACTTATTTACATATTTTATTTCTACTCAAAAATCGGAAGGATCTTTTCAAGAAGCGTTGATTTGTCTGCTCCCAAAAGAAAACAAAGACCACACACTCTGTAAGAATTACAGGCCCATTTCTTTAATTAATTTAGATTATAAAATATTTGCAAAAATCCTTGCCCTTCGTTTAGACTCTTTTTTGCCTCAGTTGATTGGAAAGCAACAATGTGGTTTCATTAAAGGACGTCATTTATCGGATAATACTAGATTGTTTTTTAATGTCCTAAGTAAATCTAAATCGTATAAAAAATCGTTAGCAGCAATCTCATTAGATGCCGAGAAAGCTTTTGATAGGGTCAGTTGGTCCTTCATTTTCTCAAGCCTTGTTTGGTTTGGTTTTGGCCCAAAATTCATTAATTATGTCTCTTTACTCTATTCCTCTCCCAGGTCCTTTATTCTAGCTAATGGTCTTGTATCCCCTTCTTTTCCTCTTCATCGAGGAGTTCGGCAAGGCTGTCCTTTATCTCCACTTTTATTTATCCTTTCCCTAGAGCCTTTTTTAATAAAAATTCGGTCGAACACAAACATCACTGGTTTCTCTTACGGAATTAACCAGTTAAAACTCTCAGTATACGCAGATGACATTTTATTATTTATTTCAAACCCACAATCCTCCTTACCAGCATTCTTATCAGAAGTAACTGACTTTGCCCTTGTTTCAGGTTATAAGCTCAATGCCGGCAAATGTGAGATCCTCCCACTGAACAAGCTCTGTTTTCATGCTGACTTCTTATCTTCTTCTTTTTATTGGAACCCAGTTAAAATAAAATATCTTGGAATTTGGTTTACTTCCTCTATTAAAGATACTGTTGCTTTAAACCTAAAAGAGCTACAAACATCTTTAACCGCTTCTACTTCACGTTGGCATCCCTTATTTTTATCCTGGTGGGGTAGACTAGACTCTATAAAAATGATGCTTGTTCCAGTGATACTGTTCTACCTATCAAATATTCCCATTAATATTCCTAAGTCTTTCTATAAAACTATATATAGCATTCTTTCAAAAATGTTATGGCATAATAAACCTCCTAGGATGTCTCTCAGTAAACTTAAAAAGCCTAAACACATGGGTGGCGTTAATTTTCCGGATTTTTATTCTTACCACACCTCATTTTTCTTAAACATTCCTCCTTTTTACTGTCTGAGAGTGGGACTGAGTCTAATCTTTACCCATTGTGGGTAGACATTGAAAGAGCCTTTTTTCATCCTTTTTCCTTCGAAGAATATATTTCTCTTTCCCATGTACCCTTATCATTATCTCTCCCTATCCTTAAAAATGCTCGAAAACTTTTCCAACCACTTCTCTCATCTGTTTTAGATGAGCGTACGCAATTTTTAAATTCATCAATTTGGTATAATAAACATATTAAACTTGACAATAAGTATATTTTCTGGAAAGAGTGGTTATCCTATGGTCTCAAATGGACTCGCCAACTTTTTCAAGATGGTATTTGCATACCCTTCTCAGTATTACAATCCCATTTTTCCCTTCCCTCTTCATATCATTCTAAATATATATCTTTAACAGCAGTTGCCCAGGCTTCTTACAATTCTTTAATCTCCTCTCATGCTCCTACCCCCTCAACTCCTATTACCACATCATTTTTAAGTAACTCTCCTTCGGCTTCTCTAATATACAAAAAGTTAATGGATATTCCTATTTCTCGTGATAAATCTGACGTGGAATGTAGTTGGGAATCTGATTTGGGTGAATCTTTCCCTATTCCAATGTGGAATAAAATCTGGACTAAAATACGGAGATCTTCTAGAGCAGCTAATACTACTCAAACTTTATTTTTTATTTATAATAGACTCCTAATCACTCCAGCTAAACTACATAAGATTGACCCTAACATCTCCTCTACCTGTTGGTCATGTAGCTCTCCATTAGCAGACCTCAAACATATGCTTTTTGAATGCCCAGCAATCCATATTTTCTGGACCCAAGTCTGGCGGCAGATTAATACCATTTGTCATTCCCATATTCCTTTTTCTTTTTTACATATTTTTCTAGGTAGCGTCTCTGAAGTTTGGTCCTCTTCTTCTGCCAATTTTCATATTATTGATTTACTCATAGCTGTCGCATTTCAACAGATCACTAAGTCATGGAAAGATGCTTCTGCAGTATCTTTTCAAGCATGGTGGTATGGCGTTTGCTATAATCATAGATTAGATAGAGCCTATGTACACCCAATCTCGCTTGCTATTAAAAGATACTTTAGATGCTCGTTACCGAATTCTTAAATGTTTCAGCTAAAAAGCTATCAGCACATAACCCCTGCATTGAAGAAGTACCCAAACCCCTTGAATTTACAATTACTACTGTTTTAATTAAGGTGTACCTTATAGTAATAGAATATTTCATTGTAAGTAGGAACTTTTATGAATAATTGTTGCTTTTTAGCATATAATACCTAATATGGATGTTCTACCCCCTCCCCCTTATTTTCTTTCTTTCTCTCCCCCTGTCTTTTCTTTCTTTACTTCCCTCTCCCTTTCCCTCTTATTTTTACAATATTATTCTATGCATTTGTATAATTCTTTGTTTATTGCATTATGTCTTATTTTCGTAACAAATAAACTTCCTTTAAACTAAAAAAAAAGATGGCATCTAAATCACACGATCATTATTAATTTCCTAAGAACATTACTGTAGGAGCTAACATGCCAAAATGTGTGTGAGGGAAAAGGATCAGTGAATAAATTGGGGTATCCCGATTCCTCGTTGTCATTACCCTATTGTAAGAGTCAAATCTTTGCCCCAGAAAGCATTTATCCCTGTGGTATCTATTTTTTCCGGAAGGAAACCTTGAGATGGTTTTCCTGACAAACTCAAAACTGGGTCCTACGCGATGCAACTGGAAGTAGAGCTGCTAAAGTGCGGGTTACATTCAGTACATACAATAGGCACTTTAACCTACCAATTAATCTCACCAGGGTTGGAATCAGCAGTCTGCAGATGAAAATACACTTCTGAGTTGAAGCAGCACTAACCTACCAAGCTGTATTACTTAACAGATGTGTGCATCTAATACAGACACAGGTTTGGAACAGTATCAGTTAAATTAAGGCATATGTGAGGTAATTGACTATACCCCAGCCCTACCGGATATGGTGAGAGCAGTTCAGTATGGAAATCTGGAGATTTTCCTATAGATGCCTCTAACAGATGTGGGGCTCACCTGGATTTTCCGCAGGGGCGAAATGTAGGAATCGAGGCTAGGTCCCAACTTCCCTCACCCACCTCCTTCGCCCAACAGGGTCAAAGCAAAAAAGGGAAGGTGGGGAAAAAGGGGAGACAAAACAAGGAAAGGAGGAAGGGGTAGAATCCACTGGATCGTCCGTAGGGTATCACCAAGACACCTAGGGCCCGATTCTGATGCGGGTTGGAAAAGCTTCCCGACCGAGGGCCTGATTCTGATGCGGTTAAGAAGGCCTCCTAACGGCATTTGCTCCTTCCAAATCGGATCGGGAACGTGTCTTCCCGACCGAGGGCCCAATTCTGATGCGGTTAGGAACAAATGTTCCCATTGAAGTCAATGGGAGTTCAACCAAATCGTATCTGGAAGCATCTGGATGCATCCTACTCCGCCGGTCGGACTTTCCCGATCCGAGTGGGTCGGAAACCATTTCCCAACCGATTCGGTCGGGAAGCTTTTCCAACCCGCATCAGAATCGGGCCCCTAATGGGAAAAGACACAAAGGTAAGTACGTTCTCTTGTACTAACAGCTGGCTGCATATATGTATCTCACACTATGATGTTATACCTACCAATATGGTGTTCTTCCTACGCAGAGAATATTTGCAAATGGAGCTTACAACACACAAGGTATCTAGAAGAGAAACTTCACTAATTGTATATTTGGACAGCGGAAGTTTAGCCACAAACAAAAGATGAAATATAAAACATACCAACCTAATCAGGAAAAGCCTTTGGAGATCAATAGACCCGTAGGGGAAAAAGGTATCTATTCCGCCTGAACAAGGGAAAAACCAAAAAAACTCATTTCCCATATCAGTAGAAAGATAAGGGTAAAAAAAAGGCAAAAAGTGCAGGGTCCAACTAGGAAATTAATGTGAACCAAATGTGGTTTTCTGATATTGTCTCTTTATATACTTCCTTTTAGAGAGAAGAGACGTGGCGCAATTAGGAGGGAACGGAATGCACAACCCTCAACAAACAAGGAACACAACCATTAGATAAGTATGGGAGTGCAACGAGAAAAGAAAGAACAAACTCCCCAAACGACGAAACAAAGATTCTTTAGAAGTCTTTCTCCTTCTCTTTTACAGTCAGACTGCAGGGCAATGAAGCGTTAACTGAGCAGCAAGAGAGAACCAAAGGCAACAATGTTGCCACCCGGAGACTCGAAAACACTTGGAGCCCCAGAAGGGCAACCAACAACCCGGAAAAGGAAAGCACGGCAAGAAGACCGAAGAGCAAAGCCTGGACGTCACCCCAACTCAGCGAGGGAGCAGGAGGAAGGCAGGTAAGATTTCAGAGACAGGAGAAGTATGCGAGGCCTGGCGGGGTCTGTGATGGAACGCGAAGCGTGTTTCCTTTGCGGACCACTCCCTTTTTACCGCTCCGACGCCGCCTTCCCCAGCTGACAGGAGTCGGCGGGCGGGGCCTTCATTGAAGACCGCAGGCGGGGCTACGAGCGTGGCCACGGGCGGCGCCTACTGAAAGGCCCTACACAGACCCGTCAACTTGGGCAGTGTCAACCACCAACTAGTCTAGCCTGTTGGAGGCTGAGAGCTCTCTGACCAGAAAACTAGCAGAGTAGAACAATCTTCCAAAACTGTGCTTCATGTAATGATCAACAGGGACACAGGGAAAACTAAAAATGTAGGCTATGACAATTCCATTGTTGAGACCCTGCTGCAATAAGTCTCAGTATTGTGTCATTTAAGTGTATCAATCATTCAGAGAAATGAAACACTGACTCATGAAAGTGCACAAGCCCTTCTGAAAAGTGCTTTTATTGTCACATAAAAAGTATAGTTGCAATGGTAAGAAGTTCTAGAGCACGTCTATTAAACAAGCATTGTGTCTCAGTTGAGAAATTCTGATAAAAGTCATGGAAGATGCCAGGTTAAAAGCCTTCTGACTGGAACACCAGTACAGAAGAGCAATCTTTGGAACTTCCAACCAGTGCCTTATTGAGAAGTCCTGTGGTATCACATTAAACACTCATGGCACTTGAGTTGAGAAATTCTGTAAAAAATATATCATAATCTAAACATAACAAAATTGGAGAGAACATTCAGTACCTTGTGTCCTGCTCCCCACCCACTCCCCTTTAACAATAAGCCCCATTCCACACATTCGCCCGCCCCCCCCAAAAATGGCATCCTGCTATCCTCTCTCACACCCCTCATGCGTATACTCCTCTTCCCAACCCCCAAAAAAATCTGGTATCCACCTCCAGGGCCCACCACTGGGAAGCATCCTCCCTTCTGCAGCTCCTCAATACAGCAAACATGACTGAAATCCTACCAACGATCCCACCACTCTCTGCATCTTCTCTTCCCATCCCTACTCAAAGTCACACTCTCTGCTCTTATTTTGAGAGAGGAGAGGCAGCACCACGCTGGAAGCGGCTCCATGAGATCTTCTCATCAATATGGACTACAGTCCCCTGGCAGCCGCTGATCTCCACAGAGCTGAGTCTAGAGGGGAGATGACATTTGGTGGTGCAAGAGTACCATCCTTTTCTATTTCCACACCTTCCTGGGGTCTGGGGAGACTTAAGCGATATGACAGACCATGGTTTGCCAGAGCACCAACTTCAGAGACCAGACTTTCATTGCTTAGGCATCAGAGCCATGCAAAAACAAAACTTACTTGTTTTCACTGCTCTGAGGTGAGAGCACTGAATAACCAGGATTCAAAATCTGGTGGTAGTCAAACACAACATACCAACTAGCCGCCCTTCCCACCCCCGAAAAATGCTTCAAGAAAGTATGAGGCGTTTAATCATTTATAAACCTGAAAAAATTAACTTGTGCAGAAATATATAAGTTGGTATGCAGACATAATATCGATTTTTTATTATCGACCTACACTAATATCGAGTTTTAAATATCGTAGGGTCAGAATATCGAAGTCAAGAATATCGGTGACCAGAATATCGACCTTAAGGTAAGTAATATCGTTTTTTTATATCGAAGTAAGTAATATCATTAGCAAAAATATCGTTGTTAATAATATCGATATTTATATTAGTGTTATGTATTTTAGTATGTATTTTATATGTATGTGTTTAACATTTTTTGTTATGTTTTTTAATTATTTTTAAATATATGTATTAAATGTTTAGAAATTAGTAAAAAGTTTTTAAGTACAATTTGCGTTTTAGTATTAGAGCGGGTTGTGGGTTTATAGGGGAATAGGGTGGGAAGTAATTTAATTATAATTAATTAATTAATATTTTTTATTTATTTTTATTGATTATTAATTTATTGGCAATTAATTATTAATTGGTAATTAATTTTTATTAATTGATTAATTTATAATTATATTAATTATGACTAATTTATTATTGTTTTTTATTTATTGTTATTGTTAATTAATTTATTGTTAATTAATTATTAATTGGTAATTAATTTTTATTAATTGATTAATTGATAATAAAATTCAATGTGTTATTTTTTATGTGTAGCGGGTTGTGGGTTTATAGGGGAATAGGGTGGGAAGTAATTTAGTATAATTAAGTACATTTTAATTTTTATTAATTGGTATTGATTATTAATTTATTGTTATTTAATTATTAATTGGTAATTAATTTTTATTAATTGATTAATTGATAATTTAATTAATTGTGTTATTTTTTATGTGTAGTGGGTTGTGCGTTTATAGGGGAATAGGGTGGGAAGTAATTTAATGTTATTTAAGTAAATATTTATTTAATTTTATTGGTATTTATTATTAATATTTTTGTTAATTAATTATTAATATGTTATTTATAATAAAAAAAAATAATAATTAATAAGTATGTTATTTTAACCCCTATGCTATCCTACATTTTCCACACTGTTACACTCACTGGAGTTGGAATAGTAATTTTAACCCTAACGCTATCCCACACTTTCCCTACTGTTGCACTCACTGGAGTGGGAATAGTAATTTTTACCCCTACGCTATCCAACACTTTCCCTACTGTTGCACTCACTGGAGTGGGAATAGTAATTTTAACCCCTACGCTATCCAACACTTTCCCTACTGTTGCACTCACTGGAGTGGGAATAGTAATTTTTACCCCTACGCTATCCAACACTTCCCCTACTGTTGCACTCACTGGAGTGGGAATAGTAATTCTTACCCCTATGCTATCCAACACTTTCCCTACTGTTGCACTCACTGGAGTGGGAATAGTAATTTTAACCCCTACGCTATCCAACACTTTCCCTACTGTTGCACTCACTGGAGTGGGAATAGTAATTTTTACTCCTACGCTATCCAACACTTTCCCTACTGTTGCACTCACTGGAGTGGGAATAGTAATTTTTACCCCTACGCTATCCAACATTTTCCCTACTGTTGCACTGTTTGGAGTTGGAATATT
Source organism: Calotriton arnoldi (assembly GCA_963921515.1). Lineage (NCBI taxonomy): Eukaryota > Metazoa > Chordata > Amphibia > Caudata > Salamandridae > Calotriton > Calotriton arnoldi. The sequence continues at coordinate 2,213,104 of CAWUFW010001928.1, forward strand.
AATTTTTTCCCCTACGCTATCTAATATTTTTTGCATTATTTTAGTTAATGTAGTATATAATTAATTTTAAAAATATTAAAAATAATTGTAATTTTTTTAATTTGTTATATATATTTATTTAATTTTTATTCATATTATTGTTTTATGTGTAAAGATGTATTTGTAATTTATAAGATATTTTTTAACAATTTATAAGTTATTAAAATAATTATTAAAAAATATTATTAAGTAAGTATATATATTATATATTATATGTATATGTTTACTTTATTTTTACATTATATATATTAGTAAATGACGAGGAACATGGCGGCCACTAGCTAGACGCTAGCGGACGCGGGCGCCAGTTCGGGGGGGTTTTCTTTACGGTAGAGCTGGAGAGCGGAGTGCGGAGGAGCGGGAGAACGACAACGACAAGCGGAACACGGCAGGAAAAAAAGGAACTTCCAGCCTGCTATTTTAAAAGAATCACGTACCTGGGCGATGCTTACGGAGCCCGGTTTTGCGCTGGGAAGACGCCTGGGAGTGCAGAGCGGAGCGCAGCTGACGCGCTGGAGAGAGGCAGCCGGAAGCCTCCAACGGATCTGGCGGGCTGGAATCGGGGGCAGAGGCAGAACAAGCAGGGCTTGTATCCAGCAGGTGGAAGTGGTGGGGGCCGAGGAGAGAGGCCGGTCAGGAGCTGAGAAACAGACGCAAGGGCTGAGAGAGTGGGGAGGAAGGCTCTCGCATATGGAGACAGGGATCCACAGAGAAGGCGAAGTCCTCTCCAGGTATACGCTGAGGAATAGAAATACTGGAGGTAAGGCAAGTCTTCTTTTCCCCTCACCAGACGCCCTGCCTGACCTACCACAAGCGGTGAAGACTATAATTAAAGCAAAAAGGGGGCGACAAAGGGTGTCCTCGCAAGGTAGATGAGCTGGGGGGCCCCTTAAGAAAAGCAGTGAGGGAAAGAATATAAAGAAATCTTGCCTCCCAACTGCGAGAGTTAAAGTAACCCCTTCACTTAAATCCTTCTTTCGTGTGTTGCCAAGCATGCAGAAAGATAATGCAGCAAGCACAAGTTCTAGCCCAGAAGAGTATAATTCTGAAAATACAATGGCCTCTGCTAGTAACATGGGAAAAGACAATGATGCTAGAATGAGTAATTCAAGCAATTCGAGCACATTGAGAGAACAGAGCAGGGCCTCGCAGCAGGATATAATAACAGTCCCAGTAAGCAATAGATATTTGGCTTTGACAGCAGCCGAGGATCTGGAAGCATTACCACCAGAAACAAACGGGGGTAGCCAGAATCACATAACCAGTGTAGGAGAAAGTGCGCCTGTAATAAACGTAGAGACAGAGATCTCACTGGCCAGGATGTTACTGGAACTGAAAAATGACATAAAAGAGCGATTCGAGGTGTCAGAGGCTAACCAACTAGGCATACAAGTATCCTGTTCTGAATTAGCCCAGAAGCTAGATGAGGTTACCTCCCGCACAAAAATTCTGGAGGAAGAAGTTGATGCTGTGAAGCAGGACGTCGAGAAGAACGCAATCGAGATTTCTAATCTTGGCAAACAAAACCAAATGCTAAGAGATGATATAGAGAGAATTGAGAATCACTCCCGCAGGAATAATATAAGATTCTTAAATATTCCTGAAAGTGAGGAAGGGCCAGAGATGAAGGCTTTTATAATCTCCCTTCTTCGAAAACGATCCTGAAGGATAAGGAAGAGATAAATCTCGAGAGCGAAATACAGAGGGCGCATAGAGAGCCGTTTCGACGTAACCCACAGAGAACCAAACCTAGAAAGATCTTGGTAAACTTCCTTTCCTACAATATCAAGGAGGAGATACTTAGCAGTGCTTTAAAAAATGGCCCATACGTGGTCAATGGCTATTCCTTTCTGGTCAGATCTGATGTATGTAAGGTTACAGAACAAAAGCAGTGGGAGCTAGGCGGGAAGATGGAGGAGCTTCGAAAGTTAGGAGCGAAAGTTCAGTTAAAATTCCTGCTACGCTCCGCATAATGTGGAATAATAAAATGTACAATTACCGCTCAGTGGATGATGTTGAAGCGTTAATAAACAGAATGAGCAACAAGAATACTGCGAAGTAAAAAAGCTCTTCAGCTCTCTAGAAATGTATACATTGGTAGTTTGCCAGCAAATTCCCCCCGATGGTACGCCTATAGGCATTATTATGCCTAATAACATAGGGAGGGTTCCTCAGGGTGGGTGCACCAGGGAGGGGGGGGGGGAGGTGGTGTGGGAGCACGGGTGGGGAGCAGTGGGAGAAAAAACAAAATAAATCCTCAACACCTTCTATGCAGGAATATCTCTTTAGCTCAGGATTGAAAGCAGTAAGGGAACGTATTAAGAAAGATGGCTTCGACTAACATACCAAGCATCAAAATTCTCACTTGGAATGTGAATAGTTTGAGATCCAAACCTAGTCAGAGGAAAATACTGGAATATTTAAAAAATAGTCAGGCACAAGTAATGCTGTTACAGGAAATGCACCTTTTGGCTAATGAGAGTAGGGAGTTATTTCGGAGGTGCGGTTGGGTCCAAAACTTTATTGTCTCAGATCAACTATGTACAATAAGAAAAAGAGGGACCCCTTTGTTCAAACCAGGGGAATAGGGTACTATTGACAAGTAAAAAAGAGAAATCCCTTGGTGAAAAAATATACTATAACTGGGTCTCTAAGTTTCCCAGTACAAAGGATTTTTATTGCCCATATATTAGAAAGATACTGAGTTAAGGTTATTCCTACACAACTGTAGATTGTATTAAAAATATTGTTTTATTTAAAATTCATCACTTAATGTATACAAAAAACAATTGTAAAAGCTCATTACACTCAAAATAGCATCAATTTTATATACCATTAAAAACCTGTGTTACAAACATTCAAATAACAACACAAACTGATAAAAGCAACACAAATGTTAGACACACATAAAAATCCTTACAGGGATTATAGTCTCTAAAATAGGCCAACACACACGTAACGGAGAGACAAATATAGACAATACAATTTGTCATTTAAAAACACATCCAGTCGAAATAATTCAAATACAGATCCTAGATAAAATTTCTACTCTTTATCTATAGGATAAGCTGTTTCCACGGATTGTGTTGAATGAAGCGTCGACGCGTTTCGATGGTTCTAACAATTTCCCATCTTTTTCAAGACAAACAATTGGTCTCTCTTGGCTGGCACTGTATGGTTGCCTTTAAACTCAATCCTGTAGGCAGATATTAATTATATTAATATTTTATATAATTAAAAAGCTACATTTTTTAACGAAGGGCTAACTGGTTATAATAACATAATTTAATATTCATTATTATTCAAATATATCATTTCAGTACCCACTACATTAAGTATTTAGACAAAATATATTCAGTATTTCTACAATTACAGAAACATGAAATACATATTTTATCCAACATTTTACATCATGCCTATTTGATCTATCAGATGGACCCATTCCGGCATATGCCTATGATGCCATCTACCATCCTTGTACATCCAACCATCTTTATAAAAAAAGGGGGGAGGCCTATCCCATATAAATCCAGTGTAAGAACTGGTTATACAAACAGCCTGGAGGTGTTATACCTTATTTCATTTTCCTGCCAACTCCATTTATATTGATTGGTTGGTCATATTAGGATACTCTGGTCCTGAGAACCTATAAAATGTATATCCGAAATCAATACTACAAAAATTGCTAATTATTATAACACACTAGATTTATAAGCACCTTATATACACAAAGTCCTCTTCTCACCTTGTAAAATTAGTGATGGGATCTTTATTGTAATTTCTAGGCAGAACATTATTTATAGTTATTTCACTGGAAGTGTTGCATTAAAATCAATAATTTTCAATCTAGGGAAGAAACATAAAATTAGTTTTCTATTTAGTAGAATGTGCAATACTATTGTTTTGATTTAGGTCCCCTAACGTACCTGGGAGAGAGTCCTCACTCCCTCACTTCTTAATTAACCGGCGTACTCCTCACACAAAGAGGGATTTATTTACTGTCTTTTACAGTCTCTCAATAACGGCTATCTGAAAGACAGAAAGGGAAAGATGCCATAGCTGCTGGTGTAATCTCAAAGATTTTAGATATTAATTTAAAACGGGGTGACTTTTGTTTTAAAGCATCCCTCTAGCATAATCTCCCCCTGAATTACCTTAAAATTGATGTAGAGAGCCTGCAAACACGTCCTTCCGCCGTGGGTCATCCAAATAAAATGCCCTTCGCGTTCACGTTTAAATACCTAAATCGGAAGCAAGCGATTGGCTCATCAATTAATTCAAGCCAGCTGTGGGCTGAAAGCTTCTCACTACAGGCCCGCTAATTCTGCCCTAGTTGACCTGGAAGTCCGCCCAAACAAGGGTCATGGCACCATACTTTCTCTGCCTGCCTTAACCCGGAAAAGCTTAAATTTCAACATTAGGAATGCCGTTTTCTGCCTCTAATACCCCGGAAGTTGAACGCCCCAGCTACACCATTACTCATGTCTCAAAATAAATTCCATACGTGTTGTTTGCACAGGGATAATGGTATTATATTAAAGATTACTCATCAATCCCTCTAGACTCGCATTTATTATGTTGTATTAACCCTTCCTAGTCCTGCTGAACGCCGCAAAGTTTCCTAATAGAGAAAAAACGACGAAAGAATCTATATTACTAGTTAAAATCCTATCTATATCAGTTAAATGTTTGGGATCTACCTTTCTCTCAATTATAATTCAGTTTCTTAACCTATAATTTTTAAATACATACTAAAACCTTTCAAACAAATTCACCGGCTCATTTTTGATATTACTATCTACTGGTTGGCAATCAGCTTCATCCAGTCTTCTCGGGAGTTTAATCCTTTGTCAATGGTATTTAAATAACACATAAACCAATGTTCCCTCGATTTTCTAATGGCGTCCAAATTCCCTCCTCTCCTACTGATGCTCACTTTCTCTAGTATGAACCAGCTGAACTCGTTACATTTATGGTTCTTAACTAAAAAATGGTCTGTCAGCGGCGCGTTCTCTTTCCTGGTTCTCAGTGCTGACTTAAGTTCCAAAAGCCGAACACGCAGTTCTCTGCTTGTCTCCCCTACATATCCCAAACCACATGGGCAGACAAGCAGGTAAACCACGTTTTTGCTTCGGCAATTATTCAGCGATTTAGCCACCAACAATTTGCCGTTAAAGTTAAACTTTTTCATTTCAATACAATTGGGACAGATGGAACAGGTACCACACTTATAGTTTCCTACCGCTTTCTGGTTATACAGATTAGTTTGATTCTCACTGTCAGTTTTTTTGTATGTTTTCACTAGCGCATTTCTTATAGTTTTATTGCGCCTAAATGAAAAAAGGGGTTTGGTCAAAGGTACCGACAATCCACTATTTAGGATTTTCCAGTTCCGATTTATTATATTTTTTATTTTATTACTCATACCGGAATACTGGCTTACAAACACTATTCTATCCAGTGTATTGTTGTTCTTACTACCTTTATTGGTATTTAGGAGATAGTCCCTATCATAGAATCTGGCACGCTTAAACGAGTGTTTTATTAACTTTTTAGGGTAACCCCTATCTTTCAGTTTGTTTTTCATAATTTCCGAGTGATGATAAAAGTCAGTGAGATTCGTACAATTACGCCGTAACCTCAAGAATTCACCAAACGGAATATTATCCTTCTGTGATCGGGGATGGTTACTTTCATACCTCAACAAAGTATTCTTATCAGTAGGTTTTGAAAACAGCTCGACCTCCAATATCCCTTGCACATCTTTCACTCGGATGTCTAAAAAATCCACACTGGTTTCACTATATTTGGCTGTGAATTTCAAATTTTGATCCCCCAAATTTGAGCCATTCCAAAAACAAAATCAGCTCATTGCTGGCACCGTTCCAAATAAAAATAATATCATCTATGAATTGGTGCCAGCAAGAGACATTCTCATAGTATGGCGCCACCTCATTATAGATATGTTTTTCCTCAAAGTTACTCACATAAAGACAGGCCAGACTGGGGGCACAGGTCGCCCCCATGCTGGTCCCCTTGATTTGTTGGTAGAGTTCGTCCTTGAAGAGAAAAAGGTTATTCTTTAAAACCATTCTAATACAGCTCAAAATAAATTCTTTGTGTCCACCATTAAGGTTTTCCCTCTCTAAAATAGACGACATCACCCTAATGGTGTCGTCTTGTGGGATATTCGAATACAGGGCTTCGATGTCCAGGGTGACCTAAAATTGGGTCACCCTGTCGAAGCCCTGACCCTCAAAAATAGAGATTGTGTGAGCTGTATCTTTGAGATATGCTTTTTGTTTCTGAACGATAGGTCTCAAAAAGAAATCAGCATATTTGCTCAAAGGCTCAAGAAGTGAGCCCAGGCTGCTCACAATGGGTCTCATTGGCGGGTTTGCTACATCTTTGTGGATTTTAGGCAACCCGTAGATAGCTGGAATCATAGGGTTATTATTGAAAAGGAACTTATATTCATTGTCACAAATCCAGGCCTCTTCTCTACCAGTATTTAATAATTGTGCTACCTCTTTTTTAATTCTTCCATCAGTGTAAACGAAACACGTTTGTAATGATTTTTAACATTTAAAAGCATCCTCATTCTGTTTTCATAGTCAACAGTGTCTAAAACCACAACCCCTCCGCCTTTGTCGGCAGGTTTAATAGTAATTGTATCACATTCTTGTAATGATCTCAAGGCCTTCCTATGGCACAATGATATATTATTATTCTGATTATGACCATTTTCTACAGTATTCTTTATTTCAATCTCTACTATTTTTTCAAATAGTTCCACATTTTTATCTAACTGGCTCAAATTAGGAGTAAAAATTGATTTAGGTTTAAAACCTGAGACATTGTGGGTTGGTTCATAGGTCTTGTCTGAGAAAAATCTATTTAATCTAATCTTTCTAAAAAAAACTCCTCATATCTTTTTCTAATTCGAATTTGTTAGGGGGGGCAGTAGGGGCAAAACTAAACCCTTTCTTTAAAACCTCTTGCTCATCATCTGTCAATACCTTGTGGGACAGATTAATGACAGGAAATTCCCCTACCTCCAGTACCGCTGATTCCTGGTTTTGAGGTAATCCTTGGTTGGGTAATTTTGAGGTGGATGGTTCCTCATTGGTTCTTCCCTGACATAATTCCGATAATTTTTCTGTCCCCGATTCTGGCGCCCTCCTAAAAAAGGCTCCCGCTCAAAATTGGGGACTTGTCTTGCCATCTGCTCATTAGTTTGTTCCTCCTCACTGCTGGTTCCAGAAGACTCAGAGAATGTTATTCTCTTATTGCCCCCTCCTCTCGAATACACTTGTCTCTGATACTGAGGTTTGTCCCACCTCTGTTCTCTCTTTGTATTGTAATATTCTTTGCCCAGGAATGGATAAACCAATTCTGCACTAAAGTTTTCAATATCCTTCCTAAGCTTGATTGTCTTTTTATTGATAAGATATTCCCGATAGCCATTGTTTTCTAATTCTAGTTCCTCCAATTTTTTTCTTTGCATCTTCAAAGGCCGTATTTTGTTTGAGTACAGTTTCTAACTCCTCTATTTGTTTTCTCTCAATAATCATAATCTCTTGTGCAGTTTCTATTATTAGAATTAGCCAATCCCTACTACACCGGTTGGCTATATGAGTCCAAACCTCTAAAAACTTTTTATTCTCTATAAATAGCCCAGGTTCGTTTCTAATACGTAATCCTATGGGTATTACTCCAGCTTTTAAGTATTCGATTAAAAATTCTGCATGGAGTTCTGTTCTAATTAATTTTTTCTTAAGGTTAAGAATCTTTATTAATTGTTCATGACTACTACTGTTAATCATGGATTTACCTGCAGGTCTTGGATTCTGATTTATAAGCCTATTAAATTGATCCTCGGTGAAACCGAATGTTTTAAAATTATCCATATGGTACTCCGGGATAACTTTCTTAAACAACTAGCGGACTGAAAGAATTCAGATCCGTATTAGTCCTCTCCAGCCACAACGGCTGTACCATAAATACAATAAGAAAAGAGGGACCCCTTTGTTCAAACCAGGGGAATAGGGTACTATTGACAAGTAAAAAAGAGAAATCCCTTGGTGAAAAAATATACTATAACTGGGTCTCTAAGTTTCCCAGTACAAAGGATTTTTACTGCCCATATATTAGAAAGATACTGAGTTAAGGTTATTCCTACACAACTGTAGATTGTATTAAAAATATTGTTTTATTTAAAATTCATCACTTAGGGGCCGATTCCGATTCGGGTCGGACAGCTCAAAAAGAGCCGTCCGGACGCTTACCTCCCGACCGACTCGTCCCGGGAGCCGGTCAGTCCTGCCGATCAAGTACGATGCGTGCATGTGCCGAAAACTCGACCGACACGAACTCGCCAAATAAATACTCAATTCTCCCTACGACCCGGTCCCGTAAACGCAGAATCGACTCGCACGGTGGCTATGTCAGAGCTGTTTCCGGCCGGACAAGTACGATGCGCACTTCCTATGCGCCGAGCGAGTCGACACGTACGGCACGTCACAGCATCCGGAGAAGCTGCATGAAAGGAACGATTCGCGCCACAACACGATCCCCGGACACGAGACGTACAAGCCTGCAACTGGGACGAAACGAACCAACGACCAGTGCAGACGAGACGGTGTCGACATGAATCCCATCGCACAGGTCATACCGATCCTCTACATCCATGGACTGATCCGGAACAGACGCCAACGACGGAGACGGTAAGAGACACCCCCCCAAACAAACAGCCGACACGTACCAGTAAACCTGTGACAAACACCCAGGCCCCCCTTGCCCATCACCCCCACCCATAGGGGCCTCTTGCCTGTCACCACTCACACCCCCACCCATAGGGGGCCTCTTGGCTGGGACTACTCTCACCCCCACCCATAGGGGGCCTCTTGCCTGTCACCACTCACACCCCCACCCATAGTGGGCCTCTTGGCTGGGACTACTCACACCCCCACCCATAGGGGGCCTCTTGCCTGTCACCACTTCCACCCCCACCCATAGGGGGCCTCTTGCCTGGGACTACTCACACCCCCACCCATAGGGGGCCTCTTGGCTGGGACTACTCACACCCCCACCCATAGGGGGCCTCTTGGCTGGGACTACTCTCACCCCCACCCATAGGGGGCCTCTTGCCTGTCACCACTCACACCCCCACCCATAGTGGGCCTCTTGGCTGGGACTACTCACACCCCGAACCATAGGGGGCCTCTTGCCTGTCACCACTCACACCCCCACCCATAGGGGGCCTCTTGGCTGGGACTACTCTCACCCCCACCCATAGGGGGCCTCTTGCCTGTCACCACTCACACCCCCACCCATAGTGGGCCTCTTGGCTGGGACTACTCACACCCCCACCCATAGGGGGCCTCTTGCCTGTCACCACTCACACCCCCACCCATAGGGGGCCTCTTGGCTGGGACTACTCTCACCCCCACCCATAGGGGGCCTCTTGCCTGTGACCACTCACACACCCACCCATAGTGGGCCTCTTGGCTGGGACTACTCACACCCCCACCCATAGGGGGCCTCTTGCCTGTCACCACTTCCACCCCCACCCATAGGGGGCCTCTTGCCTGGGACTACTCACACCCCCACCCATAGGGGGCCTCTTGGCTGGGACTACTCACACCCCCACCCATATGGGGCCTCTTGCCTGTCACCACCACCAATAGTGAACTGTGTGAGTACCACTACCAATGCCCACACACATAGGATGGGTGATGTGTAACACATACCCCATACCCCAACATAAGGACTACAAACCAAAGGATATCCACAAGAACCTCATGACCACAACATATAGTCTGTGTACAATACCCACCACAGTGAACATGACCATGTACACACAATGTAACTCACAACACGTGTCTGCAATACCATAGTGTGGCTAACACAAGCCAAGCCTCACATGAGCACTGCAGTAATGGCCTCAACACCCATCACTTGAGTGTACAAAAGGTAACTGTGTGGTACTAAACAGCACCATATGTAGAGCACTGTGCCAATGGGGTCTCAACCCCCATCAGCACAGTGACATGAAGGTAAGTGTGGGGATCACACATGCAGCAAATGTAGAGCACTGTGCTAATGGGGTCTCAACCCCCATCAGCACAGTGACATGAAGGTAAGTGTGGGGATCACACATGCAGCATATGTAGAGCACTGTGCAAATGGGGTCTCAACCCCCATCAGCACAGTGACATGAGGGGACTCCACTCCTGTGGAAGGAAAGCTGTGCCATATGTTGTCCATGCAGGCCACCAGCATGTCAGCAGTATACTTTGTCACACAGCTAACATATACCACACATTGGTGGCCCTGGTAACAGCAGCCTGGGCATGGGAGGGTCCCCTGAGTCAACTGCACAGAGTCAACACACATGTAGATGAAGTAGCACTGAGGACACAGATGAGTCCATCCACATAGATGCATACACTTGCATGTCCATTGGAGATGGTCACAGAGTCAGTGAAATGGCCCAATTGAACCATGCCAAGGCCAACAGGTGTGCATGTGTGTAAGACACTGATGAGACATTGCTAACAAAAGATAGATAACACATTTCCAAAGACCATAATCATGACCCCGTCAGATTGCTGCAAAGGATGACATGGATACACACCCCAACAGGACATACCCCCATGGCCCACATGGTCTCCAGCACAGTGACACTACATTTCCCAGCCATGGAATACACCATCACTGGAGCAAGGGCATGTCAAGTATCAACAACATCATGTACATCTGAAGCAAAACCACTAGTGAACAAAAAGGAGCTTTTATTCAGCCGAGTTATTTGTGAAATGGAAAATCAAGAAGAAAAACATGAAGGCCTATGGCCAGTCCATAAACAGACCCAACAAGGTCAAGTGTCCAAATGCCACATTTGGCTTGCCTGCACTGCCAACGGAAGGGGACATACCCCTGGGAGGGGCATACATAGAGGCCAGCCAGGCACCGCAGGTACAGGATCATGGGTCTACAGAAACAGGCAGGGAAGGGCTGGTGGGTGCAGGAGCGGCAGCTGCAGCGGAGGAGTCTGACAGGGTGGGTGCCGGCACGACTGGGGGCACAAGTCAGGAGCAGTGGGTGCCGGCACAACTGGGGGCACAAGTCAGGATCAGTGGGTGCCGGCACAACTGGGGGGCACAAGTCAGGAGCAGTGGGTGCCGGCACAACTGCAGTGGGCAGGTCAGAGGGAGTGGACACGGAACCCACTGCAGTGCCCAAGTCAGACCGGGAGGGCAGAGACTCCACTGCAGTGCCCATCCCCAGGGGAGCAGGAAGTGGATCCGGTGATGTGGGCAGGTCGGAGGGGGAGGGCACGCCCTGCACAGCAGTGCCACACACAGGCTGAGTGGGGTGTGGGGTGCTGGAAGAGCAAGAGGCAGGGGGGGAAGGCCTGACCATCTTGGGGATGCGGTAGCGGTGGGTGGGTGAACCTGGGGCAGGGTGTGGTGGTGGGACCTGTGGAGTGGGAGCCTGGGGGATGGCGGGTGGAGACTGTCTGGTGGAGTGTTGGGCCGGTGGTGGGGTCTTGCTCTTCCGGGTGCGGGGGACCTGCGGCGTGGGGTCTCAGCCTGCCTGCGCCTGGGGAGGGTGTCTGGGGGCGAGGGACACCCCCTCTGTGTGGCCGGACCCCCTCTTCCCCTTGTGTGCTGGTGTGGATGGATCAGTGGGGAAGAGTCCGAGGTCGACCAGGAAGAGCCTCTTTGCAGCTGGGGATGCAGTTGAGGCAGTGGAAGGGGCTGTGGAAGGGGCTGTGGAGGGTGAGACATCGGAGGACTGCGGAGTGCCTGTGGATGCATGTGTGTGTGTGTCTGACCCATCCCCGGTGAGTGTATGTTCAGTCCCCTGAGTATGCGTGCGTGCATGTTTAGACTTTGGCTTGGGTGTGTGTGTAGTGCCTGGGTCTGTTGTGTGCAATGATGGTGCAGGTGTGTGTGCGAGTTGGACAGGTAGGGTGCTGGGAGTAGGGGATGGGGCAGGGGCAGGAGGGGGGAGGGACTGCTGGAGGAGGGACACTGCTGCCATCAGTGAGGAGGCCATGCCCTGACTGGTCCTCTGTAGGGCAGACATGGATGATGACATGCCCTCCATGTACGACACCAGCTGGTTCAACAGACCCGTGTGCACATGGAAGACACGCAGCATGGATGACTGCCCCACATGGATCTGCCGCAGCAGGTCGACAGACTCCTCAGTCAGGGCAGCAGGGGACACAGGGGTAGGGGGTGCGGTGCCTGACTGGAAGGAGACATGCCCATGAACACGGGCGCCTCCACGGACCTTAGATGTGGGAGCCATGGGGAGGGCAGTGATGGGGGGCGGGGACAACCTCAACAGGTGTTGGATGGTGGCTGCTGCCACCCGCCTCCACAAGGAAGTCCTCGTCACTGCTGCTGTGGTCCTCAGCTGCGGTGGTGTTTGCCGAGGAGCCCACAGACTCACTCCCCTCGCCCTCCGTGCCACTGGGTCCCTCCGACTCCTCAAATTCCGACCCAGTCTGGCTCTCTGGCTCCCCCTGGTCCGTGGAGCGGTCTCCCTCTGTGTCCGTGTCTGTATCTGCACAGGGAAAATAGAATGAAAACACATTAGTCATCTGCACTGACCACACACACCACAGAAAGTACAGCACATCAGTGGCCAAGTGCGGGCATCAATCAGTTGAACTTTGCTAGGAGTGCTCACACAGATTTGCATAGGCCAATGGTTAGTCTGAGAGTCGAGCATGGCATTCACATCCCTCCTGCCCTTGCACCCATCTGTCTTGCGCATGTAGGATCCCTACACCCCACTGCAGACACATGCACCACCTACCCATTACTTGACAAGACCTGAAAATACGTAGTGGTCTGTCAACATGCACACATCACATCTGCTGACAATGGACCTGTACATTTGCCTGGACGTAGGGATGGCCAGTGTTGCATCTGAGAGGCTGGGGCTGAGTACATGCACCAGACATCCTGATCCCCGCAAGTCCTGCATACCTTGGCACAATGGAGTGCATGTTGCACATGACACACTCCTGCTGGATCACCCCTAGGTAGTGTAGTCCCATGGCTCAGCCATGCCTGTGAGATCATACATCACAGTCTCCAGTCACAAGGGGCAGGGCAGCCCTACAACTGTCACCACTGTGTCACATTCCCAGGACATGGGGCCTGCAAACTCTGTAGCTGACAACTACACATGACCATCCACAGTAACAACATCGTCTGGATTCTGATGTGCCCACCCCAGACCCATTGGACGCATGAGAGACATGGGACAGGGCACTCTGAAGCTGAGCAACTCGCACTCTGCTGTGAATGACACCCAGCTGCTGGAACTACCCAGTTGCAGGCACCATTGTGCACGGTCAAGTCATCACATCCATACATGTCACAGAGGTATTGTCTCACATGGGTACATCTCAGATTGCATGCTGACCCCAAACCCATGTACACACCAGTGGGCCTGACAACGGTGCCACAGCACAATGACACAGGGGCAGACACCTGAGGGAACTGGTCACCTGGCACAAAGTGCCAACCGAGACACGGGAGTGGGAGTACAGACTGTAGCATGCCCTGGACTAGCCATGACTGTCCTGCTCCACGTGGAACAGGTGATAGCCATGGACAGTAGGCAGGTGGCTGTGCATGTGTGACACACTTGAGGTACATGCTCCAGAGGCCCCAACAGTTTACCCAACCAGCAGCATGGGTGTGTGCCGAATGCCCCAGGCACATGTGGTGAGCCCGAGCTGTCAATTGGCCACATGACAGGAGTACATGCAGATAAATACCAGGACCCTGGCATGTACTGTACAATTGTCCCACCCTTGAAGCACAACACTGAGTCCCCTGAAGCAATGCTGGCCCACATCCCATGCACCTTCACATGTAAGGGCACCGTTTCCACGTGACACTATGCCCAGACAGAAAAAGCAACACCTGGCAAACAGATGAGAAGGGGGCAAGTCACCAGAGAGGGACATGGGTCCTGGATCAACTGAACAATGTACTGTTGAGGTGTTACCAGGCCAGAGGGGGCACATAGCATGTCAGACACAGCACACAGTGCAGTCATGTACTCACCCCCTCCTTGCTGCTGTCTGGCCTTCAGCTGCCCATCCAGGTCCGGGAAGACCACCGCCAGGATCCGGAGCATGTGGGGGGTCAGGGTCCAGTGTCCGCCCCTCCTGCGTGGAGGCGACAGCTTCAGCTGGACCCGTGCGATCCTCCGGGTCCAGCCCCGAAGGTCCTGCCACCTCTTCTGGCAGTTGCAGATCCTGCGCCTGTAGACCCCCATGGATCTCACCGCCCGGACGATGCTCCTCCAGATCTCATGCTTCTTCTGGGCAGCAACCTGTGAGGATGACAAAGTGCAGAGGACATTACTACACTGGCAACATATTAGTGCAGCACACAGGCAGTCACACATGTGGGCATCAGCAAGGCTAATGAGGTACACAGGTGGTGCAACTATGGTTGAGGGACCGGTGTCCAGCACTCACAACTTTGAGACATGGCCTGGGAAGGGAACCTAGTGACAATCCACCTTGCACTGCACTGCAACTGTGCAGTACATGTGGGTGCCCCATTTGTGGCAAGAGCAGTAGTCAGTGGGCAACCAAGCCACTGGTGTACACACTAATGCTGCTGCTGGTCAGACCAGTAGCACAATTAGCAAAGCAGTGGACAGCACACTCACCTGCTCCCCTGGTTTCCCATAGAGCTTGGTGTACTGCAGCAGGAGCCCGTCCAGCAGGGCCTGGTTCTCCTCCTCACTGAAGGCTGGAGCCCTCTCCACAGTACGTGCCATCATTGAAGCCAGAGGAAGCAGAGACAGCAGCAGTGATGATCTTGATGTGCTCCAGTAGCATGTGGTGCAGGCAAGTGGGTTCTCTGGGGGCCAGGCAGCCTTATATCTGTGCTGTGGAGGCATGTCTGCCCTGGGGTACAAAGGGATAGGTCCAAAAAGCTTGCATCCTATGAATTTGGCCAATCCATGGGAAAGCACGAATCGTACACGCCTTCAGCATCATTTAAAACATCACCTCCATGACACACTGGCAATTGCAACAATGTTGTACGACTCCAACTGAATTTCCTGCACACGCCTCGTTCAAATTTCAAATCCGCGTCCATCACCATGACAGCTCATGGCCAATGAGGGTGCAGGGCCCGGCAAATGACTGTACTACGCGGATTTTGAATGGCAACACACACCCGTCTCCATCAGATTCAATGGGCAAGACGTGCGCGCGGCTCGGTCCATACACGACCGACGCGTCACACGCGTCCGTCGCCATTGTAATGTATGGCCCAGACATGCGCGCGGCTCGGTCCATACACGACCGACGCGTCACACGCGTCCGTCGCCATTGTAATGTATGGCCCAGACATGCGCGCGGCTCGGTCCATACACGACCGACGCGTCACACGCGTCCGTCGCCATTGTAATGTATGGCCCAGACATGCGCGCGGCTCGGTCCATACACGACCGACGCGTCACACGAGTCCGTCGCCATTGTAATGTATGGCCCAGACGTGCGCACGGCTCAGTCCAAACAAGTTATTTGGGTTTTGGGGACATTGAACGTGTCGGTCAGCCTTGCTGTCAATTCCTGACAGATGCCATCCTCTGTCACTAGCTAGGGACTATGGGGCACACCAATGGCACCACTGCCTGTGCCACAGTGTGTCCCCAGTCATGTATGGCTGCCTCTTATGTGTGTGTCTGGGGGCACAGGATGTGTTTGGTCGTGTGCCACTTGTTGACAAGCACTCCCAGGCTGGACCCGGATGTGGGTGGACACATACATGTGTGGTGTGCCCATTGCCACAGGGGGTGCAGCAATGCAGTACAGGACATTGGCAATGGACACACTCCCAGCCAGGATGTGCGTGTGTGTCGTGTCACATGTACCCTGTCTCATCAGTGTTAGTAGCTTCAAAGCAGGGTGAACCAGTGTCGACATTGTGATGTCCATACACTATCTGTGTGCATGTGGTGTGATCTGTCAGTGATCCAATGTGAGCTGATTCACACATCACATTGGTTTGTACATGCACAGTGTTGTTGTGTGGGGGTGGCACAGACACCTACATATGTCTTCTTGTGGCGACAGGGCACATGGACTGTGGCTAACATGCTTGTTGTGTGTAATGTCAACGATACGTCACATCATGCCTGTGTAACTGTCAGTCAGGGAGCTGTGATGTGGAGAAAATATCTGTCCTCACTAGTCACTGTGGGCTTTGTGTGGTAGGTGGCAACAGGGCAGATGTACTGTGCTAGGGCCCATTGCTTTGTCATGGCACAACAGGGGCCCTGTCATGTGCACATCTTGGGCTTCAATGTGCGTTGATGCCATGTATGGGACATTAGTGTCTGCAACCTGTGGCAACCACCTCAGCTCATTGTGTTATGTGTTTGTTTATGATGGGCTGTGTTGCTGTGGCTTTGTGACATTGCTGGAGGGTGTGCCTTCATCCTTTGTTTCTGTCTGTACTGCAGGGCCCCAAATGTACCTAGGCCATTCCCGGACCTGGCAACGATGGTGGAACGTGAGTCCATTAGAAAGTACCGTTTCACCAGGGCAGTGATTGAGGAGTTGGCAGGGCAGTTGGGCCCACACCTGCAACCTGGCCGGCCATACCCGACGGCACTGACCCCCAAGGTGAAGGTGATGGCAGCCCTTCATTTCTTTGCGACGGGTACCTTCTAGTACACTGTGTCTTCTGGTTGAGGGATGTCACAGACAATGTTCAGTCGGGTGCTTCGGGATGTGTTGGAGGCCATGTTACATTTCCTGGACCTGTACATCTATTTCCCCACACCCCAACGACTTGCAGAAATAAAGGGTGACTTCTATGCCCTGGGGAGGATGCCAAATGTCATTGGCTCCATTGACGGGACACATGTGGCTTTGGTGCCACCACAGGCACATGAGCTGCCATACAGGAACCGCAAGCATTTCCACTCCATCAATGCTCTGGTGGTTTGTTTGGCGGACATGACAATCTCCCATGTGTGTGCCTGTTTCCCTGGGTCTGCGCATGATGCCTATGTGATGAGGAGTAGTCGTGTCCCTAGACTGATGTCACGGATGCAGAATCTACGTGCCTGGCTTGTTGGTGTGTACTGACTTTTCCTCACTGTGTGTGCCTGCCAATTGTTTGCTACCTGTTTTTCTCCAACTCCTCTAATGTGCATGTGTCTGTATGTAGGTGACTCTGGATATCCCAACATGCCATGGTTGCTGACACCCCTGAGGAACCCTGTGACACCAGCCGAGATGCGCTACAACCAGGCACATGGTCGTACCAGGAGGGTGATAGAGCGGACATTTGGACTCCTGAAGAGCCGCTTCAGGTGTTTAGACAAGACAGGAGGTGCCCTCCCGTATGCCCCTGCTAAGGTGTGCCGGATCATCATCGTAGCATGCATGCTGCACAATCTGGCAGTGCGAAGGGAGTTGGCCCTCATCCAGGATGACAATGATCAACACCCGCCACCTGTGGAGGATCCTGGCCTGGGCCAGGATGCCAGTAGCGATGATGAGGCTGCGGAGGATGTCCGCACACAGCTCATCAACAATTTCTTCTCCTGAATGTGAGTATACAGTGATGTGTTGTAAATGTGTTGTGTGTGCATGTTTTGTGTGTGTGGTGCACCTTGCGTGTGGCTGTGTGCTACTTGTGTGGATGCCTGCAGTGATGTGTCCATCCAGTTTACCTGTACTCCCCACCAGTTGTGTGATGATTAGTATTTTGGGGTGGTGTAGTCTGTGATTTGTGTTTGCCATGTGTGTTGCAGTTGTATGGCGTCATGCAGTGTTAACAATTGTGTTTCTGTCTGTCCTTCACAGGGTACTGTGGCTGTTGTTTGGTGTACAGAGACCCCTGATGCCCATGCTCCACTGCCAGGATGGAGTCGTTAGTGTCCCGACGAGTGATGTGCCAGGCACCCCAGGACTTCCGTAGTTATCCACTTGGTGACCGTGTGCCCACTGTCAGGTGTTGCTAGCTTGCATGTGTGTAATAAGGGACATGTGGCAATTGCCTGACAATAAACTGTGCTGCACCTTCTGATGTGTGTTGCTTGTGCCTACACATCAGACTGACATTGACGTACTGCACTTGTGCGCCTGTCACCACTGACTCAGGTTGGGTGTGTAGTTTGTGCATACCACAGGCTTGCTTGTCAACATTGATGTTGGCAATGAATTGGTTGGACGTGGTGAGCATGTGTAAAGTAGACCTGGTGGTGTGTCTCCCACATATGTGGCACATTGGCCTGACTGACATGACAGTGTACTCATCACAGTACAGGTTTGCATGCACAGTGTTCTTCAGCACATCCAGATGTACATGCCACTGGCAACCTCTCAATCACCACAGAGTCACGTCTTGTGTTTAGGTGAATTTATTAGCACATAAGTGGGGATGGTGCTCAGGATTGGGAGTGTTGTCAGTTGGCTTTAGAATCCAAAGTTCACAGATAACAAGTTAGGAGTGTTGGTAGATGAAATGTCTAGAGTAAAGTCCACAGTCGTTAAGCACATTGTTCCAACTCAGACCCTCCATGTCATGTGGGGGAGTACGATGTCGTACAACAAGGTGAACGGTTTGCACACAAAGGTCACTGTCCAGAACAGGTGTTGGTTTCCTGGGGGATGTGCATGGACATCTTCGTCTCACTTGTTCCTCACCGGACGACCCCTCTTCTTCTTCTCAGGGGAGCCTCACCTGCAGGCTGCTGCCGTGCACGGGGCCTCCACCAGACCCCCCTCACTCCCTGTGGCAGTGGCAGATGTTGTTGCCTGAGATGTAGTCGTCGCACAGGGAGGTGGGCTCAAGTTGGTGCTGATCTGGCGGAGGCAGGTCAACATTTCCCGGTGCACCACTGCTATATCTTCCATGGTATCCCACTTGGACTCCATATTTGACAGGTGTGTTTCAACACGGGACATGTGGGAGTCCAAGCGGGCATGGTGGGCAGCCTGCTGTTCTTTGATGTCCGTGAGGATCCCCACTACCTGGCTGAACCCTCCGGTGCTCTCCTGGTACGCATCCATGATGCGTTCCAGGTGGGTGTCATCCTGCAGCCCCGCACCCTCAGTGGAGCCTCTGCTCGGCCTCCCACCCCTCCCACCACCCCTCGCCACATGGCCAGCACCTGTGGTGTCCCGCACAGGTGTCACAGGGGGACCTTGGATGTTGTTGCTGTTGTCAGGTGCCCTGGTGCCCTGTGACCCTGTGCCGTCTGATGGTTCGGTAGGTCTGTCCGTGTTGGCAGGGGTGGCTTGCGGTGTATCAGCAGTTGCAGGGGTGGTTGCAAGGGGGGCAGGTGAATGTTGCCGAGGGGCTGCATGAGGGCCGAGACCGGAGGGGCCAGCTTGGGTGTCGTCCGACGAGCAGTGAGACTGTGCGCCACCGGAGCCAGGTGGGTCCACCGGAGCCTGGGACTGGGACTCTTCCTCGTCTGTGGTTGAGTCCACATCTGCCCCTGTGTTTGGAAGGAAGACACAATGTTAGTGATGTATTCATGGACATCAATGGTTCATACACATGACATTGGCCACTGTGGTTGGTGTTGCATGCCTGTCCATTGCATCATCCTACTTTGTCACTGACGGAGATTTCCATTAGTGTGGTGCATTCACCTGACACCCTGAGGCACTTTGGTTGTCATGTCTAGCTGTCTGCCTGCCTGGCATCTTAATTGCACGCTGGACTGTACTGTGCCATTCCTACACTGGTGCTGACACATGCCTGACACAGGTGTTTCATCCCTGTCAACATTTGTGCTTTGACGCTGGCATCCTTGCAAAGGCACCTAGTTTGGGATCTCTGTTTGGGGCATGTGTAATGCCAGTTTGTGTCAGTCAATGTGCATCACATTAGTGTGTCTGCACAACCTGGTCACAGTCCAGCATGCCCGGGTTGTCCTGATGTTCTCTTCTGTGTTGTCTGTATCCCCAGTCCACATCCCATTTCACACAGGTGATGGTGTCACTGTTGCTAATGGAGTTGTGTCTGAGTTTTGTGGTTGCACACATGCTTTGTGATGTCAATGTCCTCCATGGTGGTATGGACTGTTCGCTGCGGCTGTCTTTCTTTACTAGAGTCGTGACCAGAGGTGTGTGTTCGGTTGCTTCAGCTGTGAGTTGCATGCCTGCTCCAGTGCAGCCCATGTTAGTCCTTGTGTCCACAGTGTCCATGTCAGTGAGTGCTGTGTGGTGTGGATGATGCCTACAATACTGGACAATGTCTGCGTATCATGTGGCTGACAACGGGGTTTGAGTGTATGTCAGCATGCTACAGTGTGAGGGATGTTGGTGGGTCCATTGTAGTCAGTCAGGTGTCCCCTGTCACTGCTGTGTATGTGAGTTGCTGTGTGTTTGGATCTCTGTGGTATGTCTGCATTTCTGCACTTGTCAACTACAATCCGCGCCTACCCGTCCAGGCCAGAGGGGTCCCTGGGACACTGCATCCCCGGAAGTTGAGTGCAAAGGTACATTTGCAATAGCTGGCAGTGTGACTGTGATTGGGTTGGTCGATGCGTGTGTGTGACTAGCAGCCTACTCATACATTGTATCCATGTGTCAGCCATCTTGCCCTGCTCTTTGGTTTGGCAGTGAGTGTTCCCAGGGCTGCTGTTAGTTTTTGCTGGAAAGATGTGATTTGCAGCTGCCTCAATGGTTTTCAGTGTCATTGCAGTACCTCCTCCTCCCCCAGGGGCCAGGCAATTCACACAGAGACATGCTTCAATGTCGGTGAGTGTGGGTTGATGTTGAGGTTGTGAGTCAGTGGTGTAGTGGTGGTTGAATACAAGTAGCAACAGTCCCTGTACGTCACACAGCAGTAGCCAGTATGGTGGGTCTTGGGTGTTGTTTGCATGAAGTGTGGGTAAATGCCTTCTCCCAGGTGAGTTGTGTGGAGTTTGTGTTGAGGGGTGTGTGACAGCACATGGTGGTGGGCATGGTCAGAGCTGGCAGTGCTTCTCCTCCATGGCCAGATGGGCCACTATTGTGTATGCTTCCCTTGCAGGGAGTGGCAGTTGACTTTCAGGATGTCAGGCATCAGGGTCCTGCATTTGGTATGTGCACATAGCCCATCAGGGCCTTGTGCTCCCCACAGCAGGACCCAGTGTCAGCCATCTTGAGGGTACATTTCCACTGCCTGTGAGGTGCGCATGGTTAGAAGTGGTGTTGTTGGTCCATTTGTGAGGGGGACTATTGGCTGTGACTACAACTCCCATCATGCTTTTGGCTACACTGACTTCCCCAACATCCCCGAGCTTCCTTCCTGTGGGTCAGGTTCCCTGTGAGGTGGTGTGACAGTGGTGGCAGACTGTGTGGCAGTGTCTGTTGGGGTTTTGTGGCACTGAGTTGCTCTGATTTTTGCTAGGTTTGTACATGTGATGACATAGTTCAATGTTGGTATGAGATAGCAGGTGTTGTGTTGCTGTGCCAGGCATATGGCTGTAGGGATGACTTTGTTTGTGTTACTGTGGCTTTGTTGACGGAAGTTGTTTTGCCTGTCCCCTTGACGGTGACATGTGTACATGGCCCCACAATCTTGAGTCTCTTATTTGTGTACTCACCAGGCTCTGGGATGTCAGTCAGACCAT
This sequence comes from Calotriton arnoldi, assembly GCA_963921515.1. Classification (NCBI taxonomy): domain Eukaryota; kingdom Metazoa; phylum Chordata; class Amphibia; order Caudata; family Salamandridae; genus Calotriton; species Calotriton arnoldi. The sequence continues at coordinate 2,234,791 of CAWUFW010001928.1, forward strand.
GTATGCTCTGCGGTGGTAAGATGGCCTGCACCTTCTCCTCCCAGGACCGGAAGTAAACGGGTTTGGCAGGAGGGCCGCTGCCGGTGTGCTTGCTGAGCCGATGGTCCTTCTCCAGCAGCTTCTTGACCCTCCTGCGCACGTCATACCACCTGTTCTGGCAGTCGTCCTTTGTGCGCAAACAAGGTGCTTGTGCGTTCACCTTGTTGACGATTCTCTCCCACATCTTGGCCTTCTGGGACATGGGGGTCTTCTGTACCAATGTGCCAAACAAATGTGGCTCTACTCTGATGATTTCATCTACCAACACTGTCAACTCACTATCTGTGAACTTTGGATTCTTCTTGGGGGGCATGGTGGTGGGGGTGGTGGTGTCGAGGGTGGTGGGTTGGTGGTGGTGGTAGTGGTGAGGGGGGTGGATGTGGGAGTTGGGGTAGTGGTGTTGGGGGTGGTGGTGGTGGTGGTGGTAGTGGTGAGGGGGGTGGATGGGGGAGTTGTGGTTGTGGTGTTGGGGGGTGGGGGGTGAGTTGGTAGTGGTAGTGGTGAGGGGGGTGGATGGGGGGTTGGGGTACTGGTGTTGGGGGTGTGTGGTAGTGGTGAGGGGTGAGTGGATGGGGGTTTGGGGTAGTGGGGGGTGGTGTTGGTGGTGAGGGTGGGGTGGATGGGGGGTTTGGGGTGGTGGTGGGGTGGTGGTGATTGGTGTGTGTGTGTGTGAGGGTGCAAGTGGGGTTTGTGGGTGTGGGTGTGTGAATGCTGTTGGTGAGATGGCAATGGTGTGTGTCAGCAGAGTTGTGTGTGTGGAGGTTCTCAGGAAATGGCAATGGCTCATGGGAGTGATTGGTGGCCTTTAAATATGTTGAGTTGTGGGTGTGTCTCTCTTAATTGATTATAATTTTTTATATATTTCCGTTGTCAGTGCTTGTTTGGTCCTTTTTTTGTGTTTGGTCAGCTGTTGTTTGTGTGTGTGTACGAGATGTTCTTCTGACCATGCCGGACGCTGCTGGTGAGTCGTACAGGCTTCTCCAAGCCTTTCACGCTGTTGTTATGCTGTGTTGTGTATGTCGTGTGCGACTCGGTCAATGAGCGTTCGACTCGGTCGTGGGCGTTCGTTTCGCTCGCGGGAGTTCGAGTCGGTCGCGGGCGGAGTCCGTTGGTTTGAGTGTTTGTATCGTGTGCGTGTCGGTCGTGCGGCTTGTGCTCCATGCGAGTCGTTCGTGTTTCCCGCGTATGACATCGTACTTTGCAACTCGTACGTCACGGGTACGTGTCGCTCGGCTCCGTTCCGGGTACGTGTCGGACGGTACTGCTCGAGGGCTTTTTCCGGCCAGAAGCCATTTTTCCGTACGGCTCGGTCGTCCGGTTCATATTCGGGTGAGTCGGTTGGAATTCACAGGCTTTCCATCGTACTGCGCAGGTCGTACGGCGGCGAGACGTCTCGGTCGGTACTTTATCCCGGGACGTGTCGGTCGGTTCACTTTACAAACGGAATCGGAATCGACCCCTAAATGTATACAAAAAACAATTGTAAAAGCTCCTTACACTCAAAATAGCATCAATTTCATATACCATTAAAAACCTGTGTTACAAACATTCAAATAACAACACAAACTGATAAAAGCAACACAAATGTTAGACACACATAAAAATCATTACAGGGATTATAGTCTCTAAAATAGGCCAACACACACGTAACGGAGAGACAAATATAGACAATACAATTTGTCATTTAAAAACACATCCAGTCGAAATAATTCAAATACAGATCCTAGATAAAATTTCTACTCTTTATCTATAGGATAAGCTGTTTCCACGGATTGTGTTGAATGAAGCGTCGACGCGTTTCGATGGTTCTAACAATTTCCCATCTTTTTCAAGACAAACAATTGGTCTCTCTTGGCTGGCACTGTTTGGTTGCCTTTAAACTCAATCCTGTAGGCAGATATTAATTATATTAATATTTTATATAATTAAAAAGCTACATTTTTTAACGAAGGGCTAACTGGTTATAATAACATAATTTAATATTCATTATTATTCAAATATATCATTTCAGTACCCACTACATTAAGTATTTAGACAAAATATATTCAGTATTTCTACAATTACAGAAACATGAAATACATATTTTATCCAACATTTTACATCATGCCTATTTGATCTATCAGATGGACCCATTCCGGCATATGCCTATGATGCCATCTACCATCCTTGTACATCCAACCATCTTTATAAAAAAAGGGGGGAGGCCTATCCCATATAAATCCAGTGTAAGAACTGGTTATACAAACAGCCTGGAGGTGTTATACCTTATTTCATTTTCCTGCCAACTCCATATATATTGATTGGTTGGTCATATTAGGATACTCTGGTCCTGAGAACCTATAAAATATATATCCAAAATCAATACTACAAAAATTGCTAATTATTATAACACACTAGATTTATAAGCACCTTATATACACAAAGTCCTCTTCTCACCTTGTAAAATTAGTGATGGGATCTTTATTGTAATTTCTAGGCAGAACGTTATTTATAGTTATTTCACTGGAAGTGTTGCATTAAAATCAATAATTTTCAATCTAGGGAAGAAACATAAAATTAGTTTTCTATTCAGTAGAATGTGCAATACTATTGTTTTGATTTAGGTCCCCTAACGTACCTGGGAGAGAGTCCTCACTCCTTAATTAACCGGCGTACTCCTCACACAAAGAGGGATTTATTTACTGTCTTTTACAGTCTCTCAATAACGGCTATCTGAAAGACAGAAAGGGGAAAGATGCCATAGCTGCTGGTGTAATCTCAAAGATTTTAGATATTAATTTAAAACGGGGTGACTTTTGTTTTAAAGCATCCCTCTAGCATAATCTCCCCCTGAATTACCTTAAAATTGATGTAGAGAGCCTGCAAACACGTCCTTCCGCCGTGGGTCATCCAAATAAAATGCCCTTCGCGTTCACGTTTAAATACCTAAATCGGAAGCACGCGATTGGCTCATCAATGAATTCAAGCCAGCTGTGGGCTGAAAGCTTCTCACTACAGGCCCACTAATTCTGCCCTAGTTGACCTGGAAGTCCGCCCAAACAAGGGTCATGGCACCATACTTTCTCTGCCTGCCTTAACCCGGAAAAGCTTAAATTTCAACATTAGGAATGCCGTTTTCTGCCTCTAATACCCCGGAAGTTGAACGCCCCAGCTACACCATTACTCATGTCTCAAAATAAATTCCATACGTGGTGTTTGCACAGGGATAATGGTATTATATTAAAGATTACTCATCAATCCCTCTAGACTCGCATTTATTATGTTGTATTAACCCTTCCTAGTCCTGCTGAACGCCGCAAAGTTTCCTAATAGAGAAAAAACGACGAATCTATATTACTAGTTAAAATCCTATCTATATCAGTTAAATGTTTGGGATCTACCTTTCTCTCAATTATAATTCAGTTTCTTAACCTATAATTTTTAAATACATACTAAAACCTTTCAAACAAATTCACCGGCTCATTTTTGATATTACTATCTACTGGTTGGCAATCAGCTTCATCCAGTCTTCTCGGGAGTTTAATCCTTTGTCAATGGTATTTAAATAACACATAAACCATTGTTCCCTCGATTTTCTAATGGCGTCCAAATTCCCTCCTCTCCTACTGATGCTCACTTTCTCTAGTATGAACCAGCTGAACTCGTTACATTTATGGTTCTTAACTAAAAAATGGTCTGTCAGCGGCGCGTTCTCTTTCCTGGTTCTCAGTGCTGACTTATGTTCCAAAAGCCGAACACGCAGTTCTCTGCTTGTCTCCCCTACATATCCCAAACCACATGGGCAGACAAGCAGGTAAACCACGTTTTTGCTTCGGCAATTATTCAGCGATTTAGCCACCAACAATTTGCCGTTAAAGTTAAACTTTTTCATTTCAATACAATTGGGACAGATGGAACAGGTACCACACTTATAGTTTCCTACCGCTTTCTGGTTATACAGATTAGTTTGATTCTCACTGTCAGTTTTTTTGTATGTTTTCACTAGCGCATTTCTTATAGTTTTATTGCGCCTAAATGAAAAAAGGGGTTTGGTCAAAGGTACCGACAATCCACTATTTAGGATTTTCCAGTTCCGATTTATTATATTTTTATTTTATTACTCATACCGGAATACTGGCTTACAAACACTATTCTATCCAGTGTATTGTTGTTCTTACTTCCTTTATTGGTATTTAGGAGATAGTCCCTATCATAGAATCTGGCACGCTTAAACGAGTGTTTTATTAACTTTTTAGGGTAACCCCTATCTTTCAGTTTGTTTTTCATAATTTCCGAGTGATGATAAAAGTCAGGAGATTCGTACAATTACGCCGTAACCTCAAGAATTCACCAAACGGAATATTATCCTTCTGTGATCGGGGATGGTTACTTTCATACCTCAACAAAGTATTCTTATCAGTAGGTTTTGAAAACAGCTCGACCTCCAATATCCCTTGCACATCTTTCACTCGGATGTCTAAAAAATCCACACTGGTTTCACTATATTTGGCTGTGAATTTCAAATTTTGATCCCCCAAATTGAGCCATTCCAAAAACAAAATCAACTCATTGCTGGCACCGTTCCAAATAAAAATAATATCATCTATGAATCGGTGCCAGCAAGAGACATTCTCATAGTATGGCGCCACCTCATTATAGATATGTTTTCCTCAAAGTTACTCACATAAAGACAGGCCAGACTGGGGCACAGGTCGCCCCCATGCTGGTCCCCTTGATTTGTTGGTAGAGTTCGTCCTTGAAGAGAAAAAGGTTATTCTTTAAAACCATTCTAATACAGCTCAAAATAAATTCTTTGTGTCCACCATTAAGGTTTTCCTCTCTAAAATAGACGACATCACCCTAATGGTGTCGTCTTGTGGGATATTCGTATACAGGGCTTCGATGTCCAGGGTGACCAAAAATTGGGTCACCCTGTCGAAGCCCTGACCCTCAAAAATAGAGATTGTATGAGCTGTATCTTTGAGATATGCTTTTTGTTTCTGAACGATAGGTCTCAAAAAGAAATCAGCATATTTGCTCAAAGGCTCAAGAAGTGAGCCCAGGCTGCTCACAATGGGTCTCATTGGCGGGTTTGCTACATCTTTGTGGATTTTAGGCAACCCGTAGATAGCTGGAACCATAGGGTTATTATTGAAAAGGAACTTATATTCATTGTCACAAATCCAGGCCTCTTCTCTACCAGTATTTAATAGTTGTGCTACCTCTTTTTTTAATTCTTCCATCAGTGTAAACGAAACACGTTTGTAATGATTTTTAACATTTAAAAGCATCCTCATTCTGTTTTCATAGTCAACAGTGTCTAAAACCACAACCCCTCCGCCTTTGTCGGCAGTTTTAATGGTAATTGTATCACATTCTTGTAATGATCTCAAGGCCTTCCTATGGCACAATGATATATTATTATTCTGATTATGACCATTTTCTACAGTATTCTTTATTTCAATCTCTACTATTTTTTCAAATAGTTCCACATTTTTATCTAACTGGCTCAAATTAGGAGTAAAAATTGATTTAGGTTTAAAACCTGAGACATTGTGGGTTGGTTCATAGGTCTTGTCTGAGAAAAATCTATTTAATCTAATCTTTCTAAAAAAACTCCTCATATCTTTTTCTAATTCGAATTTGTTAGGGGGGGCAGTAGGGGCAAAACTAAACCCTTTCTTTAAAACCTCTTGCTCATCATCTGTCAATACCTTGTGGGACAGATTAATGACAGGAAATTCCCCTACCTCCAGTACCGCTGATTCCTGGTTTTGAGGTAATCCTTGGTTGGGTAATTTTGAGGTGGATGGTTCCTCATTGGTTCTTCCCTGACATAATTCCGATAATTTTTCTGTCCCCGATTCTGTCGCCCTCCTAAAAAAGGCTCCCTCTCAAAATTGGGGACTTGTCTTGCCATCTGCTCATTAGTTTGTTCCTCCTCACTGCTGGTTCCAGAGGACTCAGAGAATGTTATTCTCTTATTGCCCCCTCCTCTCGAATACACTTGTCTCTGATACTGAGGTTTGTCCCACCTCTGTTCTCTCTTTGTATTGTAATATTCTTTGCCCAGGAATGGATAAACCAATTCTGCACTAAAGTTTTCAATATCCTTCCTAAGCTTGATTGTCTTTTTATTGAGCTAATGAGAGTAGGGAGTTATTTCGGAGTTGCGGTTGGGTCCAAAACTTTATTGTCTGAGATCAACTATGTTGCAGTAAGGGAGTGGCTATCCTGATTAGGAGTGGTTGTGGAATAGAAATGAAAGAGTCTAGCACAGATAGTTCGGGTAGGTGGGCTTCGGCCCGTTTAAAATGGGCAGACAGAGAGTTTTTATGTATGGGATGCTATGGACCTAATGAGGATAACCCCCAATATATTGTTGATCTAGAATTGAGGATGGCAGCAATTTCTGTACCAGTAATCGTAGGTGGGGATTTTAATGTCCTGCTAAACCCTGTGTTGGATCGGTCTACAAGAAGAGAGAGTGTATATGTCCCCAGAATGAGAAACGCCCTAAAAAGCATGATACGTGATTTTAATTTAGTGGATGTATGGAGATATTTGAAGGGCAAGACAAGGGGGTACACGTACCATAGCAAAAACATCACCACTTTTCGAGACTCGATTATTTTTTAGTGGATAGATTTTTTGCAGCAAATATCAAGGAGATCAAGCATTTCCCTGCCCATATTTCAGATCACTCACCTGTAATGATAACCATACAAGCTCTGGGGCCGCAACCACCTAGGAGATGGACTTTAAGACGTGCATTGCTCCTAGAAGAGGGGGTTGAGATAGCTCTGAAGGAAGCAACAACTGAATATTTTGTTAATAATCTAGACACTGCCCCCTTGGGTATTGTTTGGGATGCCTTCAAGCCATATATCCGGGGAATCCTAAAAAGCCTAACTTCATCAGAAAACCGGAAAGCACGTATAGAACTAGAGAATATGGAAAAGGAGATTGGGATTTTAGAGGAGGCTTTATACTCCATGTGTATGAGGGAAGAAAAAACGAGGACGGAAGAGAAATTAAATGAGGCACAACTAGAATTTAAAATAAAAATAGAGCAAAAGTGTAAAGCTAGATGGCAAGCGGCAAATATAAAGGAATTCGAATATGGTGAAAAAGCAGGTGCTTTGCTTGCCTGGAAAGCGAGAGTGGAAAGGTCAAGGAATGAAATAAAAGAACTTAATAGTGAAACAGGAGGAAAGTTGGATAGTTGGGACTCCATGCAGGAGCACATAGTTACATTATTCTCACAGCTTTATACGGAAAATGGTATCTCTGATACCACAAAGTTCAGATGCTGGCTTAACTCGCTTGATCTTCTGTTCTTGAGCGAAGAAGGGAAAGAAATACTGGAAGCACCAATCACAAAGGAAGAGATAAAAGGAGCAATAAAAAGTCTAAAAATGGGAAGGCGGCAGGGCTTGATGCTCTCCCGGCGGAAGTATATAAAAACATAGTTGAAGAAATATTACCCATCTGGGAGAAGTTGTTTAATTCGATATATAAAGGGGGAGTGCAGGCCCCAGAATCATGGCGTGAAGCCTCTATAGTCTTAATACTGAAACCTGCTAAGGACCCGGTTAAGGCTGAATCATATCGGCCAATATCCCTGCTAAATGCTGACTATAAAATCTTTGTCAGCATTTTGGCAGGAGGCTATCCAGAGTAATACCTCAACTAATACATGAGGACCAGAAGGGGTTTATCCCCGAAAGGCAAATGTGTGAGTTGACTCAACAACTAATAGGATGCATTGACATAGCCATAGAAAGATCTGCTCCCTTGGCGGTGGTCACATTGGACGCCGCTAAGGCGTTCGACCGAGTTCGTTGGGAATATTTATGGGTAGTCTTAGAACATATGGGATTTGGGCTAGACTTTATAATTACATTAAAAACATTATACAACTGTTCTACAGCTAGGATTCTTTTAAATGGAGTCCTTACTAAGAGTTTTATGATCACGAGAGGGACACGACAGGGCTGTCCAATTTCACCCCTGTTATTTAATCTATGTATCGAGCCATTTGCCCAGGCGCTTCGCCAGGATAACCAGGTGAAGGCTTTCCGTACAGGTCTGTTTGAAAAAAAAATCTCCTTATACGCAGACGATTTAATCATCTATACAGCAGACCCGGCTGCAACAATCCCAAGGTAGAGCAATTGGCGGATGAATTTGGGGCCCTGTCTGGATATCTAGTAAATAGAGAAAAAAACGGGGTTATGAGTTGGAACATCCCAGACTGGAGGGGAGTGTACAAAAAGAGATTAGGTATTTAGGGATAAACATTCTCAATACAGTGCAGGATATTCCACAGCATAATCTCGAAAGAATCACAAAGGAAATAGAGAGAACACTAACTAGGTGGAAGAATCTTCCGTTAACGGTATATGGAAGGGTCAATTTGATCAAAATGGTGATTCTGCCGAAGCTTACATTTCTTTTTAATTGTATACCTCTAACGTTCCCGAGTAGACTAATCGATGAAATACAGGGTAAATTGGGCAGTTTTGTTTGGGCAGATAGGGGAGCACGTATGTCCTGGAAGAAGTTAAGGCGAAAATTGGCAGAAGGAGGGCTTGCATTACCAGACATAAAATTATACTGTATGGCATTCCAGTTTAAAAACTGTAGGGTTTTACTATGCACGCCAGGGCACAGGGTGTGGGGGGGTTTGTGTGAAGAGATGATTAAAGAGTGGGGCGGGAAGGGATTTTTGTTTAAGTTTGGTGCAAAGAAGTTCTTTAAAAAAGTAAAACTAAAGATGTTGAAGGCAGCTTTGATTTTGTGGGTAAAGATCAGGAACATATTAGGAATTGGATATTATTCAGGAGAGGCTCCAATATGGGACTCACCTGGTACGCCTGAATGTTTGCAGGACCAACTGAGCATCCCACTGAGGAGGGCAGGAATAGAGGTCTGGGGGGACCTGATAGTGATGGATGAAGTGGTCCCATGGGAAGTATTATGGAGCAAGACAGGGGGATCCCTGTCTCGGTTTAAATTTCTTCAGTTAAAGTGTCGGGGGGAGGCAAATAGGCATGAGACTCAGGGGCCGATTCCGATCTCGGCCGGTAGGGCTCTGAATCGGATTCGGCTTAACCGGATCCGATTCGGAGCCCTATTTCCCGAACGATTCGTACGCGCGTCCGGGCGAGCGAGTACGATGCGAAATCGCCGACCGACTCGTCCGGGCGTCCCGACCGCTCCGACCGACTCGATCCCGGGTCTAACCGCACCGACCGACTCGCTCGGACACGACTCGCACCGCGCAATTGAGACGTTCCCCGGCCGGGTAAGTACGATGCGCGCCGCGAGCAGTCCGACCGAGCCGCGCACTCCGGCTCCAAAGAGCAGTCGGAGCCGTACTTCAGGGGTCCGTGTCGGACCCCCTGTACGCGTGAGCCGCGCGTGTCGCACACAGGGGGGACCCATGGGTCCCCCCTACCTGTGCGTGTACGGCGCGAGTCGCTTCGCCGCGTACACGCTGTAGGGGGCGCCCTTGTCCGCCTCGCACCCATTGAGTCAATGGGAGCCCACGTACGCGTTGTACGACAGGCTCCCATTGACTTCAATGGGAGTCCGACCGACTCGAGTCCGATGGCATACGTGCGCATCGTACTCGTTCGGTCGGGCTGCACGGGTCCGATTCGGTCGGAAATCTCTCCGGGTCCGGCTCGGTCGGAGAGATTTCCGGCCCGAATCGGAATTGGCCCCTAAGAGTCTTTGGGAGTTCGAAAAAAAATTAAAGAACGAAACTATAGCGAAGAAGGAAATAAGCGGATGGTACCATGCACTATTGACTTTCGAGGAGGAAAAAATTAAAGCCCCCTACGAAATATGGGACGAAGTTATGCAGATTCCTAAGCCACAAAAATTATGGCAGCTTTCTTTCAAGTTGCTCTACAAAACGGTTAAACCATCGAATTTGAAGAGGAATCACTTCTTTACGGCAAATAGACTTTACTGGACTCCACAAAAATGAGCAAAGTTTGTAATTGTTACCCCCCACAAATGTCGCAGGTGCGGAGCATTGAGCGCTAATGATAAGCACAAGTTTTTTGAATGTCCTCAGTTAGAGGAGTATTGGTCTGAGGTGGAAAAGATAATCAACGAAATTTTTGACACAAATATCAAAGTTAGCCTCTTATTGATAATGCTGGGGGTAGAAGATAAGCCATGTAGTGCTATTACTGGGGATAAACAGGCTTTCCTATTTTATCTAATTCTTCTCGCTAGGCGGGAAATTTGTAAAAAATGGATTGAACCCGCCCCACCACAAGGGTTGGACTGGTTACAAGCAGTAAGAAGAACGGCAAAAATGGATACTGCCTTGGAGTCCAATATATATTCTAAGATTTGGGTGGCCTTCCAGGACTGGAATGGTTTTATAAGTGTGTAACCCCATCTGTCCAATGATTACACCTGCGTGGGCTGTGCTGCCAGGATACTGGAAGGGGCACGAGCGCAGGAACTATTGAAATATCGCAAAAGCCTGGGAAGGAATAGATCGGTTGACTGGCTGTTATTTGCATATAATGGTGGTATGAAGACAAAAAAACTAAAAAAAAAAAAAAAAACATTATATATATTAGTTATAATTTTTAAACATTTTAAAATATTTTTAACTATGTTTATTTTAATTATATGTATTATTTACTTTATTTTACATTATTTTTGTAACTTAAAAAAACGATATTTTTAACAACGATATTTTTGACATCAATATTATTTTTTTGATATTTTTGTACTTACCATAATGTAGATAGGATGTCGATATTCTTGACTTCGATATTTTTGCGTCGATATTTCTGTAGGTCGATTTCTTACTCTCGATATTCTGTCAGTGATTCATATAAGTTACACTCATATGCTTAGCCTTACCGGGTAAATGTACAAATGAAGGACTGCAGAGCATTCACACTAGTAGAGAACTCTTCTTAATACAAAACCCTTAGCAAGTAGGGCAAGAGTCTTCAGCAGCATACATTTGCAATGGAAAATCAGCAGTACATGTTATATTTCTGAACTTGGTATAAAACCTATATCCCAAGAGATTAATGAAAACCTCACAAATATGGAATGACCATGAAATAAGATTTCCTGCTGTTAGATCTATTTCTGTAAATTACTTGCTAAGTATGAACATTGGGACAAAAGGCATAGAAAATAAGAAAGTTCAAATTGCAACATCTTTCAACTACCCCCAGTAAACTTCTAAATTGAATATCATGTCAGACACAGCACAGAATATAATATGAATTCAATATCCTACACTTTTGAAAGTGTTAGCAAAAAAAGCCTATTAAAAGAGCCATTCAAAATGTTGTTGGATTAAGACGAAACCACTCACTCACTTAATGGCTGATCATTAATCATATGAGAAATGCTTAGAAACGACTAACTTGTTCCTCCAGGGTCTAGGCACATGTTTAAAATGCTGCTAGGGGCCACTTTCTGAGATCTTTAGAGTTTGGACTTACCAATACTGTGGACATTGGAAAATCTGGGTGTGTCGATACTGGGTATTATGAGTGGAGCCCTGATGGGCCCCTGAGAAATGGCAGATTCATTAATACCATATTTGATTGTCCTGCTGACTCCTCATTTCTTTCTGGTATTTCACACAGATTTTTCAGCAACCAAAATCTCTGGGTGAAACGCACCGGATCCTGTGGTTCAGTCATTGTATATCTAGCATTAGTAGGTGGATGAAAGACAACACCCTAAAACTTAATGCTGACAAAATGGAGGTATTGGTGTTTGGCACTCAGGAGTATATTTGGTCTTACATCTGGTGGCTGGAGGAGTGTGGACCTCTTCCCACTCCGGTCAAATCAGCCACAAACCTGGGTGTTTTATTCGACAATACCTTGAGCTTTGATACTCAAGTCAGGCACACTACTAGCACCTGTTTTCTTATCATCAGGACCCTGAGAAATGTCTTCCAGTATATTCTGGTGGAACTGCACCAATCAGTCATTATCGCACTAGTCACCTCACGATTGGACTATTGCAACTCATTGTATCTTAATATTGATGCTTCCTGTCTTAACGAACTTCAAGTTGCCCAGAACACGGCTGCCCAACTTATTCTTAACATCCCAAGGCGCCTTTCGGTCAAAGACGGGATTCTTTCCCTCCACTGACTTACGGTCAGAAAGAGGATTATTTTTATGGCTCTTTGCATGGTTTTTCTAGCCCTGCATCAGAAAGGTTCCAGCCAACTTAACTCTCTTTTCCAATGGTACACGTCTAGTAGGCTCCTCAGATCCTCCTTCCGCAAGAAGGTGTTGGTTCCCAGATTTCAGAAGCCCAGATGGGGAGGTCGTTCCATCTCGGTGGCTGCTGCCGAACTGTGGAATACTCTGCCTGCCCATATCTCGGAAGCTGACTCACTTGATGCATTTAGAAAACATCTGAAAACATGGCTTTTCTCTTCCCATTTCCTTTAGCCCCTTGGGGTTTCCAATAGCACTTTGACAACTCACGGTATAGTGCACTTTATAAATTCTTTTAATTTCATCTAATTTTATTTACCACAAATTTAATAATTCTGGTGGGCCCAGTAACTCCCATTACCAACCACATCGGAATTAAGAGGCCACTCCTAGTGAAAGACCTGAATATGATCATCCTGCGGACGCTAAAGCTTATAGTGCTTTATCTTCTCCTGCAGTGCTGGACTCTAAAGCACAGGGCCAAGGACTTCCAGGCCCACAAATCTCTGCTGTTGATGGTGGGGTCAAGAAGAGGAGCATATCACAGCCCCAGGGCTTATACCACTTTGTGTTCTCCTGCGGCACGGGATGCTAAAGCAGAGGGCCAAGGACTTTCAGGCCCACAAGTCTCTGCTGCTGGTGGTGGGGTCAGGAGGAGAACCATCACAAAACGCACGGAACGCACGGAACGCACCTGGGCACGACCCAGGCAAAAATCAAATCAAGAGCGGGCCCATCTGCGCCCGTCCGAGACCAGATGCAGCTGAGCTGAGCCCCATCTTTTTAGTTTACATCTGGAGGTCCTGCTTTTCCAAGTGACTTAGGACAGTGTTTCTTGATCTGCCATGGGTAAGTGCAAGTTGACTGGTCATTTTAATGTGTCTCAAAGAGTAACATCGATTGATAGCATGCTGGAAAGGGTGGTTGGGGTCATACTGAATGGAATTCTTTAACTGAGCGTGGACTCTCGATTGAGCAGAGGCTCCACCCTGTGATGTATCATGTACAAGCCACAGCAGGTATAGGTGCTGGTGGAAAACAGCCAGCTGCTAATTACTGTGAAGGGCCATGTTGTGCTATATGCGGTTCTCATGTTCCACTGCGCACTGCAGGAGTCCTGTCGCCCCACCCTGAAACTGACAAACCCGCAGCTAAGGGTAAATAAAGAGCCCCCGGTCTCCCCACTTACAGAGTCAAGGTTGTACGACCATCTAATTCTGACTTTTTGCTTATTGAACAGTGCTGTCATAAGTTCTCTTCTATTCTTCATGCTCTTGGAGTGGCTGGGCCTTATCAAGTCTCGACTGGAGGGTCTCCAAGCTGCAGTAACCATAGTGAACAAACCTCCCTCTGTCCTGAGTGCCTGTTACGTGCCAGGCACCTCCGGGCTCAGTAAAACCCCTGTGTGGACTTCCATCCCCAGTCTTGATATGACTAAACCCCCTGTTGCGTTCACTCAAAATGATCTTTTCCCAATCTTCCTTCTTGGGACCCTGGTCAATCTGGTTATCTCAGCAGTCAATCATCGCACTACAAATGAAAATAGTGACTTGTAAGGGAGACATGTGTGTTTGAAACTGAAACAACTGGAAAAACAGAATAACATGGATTCGTCAAATCTGACAGTTATAGGATTTCCACCATCTTCTAGCACCTATGTGGTGGTGTTGGCAGGAGTCCCTCCTCTGAGGCAGAACTAAACCAAATCTCGGAGGCAATTCCTAAATAAAGTTACCCAATGTATGTGCATGAACAGAGGATTTAATATGGCTAACTGCAATAAGATTTTGGTGGTCTGAAGGGTGGGATGGCTGGGTCTTCGAGGAAAAAAGTTGCTGGGGACATCATTGTGGTCAATTCTCAAAACCCAATATATGCACGGAATCTGTTATCCGATCAGGGAAGTCTGGAGCTCCATCATACCGAGGTTGTTACCCTGCCCCTTGGGTTCTTTTATAAGCCCCCTTAGATATTTTCTACGCAAGGGCAGCCTTCAGTTCTGGAGGATAGGAACAGATTAGCAACTTTGTCTGATCTTGCTTCAAATGATTGACTCCCACAAATAGAGGCTGTGAATCAGGGCGCAGCCCTGGAGCAATCTGTTCATCCTTCCCAATGCTTGGTACCCAAAACGAAACTTATCCAGCATCATCCCAATCTTAGAATTCTTAGCTGGAACATAGCAGGCCTTCACTCTAAACTGAATCTGCCAGATTGGCAACCTCTTATAAGGGATTATGATATTTTATTTTGTCAAGAGACCTGGGACTCCCAATTGGTGGACTTTGATGGTTATGAATGTTTTAGATTACCAGCCATACCATCCATGCATGGGTGCACTTCAAGGGGTTTGTCTATATGGATTCATTTGTCCCTGACAGTTAAACATGGAAACATGGGGTCATGGAAACAGCCAGCCAGAATTTTCAAGTAGTAACCATTAGGGAGAATTTTAGTTTCTGTGCTCATTTGTTTAATTTTTATAATAATGAATTTTCAAGCTTACTGAATACTAAGTTCCCTCCACTGTTTGCATTCATTGATTTTTATTAAAAGTCAGTACAGTTCCCTAGGTCAGGAGATACACCTGATTCTTGCAGGTGATTTTAATGCCAGACTGGGATACTGTGCAATGGTGGAGCCCTTAGAGAATTGCTGGCCTCCATGGGTAATACTTATCCTATGGGTATTGACTTTGGGGGTGACATGGCATCCCACGATTTGTGTAACACCATGGAACTTACAGGAAGCAATGGAAATTCTTTAGCAACTTGCAGTGGTAGAGGGTGTGCTTCAGTAATGAATTATATCTTTATTTTCAGAGGCCTTATCAATCACCATGGAACTATCTTGGTATCCAATTGTGGAGACCATAACCACTAGAAATAGCTCTGTCACTACCGATAACCGAGGCACAGAGTTTAGCGGTAGTGGTCCGCAGGCCCCAACCTTCCTCTGCTCATTTGAAGACTGGAAAACCCCACCCAACCTCTAGAATTCATAATTAAGGGAAACAGGGAGGTTTTCTTAAGCTGCTTGGAGGACAAGGGAGGGAGAGAGCTTGTTGTTTGCTCTTTTCTAGATCTCTGTGTTTGCATTAAACATGCTCTCCTAAAAGCTGTCAGGAGCCACTGTGCTACACCCAGATGGTTTAATAAAGCTTTCTCATTTGCTAATGGGCACTTGCGTAAAGTTCACAGCACTATTCCTAGATACCCCACAGAAGTAGCAGTTTTACGCAGGCTATATAAAACAGCAGTTAAAAATAGGCAGATACAGATTAACACCTTGAACTGGAAAAATTTGGTCTATGCAGCATTCACAAAAGATTAGAAGGCCTTTTGGGCTACTGTAACCGCCGCCAGAAGCCTGTGTTGCTCCACATCCCCAGTTAGTTGCAATATTTCTAGTGCAGCATGGGTGGCCCACTTCTCTCAATTGTACTTTTCTGAATTCCCTGAGATATCTATTCAGGAGCTTTTTTCTCATATAAACCTTAGACGTATCTGTCTATTTTTCTTTGTGAGGTTATTGGGGCTGTTCAGCAAAACCCTGATGTGAAAGCACCTGGTCCAGGTGGAGTTCAAATAGACTTGGTTGAATGTAATTTCGATCTTTGGGCGTCTATGCTGACAAGTGTTTTAACAGTCTAGATCATTCCCCTCTACCCAGTTCATGGTCCTGTTTGGTTATTATTCCGATCCTAAAAAAGGCGACTGTTCAGACCCCAGATGCTACTGCTTAATTTCTCTCATTGACACCTCTGTTAAAATTCTTCGTTGGGTTATCCACAACAGGATCTGTGATCGGACATCAAATAAATCCGTCCTTGACAGCTGTCAATGTGGTTTCAGGAAATGTTTGAGGACCACAGAGCAGTGTCTGAATTTGAACAATAATAATTGGCAAGTACACTATTGCTAAGCACTGCCTACTTTATCTTGCATTCATGGATATGTCCACAGCTTTTGATTGTGTTAATCAGTCTAAGCTATGGACGATCCTTCTGGCCTTGGGGTTGAATGTGACCCTTGTGCATTTTTTAGCAGCCCTTCACAAGAGTGTAAGAATCAGACATGGGGTTCATGGGGAACTCACCAACGAATTTACAATTTCATTACAATACATTAGGCAGGACTGTGTTCTGGCACCCCTTTTATTTATACTTTACATTAATAAGTTAAGCCTTTCTTTAAGTAACATTTGCTCAGATGTTCCCAAGGCTGGTGGAGGCCCTGTGACAACTCTGCTCTGCACTAATGATGCAGTTCTAATGGCCAGCACCCCCAAAGTTCTGCATCTTTTAGTCACCTCTTTCTCCCAGTTTATGGCTGATCTAGATTTACTCAGCATTCTCACTCTTGCAGTGGGAATCAAGTGCTTAAAAAGACCAATAGCTTCTCTTCACTGGGGATCACATTTGATTCCTTGGGCTCTAGGGCACCTAATCTAATGCCCCACCGGCTAAAGCGCTACAGAGCGGTGGGGACCCTTTTTAACATTTCCCGTCCCCCGGATGGAGGCTCATTATTACCACTTTTACAGATTTATTGAACCCAATTTGTGCCCGTGGCAACTTATGGAGCAGAGATCTGGGGTATAGCAAATTATGCTGCTATTCAGGTTCGAGTAAAACCGTTTTTGCAGAAGGGTTTTGACCGTCCTCTCGACGTCTCCACACTATATATGGCATGAGGAATTAGGACTCTGTTACATACAGGGTTGTACTAAAGCTAGCCCTTCTATGGATTTCCATATGGCAGAACAAGGAAGCGGTGCTGAATCAGCTCATCATTAAAGATTGTCTTGCATGCTGCAAGGGTTTCAGAACCCCCTGGTTAGCCTATATTAAGAAACCCCTTTATGAGTTAGGGCAGTCTTCTCCTTGTGATGAGCCTCGGTCTAGCCACATAACTGATGAGAAGATACTGAAAGGCTTACTTTAGAATGAGCGCACTCGCAAAGGATCATACCGGAACGCGAGAAAGCTGACGTTCTAGCTTATCTGTATTGGAAGCCATCTTGTGAGTTGGAGCAATACCTAATAGTAACACAAGGACGATGGGAAAGATCCCTATTGTTCCGACTCAGGGCAGGTAAAGTTTGTTTCCCACTGAGTTATCTTAAAGCTGTTTCTCCCTGCCCCTGCCCGAGTGATGCCATTTTTCCTCAGTCGCTGCTGCATTTGATTTTCTTCTGTACATTTTATAGAAACTACACAAAACAATTTCTAATTCCAACGAAGCATAACATACAGCAGAGTAGACTAGCTTTAGCTTTAAAATTGATTGTTGTTACTATGTGGGGTCTATCCCAAAGCTAGCTGTCCGTTCACGAAGCACTATGCACTTTGACCGATACCCTATGAGATACTGGGTTATTATTCTTTTTCGGTAGCTATATTTTTATATTACATTATTACAAAACCATGTATTTACTGCAGTTCTCTGATGTTTTACCATATTTTTACATATGCTTAATACTTTGTTGCTTGTACTTTTATGGGTGATTTTTGCATCCGAATAAATGTTTTGAATGGATGAATGATCGCCCTGGCACTTATACGTTTTTGAACTTGGGAAGCTTTTGTGACAGGTAGAAATAAAGTAAAACAGACTTTGTAGAAGGAGGGCGCATGGCATCTACAAAGGCTTAAATCACACAAAGGAGCATCTCTTTCCTGAGGGGTTCTTCATATTTCTTTCTCACTTCCTTTCAATTCCCTCTTCTGCACCGTCTTCAAACCTCACACTGCCCCTATTCCTTCACCATATCAATGCTAATAATATTTGTTGTTTTTAAGCAAACGTCTGAATTGTAAAAATACATCTTAACGGTGCAGCCATTCAGTTCCTGCCCTCTATGCTGAGAGGTCCAAAAAGTAAAGTAAATTGGAATGTGCAGTTCTTTATTTGATCTGCAATGCTGGCCTGTTTCTTAATGTTTCCACGTTTGGAGAGATTAAAGCTGGAATATGATAAAAGGTGAACGTCCCTAAGTTAAACAGTGTGATTAAAGGGGGGGAGCAGGTATTATAAACCTGGTGGCCTTGATCCAAGTTAATGATAACACAATACCTATATTCTCTTCATATACAAGATTTTACAAAACTCAATAAGTCTTCATACTGATAAAAAATCTTTGTTATAAATTCAGAAGGTGGGGATGTCACACACAGGTCGCGTCTTCTTATTAAAAGATGATGTCAGTGAAATTGAAAGTGGTTGTCACCACACACATCATTCCTTATTTGGAGGACCATGTTAATGTATTTTGGGGCAGTAGGGAGTTGGGATATTCGGTAATTGGGGACAGGCGCCACTCACTGCATGGATGGGAGTTGTGACTGATCTCCTATAAGTCCTAAACAATCAGACTCACAAAGCTAACCTGTTTTCTGTAAGAAACACTCTGGGTCACTCAGCAAGGCGTCCTCAGGAAAAATGTATACTGTATATCTCTTACAACTAGTGAAATATTAATATCATTAAGAAAAAAATAACGTAAAGGTGCAAAGCAAGTTCATTAAAACATAACTATATAATAAAAAATAAGGTAAATCTCACACTCGCAAAACATGGATAAAAATGTTCAAACAGTTGTGTGGTAAAACTGCCAAGTCACCATCAAAAAGCTAAGGGACCAAAAATAGTTCAAAAACATTCAATGGATACATAGAGAACATTTGAATCAAATCAATGTGGGTCAAATCACACTGTCTCACCCATAGAAGCAGTATTAAATTCTCTGCAAGCTGGCTCGACTGCTAGAAGACAACCGGTCACATGTAGTGGAGCTCCGGTTTAAAGAGTTAAGCCACCGGTTTGTGGGTGTTGACTCACTTCACAGGAAATCAAGAACAAAGTTAGTTCGATGTTGTATCGTTTCCAGCTTGAAGCAGCTTGATGATGTTGAAGTTCTGGCTTCATCTGTCATGAAGTCAAACTCCAAGGGGCTGTTGGCTGAGATCGGTGCAAAACTGGGTGCATGTGAATCAAAGACTTGGGCTGTAAGTGAGTTTGTGAGATGCCTGATTTAGAAAGGAGACAGCTTGATGCTTGTTCGATGATCCAGCTTGGCTCAACAGGCAGCTCAATGAAAAAGGTCTCAGCGATTAGAAGATTCCAATTTATCTGGATAAGTCACAACATTCCACTACAACTTGTGCATGAAGCGCAGGCTTAACATAGCACCATTTTTAGTCTCTCCGAGCTGCAGCTGTATCTCATCCCAGGCTCATCTCAGCCACAAAGTAGTCAAGCTGCTCATAGCTGCTCAGAGCAAATTCCTCCAGCAGGCAGGCTAGCTTAAGCTGGCATGATCATCTCAGTCCCCAGGCACCCAAGAGCAAGCTTTTTCAGCAAGAAGGTCTACATATCTCTGTGGACTCCAAAGACAAGAAAGAAGGTCTGCCAATTCTAGAGACAAGTACAGGAGGTGGACATTAATGATAGAACAGGATACAATTGTCCCACTGTTCTCTTCTTAAGTTCCAAACAGGAATTTTTCTTGCAGTTACCAAAGCATGGGTTTCAAAAGGGTAAATACAGTTAACAATTGTTTGTGTTCTGTATATGAATCAGTCAATCCATATAGCAATGTAATGAAATGCCCATGTTGCCCCCAGCAACATTTATGACAGTGTGGTGTGCCTCAGGCTCTGGGAAGGTGCTTTATGGCACAGAATATTTTCTATAGCTCCTTGCACAAAAAATCTAAGATGGTGGAGTGCCATGCGAAGCTGTCCTCTGCATCCCAAATCCACTCATCTATTTGTCAATGCAGGCTCCTAAAAGGAGAACGGTGGAAGATCCCATTCAGAAAAAATATATCCCCTAACATGCCCATGCAATTTCTTCCCTTCCAATGCTTTGGGGCCGATTCCGATCTCGGCCGGTAGGGCACCGAATCGGATTCGGCTTTACCGGATCCGATTCGGAGGCCTAGTTCCCGACCGATTCGTACGGGCGTCCGCGCGAGCAAGTACGATGCGAGCGCACGTGAAATCGCCGACCGACTCGTTCCCGGGTCCGAATCGCTCCGACCGACTCGTACGGACACGGCTCGCACTACGCAATGGAGACGGTACCCGACCGAGCCAGTACGATGCACGCCTCGAACAGCCCGATCGACTCGTAGCGTCCGGCTCAGAAGAGCTGTCGGAGCCGGACTTGGGGGGTCCGTGTCGGACCCCCCTGCACGCGTAGCCGCGCGAGTCGCACACAGTGGGGACCCAAGGGTCCCCCTACACATGCATGTGCGGTGCGAGTCGCACCAACGCATACCCACTGTAGGGGTACCCACTGTAGGGGGCCCCCCTGTTCGCGACGTGCCCATTCAGTCAATGGGAGCCCGTGTACCCGTTGTACGACCGGCTCCCATTGACTTCAATGGGAGCCCGACCGAGTTGAGTCCGGCAGAATGCGGCCGCATCGTACTCGCTCGGTCGGACTGCTGGAGTCCGGCTCGGTCGGAAAACTCACCGGATCCGGCTCGGTCGGAGAGTTTTCCGGCCCAGATCGGAATCGGCCCCTTTGTGTCTGAGCTCTTTGTTATTTGACCTTCAGAGCAGATTGTTTAGGTGTGAAGCACTGTGGACTCCAACTACAGAAGTGTATACCATACCAATGCACTCAAGTTCAGTCCAGTTAGATATTATGGTAATGTAAAATTCATTGATTTCTGGAGGAAATGCTAAACTCTGAAGGGAATTCCCTGGTGGAATTATCCCCAGCACAGGAATAGTAAGGTGGTGATAATGCCGCCATTGATTCTCTTCTGGGTGAGGCATTTCCTCCAGGAAATGAAGAAATTTACGGTATCTCTCAAAATCAGGATTTTAGTCTCCATCTGTGCCTTTTTCCTTAAGACACCAAAGAAGGTTTCTCTAGAGAGTGATCACAGACTGAAGGAAAGTTAAACTCCTCCTCTTGAGTTCAGATAGGGAGACAGAGACTCACAGCCCCTTCCCCTTGCAGGTGAAACACACAGTGTTGCACTCAGCAGAGCAGAATCTTATATGTACACATTTCATGCAATAAATTGATTATTTCCTCTGTTCTATCATTTCCAGCTGCTGGCTCCCTTGAGACAAAAGCCTCCCCAAGGCCAGAGTGTGCTTCATCCCATGCTCACACTATGAGACTGTTGAGAGCATCACTTTCTCTTCTTCACACTGACACAGCTAATTAATAATGATATCACTATTTCCAATAGGGAGCATTAAAATTATAAGGAATCTCTATTTTATAATCCAGACAGTGTGTCCATCTTGCCTCTATAAATAACAGGTTTTAATACAAATCAATGCCGCAGCGAAGTTATGTCAGCAAGGACGGAAGATTAACGAACAGAACTGACGTTATATATTGGTGGCAGTCGTGACAGTTTTGTTTATGAACATTTAACCAGTTCTGACACCAGACCTTGAAACTAGATGTAGACGCTTCAGAGACCTTTTAAAATCGTGACTGCATTATTTTCTAAAGGTCTTTTTAGGGGAGATCGTGATCCAAACAGGATGAAGAAAAACATGATTTAAAAGGAGAAAAATATATCTGTTTACAGCATTCTCAGTGTTCACCTGGGCATGAATATGTTAATACTTTTTTTTCTTCGAGTCTCCTATTGGTCAGATTTCCGTATTTAAAGCACAGTCCGACAACCATACAATACTGAGGTCTGCACAATTTGAAAGAAAGAAGTGTGGACACTTAAAGGTACAGACCCTACCTGAATTAAATAAAAGAAAATAGCATATTATCTAGGGCATAATGCAGAATGTTGAATTCCCTTTTTTCAAATTCTTTGGATCACATTCTGATATTGGTCAGAAGTAGCATTCGGCGAACCTGCTTCAACCCATGTGTCATTTTCAAGGAGTTTTTTCAAGGCTAAATATTCTCATAACAAAATAGTGGTTGCAAAAAAAGAGATTGTTTTACTCTTGATAAAAATAATTAGTTCATTTCAATTCATGCCTTTCAGTTCTATGCAGTGGACAATGCAAACAGTGCAAAATAGATCAAATAAAGTGTGATAAGTTCTCAACATTGTGGTTTATACAAAACAACTACATAGTTAAGAAGGGGTTGCGTAGAAAGCACACTCAGTGCTTGTAGAAGGTGTGTATCGTACACCTGAGTAAAATGAAATGGCATAGGTGCATCTTGAAGGATTGTTCAGGTAAAAATCCGTGGGAAACAGAAATTGATATTATTTTGTAGTTCTCGTAGCACATTAATGGGACATATGATACTAAATAAATATGATGGAGCAACCCCACAATTTAGCTTGGTGTCATGTGACCGTGGCTCTGTTGTCATATTAGAATGTGATCAAGGAGTGGCTTATAATCTAATGAAATGTGTTATTTAAATATTTTTTGTTTCTAGGACGTGAACAGTGTTTGAGAAGACAGCAGTGCTAACACATTGGACAAAATGGTCGGTAGTCAAAAATTGCGATACAATATCTGATCTTTTACATACATAACAGCTGGTAACATAGAGCTCAATATTCCAAAATTCTTTTACAGAGAGACTAAACAGAAAAAATGGTAGGATTAGGGAAGGAAGAGATTGTAAGCAATTCAATGAAATGAAATCATTGTATTGCCATCATGAGTTAAGAAGAGCTGTACAAAGGGATAAATACTAATCAACAAGGATAAAATGCCTGATTTTCAGTTTGATGGACGAAGTACTGTCCATTGGGATGGCGGAGGACATTACATCCTCCACCTCAACAATATCCAATCCATCACAAATTTGGGGATGACAGCCGGCCCAGCCCATTATTATTTTTTGTTCTCTGTATATATTTATGTATAATTGTGTATATATGTATGTATGTATTGTCTCTTATAGAATTTGCATATGAAAATATATATAAAAAATCTCTTTTTTTGAACTACTCTTTGGTGTCAGTGACATGAATTCATAAGAAGTTATTGGATAATATTTATAATCCAAGAGAGGGATTAATTCATGTTTTCCTTCAATATTAATTTCTTTGGATATCTATTCCAGCGCATTATTTTTATGTTCACAATTATTTGTTGGCCCAGATGCGTTTGGAGTAACAGGGCTTACCCCTTTGTATCAATGATGTCATTAGTTTCACAACAGCGCTTACTCAGACCCATTGCACCGTGTAACTTGGGTCATATGGGACGGGCCATCGTTCCCGCGGTTACCCTTCGTTCTGACTCGCCCCCTCTAACCTTTGGGATATTCCCCTTGACACCATCAAAAATGGGGTTCATTCCCACCGCTGCTCTCTCCGGGCTATATATGGGACTTACCCATTTGACATACTCCCATATTGCCACTGACCAATGTACAGGGCACCGCACATAAGTGCTTTAGTGGTCATTCTCATACATGCTGTTCTATCTATTGAGGCAGCTGGTTGCTCCCACACCTTGGTGCTCGCCAACTGTATCTTGAACCTTTCTCTCTCCCTCTTTGTTTCTCAGTTGGAATATAACGCCACCACCTTTCTCTATTAGGTTGGTTGGCGTATGTACCTTTGGCTAAATGGCCCAGGAAAGATGCGGTTAGTGTCCTAACTTCTGTAGGTGAGTGCCGCACTCTCTAACACTTTTTAAGTATATATAGTGTTTTTGTCATATGCTTCCAGTTGACCATTATGACTGTCTGTTGGGTGTTGACACAACCCTGCTATATATGCTTTGACTGTTATTTGAAACCATGCAAATGTTGTTTTTCTGTTTTACCATAGGTCCCATCAGTGAATCTACTGAACGACAGGGCTTGTGGTTCAGTATTACACACCGTTGTTTCTATTTCTACGAACACACTTTTTGTTTACTCACTCACTGTTTGCAGTAGCTGTTTTGTTGATCCTGATGAAGGCCATGACACTCTGAAAGGTCCCAAGGCCGAAACATGTTGATCACACCTTAATGTAGCTGTCTCTAATTTCGACAGTTTCATTATCAGATTTGCTGTTTTTAATCCTGTCACAGGGTAGCTGAATAAATTTGTTGGTAGCTAACCCGATAGCCAGTTTTAATTCACATTTATATGAGCACTGCACTTCACTCACCACACACCACGCTTACATAGGGTTTTAGAATAACCCTCCTGACTCATTGAAAACATCCCTGAGCTCCTCCCTCGCAGCGAGGGGGTTGTAGCCCGCATCAAGACTAGGTTCTTGACGCGAGGAGTTACCCCTATGATGAAGCATGACACCTTTGGTGTGTGAGGGGAACTGTCCTTAAAAAGGGAACCCCCCCTCTTAGCAAGGTTGATATAGTACATATTTCCCTCAGACTTTTGTGATGACCTCGTATTGCCAGAGGTCAAAACGCTGTCAATAGTAGAATTACACAGACCCCTATATTGTATAAAATTAACTTAAGTAGTCATGTCTTTTTTTTTTATTTGATGCACTTTTTCTATTACTTACTTATCACTGCACGCCTCTTCACTTAAATGTCAGCGTTGAGATTGAGATTATTGAAAATGTGTAAGGAATAAATTAATTGCAACACAGCATCGTTTAGCTGCCTGTTTTTGCTTGCCTTGGCAAATTGATAATTGTTTTGTCTTTAAATTAAGATAAACTTTTTCGTGATTGAGACTAAATGCCTTAGGGGCACATGCATCAAGGTATTTTGCGATCGCACACAGTGCGATTCGCAAAAATCGGCTGTTTGCGATTGCAAAACGGCCTTTTGCAATGCATGAAAGTGTTTGGGATTCGCAATTTAGGTAATCGCAATTTGCGATTCCCTAATGCATATGCAAGAAGCCTTTCCTAAATGCGAACTGTGAATTTAGGAAACGCTAATTAGCATCAACTTCAATTTGATGGTAATATGTGCATACTTCGAAAAATGCACACAAATGCATTTTTCAAAGTGCCACACATGTCCCTAGGGCATGTGTGTGCTTTACATGTGCACACTTTCTTTTTTTAGGGTGATTCAGGGGGGGCCTTAGACCCCCAGGCACCCTTGGCTTTCCATTCGCTAATTGTGATTACCAAGTTGGTAATCGCAAATTAACAAATGCAAAACCATTCATTCCTATGGACCTATAGGCCCATAGGAAAGAATGGAGTCACATTACAAAATAGCGATTCGCTATTTCCCGAATCGCTATTAGGTAATGTTAAGGAATCGCATAATATTTTGCTATTACTACATGCATTGCATTTTTCGATTCCAAAATAGCGATTCAGTAAAAATCGCTATTTCAGAATCACAAAATGTATGCTTGATGCATCTGGACCTTAGTGAACTATTGTTTCTTTCAATACATAGTATTACCCCAAGTTCTCAAAAAGTGTGAGTATACACGCAGTACACTGAAGGGCTCGACAGACTGTAATGGAGTACTGACAGGTATTTGATAAGATGTGGATTGTCGGTTGTTTTGTGGAATGGTGTGTGGGTTGGTGAAGAAAGCTATGGTTAAAGGTAGGCAGAGTAAGAGTGCTTGCACATTGTTGTAAAGTGGTGATTTTAGGACTTCTAGAAACTGGGCAGTGTGGAAAGTGTTGTGTATTCTGGTGTGTAGCTAAGTGGAGGACCGTCCTGTGGTGTCTACAAGGAACATATACTATTGTGAATTTACAGTTGGTTGTGTCGCACTGATTGGATTACAGTGCATTGAGAGTATAGTGGCATATTTACAAGCCCCTATCGCCACCACAACATCTTACGTTGTGGTGGCAATACAGGCCTCGCCTTATTTACAAGGCAGTGTTAAGCCACTTAACGTGGCTTAACACCGCCTTGTAAATAAGGCACCCTTTCACGCTATACTTAGCGTGAAAGGGGAGGGCAATGGGTGTTGCAGTGGTCGTTCCACCGTAACACCCATTGATTTTGACGCTGCCCCATATTTACAAGGGTGACGTAAATATGGCACAGCGCCAAAATTAAGACCAGGGAAAACCTGGTCTTACCCTGGCGAAATGAGAAGAAATGTTTAATTCTCCTCGTTTTTGCTGTTTCCATGTGTGCTGCGTTGCGCAGCGCATATGGAAACAGCAAATCACCTTTGATTTTTTATGTGACGGAAGGTGTCCCTTCCTGTACATAGACAATCATTAAAAGAAAATACGTTTTGCAACTTCTATGTGGGCTGCATTAAGCAGCACACATAGAAGTTTCAAATCGCCATTTCACATTGTTTATGTGCAGGAAGGGACACCTTTCTGCACATAAACAATCACTCCCCTCAATGCATGCACCCTTGCACTATGGTGCAAGGGTGCGTGTGCGTTGGCGATAGGCAGCTAAATTTAGTGCCAGTGCAGGGGGAAAGGCAGGGCTGCACCATATTCTTGTAAATATGGTGCAGCATTGCGTTTCTAAAGTGACAGAGCGTGTTGTTAGCCTTCTTGGCTTAATGACACGCTTCACCACTTTCCTTGTAAATATGCCCCATAGTGTCTTGGGGAGCAAGGGTGTGTTGTGGAGGAGTGTGTGATCTGGTATTTCGAGTAGCAGAGGCCTAGGCCATGGTGCAGGTGGGTGTTGTAACCTTATTATTGGTTCTGTTGTGGTGAGGTGTATGAGAAGGCAATGCATGTGAAATGGGATGCGTCGTAAGTGTAGCAGTAACCAGGAAGTTAATGTCTAAACGTATCAAGCAGTTAGTGGTTTAGTATTAGTCTCTATAGTTTCCACTCTTCCATTCTCCACAATTTCCAGCCTCTACCAGGCCTGTGTCTGTAACGCTTTCCTTGCTGAGCCTGAAATCTGACTTTTAATCAGAAAGAATGGCTCAGCTAGGAGTGACTGGATGGAGATGGAAGCAAGGGGAATGTTCCGCATGACTGAGGCAGAATCCTATCATCTTGAATTTTTAGTGCCACAAACTCTGGGCGCCACAAAGTATTTTCCCAGAGCAGAAAGCTCATAATACTTTTCTAATATTAGAATTGAGAAATGTAGCAGTTCGCTTAGGATTGTTTTATGCAACATCTGCAATTGTAAACTATAACTTGCCTCTAAATAATGGTTTGCCAGCGCAACAGGTTAAACTCTCCTGCTCTCAAGATGAAAGAAGACTAGCCTACATTCCTGAGAATAATTCTTTTCTATTTCTTCAAATGTGTCCTGTCCTGTATCAGCAGACGTGCCTCATAGTAAGATCTGCAAGGTTGGTCCTGTGCCTTATTTGTAAAAAAATAAGTGCCAGGGCTCTCGTCGGGAGACTACTGCAGCTTGCATCACAGATTGCCCCTGCCAGCGCTGCCAATGATGGTAACAACACAACTACTAACCAACAAGTGCGACAGTTTGGACTATTTCAGGCCCCCAAAGCTATAAGAATGACTTGGGCGGCAGGTAATATTCATTTTTGATGTATATTGAATTAATATTTAACTGTTGTTGTGGTCATCTCTAAATTTGCCAGATAGTGCCACCTTGTGGCAGACTGTCACAAGCACTAGTGCTGACAATTAAGTACCGGTGCCGAGCACCGGAAACCACTGGCTCAAATTAAGCACTGTCCCTGGGTAATGGTTGATAAACCTGAATGAAAAACGAATAGTTGGAGTCTGGTTTTAGACAGGGGGCTAGGCTACCTGATTTTCGGATCTCAGGACAGCCAGAGCTTAAACTTTAGTCATTTATTCTTCAACCATGTGGCCACATTTGGTGAGGGACTTGGATAGGGTATAGAGGTACTGTCCGTCATCACCCACGCTACCCAATACTGCATGTTTTGGAATTAACAAACTCACCTTGAAAGGTGCAGTAATACATATGTGATCTCTAAATGCCAGTGACATTTAAATTAGAGATCTAATCCTGCATGATTTTTCAGAAACCTCCAAGTCACTGAGACGTGACTGAATAAAACATCTTGGGCACTTGCTACTGTTGCGAAACAAGACTTGCAAACTAAGTATAGAGTAGACAGATTGAATGGTAACAGAGAGGGAGTGGCTACTATTTGTGAAAGAAAATCAAAAGTATCTTTAGGGTATTCACTCCAGTTGGCATATTAGCATTTAATTATACTCAATACAATGACCTCTTATGAAATGGTGACTTTTATAGGTGTACATTGTGTAAAACTAAGGAGCTGGAGAATGACCTCCTAGATATTTCTTTGTCCAATATGTTACCTAATTTTAAAATTATTGTGTTGGGTGATTTACATCTGAGTTTGCAGGATTTGAATGACGTAGCACCTAAGAAGTTTTGGCAATCACTTGACGAATTACATTTCTGTCAACATTTGTGGAATTCAACTCATATTACAGAGTGTGATATCAATTGCAAATCTCTCATCTATGTACCACCTGATCTCCTTTGACTTAGAATAGGAGGAGAAAATGGGTACGTGTGAATGAATGAATGAATGAGTAATGAGTTCTTTTATTAGCGTGCGGCTACTCGAAAGGAGTGCCCCGGTGCTGTTTAGGTGACTCAGAGCGGAACGGAGGCAAGGCCCACTGGTTTCCTGTCATCACTGAAGTCTGAATAGGAGAGTTTTCAGCTCTTTTTTAAAATTTTACTTCATCCAAAATGAACCTCATATGGTCAGGCAGCTGAATCCACATACTAGACGCTTTAACAGTGAAAGAAGAGCCTCCCCTCCGTTGCCTTTTAAAGCGAGGAACCACAATTAATCCGACTTTGCTGGAATGCAGGGGTCTGCCCAGTCTGTATTTCCTAATTCTTTCATTAAGGTACATAGGCCTCTTGTTGTGGAGGGCTTGTTGCTTCAGGGCCAGTACATTGTACAGTATAAGTTTTCAAACTGGCAGCCAATGAAGTCTCTCCCAAAATAATGATACTGATCTGTATTTTGGTATTTTATACAGTAGGCAGACGGCAATATTCTGCATAACTTATAACCGCTGGATCAGATACTCCAGGAGGCCCAAATATAACCCATTGGCATAGTCCAGCCTTGCAAGAATCAGAGACCTGACCACTGTGACTTGGGCATCATGCGGAAGCAAGTAAAGAAACTTCTTCAACATGCGAAAGATCCAGAAGCGCGTTTTCACTACTGCTGATGCATGTGCCTCAAACAAATGTTGGGTATCAAACATGATGCCCAAATTCCTGCCCACCCCCGTTGGAGGGGACGGAGGGGGAACCTTGTCCGGCCAAGCTCCTACCCATCCTGGAAGGGGATTTCACCCAAATAACAATATTTCCGTTTTGTCAGGGTTGCACTGCAATTTATTGGCCCTCACCAATCAAGCAGCGCTTCCATGCAGCGAGCAAATGCAGCCTTTGTATTTATGGAATCCCATCATACGTGAGCTGGAGTTGGGTATCATCCACATATGAGATGACCTTGATGTTAAATGATTCAACCAAATATGCCAGAGGAGACATTTAAATGTTGAAGAGTGTTGTACTTAGGGAGGAGCCTTGTGGCACTCCCCACTTCAACCCTTTTGCCCCTGAGGCATGCGGCTTCATCAAAAACACCTGCTCACATCTCTCCAGGAAGGAGCCTAGCCAACTTAGAGCAGAGACTGTCACACCCAGATGTTCTAACCTGTACAGCAAGATGTTATGGTCTACCGTATTAAATGTGGCTGACAGGTCCAACAGCACCAGAGCCACATTAAAGTCAGAGTCCAGACTGGTTTTAATGGGTTCAGAGACCTCTAATAATGTGCTCTCTGTGCGGTGGCAGGCTCTAAACCCTGATTGGGACCACTGGAGCAAGTTGCTCTAAGTCAGAAAGGTGGTAAGTTGTTAGTTTACCAATCTTTCTAAGACCTTTGAGGCTACTGGGAGCAGAGAGACTGGTCTAAAATTAGCCAGGGATTCAGGGTCGGCGTTGGCCTTTTTAAGCAGAGGAATTACATTAGCTCTTTTCCATAGAAGATCTGCCTCTGTAACTTACCAGTCTTAAAGCATAAACCCCACTACACCTAAGATGGTAGATTGAAAAAGAAATTAACAAAATTCCAGTGTTAAGAGTTGTCTCTGTTGGAAGGCTGCAGCAAATCACTACCCCAGTGGCTGCTAATAGGGGAGTTTTTTGCAGATGCATACGTAAAGACTTCAAAAACCTGAAGCAGAAGACGTCAGGAAAATTCCTGTCAGGAGTTTTGCATGGGCCTCTGGCTATAACTGCCAGTGTGTCAGGCAACATTCAACTATTCAACAGAAACTACATACAACGAGAAGTGAGAATTGGGATAAGGTTTGGCTGCAATTCACGTCCGCTTTCCTCAACAAGAAAATAAAACTGTTAACCCCCTAGTTAGGGAACTATGGGCCAGATGTATGACGGTTTTTAGCGTGCGCAAACGGGTCTTAGACCCATTTGCGCACGCTAAAAACCATGGGCCCATGTACAAACAGTATTTTGCGAGTGCAAATAAATTGCAACTCGCAAAATACTGTTTTGCGACTCGGTATTTGGAAGGGGCGTTCCCTTCCAAATTACTCCATAGCCATGTACTAATGTTTTGCGACCGCAATTGTGGTCGCAAAACACTAGCAAATTACCACCTACTTCAAGTAGGTGGTAATGCATTCACAAATGGGAAGGGGTCCCCAGGGGACCCCTTCCCCTCTGCAAATGCATGCACAATTATTTTTTAAGGGTAGGCAGTGGTCCCAAGGACCACTGCCTGCCCTTAAAAAATGAAACGAAAATGTTTCATTTTTTTTTTTTTTTAATTCATCACGTTTTCCTTTGAGGAAAACAGGCTGCATTTAAAAAAAAAAAAAGCTGCTTTATTTAAAAGCAGTCCCAGGCATGGTGGTCTTTTGAGCCCAGCAGGCCACCATCCCTGGGAGGGCCAGCCATTCCAAATGGGGTCGCAAAATGCGAGTGGCTCATTAATATTCATGAGCCTCGCATTTTGCGACCCCATAGAGAATTGAAAACAGTGTCCAAGACACTGTTGTACATAGCATTATCTCGACTAAATAGTAGCTCTGGCTACCCGAGGACCATTCTGGCTTCATCTTGACCACTGTTCTTTAAAAATACAGTTGAAGATTGAGGCACTGTTCCACAGTACTAAGGGCTTGTCTAAACCCATACTGCACTTCAGAGAAGGACCCCTTGTCCATCTTCCAAGCTTCCAGACGTTCAAGTAAATTTCTACCCCTACCTTTGCTCTTGGTATAACTCAGAGAAATTGGGCCGTAGCATCGGGGATCTGATCAATTGCCTTTTTAAAAAATGTGTATTACATTTGCAGTTAGCCATTATTTTGGTGGCCCCTCTATTGCCATGTTTCTGATGATGTTTGTCAGGAGTGGAGCCCATAAATCAAGATTGTCTAAAAAGAGGTCGGCTGGTCCCCAATCGGGGTCGGGGCCTTATTTCTCTTGGTGTGAATCAATGCATCGATGACCTCCTTAAGGGTGGGTGGGTCTATCTCCGTGTGTCCACCTATTTTTATGGGGGTGTCTGAGTCACAAAAATTGCCAGTTCCATCACTAGTGCTATATACCCTCGTAAAGTGTTCAACCCAGTCTTGTGGAGGGATAGTGACGTCAGTGTGTGTATTATGATAGTCTTTAAAATATGGGTCCTTAACAGTCTTACAAAACAAACAGGAATCCTTTCTTACACTTTCTGTGAGGAGTTTTCCCCATGCTTTCATGTCTAATATCTTTCTTTCTCTTGGTAATAGCCTGTATGTAATTATGTCTACAAAGTCTCACCAACCCCTGTCCTTGGGAACCTGTTTTAGGGCATCTATGAGATTTCTGTGTGCCTCCGAACAGTTACTATCAAAACACCTCTGTGGCCTGGTTTCTCTATTCCTACTTTGGAGCATCAGGAGGTCAGTAATTGTGTGACAGATTACCTCAAATGCCTTCAGCATGGTTTTAGCATTGAGTTCATCGTTCAGACAGACTAAAACCTGGTCCCCACTTCTTTTTAGCAGTTCTTCTAACATGAGGTCCGAGCCTACTGTGTCCCACCTGCGTATCATCCAGTTTCTATTGAATATTGCTGGTGTAGTGGGGGCTGCAACCAAGAGCTATTTATCTTTACCTGTGTCAAAAGACAGGGCTAAGGGAAAGTGAGTGATGAGTATGAGTAAATCTTTATTGTATGATTATTTGGACAAATTTGCATTCTGGGAGAGGAGGAGGAGGAGTAAGCAAGCAAGCGAAGGAAGCGAAGCGAAGGAAGTGAAGCCGCGAAAGCCGCGAAACGGAGACCTAGCGGTTTGCGGTTGCAGTAGCCTGAGCAGCCCGGGGACTGGAGTCTCTCGACCCGCGAACGGCGGTCGGCGGGTCGCGGCAACGGATTTGAGCCTCGGACCAAGCCCGGCGTCTTTTCGATAGCCATTCGGCGGGAGGTGGTTGGCGGTAAGGTGTGCGCGGGCGGGTGTGGTGTGAGCAGATACGGGAGCGCGGCCCCGCTATCGGAGGCCGCAGAGTGTTGTGCCCGGGTGCGCCTACTGAGGCGGCCCAACTAGGTTGGGTGCGGCTGTGGCGCCCCAGTGTGCCCTGCTCCGGATCTAGACCCTGACCCTGACCCCGATCCGACCCCCCGCCCCCCTGCTGCCCCCCCCTCTTCCCCCAGCTGCCTCCATGCCCCCACGTTTCCACTAGAGGGGCAAACGGGCAAAAGGCACTGAAAACACATTGATCTCTCCCATTGCCAGTGTGAGCAAGACAATGACAACGACTCAGCCTAATCTAAACTAATTTTAGACTTAGGCAAGAATTGTTACTTTTGACCTTTTGATATCCTGACCGTCTATCCAATTGGTCATTGCTGGGCCATTCTTACCACTGCCATTACTGCTTTCACCAAGAAGCCAGCTCCTCTGTTGTTCCAATTACATACTACATCTTTGCGACTGCCAACTGCCATTTGCCTAGGCGGCATAAGACGTTGTAAAACTGAGGATCTAAAGGACAATTTACTCAATCTATTCAAACTAGTCCGCTTCACCCAATGCCATTAGATATCGACCAACGTAAGAAGGGGAACAGGAGGCTTAATTTGTCATACCGCCCACAGTGTTGGAAATTGCCTTATAAACTAAGACATACACTCCCCTACAAACTGGGGGATAGATCGGCAAAAAGCCATCACTGGCACAGTAACAATCAAACCGCCTCACAGTTGGGGCAACAAATGACAAAGGGAAAACTCAACACCAGGACGGGGAAGCTAATCAATATAGGCAGTGGAAGCAAGCCAATAACAAGGGGCAGAAAACGGGCCGAGCTTATAGCGCAACTACCATTCTCAAACTCAGCACCAAATTCCAAATTAAAAAGCAATACAATCCGCAAATACTTTATGTCGACAACACCTGGTCGGACACCCGGCCATAAAAAACAGGGAATGAGTGACACTAACAGCAGGGCATTAATACACTCAACACCACACGCCAGCAAAGAACAGACCCAGATCCAGGGCCGGGAGTCTGTAACAAAGGAATCTAAACCATTCTCTGTCCAAGAGAACAGCAGAGAAACGGGGAGAGCTGGACTAGGACTTGGAGACCAAAAAAGGGCTGAACCATTAAGACAGACTGAGCATCCAGATCCACAGGACCCACAGGACCCACAGGAGAAGAAGCAGGATGCGTTATTGGAAACATCTAGCCCTTCCCTACTTAATGGAAAAGAGCAATTCTCAGCCGGGCAGGAATCTCCAGAAATCCTGGAAATGTCATCAGTACTAGACCATCCGGACTCCAGGGGTAAAACGATAGATGGAACAATCGAGGGAAAACTGGAAGTTTTGGAGATTTCGTCAACACTCGAGCAAATAAACGGAGATAATCAAAAAATTCAAGAGAGGACCATAGAGCCCACACAAGTGGACCGTGGAACTTACCAGCACATTTCGCCCCCGTCACCGGATCAGCGACAAAGCTCATCAGTTATTAAAAGTCTCACTTTTAATCAAAGCTTGCAAGCGACGCAAGAGGAACAAGTAGAGAACAACTATTCAGGTGTACAAAACCTGCTGCACACCACGGCTGAAACAAAATGCACTCCATATAGTGGATGCTACAATCAAAACTCTCTGTTGTCTTCAATAAACTCCACACTAACAACAGCCATTAATGCGCTCACGTGGCAAACACAGAAATTGGAAATACAAATGGACACAATGCAGGC
The DNA here is from genome assembly GCA_963921515.1 of Calotriton arnoldi. NCBI lineage: Eukaryota > Metazoa > Chordata > Amphibia > Caudata > Salamandridae > Calotriton > Calotriton arnoldi. Next base: position 2,269,132 of record CAWUFW010001928.1, read on the forward strand.
GCTAGCAATAGCCATGATTAATATTGAAACTAAAATCGATGCTTTAAATGAAAAACTGGAACCACCGACGTCACAACCAACCATCAGCTGCATGTGCCTTCCAATTGTGGAGAAGCTCAGTTCATTACCTGAGGTTTTAACATCCATTGTTGCAGAACTAAAGCAAAGACAGCAGGCCCCTATAACTCAACCTTATCAAAGTATAATCGAAAGCCCTCCAAAAGAGAGTGGAAAAAAAGGAATGAATAATCCCGTGGACGCGGCCAGCGCTCCCATTGTGATACATCAAAAGGCAATGGAAAAGAAGGGAGCAATTCATCTTGTGGGCAATACTTGCCCAGTAGAAAACACTCCAACAGGCACCAACAAACGTACTTTGTGCTTGGATACACCCCCAACATCTTCGCAGTTGGCAATAACGTCTAGCCAAAATACAGCTGTTAATGAGAAAAACATAGCAGGCAACATCTGGCACAACAACCCAGACGGGGTTATTGACTTGGAGTATGCCACAGAACCCTCCAAAACCCTTTCTAGAAGGGCAAAAAAACGCTTGAAAAAACACGCCAAAAATATCAAAAAAAATAACTGAGTAAAAGAATTATTGCCGGGCCTGAAGGTTCCAACTGACATCCAGAGCCAAAAAACAAATGTCAGAAAAGGAATAACACAAAGCAACCAGGATCCACAGAAACTCTTTCCGATTTTCCAAAAGGATAACCAAATAAAAAACAAGTATGCACCCAAAGCAACTGCAACCCTGAACATCGAGGAAACCTTAGTTAAACATAAAAAGGAACAACCACAGCAAGAACCAAAACTAGCTCCGCCAATAATTATCCTAGACAGTCTTAGGGTAGAGCAGTCACAGCATAAAAATCGGCATGAAGACCTAGAGGGAGGAATGCCACCAATAACATCAACGCTCGACAATGTGCCTCTGGGATCTCAAAATGTTATCAACGATTTAGGAATAGAGGCAACACCTATACAAAGTGGGGCAACACACTCCTCAGTCAATAGACAAACGCCACAAGAATATAAGAATGCGGAGAATTACACCATAATTTTTACACCAGAATACACCTCACGTGGAATTGCAGATACGCTAAATAGGTTCAACATTTTACAAATTCTAAAATATATTCCAGAACTTTCATCCGTCACGAAGGAAGATCTCATCCAAGTTCAATTTAAAATGGTAGGCAATAACACATCAAGAGAATCAACCATACTAAAATGGAATAACGCATCCATACCACAAAGAATTATGAAAGAGAGAGAGCAACTCGCGACTTGGGGAATCAATGTTCACATGCCTAAGGTGGAGAGATATCCATTTATGCTAAAAAGGGCACTCTACCCAAAACCAACAAAGAGTCCACGAAAGTCCATTTTAAGGGGGGCAAACTATGTTGCCCGAACCACAGCATTCTCCAATCTAAGGATATACTCCTCACCTAACTCCAGACAAATAAGGCAAATGTGCTCCTAGCACACAAGGTAATGTTCATCCCAGCATCAATTCGAGCAATTCACTGAAAGTAATATCATGGAACGTTTTTGGGCTAAAATCGACTCTACACAACAAAGAAGCATTCGAATTTTTACAGTCTGGGGACCTTTTATGCCTCCAAGAAACCTGGCTGTTAGCCCCTGAGGTGATTCCGGGGTTCATGGAATTTCAGCAGCCAGCAAAAAAATGTAATATATTCGGAAGACCTTCGGGGGGCCTATCGACATACATCCGTATTAGCAGTAATATAAAAACAAAATCTCTACTCAAAACGGACATGGTTCAAGCAGTACTATTGGAAGGTATGAAATTAAACGGACGCCCAATAAAGATTGCACTCTTGAATATTTATTTCAATAGTAAAGAGCTCCCTAGACTGAGCTACATGAGAGTACTAGTGGATACGCTCGAAGAATTACTTAGTAGCAACCCAAACTGCGGGTTCATAATGGCAACACCCAATATCTCGGGATGGAACTGGACGAAAGATGGCCTAAAGATAAGGAGGGAACTGTAATGAATTCATTTTTAAACACGTATAGACTAAAATCAATACAAACAAGTCATCAGACGGCAGCCACCCCGTCTAAAGACCCGCAGGGGAGGATCAAATCAACAATTGATTATATATTTGTGTGCTGTACCTTGTATGGCCAGGTGAAGGAATTTCAAAAGCCATTTATCCAGAGCAGCGATCACTTGCCACTGGCTATCGCTATCGCACTACAAACGGTCAGGCCACAGCCCACCGCCCTCTTGGGCAAAACAAACGGGGAAGAATTATATGTTCTACCACGGAGAATAAAGTGGAACAAAATAGATACATCAGCCCTAAGTGGGTGGAAAAGCGATTAGCCGAGAATAGCAGAGGAATCCTCAAGAGGTAATATCACCGAGAACTGAATTAAATTAGCAGCCAAGGTATACTCCCTTCTGATGGGTGTAAGTTTTCGGAAGCAATGCGCGGGACACTAGCTCAGGGTAACACTGGTTTTATTGAGGGCAGCACACGCCTCCTACACACATCCAGAGTATTGTCGATAGTGTGTCCCGGTAGGTCTTCTCCTCGTTGTTCCCGGCCTTGTCTCTTCTGTGTTCAGTCACGGGATGGTCTTCTTCCCCAGGGCCTAGGGTCTTCGATGGGGGCTCGGTAGAACTCCGGACGTCCCAAACGAAAAGAAAACAAAAAAAGGGGGAAAACAAGGGTGAGTGTTTGTATGTGCCGTAGGGAGTCTATAGGGGAAATGGAGTGAGGGAACACGAACCCACACGGTGCAGCACACGGAACGAAAGGGAGTGAGGGTGCTGGGTTGGGGTTTCAGAACGCAACGTGCGGGGCTGGCGCCTCTATACTTCAGGCCTCTCCCGCCTCCCTACCCAGCCCGCGAAGCGCTCCTGTACCTGTTTAAGCCACGCTCCTGGAGGAGCGTAGCTGGGCGAAGCGTGTTCCCGGTGGCCTCCTGGCTCTCCCGTCTTCTCCTGCCTCTCCTCCTCTCTGGTTGGGCTGAACGTTCCCTCCGAGTACTCCTGCTCTCCGTCTCCCTCTGCTTTCTCCGCTCCTCCACACTCCTCTCGATCTCCTCTTCCTCCGGTGATGACACACCCCCTCTTCCGGAATCCCGTGCCTCTTGTCGGTCCGATAGCTCCTACGTCATCGTTGTGGGCGGAGTCCCAGTTAAAGGAACCAGGGCTTATTTCTGAGGTGTCCGGCAGGTCTACACCTATCCATTCGTCCTGCCGTGGAAAAAGGAGAGGTGCGGAGAGGTCTTGTGCCTCCCACCAGTCTCTTGATTGTTTCGTCCCTTCCAGGGGTAACCCCGCCCCGTGACACTCCTCCTCCCCCGGATTCTCCTGATCGGGGAGAGGGAATATTCTGGACAGATAGTCCGCACTCCCATTGTCCACTCCTTTTCGGTGCTGAACTGTAAAGGAGAAGGGTTGGAGGGAGAGAAACCAGCGGAGAACCCTGGGGTTGTGAGCGATGTTACGGCTCATCCATTGAAGGGGTGCATGGTCCGTATACAGGGTGAAATGGTGACCCTCTAGGTAGTATCGCAGTTTTTCTATGGCCCATTTCACTGCCAGGCACTCACGCTCTATGGTGGGGTATTTTGTTTCCCTAGGAAAGAGCTTCCTGCTAATGTAGACAATGGGGTGGTCTATTCCCTCAGGGGAGAGCTGGGAGAGTACTGCGCCTATTCCGTGATTCGAGACATCAGTATGCAGGAGAAACGGCCTGGTAAAGTCGGGTGAGGTCAGTACGGGGCTCGTGGTTATGGCTCGTTTGAGGGTTTGAAACGCCTTTGTCATGGGTACTGTGGGGTGTAAGAGGACTTGCTGTTTTACGTCTTTTTGTAGGGTGTCTGTCAACGGGGATGCTACAGCAGAAAAGTGAGGAATAAATCGCCTATAATAGCCTATCAGGCCAAGAAATGCTCTCATGTCTCGTTTAGTGGTGGGAAAAGGCGTGTCTGCAATAGCCCTGACTTTTTCTGTTTGGGGGGCAATCATCCCATGTCCCAGGACATACCCTAGGTATTTTACTTTTTGGTATCCGACCCTGGATTTCCGGGCGTTTATGTGTAGCCCAGCCTCTTTTAGTGCATGGAGGATGGTGTGGAGGTGTTCCAGGTGAGTCTTCCAGTCAACACTGAAAATCATGATGTCATCAAGGTATGCTGATGAAAAGGAGTGGTAGTTCCGTAAGATGTTGTTCATGAGGCGCTGAAACGTTGCGGTCGCCCCATGTAACCCAAAGGGGAGGACTGTGAATTCGTAAAGCCCGTCCGGGGTCGAAAAGGCCGTCTTCTTTCTGTCTTCTTCCCTCAAGGGTACCTGCCAATACCCTTTGGTCAGGTCCAGTGTAGTTATATATTTGGCCTCTCCTAGTTTTTCAATTAACTCGTCTATCCGAGGGATGGGGTAGGCGTCGAAAGAAGATATTTCATTGAGAGCTCTGAAATCCATACAGAAACAAACACTGCCGTCCGGTTTGGGGACCATCACAATCGGAGATGACCACTCACTCCTCGATGGTCTGATCACTCCCAATTCCAGCATGTCTCGTACCTCTTTTTGTATCATCTTCCTCCGGGCGGCAGGGATCATATAAGGTCGCTGTTTTATCATTTTACCGGGAGGGGTCTTGATCCGGTGTTCTGCTAGGTGTGTTTTTCCCGGATGGTCCGAGAACATGGGCAAAAAGGGGGTTAGTGTTTCTCTCAACTCCTCCTTCTCATGTGGTATTAGGTCTTCATTGACTACCAATTGCTCGGCTGTGCTGTCGGTGGTGGAAAGAGCAGGCACGGTGAGGTTAGCAGCTTTGGGGAGGGGTCCCAACCATTTTTTTAACATGTTTATATGAAACGTCTGGGTGCGACCCCGGGTCATCTGCAATCTATAAGTGGTTTTCCCAATGGCGGAGACGACTTTGTAGGGGCCTTTCCATTCTGCTCTGAACTTCTTCGTGGAGGTGGGTAGAAGCACCAGCGCCCAGTCATTGATGTGCTGAGTCTGCCATTTTTTTCCTCTGTTGTAGTAGTGGGTTTGTCGTTCCTGGTTTTTCTCGAGGTGGGAATATGCCAGATCCCGGAGTTTTCCTATTTTTGCCTTCAGACCTTGGGTATAGTCTAGCATCCCTCATATTTCCAGCACTTCTTCCTTCTCCCAGGCCTCTTTTGTCATTTCAAGAAGACTTCGCAGTTGTCTTCCATAAAGCATCTCAAAGGCCGAGCAGCCCAGACTGATTTGTACTTGGCCTCTTATCACGTATAACGCCAGGGGTAGTAACTGATCCCAATCCCTGCCGTTCACCTCCAGCATTTTCTTCAACGTGGTTTTCAGTGTCCCATTATATCGCTCGACAAGTCCATCGGTCTGGGGGTGGTACACCGATGTCTTGATTTGACGTAAGTCGAGTAGTCGGCATACTTCCTTCATCAGGCGAGAGACAAAGGGGGTACCTTGGTCTGTCAAGACTTCTTTCGGGAAGCCTACCCTGGAAAATAACTCTAGGAACTTCTCAGCTATGTTGCGGGTAGTGGGGGCCCATAAGGGAAAGGCTTCTGGAAACCGGGTGGCATAATCGACTATCACCAGGGCATATACATTCCCTTTGTTTGTGCGGGGTAAGGGGCCTATCAGGTCCATTCCTACCCTCTCGAATGGAGTGCCGATAATGGGGAGAGGCTGGAGGGGAACTGCTGGGGGTCGATGAGTGTTTCTCTTTTGACATATTTCACATGCCTGACAGTGGACTTTTATATCTTTATACACCCCTGGCCAAAAGAAATGTCTTAATATGTTTTGGGTGGTTTTCTCCGCCCCCGTGTGTCCCGCTGTCAGGTGAGAATGAGAGAAGAATAGAAACTGCTCACGAAAGGAAAGGGGGACTAAAAGTTGGTGGGGCTCCGTGGGGGACGCCTGTCTATACAGCAGGTCTTCCTTGATAAGGAATCGGGGATATACATGAGTGTTGTTATCCTGCGAGCTATGGGCCTGTTCCCAAGCGTTATACAGGGAGGCATCATTGGCCTGGGCAAACTTAAAACTACGGTCCAAAAGCCACGGTTCCGGGGTTGCCAGTGCCAGAACCGTTTTGTTAGGTCGCCTGTCACTCTCCCGTTTTCTCCCCCCTAACTGTAGTACGTCTCTAAACAGTTGGAGGAAGTCAGGGTTATCAGTACCTATAATTAAGTCTTCAGGTAGACCCTCCAGTACCCCCACCCTTACGCTATTCCTTAAGCCGTCTGAGTGAGTGAGGGATACCAGCGCCAGAGGATAGGGCTTGACGTCGCCATGTACACATCGTATGTGTACGGTTGTGTCTGGCACTATCTGGTCTTGCTTAACGAACACCCCCTGTATTACGGACTGTTTACACCCCGAGTCAAGAAGGGCCTTAAGTAATCTCCCATTCACCTGTACACTCACATGGAATGCCGTTCCCATTTCCGCTGTATACATTATGGACCTTGGAACGTAACCCACTTCAATGGGTTCTTCCGCTGGCTTCCTCCGAGGGCATATGCGAGCTATGTGCCCCCAGTCCCCACATTCAAAACATTGTGGTCCTCTGACGCTGAAAAGCTCGCGTCTCGGCGGTCGGGGTTTGCCCATTTCTTGTGGGGGCTTAGTCCTCCTCTCTGCTTTTATGTGTTGTTGGCGCATTTTCTCGGGGTCCCATAACCCCGCTTTGGGTTGTGCGCGGGAATAAGTGGTAGCCATCTCTATGGCCTGGGCGGCAGTCAGTTGTGTATGTTAGCGTAGCCACTTCTGCATATTGTATGGGAGGGCGTCCAAATACTGCTCTAAATAGATCTTCTCCATAATCTCTTCTTTCGTGCTAGTAGCGGGGTTCAACCACTTGTCTGCGGCCATTTTTAGTCTAAAGAACAGGGTTTTTGGGTTGTCCCCTGGTGTTCCTCGTTCCTTGCTGAACCGCACCCTATAGGCTTCGGCATCAAGGCCGAGATGGTCAAGGATTATGTCCTTTATTTCCCCATAGGGGGTATCCCCAGTGGCGTTGGCCACTTGATAGGCTGATTGTGCTTCTCCTGTTAGTAGCGGAGCCAAAAAGAACGGCCATTTATCCACAGGCCAGCCACAAGCCCTGGCTACTCTTTCGAAATTAGCAAAACCAAAGGGGATGATGGACGGAGTGTTGAACATTGCAAGCACTCACCCCCAGTCAACTGATCTGGGTTTAATCCATCATCATTCTTTAGCTCACTCCGCCACCCCAGTTCAGACATGGCCATATGCAAATCAGTCTGACCCTGTGCCTCATGGGAACAGTCCATCCCGAACTGCCAAGCCATGTCTTCCCTGGACCGGAAACAAGCATCCTGGGACCGGTTTCTGGCTTACAGCCGTCATCAGCCAGGCTATCTTGAATCCAGTGGCAAAGTGAGCAAGGGACCCACGTCTGGGCATACCCTGCCAACTTAGGGCGAACATAGCAAAACCAAAGGGGATGATGGACGGAGTGTTGAACATTGCAAGCACTCACCCCCAGTCAACTGATCTGGGTTTAATCCATCATCATTCTTTAGCTCACTCCGCCACTCCCAGTTCAGACATGGCCATATGCAAATCAGTCTGACCCTGTGCCTCATGGGAACAGTCCAGCCCGAACTGCCAAGCCATGTCTTCCCTGGACCGGAAACAAGCATCCTGGGACCGGTTTCTGGCTTACAGCCGTCATCAGCCAGGCTATCTTGAATCCAGTGGCAAAGTGAGCAAGGGACCCACGTCTGGGCATACCCTGCCAACTTAGGGCGAACATAGCAAAACCAAAGGGGATGATGGACGGAGTGTTGAACATTGCAAGCACTCACCCCCAGTCAACTGATCAGGGTTTAATCCATCATCATTCTTTAGCTCACTCCGCCACTCCCAGTTCAGACATGGCCATATGCAAATCAGTCTGACCCTGTGCCTCATGGGAACAGTCCTGCCCGAACTGCCAAGCCATGTCTTCCTGGACCGGAAACAAGCATCCTGGGACCGGTTTCTGGCTTACAGCCGTCATCAGCCAGGCTATCTTGAATCCAGTGGCAAAGTGAGCAAGGGACCCACGTCTGGGCATACCCTGCCAACTTAGGGCGAACATAGCAAAACCAAAGGGGATGATGGACGGAGTGTTAAACATTGCAAGCACTCACCCCCAGTCAACTGATCTGGGTTTAATCCATCATCATTCTTTAGCTCACTGCGCCACCCCAGTTCAGACATGGCCATATGCAAATCAGTCTGACCCTGTGCCTCATGTGAACAGTCCAGCCCGAACTGCCAAGCCATGTCTTCCCTGGACCGGAAACAAGCATCATGGGACCAGTTTCTGGCTTACAGCCGTCATCAGCCAGGCTATCTTGAATCCAGTGGCAAAGTGACAAGGGACCCACGTCTGGGCATACCCTGACAACTTAGGGCGAACATAACAAAACCAAAGGGGATGATGGACGGAGTGTTGAACATTGCAAGCACTCACCCCCAGTCAACTGATCTGGGTTTAATCCAACATCATTCTTTAGCTCACTCCGCCACCCCAGTTCAGACATGGCCATATGCAAATCAGTCTGACCCTGTGCCTCATGGGAACAGTCCAGCCCGAACTGCCAAGCCATGTCTTCCCTGGACCGGAAACAAGCATCCTGGGACCGGTTTCTGGCTTACAGCCGTCATCAGCCAGGCTATCTTGAATCCAGTGGCAAAGTGAGCAAGGGACCCACGTCTGTGCATACCCTGCCAACTTAGGGCGAACATAGCAAAACCAAAGGGGATGATGGACGGAGTGTTGAACATTGCAAGCACTCAACCCCAGTCAACTGATCTGGGTTTAATCCATCATCATTCTTTAGCTCACTCCGCCACTCCCAGTTCAGACATGGCCATATGCAAATCAGTCTGACCCTGTGCCTCATGGGAACAGTCCAGCCCGAACTGCCAAGCCATGTCTTCCCTGGACCGGAAACAAGCATCCTGGGACCGGTTTCTGGCTTACAGCCGTCATCAGCCAGGCTATCTTGAATCCAGTGGCAAAGTGAGCAAGGGACCCACGTCTGGGCATACCCTGCCAACTTAGGGCGAACATAGCAAAACCAAAGGGGATGATGGACGGAGTGTTGAACATTGCAAGCACTCACCCCCAGTCAACTGATCTGGGTTTAATCCATCATCATTCTTTAGCTCACTCCGCCACCCCAGTTCAGACATGGCCATATGCAAATCAGTCTGACCTGTGCCTCATGGGAACAGTCCAGCCCGAACTGCCAAGCCATGTCTTCCTGGACCGGAAACAAGCATCCTGGGACCGGTTTCTGGCTTACAGCCGTCATCAGCCAGGCTATCTTGAATCCAGTGGCAAAGTGAGCAAGGGACCCACGTCTGGGCATACCCTGCCAACTTAGGGCGAACATAGCAAAACCAAAGGGGATGATGGACGGAGTGTTGAACATTGCAAGCACTCACCCCCAGTCAAATTAGTCATAAAGGCGTCCGGGTCCTCCCCGGCTATGTATTTCTGTAAGGAGACTCCGGAGGGAGTATGACTCGTGCTCCGTCCTTCTCGTGACGTGCTGCCTGATTGTACCGTCACCATTCTTTGTATCCCGTCCATCTGGGCCGCTATAGTGTCTTTAAACACGTCCCGGTCGGCCTGGGCGGAGGTCATCTGGCGCTCGACGGCCCATTCGAGCATTTCCTGGCCTTTAATCAGGTGCTGTATGAGCGTCTCCATCTTAGGTACACAGACGGATTTTCTTATGCCCACATTCTCCACCACTTGTAAGTTTTCGGAAGCAATGCGCGGGACACTAGCTCGGGGTAACACTGGTTTTATTGAGGGAAGCACACGCCTCCTACACACATCCAGAGTATTGTCGATAGTGTGTCCCGGTAGGTCTTCTCCTCGTTGTTCCCGGCCTTGTCTCTTCCGTGTTCAGTCACGGGACGGTCTTCTTCCCCAGGGCCTAGGGTCTTCGATGGGGGCTCGGTAGAACTCCAGACGTCCCAAACGAAAAGAAAACAAAAAAAGGGGGAAAACAAGGGTGAGTGTTTGTATGTGCCGTAGGGAGTCTATAGGGGAAATGGAGTGAGGGAACACCAACCCACACGGTGCAGCACACGGAACAAAAGGGAGTGAGGGTGCTGGGTTGGGGTTTCAGAACGCAACATGCGGGGCTGGCGCCTCTATACTTCAGGCCTCTCCCGCCTCCCTACCCAGCCCGCGAAGCGCTCCTGTACCTGTTTAAGCCACGCTCCTCCAGGAGCGTGGCTGGGCGAAGCGTGTTCCCGGTGGCCTCCTGGCTCTCCCGTCTTCTCCTGCCTCTCCTCCTCTCTGGTTGGGCTGAACGTTCCCTCCGAGTACTCCTGCTCTCCGTCTCCCTCTGCTTTCTCCGCTCCTCCACACTCCTCTCGATCTCCTCTTCCTCCGGTGATGACACACCCCCTCTTCCGGAATCCCGTGCCTCTTGTCGGTCCGATAGCTCCTACGTCATCGTTGTGGGAGGAGTCCCAGTTAAAGGAACCAGGGCTTATTTCTGAGGTGTCCGGCAGGTCTACACCTATCCATTCGTCCTGCCGTGGAAAAGGGAGAGGTGCGGTGAGGTCTTGTGCCTCCCACCAGTCTCTTGATTGTTTCGTCCCTTCCAGGGGTAACCCCGCCCCATGACACTGGGAAAACAAGGAAGGCATCCATCAAAACCCAGAGTAAGCCCTTGCAAAAAACAAACACAGTGCACAAAAGTAGAGCAAAGTAAGAGGCAACTTAGAACAGCTACACGCACCCATAAGCAAGAGGGAAAAAAGGAAACATACCAGAATCTCCTGCTAGCCAGGAAAACGCACAGGAGAAATATATGGGATCATAAAAGAAAACTACAAGACGCAGAATGGCTCCACGTTTTTACTTTGCTGACTCCGAGCAAACAAGCGGAGTTCTGGTCATATAGTGAGGACCTGCGCTGAAGCTATGAAACTCCTTTTTAATTTGGAAATTCCAATGGATTTGGCACGGTTCGCTAAGTTTGTATACAAGGTCAAGGAACTCTTAAGAAAAGAAGAATAGATCTTAATCGTTTTAAATGAATTCACTTAGTAGGAAGTACTTGTGTTTTACCTAGGATTGTATACTGTGTATTTTACTGAAATGGTATTGCGCTGTCCACTTAGCTTTGGTATCGCATATGCTAATGCCTTTAATATCATGATGAACGCATTTCTAATTTAAGCGGTCCACTAGATTTGCACAAAACCACTGTATAATAGGAAGGATTCATTAGTATTGAACTGTTTCATTGGTTCTATACTATCTCATTGTTTTTATTCTGTTTTAAGCTTAGTTCATAAAAAAATATTTTATTCGGCGAATATACATAAGACAATAATTAACTAGGCACACATTTGTATGAAATAGTCAAGTTTTGGTGAGATTTTATTGGAATTTTTGTAACAATTTTTGTTAATTGATACAATAAAAAATTATTCATTCATTCATTCGTATGATTACCTAAAATCTTTTACAAAAGCAATAGCATAAAAGGTCACTCAATTAAAAAAAATATAAAAGGACAATATAAATTGTGCCTTAAAATGACGCCATATAAAAGTTTGTGGTGTCGCAGTGTTTATCGCCAAGCAGGATAAACCCAAGATGTGGGGTCAGCAGTGATTTATATATAGCAAATACGGGGTGAGACGACACTACGCGAGGCCAGAGCTATGGAGTGCGCAGTCATGCAATATTATATTGTGCAAGCATGCATGGGGTTAAGTTTTGCGTGGGCGTGTGTCAAGATTAGTACGACATTTGTGGCAGAAAGAGGTTGATATTCCGCCCAGGTCAATAAGAATCTGATATTAGAACCATCGAATGCATGCTATATAGGATGTGGGTCTGTATGGCACATGAAAGTGCGAAGGGCCCCACCAGAAGATTACGTCAGAAATAAATGGGGTGCTAGATGGAAAATCAGAACCGTGCGTGGGCCCCTAGAATAGTGCATCCTTCATGCATGCCAGTGTGCACCTTAGGGAACAAAAATGCGCAGTGCTTGAGTGAGAACATTATAGACAGTTCGTATGGGATGCTCCTGCAAAAGGTGTTTCTGCGGAGGTTGACGATCGGCGGCTTGCAGGTTGCGGACTTTTGTCTCCGTTACCAGGGTAGTTCTTAAAATCCTTGCTGCTTCTGCATAGAATTTGCCGATTGGTGCGAGAGCCGTCGGTGCCGTGATGGTAAAAATAAGTGTTAGGGCCTCTTTGCAAGTTCTCACGCCATTTTGCAGAAACAGTGATCTTAAATATAATCGCCTTTGTCCCAGCAGAACTGGGAAGCAGCAGATGATGTGCTCGGCTGATTCTGTGCGATATTGACACAGGGACATCCCTTGTTTCCAGGCAGTCTATGTTTCCAGTGGGTCCTGTAGTCCCATATTGGCAGTGTAAGGAGCCTAGTTCTCAGTATGTTCTGTAGGGCTGTCTTTCCCAGCCCTGCTTTCAGATATGGTTGAGTTACTGTAACTTCGTGTGAGTGAGTGAGGCCCTCTGCGCCAGGGGTGTGCCTGATTTGTTCAAGGTCCTGTAGCCTTGAGATGCGTTTGCAATGTTTCTTTAGCAAGCTGTTCAGGCAGGCCGTTGTTAGAGATGTGTCAGTTATGGTGTCTGTGGGCCAGGCCAGTGTCTCCTGTGCCTTTGAGAGGTACCTAGCCCAAAGGCTGTTGTTGTCCTGAAATACAGCTTTTAGTGGTTCCCTAATTGTATCAGGACCCGCCTTGGTCACCCGATGGTGCAATTTGATGATATCTTTGTTGCATTCGATGTCCATCGTTGAAATGTTAAGCTCCAACCGAATCAGTGTATGCCTAGTTGAGTATGGAAGATTAAATACCTTTTGGTAGGCTGTTATGTGCAGTCGCTCCAGTTTTTTGGTGAGTTGACCCGGGAAGACAAGGTGGCCATAGCTCAGTGTGGGGATTAGTTTTGCTTGCATGACCCATCAAATACCCTCTGCAGAATGACCTTGGAGCTTATAATTTAGTTTGCATAACCCGTATGTGACCTTGGCCGCCTTTGCTTCGAGTGCCTTTGCCTGCAAGTTTGGTCTGCCATTGTCTATGAATTGTATTCCCAAATAGTTGTATTTGTTGGTAGTGGTGATCCTTAGCGGGCCAAGATGCCATTCCAGCAGGTGCTTTTTAGGTTTGTGGCCGAAGACTAGGACCTTCTTTTTCATGGGGTTGGCTTGGAGTTTGTTTTCCATGTTGTATAGATGTAATGCCTCCAATGCCCTTTTCATACCGATTCTGGTATGATCCTGTAGTACCAGGCCATCCGCGTATTGCATGATGGGGAGTCTAAGATGGTCTAATTTGGGTGGAAAGATGTTGACTTTCAATAGCGCCTCTCCCATGTCCGCAGTGTATAGGTTAAACAGAGTGGGAGCGATCACACAACCCTGTTTTAGCCCTTTGTTGGTACAGATCTTGGCTGTCACATGGGTTTGCGTGAGCTTAGTGCGAACCCATGTGCCCGTGTGCAGCGTCATGAAGGCCTCCAAAAGCTTCCTCAGGATGCCCCACTTTGCAAGTTTTGCCCAGAGTATGTTACGGTCAATGCCGTCGAAGGCGGCAATGTAGTCGGCAAAGCAGGCTTAGACCGGTGCGGAGGCGACCTCTGTGGCTCGTGTTGCCAGATATGACAGGGAGATGGCATTGTCCAGCATAGATGAGTTGGGCCGGAATACTGTCTGATATTGAGGTATAATGTGAATTTTATTTATCCAGGCCTCTAGCTCTTTCAAGAGCACTTTTGCGAACTCTTTCCCATCGATATCCAGCAAGGCGATCAGTCTGTAGTTCTCTGGTTGTGATGCATCCCCCTTTTTGTAGATGGGGTGCAAAATGGAGCCTTTCCATGATTCCGGGACTATCAATGTGAAAAAGCATTGGTTAAACAAACTGTGCATGTGAGTGGCCCAGCTTGCTCAGGCATGCTGTGATTGAGTTGATTGTTGGAGGTGCTTTGGGTGCTAAGGCAGTCCGCAGCCATATCTGCCGTGTCAGCGAGTCTCACTATCTCTACGATTAGTGATTCTTCTAGGCTGTTGTGAGCTGTGTTATTTGAGGTTTGGGCAAGGGTCTCTCTCTGCGTCGTGGCTGCTTGGCCAGCCATTGCAGGTCCTGGTCTAGGGTCTGCCGCAGGTCTCTCATCCTCCACCATGCAGGCCCCTGTTGTTTCCGCCCTCAATCTTGTGAAGTATTGGTGTATCGGGATGCTTGTTGTAGCCGGGTTGCGCGTCTCACAGCCTCTGGATGTGCCTTGGCCATCCCCTCCCTCTGCTGCTGTGGACTGGCTATGCGCTTTGAGGCCCATTGTGAACCGCCCGGACTTGCTTTCCTGTCCTCTCTGTATTTTCCCTTGAGACTTTGACCTTGAATCTGATATTCTTGGATCTCCTGGGGGCGCTCTAGTGCCTGCCCTCCTCACTTTTCTCACTTTTCTGGTGGAGATACTGTTCTTATGGGCCTCAAATGCCCTATGTGAGTGCTTCCAATTGGTGTGAAATGCAGAAGCCTGCTGTCTGAGCCTGTGTGCCTGTTCTCTTATCCGCTCTCTTGACTTTAACTGCCTGGTATAGCTGTGTTGAGTGGTTGTTTGGGCTGTTGGAGCTACCGCGGGCTGTTCTGCCAGGAGCGTTAGTCTCATTGATGAGTGCTTGGTTTCCCTGAGTATTCTTGACATCTTGGCATCCTATACCTCGTTAATGGATGGTTGATCTTTACGGGTACCTTTTCGGTTGTCTGGAATGTATTAAGCTGTTTTACGTTATATTATGCTGTTTCACTTGTTCCAAGTGCGTTGTCAGTGTGAGTTTGCGATACCTGCGTGCCGCCCCCTCTAACCACACGCAGCCGCTTTAAGTCACCCTGCAGGCAAACTGCAGTGCTATGCTGTTGTTTAAGTTCCCTCTCAAGTAGACCTCCTGCCTAAGGGAAAGTGGTCACTTATTCAATTTTGTACAATTGCAAAGTTCATGGCCTTCAGTTTGTAGTGCTGGAAAAGGGCAATAAAATCGATAAGGCTACCGTGGCCTCTTCCTGTGTATGAGATAAGGTCTGTGTTAAGGTAGCTAATTAGATCAATCATTATATAGAGAGAGACCTTGTTCAATTTAGAGTTGAAAACATCCCCGCAGGGAGTGTGCTCAAAGTTCAAGATGGGTTTATTGTCACACCCTATTGGCCCTCAGACAGAAGGATCTGACACAGGACACACTCTGCAGTTAAAATTACCCCCCTATATTTCGAGAAACTCAGTACTGAGCTCATCTAGAATGCTACTAAGGGTTTTTTCTGGAGAGACAGCTATGTCTACATGTTTCGAGATGAAATTATTGTGACAGAAATTTACAATAACAAGAACTAACTTTGGTTGGAACATGATGTTGATGATTCGGAAATGGGGGGAATCGAGGTAAGTTTTAATGACCTTTTTTGCATGGATGTTTAGATTAAGGTTACAAGGCTGCCTTTGTGGTGGCCACCTCTAGAGATTCCTGCAGGGGTATGAATTGAAGAAAACCCGTCAATATAGACTGCCTCCCTAATCCAGGTTTCCTGCAAACAAACAATGTTAAAACACTTAATCAAATTGTACAATCGGTATTTTTAGGTCTCACCTAGCGCAGCGCACATGCGCTGCGATAGGAGAGGGCCTCTTGGAATCACTCCAGACATTCAGAAAGCTTTCAGAAAGCTTGTGCGTCTGGTTGTCAAATTCTATTGGCCTTTGCGTGTGGCTTTCAATAAATGAAAGCACGCAATTGGCCAAAGGCAGGTGCATGTCCCATCTCTTCTTAAAATGTTCACTCCCATGGCGTTTTGCTCTCGGGAGCGAGCAGGCTGGCAGCTGCAGCTGCATTCCTCCTTTGTCACACGCTTTTGTTATCTGCTAAAGCAATTTATTGCCTTTCCGAACGCGGCCGCCCTTGCTTAACTTAGTATCCTGTTACTAATTGCTTTTAACGCGCTGCCCTGCTTTTCTCTGAAATGCTTGTTTTCGTTTTGCGTCCGCACGGCCGCGCTTGGTAAAGCCTCCTCCCCTACCCCTTCCTTCCCTCCCCCGGCTCCTTTGTGCCTCTTCCAGGAGCCGGCTGAGACGGGAGGAGACGCACAACTTAAACCTTTCTTGCTGGCAAATGAGCCATGCGCTTTAGAGTTACTTTTCTTGTTTTTCTCTGCAGCCTGTACTTAATGCCGTCTTCGTTTTCCATGTTTTTTGTGTTCGTGGCTCTCGCGGGAGCAAAGCATGTTTTTGAGTCCCGCCTCTGCTAACCCTGCTAACCCTGTCCATGAGCAGAGGGACCCTCTCTGCCCCTAACCCTGCAGAACCTCTTGCTCTCCTAGGTTGGGCCACGTCTGCAGTCTCAGCAGAGAGGCCAAGGCGCGGTGCATGGGCGTGTGTCCGGCGCGGGGTGTCACGAACCCATTCCTCAATGATGCATTCAGAGTGATGCGCGCCGCGACACTGCCCCCTGCAGCTGTACAGAGGGAGTGCACCCCTGAGGCAGGGGCTGTCATCAGTTTCTCCTCACCCTGACTGTCGATCCGCCGCTGGGTGGTGCTCTTTCCTTCTCCCCGTAACCTGCGCCCAACAATGTCCCTGTCTCTCTGTCTTGTACTCTCTTGCAGGCTGTCTCTCCACTCCAACCTTGTCTCTTCCCGCACGCAGACTTCCTCTCTCGCTCTATCAA
Source organism: Calotriton arnoldi (assembly GCA_963921515.1). Taxonomy (NCBI): domain Eukaryota; kingdom Metazoa; phylum Chordata; class Amphibia; order Caudata; family Salamandridae; genus Calotriton; species Calotriton arnoldi. Next base: position 2,285,901 of record CAWUFW010001928.1, read on the forward strand.
CCCAGAACTCTCTCCCTCTCACATCCTGGTAACGTCTCTCTGCCAAAACAGCGCCTGTCTCTCCTCCCCCCCGACTCTCCATTCAAAGCAACCTCCCTGTGCCCACACACACCACAGGCCCCTGCCTGCCCTTTCCTGCTCCTGTCCCTCCATCACATGTTTCTACTCCTCACTCTGACTCGTCGGTTATTGCAGGCTGTCATTCTGTCCTCACTGCCCCTTCACGCTCCGGATCTGCCTTCCTCACGCTGCCCCGCTATTCATTTAATTGCATTTATATAGCGCATAGTACCACTGACGAGGCGCTGCAGGTCTTCATCCTCTTTCACCCTGTCCCTTTACTCGGTGCATTCTGTTCGTCTGTCATTGCCCCTCCATTCTCCAGAGGCCTCCTCTGCCTTTTCTCATCCTGTCCATCCATTCATTGCGAGCTCTCTGCTTTCCCTACCCTTAGCTCCCTTGATTCATCACGAGACTCCCTGCTTCTTTTCCTAACCCCGACCCTCCTTTCATCTTACGCTTTTATTCTCCGCTTCTCACTCGCTCCCAACTGCTCATCATAGGTTCTCTCCCCTTTCGTCATTCTGTCCCTCCTTTCACCAGAGGCTCTTTGCTTCTTACCCGGTCCTTCCTTTTATCTCAGGCTTTCAGTGTCTCCTAACGGCACTCCCCACCGGTTCTTCGCAGCTGTCTCTCCCGTCTCCTTGTAACCCTGCCCCTCCTTTCACCAGAGGCTCTCTGTTTCTCACCCGGTCACTTATTTCATCTCAGCCTTTCAGTCTATCCTTGTGGCACTCCCCACCGCCACTCCAGGCTGTCTCTGCGCTCTCCTGGTCACCCTGCTCCTTCCTTCACCAGAGTCTCTGCTTCTTACCGGTCTCCTCCATTCACTTCACCCCTTCAGTCTCTCCTAATGGCCCTCCCCATGGGCTGTCTCTCCCTCTCCATGTCACTCTGTCCCTCCTTTCACCAGAGGCTCTCGGCTTCTTAGTGGACTCCTCCTGCCACTGTCTTCTAGTGGCACTGCCATCCTGTACTACACGGGCTATCTCTCCCCTTGTCATTCTGTCTCGCCTTTCAGCAGAGGCTGTCCTTTTCTCAACCAGTCACTCATTTCATCTCAATCTTTCAGTCTCTCATGGTGAGGATGGGGATGGAAGAAAGACTTGAGGGGACACCAGGGAGGAATAAAGTGATTACATTTGTGAACCTACATCATTCCAGTGCAGAGAAGCAAGGTGACTGGCCGCCTTCACCAGCTGGCATCTCATCGTGCCAGTGAAGAGAGGCAGGGTGACTGGCTGCCTTCAGCAAATGGCATCTCACTGTGCCAGTGCAGAGAAGCAGGGTGACTGGCTGCCTTCAGCAGCTGGCATCTCATCGTGCCAGTGCAGAGAAGCAGGGTGACTGGCTGCCTTCAGTGGGCATCTCATCATGCCAGTGACTGGACGCCTTCAGCAGCTGGCATCTCATCATGCCAGTGCAGAGAAGCAGGGTGACTGGCTGCCTTTAGTTGGCATCTCACCGTGCCAGTGCAGAGAAGCAGGGTGACTGGCTGCCTTCAGCAGCTGGTGCAGGGTGACTGGCTGCCTTTAGTTGGCATCTCACCGTGCCAGTGCAGAGAAGCAGGGTGACTGGCTGCCTTCAGCAGCTGGTGCAGGGTGACTGGCTGCCTTCAATTGGCATCTCATCATGCCAGTGCAGAGCAGCAGGTGACTGGCTGCCTTCTAGATGCTTTGGACGCACATCAATTTAATATTGAAAAAAAGAGTACTCCAAATTTAGTTTACTCAAACCATCTTGTAAATCAATGGCCATTGATTTCCCATTTAATCCAAAGATCACACATCACCTGAGTGCATGCATTTGTGCATGAGGCCTGTTGCATGGTTCAAGTCACCACCTCCCGTTTGATGGACCAGGTTCCAGCCTTGGCTGGCACCCCTTGCCTTGCTGCCTTCCATGTCTCCTTCGCACCCACCACATCTCTGTCGTTAATGCTCTTGCTTAATCCTTCTCACAGGGCATGCAGGGTGGAATTATTCTGGTCCTGCCGCTGATACATGAAATGTGACCGGCTGCTGAATGTACTTTCTGATGTTTGTAACCTCGCAGCTTGTGTGCTGCATGGCTAAACACTTATAAGATCCCAAAGGCGAGACCTATTGGCTATGCCAATGCTTGTTAGTCTTGTTGAGGCCAGCCACATTCCAAAACAACCACTTAAACTCAAACTGCATATCCGCCTCTACCAATGGGATTTGTTTACAATCTGTTAAAGATGTCTCAGCACATGATAGTGGCGTAGTGCCTATGGAATCGACTGTGAAAATATTATTGCTAGTTAAAGCAGCCAGTCTAGGAGCAGTTGTTCGTATATCTAGGCTTGAGTTCACCCACATGTTTTCAATACTATCAGGAGAACTAGGCGCTATTCCGTAATTAATCCCAAAAGGTGGTTGGATTGGGATAGTCTTAGTCAAGGGCATACCCAGTCTTTCTGCTTGTTGTTGGTCGGGTATGGGAGGTTGCCCTAATTGGAGCAGACAATCAACCTGTTCCAGAGGGGTAAAACAGTTAAAAGTGAGAATTTCATACGATCTGTGAACTTGAACCTTGTCTGTAAAGGATTTGCTTAGCCTCAGGGCATCCGGTTTAAAGAAGTTCCTGAGGGGTACCATATGAATACATCCAGGGAGGGAACTAGTCCGGGAGAGCTTATCCAGAATAGAACCGGTGACAAATTTGTTACCAAAATCAATAACAATACAGTCCCCTGTGTCATTTGTTTGGTTGTGAGCCAACCCAATGCACCCGCTCCACATGTATTATATTTCTTGAGAGGGATTCGCAGCTATGTGAGTCGAACGATTTTGCCAACCAATGTACAACCTTATTTTTTATCTGGTAGACATCCTCGTCCTACTCTGGATTGAGTGGTGGTACATTTTTCAGAACTATCAACAATGCGGTGGTTTCAGATGGCGGATGAAGGGTTTGTTTCAAATTTAATTGTCGCTGTGAGTACCCTTTATTGGAGAGTCTGGTGTTGTCTTTATGTAAGCCCTCACAGGACATGTGGGCTATTGCTGGAGTTGAAAGGGGATTGGCTGCGTTTTAGTGACATTGATTATCAGTTCGTCATTTGAAACGCTTGAGTTGGTGTTTAATATTGTGACTTCTTTATCTGCGGTTAAGGGGAGTGCACTGGGGCTCGCAGCGGCACTGATATCCTGGTTTAATTGTAGTGCCTTGTTTGTGGTGCCTAACCGCTCCTCAACACACTCAGGGGCATATTTATAGGAAACTGGCAGAGCGCTGTGTTATGCCAAAATTGGTAACTCCACACTCCAACAGTTTCAAAATGCAGTGATGTGCCATATTCACAAGAATGCGGTGCATCCCTGCGTTACCCTTAGCACTGGCACTAAAAAAGCAGCCTATCGCCAGCGCTGGCACCCTAGCGCCATTTCGCTTGGGGCAATTGTTTATGTCCCTCCCTGCACATAAATAATCTTTACAGGCAATTTGCTCTATCTAGGTGTGCTGCAGAATGCAGCACATGTGGAAAGAGCAAAATACGAGGAGGAATAAAACATTTCTCCTCGTATCGCCTGCGTAAGACCAGGTATTCCCTGGCAGTAGTTTTGGCACTGCCCCATACCTTGTAAGCATGGGGCAGCGTCAAAAAGCAATGGGTGTTGAAGCGAAACACCCACTGCAACACCCATTGCACGCCCCTTTCACGCTAAGTGCTGCATGAATATGGGCATTATTTACAAGGCGGCATTAAGCTGCGTTAAGTGGCTTAGCGCCGCCTTGTAAATAAGGCGAAGGAGTTAACGCCACCAGAACATTGGGAAAAGTGATGTTCGTATGGCGTTAACTCCTTGTAAATATGCCCCGAAGTTTCACTGTTGAGAGTGCCCATGGCATTGGTAAGGAAGCTCGTAATAGTCGCAGTTAGTGGGTGCACTTTGGTAGCAGGCATAGCGTATTTCCTTTTTCTCATTGTATCTTACCTTCAGGGTGGAGGATGATTCTACTCTATAAAGCTGTCCAGAAGCACTATAAGTAGCATTAAAGAGGGGTGGCCAGCCCAGTCTTGGTCGGTCTGGTATGGGCTCAGACAGGCCCACTCTTGGTCCGATCTGCACCCTTGCACGCACCAGGGAGCGCCCGCACGCTTTCTGCGCTGCAAGATGCCTCTGGTGTATATGTAGTGCTCCAGGGCTCTGTTGGGCCCCACGTGACTGTCAGGAAAGCTGAGGGATGAAGTCCCACCTCAGTGTGTACAGCAGAGTCCTTAGACGGGCAGTTTGCAGGCAGGAAAAAAAGGGTTGTGAGTCTCCCGCACTGCAGGAGGCTTCCGGCATATATGTAGCACTCCGGCACTCTGTAGGGCCCCACGTGACTGCCAGGAAAGCTGGGGGTGAAGTATCACTCAGCAAGTATGCCAGAGTCCTTAGGCGGGCAATTTGCAGGCAGGGAAAACAGGCTTGTGAGGCTCCAGGTATACCTTCTCCATAATGAAAATACACTGGATGATACCGTAATTTTTATTAATTCAACCCTACCTACTTCTTGTCTTGGAGACCATGTAAGGATATAAATGTATTGCTCCAGCCACCCGTGATATCATAAGTTCTTCATTTAAGCCTGGTTCTATCTCAGAGGTATTTTGAAAGGACCTGTGTTTTCCCTTTGCTGAAACAAATTTTCGCTTGATAAAACTGATCCAAAAAATTACCAACATATCGCAAATATTTCTTGGAAGTTTTAAATAAAAGAAAAATCCTCAGGGGCTCAGTTACAAAATTTTGTAGAATACAATTATATTCTAGGCAAGAACCAAAGGGGCTTCTACCTGGATAGAGATGTTAAGATTGCCTTCTTGAGTATACAGAATACCTTCTTTGAGATAGTGGAGTCTGGTGACCTAGCCTTACTCATGCCACTAAACCTCTTGCAACATTTGATATACTACCTAACACTATGCTGCGTATGAGGGTCAAGGGCCTGGTAGGCATGTTGAAAACCCCTGGCAAATGAATTGTCGTGTAGTTCCTATATGACCTATACAGGATCTGCGCGGTGAATAACATAAACTGTGGGACTGGTGGCAGACTGATTCCGTGCACCCCCACCGGGTATGTTAGCCTGTCTGTATCAGCTAGCTCACAGTGCCACTATAATCTCCTCTTACCAGGGAGAGAATAGATTCTGGCAACCTCAGAACATGACAACCCTGATACCCCAGGATCGTGGAAACAATATACTACTTTTCGCTCAGTCACTCGTGCTTACTTAGTTTGTCTCGAAGAGATACACAGAATAAACAAACTGGGCGTTTTCAATAAGCATTTATTGAACAGTTGTTATTCTGGTGTAGAATAGATGTGCTGCAACAACCGTTAGACAGTATAGGATATAAATGATTAGCAGAATTAAAAAAGTAAATGGATGGTATAGTTCTACCATCTTACAATAATCATGAATACATTAGAGTATATAAAACACATGATAAAAGATGCGTACTCCTATGATGCCTCCCTAACTAGATGTACCTAAGTGTACCTAGCATGTATGTAGGTGTTAAGCCAAGAATTCCTCTAGGATCTAGTCAACCCTGTTACCTTAAGTGAGACTGTGGGACCCCGTCCTGGTCTCGAGCTAGACACCCCGCGAGGGATGTTAGACCACTGCGAGCTGGAGTGTCTGCATGCAGGAACCTCAGCATCTCTGGTCAGTGTGTCGGCCGGGAAGTCTCGGTCTCCTCTAACTGTCTTAGCAAGATGTGATGTATATATACCCATAGGTCTCCCCAGGGGTCCTACCTTGCTGTATTACTGTGTCGGCCTAAGGATGACGTTGGGCCTGAACTTTGTACATAGATTTTATACAGGAGCTGGTAGTCCTGCTGTGCTTCCAAGAATCCTCATGCATAATGTATGAGATTTCGAACTAGGGAAAACCCGCGTTCTGCCTGCAGTGTAATATCTAAGTAAAAGGTCAGTCCCTGTAAACCGTGACAAGTGTAATGTAGGGAGAGAATATAGGTGGCGGGAAATGAGATTACCGGGGCCTATGTTATGATACCTATATGGAATATAACACCCACTCCTCTTCCGAATGGACAACATAGTTAAATTCTAAACGTACTACTAGGCTGACTAGATACTGGTACGTAAAACGGTTAAAAAAAAAACATTCGTTTCTTTTTATCCTTAAAGACAATGTTTAAAACTTTTTTTTTTTAAATTCTAAAAAGAGGTAAAAAATGGAAATTGACACTCAAGCTATAGCTCTAATATGTCCGTAGGTATAGTTCGAACTACTATAAGCATTTGAAAGCCATGCATGCTCAAAAACAATGTCAATTTTGATACGTAGTTCCATTTTCCGTTTGTTTTCCAAAAGTCGAATTTTTCCCCAGCACACGACGGGCCAAATGAATCAAATGTTTATGTGTCCTGGCTGGTAGATGCAACATTCTTGTTGCTTGCTTCTGCAGCTGGAGGTCCCTGTAACACCTTGCATATTATGTCAATTGAGCACAGATGATCTTCTGTACTGTCCACAGCCGGTGCTGGGGCAGCCTGTGCGCCATCCAAGGCCTGAGTGTCAGAGGAGGAGCCGGTGTCCATACCAACAGGAGCAGATACTACCTGTGGTGGCTGTAGGAATGCCGCCATCAACATTGGAATACGCTAGGGACACTGCAAATCATGGGCCGTTATTGGGTCCAGTAAAGCATCAACGTCCGTTCGCGCACATGATGGGAGTGTCAGACAGAGATCCAACACGCATTGTTCTCCGCAAAACAGGCATCGGAGGACAGGTAAGATACAGTCCATTCAGACTGGTCTAAATGACAAGAACCAAGAAGCACTTAGTTCTCTTAGGCATGGTGTGCCTAGAAGTTGTACCATGCGATCACGGTATTTTCTCTCCAGGAGCACTGTTTCCATCTCCTTGGTGACTGGGACATCCATCGCGTAGCAGAAAAACGACAATCAGGATACCTGCTATTAGAAACAGGATCAGTGGCAGCCCTCCAAAGATGCTTCCAAATACGGAGTGTATAAAGTTTGGTATAACTCCGAGGACCGTCTGAAAGGTGCTTTACAGTCCAGAACCTATGCTCTTAAATAGGTGGACAATGCCTGTCGTATCAGACATGTTAAAGATACGATTTACCATTTCTGCGAAATGAAAAGGGCAATTTGTACGTATAAGTGCCTGTATCTCTGCCGAAGCCCTTGCTACTTGAAGATCAAAAGTCTCTCGAGCAGAGGTTAAGGGCACGGGTTTCTGTATAAGCATGACTTTCATTCTGCTCAAAGTATCAAACCGTATTAATGAAACATTTAGCGAAGGCCATAACGGCGCCTCCCTGACTGTATGTGTTGGTGGAAACAATACTTGCATACAGCAAGTAACCCTGGAACTTACAGTTACCAGATATGCGATGCCCAGAAGCATCCCACAGCAACCTTGATCGTTCAGCATCAAGTAACTCCCATTCGAAAGTAGCCTGAACACTGGAGTGATCACGGCAGCTGGGGCACCCTTTAAGTGACAGGACAAGTTTGCTACCGAACCATTACAGGCCCCATGAAGCATTATATCCTGGCATATAAGTGATCCACCTAAAGTATTCTCGCAGTCTGTACCGCTTAGAAACACTTCTTTTCCCGCACTCCGGCATTGGAACCTGTACGGTAATTCCCAAGATTCCTTGATGAATTCCCTACCCATTTCTTCATATCTGCCAGCCTGCATTTGTTCTAGGCAATAATGGAATTGAAATGTCGTGACCGGGAGAGTTATGTGGCCATGGATTAACCATTCTGTGGACGGTGATACTGCCACTGTAAATGTTAATCTGTCCAGTTTTTCAACGTGCAGCATTGTATACTTCGCTCCCCTCTGTGCCATTTCTATCTGTTGCTCTGTCAGATTGTATGAGGAAAACAGAGACGTGCTGTTTATAAAACGCCAAGGCACATAGCCTGCGCGCAAAGATTGCAGCGTCCAGCTTAACAACATAATGGAACGCAATTGCGATTGCCCATGTTGTAGTATGGACATATCTTGTCCTAGTACATCGATAGCAGAAGATACAATGTTGCCCAGTGAGTATATCCTGGATGTTAAGGTTGTTAACCCATTATCTACCACTGATAGAGCTTTCTCTAGGTTTAGACGATCTATTTCTCGTAATCTTTCCGCGGCCTCTTGTTGTGATATTTTCCAAATCTCATTGTAGACAGCATAATAGAAACGTTTGTGATGTGGCTTCCTAGGACCTAATAAAAAATCCCGTAGGTCCACCTCCTGTGAAAGTACGGATAAGTGTTGTTTCACCTGTGTTAGTGTTTAGGTTTTTAGCCAATCGAGGCATACCTTCCCAACACTGTATGATGTCACTACCCCTAGGTGTTGTCTTTGCACAATACGCGGATCTGGCCTATTAATACTAAATCCTTTAGTTTTACCCAAGTATCTTTCTTGACAGTTATTAGTGTCTACGGGCCAAACCAACCATTCCTTCCAATCAGAGTCTGTTCTATTGCTTTGCAAAATGTCATCTATTGTAACCTGTCTTTGTGATGTTATGTTATCCTCAGTGTGTGATGGTGCTGGCACCCGAGGTGTATTCAGATCTTTATTCCTGGCTAACCCAAGACAAATTGTTTGTTGCACTGTTTCATTCAAGAACATTATTTGTTGAGGAATCAGACATGCTCTAAATAGTGCCTCTGTTCCCTGGACCTGCCAGTCTCTAGTACCCCAGACTGATATTAAGTCTATCGTGTCTTTCCATAGGTTGAACCCTTGTTCTGACAACTGAGCAATAAAAGTAGCAGAATAGGTCTGTTTTGTGTTTGTCAACATATTTTTCTGTGCTTGTGTAGGTGCAACCTTATAGTAATATGAGGCTGGGTCCGATGTGTTAAACCCTGAAAAATATGGAAATTTTTGAACAAATGTCTTTGAACTGCTTTTTGGCGGTGTCGGGCAATGTTACCATTGGTGATATGTGAAAACATTCCTAGGGTTAGCAGATTTATGCAAAAAATGATGACCATAATGTTGATAGCAATACATTTTCTCAAAGTCTGATGTGTCTTCTAACATTTCATTATTAGAAAAAGCAGCAGATTTCTCTAAATCAGACAGCATATTATTTACAGTTTCATAATCCCAATCATCGGAAAATGTACTTGAGGTAATGATATCGCTCAATGATATTTTAAATAAATGTGGTATTTTTAAAAGTTCGGTCGGGCCAAATATATCGAAGTCAACCTTGTCTCATACTATACCATCAGGTATAGGAACTGCTGTGATGTTTACTGATGACAGATCTCTTCTTCCACGATGTGATGATAGGTGCGGTTTCAGAATCACATTCACTTTTTGTGCCGCAGAGCTTTCTTGAAGATAAGTTCCATTAATAAGCATACTAAAAACGATTATTAGGCCTATCCAGAAAAGAAAGAATAGTATTCCTGTAGATACCCAGAGTTCCACCCAAGGTGATACCAGGTAAGTCTTTTTGAGAAAGATCAGAAAGTCTTTAAGTCACTGTAGTCGAGTTTTTTGGGCTGGCGTTATTTCAGGTTCACTTGGATCTAATGAAAATGTGTCAAAGTCAATGAAATAGCCAGATGCAGTTCAATCAATTTTCGGTAGTTCCGCAGGTTTTGTGGAAACTGTAGCTTGCTCTTGTTGGGGCATGTTGACGTAGATATCCGTGTTTGGTCGAATTTAAATTTGTTTTTCAGTTGAGTTCTCATTTTGAACTTCAGTTTCAAGAGGAACAAGTTCCATTGCATTGTTGCTAAGTCCTTCATTCTGTGCAGGTGACCCTTCAAACGTGATGAGTCTTTCTATTTGAACTTCTTGTATAGTTGTGAGAGGAGGGTGTCTGTTACTTCGGAGTCCACGTGGCCTACTACTCAGTATCGGCCACATAGTGTGGTTTGATTAGGTCAATTGAGACAAATCTTTTCTCCTTTTTACCAGCAAGAGGTGGCAGAAGTACTGTTCTTGTTCCTTCAACTGCCAGGACAGGTGCAGGCTTTCTGTATGATGGCCCAAATTCTTTTTTCTTCGCTATTTTTTCTCTGACCAGATCCCCGACTTTAGGGATCCAGACAGGTCTTGCCGTGACACTTTTTACTTCCCCAGTGGTGTTCTTCTTTGTATTGACATTACTCTGTTGTGCCCTGTTTTCATTCAGGTCCTGTAAAACAGCCAAACGTTCATGGATGTCAAATGGTTTTTTATCCACCACTGTGCCTTCACAATCAAGATCAGGTACCCACATTCTCGTTCCAAATAGGACCTCATAAGGAGTGACCCCCCCCTAGAGAGCTTCTTGGCTGATTATTCAATGCCCTTTGGACTCCGTACAGGTGTTTTACCCAATTGCCACCCAAGCCTAATACTCTAGCTGTTAAAGATTGCTTTAAGTCCCGGTTTTTCCTCTCCACAACCGAATTTCCCTCGGGATGGTACGGAGAGGAGTACCGCAATGCTACACCCAGACTTCCCATAGCTTCCTTGTAAGCCATAGAGCTAAACGCGGGGCCACGGTCAGAATGAAGTGTGCCTATTGCGTATGTCCCTATAGAGACTCACAAATCTTTTATAACAGTTCGAGCGTCAGCCGAGCGCTGGGGCCACACCCATAGGAACCTAGAGCAGGAATCCACTGCAGCCATGATATACTTGTAAGCCCCATCAGATTGTAATGGACCGCAGTGGTCCAAATAAACACACGCGAGTGGTTTGTCTGATATCAGAACACTCTGCACTGGACGTGTTACGTTGGAACCTTTCATCTGCTGACAGATGTCGCATTTCAAGACGTAGTGTTTAGTCTGCCTTCTTAGTCCAGGCCACCAGTAGCGTTGTTTCAATAGAGAAACAGTAGCCGAAACTCCTGCGTGTGCAGAACCTATCCCCTCGTGTGCTGCCAGAATTAATCCTAACCTTCGATCCATATTTGGTATTACTCTATCCCCCACTCCAGGAATTTGAGCAAATGGAACATTGTTTGCATCTAACTTGTAGGAGTACTTCAGTGGAAATTTCTTTGGTACTGCTAAGCTATTTTTGCGTGTAGCAATAATCGCAACTATTATTTCACCGTCTATTCTCGTTTTTGAACGAGTGATTGCAGCTACGGAAGCCGTCCGTAAAGCCCCCTTTGCGGCCTCATCGGCCAATGAATTCCCTTCAACGTGAACGCCATCACGTTGATGGCTCAGTGTGTGTATCACGTGAGCCCTTGGTAGTTCGTTTTTCAACTCCACTACCTGTTCCCAAAGCATTTTGTGCTTAATTGTGCCACCTTTTGCATCTTTAAACCCATTTTGTTTCCAGTTATGTAGATATTCATTGTATGACTGTGATCCAGCGCGAAGGTCAATACCTGATCAGGGATCAATACCCAATACTATCACAGAACAATGGCCCATTCACATTCACACAAATCCCTGATGCGCTGGTGTCAATTTCTACAATGTTCAATTCTCTTCTCCCTAAAATTTATATATGTCATTTCCAAAATACTTATCTGATTTATATATCAACTTTTCCTCTACTTGGTCGATGAACCAATTAGTTGAATAGTTGATGATAATGATATGACATTTCTAATTTACTTTCAGTCAATAAAATTATCTCAGACTCTCTGTAAAGTTAATAAAATATTATCTCGTAAATAACGTGGTAATGCTCATTGCATATGGTCAAAAATGCAAATAATGAAACTCACTAAAGGAAATTAGCATCAACAACTTCAAATAAATACAAACTCATCATATAAGCAATGACATTTTGCATGGAGGAGTGGATAGATTAAGAGACAAAAGTTTCAGCAAATTCAAATGCGAAAACAGAATTCACCTAACGGAGGGGATAGATGAAGAGACAAAGTTTCATCTAAATAATACGTTCAAATGTATCTATGACGGAGTGGATAGGTGAAGAGACATAAGTTTCAGAGACAAAAATACATTTGCAAGAATTATGCCTGTATGAGTCAGAAACATACAAACCTAACGGTCTGTAGAAAACCACTACCCTGGCCAAGGCGATGGTGGGGGTTCCCTGAATAGAGTCAGGAAACAAAGATTACAGGGCCAGGAACGGAACAGGACAGGAATCAGCTAGGCCTCTCTGCAAACCGACAGACAGCGACGCATCTCCCCTCTCTCTCAGCCTCTCCAGCCTAACCTAACCACACCCCTAAAGGCACCCCAGTTATACCTTAAAACCTACATGTCCATCCCACATCAGTTGCAACAATTTTCAAAACTAGACAGATGATTGGAGGGCCTAGGAGGGGTCTCTGTCACACCACAGTGATCTCACGTACAATTTAGTCAATTTATTGTTTGCTACCTTTCTCACAGTTCGGTTCTTAATTCGTTCTCACGTTTTCTTATACTAGATACATTTAAACAATTTTTATTCATAAATTTGACAATGTCTGCAGAATAAGACTCTGGTCCCACAGTTGATTTCATCATTTGGCCGACAATCGCCACACTGGCCTTCAACTCGTACATTTCTTCTGCTGTGCACAGCGCGTCTGTCTTGCCTCTGACAGATCAGATTCACTCTTCAGCTCGCCCCTCCCTCTTTGGACAATATAAGCAAAATGGAGTTTCATCCAGCCCACTATAGCGAATGGAAAATGGACATTCATTAATTATATGACAATGTAGTTTTTCACTGTTTACCACCCGCCTTTGCACTATTCCCTGTTAGCATTTTTCCTAGCATAGCTTTATGCAAAAACTGTATTATTTATAATTTCAAAGCAAGCTATAACATGCAACTACGAAATGCACATGCGACCTAGTCATGCATTGTTTCTCATTTCATTCAAAGCATAATGTAAATACGATTTAGTTCTTTCACATGTTATTTCTCGTTAGTGCATGCATGCGCAAAACAGTTTTCCCTTGTGTTCATGTAAGGTGCACGTTAATCTTCTATTATTACTTACTGTTAGTACGTATTATGGGGGTATTAATTCGAGCAGGTTTCTTTTCTCGATCCCCTGCTCCATCAACTGTACGCAGTAAAAGGAATCGCACACAATTAGTGTGGGGAATTCTCGATCCGTATTTACCAGTGCCAGTATCAGTGCTTTTAGTTCTGCCAGCTGTGCCGTACTGTCTCCGAGAGACTGTGTTTTTGTGCAACTCGGATGAAACTTTCCATCCTGCCTCCGTCCTTTAACAATAGCACACACGGCGCTATATTGCTGTTTACCCCCTATTGCCGGTTGCGCAGAACCATCAGTGTAAATAATGTATTCATATTGATTTAGAGGCATTATTTCATTTGGTAGAGGATATTCTTATTTGTATTGCAGAAATACTTGTGTTTTTAAATTTGGGTCGTACCTGTATTCTACATCTGTTGCAGTGAGAGAATTAGCCCATTGTATCCATCTCGGATGTAAGGCTTTAGCGTTGGGAACGGTTGCCTTTGTTGTAGCCTCTAAAGCTGGAACCGGGGTCACGACTATTATACGTTTCCCTTGAGCCAGGGCTCTTTCTCTGACTACAGCAGTCTGTACTGCTGTTAGAATTTTTTCTGTTGATGCAAAACGCATCTCAGCATTTGTGTACAAATGTGATTTATATGCTATTGGTACTGTTTCACATTCATTATATGTTAGATCGGTGTACCCTGAGTGACCCGCAACTATTCGGATCACCAGGTTGCGTACGTTTACGCATGTCTGTAAGTGTTTTGAAGCTATCATGTCAGCTTGTAAGGAACAAAGTGTATCTGTGTGTTCCTGTGTCCATTGTCGAACTGAAAAATCCGGTTTTATTAAATCATAGAAAGGTTTAACTCTTTCTGTGTAATCCAAAATGTAGGTTCTGCCAAAATTTAGGAAACCTAGTATTGATTGTAAGTTTTTTAATGATTTCAGAGGTTGGAGCAGCGCACATTTTTCTAAAAAAGTTGGCTGCCAGGCTTTTCCCTTCACTTGAAAGTTTATATCCTAGAAAAAAGACGTTAAGGTGGGCTATTTTTGATTTTTTAAAGTTGAATTTATAACCCTCAGATGCAAATCCCAAAATTATGGTATTCACTCCGTTCAAGTGTTCCTCCAGGTCATCGTCTGTTAGATAAATATCATCCACATAGGACAATGCCTCTTCATCCAGGTTTTGAAGTAATTAAGTTACTCTGGCTGAAAACAACCCCGGGCTGTTCTTATACCCCTGGGGGAGTCGGCAAAATTGCCGCTGTGACCCTAGCGCTGAGAATGCTGTCAGGTACCTGCTTTCAGGCGCTATATTTTGGCAAAAGAATCCATTTGAGATATCTATTGTTGTTTTGTATTTTTTCCGCACAATGTTATTCATTAATGTGGCACTGTGTGCATTTTGAACTGCAAACGTCTTAGTGCAAGTGTTTAGATGTCTGTAATCTAAAACTAAACGATATGAATTGTCTGGTTTTGATACCGGAAACAAAGGGTTATTCATTTGAGAGGTGCACGTTTCAATCACCCCTTGATATTCAAGTTAATCTAAGATCTCCCTAACCTGTTTTTTAGCTTCTTGCTTTATAGGATACTGCCTTTGTGCAGTTGGAGTGTTTTTTTAGTGGAATTATGTGGTGGGTTGAATCCTCATCCCATCCAACATGGTTTTTGTATAATGCTGGAGCCTGGGCTGCCGCCAACTCCCGCGCATATGTATATCTTAAGTGTTTTGGAACGTGGTCGGAAAATGCTGGAAAAATTACCGTTTCTCCCTTAGGGCAATCCATAATGAATGCTGGCGGCCAATCTTGTTCAGCTAATAAAATATCATAGCCAAACGTCAGGTTCTCCCAAAAGAGACCTCTAACTGTTCTACACTTGTCCCCCTCCATCTGGAGCGTTATTTCATATAATTTATGTGGGACACGTACCCTAGTATCGGGTGTTTCCACCGTGATATAATCATTCAAGTCCGCTGTCACCAGAAATTCCAGGAGGTTCTGGCAAGCTATTGTTACTTCTGCCGCACTGTCTAGCATCATCAGAGCCCATTCCCCGTTCAGTAGTCGAGTCCTCAGAATTCTGGGCATGTCTGATGTTTAGACCTGCAACCTTCTTCTTTTTGAACTTTGGTTTTGGTTTGGCTTTATCTTCTTTTTTTGACGTATATTCTTGAGCGTTCTGCTTGTCTCTGGACTTTGTACGCTCTTCTTGTCTGTCTGACCATCCTTCCCTCTCTGAGTTTTTCGATGAACCCTGAAAGGAACGAGAGGAACGTGTATCAGTATCATGATACCTGTTAGGCTTCCTAATGTTATCCCTATTCCTAAGGTTATACATCTGATCCAGCGCTAACAATAAAAATTCTTCTCCTATATGCTTCGGTCATCCAGGTGCAACTTATCCCTCCAACACACAAACTATATCCATATGACGGTGGGGCCCATAACACCGCATATACATTCACTTACTCATTTATTCCCTGGATTACCTCCGTCCCTAACCTAGGAGAAAACGATTCGCTGGAAGGAGACGGGATACCTCTTTTTAACACGACATAATGTTTCTCATTGCTTTTAAGGTATTCCGCTCATTGGTCGATGGACCAACTAGTAGGAATCAGTTGATGGTGATTAAGACCAGCTCAATCACAATAAACTCTTTATCATTTTACCTTAATTATTGAGCTAAAGAATCACTGAGTCATTTGTTTAAAGAATAATAAAGTTTATATAAAGTTTCGAAGCAAGAAATAAGTTTAAGCTTATTATTGAGATTATTACATTTATCATCATTATAAGAATAAATTGAACTTGCAATGCATACCTATTAGACGGAAAAATAAGGTTGTCACAGCAAGAACTCCAAAAGATCAATCTATCTGTCTAGGAAAATCTAATAGCTCTAAATGAAAAATCTATCAGGAGTAAAAAGGTTCTCCAAAAGCAGCATCTTATACTCAACTAGAAATATAAAATAGCAGCAGCAGCATCAGCTCGTCAGCATCAGCAACCGCAACTTCACCCATCTACAGCATCTCCGTCAAACAGCAACTAACCTCTCCAGCATCTAACCCCTCCCCACCAAGAGTAGGTCTTCTTATACCCTAATTCTAGCTTACTGAATAAAAATGTTGCATCTCTATGGCGTGATTCTTTCTCATTGGTTCATTCAGGTCCATATACATTTTAATCAAACTTCCTTGTCTTAACCAGTTCTTTGTGGAATGTCCATGCTTGCATCGTTTCCCACAGTTCATGACATTGCTCATCAGTTTCGATCAGTCCAATTTGTATCTTTTCTGCTACTTTTTAGATTCAACAGTTCCGTCCATTTATTCAGTTTGACTTCTCACGCTTCTTGCTGATCATCTTGGCACACATTTGCTCAGAAAGGTCACAATAGCCTTGACCATACTTCCGTCTTAGCCTCTCAGCACGTACACGTGGTCATCCTTTTTCACAGCCTTTCTCCTCTACCACACGGTTTCTTGCTCATGCGTACTCTAGCAAATGGCGGCCATATATCGCTGCTCAACAGGCCTAAGCGCACTATTTTCAAAGATAAACAAAATATTGTTAAAATAAAGAATATAAACCCTTTCGTTTCCCTCCCGTCTTTCTATGTACCCCAATTAGGTATTACCTAGCAAAAAAGCAACATTTAAAGCCGTCCCTTACTTACCATCGCTTTATTTTGCCACCACACGTTTTATTTAAAAAGCACAAATCATGCGTTTATTATTTTATTAGTACGCAAATATTACGTTATGTTAGACACGTAAACAATTATAAGTTGATTAATTTGCACACAAAATAGCGAGTTACCTTTAACCCTTTACATGTAACATACATTGTTGGTTATTTACTTAAACGAACATGTTTATTAATTATTTTACGTAAAATTATTAGGAGGTTAAAATTTTTTCATTTACCCTGCTCCATCAACTCCCCCTTTGGTGATTTTTAATATCACCACAAAACCCAAGTTATACAATTCTTTCAGACAGCATATATCTTTTATCCATTTGCTTTTGTTAGTTTACACAACCGTATCACTTTCAACTTGTCTCTTCGTCTTCTTGTACATGTTCTCTTTTATTTCTTCTAACTCTATTTCACCCATTTCTCTCTCTCTCTCCTTGTTTATCATGTTTTCTTTTTCTATTTTATTCTGTCTTCTTCTTCTTTTATACATGTAATTACAAGCTTCAGCACTAAAATTATTATTATTATCATGGTTGCTATTATTATAACTTTCCCTATTATTAATCCACTCATTCTTGTTAACCAATTTATTACTGAAGAAAACCCTTTACCAAGTTTTCCCAATGCACTTTCAACCTCCAGTGGAACAAGTTCTTTGTGCAAACTTGTAATATTTGTTATATACTTTTGTATATTTTCACTTTTATCTGGAATGTAAGTGCAACAATGTTGGACTTTCAGCATTCCACAGACTCTACCCTCTTTTGCCAAAAGAATGTCAAGGGCAAGTCGATTTTGCATCACCATAGCTCTCATGGCAACCATCTCGGTATTTACCATCAAGAACCCTCCAGCAGTATCTGTAGATAAACGATCTACCACTGTGGATAATTTCCGAATTCTAAATGCATTCAAAGATATTCCCACTGCTGGTATCAATGCACCAAAAATATCACCTACTATTTCTGAAAAACTTTCCCTTTTTCTACGTGTAAAGGTATTTATCATTTTGTGTGTTCCTTTTTCTTTTCTATCCATATGAAAAATCTTTGGAAAGACCAGGCCTAAATAACATGACCCATACCAATGGTCCGGCAACCTGTAATAAGCCCTATTACCGCAAACATAATAGATCCCTGGAAATATTGGATCTTTTCCCCCTTTGAATCCCCATCCACCTAAAATTTGATAATTGTCATGGCAAATACTGGAACCCACAAAATAATTGTCATATCTTGTTTTATTTCTTCTAATGCATAACCTTCCCTGTTGGGGCCAATCCAGAGTCATAGCTGCATTTGTCTTTTTCTTGTCATGATTGTCTTCCTCAAACGCCCAAAGAGGTGTTTTTGTCTCTTCTATCACTTTTCTTTGAAATTTCACTCTTCTTTCTTCAACCATCTCTAAAAATACTTTTTCTTCCTTCTTTTAACTCACAGGTAAGGTTGTTTTTAACTATATTATCTAATGTTAAAATCTTATCTTCTATAAAATATTCACCAAACGTTTTTCCTCTTTTATTTTGTTTAGCTCGGGAACTACAGAAACTTTTGCAAAAATCTTATCTATGTCAGTGTAATAATATTCTAATCTACCTGTTTTATAAAATAAACTTGCTAAAACACTACATGTTATTCCATACGTCAAAGGAAGGTGATGATAGGTCACACCCTCTGCTACAGATGCAGGCAATTGCATACAAACATAGCAATCTCTTACATCCATTGTTTCTACATACTCATATAATAATTTAGTAAAAACATTCTTTGAAAAATCTGTTATTGATTTATCTTTATGTAACTCTGCACTACTTTTTAATATAACTGGTTCTTGTGTGTTAGCTCCTTTTTCTTTCTCTGTGTTATTAGACGTTTCTACTACAGCTAAACTAATTGGAATAGTGATTGCTAAAACCACCCATACTGTCATTAATAATCCTGTACAAAAGAAGCACATCTTACACCATCTACTTAAAAACTCACATTTACATTTTCTATCTCGAGTATCCTCCATTTTGTTTTATAACCTTATTTATTTATTCTCAAGAAAATTGTGTCACTACACCTCAGAAATGACTTATTAGCCACTCTGCACTCCAATGTCTTTGTTTTTGCTTGGAACTTTCTTTTAATTCTTTTCAGAATTCTTTCTTTGTCAAATCCAGTATTTTGTCAAATTCGGTAGAAATTCGTCAGATCCAGTGTTTTGTCCAGTCCGGTAGAAATTGTTTAAATTTCTTCAAGTTTGTTGCACCTCACCTTCACCCATTAGGTTTCTGCGTTCTGGGTTCTCGTGAGTGTTCTTTTCTTCTTTGATATCAGTCAAAGCAAGATACAACCATTCAGGTGATCTATACTTCGGATTTACCTTCTTTACTCTTTTCGTTTTCTGCAAGTGTTTTCCACCTTGTTTTTCTTGCTCTTTCTGACTTGTTATTTCATTCACTTGTTCAGCACTTTTTCCATCTAACCTTATGATTCTGTATCTTAAGTTTCTTACTTCGTTGGGCCAATTGTCTCCTTTTCTTGTCCTTTTTGCCTCACTTCCTTTTTCCTCTCTTTCTGTTCTCCAATTCCTTTTTCTTGACTCAAGTTTTTGGTTTCTTTCTTCTCCACTTTCTTCAGACTCTGTTTCAGTTTTTTCTTTATTGTCTCTTATTTTGAATCTTATAATTTCATTTTCTTCCTCTACAGAGGATCTGGCCACCTTCTTTGTTCAGAAGGTAGAAGCCATCTATAAATCCTTCCCCATATGTCCCATGGACCTCGTGGCTCCACTAGCTTCTCCTTCCATTGCTACTTTGGCAGTAATACCTCTATCTCTCAGGATGAGCTTCTTACATTGAGCACTAAGGTCAAATCAGGTTCCCCTCTGGATCCTATGAGACCTGCCCAATTTAGGAGACTGCTTACCGATACTTCTCACGCCCTTGTGTCAAATGATCAACCTTTCTTTCACCACAGCGGTGGTGCCTTCGCCATGGAAGCAAGCAAGGGTGATCCCCTTGCTGAAAAACCCTCATTGGACCCCACTAAGCCGGAAAATTTTCGACCTATCTCTCTCCTGCCTTGGGTCGCTAAAATTGCTGAGGCCCACACTAATAAAGTCCTTTCGGGTTTTTGAACAACAGCGGTACCTTAGACCGCTCCCAGAATGGTTTCCGCCCGGTCATAGTACCGAGACGGCGCTTTTAGCAGTGAGTGAACACCTGCGGACCATTCTGGATGAGGGACAAACTGCGGCTCTGATACTGCTCGATCTCAGCGCCGCGTTTGACACGGTCTCCCATCAGATCCTCCTGCGTCGCCTAGAGGAGACGCGGGTAGTGGGCCTGGCACTGGATTGGTTCTGGTCCTTTCTGTCTGACAGAGCTTTTCAGGTCTCTGCCCCTCCCTTCCTCTCTCACGCCCATTCCATTAAGCAGGGGGTTCCTCAGGGCTCGGCGCTTAGCCCTGTTTTGTTTAACCTCTACGTCCAACCCCTGGCGGGAGTGGCGCGGGACCATGGCTTGACCATGGTTTCCTATGCTGATGACACGCAGCTGGTGGTGGCCCTCTCTGATGACCATTCTCGGGCACCATGCAGTTCCGGAACGGGCTAGGAAGCAGTCGCACGCTGGATGACCACCAACTGCCTTCAACTTAACGCCAACAAGTCAGAATTGCTGTTGGTGGGGAACGACAAGGGGCTCTGGAGTACGCAGTGGTGGCCGGCGTCCTTGGGCAGAGCCCCCACTCCTAAGCAGGTGGTAAAGAACTTAGGGATCTGGTTCGACTCTACTCTTGGGTTTCAGGAGCACACCAAAAAGATCGCTGGTACCTGCTTTGGACTCTTACGGGGTCTGAGGCCTATATTGGGTTTCTTTGACCCAGCCACACGCCAGCTGATAGTACAGGCGACTATTTTGTCCAGATTGGACTATGCCAACTCATTGATGTTAGGCGCCAATAAGGCGGAATTGAATCGCCTTCAACGAGTCCAGAATGCAGCCGCTCGAGTCCTGCTCAGGCTCCCAAGATCCTGCTCTATGTTGGGTGCTTTGCGGCGCCTTCACTGGCTACCCGTTCCCAAGAGGATCGAATTCAAGGCACTTTGTCTGGCCTTCAAAATACTAAAACTTTCATCCCCTGAGATTCTATCTAATTTGTTGGTCCCCTATGTTCCCGCACACCAGCTGCGCTCTGCTGGACAATTTCTGGTCACGGTCCCCCGGGTGAAGCGCATCAGAGCGGGGGGCCGGTCCTTTCGCTGTCTTACCGCTAAATTGTGGAACTCTCTTCCTGTTCAGATTCGCCGCTTAGACTGCCTGCTACCCTTCCGCAGTGCCATCAAAACTTACTTGTTTCCTACAGTCTAGCCCCTGCTCTCTACCGACACTGCTATCAGCGCCGGGACGCCCCTTTGCTGGGGCAGCTGTGCGCTTTACAAGCTTACCTAACATAACATAACTTGTGGTTCTTTTCTTATCTTCCTTCGTTCACCTATTTCTGTCCCTCCTCGAGGTTCTTCCGAATTTGTGTCAATCTCTCTATCTGCTTCTAAATTTCCCTGTTCTTTTGTTTGGGTATCTGTCCCTATTGTTCCTCGGGGATCTTCCGATTTTTCTAACTTTCTATTTGTAACTCTCCCTTCTTCATCTATTAATATTATCTCCGAAGGATTTTTACCACAACTTGTACTTGGTTGCTCACTGTTACTATCTTCTTGCTCAGTTTCTTCTCTTATGCTTTCAAATTTCCATTTTCTTTTCAGAGTTTCTTCACAATCCGAATGATCTGTATCAGATTCTGAACTGGTATCTGATATTTCCAGATGTCGACTCACATGTCCATCTTCAAGTTCTGGAACTTCAGCTATTTCCTCTACTTCTTCTGTTGTTGCACTTGTAGTTGGGTCATCCAGATGTCGACTTACAGGTCGATCTTCAAATTCTGGCACCCTGTTTGTTTCTTCTTCCGCTTCTGATGCTGAACTGTTATCCAATATTTCCAGATGTCGACTCACATGTCGATCTTCAGGTTCTGGAACTCTGATGGTGTGACTGGCATGCACCCAGTGTTTCACTCCTGCACATTTGACTGCAGTGGTTGTCACCAGGATCACTTGTCGTGGTTCGTCCCAGCGAGGAACCAAACAGTTTCTTCTCCTGTGGACTTTTATGCGGACCCAATCTCCTGGATTCAAGTCGTGAGCTGGTTTTCTTTCAAGAGTGGTCGTATCCGGTCCAACCTGATGAAACACAGAACGCACCACATCAGCCAATCCTTTGCAATAATCCAGCACTAGATCATCAGTTATAGTCAGTAGTTTGTTGACAGGTACTTGTGCTTGTCTCATTGCTCGTCCCATAATTATCTCATGGGGACTGAGTCCAGTTTTACTTTCCGGAATACTTCTGATTGTCATTAAAACTAGTGGCAAGGCATCTGGCCATTTGAGTCCTGTAGCTTGACACATTTTTCCTAACCTGTTCTTAATTGTTCCATTCACTTGCTCTACTATTCCAGAAGCCTCTGGTCTGTATGCACAATGCAGTTTCTGTTTAATACTAAGTGCTTCACAAATCAGTTTAACCAATTCATTTTGGAAATGTGTTCCTCTATCTGTTTCAATCGTGACTGGAAAACCATACCTTGGAATAAATTCTCGCAGCATAAGTTTTGCTACCGTGATTCCATCATTCCTTCTGGTCGGGTATGCTTCCACCCAACGGGAAAACAAACAGACGACTACAAGGACATACCTTAGTCTGTTGCACGGGGGCATTTCAATAAAATCCATTTGCATTCTAGTGAACGGACCTCCTTCTCGTCCTATTGTTCCTAGACTCACTACTGTCTTCCTTCCTGGATTTAACTGTTGACAAATAAGACATCTTTGACAAAGACTCTCAGCTATGGCTCTGAATTTTGGATTATACCATGTTTGTCTAAAAAGTCTGATCATTGAATCTCTCACAATATGGGCTTGTCCATGGTACATCCGTGCCATGTCAGAAATCATACTATCAGACATAACTGGTCTTTCATCTCTGTAAACCCAAACATCATTTTCCTCATGTTTTCTACATCCTGCTTTTATCCATGTATCTTTTTCCTCATCATCTGCTGCTTCCTGTAACTGTCTCACCTCATCCCATGTCTCAACAGGGTTAGTAAAAAGCAAAGGACAAGAAATATGCTCTCTCTCTCGGTTCCTATTCAAAGAAACCACATTCTTTGCACAGTACTGTGCAATCTCATCAGCATATTTATTGGCGACAGTTATGTAGTCTTCCCCATTTTTATGTGCATTGCACTTCACAACAGCAATCTGTTTAGGCAGCTGTATCGCCTCAAGCAACTTTTTTCACAAAATCTCCATTTCTAATTGGCGTTCCTGCAGACGTCAAGAAACCTTTTTGTGACCAAATCTGACCAAAATCATGCACCACCCCAAAGCCGTACTGGCTATCTGTCACAATCGTAACCCGTACATTTCTTCCCAACTTGCATGCTTGAACCAGAGCTACTAGTTCTGCGACTTGGGCAGACCGTATCCCTTTCAGACAAGATGCTTCCATTACAGTTGCTACTGTGCAAACTGCATATGCTGCACTTAGAACTCCATCATTCGTTCTCAAACATGAGCCATCCACAAACAGAATATAATCTGATTCCTTTAAGGGCTCATCTCGTATGTCTGATCTCGGTTTTGTACAATATTCAAGCACATTCAGACAATCGTGATCTACTTCATCCATTTCAATCACACTTTCTTCATCTGGCAATGATGTCGAAGGATTCACATTCATACATCTGTCAATGGTCACATTATCTGCACTTAAAATTACTTTTTCATACCTAGTCAGCCGACTATGTGTCATATATTGTGTTTTCGTTCTTGTCAAGAGAATTTCCACAGAATGGGGAACATATACTCTCAGTGGATATCCCATCACTATGCCTTCACTCTGTTCCAGACTCACACAAGTAGCAGCAACTGCTTTCAAACATCCAGGCAACGCTTTCGCTACAGGGTCTAAAACAGCTGAAAAATATGCAATGGGTCTGTTCATAGTTCCATGTCTCTGTACCAAGACTGAAAATGCACATCCATCTCTTTCACTGCAATACAACTCAAAATCTTTCTCATAGTCAGGCATTCCCAATGCTGGAGCTTCACATAATTTCTTTTTCAGCTCTCTGAATGCTTTCATTTCCTCATCATTCATTTCAAAAGGATCTTTAACATCCTTCTTTGTCAGTTTTTGCAACGGTTTAGCAATCAGCTGAAAAACAGCTTATCCATTGTCGACAATATCCAACCATTCCCAGAAACATTCTTACCTCTCTTTGCGTCATTGGAGCTCTCATTCCTTGAATCATTTTTATTCTTTCAGTCGTTACCTTTCGCACTCCTTTCTCAATTTTATGCCCTAAATATTGAACTTCTTGTTGACAAAACTGCAATTTTGATGGGGACACTTTATGTCCTCTTTTTGCTAAATGATTCAGCAAAGCAACTGTATCATTGACACATGCTTCCTTCGTTTTTGATGCCACCAGTAGGTCATCAATATACTGAACCATCACTGACTTTTCTGGCATTTTTAAATCTTCCAACGATTTCTTTAGAATCTGATTAAAGATTGAGGGGCTTTCTGTGTACCCTTGAGGAATTCGGCACCATGCCAAAATACGCTCTCCAAACCTAAACGCAAATAATGGCTGGCTATCTGGATGCAATGGAATAGAGAAAATGCATGACATAAATCAATTACTGTATACCATTCTGCTTCACGTGGAATCTGGTATAGAATCACAGCAGGGTTCGGTACTATTGGGCAACAAGGCACTACAATTTTGTTTACCTTCCTCAAATCCTGTACAATTCTATATGTTCCGTTTGGCTTTTTCAGTCCCATTATTGGCGAATTACATGGACTGCTCATGATTTCTTTTAGAATCCCTTGTTCAACCATTTTATTTATTACTGGCGTTATTCCTTCAATTATTTCTGGTGTCAATTTATACTGAGGCGTATTTGGGTAACTTGTTCCTTCTTTTACGGTTATTTTAACGGGATCTACTTCTTTCATTAATCCTATATCTTCTCCTGTAAAGTCCCACACTTCTTCTTTCACTGTCTTTTTCAATTCAATTGGGATTTTCTCTGCATCAAATACAGGAAACAAATCATTTACTTCTGGTTCTAAATTTACCATTTTCATTTTATACAATACATCTTCATCTGGGGTCTGAAATGCAATTCCATCTGGAGTACAATAGATAGTGCAATTCATTTTGCACAATAGATCGCGTCCTAATAGGTTCACAGGACTACAATCGCATACCACAAATCGGTGCATTTCACTAAATGGACCAATCTTTACCTCCACTAATTTAGTAAGAGGCGTCTTTATTTGCTGATTCGAAACTCCAACTACTTGGATATGTTCACCTGAGAGAGGAAGGTTTGGAATTTCCACTGACCTAACAGTAGAACGGGTAGCTCCAGTGTCCACAAGGAATGTTACATTTGCACCATTCACTTCTCCATCCACAAATGGACCAGACTGATCTACCTCTAGAGTTGCGCCAAGCACGCACTCTTCCCCCTCTCCTAGGCACCGTCAGAAACGTTCATCCGTTTCATCCTCATCCTGTCGTAACCAAAATTGAGAAATTGCAGCTGCACGCGGCAACTGTGTTACCTGTTCTCCTCCATAGAATCCTGTTTCTGCACTGTATTTCTGTTGGTTAACACTCTTGGGAAGTGGTGGTTGTGGCACCTGACTCTGTTGAGTAACTACCTCACTCTGCACCTGTGAATTTAATGATTGATTTTCCACATTAAGTTTTGGAGGAAATTTACACTCGTTTCTCCAATGCCCTAGCTTTCCGCAGTTGTGGCATGGCCACTTTTTCTTTGCCTCATCTATGCTCATTTGTCCTTTTCCTTTACCTATATTTGGCTCGAGATCTAGCCTGTCCTGCTTCATTACCTGTATTACTCAATTGAGCTTCTTGCTTCTCTGCAACTTTCACCTGTGCCCACATGGCTTTTCTTTCAATTTACGCTGTCTACTCTCAATATCATCACTGCAATACTTAGCATATCTCAAAACTTCGTCAACTGTGCTATTCTGCCAACAAATCATATGCTGTTTAATCATCTCACTTATCTCTGGTTTCAACCCATAAACAAATCTATATACAAAATGACTCATATCCTTCTCATTTAGGGGCCGATTCCGATCTCGGCCGGTAGGGCTCCGAATCGGATGCGGCTTAACCGGATCCGATTCGGAGCCCTATTTCCCGACCGATTCGTACGCGCGTCCGGGCGAGCGAGTACGATGCGAATTCGCCGACCGACTCGTCCGGGCGTCCCGACCGCTCCGACCGACTCGTTCCCGGGTCGAACCGCACCGACCGACTCGCTCGGACTCGACTCGCACCGCGCAATGGAGACGTTCCCCGGCCAGGTGAGTACGATGCGCGCCGCGAGCAGTCCGACCGAGCCGCGCACTCCGGCTCCAAAGAGCAGTCGGAGACGTACTTTGGGGGTCCGTGTCGGACCCCCTGTTCGCGTAGCCGTGCGAGTCGCACACAGGGGGACACATGGGTCCCCCTACCTGTGCGTGCACGGCGCGAGTCGCTCGACGCTGCTCCCGCTGTAGGGGGCGCCCTTGACCACCTCGCACCCATTGAGTCAATGGGAGCCCGCGTACGCGTTGTACGACCGGCTCCCATTGACTTCAATGGGAGTCCGACCGACTCGAGTCCGATGGCATACGTGCGCATTGTACTCGTTCGGTCGGGCTGCCAGAGTCCGATTCGGTCGGAAATCTCTCCGAGTCCGGCTCGGTCAGAGAGATTTCCGGCCCGAATCGGAATCGGCCCCTTAGTGTCTCATAACCACTATACTGTTTGAAAACTAACAACAGCCTTTCATAATAAGCATGCACTGATTCTTTACTTTCCTGCGTTGTTCTGTCTATTTTTACCCAATCTGTTTCTTTAGGTGGAATCTTATTCTTCAAAAAGGTAATTACTTGGTCATACTTCCTCATCACTTCTGGTCCTGGCGCTCCTGTTTTAGCATCCCTTGGATATTCTACAGTTGGCCAATCAATAGTAATCTTACATTCTGTCCACAAATCAGCTGGCACTACTATATCAAACAATCCATCCAAGTCTATCCACAACACCTTTGAAACTTTCACAAATCTCTCCACTTGTCTGTACCATTCTACTGGTTTTTCTCTCAACTTTGGAAAATCATTTGTAAATGACAGTATATCTCCCATCGCAGCTCGTGACTGTCGCGCTCTATTCCGAGTAGCATCTCGGCTCTTGTCCTATGGCATCTTTTAAATGTGTGGAAGCTTTGGCGGTTATGTATTGTTGGGCCAGCGGCATTCTCGCACTGACCCCGGAACCTGCAACATGATAATAAACCTGTCTCCAAGTTGACCTCTTCTGTGCGTCTCTATTTCATGAGGATTACTCTTTTCCTACATTGGCGACGAGTGGGCACGGATCCATTGCCCTTAAGCTAAGCTAAGTCTCTTTTTGTTTTCTGCAAGCAAAATTTTTTACCTTTCGTTTTCAAGAGGTTTGGACAACTCTCACCCACGAAGAGAATTTATTTTGGCCGTGACCAGTTTCTGTCTACCCATTGGGAATTGTCTGACCCATTGGCACCAAGGAGTACCGTGTGTAAATTTGAATACACATACCTGGAGATTCTGGAACCCGATCTCACAGCCATCATGTTTCTTCTCACTGCGTCTGTGCAAAACGTCATTTTTTTTTCAACACGCTTTCGCGTGCAACGTCATCACGCTCATACACACCTTTGCGTGCAACGTACAAGCAGCCATCTTTATTTTGGTTACACTACCCAACAACGGGAAATACTTATTTCTACATCGGCGCTTGCACATCGGTGACAAGCACACCAGTGAACATAAGGTACTTTCCATTTATAACTGGAATAATTATGCCTACATCGGCGCTTGCACATCGGTGACAAGCACACCACTGAACCTAAAGTATTCTTTATGTATGGTTGTATCGAAGGACATATTCCGACGTGTGCATTCTCAGTGATACACACACTGTGTATTTATACAAGTTACTGTCATTTCACATAAGTCATGTCAGGCATTTTACCCCCTCCTCCCTTTCTCACTTCTCCAGGTGAACCTCCTATGACATGGGAAGTCTGGGAACCAGTTTTTTTAGCATATGTAGAAGTGTTGGAGGGAGTAGATTGTGAACCAGAGAGGAAACTTTCTCTTTTGAAACATTGTTTAGGGGGCATTGGATTAAAAGAGTTTACAACTTTACCTGTCTTAACCAATCCTGGCAACATTAATGTTTATCAGTATGCCTCCTTACAACTTAATATACGTTTTGGGAAAAAGAAAATATAGTTATGGAAAGATTCATATTTTATTCACGCAAACAACATGCAGAAGAGTCAATAGAAGATTTTGTTTCTACACTCAGATCACTAGCAGTTTCTTGTGATTTCGAGCATATATCCTATGAGCAAGTTCTTAGAGACCAGATCCTAATGCGAACTAATAACAAAAAAATCCAAGAAAGGTTATGGACCACCTCTGATTTATCCCTTAATGCAGCAATTGATATTGCTAAATCCATTGAACATTCCGAAAAATTTGTTAAAGAAATAAGGGGCATGACAAAGGAGATGTATTTAATGTCAGTAAAGATAATAAGGAATCCAACGTTAGTAAGGATAATAAGGAATATGACAAACAAAGAAAACCTTTTTCCCGCAGAAATGACTATGTGACAAGATTTGACAATAGATCTAGGAACCCAAATTGCGATAGAAGTAATCCACAATTGCTGTGCTACAGATGCGGGAGTTATAGACACCTAGCTAATTTCAAAATGTGTCCCGCCATCGAGAAAATTTGTACTAAATGTAATAGGAGAGGGCATTTTGCGAAGTTTTGTAAGTCTCTCCCTAAGAGAGTCAACTACATACAAAGCTCAGAAGATTATGATGATTCTTATGATTCCTTAGGAAATGAAATTAACACTGTCATCAATGTTTGTGAAGAGGCTGGTTTCACAAAGTTTCCTCCTGTTCCATTTCTGTAGATGATGTAAAATTAAAATTCTTAGTAGATTCGTGTGCATGGTACACTATTATATCTTCTGATGTTTTTCAGAACAATTGGCCAAACAGAATTCTTCTTTTACCTGACGTGTCACCTAGTGGCTACACAGGACACAAAATTGATTTAATGGGTTTTTTTGGGGCTCATTTAGTTTTCGAGGGACGTCATGCATTTTGTAAAATTTATGTTGCCAGATCAGGACAATGCTTATTAGGATGGCCCCATCAAGAGAAATTAGGAATTAGACTTGATCTTAACGCTGATCCTCCTGTTTACTCCGTCTTTTCCAAAAAGCATCCCATCAATTAAATTCAAGCTATATTAAAGAATTGATTGAACAATTTCCCAATGTATTTAGTGAGAAACTTGGGAAATATCAGGGTTTGAGCATGTCATAAAGCTAAATGAGAACGCAATACCAGTTCGTCATAAGGTAAGAAACGTACCTATCTCATACAGAAATAAGTTAAAAGATTTGCTTAAGGATCTATGTGAAAAAAGCATCATCGAACCTATTGAATCATCTCCATGGGTTTCTCCCATTGTTATTTCAATCAAATCTTCTGGCGAATTGAGACTGTGTGTGGACTTGCGCAGTTTAAACAATGTCATTTGGGTGGATGCCCACCCTCTGCCCAATTTACACGAACTTGTATCAACTTTGGCTGGTGCTCAAGTATTTTCGTGCATTGATCTAGCCAGCGCATACCACCAAGTTGCATTGTCTGAAGAATCAAAAAATTTAACAGCTTTTATCACTCCAGAAGGTCTTTTTAGATATTGCCGTATGCCCTTTGGTCTTGCCAGTGCAGCTTCTGTTTTCCAAAGATTAATGAAAGACACTTTGGAAGGTTTGACAGGCGCCATCGCTTTCCAAGACGACATTTTAATATACGGCAAAGACAATGAGGAACATGATCATAACTTAAAAAAGTCTTAGCAGCTTTGTTCAAGAAGGCCTCACCCTCCGCCTGGACAAATGCAAAATTAAAGCAACGGAGGTGGAATATCTTGGACATACCATCAGTGGAATGGGAATCAAACCCAAACATAAACATGTTGAAAGCATCATCAATGCTCCTGCACAGACTCTAAAGAACGACTAGTAGCATTTCTCGCTTAACTGAATTTTATGCAAAATTCATACCTAACTATTCTTCAAAAATTGACCCTTTTAGGTGTCTTCTTAAAAAGAATGCTAAGTTTTGTTGGTCTAATGACATGTCCCATGCTTTTGAAAATTTGAAGAATTTCATTGTTAATGCTCCATGTCTTAAACCTTTCTATCCGGGAAAAGTTGTATTGTTATGGTTGATGCCAGTAACACAGGACTGGGGGTGTTTTATTACAGAGAGATAATGGTAAGGAATGGATTGTTGCATATGCGTCCAGAGTGTTAAAAGACTCGGAAAAGCACTACTCGGTTATAGAAAGAGAGCTACTAGCGTGTGTATGGGGGGCTGAACACTTTAGAACTTTTTATGGGGGACAAAATTTATTATCAAGACCGATCACAAGCCTCTTGTTTTCCTTTGGCTCCAGGAGGAGGACGCTCTATGTCAGCACGTCTGGCTAGGTTAGCTTCAAGGTTGCAATCGTTCCAGTACAAGATAGAGTACGTGCAGGGGAAAGCAAACATGCATGCAGATTGCATGTCCAGATTATCCATCGCAAGTGAAACAAATACTGATGAGGAAGAGTGTGAAGTCGCTTTCACCACATATGATGTGAATTTACTGTATGGTGAACAAACCATTTTGAGTGAAGATGTTTGGGTTTTAGAAATGGAAAAGGATGAAGAATTAAAAAGATCAAGAGTTACATTGTCCAAGGATGGCCAGACCAAAGAAAAGTATTAGGAGATGTTATGAGTTACTTTAAGATTCAGGATGAATTAGCTATTGAGAATGGTCTTGTTATGAGAGGTGACAAAGTCATACCCCCTTTTGATTTAAGAAATAAGATTGTGGGAATTGCACACGAAAGGCATTTAGGTATATCCTTCACCAGGAGACGTATCAGAGAAAGTTTTTGGTGGCCTGGGATCGATTTGTCTGTTGAGCATTTCGTGCGCGCATGTGACAAATGTTCAAACAGTGACAAATCAGCTGTTGTGATGCGACCTGAACCCCACCCTGTGGATTTTCCTACAGGTCCATGGTTAAAATTAGGGTTGGACATCATTGGCCCATTTCATGTTCTACCCAAACATGAGTGTTTCGGCATTGTTTTGATAGACTACTACTCGAAATGGCCAGAGGTCAAGATGGTCAAGGAAGTTACTTCACAAAGTGTTATAGCATTTCTTGATGATGTTTTTTGTAGAGAAGGCATTCCCCAGGAAATTGTCTCAGACAATGGACCTCAGTTTGTTAGCAAGGAAATGGGTTTGTTTTTCGAGAAGTGTGGTATTACCCATAGGAAGATAGCTGTTTTTCCATCCTGAGGCCAATGGCCAAGTGGAGCGCTTTAACCGTGTTGTTAAGGAGGCTATTCAGTTGTCAGTCAAGGGTGGTTTGAATTGGCACAACGCTCTACAATCCATGTTATTAGCCTACAGGACTTCTCCTAATTCTGTCACTTTAGTTAGTCCTTTTGAACTTTAAGAGGATCGAGACCAAGCACCAAATTAGTCCCTTGGTGGTTAAAAAAAACATGGGGGTCCAAAATCTTTCCTGTGTAGATTATGAATTAGTTCGGAACAGAGTTGATGTTTACAAAAAGAGAATGAAAGAACTCATGGAGAGGAAATTAGGCAGCGTGAGTAAGCAAAGAGTAGCAATTGGTGATTTAATACGTATTAAAAAAAAAGAGGGAGTCTGTAAGGGTCTTTCCATTTGGTCGGTTCCTAAGAGAGTTATTGAAATTTTTAGAAATGCTGTCAGGGTTGAGGGTGGGAGTGTTTGGAATCTCAACAGAATATCTTTGTTCAAGGGTGCAACAATTACTCATGAAGATTCCAGAAGCAATGTGTTTCTTGATGTCATGTCCAGTGATGATCTGAGAAACCATAAGCCTCCCCTCACTGACCATGAAAGTACTTCCACCAGGGTTACGCGTGACCATCGTCTTCCTGCCAGATTCAAGGATTTTATCATGAAGTAGTGTGTGGTTTTCTTCTCTTGAAATATCCATTTACATTGTTTTGGTTTATTTATTGTATTCTTTTTTTTTTTTCGTTAAGGGGGGAGGTGTGTCGTGTGCATGGAACGCGACTGTCACGGGCGCGATCTCCCATCGCAGCTCGTGACTGTCGCGCTCTATTCCGAGTAGCATCTCGGCTCTTGTCCTATGGCATCTTTTAAATGTGTGGAAGCTTTGGCGGTTATGTATTGTTGGGCCAGCGGCATTCTCGCACTGACCCCGGAACCTGCAACATGATAATAAACCTGTCTCCAAGTTGACCTCTTCTGTGCGTCTCTATTTCATGAGGATTACTCTTTTCCTACAACTTCCTCATCACTTCTGGTCCTGGCGCTCCTGTTTTAGCATCCCTTGGATATTCTACAGTTGGCCAATCAATAGTAATCTTACATTCTGTCCACAAATCAGCTGGCACTACTATATCAAACAATTCATCCAAGTCTATCCACAACACCTTTGAAACTTTCACAAATCTCTCCACTTGTCTGTACCATTCTACTGGTTTTTCTCTCAACTTTGGAAAATCATTTGTAAATGACAGTATATCCTGTCTAGTCCATGGAACATGCACATAACTACCACCTGGAGTTTCTCTCATCGGGTACTCCCTTACAACTGGTTCCTTATCTGTCACTGCAAAAGCCAAAGATGCTTTATCTGTTGTTTTCTCGTTCTTTTCGTCCATCTATTTCTCCATCTATCCACATCACCCCATTTTCTCAGTAAAACAATTAACTCTTTTATTTGGGTCAATCTTCCTGATGTGTTCAAATTCTCTATATCTTTCTCACAAAAATCTACTTTGTATGGTTTCTGCAACGTTCTCACTTTTACAAACTCTACTCCTAGTTCACTTGCTGTCTCTTCCAATTTGTCATGTAAATTTCTAGCTCTCCATGTAAGACTTTTGCACAAAAACATAATCTCATCATCCTGATAATTTTTAATTTTTCTGTACCAATCGTTCCTAAAATCAATTCTTCCATGTCTATTTTTAACCTAATTACATCTAATGGTTTTACTTCTGTTTCTTTTGTTTTTAGCGTTTTCATCCATTCATTTAACTCATCTGGAGTCGAGCCTACAGGCGTACTATTTAATTCTATCCAATTGCTACTTCTTTCTGGTGTCCCTGATGCAGACTCCGTTACCATAGGTATTCTCCTGATCTCATTCTCATTTATCATCAAATTAGTAGGTGGGCTTGGTCTATAGGTAATAGCCAAAAGGTGTGCACCTTCATTATTCAGTTCCATCCCTTCTCTTTTTCTTTGCAAATGTGAATATCATGGGAATCACTAAAGAACGTTCATCAATTTTCTGATTCTCAAAATTGGCATTACTGGACCTATCGTTACTGGTACAGTTACAGCTTCCATATTCTTTGTCAATGCTCTTATCTTCTCAGTCCATTCTCTTGTGGTTTTTGCTAATTCAGTTGCATTGTCACTTTCTATCTCTTCATTTTGCGAAGTTTTTAATTGATCTTGTGACCTATTTATCTCATCTCTTCGTTCGGGATTTTTATTCCTCCCAGTTTCCATTGGCGGTGCATTAGGTGTCACCACCGCAGAAGTCTGTTGGTATGGAGGTGGGTTTCTGCTTAAAATATCTTCCAGCAATTCGTCATCCGTTTCACTACCACCATACCCATACTTTTCTATAACTACATGTTTCTTTTCTCTGTACACTTTCTCTTTGCTTCTTCCTCCACTGTAAAAGCTGGAAACAAACCTCCTGTCATATTAGCACATCTCCAATGCTTTATTCTGTCCTCATGATTTACTCCCCATAACCTTCCAGGCACAAACTCATGATTCTTTAATCCTCTGAATCTCTCTCGTTCATACATCTCATCTTCCCATTCAGTTAAAGCTTCAAATTGTGTCGGTCTAGGTTCTAACATTGCCATCTTCTCTCTCAAATTCCGTAGTACAGCTACATTAAATGAACCATTCTCAGGAAAAGCCAATGCTCCATCATTCTTGGTATATTTTGTCCAATTTTCCAACCATATGCATGTATGATATCCATATTTCAGCATCATGTGTGAAGCTGGTGATTTCGGCGGAGGAATTATTTGTCCCTCTCTAGTCACTACCTTTTTGTCTTTCTTAAAGAAGTTCTTAACTTTCGACATCCACGACGTTTTCTCTCTACCATACTCATAATACGACATGATTCACAATCGCTTTTTCTCCTCAAACGATCCGCAATTCAACACTGTTCTCTATGTGTTATTCCAACTAATACTAGCGCGACTCACACTAAAACTCCAATCAGAGCGATTTCTGTCTACAGCGCACTGTCCAATCCCAGCGCGGCTTTTGTCTACGTCAGTTCTGCTTCTGTTTCCGTATGACTAGCGCATTGTCCAATCCCAGTGCTGCTTTTGTCTACGTCAGTTCTGCTCCTGACCCCTCCTTTACAAAATTTATCGGCAATTTCTTTTTCAACAATTCTTCGTTAGTTACAACATTTAAAACACATTTCCATTGTCTGATTCGCTAAACCAAAGAGATAGCTTTGACCATTTACACAAGAACTCTGTATTTTCCAGTAGGCAGCGCTTACCTCTACCCTACCACAGAATTTTCTGTTTCGCCGATAAAGTAGCACTTCCTCTACCTTACCCTTCTTTCAAGCAAGCGGTAAACCCGTTTCTCTGGGGATAAAACACATGTGGAGACTATACTGCTCCTGAGAATTAAGGCCAGAGTTTCACAAGAAAAACCGATCACTATTTCACTTACACACCTTTTATACGGAAAATGTCCCTATCATAACACAACCTGTGTTATCACCATATGAACTCAGACAATGCACCATTCCATGTGACTTCTCTTGCCACACGTGTTCCACTTCCTACTTCCCGGAAGCGTGAAAACTTACATATAACATAACGCGACTCAACATAAAGTGTTAGACATGAACTTATCAATAATCAATAATTAATAATCACCAAACTAATCTATAGTAACCATAACTCTGCTACCAAGAAATCTGATCCAGCGCTAACAATAAAAATTCTTCTCCTATATGCTTCGGTCATCCAGGTGCAACTTATCCCTCCAACACACAAACTATATCCATATGACGGTGGGGCCCATAACACCGCATATACATTCACTTACTCATTTATTCCCTGGATTACCTCCGTCCTTAACCTAGGAGAAAACGATTCGCTGGAAGGAGACGGGATACCTCTTTTTAACACGACATAATGTTTCTCATTGCTTTTAAGGTATTCCGCTCATTGGTCGATGGACCAACTAGTAGGAATCAGTTGATGGTGATTAAGACCAGCTCAATCACAATAAACTCTTTATCATTTTACCTTAATTATTGAGTTAAAGAATCACTGAGTCATTTGTTTAAAGAATAATAAAGTTTATATAAAGTTTCGAAGCAAGAAATAAGTTTAAGCTTATTATTCAGATTATTACATTTATCATCATTATAAGAATAAATTGAAATTGCAATGCATACCTATTAGACGGAAAAATAAGGTTGTCACAGCAAGAACTCCAAAAGATCAATCTATCTGTCTAGGAAAATCTAATAGCTCTAAATGAAAAATCTATCAGGAGTAAAAAGGTTCTCCAAAAGCAGCATCTTATACTCAACTAGAAATATAAAATAGCAGCAGCAGCATCAGCTCGTCCGCATCAGCAACCGCAACTTCATACATCTACAGCATCTCCGTCAAACAGCAACTAACTTCTCCAGCATCTAACCCCTCCCCACCAAGAGTAGGTCTTCTTATACCCTAATTCTAGCTTACTGAATAAAAATGTTGCATCTCTATGGCGTGATTCTTTCTCATTGGTTCATTCAGGTCCATATACATTTTAATCAAACTTCCTTGTCTTAACCAGTTCTTTGTAGAATGTCCATGCTTGCATCGTTTCCCACAGTTCATGACATTGCTCATCAGTTTCGATCAGTCCAATTTGTATCTTTTCTGCTACTTTTTAGATTCAACAGTTCCGTCCATTTATTCAGTTTGACTTCTCACGCTTCTTGCTGATCATCTTGGCACACATTTGCTCAGAAAGGTCACAATAGCCTTGACCATACTTCCGTCTTAGCCTCTCAGCACAAACACGTGGTCATCCTTTTTCACAGCCTTTCTCCTCTACCACACGGTTTCTTGCTCATGCATACTCTAGCAAATGGCGGCCATTTTATATCGCTGCTCAACAGGCCTAAGCGCACTATTTTCAAAGATAAACAAAATATTGTTAAAATAAAGAATATAAACCCTTTCGTTTCCCTCCCGTCTTTCTACGTACCCCAATTAGGTATTACCTAGCAAAAAAGCAACATATAAAGCCGTCCCTTACTTACCATCGCTTTATTTTGCCACCACACGTTTTATTTAAAAGCACAAATCATGCGTTTATTATTTTATTAGTACGCAAATATTACGTTATGTTAGACACGTAAACAATTATAAGTTGATTAATTTGCACACAAAATAGCGTGTTACCTTTAACCCTTTACATGTAACATACATTGTTGGTTATTTACTTAAACAAACATGTTTATTAATTATTTTACGAAAATTATTAGGAGGTTAAAAAATTTTCATTTACCCTGCTCCATCAACTCCTTTCGGAGGGCTCCTGTGGAGGAGATCTACCTCTGGATTGAGATCTGTTCTCTTTAAAATTTTGTTTTTTATTATTGTCCCACTTCTTTTTAGAAGAGTTAGGTGTCTGCTTGAAAGTCTCCTTCTCGGGACTACCCATCAGTTGTGGTTTTAACGCTTTTCCACCCAAACTGTCCCTGCCTAATTCTGCATGCGCAGTTTCAATTATTTTCGGTAGTTCCTGTTCCTGTTGTAAAGGACTGAATTCCCTTAGGCGTTGGTGGATGGCCACTGATGCTGCTTCCCCTTTAATATTTGCCAGTATTATCGCTGATACCTGAGCATAGTTACCTAGTAACTTCATCCCTAAGTTCAGGGCAGGCTCTGCTCCGTACTCATTTTGTATTTGTCTCAATACGTCTGGTACTTCTGCTAATGACGGGATACCTTGAGTTCTGGTATATATGGCAGCGAAAACTGTACCCCACGAGGTACAGTCCTCTAGTTGTGGTGTAATCCCCATGGGCAAGCAGATTGTTAGCATTCTGTGTTTTTCATATGGGCTAGTATTTGGGAATACTGCTTCTAGCTATGTTATTTTCTGAGCTATCCAGAATGGCATTTGTTCACGTTTTGCGGGCATTTTACCCATCACTGCATGTAACGTTTGTGGTGTAATTTTAGTTGTTGTGTTTTGAACTTGAGCTGTATTTGTTGTTACCATTGCTGGCTGGACTGTAAATGTCCTCATGACGTATTGCGTCAGGTTTCTGTACAGTTTTATTAATTCTTTGTGAAATATGAGTAAGTCTGGTCCTGGCATAGTTTCAATGTCAGGATGTGGTGTGTATGTTGCCAATATTAGCCATGTCGCTCCTTCTCTTCCGAGCGGACCGAGTCTTACTCTTCTTCTTATATGGGGTAGGGCGCCTTTAAACCAGTATAAGTGTTCCTGGTACGTAAATGGAACCTCAATGTCCTCAAACGGACAATATTCACCTGGTGCATCACCTTCTGTGTAGAAGTGAAATGTTTTCGTTCTTGCATTTGCTGCTGGGAATGTAACCCACGAATAAAATACCTCTGTTCTGTATGATTCATGTGCCTCAATCAAGAATGCTACTATGCCACCCCTAGGTTTTAACCCATGCGCAAGCAGTTTCAGGGTAACTGTATCTCTAAAGTTTTCTGCAATCGGAATTGCATCTGCATTTTCTTCTTCATCTGAGAGGTGCAAATTTTGCACAACTCCTCCCGCGTTATCCGCGTCTTTAGCCATTGTTTTAAGTAAGAAGTTTTTTGGGGGTTTTTTTTTCTCAAGGAAACTAAGATAAGGTGTTTTTGCACAATTTTGGGAACACTGTGTCCTTCAAGCTTGATTAACCAACAGCCAATAAATAGGATGTTTGCCTACTCAGCTGTGGCATAATTTAGCCTACCCACTCCAGACGTCTCTGGTATTTTGTGAATAGGGATTTCTGAGAATAGCACGACTGAACTACTCAGATTCTACTGTTAAATAAGTACCCAACCAACGTTGGCAGTGCCATGTCGTGTAGTTCCTATATGACCTATACAGGATCTGCGCGTTTGGATAACATAAACTGTGGGACTGGTGGCAGACTGATTCCGTGCACCCCCACCGGGTATGTTAGCCTGTCTGTATCAGCTAGCTCACAGTGCCACTATAATCTCCTCTCACCAGGGAGAGAATAGATTCTGGCAACCTCAGAACATGACAACCCTGATCCCCCAGGATCGTGGAAACAATATACTACTTTTCGCTCAGTCACTCGTGCTTACTTAGTTTGTCTCAGAGAGATACACAGAATAAACAAACTGGGTGTTTTCAATAAGCATTTATTGAACAGTTGTTATTCTGGTGTAGAATAGATGTGCTGCAACAACCGTTAGACAGTATATGATATAAATGATTAGCAGTACTATGAAAGTAATTGGAGGGTATAGTTCTACCATCTTACAATAATCATGAATACATTAGAGTATATAAAACACATGATAAAAGATGCATACTCCTACGATGCCTCCCTAACTAGATGTACCTAAGTGTACCTAGCATGTATGTAGGTGTTAAGCCAAGAATTCCTCTAGGATCTAGTCAACCCCGTTACCTTAAGTGAGACTGTGGGACACCGTCCTGGTCTCGAGCTAGACACCCCGCGAGGGATGTTAGACCACTGCGAGCTGGAGTGTCTGCATGCAGGAACCTCAGCGTCTCTGGTCAGTGTGTCGGCCGGGAAGTCTTGGTCTCCTCTAACTGTCTTAGCAAGATGTGATGTATATATACCCATAGGTCTCCCCAGGGGTCCTACCTTGCTGTATTACTGTGTCGGCCTAAGGATGACGTTGGGCCTGAACTTTGTACATAGATTTCATACAGAAGCTGGTAGTCCCTCTGTGCTTCCAAGAATCCTCATGCATAATGTATGATATTTCGAACTAGGGAAAACCCGCGTTCTGACTGCAGTGTAATATCTAGGTAAAAGGTCAGTCCCTGTAAACCGTGACAAGTGTAATGTAGGGAGAGAATATAGGTGGCGGGAAATGAGATTACCAGGGCCTATGTTATGATACCTATATGGAATATAACAGAATGTTATCCTCTCTCTCTTGTAAAATGAAGTTCAGAGTGATAATAGGCATTTAGAAGGCAAAAACTATGATTGTTGAACATGGCACTCCAAAGGGGTCTTATTTCGCTCCCCTGTTGTTCAACATACATGTACAATCTCTGCACTAAATATTACAAAACCTTGGTGTGTGGTTTCAGAAATATGCCAACAACACTGAGATTGCCTTCCACCTACCTCAAGAGTCCAGGCGTCAGCACTCTTTACAATACATTTTGTTTTGTTTTCTGTGTTACTTAAATAAGTAACTCCATCATTGTATACCACAGTGTGGCTAACTCAAGTTAGAAATTGTGTTGATGATGCTGGTAAAAAACAGCCCTAACAAATGGACAAGGCTACATTATGCAATCTAATTAACAAGAGTGTCACTCAAATAGATTTTTCGCAGTGATAGTGTAACTTTAGTGCAGGAAATTAATAAGCTTCAATTTACAATCCAGATCCTGATTCACAAAGTTGTGACCTGATCATTTCACCAATGGATTTTATGTTTGTGAGCACATTTAAGCACATGGATATTTCGGTGGGGAGTGGGTGTTTCCAGGGGAGTGTGATGGCAGCACGCAGTGCAAATTGTGTGTCACCCCAAACAGTCACAACTTTGGGGTATTCACAAATATTTTCAGTGCCTTTCCAGACTACTATGAACTTCTGAATGTATAAGTGGAGGAATGGAAAGTAAATGGGCCTGAAAGTGTAGTAAAGACTTGCAATATACCCATATTCTAAGTCGATGTTGTGGAAAGGAAGCCTTCACATATAAAATTATTTTTGGCGAGGAAGAAAAATAGGTTCACACATTAACCATATATGCCTACTTGTGGGTATATCACAATATAGGGGATTTGTAGGAGCAGGTGTAGGGCTTACAAGCATATGCCAGAAAATTAGAAAATGTACAAAAATGTAAATTTTTATTACAAATGCCTCAGTTTCCCTTTATCAGGAAAGTTATACATGTCCAATATGCATAGGGATAAGACAGTGTATCAATCAATCAATCAATTGGGATTTGTAGAGCGCTGCAATTCACCTGTGAGGGTCTCAAGGCTAGCTGCTTTGTGGTGCTCTGTACATTCGAACAGCCAGATCTTGAGTCTTTTCCTGAATTCCCAGAGCCATGAGGCGGTCCTGAGGTGCAGGGAAAGAGTGTTCCAAGATTTTGCCACCAGGTGTGAGAAGGAGCATCTTCTGCTGTTGCTTCGGCGGATCCGGGCAGCGGCGTAGCTGGGGGGGGGGGGGCGGTCCGCCCCAGGCGCCACTATTTTGGGGGCGGCGGCCACGCGGCACTGGTGGCCCGTGGCGGCGGCCTTTATAATTTAT
Source organism: Calotriton arnoldi (assembly GCA_963921515.1). Taxonomy (NCBI): domain Eukaryota; kingdom Metazoa; phylum Chordata; class Amphibia; order Caudata; family Salamandridae; genus Calotriton; species Calotriton arnoldi. The sequence goes on from CAWUFW010001928.1 coordinate 2,326,504, forward strand.
TTGGACACTCACTGACACTACTGTCAGTCACTACAGTAGTGTCAGTGTCCCCAAATAAATTATAAAGGCCGCCGCAACGGGCCACCAGTGCCACGTGGCCCCCGTGTGAAGTGCAAGCGCACCTGCGCTTGTAAATGCTGCCTGCAGCGCACGCACCACCACCTAGCATAGTGGTGGTGGTGCGGTGCGCGACGTACCGCGTTTGTGGTTGTGGGACCCGTCCCAGGGCCGTCAATCTTGTAGCGCGCGAAAGCACTACCAATGACGGCCCTGGGCATAATGTTTGGCCAGCTCTCGCGCTGGAAAGTAACGTAGCAGTAACGCGTCACGCGCTCCACCTCCAACACCACGCGCTCTCGTGACGTGAGGAGTCGAGTCTGGGGCAGTGGCAGTGCTGGGCGATTTGCTGCAGGCTGCAGCAGAACCAACCACCCCTACGGTAGAGACCCTGGAGTACTGGAGCCTGAGGACGGTAAGAGCTACGAGGGGAGGAAAGGATCTTTGGTGAGTGGCAGGGCAGTGGGCACAAGACAAGTCCTACATAGCTGCCAAGGTTTCAGATTCCTATGTGTGACATTTTCATTACTTCAGTGTAGTTAGGAGTGACATTTCAATGACTATGAGTGACACTTTCTCTTCAGTAAAATAAAGCAACGAAGTCAAGGGAAACATAAATACCAGCAATTACACCCATTTTATACGTTCTAGAGATCGTGCGCTCACATTAACTTAATTTGATTGTGTTTCACATTGTGACACTCACTGACAACTTGAAGTGGCTTATTGTTATTTTTACTTACTCTTTCTGTTCTTTCAGCCTGAGCCAGGCTGGGCAGCGTGACTGGGTCATTGGCGACACCAAGGCAGCTCTAGCTGGCTGCTACAGCCAGTGACTCCCACGGGAATTTCAGCTTTCTGTCCTCTATTTCTGCCGCTGCAAAACCGGACCTGACTCGTCGTAAAGAATGGCCCGTGCCTGTCACTCTCCCAGCCACCAGGCTTTGATAATTTGCTGCCGGCTGCGGGCCATTATAGATGTTATTACGTCCCACAGTGCGGGTGGTCCAGTCAGCCAGGCCAGGTGCGGGCGGCCATTATAGATATTATTAAGCTACTCAGTGCAGGCGGCCCAGTTGGGGCAGGCCAGGTGCAAGCCAGCCCCAGGCCCCCGAGGACCATGATTAATGCCGCCAAGCACTCAGCAGCCGGCTAACTGCCCCGCCCGCGTGCTTCTGCAGCAGGACGTGACGTCACTTCCACTCGCTGCGTTAGGGCCACAAAGTGTGTTGCACAACCTGACTGGGGCAGGCCCCGACAGGCTGTCTCTGTAGTAGCTAATTGGGCCCTACCACCGACTGGGCCATGACGTCAGGCTGTCTGACTTACAGAGCGCCGCGGGAAATCGATTAACAATAGACACACATTGTATCTGACTGTGAGCCTGTCCAGCTGCTGGGAGCATCCCAAGCCTATGGGACTCGGGAGCAGCCCACGCTGGCCACAGAGGCGCACTGCCACCTGCCACACTGTTTGCAGTGGCGCGCTACTGTTTGTGACAGTGACAGCTGAGACATGCATTATGCATGAAATTGCATTTCAGTGCGGTGATGCAGAGCACCACACTGAACTGCGTTAGTCTAACGCCTAATGGGTGGTACTTGGCAGGACTGGTCCTATAAAAAGAAGTGGGGGGACTAACCAAGTTAGGCAGTCAGCAAATGACATCATGACACGTGCCATCTATAGCTGAAGGTTTCAGATTGCTATGTGTGACATGTTCATAATTTCAGTGTGGTTATCAGTGACATTTGACACTTTCTTGCGAGCAAAAATCAAGCAATGAAGATGAGGAAACATAAATATCAGAAATTAGACCCATTTGAGCAATGAGAAACTCTTAGAAGATCTAAAACTGCTGCAAACGCCTGCTGCAGCTGACTATAATTAAAATGACAGCTATGGACACCGCTAAGAATTAACACCAAAAAGAGCAAGGACCAGCGGTTAGGCTGTAGAACCACTGGAGCGAAGCTGTGCAATAAGAGCCACTGACAATACAAGACAACAGTTTAGTAGAGAACACAGATCTTTTCTGGACCCCACCAATGTAGAAGGGGTATTGCTGGGTGCACATGAGTCATTCAGAGTTGTAGTGGCATGAGCATCACCAGAGCCTGCCCTGATGTCCTGGCATAAATATCTTTAGTGTCACACAGCGAGTGACAAGTTACACACCAAGTGTAAATACACCAGACGACACTTCAGGCAAAGATTGACATTTTTTTTTCTGCCCATGGCACAGAAGCAGCTTGGTCTTCAGTCGGGTATTCAGTCCACCCTGCATTGCTGTTTAAAGCTTGCAGCACAGCAAGTGTCGAAAGACCCCTAAATCCAACACCCCACCTTCAGATCCAGATACACGCAGATAAGTGCAAAAGTAGTCTGTCTCGAGTGACAGTCACGACGCACGCTGATGAGAGTACCTGTCTGTGAACATGTGGCATTGCGGCTGTTTGGAGAGAGCTCAAATAATAAACCAGGAGAGAAGAATCACTAAACTCCATGCTGCTCTCTCTGTCCCACATGGGACCTGGGCCCAGACTATAACAGGGTGTGAGAGGCCCTATCACAAATCTCAATTGCCTCAGGCCTATACCATAAATTCATTAGAGTCAGCTGACTCACGGACTCCGGCCGCCGCAGTGAGCATGTGCGTGTTAGCATGATTGCTGGGCAAGCCTCGGGAGAGCCTGTGAGACACACATAGCGGTCACAGTCAGGCAGGCTGACAAATATGTTTAAAAGTATTTAAAAAAATCACACCAGTATAATTAAGCGAGTGGCCCCGGGGTGCCGTGCGCAGCCCTCTACAACTGCGAGTTCAGATAGTTAACACTTACTTGCACTAGTTAATAGACCAATATAAAACTAGCATTCCAATGATACATGTGAGAAATATTTGTGCCCGAAATTTGAGTGAGGTGAGATTCAAAATTCGAGTCCGAGACTTAACCTCACACAATCACAGGACTGTGGATGCCATGGGCGGCAATCTGAGGGATAGCCCCGGGCGCCACAAGCTCTAGCTACGCCTCTGGATCCGGGGGGTGTCTGCGAGGAAGAGGGAGGTGGATCATAGGTGTCTAATTGGTTGGTGGAAGGTCATGTGTTTGTTGATGTATGCTGGTCCTTCATTGTGCAGGGCTTTGTATGTGTGAGTCAGCATCTTGAGCTGGCATCTCTTATGGATTGGGAGCCAGTGTAGCTTTTTGAAGTGCTGTGTTTTGTACTGTCTGTAGTCTCTTCATGAGGCGTGTGGTGACTCCTACATAGAGTGTGTTCCCGTAGTCCAGCCTGCTGGTGATGAGGGCCTGTGAGACGGTCCTTCTGATGTTGACTGGGAGCCACCTGAAGATTTTGTGGAGCATGCATAGGATGTGAAAGCAGGCAGATGAGACTGTGTTTACCTGTTTCTTCATAGATAGCTTGCTGTCCAAGATAATGCCGAAGTTGCAGACGTGGTCTGTCGGGCGGAGGATGGGCCAAGTTCAGGAGGCCACCATGTGTCGTTCCATGGCGATGTGTTGTTCCCAAAGATGAGGACTTCCGTCTTGTCTGAGTTGAGCTTCAGACAGTTGTCTTTCATCCAGTCAGAGACGTTTGTCATGCATCTGTGGAAGTTGCCTCTGGTGGTGGATGGGTTTTCTAACAGCGTGAGGATGAGCTGGGTGTTGTCGGCGTAGGAGATGATGTTGAGTCCATACGATCTGACGGTGTTGGCCAGGGGGGTCATGTGCGTGTTGAAGAGGGTGTGACTGAGGGACGATTCTTGGGGGACACCGCAGATGATCTTCTTGGGATCCGAGGTGAACGATGGGAGATGGATTCTCTGGGTTCTTCCGCAAACAGGCAGAAATTAAGTTTGCCAGTTGCTAGCATTCTGAGAATGTCTCTTTTTTGCAATTAAGTTGAAATGAAATCATGTTGTTAATTAGATTGTGAATACCTCTAATGTACAGCCGAGGTCTCTGCTTCTAAGAGAGTCACGCTTGACTTTATGTTTGGATAATATGTACTGACCCCTGTACTGTGTGCATATAGGGGCACATGCATGAACCTAAATACCGGTCGCAAAGGGCCCGATTCGCAGAATCGGGCCCTTTGCGACCGGTAGTTAGGCAATTGGGATGCATCAACCCAAAACCCATTCGCAATATAGGTAATCGCGAATTTTGCGATTACCTAAATTACGAATGCTTTTAGGGAATCGCAATTCCCTATTTGGGATGCCTCCAGCCTTTCCTAAATGCGACTTCGCATTTAGGAAACGCTAATTACCATCAACTGCAAGTTGAAGGTAACTTGCAAAAACTTTGAAAAATGCACAAAAGTGCATTTTTCAAAGTGCCATGTGGCGCACACATATGCCATTAGGGCATATGTGTGCGCCACATGTACACACATGCCAAATTTGGGGGTGCAGCAGGGTGGCCTTTAAGGCCCCTAGCACTCTTCAAATTGCATTCGCAATTTACGAGTACCTATTTGGTACTCGCAAATATGAATGACTTCCCATTCATTCCTATGGGCCTCTAGGCCTATAGGAATGAATGGGAAGGCATTCCTTAATAGCGAGTCGCAATTTACGAGTCGCTATTAAGGAATATGTAGGAATCACAATTTTGTTTGCGATTCCTACATGCATAAGTAATTGCGATTCCTAAATAGCGATTTCTTAAAAATCGCTATTTAGGAATCGCAATTCCTTACTTTGATGCATGTGGCCCATAGGGTTGTGTTTGTGAAGTACATATATTTGCTATGGCAAAAGTCACAAATACTAAAGGCAAACTGGAAAAGTCTTTGCGCTTTGCAAATTGCCTATTGACTTTTGAAACTCGTTCCAAATCGCAAAGAAGGGGGCATGAGAAGGGGACGTCCCTCTTGCAATGTCATGTAACAAAGCTTTACAACCACAAGCAGTTTTGCAAACCATTGACAGGCTATAGACAAACAACATGAGGCGGCAACCAATGTACAAAGTGGAAGCTGCCGCCATGAGACAGCTTCCATCGTGTGAATGGTGGCCGGCGGCCCCTGAAGCAGAAGAGTTGGGCTAGGGGACCTTTGCATGCTATCCCTGATAAAATGATCTGCATGCCGAGATCCCTTTTTTTCTTTTCTTTTTAAATAAATGTAGCCCTTGTTCCTAAGGGCCATTAAAGAGGTAGGAAGTTTTGTGGGAACTTGAAAGTGTGCGTTTTGTAATGCAAATGATTGATTGACACATCAGTTGCATTGCAAAATTGAGATGGCATTTCAGACCAGTTGGTGTGCAACAACACTGACTGTTTTGCAACCTCTTCCTTGTACATCAGGCCTGTACACCTTTCTTCTATCACTTTGTATCTCCTTTTCTCTCTGCTCTCTCTGACTCCAAGCTTCCCTCATTCGTCTTTTGTCACAACACTATGGCACGCTTCCTAGTGTTTAGCAATATTAATGGATGTTCTTCTGTATTTTCATATTAAGTCCCCCCTGATTGGTCTGTCCATCCAATTGCATATATGTCTAGGCTGCAATAATGTCCTCAAAACATAAGTTGTTCCTCTATTGTATTTTTTCTCCTCCATGCCTCTTCCTTTTTATACACACTGTAATTGCTTTCGTGTACTTTTGTCTATTCCCTACACTCTTCTTTACGTATTATACTTTTCACTCAATTTTCCCAAGACTGTGAAAATGAATAAATAATCCACATTTGAGGGAAAACCCAAAAGGTCTCACTTCCGTGGACATTCACAAGGGTTTTCCAAGTTGTTTTCCATCTTGGGAGCACATAGAACTCTACTCCTGCAAAAGGCTGGAGTAAGCAACAAATGTTTCAGAGAGGGAAGTGGGGTCACTCGTATTTAACAAGGGTTTTGTAGAAGGGGTTAGTCCGTGGTGGGGAAAACAAGGGGCATATTAACAAGGGCTGGCGATAACATTATCGCCGCTTTAGCGTCCGTTTTCGGGTGAAAAGCGGCGATAATTTTATCGCAATATCATCAAGGACACGCTAGCGCGTGTTTCCTTGACTTAGCGCCTGTTTCCAGCACGCCTAACTTCGCATCTCTAATGAGATGCAAAGTGGGCGTCACTGGGCGTACCCCTGACGGACTACCTTGTTAAATATCGCAAAATGTACATCGCAATATTTACAAGGAGGCCCACGCATTTTTGCAGACGTTAGTTTTTGGCGAAAACCGCGGTTTTCGCTCAAAACTAACGTCTGCAAAAATGCTGACTTACCTATACCTAACAATGGGGGTGGATTATTCTGATACGACCACAGGGTCGTATCAACAAGGTTATCGCCGTTTTACATGGAACATCGCTGAAAAACCAGTGATGTTCCATGGAAAACACCTCTATCGCTGGAAAATTATCGCCATTGCGCTATGCGTTGTTGATACAGCGATAGCATGGCGATAATTGCCAGCGATAGCCGGCGATAAACATTTTCATGCTAAGAGCGGCCAGCGATAATTATCGCTGCCGCTTGATAATATGCCCCCAAGTGTATTACAGAAAAGTGCAAAACACACTAAAAACCCCATACTGAAATCCGTTAGGGGTAGTGTTAGGACAGATAGTGATACGAGGCTGACGGCTTATGGCTTGAAATCAAGAAATAGATTTCTGCGTGTAACCCTCCAGAATTGTGTTAATAATTAATTCCCACAAAAATGTAAAGTAGAACACATGTACCTAAGGCTACTCTTCTAGATGTACATTCGTGTGAATTCACCCCTTTTAAGAAAAACTTTGCTTTTCAGACGATAAATTTATGTAACTGTTCTACTTTTACTGTCAGAACTTTTCCAGGGCTTGCTTCGTACATCACAGCCAGTGCTTAATTTGTGCCAGTGGTTTCCGGTGCTCGGCACCGGCACTTAATTGCCAACACCAGCACATATGACAGCTGCCATATGGTGGCGCTATTTGGGTATTAAACGATGAGCAGGACAACAGTTATTTATTAATTCAATATACATTAAATGTAACTAACACCAGCCGCCCAAGCCATTCTTATAGCTTTGAGGGCCTTGAACAGTCTTAATTGTCACACTGGAACCAAGGGGTGATTAGTAGTTGTGTAGGTACTATCAGTGGCAGTGCTCGCAGTGGCAATGGTTGGTGCAAACTGCAGTGGCCTCCTGACAAGGGCCCTGGCACTTATTGTTTTACAAATTAAGCACTGGTTCCAGTGCCAGAACTGTGTACCAGTTCCATTCATCGTCGAGAGGGCTAATTACAAACGGATTTTAGAGTAAGTAAAGTAGTACTCCTATAGAACTCTGTTATGCAGTCTTTATGCCTTTATGAATTGGCTCCAAAACATCTAAAAGGAGAATAAAATGGCGCATTAAAGGAATATTCATATTCGTTTAGTACAAACAGAAAAGACTGTGCCCACTTTGCTCTGTTAATAATATGCAGTTGGATGTTTCAGGGCCCAGTTATAAAGCCATCTAAGGGTAGGTGAGTTGGTACTGCTGTAGGGCTATCTCCTGTACTCCTGAATGCTTTTGTGAATCAGACCAGTGTGTTTAGGTCTTCTAGATCAAGTGTTTTTTAAGATCTGTGTGTGTTTACAATCCCAGTATACAAACCCAGCCCTTTATCCTACTTTAGTTAAATGGAGTACCAGTGGCACTGGAACTAGTGGTGTAGCAAGCGCCCCAGCACCCCCCTAAAGCTTGAAAGCGCTTAAATGAAAATGCACAGTAAAGGGAGTCTTCAAATGTGTTTCTTCTGGCAGCATTTTTTGTATTTTCAAAGAAACACTGTCAAATACCCCCTATGCCTTTCTTCAGGTGACATTATTGACTAGCACCCCCACTTTAAAAATCGTTCCAGCACTACTGTTGAGTACCAGTAAATGGCATTATAGTTACACCTGCCATTTACAGTGCTTAGAAAAAGCTGAAAGTATTTAGCACTATCATATAATCAAATTATTTAGAGAAGAAAAAAAAAACAATCAAGCCAGCCACGTCATCAAACTAACACTGCAGCATCCTTTGAAATCTCACACTGGCCCTAATGGGATCATGGAGCAACAACACAGCCATCGTTATTGCATTAATATTGAATAAGTGCGCCCTTCCTACCTATTGATTATTAATTCCTCCTGGCTTTCAATGAAGGCTTTTTTGCTCCGATTGCTCTGGGTTCGACGGGCATCTTCTGCCAGCACAGACAGAGTGATTCCTAAATACCAAAGTGCTAATGGCGATGAAATAGTAGCCGGTAACTCTCTGCTGGTCGGATTACATACACCCACTCTTGTGTGAAAGCGCCCTGTTCATGGAATGCATTATTGACAAGGTATTAGATATTTTATGCTTCACTTAAGAATTGGCTCTTACCCAAGACAGAACCTTACTCTAAATGAGAATTTTCTCCCCAGTAGGCCTGTCTCTTCAGCTCATGTCTGGAAGAATGACTCATCTTTAGGAAAATTGTGTTTTTTTTTAGTTCCATACCCTGCAAACTCCACCTCGCTGAAGTGTCAGGAAACTGACTATTTCACTGCAGGGCTTTCCATTCATTTTCTACTGTCCAGAGTCTCTGCACTTTAAACAGCGTAGATTTTGCTTGGTGCAGCAGAAGAGAGATATAAAGGTGTTACTGTCCTTTCTCATTGGGGCTGCAGCCAGTTACAGCATCAGAGGTGGCAATGAGGAGGGGGGGGCTAATGGCAACTGAATTCTACTACTTTTGATTCTTTTCTGCTAACCAGTTCTACCATTTTTCACTTTAACTTTTTAGAGTTTGCACACATTATATTTTGAAAGTAAGGCAAGCCTCTTTTTATTTTGCAATTCTTTGGATACTCCCCTTGAAGGTGAATATTCCATCAGTGCTCCTGGTGATCCGAGAACTATCTATACTGTCATCTGCTAAAAAATAAAAAACAAAATGCAAAGCAATCTCGGAGGTCCACTCTCCTGGGATCCCAATATCATGGTCAATCGTCAGTCACAATCCCACAACTTTTTTTTGTTGTGGGGCATGTTTTTTACTATTCTGGCAAACTATACACAGCGAGTAGGTTTCTGGGCAACGCGGACAAGCTAAAAAACTAGAAATGCCCAATTTCACTTGCCAATCTGTACTTTTTCCAGATAGCAGACCTTGCGGAATTGAAAACAACATCACCACCCTCTTACTATGCCTTAGTTAGCTTGCAATTTAAGACAAAGGGCCTAATTCTAATGTGGTTAGGAAGGCCTCCTAACAGCATTTGCTCCGTCCAAATTGGATCGGGAGCGTGTCTTTCCGACCAACTTGGAAAGGTTTCCGAACGACCGAGTACGATGCGAGTTAGGCGTTAGGAATTTCCGAATCCGAACCCGACGGCATTTGGAATGACCGAGCCGTATGGAGCAGCATCGTATGTCTCTACAGGCCACGTTTCCGAACGACCCAGTACGATGCTGGATTTGGACAGCCTTTCCGAATCGTGCCGTCCGACTCAAATCGGCAGTCGGAATCAGACTTTGGGGGCCCGTAGTGGGCCCCCCTGCACCCGGAGCCTTCCCAATCGGGCCCGTGGGGGTACCCATGGGTCCCCCCTGACCAGCCATGCACAGTGTGGCAGGCACCAGGGGTGCCCCCCACAGGGTGCCCGATTTTCCCCAGCCACCCCTTTCTTCAATGAGAGCCTATGCATTCGATTGGAACAAAGGCTCCCATTGAAGTCAATGGGAGTCCAACCAAATCGTATCTGGAAGCATCCAGATGCATCGTACTCGGTCATTTGGACTCTCCCAATCCGATTCGGTCGGAAACCATTCCCAAACCCAATCGGTCGGGAAGCTTTCCAAACCGCATCAGAATCGGGCCCAAAGTATGGAATATCGCCTGACATGCTCATACTGGCTTTGAGCAATTCTGCACCAGAGATAGGACTGGATGTATCAAACTATTCTGTAATCAGAAAAGCAGCACTGAGCCAAGAGGCTTTGCCAGTGGAGGCTGGCAGGGAAGGGGGGTGACGGGGAGGGGGGTGAAAAAAACTAACTATAAAAAGAAAAGTACCTATTCGGCCGGCCGCGTCTCTCCTCTGCTTCCCTTACGACGAGTCCCGAAACAGAAACAGAATTAGGTCCACTAAGCCAATCACAATGCTGCAATGCGTTGTGATTGGTCTGAGCGCCTTGGTTCAGCGCTCAGACAGGGACAATGAGCCTGTGCATGTTCCTCACCAGGCTGTGCATTACAACCTGGTGGGGAACATACAAAGACTGTTTGGCCGGCTCAAGACGGTCAGCCAAACCGCCATGCACATTTAGAGTGTGCCCAATACTCCTCCCCCTGTGACCCCTGCCCGCCCACCCTAACCTAGCCCTGTAGCTAAGAAAAATAACAGAATAATAACGATGTTATTATCATTTTATTTTTCCTTTTTCACTGCTCTGAGAGAAGTGCGGTGATGCTCCTCCACCTTAGCGGAGGAGCCGCCACTGGGCTTTGCACTCTGCCATCGCTTTACTGATTTGTGTTTGGATTGTCCCAACCTCAACTCTAGGTGGTTGTATGCTCACGTGGCACCTATTATTTTTGCCACTCACCTATCACTCACCTGGTCCTGAAGAAAGCCCCATTTACTTTCCCTTGAGGGGCTGAAACATGTAGACCGCCACACATAGTCAACTTAATGGTAATAATCCATGAATAGTTGCACTACACATATCAATTTTTAGATATATCCTGAGCCGCCAACATTAAAATTAGAGGCAAGGATTCTCAGAGATATTTTTAACCTAAACGATTCACCTCACATCACATTTCATGCACCAACACCAGCTCCGCTGTAATCAGGCGATGTAGCACAACCGGGGGGCACTCGGCCACCCGGTTGGGACCCCAATGATGAAGCATGACACCAACTAGGTTGGTGTGTGAGGGCTCTTTTAAGAACACCTAATGGGTCCAAGTTCATACTACACTTAGTGACTTATCTACGCACACATAGTGGGTTCGTCCACATTGTTTAAGTTTAGAAGGGTGCTGTCCCATATCTTGTGATATGGTTTGTGATGAAATACAAATATAGGTTAAAGGAAATGTCCATTTTCAAATTAAAAACAGCCTGAAGCTTTTTCTAGCCTTGTGTAGAAATCTGGGTTGTGGCGTGATGTAAGCACTGTTCTTGGTGTAAGCTTCAAATGCTTCGTGACGATCCATTGTGAAACCAGAAGTAATTGAAGTGTCAGAAAGGCTGGGATAATGTGATCCCAATGTTTAAAATGCAAGAGAAGTCTTACCACTGAACTTTGGAATCTATGTAAGTTGTTTAGGAGGAATTCTGATGCTCCTGTGTATAGCATGTTCATATGATCTTGTCAGAATATAAGGGCAGCTGTGGCTGGTACTCAGTGGGAAAACTCTAAGTACAGTGCATATCTGAGAGTCAAATAAAAGCTTCAGACGTCTGCTAAGAGACACAACACAACCCTAACACAACAACAGAAGCTCAAACCATACATTATGTGGTGGGAGAGCCTAAACTGAATTGTGGGATTACTTTGATTCCCTTTGTGGGGGTTATGTGGGGACACTAACGCTGGAAACGTGGATTATTTCATGTAATCCGAGGTTCCACCTTTCGAATGTATTCAACTTCCGCCTCATATAATGTACTTCTGAGTACAAAGATATGTACTGATTATACTGTATGACAAATTCTGGCACCGTGCTCTATTGTAAATCATGTCTTTTGTCTATTTTTATTCAATAACTACAAAATCATAAATTCATTTATTTATTTTTTTAAAGAATTTTCAACAAACCTCAACCTCCCTTCACTGGTCTCTGGCAACACAGCGTACATTCACCACTTAGGTAATTCTACCTCGCAACATCAAGTCAAAGTCTTGAAACAAAGAGACATAACGAAAGAAGGTATTGACAGCATGTTCGGTTCAGAGAGTGATCCTCTCCCTTCTTCCCAGAGCATGCCCTACTTTATCTTCCTGCCCCTTCCTCTCCATCATCTACACATATTATTGAAGGTCAGCATCATATATTTTTTGGATTAGCTTTGTTTATTCAAAATTGTAATACACAAACACCGGCCTACATCCAAAGGCATGGGCTATTGGAAAGAGGCAAGCAGTGCTAGAGACAGAAGAGAAACATGCAATGGATCAACTCGTCCATTACTCAATGCTATAACGGGTGAGAAAAAAAAAGTAATAAAAATACCCACAACTGAGCCCTAAAAAGGAAAACCCGCCCTCCCCACTTCCTACCTCCCAGAGAAATCTCCTACGCATAGCAAATACAACAAAATGTAGCACTAACAGTATTGACCCGGAATAAGATCCAGACTTGAGCTAAATACAATCCCCTCAAGTATGACCTTTTTGTAGCACCAGGGTAATTTAGGATATGTGACTTCCTTAAGTTCAGTCGATGGTGTGTTAAGGTTTTCCAGAGTGAGTCAAAACTCTCCGCTCTGCACACCAGGCCAAAGGAGATCTTTTCCATCTGCAGCATATCCCATTCTTAGGGTAACCAAGTTCTATGAGTAGGTGTGTCAGCTCTGTCCCAGTAACTCAAAATAGCCTCTGTGGGACTTTCAGGGATAAGATAATCGATCTGCCACTTCCAGTATAATATATGGAATCTTATTATACGAACCCTGTACATTTGATCGATCTCATATATAACCTCTATCCAGTATCTTTGGAGTTTGGGGCAGTGCCACAGTAGATGAAGAAGTAATCCAACATTGCCACGGTTCCTCCAGCAAAGATTACTTTTGTGGAGGGGCCATCTATGAATTCTACTGGGTGTATAATACCAATATGTCACAATTTTCGTGGTCCTTCTCTCAGTGTCATCCTAGAGGCACTCAGTCGGGATTTTGCTAGGATTTTCATCTATTGTTTATGTGTAAGTGGCATTCCAAGGTCAGTCTCCCACCTAAGTTGACCTGCTGTCTTCATCTTAGAAGGTTCAGAATTAAGGAATGTATACAGTACAGAGATTAATCAGCAATTGTCAGCCTTGACAAAATCTATTTCTCACACGCGGTTGATGGAGCATGATTTTTGTATTAAAATCTGCTCAATGAAAACCACCTGTCAGCGTGTATTAATTTACTAATGTTTGGAAATTATAAATACTAATGCCCAATCAAATAGTGTACAACAAGTAAATGTGCAAAGGCACGATAACAGGATACCCCTAGCTAGTGCAATGAGAAATGAATGAGAAGATTCAAATGGAATTAATACAGTTTCCATGTGTTTTCCAATGCCTGTTATTCTGTCTCCCTTACTGCAGAAAATAAACGACAAGGGAAATGCATTATTCATCGTGAAAGTAGAGTGTAGGCCTTTTAGAAATAACTCTTTTTGCTAAATAAATGTAGGCCTTAGAAATGTTAGGGGATGTGCTCCTGTACTCCTGTCCCTCAAAATGTATCAAGTGTTTCCCTAGAGTTTTTGTCCTCCAAGTGTATCAAACGCTTCCTGAGAGTGCAGATATTTGGCCTATTTCTGAATAAAACTTTAGATTTCTTTCCTGTCTAGGCGAGGGTTATAGAACACATGAATGTAACTGTAACAGAAATTGAACACATTAGTAACTAGATTATTTCCTCTTCCTCCTAAGGAAGTTGTATAGTGATTTAGACAAAGAAGTGTTTAGAAATATTAGTTAGGTCATTGTCAGTAGACTGCCACACCATCATGTTTAGCCAATGAAAATGTTTCTAGAGAGTAGACAATGCAACATTTTAACCAAAGAAAGGAAATGGCGGTGTATAAGAACTCTCGTGAGAAAGTGCTCATCGGCTCATTCACAAGACCAGTGACCTGTCCCTGTGTTCGTGGTATGCTGTATGCTGTATGCTGTGCTGATTCCTGATACTCTGGCTGGCAATACCTGCAGAAGACCTAAACTTTCCTAGAGACTTTGGGGCATATTTACGTTCCCTGGCGCATCCCTGCATATCAGCAGGGATGCGCCAGGGAAAATGCGTCACGCAAGTTTACCCTTGCACCACGTCCGATGCGCCGCATTTACAATGCGGTGCATCGTGGCGCAAGGATAAGCAGATGCGTGACGCATCTGCCGGCGGAAGGTTGGCGCAGTGCTGAAGTTGTGTCGCAAGCGCGGCGCAGCTCCAGCACTGTTCCAACCTTCCTATCCCTAACATGGTGCGTCAATCCTTACGCCTGCTTGAAGCAGGCGTAAGGATTTGACGCACCAGCGTCGGAAAAGTGACTGCGTAAAATCTTGTAGATTTCACTACGTCACTTTTCCGAGGCGTTCCTGTGCCGGAACGCCCCCTGCGCCGGTACGCCCACATGAAACCTGACGCAGGTTTCATGTGGCGCATGGGTTTACTACATGACGCATCTCCCTAGATGCGTCACGTTGAAAATATAGCGCAACGCGGCGCATGGTTTGCGTCGTTGCTGCGTCACATGCGTGACGCACAGCGGCGCAAAAGTGGCGCAAGGGGCTTGTAAATATGACCCTTTGCACATTACCGGCTGGTGATGTTGCCTCTGCTATTCCCTATCGGCCGTGGGGTTAGCTTTTCAGACTAATTGCATGCTGTGCATTAGTTATTTTCCGATACGTAAGTGAAATTGTTTCACTGATGTTTTCTCTCTCTCTCACTCCTCTATACTTGATGTTCTGATGTTTCGAGAAATTCTGATGTTTATCGTGATTCAACCTGTAACTTTGAGTAACTAAAGTGATGACATTCTATTTTGTACTTGTGATTGGCCATTCATATTTTGAATAACAAAGAGAATTACTTTAGAAAAAAAAGGTGCTTGTTTTTATTCATGTGTCATTGAGATATTTGACATGACAATGTTACTTACTGATGTATAGCGTATTTCTTCATTATAGGTCCTCATGGGGAAATAGCATTCTGTTCTTTCATTATTTAGCCCCTTTTAGCTCTACCAAAGATTCATCGGAGGACCTTTGATATTGCTAACTAAGTAATAATGTCTCATGGCCCAACATTAGAGTTACGTTTCCGTTAGTTATTTAGTGGTTGGTGTGGAAAGTAAATGACAAAATTTCCCCCACCGTTTCTGCTGAATCAGTGTTTGGTAGTTGCATCGGATGGTTTGTTTAGACTAAAATACTAGATTAATGAAGAGATGGAGTTTAAAAACAGGACAGATTTAAAGGTTTCATGATATTTGTTGAGTTTGTACCTTTATGTCACATTGAGGTTTGTTGAATCTCAATGGAAAGAAGTTGACAGGTCCCGCATTGGAATGAGATCCCGGGATAAGCCTTTGGGCTGTCTTAGTGTGGCATACACTAAGCTTTATGTGCGTTGTCTGCTGTTGATGCGGTACTAGGCGGTCGTCCAACTGAAAGTTACTGCACAGGGAACTTTGTTGAATGAAGTAGTGGAGGTTTATTTGGGTCACTTCAGAGGCGCAACTGAGGAAGTCCCAAGAATTTTCCGCTTGTAAGAAAGCAAGAAAATCACGCTGGTCGAGATTTATTGCTGGAGTGTAGAGAATTTCTTAGAGTGCATGAAAATACTTTCGAATTTCTTTTAGTGGAGCAGACAAGCTGTGTTTATGTAGTTCGTTATTGTTTGTCAAACGACTTGAAAAACCCTGACGCTGATTTTGTGAAGGGAGGGTCAGTAGAAGGAGTAATACTGAGGTAACAAAAAGCCGCATTGGTATTGGTCAGTGGTGAGTATACATCACCAAAAGTGCCGCGCTGCTACAGGTTAGTTGGTGTGAGTCGCGCTTAGATTGGACAGCATAGAATAACATTGAGACGAAGCAGAAAAACATAACATGGAAGAGAGTTTGTACACTTTTTTAATAAAACAAACTTTACAGATTTTAAAAGAAAACATGAAAATAATTAAATTATTAAAAACATTGTTTACCAAGGATCAGCCAATAGTAATTAGGGGAAACAGCCTTAATAACGAAGTTTGAAAAACGACTGACCTGAACAACGAATCCTAAACAACAACCAATCTGTTAACCACAACATCCTTAACTACGACTTAAACGAACAACGACTCTCATAAACAACGAAAAAAACGACCTCGTGACTGGCCAATAGATGGCACTATTGCAATTACAATGAAAAAAACGTATATCTATATCTCCCAAAACATCATGTAAATTTCTTACAAACTCGAACCTTTTTTGCAGAAATATGAGTAGCCCCATTTGAGAAGGGATTTTCCTTAACAGTCAGAAGAATAAGAGTGTGCCTTTGAAGGCCCGTACACTGACTATATCAGTTCTTAAAGGCCTTCTCCCTGGTTACAGGCACTCACCTGCAACTCTGATGTAAAAGAGGGCTTTTAATGACCCGTATTGCCCTAAGCGGTGGGCTCTAATGCTTTAGTATTGCCCAGAGAGCATTGCTTATCCTCATTTAAACCGTGTGATTCTGGAATAGCAATTTGCAGAGGTAAACTGTTCTTTCTGTTCTAAATTGGAAGCTGTTTGATCTACAATTTACAAGTCATAGAAGCATGCGGCTAGCTCGGTTTTTAAGATTATATGCACTTTTGATCGAAATAGCTACTAAAATATAATGGGAAAGCACTGCACATTGGTTTTGGGTAATGATATTGATCAGCATTAATTTACTTACGTCAGGGGCTGGGAAGATAACATAATTCCAGAATAGAAAATATAATATTACAATACTTCCGGCTTAGAAATTATAATGACAAAGATTTTAGAAAAAAGTAGGTTCTGCCTCCCCGATGGGTTTGCCCTCTGCCCCCTCCCTAAAGAAGAAAGGTAGGTCTTCAAAGAAGGCACCTCCCCTCCCCAGGAAGCTTATTGATGAAGGCTGGGCTGGTACGATCACAGATCACTCGCTTTTTGCCAAATAACCCGCTTATTCCACTACAGTGTGACTAAAAGTAAAAAAAATAGATTTCGCCTGGTTTCCGCTGCACTGCGGGCCACGGTACAGATGGTCTTCGGGTTCAGATCAGAGAGGTTTTGATTAGAGATCCGTCATTCTGTGTGTATTATACGTGCTGCTGCAAAAAAGTTCCTCTAACCGCGGGAGTAGGGAAGCTGCGAGCAAACATGGAAGGGGCGGAATTTAAAGTGGAAAATGGAAGGAGAGGCACCTCCAATGTAAATTTCAAATGCGTCACACACTTTTAACCTTTGTTTATTGATAGTGTAAAAAAAGATGTTTTTTCATGTTTCAAACATGCGTATTTTAAAGAACAAAGTGGTGTTATTGGGTAATGAGCAAATTGAATATTTTTCGTGGTTTAGGAACTCGTTGTTAACAATGTAGTGGTTTGGCATTGCTCGTGGTTTAGCCTTCGTGGTTAAGGAATTCGTTGTTTAGGCAGTAGTTGTTTAATCATATATCCAGTAATTAGAGAAGGAACTACTATGGCTCAACAGGGTTCGCCTGCAGCATTTATGGCAATAGAAAGGGGATACCATACTTGTACTTGGTTAGAAAACTGGATGAAATATACAGAACACAATGGTAATTTGGCATTTCCAGAAAATGGTACCTTTAATACTAAGATTTTAGAAAATCTGAGGAGACGAATGAATAATTTGAGTCCAAATCAAAGACCTATGCAGTACGAAGCTCTTGAAGAATGGGATTATGAAGCATATAAAAGAGAAAGAGACAGACAACAAAATAGATATGAAAACTCAGTGAGTAGGTATTCTGAAGCAAAATGGGATGCTCGGAAAAAATTATGGAGAAGAGATACCATTGCAGGAACTAGGATGTTTCCAGTTAGAGAGGCAGAAACGACAGAAGGGGGAAAAAGTAAGGAGAAAAAGAAAAATACTGAGTCACAAGAAAAAGAGACAGGTCTAAATGTTAGTACAGATGAGTTTGATGAGGATTTTCTGAATGAATTATTAATGAATAGACCTCCGCCATATCACGAAGAACAGGTTAATATGAATATGAGTGATTCGAGTGTTTCACCAAATGCTCCTTTGATTCAGATTGAAGAACCAGTAAATAGGCCTTTTGAAGATGTGAGTCAGATTCAAAATGTAAATAGAGATCAAAATGTAAATAGAGAAGAAGTAGTGAGAATGAAAACGACAATGAATCCAGAAGTTTTATCAGTTCCAGTGACAATTGGTCCGATAGTCCTAATGCATAATGAAGGACAAAGACTTACTCAAGTACATGCCTTAACTGTTCAGTGAGGAATAATGAACATTCTCATACAGTTTATAGAGAGATGACTAGAACAAATGAGAATAGTGCTATGAACATGAGTATAGGTACGAGAGGAATGGGACAGTTGATTGATGTTTCAGAGAAGACAAATGAGACAGCAAAACGGGTTATACAGTTAGACCCCAAGAAATTAATGCAAGTTGAAAGGAGAATGAATTCACAAACACCTAATAGATCAAGAAGTGAGACAGACGGGGATGTACAGAGATCATTAGGTCCATCGCTAGAAGAATTAGATGAATGGATAAGAGAAATAGCTCCTGGATGTGGTGGGCAAAATAAAGATCCATACATAGATGTGGGTAAATTGAAAGGAGATTTAGAAGAAATGATTGCAGGTACAATTAGTCCAGAAAGATTGAGCAAATATCAGGATGATGAGTTGTTATTTTTGTGTAAAAATATTATGAGAAACGCAAAAAGCTTGCATGAGACTTTTGCTGAAGTTGCACAGATGTATGGAGTTGATATTGAAAAGTACAAGGCTTTACAAAAGACTTATAGGTTAGATTTCACAGACAAGGATTTAGAAAATCTGACTGTATCAGGGAAGCGATTGCAGATTAAAGAATTAATTACCACATTGAGACGATGGGGAGAATTGGATAGATGGAAAGGAAGATGGGCTAAAAAGAAGGAAGATGAGAGTGCAAAAACAAATGTTGCTTTACCGTTGTATCCTGTGAGAGAAACAGAAAAGGAATCAGAATCGGATGATGCTGTTTCAGTATACCCAATGAGAGAGGTACCAGGAGGTGGGTTTGTGCATATTTCATGGTCAAGACAGGATATATTGTCATTTACAAATGATTTCCCTCGATTGAGAGAAAAGCCTGTTGAATGGTACAGACAAGTAGAAAGATTTGTAAAAGTTTCAAAGGTTTTGTGGGTGGATTTGGAAGGTCTTTTTGATATTGTTGTCCCAGCAGATTTGTGGGTTGAGTGTAAAATTGCTGTAGATTGGCCGAAAAAAGAATATCCAAGAGATCCAAAAACAGGAGCGCCTTCGGAAGAGGTTATGAAAAAGTATAATCAGGTCATTACATATCTGAAAGGGAAGATTTCTCCAAAAGAAACAGATTGGGTAAAGATTGACAGAACTGCACAAGAATTAAGGGAATCAGTGCATGCATATTATGAAAGACTTCTTCAAGTGTTTAAACAGTACAGTGGTATAGAAAATATCACCGAGAAAGATATGGGACATTTTATATATAGGTTTGTGTATGGATTGAGACCAGAGATAAGCGCTATGATTCAGCAACATTTGATTTGTTGGCAGAGTAAAACAATTGATGAAATACTTTGTTATCGGAAATATTGTGGAGATGACATAGAAATGAGGCACAAAAAGCTGAAGGAGAAATTAATGGTGGCACAGATGAAAATAGCAAAGAAAGGGGGCTATTTAGGTGCTGATTCGACAGCTGTTTATCAGGGCAGTGGTCAGACTACTTCTGGAATGTAAGGTGTAGTTTCAAATGGCAATACTGTGACGCAAATGATCCCGATGGGTCCGGGAAGAGGTAGAGGTGATTTTAAAGACAAAGAAGAATTGAAAAAGAAGTATCCTTGTCATGGTTGCGGCAAATTTGGACATTGGCGACGCGAGTGTAAGAGTTTGTTAAATAATGTAGGACAGGCTGGAAATTATGATCAAGTGCAGATGCAGAATCAAGGTTATCAGACTCGGATGAATCAGGCGCAAATGAGTCAGATACAGAATCAGAATACACAAGTACAGGTGTCTAACAATAGAGGACAGGGTTTGCAAATACCACAGGCTCCTATGCCAAATCAGGATGTGAATGGTCAGATGCAAAGATACAATGCGAATGTGGGTTATCATACCAATGGTCAAGTAAATTTAAATGTGCAGGTGGCTTCACAGTATTTGATGCAGAGGGACGAGAATGATTCAGATACATCACAATGACGTGCCTAAGGAGAGAGGAAGAGTGCGTTCTTGGTGCATCTCTGGAGGTAGATCAGTACGGTCCTTATGTGGATGGTGAGGTTGATGGTAATGCCATTACATTCCTCGTAGATACTGGTGCTACCCGTTCCACTGTGCGAACTGTGGAAATCCCAAACCTACCCCTCTCGGAAGAAAGTATCCAAGTTGTCGGAGTCTCAAACCAATTGATTAAAATGCCAATAACAAAACCAATGAAGGTTCAAATTGTAATTTCCAAGAATTACACAAATTTGTTGTGTGTGACACAAGTCCAGTTAATCTGCTAGGAAGAGACTTGCTTTGTAAAATGAATTGTTTCATATATTGTACCCCTGATGGAATAGCATTTCATCCGAAAGACGAAGATGTCATCTTCAAAATGTCGAGACAGGGAACAGAAGTGAATGAATTATATCCACTATTTACAGCAAATGATTTGCCTGTTGAATTGAGAGATACGGTGTTGTCTGATGTGTGGGATTTTACAGGGAAAGACATTGGATTAATGAAAGGAGTAGCTCCGATTCAAATTACAGTAAAGCCCAATGCAGAGTTTCCAAGAATACCACAGTACAAAATGAGTCCCGAGACAATTGCAGGAGTAACGCCTGTGATTGACATGTTGATTGAGCAAGGAATACTGAGAGAGATCCTTGGAAGTCCATGCATTTCACCTATAATGGAAATTTGAAAACCGAATGGGAAATATAGGATCGTACAGGACCTGAGAAAGGTGAACCAAATTGTTATATATCTTGTTGTCCAATTGTACCAAATCCGGCTTTGATCCTATATCAAATTCCTTGTGATGCAGAGTGGTTTTCAGTAATCGATCTGTGTCAAGCATTTTTCTCGATACCCTTACACCTGGATAGCCAATATTTATTTGCATTCCGGTTCGGGAACCGTGTCTTGGCATGGTGCCGAGTTCCTCAAGGTTATACAGAGAGTCCCTCTATCTTCAATCAGATATTGAAGAAATGTTTGGAGTCATTGGTAATGCCTAAAGATTCAGTTCTGGTCCAATATATTCATGACCTATGGGTCGGATCGAAAACCAAAGAATACTGTGTGACAGATACAATTGCTCTAATGAACCATTTGGCAGTAGGTGGGCATAAAGTGTCACCGGCGAAACTACAGTTCTGTAAAAAAGAAGTTCTCTATTTAGGCCATATGATTGAAAAGGAAATTCGGAAAGTTTCTCAAGATCGGATCAATGCTATTATGCGAATGAATCCGCCAAAAACACAGAAAGAAGTTCGAATGTTTTTGGGAATGGTTGGATATTGCAGGCAGTGGATAATGAATTTTTCACTGATCGCCAAGCCACTACAGAGATTGACACACAAAGATGTGACAGACCCAATACATCTTGATGTGGAATGCATGAAGACATTTTTGCAGTTGCGAGACAGTTGATGTCAAGCACCAGCATTAGGTATGCCAGATTTTGACAAAGATTTTGAATTGTTCTGTAATGAACGTGATGGATGTGCACTGTCAGTTCTAACACAGACTCACGGAACAGCACGAAGGCCACTGGCATATTTTTCTGCTACTTTGGATCCAGCCGCTGCAGCATTACCAGGATGTTTAAAAGCAGTTGCTGCTACGTGTGTGAGTCTTGAGAAGAGTGAATCGATTGTAATGGGACATGCTTTAAAAGTATATGTGCCACAATCAGTTGAGATTTTGTTAACACGAACTCGCACACAGCATCTTACAAGCAGTCGGTTAACAAAATATGAGCAAGTGATATTGGGAGCTGAGAATGTGACAGTAGCAAGATGTACGACTTTAAATCCAGCAACATTATTACCAACTCCAGGTTGTGAAGAGGTTCTGGATGAAGTGGATCATGATTGCTTGGATGTGACTGAGTTGTGTACAAAGCCAAGGCCTGACATCAAAGATACTCCATTGGCTGAGTCAGATGTAGTCCTCTTTGTGGATGGATCATGCTTGAGAGATTCAGAAGGATGTTTACGAGCTGCATATGCAATTTGCACAGTGGCAAATGTGATTGAAGCATCATGGTTGAAGAGAGTGAGTTCTGCGCAAGTGGCAGAGTTGGTGGCTCTTACTAGAGCTTGTTGCTTTGCAAAGCAAATGAGAATTACTATATACACTGATGGCCAGTATGGCTTCGGGGTTGTTCACGACTTTGGGCAGTTGTGGTCCCAACATGGATATTTGACCTCTTTGGTTTCGCCAATCCAAAACGGAGAGTGTATAAAAGATCTACTGATGGCACTACAATTGCTGGCACAAATTGGGGTAGTGAAATGTTTAGCACACAGATCTGGTTGTGAGTATATCACACTAGATAACAGGTATGCTGACGAAATTGCACGATTTTGTCCTTTGAATACATATTCGATTAATGTGGAACAACAAAATGAACAGATTGGCCAAACAGAATGCAGGTTGATGTTCTCATCTGTTGAAACTTGGGATGAAGGGAGAGAACTTCAGGAAGAAGCAAGTGACTCAGAGAAAGAAGAGTGGATCAAATCAGGTTTCACACGCAGATTAGATGATGAGGTATGGATTTATACAGATGGGAGACCAGTAATGCCAGACAGTCTGCTATCACGGAAGGGAAGGGTCTACCATGGTTCAACAGACATAGATAGAGATGAAATGATCAGGTTGTTTCGCCAAGCATGGGTTAATCCTAAGTTTAGGGTTATTGCAGAAAGTCTCTGTCAGAGGTGTACAGTTTGTCAACAACAAAACCGCAGGAAGGAAGACAGTGGTTAGTATGGGACAAATTGGCAAAGCTGCAGGTCCATTTACAAGGATACAACTTCCTTGCCAAGGACTAAAATATCTTCTTGTAGTCGTTTGTCTGTTTTCTCGTTTGGTTGAGGCATATCCAACAAGACGTAATGACAGTTTAACAGTTGCTAAATTGCTTATTAGAGAGATTATTCCTAGATTTGTTTCCCAGTCTCTTTGGAATCTGATAGGGGAACTCATTTCAATAATGAAATAATTCGGATGATTTGTGCAGCATTACAAATTGAGCAAAAGTTGCACTGCGCCTATCGACCTGAAGCTTCAGGTGTAGTAGAGCAGATGAATGGCATAATAAAATCTAGATTGGCTAAGGTTTGTGCATCCACAACACTGAAATGGCCTGATGCACTGCCATTGGTGTTAATGAGCTTGAGAAGTATCCCAGACAGAAGAACAGGACTGTCCCCACACGAAATAGTGATGGGCAGGGCTATGAGACAGCCGTCAGTCCCAGCAAATCAGCTAATGAACATAACTGATGATTTGGTACTGGATTATTGCAAAGGATTGGCTGATGTGGTACTTTCTGTGTCTCACCAGGTTGGAGAAGTTGCAACCACAACACAGCAAGAACAAGGGCATGATCTGTGCCCTGGGGACTGGGTGTTTGTGAAGAAGCACGTGAGGAAGAATTGTCTAGAGCCACATTGGCATCGTCCCTATCAAGTAATTCTGGTGATGACAACTGCTGTTAAGTGTGGTGGTTTGCCAAATTGGATACAAGCAAGCCACACGAGAAGAGTCCCAAGTCCACTTGAAAGTGAAGAGCTCGATGTGAACAAAGAAATGTTCCAAGGCAAGTTGAAAACAAAGTAGAGTGGGCACAAGTTACTGGGAATAATGAAACTGATGCTGTCATTGTCAATGCTGAGAATGAAATAATCACTATAAGCAGCAACAAGAAAAAGGGATTCATCAAAAGAAAGCATTGGATCAATTGAAACTGAGCTTGATAATGAAAATGCAAAAAGAATAAAGAAGGGTGACAAGTGACCAAAAGGAGTAAAAAGAGTAAAATACACTCTTAGCAAGAAAGTTCCAGAGACAGTGATTGAAATATCCAGAGTGAAGTTGAAGAAGAAGAAGATCAAGTACGAAGAACAAAGAGAGTTAAAGTACCAAACAAGAAATACACAGCACCTGAATGGACATACATGGTGAATGCTTCAACGAATGATTGGGAAAAAGAATTTCTTGAATTCTGTTCAAAAAGCAGTTCCACAGATAAGCTGCCCTAAATGAACTGTTTTTCTGAAAAGGGTGCAGAAAAAGAGAGAGGAGATTTATGAAAATAAATGAAGAAAAGCTCAGAAGAAGAATAAAAGAAAAAGAAAGTGTTGAAGAGCTGAAGGCTCAAAAAGTGTGGGGTGCACAATCTAGAACTAGTCTAGCAAAATTTTGTTTAGTAATTTTTGATAAAATGTTTTGATTTTGATTACATTTTTTTGGCTAATTTTTAGAACTAAAACTGAGACTCGCAAACAGAATCGCGGCATATTTAAGCGAATGTGTTTTAAAATTTGTTGTTCATGTATCCTTGTGACAATGTTCGTATAGTTGGTACTAACATTTGTATTACCACATATTATGTTTATTAATGTAATTAATATTACGTCTACTAATAATAATGATCATGTAACTATTGATGCCAAAAGAGATCTGAAAGAAGATCCAGAAACTAATATTAAGGAATTAACCGGTAGTGTACTTCATGTGGATAAATCAATGAACGATTTCTCATTAAATGTCTTTACTAAACTCCTTTACGAGTAAGTAGACACTATGGATGCGGGAGATTGTTATGTGTGCATGCAATTACCTACGTCTGTGTCCGAGGGAGTGACATACCATCATCTACCCTTAACATTTGCTATTTCATGTAGTGTACTAACCAGTCTGTTCTATGGCAAGATGTTTCAATACTATTACTCAAATTTTGATTTAGTATTTTCAGAAGTTCCTATTAGAAAGAATATGAATGTAGTGTATAGTGCTAGAAATGCGGAATACATGGGAGATTTTTTTCATTCTACTAAAAGGATAGATACAGTATATGCACACCGAAATAATCTAACTTGTAAATTACATAGAGTAGAAATAGAATTTATCAACACAGTAGAAGATAGACAAAGAGATTTTAAGCAAAGGGCTGCAGAGAAGAAAAGTAAAGAACCACCATGGGCGCATAAAGAAGGTAATTATAAAAAGGGTGAGACTTATGCTGCAATGACACTAGATTGGCCTCATAGAGGAAAGCTCTGCTTACTTAGGCAGAAGACAGATTATAATAACCATTTTGTTGGTTCCAGTGAGTGTGAGCATAGTTTTCTAATTACAGGGGTTGGGGATTAAGAGGAGGTACTGATTCAGTATTCCCTGGTGTTTATTATGTGTGTGATAAAAATGCTTACTATAGGTTGCTACCGCATTAGTAGGGGTGTTGTAATATGGGTATTGTCTTTCCAAAGATATATCACATGGGATATAAAACTGGATCCAATGAAAGAAAACTAACACAGAGAAAAAGGGGTTTAAGTCCTGCAGAACTTGTGGGTGATATTTTTGGAGCATTGATACCATCAGTTGGGGTGATTCTAAATTCACAAAAGATTCGAAAATTGTCTACAGTGGATGATCGTTTATCAACGGATACTGCTGGTGGGTTTTTGATGGTTGACACTGAAATGGTTGCTATGAGGACCATGGTTTTACAGAATAGACTTGCCCTAGACGTATTATTGGCAAAAGAGGGCGGAGTCTGTAGTATGCTGAAGATTCAGCAATGTTGCACATATATACCTGATAAAAGTAGAGATCTGGAAAGATATATCAGCAACATTACTCATTTACATGATGATTGATTTGGCAAAACTGAAGGTTGATGGTGCTTGGGAGAAACTTGGTAAGGGTTTCTCCTCTATAGGTAATTGGTTTTCAACATTTGCTAACAGCTTGTTAGGGAGGCTACTAACTCCAATAGTTGCTGTTGCTGCTGGCATACTAATGATTTTTTCTGCTTTATAAATGTTGCAAAAGTAAGACAAAAGAAGATAAGCGTAAAGCGAGAAAAAGGAAGAGGGAAGAAATAGAAATGGAAGACTGAAAGGGTGCTTATTATAATGTCATGCGAGTTTTAGAGGGTGTTAGGTTAAAACAGATGAGAATGAACGAAACTGCATTTTGAAATTTATATCAGATAGTAATCTGATAAGGGTAGTTGTGATGGTTTCCGAAACTATCAGATGGGGGATTGATGGAGCATGATTTTTGTATTAAAATCTGCTCAATGAAAACCACCTGTCAGCATGTATTAATTTACCAATGTTTGGAAATGATGAATACTAATGCCCAATCAAATAGTGTACAACAAGTAAATGTGCAAAGGCACGATAACAGGATACCCTTAGCTAGTGTAATGAGAAACTAATGAGAAGATTAAAATGGAATTAATACAGTTTCCATGTGTTTTCTAATGCCTGTTATTCTGTCTCCTTTACTGCAGAAAATAAACGACAAGGGAAATGCATTATTCACCGTGAAAGTAGAGTGTAGGCCTTTTAGAAATAACTCTTTTTGCTAAATAAATGTAGTCCTTAGAAATGTTGGGGGATGTGCTCCCGTGCTCCTGTACTCCTGTCCCTCAAAATGTATCAAGTGTTTCCCTAGAGTTTTTGTCCTCCAAGTGTATCAAACGCTTCCTGAGAGTGCAGATATTTGGCCTATTTCTGAATAAAACTTTAGATTTCTTTCCTGTCTAGGCGAGGGTTATAGAACACATGAATGTAACTGTAACAGAAATTGAACACATTAGTAACTAGATTATTTCCTCTTCCTCCTAAGGAAGTTGTATAGTGATTTAGACAAAGAAGTGTTTAGAAATATTAGTTAGGTCATTGTCAGTGGACTGCCACACCATCATGTTTAGCCAATGAAAATGTTTGTAGAGAGTAGACAATGCAACATTTTAACCAAAGAAAGGAAATAGCGGCGTATAAGAACTCTCGTGAGAAAGTGCTCATCGGCTCATTCACAAGACCAGTTACCTGTCCCTGTGTTCGTGGTGTTCGTGGTATACTGTATGCTGTGCTGATTCCTGATACTCTGGCTGGCGATACCTGCAGAAGACCTAAACTTTCCTAGAGACTTTGCACATCACCGGCTGGTGATGCTGCCTCTGCTATTCCCTATCGGCCGTGGGGTTAGCTTTTCAGACTAATTGCATGCTGTGCATTAGTTATTTTCCGATACGGAAGTGAAATTGTTTCACTGATGTTTTCTCTCTCTCTCTCTCACTCCTCTATACTTGATGTTCTGATGTCTCGAGAAATTCTGATGTTTATTGTGATTCAACCTCTAACATTGAGTAACTAAAGTGATGAAATTCTATTTTGTACTTGTGATTGAATTACTTTAGAAAAGAAAGGTGTTTGTTTTTATTCATGTGTCATTGAGATATTTGACATGACAATGTTACTTACTGATGTACAGCGTATTTCTTCATTATAGGTCCTCATGGGGAAATAGCATTCTGTTCTTTCATTATTTAGTCCCTTTTAGCTCTACCAAAGATTCATCGGCGTACCTTTGATATTGCTAACTAAGTAATAATGTCTCATGGGCCCGACATTAGAGTTACGTTTCCGTTAGTTATTTAGTGGTTGGTGTGGAAAGTAAATGACAACATTTCTCCCACCATTTCCGCTGCATCACGGTAAAGTATCTGGAAGTCCCGGATTTCACACTCTTGTGGGAAACCCAGTGCCTCACCTGTTAGTAGCGCAGCCTCTCAGATTCAGGGAGGTCATAGTTTTGACTACTGCCTTGTTTGAACAACATAATACCTTGTAGATCCAATAAATCTCTTACCTCTGAAAATTGATTGTGATCCATACCAGGGGTGAAATCAGGTTTCCCTATTATTGGAGTAAGAGAGGATGGATAGGTAGAGAGTCTTTTCCTGTGCGCACCTGTGTCCCAGGAGGCCAGCATAGCACATAAGACATGGGAGGAGTAGATACCCCACAAGCAAAAGCACTTGGCTACCACAGGATTTGTTCAAATGTGATTGCCTGCAATTATTTGATACACAAAACACTAACAGGCACATGCATCAACCTTTTTTGCGAGCGCAAACGGTGCGATTCGCAAAAATCGGCCGTTTGCGCCCGCAAAAGGGCTTCTGCGATGCATCAAACTGTAAGGCTCTCGCAATTTAAGAAATCGCAATTTATTGCGATTTCTTAAATTGCGATTACATTAAGGAATCGCAAATTGCGATTCCTTAAATGCAATGCATGATGGAATCGCAAATAGCGATTTCGCTAATAGGAGTCGCAAATTACCATCAATTTGGACTTGATGGTAATTTACAATAACTTTGAAAAATGCACTAAAGTGCATTTTTCAAAGTTGTAGATTACACACACACATGCCCTTGGGGCATGTGTGTGCGCAACATGTGTGCACAGATCAATTTCAGGGGTGCAACAGGGTGTCCTTTTGACACCCTTGCACCCTTGAAATGCATGCTGCAATTTGCGAGTACCTATTGGGTACTCGCAAATTGCTGTCTATCTCCCATTCATTCCTATGGGCCTGTAGGCCCATAGGAATGAATGGGAAGGCATTCCTTAATAGCGACGCGCAATTTGCGAGCGCAATTAAGGAATATTTGGGAATCGCTAATTTCATAGCGATTCCTACATGCATAGGCTTTTGCAATTCCTTAATTGCGATTCCTTAGTAATCGCAATTAAGGAATCGCAAAAGCATACATTGATGCATGTGCCCCTAAGCTTTTTCTGTGGCCTCCCACCCCACTATGTATATGAATTGGGCTACATGATAATAATTTACTATAACTAGAACACACAGGCCTTCCTCTGATGTTGGAGCATAGATTATATGTTTGGGAAGTCTGGCTCGCTTGCCTCCCAATATAAAGTTATATATTGCTCTTAGGATGTCCTTTAAGGCTCCCTTTGGTGGGTGCAGTGAATGGGATTGGGCAAATGCAAATACCTAGGAAAAGCCGACATTTTCTCCACAGCTGTTGGGCTGAGCGACGAAGGCCTCCGTTACGCCATTTGTGAAGCTCTGTCAGAAGGGACTTCAACAGGTTCTGGTATTTATATGGGCTGTCTCCGCCATGGAGTAGTAAATCTTACCCCCCAGGTAAGTGATTTCTCAGCCCAAGCCAGTGGGTGTTGTGCTCTTATTTTATTGACTTTTCGTGAGGGAGAGATGGGTTCAGGAGTTGGGATTTCTGAAGATTATTTATAAATCTTGCTTCCCGGCCAAATTTAGATAATTCCTCTCAAAGAGGTGGAAGAGAGAGGTCCAAGTCTGTCAGTGGTTTTAAGACATCATCTGCATACAGGCAGACCATATGTTCCTCCCATCCTATGAATACTCATTTGCTATCTCGAATCATTCAGATCTCATTTGTGAGAGGCTGCATAGAGCAAAAAGAAGGGGAGACGGGGGGCATCCCTCCTTAGTCCCTCCCCTAATGTGAAATATGTCAGAGGCTCTCCCATTAACCATGAATCTGACCATCGGATTGGCATAAATACTAGCTATCCATGTACTGTACGTAGGCCCAAGCCCATATTCTTCAAGATTTTTCCACAGAAATGGTCAATGCACTCTGTTTAAGGCTTTTTCAGTGCCAACAATCAAGAACAACGTGTAAACGTGAGATCTATAATCTTTATATATAAGATGAAGGGTGAATTCAATGTTGACAGCAATGCTCCTGTCAGGGATAACACCTGCCTGATCATGAACCCTGCATGATCGGGGGGATGAGTCTCTGAATACATGGGGCTAGGCTGTTAGCCAGGATACCAGAGAAGATTTAAGTGTCAATATTTAATAAGGGTATAGGCTGAATGGACAAACAGAGAGTTGAGTCCTTACCCAGCTTTGGGGATAATTGCAATAGAAGCATTAAACATGGAGTCTGTAATACAGAAGTTGTGTGGTGAAAGAATTATGGAGATGAGTGAGAAGAGGGGCTAGTGTGGAATAAAAGGTTTTGTAATAGAGGCTTCTAAAGCCGTCAGAGCCTCAGGCTTTTCCAAGTTCCATCCTAGCTGTCTCAGATATGAATTCTGATATATTAATCGGTCTTTACAGATCATCTTTTCTGATCATCCCTGAGACGGGGTTATATGTGTGAATGTGGAGTCTCTAATGTAGTGCTTCTAATGTAGTCCCTCAAAGCCTCTTCTCCCCCTTGTTCAGCTGTATATAGGATTTAATAGTAGTCACTAAATTCCTTACGTATGTCTGAACCTACAGTGAGCATGTTCCCTGCCTTGGATTGAATCGTGGGAATATGTTCGTGTTTTTTCTTAGCTCTTAATTTAGCACCCAGGAGCTTCCCATCTTTGCTGCCCCTGCTTTAATATGTTTGTTTCACCCATAACAAAGAATATTCAGCCTTGTCAGTATCTAGTAACCTTAACTGAGCACAAGTCTTTTCCAGTTGATGCATGGTACGTCTAGCTCCTAATTGTTTGTGTACTTCCTCAAGCTCCCTAACTCTCCCCTCCAGATCATCTTTCTCTTTTCCCTTCTATCGCTATTGATCTTAGCTGCCATAGCAAAAAAAGCGACCCTGAGGGTAAGCCTTCATGGAGTCCCACAAGTTGTGCCCCACCACTTCCCCATTATTGTTGTCAACAAGAAATGAATTTACAGCATCAGTAATTTGTTCGACATTTGAGTTGGGTCTGATGAGGGTATCTAGTAGTCTCCATCTCCCATTCAGCTCCCTAGAGATGGGTAGCTCTAGACAGATGTGTATAGGAGTGTGATCTGATAAAGATCTGTTCCCTATGGTGGTCTACATACGACTCACTATTTAAGAGGGGCTCAAAAAGTAATCTATTCTAGCAGATGGGTGATGTACTGATGTATACAACGTATAGTCCCTTTCGGTTAGATGCATGTCTCTCCAGATATCCCTGAGGTCTAAATCTTGTAGTCAAGCGTTAGTTTCCTTAGATTATTCCCCAAGTAACCAACTCTCAGCATAGACCTATTGGAAGCATTGTTGATAACTTCATGAAGGTCCCCATCCATTATCATATCTCAGTCTAGAGTTTGCAATATCTTTAGAATGGCGGGTGTGAGAAAGTGTTTTTGTATATTATTATTGGCTTATTTCGAGGCCACAGTGAAAGTAATATCTCCCAGTGCAGCCTAAGCGCCAGGTCCATCAAGGTCTCCCCCAGCATACCTGTGAATGAAGCTGAGAAAAGGATAGCCATTCCCCATTTCTTAGTGCGATCAGAGGAAAAATATGGACACGGAAATGATCTGGATGGCAGTCTAGGCCAATCGCACTTTAACAGGTGGATCTCTTGTAGGAGGCAAATCTGGGCCTCTAAGTCCCTTAAGTATGATAGAACAGCTCTCCTCTTCACAGGGTCGGTTAGGCCGCTCACATAGAGGCTCAGAATTTTAAGCCAGTGTGTCAAATCAGTCCTGCCTTATAGTACAGTTCTATTAGGATGAGTATGTGAATAATACAGGGGATTAAATACTTCTAGAGCACATATAACTGTTTCCCCGTGGTCATATGTATCATAAAGCATGGGTAGGGCATTTCCCAGAGTCTCCCAAACTAAGCAACCCTGGCAGTGAACAAACATGATAAAGCATCTTCCCTCCCCTTGTGGGACTGGGGCTCAGACAAGTTAACATTTGTCAGTTAAAGACAACCATTCTCTCTTCCGTTGTCCCTCAGTCCCACCCCATTCCCTCAGCCCAGGCCTTCCCTCACATATGCGTGTCATGTTGGGATGTGACCCCAAAGATCTACCGCTAGAAGATACCAGCATTCTCACTCTACTCACAGACAAAATATTAATCAAGTCCCCAAAGTGGGTTGGGGACCTAGAGCCCCGCAGTTGTGAAAGAACTGCCTTCATCTCAGATGCAAAAACATCAGCAGATGATTTGGTTCTGTTGTGCTTTCGACAGACAGTCTGCCGTGCAGTGTTCCCAGTTCATTCTGGACCCCTAATTTTAGTACTCCCCTGCAAGGAGGCTGTGTCCTCCTCCATCTGCTGCAGCCCCCGAATCTTCCGGGCCTTTGTGGCAGAATGCACTTGGTGCAATCGTTCTTCCCATCGGAAAATAAGTCTGATGGTGTGACCCCACCTGTATTGGACATCTTTGGATTGTAAATGTGATGTGATCTGTTGGAAGAAGCGTAGTTCCCTGTGAGTAATTGGGAACAGATCTTGGTAAATGTTTATTGTATGACCGTTGAAGGGGATCAGGCCCTTTCTTCCGAGCTGCCACCATGATCAATCAATCAATCAATCATGGATTGGTAGATTGCACTACTCACCCATGAGGGTCTCAAGGTGCTAGGGTTGGGGGGGGGGGTGAGCAGTTCCATTGGGGTCATTTGAAGAGCTAGGTCTTGAGGTCCTTTCTGAATTGGTGCAGTGTCAGGCTTCGTCGGAGGTGAAGGGGGAGTTCGTTCCAGGTCTTGGCTGCGAGGTGGGAGAAGGATCTTCCACCTGCTCTGGTCCTGTAGAAACGAGGGACGGTGGCTAGGGCAAGGTCGGCTGAGCGGAGGTTTCTCTTGGGGGCGTGGAAGGAGATTCAGTCGTTGAGGTATTGGGGTCCGGTATTGTGGAGGGCTTTGTAGGCGTGTGTGAGCAGCTTGAAGGTTATTCTTCTTTCGACGGGGAGCCAGTGGAGGTCGTAGAGATGTTGGGTGATGAGGTCATGTCGTGGGATGTCGAGGATAAGTCTGGCTGCGGTGTTCTGGATGGTCTGGAGTTTGCAGAGGAGTTTTTTGTTGATTCCGGCATAGAGAGCGTTTCCGTCGTCCTGTCTGCTGGTGATGAGTGCGGGGTGACGGTTTTCCTGGAGTCGGGGGGGATCCACTTGAAAGTCTTGCAGAGTTTGCGGAGGGTGTTGAAGCATGCGGAGGATACGGCGTTGATCTGGCGGTTCATGGTGAGTGAAGAGTCGAGTAGGATGCCGAGGTTGCGTGCGTGATCCATTGGGGTGGGTGGGTTTCCAAGGGTGGGGGGGCCACCAGGTGTTGTCCCATGCGGAGGGGGTGGAGCCGAGGATGATGACTTCTGTTTTCTCTGAGTTGAGCTTAAGGCAGCTGTTGCTCATCCAGGTCGCAATGGCTTTCACCCCTTCTTGGAAATTGCGCCTGGTGATGTTGGGTTCCTGGGTGAGGGAGAGGATGAGCTGGGTGTCATCGGCGTAGGAGACAATGTTGAGTCCATGGTTTCTGACAATGGTTGCAAGGGGGGCCATGTAGTCATTGTAGAGTGTGGGGCTGAGGGAGGATCCTTGGGTTACTCCGCATCTAATCTCTGTCAGTTCTGAGAGGAAGGGCGGGAGTCTTATTGTCTGTGTTCTACCTGAGAGGAAAGATCGTATCCAGTCTAAGGCTATTCCTCGGATGCCGGCGCCGTGGGGCCTGGGGGCTAGTGTGCGGTGGGAGACGGTGTCGAAAGCTGCTGATAGGTCCAGGCGGATGATGGCTGCTGTGTGGCCCTGGTCGAGGAGGGTGCGGATGTCATCGGTGGCGGCGATGAGGGCGGTCTCTGTGCTGTGGTTGCTACAGAATCCGGATTGAGGGGTGTCTAGGAAGCTGTTGGTTTCTATGAAGTGTGCTAGCTGGGTGTTGACGGCCTTTTCGATGACTTTGGTAGCAAAAGGGAGCTGTGAGATGGGCCTGAAGTTCTTGAGATCCGTCGGGTCTGCGGAGGGCTTCTTTAGGAGGGGGTTGACTTTATTGCGTTTCCAGTCATCGTGGAATGTGATGGACTCAAGGGAGCAGTTGATAGTTCGGCGTACCTCGGGTGCGATGGCAGTGGCGGCCCTGTGGAAGATGTGTGGCAGGCAGGGGTCATTAGGTGCTCCGGAGTGGATGCTCTTTATTGTCTTTAAGGTGTCTTCTGTGGTGAGGAGGGTCCAGTTGAGGAGGGTCTGTTGGATGGCGTTGTTGGGGGTGGGAGTTGAGGCGGTGTCATGGTCTTGGTCGTCGAAGTAGTCGGACAGTGACTTGATCTTGAGGTGAAAGAAGGAGCTGAGTTTGTTGCAGAGGTCTTGGGAGGGAGGGACGTCGGTTGTTTCGCTGCTGGGTCTAGTGAATTCCTGTATGATGGCGAAGAGTTCCTTAGAGTTGTGGGCATTGAAGAAGATTCTGTCGGGGATGAAGTTTTTCTTTGTTGATTTGATGAGTTGGTGGTGTGCCGTGATGGCTGCTTTGCAGGCGGAGTGTGCTTCCGGGGTTTTGCTGTTTCTCCACGTCTTCTCCAGTCGTCGGCAGGAGCGCTTGGATTCTTGGAGATCCGTGGTGAACCAGTTGGCTTTCTTGTTGTGTCGTCTCATGGTGTTCTGGAGGGGGGAGAGAGTGTTGGCACAGTTGGCGATCCATTGGTGGAGGTTGCTTGCCGATGTATTTGCGTCTGTCATAGTTGGGGGAGAAGTGCAGGTGAGGGCGGAGGTGAGGAGTTCTTCGGAGACTTTGTTCCAGCTTCTGCGTGGGGGACGTAGCGTGCGCTTGTGTGCGGTGGGTTTCGTGAAGGAGAAGCGGATGCAGTGGTGGTCTGTCCAGTGCAGTTCTGTGGTGTGGCTGAAGCGAATGTTGTTTCCTCTGGGAAAGATGGGGTCGAGTGTGTGTCCTGCTGTGTGAGTGGGGGTGGAGACGAGTTGCTTCAGTCCTATGTTGGTGAGATTCTCCAGGAGGGTGGTGGTGTTGGGATCGCTGTGGTTGTCCAGTTGGAAGTCCAGGTCTCCAAGAAGTATGTAGTCCGTAGAGGCGAGGGCGTGGGGTGCGATGTGGTCTGCGATGATGTTGGTGAAGGGGGTGCGGGGTCCGGGAGGTCTGTGGGCAAGTGTTCCACGGAGCGTCGTTCTGGGGTTGGGCTGGATCTGGAAGTGGATGTGTTCCATGGGGGGCGAGGCATCGTCCGTGTTAGTGGTTGTGAGTCGGAGGGAGCTTTTGTGGATGATGGCGAGGCCTCCTCCTGGGTGGTTGGGGCGGTCGTTCCTCAAGATCTTGTATCCGTCCGGGATGGCGGTTGCGATGTTGTGTGCAGAGCTGGCATTGGTCCAGGACTCTGTGAGGAAGGTGATGTTGGGCGTGTGAGTGTTGAGGAGGTCTCAGATTTCTACGGTGGATTGGGGGTGGCTGCCTGGGTCTGGAGGTGGGTGAAGGTGCGGTGGCAGTGTCGGCAGGAGATCGGGCCATGGGTGTTACTCGGGGTCAAGGGCTGGCAGTTGTTGTTGCATCCGGAGTTGAGTGCGTGGAGAGTACTGGGGTTGTAGCGCCGGGGCGTCGGCGGACCAGCGTCCCAGGTGCTGGTCACGGTCGGGTCACAGACAGACGCAGACAGGCTTGCCTTTGGCCGCCATTAAGTAGGGGTCGAGAGGAGGGCGGTCAGCTGGGAGCCGGGAGTGACACGCTGGGGGGGAGGGGCCATGGGGCAACAGCGGCGGGGAGCACGGGAAGAGGGAGTGGGGAGGGCAAGAGGGAAAAGACAGGAAAGCGAAACAGACAAAGAGAAAGAGGCACAAGGAGGGGGAAGAAAAACAAGAGAAAAGGCAAAAATGAGAGAAAAAAGGCAAAACACGAGAAAGCTATCAAAGGCAAAATATGAGAAAAAAAGGCAAAACAAGAGGCAAAAAGGCAAAGGCAAAACAAGAGACATAAAGGCAAAACAAGAAACAAAAAGGTAAAACAGGAGAAGCATGGGACACAGAACAGAGCAGAATAGCAGAAGAGCAGAGTTCTCTTCCACTAGACCACCAGGCATGAGGCGCAGGCAGGAGCCTGCGGTTGGAGGAGGGCTTCGAACACCTACCTGAAGGGCTCAAGCTGGCGCTAAGGGCAGAGCCTTAATGGTAGAGCTGCATGGGGGGAGAGCAGTGACTCTGACCAGGAGGTCAGAGGTCTTGCTCCTTGCTTCTTTTTGCATGTACTGGTGCACACATGTGAGATCAGCTGTCTTTCACAGGGATGGTCAGATCGGCCAGAAAGTGTTCCCCAACCCGAGTTTTAATCTATATCCAGAGCTGTGCCGCAGAAGTATAGATTTTACAGGTACTTCAGCAGAAAAACTTCTAAAATATTCCCGTACTTCAGGGTCTCTCAAAGCTCCCAGGTGATTTATTTCACTGTAGCAATAGGTGCTTATGACAGAACGTAGCACTGCTTCGCCAGGGCTTCCTTCGGTTCTCGTGGGTTATGGTTGTCTCACCTCTCAGTGGCGTAAGATAGGCCCCTGCAGCCATCGTGGTGCGGAGGGGGGCTGAGCTCCAGGGGGCCCCCTCAGCACAGTACTCTGGCTTGAGAACTCCTGATTGAGTACGGACGGAGGGGCCCCTCCAAGTACCTTCACGGGGGGACCCTACTAAAGTTTCGTTACGCCACTGTCACCTCCACGCAGCCCTGAGAGAGGTCCCCTCTCCTTCACCCTAAACGAGTGTTCCCCATCTTCTGCATATCCAGGCCAGCTCAGTTCTGTATGGATGATGTTTAATATATGTCTGCGCTATTACATTGCAAAGTAGCATAAGCAGAAATGATTTATTCTTGCATTAACATAACACGTGTATTTGTAAAGCGCACTTATCACCCATGGGTCTCAAGGCACTGAATAACAGATGTTTATTGTTACCCAACTCAATGGTACTCCTTTTATCGACCTCAGATGGATGAAAGGCTGAGTGGACCCGCCGGGATTTGAACTTGTGACCATGAGGTCGAGCACAGGTCCCTGCAGGGGATGCATTAGTCCACTAAGCCCCCAGACACAGCATTAGAACCTTTTAGCCAAATTATTGCCGAACGTTCTGCTACGTTGCCTCATTCTGGGTGGTGTTGGGGAGAAATGCCATTACTGATGACGTCATGTCTCCTGGAACATTCAAAGTTCGATCTTTTGCAGGGACACTTCACCAATCCATTGTTCGAAAAAAACAGTAGCATATGAGAATCTTAACATGCTATAAATGTCGTGTTATGCTGTGATGGCTGTCAGTCATCTCAAGATTGGGAACACAGAAGATGCGAGCAGTTCATTTTTATGGTCCTATGAATGCATGGAGATTTTGAAAAAAAAATGATATTTCAGCAGGAAAGCAATGACTGAAAGAAAATAACAAATATGAGTTTTTTAAAGTGTCAAAATAAAGGAAAATATTTGAACATAGGAAACGTATGGAGTATTTATTGTGATGTTAAATTTTGTGGAGAATACGTACAATAATGCTGCTAAAACAATAATTATGCTAAAACAATGTTAAATATCTTTATCAACCCAACAGAAAATGTTAATATTACATAAAAAAAATAATAGTGATAGTAGTGGGGAATAGTGAGAAATGAAATTAGTGATCAAAAAATAAACAGGTGTAGCTTGGGCGAGGAGGAGGGAGACAGATGTTGGAGAGAGTAGGGGGGATGTGAAGGGAGTAACGTAGTGAAGACATTTGCCTCAAAAAAGATCGAAAAGCAGAAAAGGGACGAGAAGTGCAAGCTGGACGGAAGTGATGGTGGGTGCAGAGGTTTGCCCAGCAAAGCAGGAGAAAAGTTAGCATAAAAAGGAAGCATTTCTCTGCGGTAAAGGTGCGCTATATTTTGAGCTCAAGATATTACGTATTCACTATTAAATTTAAAATTGTGATAATTATTTTTGAGTTTTGGGGCCGTGGTAATGACTTTCAATTTTGTTTTCACATTTCATGAAGATTTGGATTGCCTCTCAGTACCATCCACATCTGAGTTGAACCATTATTAAATATCATTATTAAATATTCTGAACCTTGTGCAACGTGGTACTAATTAGGGTCCGAGAATTCGCATGGCTTAGTCTCACTCATAGCAAGTAACAACAAGTAAATACCATTTCTTTAAAACTTCGCATTTCAGACCGAGGCACCTACCAGCAGTGAGAGGTGCTGGGGAAAAACATGATTAAATATGTGCACTGTTGACAAGGAGGGATCTGCTAAAATGGCCGCCGTCTCTGCCAGTGTGTGCAGTGTCAGGGATGCCTTCCGGATTAGAGGTGTGGGATATTCAGACAAGTGAAGGAAAGAAGCTCCCAAGGGGCTGCGGAGAGATGGAGAATTCTGCGCCTGAGCACTGACAGAGAATGTCAGCCACCCGTGGAGAAGGGAGTGGGGTCTGGCTGATGTTCACCTTCACACTATCAAACAAGCCTTGGCAAAGCCAATAGGTCTTGCCTACACAAGAGTTATTGGCTTTGCCAAAGTGTTTTAGACATGTTGTACACCAGCGTGGCTGCTGTTCAGCATGGCTCCAAGTTAGTGGTGTGGAGTGTCATAGAGTGGAATGGCGAGTGGAGTAAAGTGTTGTGGAGTGGCAAATAGTGGTATGTAGTGGAGTGGCAGAGAACGGAGCTGCGTAGAGTAGCTTACAGTGGAGTGGCGTAGAGTGGACTGGTGTAGAATGCATTGGCGTAAAGTGTTACAGAGTATAGTGGAGCAGAGTGCAGTGGCATAGAGTGCAGTGGTATGGAGTGCATCGACATAGAATTCAGCCTTGGAGAATGCAGTGGCGTAGATTAGAGTGCAGTGGCGGCTCCTCCATTGGGGCGTCGGGGCGTCGCCCTACTGCTTTCTCGCAGTGCGAGAAGCAGAAACATAAAGTGGTAAAACTACCATTTCGTGTTTCTGCTTCTCGCACGGCGAGTAAAAAGCAGAAGTGCCTGGAGTGCCTGGTTGGGTGCGGGCGGGTGGGCGTTCCTGCTCGAGTGCAGGGGAGGCGTGGCTAGCCCACTGTCTTCGGGTGCTGACTGTTTGTTCGGCCCCAGGGCCGACCAAACCAGTCATACGCAGTTGCGCACACTCTTTTTTTTTCTCTATGTAGGCGGCATGCAGCCTACATAGAGAAAATGGCCCCCTACAGGAACCCGGCTGGGGCGCTCTCCGCTGCGCCTCACCAATCACAACGCTGCCATTGCAGCGTTGTGATTGGCTTAGGGGAGCGGGAGGGAGGCTGCCTAGGTGCAGGCCCGGCCGGGAGCAGCAGGAGCTGAGGCGGCGGCGCGTGACGAATAAGGTAAGTTTTTAATTGCATTTTGATTACCGTCCCGCAGTCCCAAGCCCCCCCGCGCGAACCCCCCCCCCCCCCACCCGAAACCCCCCCTCCCGCCCGTCTTGCCGGCCGCGACTGCCAGAAATTTTACACGTGAGATAATTCATTTGAGAGCTAAATTCGCATTCTGTGAATTGGTAAACTAGATGTGCGCTAGTAAATGTTGGTATTTGTGCACCTGCGTATCATCTATGTGTGCAAACACACCAGCCAACCCTGCTGTTCAAAGGTCAGCGTGCGTTCATTTTCCTAAAAACAGAGCTAAAGTAAAGATACGGAACGAAGATATTTATTATCTTAAAAAAAAAAGGTACAAGTCTCATTTCCAGAGGAACATTTTTAGAGCGTGCGCTAAACATCTGTGTGACGGGCCAGTCTCTCTAATAGTTGAACAAAGCTAGGGCATTTAGCACAGAATGCTACCTGACGAGTCACTAAACGAGTGGACGTGAATTAGCAGGCAGCTTGCACACCACCCCCACCCCCCTCCCCTTGAAAACTGAGACACGACCACCAGGCAAACACTGGAAGACAGTCTGAACTTTAGCCCATTTTGGTGTGCGAGTCACGTGGGCTCGCTCCTGGCCAGTGGCGGCGTGGCAGATGAACAGCACCGGGTGAAAACACAGCATTTGCAGCATTTGACTTCCAGCCTTTGTGTCTGTGGCCACCGATGAGTGACGTTGTTTATCTGGCCGTCCGGTCACAGAGGATCTGGCGTCTCCCATATAAGCACAGTTTTATTTTCTGTGTATTCAATCGTGGCTGGTTTCCTTCATTTACTGGCACGACTACTAGACATGTTCACCGTCTTCCACTGCCTTTGACATTCATAACGTTGCAAACTTGACCAGAATTAAAATGCACAATATTTTATTGCCTAAGCTGGTGGGTCTAGAGACGATTAAAAAATGGGTTCATATCTATAGATGGAGTAAAGTCCTCATAGTGCGAGGAATCGGAATTGTCTGAAATCGGAGCTTTTCATATGAAAGGACAGTCCTCTCATATGAAAAGCTCCGATTTCAGACAACTGTTTTTCTTCTTTTTAGTAAGACCGTACCAGCCAGTTGCTTGCTCGCATGCCTATGTTTTTTTTATAATGCATATTGCTGAATCACGTGGATAGTTTGCTGGAAGGGAATGACCTAACACATGGAGAGAGTGTGATACATTGTGCTGCTCAGGGCCGGTCCTAGAACTTCTGGGGCCCCGGGCGAAAGGGAAGATGTGAGGCCCCTCTAATTTGCATGTAACATCCAGTCGCGGCCGGCATGACTCGCGGGCGG
Organism: Calotriton arnoldi; assembly: GCA_963921515.1. Lineage (NCBI taxonomy): Eukaryota > Metazoa > Chordata > Amphibia > Caudata > Salamandridae > Calotriton > Calotriton arnoldi. Next base: position 2,366,948 of record CAWUFW010001928.1, read on the forward strand.
GGGGTCTCGCGGGGGTTTGTGCGGGGGGGGTAATTTAAAAATAAACTTACCTTCCCGGGTCTTGCGTCGTCTCTGCTCCTGACCTGCTCTCCTGCTTTCCTGCCTCTGGCAGGAACAGAAAGCAGGCAGCCTCCCTCCCCTAAGCCAATCACAACGCTACAATGGCAGCATTGTGATTGGTCTGGACGCCGACCAGCCAGGCGCCTATGGGGAGGCCATTTTCTCCATGTAGGGTGCATTGCAGCCTACATGGAGAAAGGCCAGGGTGCGCATGACTGGTTTGGTCGGCCCCGGAGGGCCGACCAAACAGTCAGCGCCCTTAGCAGTGAGCAAGGCACTCCTCCCCTAAAGCAGACTCGCCCGCCCCCAACCAAACACTTCTGCTTTCTTGCAGTGCAAGAAGCAGAAACATAAAATGGTAATTTTAGCATTTTGTGTTTCTGCTTCACAAACTCTGAATTTAGAACGTAATACCATGCTTGGGGGTTCTCTTTAATAACCAGAATTGATTTCTGTCCAAATGAACCCTTTTGCAACATTAGGATAATCAAAGACTGGGGAAAAACCATAACGCTGTAATTTATACCTTGCAGTTTGCATGCAGCTCTTAGATGACCGTTAATAGCTCATTGTTCTATGTTAGGATTTTGACTTATAAACTGCAAGTAACAATAGGATCTCTCTGACAAAAGCAGTAACCCACTGGCCTATTTACATTATGTGGACTTAGTGATCTGCATGGTACATGTTCTTTGCAGCAGGCACATTTACCCTCTGCGCTACCTTTCCACAAGTCAAAACTTTCCCTTGACAAAACTCCATCTCTCTCTAGGAAGAACATTAATCACCGGAGTTATCATGACATTTTTATTGTTGCCGAAAATTGCTGGAGGCCAGGAAGGAGGCAGCAAGTGCTTTTAGAAACATAATATACTCACAAACATGACGCCCCCACCCGAAGTCAGTGCTCAGTGCGATCTCATCGGTCGCACCGCCCTAGAGCCATCCTGCTCAAGGGTCCTGTGACCTCAATGACAGAGTCACTGTTGCTCTAGGGTGTGCTGCTTCGTAGGCCTGCCCAAAAGACTTGAGGTGAGCTTCAATAGGGGTTGTAGTGGACAGGCCTTCAAGGTTAACCCACACTTGCCACCGTTAGGGTCCACCTGCTGGTGCTCAGACACCATTCTTCTAAGTTCTTTCGGGGCCTTCTAAGGTCTAGCATGGAAATGTGCTCCCTCAGGAGAGTGCTCTGGTGGACTGGTCATGAAGGCTGAACCTGGTTCCCCAGTTCCAAATTCGGCAGCTCTGACCATGTGCCACATCCTCTCCCCCACTAAACACCATACTGCCCCACTGAGAGAAACTCGCACTGCCTTCAACTACAACCCAATTGCGTCCCGCTATAAACACCTGGAGGCGACTCAATTCAAATTAGGCACTAGACAAGAGCAATATGCTGCCTAAAAAAAAAAAGTGACAACATTCTGGAAAAAGCAAACACTCATAAGGAATGTAAGATTAAGTAAAAGCATGTGAAATGTAATCAGGAACAACATGGTTACCTTAACGCTTTTGCACTTATTATTCAGAAATCAGTGAGTGCTTTTGCACGAAAAGTTAAGGCCATGACTACAGGGCCGGAAGGGACCAGTTTCAATGTCTATTGCTTATATCCTTACAAAACGTAAGCAATATGGTTTAAAAAGACCACATTCGTGAATACAGAGCCGCGGTATGCATTTTGTTTTCCAATCCGCCCATCAAGCCGGTATTGCAGTACATCCAGGAATGGTGGACTTCCCCACCCGGGGAAAACAATGCTGTTCAGAGAAAGACAAGAAAACAAAAGTAGCGCTTCACTGGCAAACTCTTTAAAGTGGCACTAATGTGTTTTGGGTGTGAATAAAATCAATCTGGCCCCTTTTCGACCCACTCTGTCTTGCTTTAGTTATTTTTTACATTTTAAACCTTTTATTTCTCTCCATCCCAAGGCCGCACTTTGGAAGTGAAAAATTTCAGAAAAAAGACGACCTTTCCAGCAAAAGTGTTTTTATTTTTTGGATTCATTTCACAGGGGAACAAATAAAGGAAAGGAAAGAGGGAGTACTGGCTACAAGGCCCAGGGAAGGGCCCCCCACCTGGACCTTGCAGCTTGCTCTAGTGCTTAGAGGCCCAGGGAAAGGGGGCCCCCTCCCCTGGGCCTTCGAAGCAGTAACGAGGCATTTCGTAAAACACAGCCCTAGCACCGGCAGTTCTACATACATTTTAAATACACATTCCCATAAAAAAAATGGGTGATGCAAAAGTTAACAAAAGCCAGTTGATCTGGCTGCTCCCTCCTCCCCTCACCCACCTCGCCTTACCTGTGTCCGGCTGGTCCTGGAAACAAAGGGGCCTTCTGTCACCTAGCAACAAAATGCAGAAAGGGAATGGCCGGTACTTAACAGAGGTGCTGCCCCGCCCCTGACACTGTGAGCCATAATTGCTGGCCTGGCTGCTGTGCCTTCCCGACTCTGTTTGTCCCTTCCCCCCACCCCTGCACCCCCAGGAATGCCAACACGCCCTGACCAGCAAGGTCGACTCGAGATGTCTCGCATGTGTATTGTGATTGTGTGGGGAGGGGGCCCTGGAGGAGCAGGTGGGCAATCTGTGAAAGTGTGGCATTTCACAGTGAAAAGGGGCCCCTGTCTTTCAGCTGAGCGCGAGGCCCTGGGCAGCTGCCCACACTGTCCATGCCTAGCGCCGGCCCTGGTGCTGCTCCGTTGGAAAGTTACTTGCCAGAAACTAGCAATGCGTCTTTGGAATTTGGGGGTTGCAGAAATGTTGAACCTCAAAAACTATTAAACTGAATAGTTCAATAATGAATCCATTGGGAAATGCAGGCTTTTCTATTCTGTGGCATATCCAAAGCAAACGGTTGCTAATTATTATGAGGAGGAATGATATAAATGCAGCGTGCCCATTAGGCTTATTCAGGAAATTGGCCTGGCGTTTTCTTTAAAGTCCTAATGTATTCTGGGATTTGAAGTGCTGGTTACTCCGCATGCCACGAACTATATATACCACCCAGTGTCTGCAACGTGTGAACAACACCCACAGCAACCAATGCCTGCAAGAGCCAGTGCTTGTTTTAAAAAAGGGAATGAACCATGTCCTTGATTAATCTTTAAATAAAATACTTTATGCAAATAGTTTATTCATAAGCTGCGCAGCAAGCTTTCCCAGGCCATGAATTAACAACCTTTCAGACAAAAAGGTGGACACTGCCCATAGGAATGTTTACACATTTAGCTTTACGTACTGGTATGGAAAGGGCCTAAACTTCTCATCTCCATACATGACATGAACTTAAATTGGGCTTAAGTCAGCCCCTTGCACATGACTGGCTGGCTCTAGCGTCTATCTCAGTTGTCTCATCTTGATTCAGTGGTTTTCTTCCTGTGTTTGTCCCACGCAGGAGAATTTCAGTCTCGCACTGTTTTGATGGTTGAGTTGAAATTTTCTTTGGAATACTAGGGACCTTTGTGGAATTCAAGGAATACCAGCTCAGTTTAGTACAAACCATCACTTGTGAAAGAATAGCACACAGTGGCACAGATGGACAGAGCCAGTGGTAGGCCGGCGTCTGATAAGCATCCGATTGGACTGACAGTTTTGCCAGTCACTGTCTTTGTTAGAACAGGTTCACAATTGCTTTATTAACCTTCCTGCTTTCTCAAATTTGCTTGAAAATGCACCATTTGCCCACTCTTTTTTCAAAATTTTCTTGGGGGGAGAACTCCCCCAAACCCCCCGTAGGTGGTTCGGGGTCGCTCGCTAAGCACGCTCGCTACAGTGCTGTACGACAATTGTTTCATGATTCACCACTTTCAAATGTCACCAACCGCCACTGTTAGAGTGTTGTATATTAAAGTGCAGTGGAGTAGAGTGGAGTGGTGCAGAATAAAGTGGCGTAGAGTGCTGTGATACAGAGTAAAGTAGAGTGGCATAGACTGCAGTGTTTCAGAGTAGTGTATAGTGGAGTGGAGAGTGGAGTAGAGTGCAGTGGCGCACAGTGCAGTGGCATGGTGTAAAGTGGATTGGTGCAGTATAGAGTGCAGCAGTGTGGAGTGGTGCAGAGTAGAGAGGAGTGGTGTAGAGTGGTGTAAGCATGGTGTGACAGCGTACTGCCATTACAGGCAACACATTTTCAATTAAATTGACCTTACATTTGCACAGACATACAGTTTTACTAGTAAAACTATACAGCACACAAACAATAATGTGTGGAAATGGCATCACCAAGTGTATTGATTTGTTTTCATCATATTAAAGTATTTGTTTCCAACACACTTCAGAATTAACAGAATGTGCTTCATTTGTGCATTGCTAATTCTAATATACTTGGAAATGCTTGCACAGTGCATGCAAATGTTGTGGGCTAGAACAAAAACCCTTTCCTATCTTCAGATGCCAGCAAATTAGTCACATATATTCTCTCACATTGAAGTCAGAGAAAGAAAAGTAAACACAAATCTCTCTTGGAAGACAGAGCCTGACATTTGACCTCGGTCTTTGAATGCACAGCAAATGTGACAAGATAAGAACAAGATTTACAGGCCTATTTACAGAATGGAACACTTGTGGAAAATACAAGGAGAAGTAGTATGAAAAGGCTTTGCTCCTTGGGAGGGATGAACTGAACCTGAACAGCCTAAAAAAATAAAGCCAGAAAATTTGAGTTACAAACCACAAAGCCAATGGTAGGCAACTAACGGAAGCATTCCCAGGGAAGCTTTCTGAATGTCCCCAAGATGTCTTTAGCAAACCAGACAGCTGCGTTAAAAAGTAGGGGAACTGTTTTTCTTAAATTGCAAAAAAAAAATATGGGCATATCGTGTCCCTCAGATCCCCCTCTCTTAAATCACTGCTTAACATGCATTGGACAAACCAATTTATCCTGACCAAGCAATATGACCCCCAACAATCTGGACTACAATCGGTAAACATCATAGTACCACTGGGCAAGGGCATCCAATGCCCGAACACACTACAATGCCATACAGACGGCAGATGACCGATATACAAAGGACAATAACAGAGGCAGCATTTCACAATTCAAATGCAATATCTACAACTTGTATTAGGTACTTTCACAGTTGATGTAGGTAGGTTTGATTGAAACAAGTGGTCCTCCTTAACGCATAGACTACCAGGAATAGCAGACACTGCAAAGAGAGCAAGCAGAGTTAAGAAGTTGTTAAACCATGGCACTTTTAGCAAGGTGTTTCCATCCATACGACATTCTATCAAAGCGGGATCCAAGTTAGGCAATGCCATGGAATACACAAAGCAGTGTGATTCTTCCAAAAGCTAAAGAGCCGCTCCCATTGTGCCGGAGTGGGCACTGAACAGAACTCATGCTAAAATAGCTCTATCGCAAGAGGAGGGCACAATAATAAATTGTAGTAATATTACTCTACCAGTAGAGGGGGCATGAACATTCAACCAATTGGTATAATTCTGCAACTATAGAGAGCATCAAATATATTCTGTTCATTTCATTCACCAGCAACAGGAAGCGATGAAAGCAAAGGCTACTGTCTCTACAACTCTACCACAAGGCATAGAATCCAAAACATTCCACTCCATGCACCTACAAGAGGAGACCATAATACTGCCACTCTATTACCAGAGGAATATTAACAAACCATGGTAATACGTCTGCTCCACAAGATTGGGGCACAGACTAAAATAGCACCAATGAACCTACCATGAGATAATAAATAAAAATACCAGTGTATGTGGCCAATTCACTGCGGCTGGCAAAGCAGGGATATGAAATACAAATCATGTTAGTACTGCGCCACAAGAAGGGCATGAAACACAAACCATGTTAATACTACTATACCACAAGAGGGGCATCAAATACTAACCATGTTAATCCTAATATACCACAAGAGGGGCATGAAATACAAACAATGTTAATGATACCATATTGTACAGAAGAATGGGGATAAGACTAAAATAGTAACAATGAATCCACCAACAGATAATAAATAAAATTGACTATGGATGGAGCAGCCAGAAGTGGGGGCATGAAACACAAACCATGTTAATCCTAATGTACTACAAGCAGGGCATGAAACACAAATTATGTTACTACTACTGTACCACCAGAGGGGGCACAGACTAAAATGGTAACAATGAATCTACCAAGAGATAATAAATAATACCAGGGTATGTGGCCAATTCACGGCGGCTGGAGCAGTCAGAAGCGGGGCATGAAATATAAACCATGTTAATACTATTGAACCTCAAGAGGGGCATGATATACAAACCATGATAATACTACTGTACACCCTGCATTATTTATTGAGCGATTCATAGACCTCGCGATGTTGAGAAGCACTTGGAGTCTCATGGGGGTCTGAAGGGTGGCATGGCTGAAAAGTGCAGTTTATGGATTGAACTATAGTGGACATCTGGTCACAGTGTGTGAGCTTTGAAGACCTAGTTAGCGCAAAGCGCATTGAGTGCTAATGAGCATAGGATTGGAGTTACCAAAAAGGGCCACATAATAGCTTCCTCTCCCCCTCAAGCACACTTTTTTTTTAATTAACGGAGTGAAGAAATCACAGCAGAGAATTTACTTGTAGGGGTTGTTCAATAGTCATTTTGCTTTCGCGCACTCACCTCCATCCAGTCAACAGTTCCAAGACCAGAGAGTATAGACCACAGAACATCCATCATTCTACAACAACAAGGGGGGAGCCCAAAATACAAAACTGTCTAAGAAAAAGTTACATACCTGTGATCTTAGCTTCCGACCATAGAAGGACGCATGCACCACCGTCTACTACAGAAATCTCCAACACAAGTCTATCTAAAAAAAAAATCGTCAAATGCTAGTCAGTTGCACCTTAAAAATGACTATGAGAGAAAACTGCTATGTCTTTTAGCCAGTAAGGAGACATTTGAATTTTTGACTGCACACCTTGGCAATTGGCAGGCAACTATCATTTTGAAGCTTAAAATAAGCATTAGGGACACTATAAATCTTGCAGCGAGCTGGGGCATGGACTTCATCCCCCACGCTCCCTTGCTCTTACCGGATTCCAGGTGCCCTGAGGTGCATAAAATCACATGAGAGGTCCCGCTGCGCGGGACGCTTTGAATCTTGTGTGAGCCGGGGCACAGACTTCATCCCCCAGACTCCCTTGCTCTTACCGGATTCCAGGCGCCCGGAGGCGCATAAAATGACATGAGAGGTCCCGCTGCGTGGGACGCTTTGAATCTTGCCGCAAGCTGGGGCACACACTTCATCCCCCAGGCTCCCTTCCTCTTACCAGATTCCAGGCGCCCAGAGGTGCATAAAATCACACGAGAGGTCCCGCTGCATGGGACGCGCGCGGGTCACGCCCGGGCAAAGCCCGGGCCAAGTTCAGGCCCATCCACGCCTGTCATAGCCCGGAAGAGGCTGGGCTGGGCCACCCCTCCAATGCCTGTGTCTTGAGAGTACAGCCAAGGTACTGTAAGAATCTTTAAGTTTACTGTAGACTGTTCTGCAATTCCTCTAACTGCTTCCACTGGCTGAATCTCTTGGGAGCTGTGTCATCTCCCCTGTGCTCCTACTGTTTGAACTTTGTACTTGATAGAACTTTTGTGGTACCCGCCGAAGTTCCCATGGGGAAAAGAAAGGTAACCGAGGGGGCGACAGGGGGTGGTGGAGCATGTAAAGCAGCCAAGAAATCCAGGAAGACCCAGAGTTCACCGGATGGGGGCGGTGTCCTGGATCGCATTGATGATCTATTGATTGAGTGCAAGGACTTATTAGCTCCAAACCCTGCTAACGTTGTAACTAGTTCTAAAGCCGCCTCGAGCCCGAGGACCACAGCCAAAAAAGCCCACATACTCAGCATGTTTAGAAGGACGAATACTGACAGAGGCCCTCTGCCCCAAGTAGCCTCTGATACGACCCAGGTTGCTGAACCGAATGCGATTACGGACTTAGCAGCTTGTACTACTGAGTTGATATGCAGTAATATATTTTCGCCTCTACAAGATCTACTGGTAATCGGCAATGTGACTGAGGACACAAATGACATGGGGGGGAACTAAGAAAGTAATTACCCCGCCCGGAGACGCTTTGTAGATAACTATGAAGCTGCTTCTTCCGTCTCTGACTTGTGTAAGGAGGTCAATGCATTGAAAACCACCATTGGGACACTAACTGGGCTTATCCATCGGCTGCTAGAGAGGTTAGGAGATACCAATAAGCAAGGCATTTATTCTGGATCTGTGCGCACGAGGGAATCACCTAGTAGGAATCAGCTGCCTCTTACTCCTAATATTTCTGTACGCAACACTCTTTTAACAGCAACACCAAAACATTGGCTCGAGTAATTATACAGCTGTTATGGCTGGAAATGTAGCGAGGGATAAGCTAGTTAAACTAACACCTGCACCAGAGGCATCATACAGATATACACACTAACATCCCCTGCACCGTCCTCGTAGTGAAATAGCAAGGAGAAACAGCCCGCAATGTTGGGCTTGCTCTGGTGCTCCTTCTGCTGCTCATGCCCATGGAAAACAGATTTTTATGATCAAAGTCCCTAAATGTAACCACCACACAAGGCATGAGACCGAGGAATCCCTAATCAACAAGGCCATTCACGGGATCAGGCACGTTAGAGGGTGCCGATCCGTGATTAGGGAAGACATACTGCATGTAAAGCGATGTGCCTTACACAATAGTCCAACAGATGCCATCCAACTATCCCTAACTGATGAGAGTTTAGTGCATGATCTTATTGCTCTGGAGGTCAGGACTTCTCCCCCAGCTACATCAAACATCCAATTCAAGAGGCAGTTGGCAATTTCTGCACCCCTGTGCAATTCTAATCTAAAAACTAACAGGCCAATTCCCTCATCCCCTTTAGCAGATATTCACTGACTAAAGCCCAGTTCTTTACCTACGCTCATAGAACCTAGTATCTCCCGCACTGCCTTGTGTATAGACTCTCCTGAAAATACTGAAGTATTGTCATTGACAGTCTGTAAGGATGGCCCATATTCTGCAATGCCATTCGTTAGGGTAAACCCAACACATAGTCAGGGCCTTGCTATAATTGACGTTAGGAAGTCATCTATTAATGAAGAGAAAGGCCCTGAGATTCCTTCTCATGCTCCTCTTGAGATTCCCATAAGCTCTAAATTGCTCAAATTAATCTCATGGAACGTGGCTGGAATCCGAAGCAAGATGAGTCTGCCTCATTGGGTACAGCTAGTACAATCCCACGATATATGCATCCTGCAGGAGACATGGAGTTTAGCTCCAACTTTTTTGCCAGGCTATGTATTGGTCCATCAGCCTGCATTAGCATCAAAAAAAGGTCATCCAGCAGGCGGAATGCTGATATGGATTAGGATTGCACTTAATTTTAGTATCAAGGAGATACCGACGAACTCCCCTGATATTCAAGCTGTTAGGTTGAAGCTAACTCTGGTCACACTTTAGATATTTATAACGTATATGCCAGAAGCACCGGAGGGGGAGGTAAATCTGCCACCTTGCAAACTTTGGATGAGCTCCTATGTAATAGACAGTCCCTCCACCCCCTGATTGTTGGGGGTGATTTTAATGTAAATTTGAGCCACTGGATGAGGATGATATCCTCGAAGTAAATGATGAGGATAAACTCTGGAATGTCCCACTGCTAAACTTACCTCCAATCAAGAAATGGTCTCAACCAGCTCTACAGCTAAATGCTCGGACTATTGAACATAGGCTAAGGGCCACCAATGGCAGGACTGCATCGGATAGACCTTCATCGGTCCGATAGGAGCAAGTCGCATAGACTATATCTTAGTAGATCTTAAGTTGTGGTCCATGGTAATTGATATGCAAATAACTAAGAATAGTGATAGTGACCACAACCCACTTAGTTTGGAACTAGTCTCCCCCTGGGAGGGGTTTGATAGTCCTTCCAGGAGTAATCCGATTATAAAAGAGATAGTAGTCTCTAATGACAAGCGCCATCTTAAATGGCCCTTGATCCTTGGGGATGAAACTAAGCTTAGCAAAATTAAGCAGGACCTATTGACCTGGTTGTTGGAGATCAAGTCTCTTGCAGTGACTACAGGCGAAGAGGAAGATGTTAGTAGGCTGCACGCAATATTTTTCGAGCATCTTACTATTTTGTAGCCAGCCCCAAACGTACTAATCATAACGCTGGGGCGCCATCCAGGAATAACTCATGGTTCTCAAGTGAGTGCAGATCTCTAAAGCATCAATTAGTTAGAGCCATCAAAAATAGAAACTTACCGCTGGTACGCGACTTACGGAGGTCTTATGAATTAGCCATGAAGAAGGCCAAGCAGATCTGGGATGAGGATAAGTGGAAACAAATTGGGGAGGCATGTGCGATGAAAGATTATAGGAAGTTTTGGTTTCTGGTGGGAAAGGGCGACTTGGGAAGCCAACACACACTAGCAAACAATATAACAGTTGGGGATTGGCAGGAGCATTTTGGGGCCCTTTACTCTGCTACTACAATCTGTTCCAAAGGGATCTCTCCTTCAGATTTATCACGAAACCCAGCAAGGGTTAACTTATCTAAGGAGGAAATAGAAACTTCAATCAAATCTATTGTAAGTGCAAAAGCCCCGGGACCAGAAGAAATGCCTGGTGATTTGTTTAAATTCGATAAAACTAATTGGTAAAACTATATGCTGTCACTGTTTCCAAGAATCCTCATGCATAATGAATGAGGCTAGTTTTCAGGGAAAACCCCACGTCCTGTAAGCAGTACCGTAACTAGGTAAAAGGTCAGTCCCAAGTACCGTTATGTAGTGTAATGGTAGGGGAGAATATAGGTGAAAGGTTAGGTGACTACCTGAGCCTATATTTGGGTACCTATAAGAAACATAACACAGCAAGGGTTAACTTATCTAAGGAGGAAATAGAAGCTTCAATCGAATCTATTGTAGCTGCAAAAGCCCCGGGACCAGACGGAATACCTGGTGATCTGTTTAAATACGATAACACTAATTGGTCAAACTAGATGCTGTCACTTTTTAAAGCCATTGCAGGGGGAGCACGAATCGCAGAGTCATGGAAGGGAGCAGAAGTAATACCAGTTTTTAAAAAAGGGGATCGCAGCAAACCAGCTAACTATAGGCCTATTAGCCTAATAGACTGCACCAAGAAGATGTTCAGCCGTACCCTCTTAGTTAGAATCCAGGATTGGATGACTGACGAAAATATACTATCCCCACTACAGGCAGGCTTTCAACAAAAGACTGGGACAATTGACCAATTTTTTAGAATTATTCTCCTCTATTGGAAAGTCGTGGTTTTGGGGAGAGGGAGCCTATATGTCGCCTTCGTAGATTTAAAGTCAGCATTTGACTTAGTGCCAAATGGAAAACTCTGGGAGGTACTGAGAGATTTGGGGATGCCCCTGGAGATCCTGGCATTGATTGTTCGTCTTCATGAAGACAACTATGCCAGGGTGCGTTGGGGCAATCAGGGCCAAGTGTCTGACCACATTACTGTTAATAGAGGGTTCGACAGGATTGTGTGCTGGCCCCCACACTGTTTTCGCTATATTTTAACCAGGTTGTGGATTTTTTAGCCAGAATACCAGCTGATGCTCCCTCCCTGGGGCGCATGAAGATCACTACCCTCCTCTTTGCGGATGACACGCTCCTTGTCTCCAAAACTCCCAGTGGGCTGCAGACACTACTAAACCAATTTAAAGCGTGCTGTGATGAGAGGGGATTAGAAATAAATACTAGTAAGTCAAAACTAATGATGCTCAATCCACATAAATCTTTTAGAGGCTATTTTATTGTAGATAACACTAGATTGGAGCGGGTATGTAGCTTCGAATACCTGGGTGTAAAGCTGACTGAGGGAATGTCCTTGAAGCCCCACATGATCAAGACCAATCTTTTTTTATTTTTTTATTAATATTTTTTTTTGCATTTCAGATACATAACAAAATTAAACAAAAACAAACATACCCAGAGACCTTGACATATTATTCACCCAGTGAAAGCTGCAGACATATAAGCACACAATAGGCAGACATCCTCGTATATACATATTATAGACATGGTACATATCGCGATAGCCAAAGACCAAGAGGCCACACATTTATCAAAGACAATGTTCTCAAATGACTTATCCTGCCAATGCATCAAAGCTGGAAACATTCAGATCCCACATCCCTCAACAAAGCAGAGAGAACTAGTTCTTTATGACACAGTACAGTCAGGTTGCTACTTCAGAAACATGTACATTATCACCTGAACCATATATGTCTAATTATCCGTATCAGTCGTTAGAGAGACCTCGTTACCCACGGGATTGCTTTTAGTTGTGAGAAACAGAGTATATAACTCCCAGAAATTTTTCGGGCGATTGCGCCGGGGCAATAGTTCACTATAAGTCTCAGATTGAGTACAACAGTAAAGCATGTCGTTGGACCAGCGATCAGGGGTAGGCAGGGGACCTCGAGACCAGCATGTGACAACTCGTCGCCTAGCCATCAACAATCCCATATCAATTAGGCGCCTGCAGGATTTAGGGAGCAGCTTTGAGAACCCTAGTAAAGCCAATGCGGGATCAGGGGGTAACTCCATGCCTGTGATCTCTGCAAGTGCCTGAAAAATCTGTTGCCAGAAGTAAAAGACCCTCGGACATTGCCAGGCTAAATGGAAGAAATCAGCTATGTCCGCACCGCAGCGCTCACAAGCCGCCGAGTCACGCAGCCCATATCTGTGCAGCCTCTCAGGAGTGTAGTAAACCCTATTTAAAATGGATTAACCGGTGTCTACCGTTCAAAGAGACACGCTTGGTGCTGTCACAGCAATACCTCCACATGTCATCTCCTATTTCCATGTCCAGATCCGCCTGCCAGGCCAATCTAGCCTTAGTGTAATGGTTTAGCCTGTAACTCTGCGAGAGTTTGTATAATCTAGAGATAATTCTAGTAGGGACGGCTGTTTGGAACAGGAATGTAAAGGCAGCCATCTCAGGCGGCTCAGCTAGGTCTACCCCCAAAAGCGCTAATAGTGACCGCCTCATCCTATAAAACTGGAACTGAACTAGTGTCGTGGAGTGTGACTCCGGATTCACCACATCTTCCCAGGTTTTAACTTGGCCATCAGAAAAAATATCCCCTATCTTCTCAATCTGGAGGGTCGACATAGCACGGGTCACTGCTCTATCCGTGCACGCAGGGAGCCAGTGGCACCATTCTAACGGGGTCCGAGGGGAGTACAAGATCACACCCGCCTGTAGTTTCAGTAGCTGCTTCCAGGCATGTACCGTCGAGTTTACAGAATCTAAGATGCCAGTGCGGCGATCTGACGGCTGAAACAGAAGCGCCGGCAAGGGAAGTGGTCGAGCAACTACTTTCTCTATCTGTACATGCGGAGCATCGGCTGGGCCATGCACCCAGTAGTGGGCTATGGCGCTTTGAGCGACTCTATAATAAGGTTCATGTCTGGGGCGCCCAGTCCCCCCATGTAATAGGGCAGTGTCAACACATCCCACTTGATGCGGGCATGCTTGCCCGCCTACGCAAGCCTGACCAGCATGGATGTGAGGCGTTTAAAAAAGGAAGCAGGAAGAACTATCGGTATATTGGAAAACAGGAACAGAAACCGAGGCAAGACAACCATTTTCATGATGGCTATTCTGCCCGCTAAGGACAGCGGAAGGCGAATCCAGCGGTCTATATCGTCGTCAAGTTTGCTAATGGCAATGCCGTAGTTTTCTCTGACCACTATCTCTGAGTCGGTGTGTACCTTAATACCAAAATAGCGTATCGGTTCCGTTGTCCACTGTAGTGGGAAGTCTGGAATGAAGGGGGTCGTGGCCTGGGTCAGTGGGAATATGAGTGACTTGGTCCAGTTGACCTGTAAGCCAGACAGTGAGCCAAACCTAATTACCTCGCGCAAGACTGGAGATAGGTTAACCTCTGGGTCCCGGATATATAGGAGCGTGTCGTCAGCATATGTCGAGACTATCAGTTGATACATTGGAAAGCGGATACCACGAAATCCGTGGTACTCCCTCAAAGCACAGGCCAGCGGCTCCGCCACTAGCGCGTAGAGCAATGGCGAGAGGGGACATCCCTGACGCGTACCTCTGGTGATATGGATCTTATCTGTAACTACGTTGCCCAATTTAATTCTAGCCGACGGGCTATTATACAAAACACTAATTAATTGTAAAAAGATATCCCCAACCCCAAATCGCGTGAGTACATGCCGCATGAAGCTCCATTCAACCGAGTCGAATGCTTTCTCCATGTCGAGAAATACAGCCACTGCAGGGGCGTCAGGGCGCGTGTGCTGCAGGACATCGAAAACCGTTCTTGTGTTATAAGTAAGATTTCTGCTCGGTACAAATCCAGCTTGTTCCGGCGCAACAAGCAGTGGCATAAGCGAGGAGAGACGGTTCGCCAGTATCTTGGCATATATCTTAGTATCGACGTTAAGGAGTGAGAGGGGTCGATACGAAGCACACTCAGCAGGGGACTTATTGGGTTTCAGGATCGCAACTATGAGCGCTTCTCTCATGGAAGGTGGCATTACTCCGTCAGCGCTCATTTCTTCAAAGAGGGTACGCAAGTGGGGGATGAGGACGTCCTTGAATTCTTTATAAAATGCCACCGTAAGGCCATCTATCCCCGGGGCGCTCCCTGATTTCATCCCCATCAGGGCCGCTGTGATTTCTTCCGTGGACAGAGGGCGCATGAGGAATTCTCTGTGATCATTCGTGAGCCAAGGGAACTTAATGTGGGCCAAATAGTCTAAAACTTCTGCATCAGGGCACCCCGCTCTAGATGTGTATAGTTGGGTATAGTAGCGCATAAATCTATGGGCTATGTCTGTCTGCTCCGTGAGCGGAGTACCTTGTTCGTCATTAATCACCCCAACATCGGCATGCTCCCTACGTTTCCTCAATAATGCTGCAAGGACTGAGCCAGGGCGCTCTCCCTCACCATAAGTGCGAGCAGTCGCATATTTCCCCATGTGCTTAAGCGCTACGTCGGCCGTTTCATGATATTCCTTGAGTAGTGCTTTCAACTGTTCCCCCGCCCGGTCACTCGCACCATCAAGCAAAGCCCTCTCCTGCACTCTTAGTTGTGCTTCCAGGTCTGCAAGCCGCTTGCGGAGCGACTTGAGGACACTAGAGTGTTTAGCCATGGCAATCCCCCTAATGTACACTTTAAACGTCTCCCAAACAACAGCGGAGTCAACCGACCCAATATTGTCATCAAAATAGGTTTCCATGTGATCAAACAAGTCGGCTGTAAAGACAGGGTCTAGCAATGAATACGGGGGAAAACGCCACGTGAATGGAGGGATCTGTGGGTATTGGCGATCTAGAACTAGCAAGATCGGAGAGTGGTCTGATAGTGTACGGGGTAGTACCCTGCAATCCAAAATGCGCGAGTGTAACCTCCGAGAAGCAAACCAGTAGTCTATTCTGGTGTGTAAGTCATGGTAAGCTGAATAGTGCGTGTACCCACCCTGTTCCGGGGATCGTGCTCGCCAAACATCATATAAGTCTAGTTGCACAGTAATATCTAGAATAGCGCACGCTGCAGCAGCCAGCCATCTGTCCAGACCTCCCGAACGATCTAGCTGGGTATTTAAAACACAATTATAGTCTCCACCCCATAGCTGGTCAGTCTCCCCAAAGCCCCTCAGTTTATCAAGCAAAGTCGTGTAAAATCGCGGGTCATCGTAATTAGGACCGTAGACATTGACCAAAAGTAGGTCAAGTCCCTTCCCAGTACATTTTGAAATAGTAAACCGCCCATCCTGATCGGTATCCAGCGGGACCAACGTAAGGCCAGCCCTCGGGTTAACCCACATAATGACTCCACGCGCGTGTGACGTGAACCCCGCAGCATGGACATTCCCCTGGAGACCCTTATAGTTAAACATTCGACTATGGAGGGGCAAGTGAGATTCCTGAATGAAAGCAATATCGATAGCCTGTCTATGGAAGGATGCAAAGACCCTCCTGAGTTTACGAAAGTCATTCAGGCCTCTGACATTCCAGGTCATCGCTTTTAACTTATAAGACTGCGGCTGGGCCATGTCGAAGGAGAAGTTGTCAAGCCGCTAACCATGTTAATGGGAATATGTCTAGATGTGAGCAGCCTATCATATAACAACAACACGTATGAATAAATATATGCGTTTCAATATAAAGAAAACAATGGTCAGGTCTCTGCATTTCACCTCCCCCCACCCACGCCATACAATCCCCAACTGTGCAATGGCGAAAGCCCTCTACCCACCCCAACAAAAAAGAAAAAAAACTACATCGAAAAACAAAACACAATACTAATACAAACTGAGAAAACATCATAATGTGGATCACACGCGTGGGCCGATGTGGCCCGGCCCCACTCAGTGTTCTGTCAAAAACAGTGGATATATCCTCCCTCCGCCCGACATCCAGAAAAATGAGTGCAACAGACCCCCCGCAAATAGCACCATGCAAGGGTTAAGCATAACCAATAAAAGAAAAACACAGTAACAAATGTCTCTGTAGTAGACAAACCGTAGCAGGGACCTTCGTGCAGTGTCTCACCAACTGTGTGCCCTGGCTTATGACTACCTATCTTCTCGCACATAGGCGGCAATCCACAAAGCATCCTAGAATTTACTCCCCACTTGCCAAGAGAGCTTCAAACCTGAGTGGTAAACCAAGAAACGGAGAGATCAGTCATTATCTTCGAGGCCGCCGCCTGATGCCCCGTCCTGGGAAGGCAAGACGGCATCCAGTGGTTTCTCTTTAGCCCAGTCTCTCAAAGCTTTTTGCAGCGTCTTTGGATCGGTAAAAATGCGAGATCGGCCCTGATGGTTGACGCGAAGCCGTGCCGGATACAACATGGCGTAGTCAAGATTCTGGTCTCTCAACTGTTTCTTCAGAGGGGCAAATTGTCTGCGAGCTTCCTGAACACGCAGCGTGAAGTCCGGGTACAGAGAGATGCTTGATCCCTCATAGTGTAGGGACTGTTTAGCTCGGGCTGCCCGAAGTGCTGCATCCCTGTCTCTGTAATTGAGCAGCTTGGCGATAATGGGCCTGGGTGGTGCACCCGGAGGTGGCCTAGGGCCCAGAGAGCGATGTGCTCTCTCAACCACAAACTGCGGATAGAAGGTGTCCCGGCCCAACAATGACGTCAACAGCTGCTCTACGAATAGCTCCATATTGCCGACGCTTATGGATTCCGGCAGACCGGTAATTCTGAGGTTACTGCGTCGGGACCTGGCCTCCAGGTCCTCCGTCTTTTCCTGGAGCGAAAGGAGGAGCTTACCCATCTGCTTGTGCTCTGTACTCAGTTCTGTGTGGGCTTCTTCGACCTCCGAGACTCTGCGCTCTGTCATGTCGAGGCGCTCAACTTGTTTGTCCATGCGCTCCGTCATGCGATCCATGCAGTAAGACAGTGAGTCAATCTTACCGTCAATGGAAGCGAGGCTCTTCTGCATGGCTGCCAGGATGACTCGTATGTCTCCCTCCACTATATCGGGCTCTTCAGTCTGCGGGGTCGGGTCTCCCTCCATCAGCTGGTCACGAAGCTTGTTTCGGCGCTGCTCAAACTGCAACTTGGGCTGATTTTTGTCCACCTTCCCCATTTTGGCCAGCAGCAGGTACAGGGCTTTGTAGCGTAGAGAGGGCAGGCCCTTCGTGCGATGCCGTCCCCGCAATGTGAGGACCCGAGGGGGGGCTCACCAGGAGCGATGGGTCAAGCGAGAAATGGGGAACCACGAGGGCAATGCCTCCTATCAGGACCACAGCGAGCCGCTATGCCGCAGAGCTCATTCGTAGGAAATTAGGCGCTCAAGTAGGCCTGGGCGCAAATCGGGGGCATAGGGCCACACAGTCTCCAATGTAGGGCGCTGAACGCCGTCCCCAAGGTAGGAGGGCAGGGCTAGGCGGACTGGGACACCAGGCGTACTCCCACAAAGGAGATCAGTCCCACACAGCGCCGCTGGAAGGGCACACAACAGCTCTCTCCTCCAGACCACGACGTCGCAGCTCTGTCGCTCAAGCCTCTTCACGCGCTGCCGGCCCTCGTAGCATCACAATGCAGAGTTTCCACTGCAGCCGCAATTCAGATGAGGTCTCGCCGCCCCGGTACACCACCGCAGCCTAACGCTCATCTGCGTCTCCCAGAGGCCCCACAGGTAGCACCAGGACCGCAGGAAGGCAGGGGGGGGCGCCACACCAGTCGCGCACAGGGACAAGCGGGCCGCAGCACGCCGCCGCGGGGAGCGAGTACCGGCACTTCTCGCCCACGTCCTCACGCGGCCAGCACAGCTGCACCGCTTACCCTCGGCCCGGAGGCACTGCAGGCCACCCCCCCCGGTCTTCACTCACCCACACCTCCAAGCGGCAGCGCCTCCCTCGGTAGCAGATGGCGGGGATAGAGCGCCGACCAGCAAGCACACAGCTGGCATCGGACCTGACTCAATGCGCCGCGCAGGGGGCCGAAGCCGGGCTCAAGATGTCCTACGTCTCAGGGAGCCGAGCGCGCGGCCGATCCCACCGCCAAAGGGCCGCACCAGGCCGCAGTGGACGCAATTGGCGCTCCGCCGCACCACAGCGCCTCCGGACCTCAAAAGCAGCGTCGGGCGAACTCCAGGGGTTGCACAGCCAGAGATCAGGGAAGTCGCCTTGGCAGGTTGGTCAAAGCAGCAGGATAAATGACGGATTGTGTGGATGTCGGACGGAGCTCACAGCTCAAGCAGCCATCTTGGGCTCAGGCAAGCTCCGCCCCCCCCCCCATCAAGACCAATCTTAAGTTTAGACAGATAGTAGGAGCCCTGAGAAAGGAACACTCAGGAACATACACTAAACCGGTCACTCCAGCACTAGATATTTACAAGACCAAGTCAGTAAGCTATGCACTGTATGGTGCACAGTTGTGGGGGTTTGATAATGTGGATGATCTCTCTGCAATTGAAAATAGGTACTTGAGGAATTTAGTCTCTCTTCCATCAAGCACACCATTACCTCCTCTCAAATTTGATATGGGTGTCAAATCTATAAAGGACCTGGCCAAATTACGTCCATTTTTGTTCTGGCTGAGATTCCTTGCAACCCCAGATCTGCACCCATATGCCTTGGCTTGGGAGGAAGTATGTACTTTGGATACACTGAAGAAGATAGGGTGGATAAGGAATCTAAATACTTTATTTAAAAACATTGGCTTGATAGGAGGCTGAACTATCCTCAAGGCCTCCCCACAAAAAAACAACTAAAATCCATGTATTGTGATTGGGTATTTGGAAATGAGATCAGGAACAGCAACCTAGGAAGACTAACAGGGGAATTCCTAGACTTTAAACAACAGCGATCGCTGGAGAGTTTTCTTGATTTGATACAGGTCCGGGCTGATAAAAAGCTTTATATCCAATTTTGACATGGTACAATTCCTCTGAATACATTCACAAGTTCTTGGTCGGGTACGCCTCTGCCAGCAGGGGCTGTCCATGCTGTTCTGCCCCTAGAGAAACTATAGGCCATGCCATGTTTGGCTGACCAGCATATACAGTCCCCAGGAGGAGGTGGCTGGCCCCCATATGCAAACAACTGGGCACTAGGGACCACAGTGTGGCCTTGCATATTTTAAAAACTGACGCAAGATCTCTGTTTGTTTGTGTGACCGCTAAGTTTTTAAGTCACATGTGGGGAATCAGAAAGAAGGCACGAATGAAACCATGCATTTTTTCAACTAGTCCTAATGTGTTTCCCTAACCATGGTCAGCGAACACAAGCTCGTACCGTCTTAAAGCTCACATTGTATCAATGCAAAAAAAAAAAAAAAAAAGTTGAAGACCTGGGGCACATCGATTTATCGTCTCATATGTAACTAGTATTAACCCTTGCTTATGCACAATAGCACTTTAAAGGTGTGTTGGAAAGGTATACAAGGAAGCTACGACTGATAGTAACTACCTCAACAAAGTGCATTATTGCGATCTTTTATCCTGATCGTTGATCATCAGTTTGGACTGCCCAAAATACACAACGCATTAACCTACAATAGTGGAAGGCTTGAGATCCAACAATTCATTATTTTAAAAAGTTTTATCCTTTTACCTAAATGGTTCTAAATGGATATAGTTCCTTATTTATTTATTTTAATCTACATGAAAATTGTGTTTATGTTCCAACGAGCTGTTTTTAAGAATCTAATGAATTGGGAATTTGTCCATTTTAATATTTTATGTATGTCTATGTTGGTACTTTCAAGGTCTGTTTGACCGAAATAAAGTTTATACTGGCGTTAGGATGCTGCAGGACAATGCACAGTTAAGTCCACTCTTTCGGTTTTCTGGGGATGCACGACGGTTGTTCATCAATGCACAGCAGATTACCATGATGGAGTAACAGGATTGCAAATAAGTGACTTCATGGAGAATGAGGAGAACACAAGCTCATGGCCATCTTCTAACTCAAGAAGAAAAAGAGTGGAAAGCAGGCACACAGCAAGAAGATAAACAGCAGCTAACAAGTTCCACAGAGATGCTTGGTCCCCTTGCAAATGAGTTCCTGAGTTGTACTATAGGGAGTAGCATCGGGCAAAAGGGTGAACTTAGCTGCTCTGTAAATCTCAGCAAAAAAGGACATTTATAGTAAAGTATTTTATTACTGGCATTCCGCTAGAAAGTTATTTTTAGAGGATATAATCCAGTGGGTATGGACTGCTTGAATGCATGTTTCCAAAGCTGTATGGAGGATCAACAAATCTCTGCTCCGCAAGCTCCAGACCATACAGAACACCACAGCCAGACTCGTCCTCGGCATTCCTTGACACAAACACACCACCCAACACCTACGGAACCTCCACTGGCTCCCCGTTGAGAAGAGAGTCACTTTCAAGATACTCACCCACGCCTACAAATGCCTCCACAACACCGGACCCCAATACCTCAATGAGAGAATCTCCTTCCACGTACCCAAGAGACACCTCCGATCCACCGACCTCGCCCTCGTCGAAACCCCGCGCATCCGCAGAGCCAGAACAGGTGGAAGAACCTTCTCCTACATCGCAGCCAAGACCTGGAACGAGCTCCCGATCGACATCAGACACGCCCCCTGCCTGAACATCTTCAGGAAGACGCTCAAGACCTGGCTTTTCGACTGAACAGAGCTGCTTACCCACCCACCCCCAGCGCCTTGAGACCCTCAAGGGTGAGTAGCGCGCTTACAATTCCCCTGATTGATTGATTGATTGATATGGAGGGGACCATACGCAACAAACAATTGTTTAGGCTATCTAATGTCTTTTTCAGGCATGGCTTTACAGCCTGGCTGTCTGAAAGACCTGTTGCTACCAATTGTATTTCAATAGACAGAGTAGGCTTCGGCTCCACCCAGAGGAATATTTCACTAGCTCCTAATGCTATTGGCTATTCGGTGTTATCAATCCGCCCCATCCGGAGTGCTTGCATTGCAGTGCATGAGGGACTGTTTTACAGCTCAAAAGCGCTGAATCGTCCACATCCTAAATTTGTTACCGCATAGATATACTATTTATAGAAAGCAATATTTTGCTTTTTCACTGCAGCAGGCTTCTTAAAATACTTTAGTCTTGACTAAAAATGCAAGACAAATGAAGTGGCTATGCCAATGCTTGTTTATCTGGATATTACTAGGCAGCTCTTTTTAAACCCATGGTGTAACAGGGGGTTTGTTTCTAGCACGTAATAGTACTGATGAACTTCTTCAACACCACATATACCACCTCCTCCACTGAAAATGTGTATGGTTTTCTGGTAAAGGTTTTGCAGCTTATTGGAGAATGTCCATACAGTCTGGTGGCACATTTAAATGCCTTTTTGAGTAATTAAGGATCTAGGCTGCCAACTTAACAGCTGCACAGGACTTTCCTAGCACTCAGTTCAAGAGAAGGCCTGGTCTGCATAGCCCTCTCCTTTGTGACTGGTCCGATAAGTAAAGCAGATCTGTCAACCGCCATTTGTGAGTCCATTCTGGATCAAGGGTATGAGTGGAAAAAGCGTAAATAAATATCGTTGATCAGCTCATCTTACAAAGCACAAATGCCTTGGTCCATTCTCTGGATGCCTAGATGTTAAGTAATTGTGCTGTCATGAAGAGGTCTCAAAGAGGTTGGAGGTTCCCCACACTGATTAAAGGCTTGACTATGATTTCTGTTGCGGATAATCCATAACTGGCTCTGTTAAGACTCTTATTATAATTCTGCCTCGTTAGTTTAATTTTAACATAATGGAGCGATCCCAAGCAAATGTCCATTGTCAGACAGCTTGGGCTTGCTTTGACGGTCCTCAATTTTGGGATGTTCTGCCTCCTAAGATAGTGCATCAATATTGTGTTATTCCTTTTGATTAACAAAGATCATTTTTTTGATGGTGGCCTAAGGGATTTTAAGGTGAGTTGAACAGCTTAGATGCTCAGCACTGGTTTGATACAACAGCTGAGATGGGAGACGTTGCTGCTATGGAATATCTCTCAATTATTCGTTCGTTCACCACGTTAATGATTATCAAGCTGCCATCGTTCACATTCATTTATCATCCCAGTGTTCGAAGCACAAACTCCACAGGGCTGTATACACAGCTGCATTACTCATAGCAAGTTGAGCATTTGGTTCCATGAAAATGCCATTAAGCCCCAAAAAACGACATTGGATGGTAACCTGAGCAAAGGTCTCAAAGTCATACATCTGCTTGATGGTACACCCCTTGATGGGGAAACCTCTGATGTTGTGTTTTAACCTGAACGAGTGGATCCACTTCTTCAAGGGCAAACACCTCTCTGATAAATGATTCGTCAGTAAAGAGTTGGAGGGCCAAGGCTTCTTCAAAGCCAAACCCAACAGCCATCAGTAAAGGTAGAAAAGTCATGATTCAAATTCTTGCTCGTACATTTTTTTATCTGCCCTGTGGTTAAAAGTGATTTAAGAAAGTACTAAGGGGGAGGAAGTCTTATGTAGAGCCAAATTTCTTCGCTAACTTTCTATATAGCCTATGAGACATATTTTAATTTACCTTCTTCCAAAGTCTGACGGTCAGCATGGATATGGAAGGTATGTAGACCATTCATTGATTTTGTCTTGCCACTTGAAGGCAACATCACAAGCTGTGAAGGCAGGACATAACGTTTGCGAAGAAAAGTCCAGAAAAATTAAGGGGCATATTAACAACGGCCAGCGATAATTATCGCTGGCCGTGCTGAGCGCCAAATTCCCTAACGCAGGCTATCTCTGGTATTTATCGCCCTGGTAGCGCGTTATTAACAACGCGTTTCCCCAGGGCGATAAAAATTCCAGAGATAGCGAGGTTATCGCCGTTTTGCAGGGAACATCGCTGGTTTTCCAGCGATGTTCCCTGCAAAACGGCGATAACCTTGCTGATATGACCCTGTGGTCGTATCAGCACAATCCACCCCCTATGTCTAACATAGGTAAATCAGGATTTCAGCAGACGTTAGATTTTGGCGAAAACGGCCGTTTTCGCCAAAATCTAACGTCTGCTGCAATCCTATGGGCTGCTTGTAAATATCGCGATGTGAACATCGGCGATATTTGCAAGGCAGTCCATCCGGGGTACGCCCAGTGACGCCCACTTTGCATCTCATTAGAGATGCAAAGGGGGGCGTCGGGAAAAGGGTGCTAACATGCGATTATGCATGTTAGCACCCTCTTGTTGATAGGGCGATAGCTTTATCTCCATTTTTCTGGCTTTTAAAGCCAGAAAAACGGAGATAAAGCCCTTGTAGATATGCCCCTAAGTTTTCTCACACCAAATAGAATGAAATCTCACAGCTAAGTATGTCTTATGATGTGGGCGGAAACGAAAATCAAAATTAACTCAAAATAATCAAAAATATGTGGAGACCGCACTGTTCCTGAGTACCTAGTGCACAGAAAGGGGGAAAAATGAAATGGCTGACAAATGTCAGAACAGTGCTTCTTTGCACTGAGGGCAACCTGGCTGGCTTAAATGCAGCGCAGTTTCTCGATGTAAAGATTCTCCTGGCTTAATGGCATGTTCTTTTCGTTTCACTACCTCAGAAGTGTCACTTTAAATAGTTAATGGACTACCTTAAAAGTGCATTAAAATAAGTTAATAAAAAATAAAAGGTTCTCTCTTGTAAAGTGTTTTACGACGCAGTTCAGTCAGTACATATCAGTTAATGTCTCCTAATAAGGTACTAACACTGTCTCCTCCTCCACAGCAGAGGGTTACTAATAACAGCGAGAGTGAGCATCAAACTAACGCTGGAGAATATACAGAATAGATCCAACAACATAGCGGTATTAGAGTGAAATACCGTTCTAAGCCGACACAAACAGTGGAAATGCTGTTCTACCAACAGAGGATGCAAAGAGAATGCTGCTGCCGTTTCACCACAAGAGGGAGCCCCAACTACATGCCTGTCACTCATTCTACCCCACAGAGGGCAGGTAATGTCAGCTATGCTGTACTAAAACATCTGATTAAGAAGAGGAAGGAGATAATAGTGTCAATCTGTCACCGGAAGTGACACAGACTTTCAACTGCTAAATCACTGCAGTTGTATTCCCAAAGGTGAAAAAACCACAAATCACCATGTTATGACCATTCCATCACAACACCACAACAGTCCCTAATGTGTCCAGGTGGGATGGTTGGGGCACTGGGTAATGTCAAAGCAGATGCACCCTGGCACAGCAGTCCCTGCAGCTCTTGTGCATGCAAGGCCGATGACACCGTGACACCCCTACCCCATGGGGAGAGCAATCTGCCCGTAAACGCTCTCACTTTGAAGTCAGCCGAAAGCATATTAAACACCAGGCTCCCTCGAAGACACAGCCTGACGTTTGGCCTCAGTCTTTGAATGCACAGTAAATGTGATGAGATAAGAACAAGATTTACAGGCCTGTTTAAGATAGTTAGATCTCAGAAGGATACTGGTAAATAAGGTTTTAGCTTGGGAGAGATGAATGTGATCCTGGAGAGCCTAAGCCAGCTAATGAAAAAGCATGAAAACCTGAGCTACAAACCACAAAGTCAATGGCAAGCAACGGGCAGAATGCATTTCCAGGTCAACTTCTGAAACTCCCCAAGATGTCTTTCTCATGCCACACAGCTGCGCTGTCTGGTAGGCTGCGACCTAAAAATGGACTTCCCCTTGATGTGAACCACTGATGGGTAGGAGTGATTTCAGTGTGGTGCTGTGAATCCTGTGCTACCTCACTCCATGCTCTATTATTTGGGTCCCTAAAAGTCTTGGTTCACGCTCCACCAAACTCCATAAATAAATGTGCTTTGACAGCCCTGTCCAATTGTGGAGAGTGGGTGAGGGGTGGGGAAGGAAGAGGTCATTTACAACTTAGGCTGTGTTTAAAAAAACGATGTATGTTGACTGGATTAATGTACATTTTTTTCTCAGTTACAGTACAAGTTGCAGAAATTACCATGCAGTAATACTGCATACTTCCCTACTAATGTCGTCAAATGTTTCCGACAGCTAAAGACTGGTGGAGTCATGATACCCAAACGAACAGCATTAGCTAGGATACAAACTTCAAAGAATGGGCATGTTCTGGTTGTATGCAGATAATGTTGTTGCTGCCTCCACCATTATCGCCTTATTTATTGGCTGGTTCATTAGCAGGCCTTTGATATCGGATAATGATGAAAAGAAAACCTACCCATGATTAGTTCCTTCAAATTCTGTACATCAAGAATTGCATTTATTTCTGTGAATCACGGTGGCATTATATAACAAGCCTTTCTGCTTTGCATAAGCATGTTTGAATCTTCCTTGTAAATAATTCAAATGAGTTAGATGGTCTCAGTTTGGCTCTGATGCAGTGAGATCCCTAAAAACAAGCACTGGCATAGCCAATAGGGCTGTCCTGTTTTTTGTTACTGATAGCAAACACACATGACCCTCTCTGTTACACGTAACACAGTCAAAGAAAAATGTAATGGTAGTGCTGGTAGTAGTGCTGCTATTGGGGATAGCAGTAGTAGTGGCGTTGGTGGCAACAGTGCGAAAGTATTAGTGGTGATGATGCTAGCAGTGGTGAAAGTAGTAGTGGTAGCGGTGGTGAAAGTGGTGATGTTGCCTATAGTGCTGAAAGTGATGGTAGTTACGATAATGGTGGTGAAGATGTTGGTGACAGTGGTGTTTATGAAAGTGGTGGTGATGTGACGATGATAGTGGTAGAGGCAGTGGTGCTAGTGGTAGTGAGGACAGTGATGGTGACAATAGCATCAGTGATGCTAGTGTTGATAGTCGTAGAAGTGATTATGGTGTTCATTGTGGCGTTAATTGTGGTATGGTGTTAGGGATGGTGATGGTAGTGGTGGTGATGCTGGTAATAGTAGTGGTGATGATAGTAATGTCTATAGTGGTGATAATGGTAGCGATGATAGTAATGGTAGTGGTAATAGTGGTGATTTTAGTGATTGTAATGTTGGCAATGATGGTGTTAGTGGTAATGGTAGTGGTAATGGGGATAATGGTGGTGGTAGTTATTGTAGTACCAATGATGGCAATGGTGGTGGTAATGGTAGTGGCTGTGAGATTTGTTGTGGTAGTAATGGTGGTGGTAATGATAGTGGTGGTTATGGTGTTGTTAGAGAGGTTGGTGGTGGTAATAGTGGCAGTAAGGCAATAGTGCTGGTAATGGTGATGGTAATGAGACTGATAATGGTGCTGGCAGCAATGGTAGTAGTAAAGGTGGTAATGGTGATTATAGTGATTGTAGCAATCATATTGTTAGTAATTGTGGTAAATATGTTGGAAATGCTGGTGCTGGAATGGTTGTAGTGATGTGTAGTGGTGGTAATGGTGCTGATAGCAATGGTGCTGCTGGTGGTAATCGTGGTATTTGTAATGGTGGTGGTAGTGAAGGTGGTAATTGTGGTAGTGGTATTGTTGGTTATGGTGGTAATGATGGTGTTATAGGTGGTGGAGGTAGTAATGGTAGTGGTAATTGTGGTGATGGTAATGGGGCTTGTGATGGCAGTAGCAGTAAATCCAGCAGTGAACCATTCACAAGCAAGGTGGGGGAGAACAGCAACACAAATGGCATTTAAACTAATCAATAACTATGTTACCAAATAAAACAATCTGTACAAATGAACAAACTGCTACTAAGAACAACAGCTTAGACAAAACACTTGATTACAAGTTTGGAATATAGGTTTTACACAACAATGATCAAAAATAGCCCCACATCCCACAAAGAAGGACACGTCATCTCCAGCCAATCAAAAACTGCTGACATACACACTGGCTAAATGCCGTTACTCAACTTATCTGACACTGTAATTATCTAAGGACTGTCCTGTTAACAAAAGAGAGAAAAAAACTGACCCTGCCAAGAAAATGAATGGCTAAATAGGGCTGACCCCTTTGAAGAGTCTATCCATGGTATCCTAAGGGTGACCCACCTTTTAATTGATGGCACAAGAAAACTGATGCAAAGCCAATTTTTGATTTTTGGTCATTGTGGTGGTGGTATTGATAGTGGGTTAATGGTGGTACTAATGTTACTGTTAGTAGTGGATGTGGTGATGATAACAGAATGGTAATGACAGTAGTGAAAGTGATAGGGCTTGTGGTGCCAGTAGCAGTAAAGCAGCAGTGAACCATTCATAAAGAAGGTGGGGGGTAGAACAACAGCAACACACATGGCATGCAAACCTATCTGTAACTATGTTACCAAAGAAAACAATCCATACAAACGAACAAAATGCTGCCAATGCTGATCATGTAATCTGATGCATTCTTTATTTTTTTTCCTTTTTTTTTTCTAGAAAGCATGAGGTCGTGACTGCAAAAGCAGTCTCTAGGGAAGACCTAATAAACACCCCACCAGAAAAGGAATTGTTTTGTCCCCCTCCCAAGTCAGATGCTGATACATTGCGACTGGAGAGCAGTTTCCTCTCTGAGTTGTAAGGAAGACCGCCCATTCCACAGTTTTCCAAGCAAAATTAATACCCAAAAGTAATGAAAGTTTCCTACAAGTGCTTACCTTTGCTGGGAAGTGACTGGTGCCACAAACTGGAAACATTCACTGTGCACGGATTAAAACATTTCAGTGCGATAATCAGCTTAATTCGCCAGTTGTTATGAACAAATCGCCTGTAAATTAACATCAGGGGGTAATACACATGTTGCTAACCGTACTTTGAACCAATAGCCAGTAACACAAAATAATGGAGGCCCCTTGCTACAAGTGGTCTGAATGAGGGCCTTGAGCTGAATGAGGGCACCCTGAAGAGCGCCCTCACTCCCGCCAATGTGGGAGCTGCAGGGTCATTCATGAGGTCCCTCCCAATAATTTAACATTTCTTCTTTGAGTTCATCTTATTTTACACAAAGTTGGTTGTATCCTTTGGCTTTAGAGGAGTTAAATCCAGGGGCGGCTCCTCAAAGTGGGCGGAGGAGCATCGCCCCACTGCTTTCTCGCAGTGCGAGAAGCAGAAACATAAAACGGTATTTTAAATACCATTTTATGTTTCTGCTTCTCGCACTGCGAGAAAGCAGAAGGCAGGGTTTGGTTGGGGGCGGGCAGGTGGGCTTGGTCTGCCCCAGTGCCGACCAAACCAGTCATATGCACTCTGCATTTTCTCTATGTAGGCTGCATGCAGCCTACATAGAGAAAATGGCCTCCCCATAGTCGCCTGTGGGGTTGGCGTCACAGCCAATCACAACTCTGCAATTGCAGCGTTGTGATTGGCTTAGGGGAGGGGAGGGAGGCTGCCTGTGGCTGCTTCCTGCTGTAGAGAGGATGCGGGACGATGCAGACCAACGGCCCGGGACGGGCCGGTAAAGGTAAGTTAACACCACGCGACCCCTCTCCGCACGCCTCCCCTGCCCCCCACGCGCGATGCATGACCGGCCGCGACTGGTTAAATCAAGATTGTGATGGCCCCATCTCCAACAGGAGGATGCATATAGCACCCTTTAGTGGTGACCCACACTGAATGGGCCCCATTCCAAGTGTATGCCTTTTTCATGGAGGAGCAAGCCATTATGTCACTTCCCCTGTGTGACTACTGTGGGATGAGCATGTGGCTCAATAGCCCCTTTTCAACTCATTCGTGCGCAGAGCCAGTTTTCATCAACCCTCTCGACCCTAGACTTACAGTATAGGCACCTGGTGCAAATGGCGGAAGGGCACTATTAGTCTCTCCATGGGCAGGAGTCAAGGTGGGGGAGTACTTTCTCTGTTTCACCACAAAGGACGTTTTTTGTGACATCATCGAGAAGCACCCAGGACGGGAGCTTTAAAGTGTCGAGAGGTGAGGGTTCGGCTCTTTTTTCTCTCAACCGCGCACCAGCATCCACCATACTGGATCAGACAGGTCCCCAAGTTTTCGCACGCTTTGGGCGCATTAGCAAAGGTGAGAAAGCTGGATGGAGGGGCACAGTGGGGGTGGTACTGCCATTTGCATAGCCTCAGTTCATGGTCAAGTCAGTAATGAGAATGGTGGGGGAGCAGGTCAGGCAGAGGCCAAGTAAGTAGCCGCAGGTTGCCCATTGCAGCACTCTACCTGGGATGTGATGTTGCGGCCAGAGCTAATGGCCATGTAACTTGGGAACCAGGTTCAAGTCTCTGCGCCAACTTAACATCATGTGATTCTGGGCAAAATCGCTTAATCTCTCCTGCCTATAAACAATGCACGTAACCTGGCGTAGGGTAACTTGTGCTCATGCGAAGCGATCCAATACCTTCGAGTTGACCGCATGAAAAACTGCCTTCTGCACATAAGCAGAGTCCTGGGGCCCTGTCTAGCTTTCACTCACCTTCATTGTACACACTATAGGTTTTGTGCATTTGTGTAGCACTTTACTACTGCTTGCGTGGCCTCGCAGTGCTTTCAGAAGCTAGGCCTCCTTTCGCTAGATCTGGCATTTCTGCTCAAATCATTTTAGGTCTTGTGCATTTGGTCTCAGAGACCCCTCTAATGCGAGGGTTCAAATCCCACCAGTGCTGGGAGGTCATCTTTTATAAGCCTTAACATTAGGACAGAGAAATAGATTTACTGGCTGTTTGGTACAAAGTGAAACCAGAAAATTTGGATAAATCGGGGCTTTCCCATGTAAATTGTGTGATCTTTGGCAAATATTCCACTTGCAACCGAGAGCCAGATGGTCCTGCCATACGCGCCCTCACCTCTACTCTGTAGCCTCCCCCTGTTCAGATAAGGCTTGATTTAAGCAGGGTGCGGGCTATAAAGGAGGGGTGGCTGCAGTGATGCAGATAATAAGGCAAAAATAAATTTGACGTTTATGTTGAAATTGGGAAGTGAACCGAACATTTATTTCTTTACTTTTCTCCTTGCTTCTATATCTGCGAAAAAGGTGGAGGTGCACTTCGCTAAGATGAAGGCAATACTAAGTCTGGGCGTTTAACTGCGCTCCGCGGACAGAGTTTGCGGAATTTTGTGAGTTTGCGCTCCACTTGGAGTGCGTAGTTCAACAAAAAAACTCAGTTTCCGCCACGTAGCGGAGTTTGCCCCGTCTGCACTCTGCACCGGGAGCCTTCAGTGAGTCACAACTCCGAGTGACGTGATGAGCGACTCAGGCCTGCAGTATTCTTAGGTGTAACGCATTGTGCGGCCCAAGCCTCATTCTCAGTCTGCGAGAAAAATGGACTGAAAACGAGGCTTGAACCGCACAATGCACTCCAGCCAAGAGACATGTTTTTTTTCTGTCCCGGCCTGCAGGCACAGATGCCGGACAGTAAGCAGGGAAGCCGGCCTGCTGGCCCTGAGGAGGTACCGGCCAGCAGGGGGCCACCATGAGGATGCGCATCCACCCGGCCTGCTCTGTGGCAGGTGCAGGTCACTCTCTGGGCGTTGAACCTGCTGAATCATCAACTGTACGGTGGACGGGTGACCAGGTGACCGGGGAGTGGTCTGGACTCCTGGAGGCGGCCAGGGCAGCCTGATGGACCTCTTTGGCCTTGCACATTATGCCGTGATGGTTTTGCGCCAACAACGCTAAGTGCTCTTAAACAATATTTACAAAATAGTTTACACCATGTGGTTACAGTCAGGAGAAGGTGTGTTGGTGGCTGCAACGCTACTGAATACCTCCCTGGGTTTGAGGAGATTCACTGTGGAATTCTGCAAGTTTGAGACCTACTGCCTCACTTCTAAGGCACGGTTGGTTTTCACTTACTCCTGACAGCTTCCTAAGTCTTTTGATTGCGGTGTGCACACCACTTTGAGTTAGTGACATGGGCCGCTTTTCCTTGCTGGTGTTAGCTTTTCTACAGACACAAAGTCATTGAGTCTAATTTTTGGTGCCTGATCCATGGATGTTATGTATTTTGAGCTAGGGTGGGCGAGTGGAGCAACTCCGCCCGCTTGCGGAACTCCGCGGAATTCCACAGAGTTTTTCTGCAACTCCACAGAACTCCGTGTAGTGCAACTCCGTGAGCTCCGCCCATCCTTAGGCATTACAGTTGCAGGAAGATGGACCAACATATCTGGAAGAGGTGTGACCAGAGGCTGCAGTGGACCAAGGCACGGCGAGAGCTTTCAGAAGACCGCCACGGGGCCAGCATTACCTTGGTGAGATGACCTCCTGACAAGTTCGCTCGTTAGTTTACCTCAAAAAACTTAAATGGGTAAGGCGAACTAGGATAAAAGGTTTTTAATTTTATAATCACTGAGCTCCAATGATGGTAATGGTTAAACTGGGTAGGGAGATAGCCTATCTACTCACGCGTGCCCCTTCCATGTCGCAAGTAAGCATTCGAATTTTAGCCTCAACCTAGAAGCAGCAGGAACTTAGTCTGGTCGGAGTGATCTGACGCACGGGAATGAAACACAATGCGGCACCCGGTCAGGATTTTGCTATTGTGAATATATGCGGTCCAAGGGACTTCTAACTGGATCATGTAACTGTGTGGTTCTGGAGATAAACAAGGCAAGGGTTCAAATTATACCGTCGTGATGACATGATCCCTGATTGCAGGTTCCCTGAACCTCAAAGCCTGACAATGAGCTAGCAGACATGCAGCATTTTTCCCAAAGGTTCGGCCAGTTCAAAGTTAGAGATGGGTCAGTGTGCAACCATGTTGCTATTTCCGAGATGCCAGTGTTCCATAGGCCTGCTGTCGTTCATCTGGTACGTGAAAAGCTGCCAGAATGCACGAACCGAAGAAGGCTACGAGAAATGGAGCCTGCCTCAGGGGAGGGGGTTGCCTCAAAGCACGCTCAGCCTCAGGATATTTAAGAGCAGCTTGTGTCTCACATTGCATTTCAGATGAAAGAGGGAAGTGACAACATTATCCTTATGTGCCCTCATGGCTGGGATATTCCATTCTCCTTCACAGAGGGGTACTGTTTAGTTATACTCCTTGGGAGCAAACAATGGAAGCCATCTCAAAAAGAAACAAAAATAGGGGGTAACAAGTCATTCAGTTGATACTGAACTCCCTCAAAGCATCTGGTTATCTACCCTTCCCGCCTAACTCAAGGCCTCCCTTCCCACATTAAAGATGGGATAATCTTAGGGCCAGATGTACTCACAATCCTTGGCCAGGGATGTGCTTAGAAGCCCTACTGCTATCCGCAGTCGGTGGAGAGAAATGGGTGGCTGATGCCAACAACCTTATTGAAAACTTGAGTTTCATAGTGTGCAAATAATCAGTAATTGATAAAAAGGCACTACGAGCAAGTATAATTATGTATCAGAACATAGGATACGGAGAATATCGTCTGACATAGAGGTTGTTCTGAATACTGTTTACGAAGATATGATCTCTTGGGTGTAGGTTATCTAATATTAGCTCCCAGTGGCGACGAATTTAGTAAATCATGTTTAGAGCGTGGTGTAGGTCAGATGATTTCCAGGTGCCATCCAGTTGGGAAGGCAAGACCACAGGTGCTTCAAGGTCTTCTAAAAATTCAAGCAGTGCAGCATTTCCTGAATTCAGCCACTTCAGGCCCTGGCCAACACTTGACACCATCGCAGGTGTACCTCAAGGATCAATGGAGTCCGCCATGTTACAAAAGTCCTTACAAGACGTACGTGTTTTCCCAGAATGCACTGATAGTCGCTTGTGCCACGCTGCACCCACATCAGCTGCTGGTCACCTTTTATTTAGAGTACGTTCTATGCAAATCCTCCCTCTGTCTAAGCTGCAGATAGTGCAACGAGTCATAATTATTTTCTCACAGGGACTGGAGCTCGAGCTATAATCTACTTCTTGAAACAGTTTGACCCTTTTCGAAGCCCAGTTATCTGGAAGCTATGATGGATTATTTAGCTCTGGGTACATTTCGTCTAGTATCAGTAACGCATCCATGATTACATCCAACCACGGTTGTTGGTGGTAGCGAAGAGAGTGAATAGATCCTGGCATGGGGAGAGGTTCTCACAGCTCTATGAAAGAGGTGAAGGCTGCAGAGCCTGTGCGAGATTCGCAGATGGCTCTAGTCATTAATGTTGGCAAGGCTGTGGCAGAGGCAGTCACATGCTGAGGGCCTCTGCCTGATTCAGTCCCCTTTCCATACAGCAGGGCCATTCGAATTATGAGGTAGGAGAAGACCAAATTATGCAGCAGGGTTGACTAATAGCCAAAGTATGCAGCTAATGCTGCGTTTTTCGTGCACTCCCAGGAACACAACAGGAAGCAAGCGTAAGAGGGAGTTTACTGCGTGCATAGTACAATGTTCCAAGTGGGCCATGAATCTGTTGATATGGTCAGTGCATGGTTCCATTGCTGTGAGTCTGGAATGCTCATCTACCTAACTTGGCCTGATGGTGTAAAGTATGCCTTTTTATTTTAGGGCTCAAGGTATAGGATGCTCCCCCCCAATGTTTGCAACCAACAGTTGGAGTTACAGTCCAAGTGGTTTGAATCTGAATATATGGCATTCTTCAATACCAGCTGTGGAAACTTTCTGTGCCTCCCCACAATGGACAATATCTGTAAGTGTGCCTGTTAGCAAGGTTTGGGGCTAATCACTGAAGGCATCACATATATCGGGGTATCAGGTTATTTTTAGCTGACCAGGGAATTCTTTTAAGCTGTTTAAGAAGCCTAACTAATAACCAGGGGCGGTAAAAAGTTTCTCTACAGTTCCAGCTCCTGATAAGGCCATCACAACCATTGTATGCTGTAAGGGGATGGGCATTTAGGTTTGGCAAGAAATAATATGCCTAGGGAATGGAAGGAGAGTACGCAGACCAACTTAAAATACAACATCACTTAGCGGACAAATGTGAATGTTTTAGCTAGGCTTAAGCTAAGCCACCAAGTCTTGAACACGATAACAAGATGCGTCATGGTATGATTTAGGTTAGACAAGTTGTTCAGCTCTTCAGAGTGGGTTGTGGTGTAGGCAGTAGTAATGTGCAATTTACCGGTTTCATCACAGGTGGTGGACATTGCATTATCATTATAGGGTCAGCCATTTCATAGGCCCGAGGGACTTCTAACCATGAGTTTTAACCGTGAAAGGACAAAGCACTATCTCCCACACAAAGAGTAGCCTCTGTCAAGTACAGGTCAATTTGTGAGGTTTTTCCAATTTCGGTAAATGCTGGGTGTATGAGACTTCATAGTCAGAGCCTGTGTTTCGTCGGCTCCAGGCGCCATTAATATTTCTGTTCAGCACTTTACAAGAGGTAGCCTGCAGCACAGGGCAGGTCACTCAGTTCAGATAATGGGTCTAGTGGTGATACCGTCTCACCTTAGCTGAGGTCGGGGCTCGCTGAACAAGAGAGGTTGGAGCAGGGGCTGCTAAGCAATATCAAAGGGCGCCATTATTAGGTATTTGGGCTCGGGACTATTTGCCTTGTACAAGTGTACAATTACGCCTCTTGATTACTCTTAAAAGCCCGGTTGCTCTTGTGGAGTAACTCTACCTAATGACATTACGATAAGATTAAGCCAGAAGCATACTGGCCCACAATTGCTAAAGAGAAGTGAGCATGTGGGCAGCAGCAACTTGAAGATAGGCTATGCCCAGCAGTGTCTCTGGAATAATGGGTAGAATCAACTTTCCCTTGTATGATCAGTTTCTTTCCTTCAGGGTCCAAAGGTCAATTGAATGACCTTACGGGGGTATGACCAGCGGGCAGGTTTAAGGCCTTTCCTCCTCCCCCCACCTCCAGTGGGGAATTAATAAGGATCCTCGTGGTTGGAGGTAAAAGGAGAAGTGGCAGCCCGTGCAGGTAAGCGCGGTGAGGTGGGGTGGGGTGTGAGTGGAGGGTGGAAGTGACAAATGAAGGAATAGGGAAAATAAATAAATAAATAAAACCCCTTACCTTGCGCTCGGCGCATCGTCGAGTCGGCCTCTGAATTTAGAATCTCCTGAATCTCAAACTTAGTTCTATGGTCTTACACTATCGGAACTGGGGATAGAATGGAAAAACTTTCAAATCTGACCAGTTTCAAGGAGCCATGGGACCAAAGTTTAACCTACCAAAGTTCAAAGTCTATAAGTCCTAACTATTTTCTAAACAGCAAATAGACCCATAAATCAAAACTCAAATTTCTTGAGAATTTTCAAAACATGGAGAGCCTCGTTCCCAGTTACCCAATAATCCCAATTTGGTTTTACAAGTGGAGACTAATTTGATATTTTTTCACTGAACAGATTTTGCTATGTAAATTCCAGCGAAATTTATACTTGGAAATATTACAATATCCTGAGTTTTGCAGCTTGGAGCGACAGACAATGAGTCATTACGAAGGCCTGAGGGACTTGTAATAGAGAGGTAATAGGAACACTGTATTTAGCTGTCTAGATATTAACTGGGTGTGGTAACACCTCCAGAATCCCAATGCAATCATAGAGAGATATTGATACTTTAAGAAATTACCTATACTCTAGATCCCCTTTGATGCACAGGAGCAATTTTCCTCTTGGTTCTGGAATTCTTTGCAAACCTTGCTTTAGCAGCCTCCATCTGTTTGAAAACGGGGGTACCCTGAATCTCTTTCACTTTAAAGAAAGTAATTCTGATCTGTGATTAGAATTAATTCTATTCTTCCTTGCTGAGAATACTTCAAGAAGTGTCTGGGCACCAACTATCTCGCACAAGCCTTCCTGACTAATTTATACTGTCTGTAAGAGGCTCTCAGCCAGATGAGTAGAACAGCAACAGGATATAGGCCCTTTTATCCTTTACAGATTAAACATTACACAGCATGGTCCCATAGGACAGCATAGGAATATGTACTTCATGATCCGGAATTGTCTGGGTCTGGTTCTGATCATAGTCTCCAGACACGCGCAGCAAGTAAATGTCCACCCAAGCGACTATTACACTGCAATCTTGTTTGTAGAACTTCCTGTACTCCCACGTCATTTCTGCATACAAATCAGAACCCAGGATGCCATCTCAAAGTCAATACCTTGGCTGCCAATGAATGGTTCTGTCTGTTATATAAATCTGTTGATACAGTTACTAACTCCCTGAAACAGTATCTAGCTACAGCTATAAAGCACTATATGTCGGGTCCTCATTTAGAGTATGGTGGCCAATACGTTGATCCACCAGGGAGCGGAGGAAAGTGCCTGCTGTCCTGGTGGGAGACTGATTGACATACTTAGAGATTTCTGCCAAACAGCAGAGATCTCAGTGTCTTCAGCCGAGCTGGTATCGAGGTGCCTCCATTGAAAGTACTGAACCTTTGCTGAGTGGGCACCATGTTTAATGCACCTGCTACGCAAAGTTTTTCTCCTTCAAAAACAAAACAAAGGTTCGTTATTGTAAATCGAAAAAGAAATGTTCCTCACGCACGGGTTTTCTCTCAATATGTTGAGGTCATTTCTTTGGGTTCCTGCTCGGGACTGCCAGGCTTTCCTTGGTGGGCCTGAACAGGAGCGTCTGCTATAAATAGGGTGAATGGTCTGAGGTACTTTGACCAACAGCCCAATATGGGACGGTAGCCGTCGGTCAAAGATTTCCACTGTCAGAAACATAGTGGTTCCACAAGTCCAAATAGAGAGGCAAACCGTAGGTTTGGGACGCCCAGACATCCACCAGTGTACCTCGTCAGCCAATCTCGAAATGAGTACCTGAGTCTAGGGATAGACACAAAAACATTATTCTGGATTCTGTTCCGATGCCTCAGTCCCTTCAGCTTTACCCTGATATCCCTACATGCTCCATAAACAGCTAGCTGTGTTGCTTGGTGACTGCTTCATTATGACCCTCTGCACAATTCTACTTGATCATTTGAGTGGGGTGGGCCAGCAAACCAGTGGGTACAAAAGAAGCCCCACAACTGTCTTCCTGACCTGCCTGCCTGTCTGCCTGCCTGCCTGGTGTCTGTCTGTCTGCCTGCCTTCTTACAAGTTCCCTGCCCCTCTAGTGGGCATTTATGCCTTAAGTACTTTTCCTGGCAAGGCAGGAGTACTTTCGGAGTAAATGTAATAGTTGAGCCACTATGTTATTTCCACCCACTCAATGTTATTTTTGTTTTCCAGAACCAACCCCCTTAAACGACTTGTTTCTGAAAAGAAGAAAGGAGAAAAGTCCCAGGTGCGCTGGGAAATGTCTGAAACGTTGGTGTTTGTGACTGCCATGGTTTACATGGTTGTTCATGAACAGGAAAAGATGTGGGGTTTGCAGTGGCAGACAAACTGCCACCAGAGCCAGCTGAGGCTTTGCTGTCAGAAACCAGGCACTTCCCCACCTCATGTTCATGCCATTTTAAAAGCTCACTTCACATGTGATGATAGGTGATGATAGGATCACTTGTACAGACAACACAATTCTACACACGGTGCATTTTTACTCTGTTTTTCTCTCCTGTGTGTTTATGGATTGATCCGCCTCTGGGCAGGTAGATGTTGGTGGTATTCGCCTCCTCAGGCACATGCTTTGTGACAGAAAATAAAGGACTGCGTGTGTTTTTCCAAGAATGCACTGGCCTCGTCTTGTGTTTTTTGCTCATTTTCAACCCCGTGACGCCATTAGCTCCGTTTCTTTTAACAGACCTGTTTACACTTGTCCTCTGCACACCTAACTGTTCATCCTGCAGTGCAGACATTTTTTTATACTGTTTTGTGGCTCCAGCTGGGCACAGGTCAAGCTCTCCTAGTCAGGAGGAGGCGATGGTGTCACTAATCAGTGGCGGCTCCTCCGCTAAGGTGGAGGAGCGTCGCCCCACTGCTTTGCAGCAGTGAAAGAAAGGAAAAATAAAATGATATTAACTTGATGTTAGAATCATTTTATTTGTTCCTGTTGCTCCAGCTTGGGGGCGGGTGGCTGCTCTGCTCACAGAGCCGGGCAGGGGAGGAGTGGTGGGCACACTGAAGCGCACATGACACTTTGGCCGGCCGTCTCGGGCAGCCAGTCATGCACACTTAGCATGTTCTCCACCCAGGCTGCATTACAGGAGGAGGTATGTGTATTTTTCTTTTTTTACACCCCATTACCCCTCGCCCCGTCACCCCAGATCCGTGCGGGCCGCCACTGCTATTAATATAAGCTTGTGTCACAAGGTGACCTTGTGTACCATGGTTTCGATGTTGACTTGTGACAATATTGTATTTTATCTAAAGGGTAATTGGGGAATAGGTCTACAACTTCATACTATAAAACATCACAATACATATAGGGGCACATTTACAATTATTTCACGCAGCAGAGCAGAAATGCTACATATTTACAAAGATATGGAGTACTTCTGCTCTCTCCTTACCCTGGTGCACCTTTGGCTGCCTATAGCTAAATCAGGCATCCTTGCGCCATAGTGCAAGAGTGCCTGCGTAACGAGCAGTATTGTTTTTGTGAGGAAAGGAACACCTTCCTTCACAAAAACAACCCTTAGAGGCGTATTCCTCTTGCTAGGTGTGTTGCATGGAAAAAGGAAGTAAGGAGGAGAAATAAAGACATTTCTCCTCTTTACGCCTCTTCCGGGTAGCGTACAATTTTGGCGCAAACCCAGGTTTAAAAGTCTTTGTAAATCTGGGTATGCATTAAAATACATGGGTGGATGCATGGGAACTCCCATGCCTCACCCACGTTACACCTACCCACTGCAAAGTAACGCAAGGCAGCACTATGCACCGCCTATGCTACTTTGTATTTACTAAACCATGCAAAGTGGCTTTGTTTGGCTTACTAAATGCCAAAAGGATTTTGCATTGGGGCTGCACCACATACTGACGCAACCCTGATGCGAAAACATGGTAAATCTGGGGCAATTAAGAGACACTCATTACACTTGCCTATCATTCTCTTCAGCATTCCTTAGAGTGGCAACAGTAATCAGGGAGAATGTTATCATTTGACCTCACGCATTTTAAAAATACTACTTTACATATAAACGTGGGTAGAACAAAAGAGAAAAAATGAGAAAATTACATTGTTGTTCACTGTCTTCCCTGCCTGTCACTTCACAAACCTCGAGGCACCAGTGTACCTCGTCAGCCAATCTCGAAATGAGTCCCTCAGTCTAGGGATAGACAGAAAAACATTATTCTGGATTCTGTTCCCATGCCTCAGTCTCTTCAGCTTTACCCTGATATCCCTACATGCTTCATAAACAGCAAGCTGTGTTGCTTGGTGACTGCTTCATTATGACCCTCTGCACAATTCTACTTGATCATTTGAGTGGGGTGGGCCAGCAAACCAGTGGGTACAAAAGAAGCCCCACAACTGTCTTCCTGACCTGCCTGCCTGCCTGCCTGCCTGGTGTCTGTCTGTCTGCCTGCCTTCTTACAAGTTCCCTGCCCCTCTAGTGGGCATTTATGCCTTAAGTGCTTTTCCTGGCAAGGCAGGAGTACTTTCAGAGAAAATGTAATAGGTGAGCCACTATGTTATTTCCACCCACTCAATGTTATTTTTGTTTTCAAGAACCAACCCCCTTAAACGACTTGTTTCTGAAAAGAAGAAAGGAGAAAAGTCCCAGGTGCGCTGGGAAATGTCTGAAATGTTGGTGTTTGTGACTGCCATGGTGTGGTGATCTCATGTTAATCACACTCCAGCATTACATCACTGGAATGTAGAATGCCCATCGTGGATTCTGGGTTGTGTGATTCCATGTTAGACAGTTACTTGGACACTGCTGAAGCTATGGCTAATAAACATACCAGTTGAAGTATTCCCGTCTGCTGACCTTCATTACATGATACTTCACTACAATTTGGCGACGATTTAGCCACAGCAAAGGACCCACGCATCAAGAAAGATATTCTAAAGAAGAGAAGTGAGAAGAGCACATCGCTATGAGGAAAACATCATAAGGAAAGTATGATGCCTGCATATTGTGGTTTGAATGCTCTGAATTTGCGCTGGACTGGCAGTTTATAAAAAAAAAAAAAAAAGAAAGTGTAAGGAAGCACGCAGTGTTCAAAGAGAGGAACATAACCATTATGTTTGGTTCGGGCTGCGCTTCCAAGTGACTACAGGGTCAGGAGCAGTAAGCCAAAACTTTAGCGCGTTTGTAGAAAGGCCCCCATTTTCAAAGTATCGTCGGATACATGGCGCTAGGCAGTAAATAGATCACAGTGAAAGACTGTACTATAAAGATTTGTACATTGTGTGCGCGCATAAGAAGCCATAAGATACAAAGGATACCATTGAAAGTATGCGGGGTGAAACGCGAGGAGAAAAGTGACATTGACAATAAAAGAAAAAAAAGGAAGCGTAGTTGTGAGGAGACACTATGCGGTCAATTTCAGTAGACTTTTCGAAACTGGGAAGACATTCTCAGTTAAAACATTCATCGAGCAGTTGACATTTTTAAACAAGGCATACTGTGCGCGTGAGGAAAAGCGCGAGGCTGTACACAGTGTCAACTCGATTTCCATTGAAACACACACGCGTCAACCTAGCGCGAGGCAGTGACTCTTCAATCCAAGACTGTTGTGTGCGCGTGGTGTCTAGTGCCAGACTCGCACTACTGTCACCCCCACAAGAGCCGGAAGCGTTGTTGTGTGCGCGTGGTGTGTAGTACCAAACTCACATTACTGTCACCCTCATTACAGCCGGTTGCGCAAGTTTAAACTGAGGAAAAAAACACAGCGTGAAGCCAGAACTTACGTGCAGTTGGAAACCTCACTACATTGTCCTCAGTCCTGGAGTAAGAGAGAAAAGGAGTTGGAAACGATTAGAAGTAGGACTACAGGAAGTGGCTTCATGGGTAGAACAACTAGAGAGCTGACCTTAGCAATACCAGGAAGTTTTTTTTTTTTTTTTTTTTTTACAGTCTCTTACAGGAAAAAAATACTTTTCCACACACAGTCTGAACATACATTCTATTTAAAAAAAAAAAAAAGGGAAAATACTAGGTATTAAAAGAAGCAAAAGAAGGACAAATATTAACTAAAAATAGAGGAAAATATTTTGGAAGGAGAAATACTTACTCTGCACAACCGTGATGTGCACACGCAGACCAAGGTAACTGGACAATCAGTGGGAGCTGATGTATAAGGAGAAACTACTTATCTACAACGCACATCCGTGATGTGCACACGTGAATAGATGCAATATTTGCAAAAAATAATTTACTTTTCAACTAGTGATTGATTTTGAATTCTTTGCATTTGTAATTTGAATTTAATATGTATTAGTTTAAGAGGTGACATGGCCACTATGCAGAATGTTAATGCTCCTCCCCCATTTCTACAAACTCCTGGAGACCCTCCAGTGGCTTGGAGAAATTGGTACAGAGCTTTCACAAAGTATTTAGGAGCAATCGGAGGAAACAGGTATCGCCCTGAGCGCAAAAGGTTTTTATTAGAGCACAATCTAGGCTTTGAAGGTCAATCCATCTATGAGCATCTACCACCTTATATCATCCCACATGATCAGGAAGATTTAGATGAATATGAAATAGCTGTAAAAAAATTAGAGAAACAGTTTGATGTTCAACCAAGTTTGATAGTTAACAGACATAAGTTTTTTACTAGAGAACAATTACAAGATGAATCCATAGATACTTACGTTGCTGTGTTACGAATGTTAGCGGCAGAATGTGAATTTGAAAACTTCACAGATCAACTCATACGCGATCAGATAGTAGTACGTTGCTGGGATAAGAAAGTACAAGAAAACTCCTCACCATGAGGAATCCAAATTTAATAGAAACAATTGACATAGTAAAAGGGATTGAAGTGTCACGCAAAGCATTAAAAGAGCTCACTCGCAAGGACACTAGTGGTGTATCGGTTGTGAATGAAAAACGGGCACTAGACAATACAATAGTTATAAACAAAATCCTAAAAAGAAAGAGTATAAAAGTGGGTTTTTCACACAGAAAAATATTTGTTTTAGGTGCGGGTATTCCTATCATGGACCCAATGGACGTCCGTGCCCTGCTAAAAATGTGAAATGTAAATTGTGTAATAAGATTGGACATTTTGCAAAAGTTTGTCAGTCACCCAAAGACAAGATCAATTCGGTTCCTGATGGAGATCTATGTTACAGTTCAGATGAAGAGGAGATCTGTGCAAGGGGAGTGAGAGATATGATTGTAGTTGTACAAGATGATGAATCTAACTGTGTAGATCCATATGAAGACATTGAGGTAGATGGGAAAAACTTGAGGCTCCTTATTGATTCTGGAGCAAGAATGACAATGGTGACCGATGAATTGTTTGCAGAGGTCTGGGGAACACGAGAGTTATTGCCTCCAGACAGGAATCCTGTAACGTACGATGGAAGGAAAATAGAATTGTCTGGATATTTTGAATGCCAACTCAAGTTTAAAGATCGCAGCATTTTTGGGAAAGTGTATGTTGCCAAAAAAGGTCTAAACATACTTGGGTGGTATCACCAAGGTCTTTTTGGGATGACCCTCAGACCTGGTAGAGACGTGCAAGTATCTTTAGTAACTGAGTGTGAAGGAAACAAAGAGACATTTGAAAAGGTAGAAAGCAGTAGCAAATGGATTGAGAATTTTCCAGCAGTTTTTGAAGACAAACTGGGGAAAATCAGATATTTCAAGCACAAAATTAAAGTAAGAGACGATGTCACTCCTGTGAAACATAAGTTGAGGAATGTACCTTTCAGTGTGCGTGAAGACTTAGAGAAGATTCTTAAAAAATGTGTGATGAGGGTGTGATAGAACCAATAGAATCATCTTTATGGTTAAGTCCATTGGTTATCGCCAGGAAGAAGAACGGCCAACTGAGAGTCTGTGTGGACTTGAGAAGTCTAAACAAAGTTATCTGGATTGATTCCCACCCCTTACCCAGGATAGATGATATCATAAGTACATTCTCGGGTGCTAAGTTTTTTTCAAAAATAGACTTAGCATCTGCATATCATCAGGTTGTACTGGAGGAGTCGTCACGACATTTAACGGCTTTTGTTTCTCCTATGGGCTCCTATCAGTTCAAAAGGATGCCTTTCGGTCTTGCGTCGGCAGCTGCCGTATTTCAACGTGTGTTAGAGAATGTACTAGAAGGTATTGAAGGTGTGGTAACATTCCAAGACGATATTTTAATAGCGGGCGAAAAATATGTCAATCCATGATAAAAGAATGCGTACAGTTTTGGAGAGATTACAAAGGTATGGAATTGTGGCTAATCGTGGGAAGTGTGAGTTTGCAAAAAATACAATTGAGTATTTAGGACATGTAATTTCTGAGAAGGAGTTGAACCAAGACCTGGATTAGTCGATGCTATTGTGAAATCTCCGACCCCAAGAGTAAAGAAAATGTGGCCTCATTCTTGGGAGTATGTGAATTTTACTCCAAATTCATTCAAAATTTCTCAGCCAAAACTGTGGGGTTAAGAGAGTTGTTAAAAAAGAGAAAAGTTTTGCATGGGAGAAAAAATGTCAAGAAGAATTTGAGAGTCTTAAAAAGAAATTGTTTCAGCGGGTGTCCTAGCCCCTTTGATCCTATAAAACAATGTATTATCACTGTAGATGCAAGCAACGATGGTTTGGGTGCCACTATCGCACAGATGAAAGGGAAAATAGAAGTGACCATCGGTTTTGTTTCTAGATCATTGAGGACAAATGAAAAAGTATTCTCTGTTATAGAAAAATAACTTTTGGCTTGTTGTTGGGCTGTGGAAAGGTTCAAATGTTTTGTTTGGGGAAGGAAATTTGTTCTCAAAACTGACCACAAACCGTTAGTCAGCATTTTGAGTGGTTGTACCATTAAAGATCACACACCTAGAATAGCAAGGTTAAGTTCAAAGCTTCTACAATATAATTTTGATGTGGAATACATCCCGGGTGGTAAGAATGTAAGGGCGGATTACTTATCTCGCTCACCATTAAGCTTTACTGAGTATCCAGAAAATAATGATGAAAATGACGAAGAATGTTTGATCGCTAGTATTGATGTTTGCCACGACACTACTTTCACAGAACAAGAGTGGACTTTGGAATCTTCAAGGGATGTCGTGTTGAAAAGTGTAAGAGAGTTTGTAATGAATGGGTGGCCAAAAGAAAAGTTTTACCCCAGGATTTACAACCTTATTTTAAAGTTTCCGATGAATTGTCAATAGAAGAAAATGGTATGTTAGTACGGGGAGAGAAATTTATTCCACCAGTTTCATTGAGAGATAGGATCATTGTGTATGGTCATGAAGGACACCTAGGCCAAACCATAACAAAAAGAAAAATCAGAGACAGCTATTGGTGGCCTGGAATGGATTCTGCCATTATTGCTAGTGTTCGTGCATGTGTTATTTGTGCCACTAGTGATAAGAGTCTCAAAACGGAGGCTGTTCCTCTTCAACCTGTGAAATTACCAGAATCTGTATGGTCCAAACTTGCCATAGACTTTATTGGTCCTTTTGGTGTTCTTCCTCGGAAGTTGAGATTCGCTATTGTGGTCGTCGACTACTATAGTAAATGGTGGGAGGTGAAATTCGTTGAAGAGGCAAACACTACTAGTGTCATAAAGTTTTTGAAAAATTTATTTTTGAGGGAAGGGTTTCCAAAAGAAATTGTATCAGACAACGGTGTGCAATTTATTTCGA
Organism: Calotriton arnoldi; assembly: GCA_963921515.1. Classification (NCBI taxonomy): domain Eukaryota; kingdom Metazoa; phylum Chordata; class Amphibia; order Caudata; family Salamandridae; genus Calotriton; species Calotriton arnoldi. The sequence goes on from CAWUFW010001928.1 coordinate 2,411,891, forward strand.
AAGAAATGAAAATCTTTCTTGACTCCAATGCCATAACACATAAATGTATTGCTTTATATCATCCTCAAGCAAACGGTCTAGTAGAAAAAATGAACCGCACACTGTCAGAGTGTATACAGTGGGCAATTCAAAACAAGATTGATGTGCCCAAAGCTGTTGAAGAAATGCTGTGGTCTCATAGGTCATGTCCTAATGCTGTTTCTGGCCTTTCGCCATTTGAAATTCTAAGAGGGCGTCCTCCTGCGTCTAGGTTGTGCCCTGCTTGGTTACGAGAGTGTCAGAACAAAAATGTACATATGTTAAATGTGGACAAAGTTGTGAGACCTAATGTGGAAAAATTTCAGGTTAAAATGAAAGATCACTATGACACTTTGCACAGAGTGAAGTCTCTTGAGAGAGATTTGCGCGTAGGAGATTGGGTTCGGGTGAAAGATCCCAACCATGTACTTAAGGGGATGTCTAAGTTTAAACCTCCTGTCAGAATTGAAGTTGTGACCAGGAATGCAGTGAGAACCAGCAGGAATGAGTGGTGGAATAAGGGAAGAGTGGTGAAGGTGCATTGTCATGATGTTCCTTCCCATGATCTTGCTTCTCCATCTAATTCGTTTTTTGCGTGCTCGTGTTGTTCCTTCTCCCTCTTCTTCTGACACTGATGTTTATGAACCCAGACCATCGGTTCATTTTCTGTCTGAACGAAGGAGTGATAGACGGAACATTGTTAAACCTTTGAGATTTCGTGAATGAAACTGAATTCAAACCGGTTGTATATAATCTAATACTGTGTTTATGTATTGATAATTCTTTGTATTGCATTATTGTATAGAAGGGAGATATTGTGGTGATCTCATGTTAATCACACTCCAGCATTACATCACTGGAATGTAGAATGCCCATCGTGGATTCTGGGTTGTGTGATTCCATGTTAGACAGTTACTTGGACACTGCTGAAGCTGTGGCTAATAAACATACCAGTTGAAGTATTCCCGTCTGCTGACCTTCATTACATGATACTTCACTACACATGGTTTACATGGTTGTCCATGAACAGGAAAATATGTGGGGTTTGCAGTGGCAGACAAACTGCCACCAGAGCCAGCTGAGGCTTTGCTGTCAGAAACCAGGCACTTCCCCACCTCATGTTCATACCATTTTAAAAGATCACTTCACATGTGATGATAGGTGATGATAGGATCACTTGTACAGACAACACAATTCTACACACGGTGCATTTTTACTCTGTTTTTCTCTCCTCTGTGTTTATGGATTGATCCGCCTCTGGCCAGGTAGATGTTGGTGGTATTCGCCTCGTCAGGCACATGCTTTGTGACAGAAAATAAAGGACTGCGTGTGTTTTTCCAAGAATGCACTGGCCTCGTCTTGTGTGTTTTGCTCATTTTCGACCCCGTGACGCCATTAGCTCCCTTTCTTTTAACAGACCTGTTTACACTTGTCCTCTGCACACCTAACTGCTCATCCTGCGGTGCAAACGTATTTTTATGCTGTTTTATGGCTCCAGCTGGGCACAGGTCAAGCTCTCCTAGTCAGGAGGAGGCGATGGTGTCACTAATCAGTGGTGGCTCCTCCACTAAGGCAGAGGAGCGTCGCCCCACTGCTTTGCAGCAGTGAAAGAAAGGAAAAATAAAATGATATTAACTTGATGTTATTATTATTTTATTTGTTCCTGTTGCTCCAGCTTGGGGACGGGCTGCTCTGCTCACAGAGCCGGGCAGGGGAGGAGTCGTGGGCACACTGAAGCGCACATGACTCTTTGGCCGGCCATCTCGGGCAGCCAGTCATGCACACTTAGCATGTTCTTCACCCAGGCTGCATTACAGGAGGACGTAAGTGTATTTTTCTTTTTTTACACCCCATTACCCCCTTGCCCCGTCACCCCAGATCCGTGCGGGCCGCCACTGCTATTAATATAAGCTTGTGTCACAAGGTGACCTTGTGTACCATGGTTTCGATGTTGACTTGTGACAATATTGTATTTTATCTAAAGGGTAATTGGGGAGTAGGTCTACAACTTCATACTATAAAACATCACAATACATATAGGGGCACATTTACAATTATTTCACGCAGCAGAGCAGAAATGCTACATATTTACAAAGATATGGAGTACTTCTGCTCTCTCCTTGCCCTGGTGCACCTTTGGCTGCCTATAGCTAAATCAGGCATCCTTGCGCCATGGTGCAAGAGTGCCTGCGTAACGAGCAGTATTGTTTTTGTGAGGAAAGGAACACCTTCCTTCACAAAAACAACCCTTAGAGGCGTATTCCTCTTGCTAGGTGTGTTGCATGGAAAAAGGAAGTAAGGAGGAGAAATAAAGACATTTCTCCTCTTTACGCCTCTTCCGGGTAGCGTACAATTTTGGCGCAAACCCAGGTTTAAAAGTCTTTGTAAATCTGGGTATGCATTAAAATACATGGGTGGATGCATGGGAACTCCCATGCCTCACCCACGTTACACCTACCCAATGCAAAGTAACGCAAGGCAGCACTATGCACCGCCTTGCATTACTTTGTATTTACTAAACCATGCAAAGTGGCTTTGTTTGGCTTACTAAATGCCAAAAAGGATTTTGCATTGGGACTGCACCACATACTGACGCAACCCTGATACGAAAACATGGTAAATCTGGGGCAATTAAGAGACACTCATTACACTTGCTTATCATTCGCTTCAGCATTCCTTAGAGTGGCAACAGTAATCAGGGGAGAATGTTATCATTTGACCTCACGCATTTTAAAAATGCTACTTTACATATAAACGTGGGTAGAACAAAAGAGAAAAATTAGAAAATTACATTGTTGTTCACTGTCTTCCCTGCCTGTCACTTCACAAACCTCGAGGCACCAGTGTACCTCGTCAGCCAATCTCGAAATGAGTCCCTGAGTCTAGGGATAGACAGAAAAACATTATTCTGGATTCTGTTCCGATGCCTCAGTCCCTTCAGCTTTACCCTGATATCCCTACATGCTCCATAAACAGCTAGCTGTGTTGCTTGGTGACTGCTTCATTATGACCCTCTGCACAATTCTACTTGATCATTTGAGTGGGGTGGGCCAGCAAACCAGTGGGTACAAAAGAAGCCCCACAACTGTCTTCCTGACCTGCCTGCCTGCCTGCCTGGTGTCTGTCTGTCTGCCCGCCTTCTTACAAGTTCCCTGCCCCTCTAGTGGGCATTTATGCCTTAAGTGCTTTTCCTGGCAAGGCAGGAGTACTTTCAGAGAAAATGTAATAGGTGAGCCACTATGTTATTTCCACCCACTCAATGTTATTTTTGTTTTCCAGAACCAACCCCCTTAAACGACTTGTTTCTGAAAAGAAGAAAGGAGAAAAGTCCCAGGTGCGCTGGGAAATGTCTGAAATGTTGGTGTTTGTGACTGCCATGGTTTACATGGTTGTCCATGAACAGGAAAAGATGTGGGGTTTGCAGTGGCAGACAAACTGCCACCAGAGCCATCTGAGGCTTTGCTGTCAGAAACCAGGCACTTCCCCACCTCATGTTCATACCATTTTAAAAGATCACTTCACATGTGATGATAGGATCACTTGTACAGACAACACAATTCTACACACAGTGCATTTTTACTCTGTTTTTCTCTCCTCTGTGTTTATGGATTGATCCGCCTCTGGCCAGGTAGATGTTGGTGGTATTCGCTTCGTCAGGCACATGCTTTGTGACAGAAAATAAAGGACTGCGTGTGTTTTTCCAAGAATGCACTGGCCTCGTCTTGTGTGTTTTGCTCATTTTCGACCCCGTGACGCCATTAGCTCCGTTTCTTTTAACAGACCTGTTTACACTTGTCCTCTGCACACCTAACTGCTCATCCTGCGGTGCAAACGTATTTTTATGCTGTTTTATGGCTCCAGCTGGGCACAGGTCAAGCTCTCCTAGTCAGGAGGAGGCGATGGTGTCACTAATCAGTGGCGGCTCCTCCACTAAGGCAGAGGAGCGTCGCCCCACTGCTTTGCAGCAGTGAAAGAAAGGAAAAATAAAATGATATTAACTTGATGTTATTATCATTTTATTTGTTTCTGTTGCTCCAGCTTGGGGACGGGCTGCTCTGCTCACAGAGCCGGGCAGGGGAGGAGTGGTGGGCACACTGAAGCGCACATGACACTATGGCCGGCCGTCTCGGGCAGCCAGTCATGCACACTTAGCATGTTCTTCACCCAGGCTGCATTACAGGAGGAGGTAAGTGTATTTTTCTTTTTTTACACCCCATTACCCCCTCGCCCCGTCACCCCAGATCCCTGCGAGCCGCCACTGCTATTTATATAAGCTTGTGTCACAAGGTGACCTTGTGTACCATGGTTTCAATGTTGACTTGTTACAATATTGTATTTTATCTAAAGGCTAATTGGGGAATAGGTCTACAACTTCATACTATAAAACATCACAATACATATAGGGGCATGTTGTATTCAAATGAAGTCCGGACTTCAAGCGTAGATTAGATAAGTTCTTTATTCAAGATGTTATAAGTAGAAAACAAGGAAAACCCCACCAGGAGCAGCCGCCCTGCTGCTCAGCCCATACCCAACTGACACTCACAGACATCCCACATTCCATCCATCCAACATTCCACGCCACACTCATTCTGGCTGAGCAGCAGGTAAACATAAGTTACAACATATCTCCCTTCTTTAGGGGAAACAAATGCATTGTGAAATAGATCAGATGAAACAATTAAAATAATGACAATATGGCAAATGACATATAGACATATCATCAAGAAATTGGATACAATGCATAAATTAAATTGAAAAGAGCGTGCAAGTGTAAATACTTAGAACAACATCACATCACATCTCTTACTCATATAAACCACCATCCAAACAACATCACATCACATCTCTTACTCATATAAACCACCATCCAAACAAAATCACATCACATCTCCTACTCATATAAACCACCATCCAAACAAAATCACATCACATCTCCTACTCATATAAACCACCATCCAAACAACATCACATCACATCTCTTACTCATATAAACCACCATCCAAACAACATCACATCACATCTCTTACTCATATAAACCACCATCCATCCAACAAACCAAACCCCACATGCCACGGATCATGTCAGTTGGCCAGACCGGCATGAAGAGCAACACACAGGGAACAAACCTGGATGCGGTACGTAAGGGAACAACACAACATAAAAGCGCACTACACATCAGTGCACTACACATCAGCAATCCAACACCCTCATAACACTGCTACACGCACAACTGAAAACAGTGCATAAAGAAACAACACAACGTAAAGGCGCACCACACATCAGCAAACAAACATCCTCATAACACTGCTACCCACACTTCAGAACAAAATATAATGGCACATCAGACTTTCACCAACCGACATACCAATAAAACAATGCTACACTCACTCACCCACAAAAGGGGAAACTCAAACACAAATACAATGAGACAATGGGTGACTTATTCACGCACCGTCATTCCAACGACAAATATCTTGTAAAGGGTGGCTTAACAACACACAGCCATCTCATACACAACTCAAACCAATGAGTGGCTTAACACTTCACAGCCACCACATACACAACATAAATCGTGGTTCAAATTCTGGGATCTTAGTCCCCTCCCAATTATAATTATGGGACTTGGCTCTCTGTCTTGGTTCAAATTCTGGGACATTTTCACTTACCCACAAAAAGAAGAACTAAACACTAAGACAATGGGTGATTTTTTCACGCACAGTCATTCTACAACAAATATCTTGTAATGAGTGACTTAACAACACACAGCCATCTCATACACGACTCAGACCAATGAGTGGCTTAACACTTCACAGCCACGTCATACACAACATCAATCGTGGTTCAAATTCTTTGTCCCCTCCCAATTCCAATTATGGGACTTGGCTCTCTGTCGTGGTTCAAATTCTGGGACCTTTGTCCCCTCCCAATTCTGACTCCATGACCAGCTTCTGGGATCGCTATCCCAGTTCCGGGCTTACTCTGGACACTAGCGCCCACTCTGGATTCTATCTTCTAGGATTACTGTCCCGGCTCTGGGCTCTGTACCCCTTATCTCTCTTTTGTTTATTTTTTTTTCAGTCACGCTCACTGTCGTGGTTTTGTTTCTGGGACATTTGTCCCCATTATGGGCTCACTGACCCGCTTCCAGTCCTGGGACCATAGTCCATATTTTGGGTTGTCTGACTCACTCTTGAGCTTGCTGTCCCGGTTCTAGGCTCAATCTTAACTCTGGTTTTCTTTTTCTGGACTGTTTGCTCTTTTCCTCTCATTTAATTTTTAGTCATTCTGAATTTAAAGGACACACTGCTGATACTCTCACAGCAATTTACTAGGTAATCTTCAGCTCTTAATAAACAATAAATCAGGGCTTGCTGTCCCGGTTCTAGTCTCAATCTTGACTCTGGTTTCTGTTCTGGACTGTTTGCTCTTTTTCTCTCACTTGTTTTTAGTCATTCTGAATTAAAGGACATGCTGTCGATATTCTCACAGCAATTTACAAGGTAATCGTCAGCTCACAATAAACGATATATCACATACCAGTAATGTGGTTGACAGAGGTCGGCAGGAAGGTTAACTATTCAAAATATAGCCACACATCTCTCTGACCCACTGCCGATCCCCGCGCAGCAAGGTTCCCAGTAATCTGAAACTTTCAATTGACATTATGGTCAATACCAGGTCCTGTAAACTGTGTGCGCCTGGGCTAATCACATAAAAATGGAGGCACGCATATCAACGTAGAACCGGGTGGTTCTCGGCACGAACGTGCACCCATAATCACCACACAGGAGTACTGACGCGGATGGAGTGACGAGTCGTCACTGAAGAGATGGTTGCACGATGACGCTGAAGCTCTCCATGAGGTAAATCGGCGCGTGCGTTGGCCATCTCGTGCAATACTTATTTTTTAAAAGCAAACTGAAACAGTTAATTCATCACCAAGGACATCATATGGCACAGTTTGATGAAAAGACTACATGCTGCACACGCTTCAATAAATCAGTGAAGGCGCATTGAATCAAGTTGTGATTCTTTCAGTACAAATACCCGGTGAATTTAGTTCCTGTTAAACGCAATCAGACAACACCGGGGCCCGATCCTTGCCCCCCGATAAACACATTCAAGATGCAAGTCCTCAGAGTGTTCAATCACCAGACACCGGGGCTCAGTTTTTACCCCCGATCATCATATTTCAACAAGTGTAAATCCCCAGAGTGCTTAACCACTTCACTCCGCATCTCAGTCAGAGCATGACACCGGAGCTCGGTATATGCTCCCGATCAACACGTCAACAGTAACTCGATCTCTGCCCTCGAACATATTTCAACTGTTAACACTGGAGTCTGGTGTTTGCCCCCAATTAACATATTTCAACTGTTAACGTTGGGACTCGTACTTAGCCCTTGATAAGCACAGCTGGATCTGGCACACTTGGGTTCTAGGGCGACCGATGACAGGGTCACTGGTGGGGTTCAGGTGCCAGATAGCGTTAAATACATACTTTTAATTACCGCAAAAAGTCTTTTACCTTGTGATTTCCTTGGCTTCAATTTACTGTTTCTGTCGAGTTTCAGTTTTCTGTTTCTGTCGAGTTTCAGTTTTCTGTTTCTGTCGAGTTTCAGTTTTTCAACATCCTTGGGCTTCACTTTTCTGTTTCTGTCAAGTTTCAGTTTTAAGTTCCTTTAGGTGGCACACGTGGATTCTTCTTCAAAATCGTCGCCAAATGTTGTATTCAAATGAAGTCCGGACTTCAAGCGTAGATTAGATAAGTTCTTTATTCAAGATGTTATAAGTAGAAAACAAGGAAAACCCCACCAGGAGCAGCCGCCCTGCTGCTCAGCCCATACCCAACTGACACTCACAGACATCCCACATTCCATCCATCCAACATTCCACGCCACACTCATTCTGGCTGAGCAGCAGGTAAACATAAGTTACAACAGGGCACATTTACAATTATTTCACGCAGCAGAGCAGAAATGCTACATATTTACAAAGATATGGAGTAATTCTGCTCTCTCCTTGCCCTGGTGCACCTTTGGCTACCTATAGCTAAATCAGGCATCCTTGCGCCATAGTGCAAGAGTGCCTGCGTAACGAGCAGTATTGTTTTTGTGAGGAAAGGAACACCTTCCTTCACAAAAACAACACTTAGAGGCGTATTCCTCTTGCTAGGTGTGTTGCATGGAAAAAGGAACTAAGGAGGAGAAATAAAGACATTTCTCCTCTTTACGCCTCTACCGGGTAGCGTACAATTTTGGCGCAAACCCAGGTTTAAAAGTCTTTGTAAATCTGGGTATGCATTAAAATACATGGGTGGATGCATGGGAACTCCCATGCCTCACCCACGTTACACCTACCCAATGCAAAGTAACGCAAGGCAGCACTATGCACTGCCTTGTGTTACTTTGTATTTACTAAACCATGCAAAGTGGCTTTGTTTGGCTTACTAAATGCCAAAAAGGATTTTGCATTGGGGCTGCACCACATACTGACGCAACCCTGATGCGAAAACATGGTAAATCTGGGGCAATTAAGAGACACTCATTACACTTGCCTATCATTCTCTTCAGCATTCCTTTGAGTGGCAACAGTAATCAGGGGAGAATGTTATCATTTGACCTCACGCATTTTAAAAATGCTACTTTACATATAAACGTGGGTAGAACAAAAGAGAAAAATGAGAAAATTACATTGTTGTTCACTGTCTTCCCTGCCTGTCACTTCACAAACCTCGAGGCACCAGTGTACCTCGTCAGCTAATCTCGAAATGAGTCCCTGAGTCTAGGGATAGACCGAAAAACATTATTCTGGATTCTGTTCCGATGCCTCAGTCCCTTCAGCTTTACCCTGATATCCCTACATGCTCCATAAACAGCTAGCTGTGTTGCTTGGTGACTGCTTCATTATGACCCTCTGCACAATTCTACTTGATCATTTGAGTGGGGTGGGCCAGCAAACCAGTGGGTACAAAAGAAGCCCCACAACTGTCTTCCTGACCTGCCTGCCTGCCTGCCTGGTGTCTGTCTGTCTGCCCGCCTTCTTACAAGTTCCCTGCCCCTCTAGTGGGCATTTATGCCTTAAGTGCTTTTCCTGGCAAGGCAGGAGTACTTTCAGAGAAAATGTAATAGGTGAGCCACTATGTTATTTCCACCCACTCAATGTTATTTTTGTTTTCCAGAACCAACCCCCTTAAACGACTTGTTTCTGAAAAGAAGAAAGGAGAAAAGTCCCAGGTGCGCTGGGAAATGTCTGAAATGTTGGTGTTTGTGACTGCCATGGTTTACATGGTTGTCCATGAACAGGAAAAGATGTGGGGTTTGCAGTGGCAGACAAACTGCCAACAGAGCCAGCTGAGGCTTTGCTGTCAGAAACCAGGCACTTCCCCACCTCATGTTCATACCATTTTAAAAGATCACTTCACATGTGATGATAGGTGATGATAGGATCACTTGTACAGACAACACAATTCTACACACGGTGCATTTTTACTCTGTTTTTCTCTCCTCTGTGTTTATGGATTGATCCGCCTCTGGCCAGGTAGATGTTGGTGGTATTCGCCTCGCCAGGCACATGCTTTGTGACAGAAAATAAAGGACTGCGTGTGTTTTTCCAAGAATGCACTGGCCTCGTCTTGTGTGTTTTGCTCATTTTCGACCCCGTGACGCCATTAGCTCCGTTTCTTTTAACAGACCTGTTTACACTTGTCCTCTGCACACCTAACTGCTCATCCTGCGGTGCAAACGTATTTTTATGCTGTTTTATGGCTCCAGCTGGGCACAGGTCAAGCTCTTCTAGTCAGGAGGAGGCGATGGTGTCACTAATCAGTAGCGGCTCCTCCACTAAGGCAGAGGAGCGTCGCCCCACTGCTTTGCAGCAGTGAAAGAAAGGAAAAATAAAATGATATTAACTTGATGTTATTATCATTTTATTTGTTCCTGTTGCTCTAGCTTGGGGACGGGCTGCTCTGCTCACAGAGCCGGGCAGGGGAGGAGTGGTGGGCACACTGAAGCGCACATGACACTTTGGCCGGCCATCTCGGGCAGCCAGTCATGCACACTTAGCATGTTCTTCACCCAGGCTGCATTACAGGAGGAGGTAAGTGTATTTTTCTTTTTTTACACCCCATTACCCCCTCGCCCCGTCACCCCAGATCCCTGAGAGCCGCCACTGCTATTTATATAAGCTTGTGTCACAAGGTGACCTTGTGTACCATGGTTTCGATGTTGACTTGTTACAATATTGTATTTTATCTAAAGGGTAATTGGGGAATAGGTCTACAACTTCATACTATAAAACATCACAATACATATAGGGGCACATTTACAATTATTTCACGCAGCAGAGCAGAAATGCTACATATTTACAAAGATATGGAGTAGTTCTGCTCTCTCCTTGCCCTGGTGCACCTTTGGCTGCCTATAGCTATATCAGGCATCCTTGCGCCATAGTGCAAGAGTGCCTGCGTAACGGGCAGTATTGTTTTTGTGAGGAAAGGAACACCTTCCTTCACAAAAACAACCCTTAGAGGCGTATTCCTCTTGCTAGGTGTGTTGCATGGAAAAGGAAGTAAGGAGGAGAAATAAAGACATTTCTCCTCTTTACGCCTCTACCGGGTAGCGTACAATTTTGGCGCAAACCCAGGTTTAAAAGTCTTTGTAAATCTGGGTATGCATTAAAATACATGGGTGGATGCATGGGAACTCCCATGCCTCACCCACGTTACACCTACCCAATGAAAAGTAACGCAAGGCAGCACTATGCACCGCCTTGCATTACTTTGTATTTACTAAACCATGCAAAGTGGCTTTGTTTGGCTTACTAAATGCCAAAAAGGATTTTGCATTGGGGCTGCACCACATACTGACGCAACCCTGATGCGAAAACATGGTAAATCTGGGGCAATTAAGAGACACTCATTACACTTGCCTATCATTCTCTTCAGCATTCCTTTGAGTGGCAACAGTAATCAGGGAGAATGTTATCATTTGACCTCATGCGTTTTAAAAATGCTACTTTACATATAAACATGGGTAGAACAAAAGGGAAAAATGAGAAAATTACATTGTTGTTCACTGTCTTCCCTGCCTGTCACTTCACAAACCTCGAGGCACCAGTGTACCTCGTCAGCCAATCTCGAAATGAGACCCTGAGTCTAGGGATAGACAGAAAAACATTATTCTGGATTCTGTTCCGATGCCTCAGTCCCTTCAGCTTTACCCTGATATCCCTACATGCTCCATCAACAGCTAGCTGTGTTGCTTGGTGACTGCTTCATTATGACCCTCTGCACAATTCTACTTGATCATTTGAGTGGGGTGGGCCAGCAAACCAGTGGGTACAAAAGAAGCCCCACAACTGTCTTCCTGACCTGCCTGCCTGCCTGTCTGCCTGGTGTCTGCCTGCCTGCCTGCCTGGTGTCTGTCTGTCTGCCCGCCTTCTTACAAGTTCCCTGCCCCTCTAGTGGGCATTTATGCCTTACGTGCTTTTCCTGGCTAGGCAGGAGTACTTTCGGAGTAAATGTAATAGGTGAACCACTATGTTATTTCCACCCACTCAATGTTATTTTTGTTTTCCAGAACCAATCCCCTTAAACGACTTGTTTCTGAAAAGAAGAAAGGAGAAAAGTCCCAGGTGCGCTGGGAAATGTCTGAAATGTTGATGTTTGCGACTGCCATGGTTTACATGGTTGTCCATGAACAGGAAAAGATGTGGGGTTTGCAGTAGCAGACAAACTGCCACCAGAGCCAGCTGAGGCTTTGCTGTCAGAAACCAGGCACTCCCCCACCTCATGTTCATACCATTTTAAAAGATCACTTCACAAGTGATGATAGGTGATGATAGGATCACTTGTACAGACAACACAATTCTACACACAGTGCATTTTTACTCTGTTTTTCTCTCCTCTGTGTTTATAGATTGATCCGCCTCTGGGCAGGTAGATGGTGGTGGTATTCGCCTCGTCAGGCACATGCTTTGTGACAGAAAATAAAGGACTGCGTGTGTTTTTCCAAGAATGCACTGGCCTCGTCTTGTGTTTTTTGCTCATTTTCGACCCCGTGACGCCATTTTGCTCCGTTTCTTTTAACAGACCTGTTTACACTTGTCCCCTGCACACCTAACTGTTCATCCTGCGGTGCAAACATTTTTTTATACTGTTTTGTGGCTCCAGCTGGGCACAGGTCAAGCTCTCCTAGTCAGGAGGAGGCGATGGTGTCACTAATCAGTGGCGGCTCCTCCGCTAAGGTGGAGGAGCGTCGACCCACTGCTTTGCAGCAGTGAAAGAAAGGAAAAATAAAATGATATTAACTTGATGTTAGAATCATTTTATTTGTTCCTGTTGCTCCAGCTTGGGGGCGGGTGGCTGCTCTGCTCACAGAGCCAGGCAGGGGAGGAGTGGTGGGCACACTGAAGCACACATGACCCTTTGGCCGGCCGTCTCGGGCAGCCAGTCATGCACACTTTGCATGTTCTCCACCCAGGCTGCATTACAGGAGGAGGTAAGTGTATTTTTCTTTTTACACCCCATTAACCCTCGCCCCGTCACCCCAGATCTGTGCGGGCCGCCACTGCTATTAATATAATCTTGTGTCACAAGGTGACCTTGTGTACCATGGTTTCAATGTTGACTTGTTACAATATTGTATTTTATCTAAAGGGTAATTGGGGAATAGGTCCACAACTTCATACTATAAAACATCACAATACATATAGGGGCACATTTACAATTATTTCACGCAGCAGAGCAGAAATGCTACATATTTACAAAGATATGGAGTATTTCTGCTCTCTCCTTGCCCTGGTGCACCTTTGGCTACCTATAGCTAAATCAGGCATCCTTGCGCCATAGTGCAAGAGTGCCTGCGTAACGAGCAGTATTGTTTTTGTGCTGAAAGGATCAGCTTCCTTCACAAAAACAACCCTTAGAGGCGAATTCCTCTTGCTAGGTGTGTTGCATGGAAAAAGGAAGTAAGGAGGAGAAATAAAGACATTTCTCCTCTTTACGCCTCTACCGGGTAGCGTACAATTTTGACGCAAACCCAGGTTTAAAAGTCTTTGTAAATCTGGGTATGCATTAAAATACATGGGTGGATACATGGGAACTCCCATGCCTCACCCACGTTACACCTACCCAATGTAAAGTAACGCAAGGCAGCACTATGCACCGCCTTGCGTTACTTTGTATTTACTAAACCATGCAAAGTGGCTTTGTTTGGCTTACTAAATGCCAAAAGGATTTTGCATTGGGGCTGCACCACATACTGACGCAACCCTGATGCGAAAACATGGTAAATCTGGGGCAATTAAGAGACACTCATTACACTTGCCTATCATTCTCTTCAGCATTCCTTAGAGTGGCAACAGTAATCAGGGGAGAATGTTATCATTTGACCTCATGCGTTTTAAAAATGCTACTTTACATATAAACGTGGGTAGAACAAAAGGGAAAAATGAGAAAATTACATTGTTGTTCACTGTCTTCCCTGCCTGTCACTTCACAAACCTCGAGGCACCAGTGTACCTCGTCAGCCAATCTCGAAATGAGTCCGAGTCTAGGGATAGACAGAAAAACATTATTCTGGATTCTGTTCCGATGCCTCAGTCCCTTCAGCTTTACCCTGATATCCCTACATGCTTCATAAACAGCTAGCTGTGTTGCTTGGTGACTGCTTCATTATGACCCTCTGCACAATTCTACTTGATCATTTGAGTGGGGTGGGCCAGCAAACCAGTGGGTACAAAAGAAGCCCCACAACTGTCTTCCTGACCTGCCTGCCTGCCTGGTGTCTGTCTGTCTGCCCGCCTTCTTACAAGTTCCCTGCCCCTCTAGTGGGCATTTATGCCTTACGTGCTTTTCCTGGCTAGGCATGAGTACTTTCGGAGTAAATGTAATAGGTGAGCCACTATGTTATTTCCACCCACTCAATGTTATTTTTGTTTTCCAGAACCAACCCCTTAAACGACTTGTTTCTGAAAAGAAGAAAGGAGAAAAGTCCCAGGTGCGCTGGGAAATGTCTGAAATGTTGGTGTTTGTGACTGCCATGGTTTACATGGTTGTCCATGAACAGGAAAAGATGTGGGGTTTGCAGTGGCAGACAAACTGCCACCAGAGCCAGCTGAGGCTTTGCTGTCAGAAACCAGGCACTTCCCCACCTCATGTTCATGCCATTTTAAAAGATCACTTCACATGTGATGATAGGTGATGATAGGATCACTTGTACAGACAACACAATTCTACTCACGGTGCATTTTTACTCTGTTTTTCTCTCCTGTGTGTTTATGGATTGATCCGCCTCTGGGCAGGTAGATGTTGGTGGTATTCGCCTCCTCAGGCACATGCTTTGTGACAGAAAATAAAGGACTGCGTGTGTTTTTCCAAGAATGCACTGGCCTCGTCTTGTGTTTTTTGCTCATTTTCGACCCCGTGACGCCATTTTGCTCCGTTTCTTTTAACAGACCTGTTTACACTTGTCCCCTGCACACCTAACTGTTCATCCTGCGGTGCAAACATTTTTTTATACTGTTTTGTGGCTCCAGCTGGGCACAGGTCAAGCTCTCCTAGTCAGGAGGAGGCGATGGTGTCACTAATCAGTGGCGGCTCCTCCGCTAAGGTGGAGGAGCGTCGACCCACTGCTTTGCAGCAGTGAAAGAAAGGAAAAATAAAATGATATTAACTTGATGTTAGAATCATTTTATTTGTTCCTGTTGCTCCAGCTTGGGGGCGGGTGGCTGCTCTGCTCACAGAGCCGGGGAGGAGTGGTGGGCACACTGAAGCACACATGACCCTTTGGCCGGCCGTCTCGGGCAGCCAGTCATGCACACTTAGCATGTTCTCCACCCAGGCTGCATTACAGGAGGAGGTAAGTGTATTTTTCTTTTTTTACACCCCATTACCCCCTCGCCCCGTCACCCCAGATCTGTGCGGGCCGCCACTGCTATTAATATAATCTTGTGTCACAAGGTGACCTTGTGTACCATGGTTTCAATGTTGACTTGTTACAATATTGTATTTTATCTAAAGGGTAATTGGGGAATAGGTCCACAACTTCATACTATAAAACATCACAATACATATAGGGGCACATTTACAATTATTTCACGCAGCAGAGCAGAAATGCTACATATTTACAAAGATATGGAGTATTTCTGCTCTCTCCTGCCCTGGTGCACCTTTGGCTACCTATAGCTAAATCAGGCATCCTTGCGCCATAGTGCAAGAGTGCCTGCGTAACGAGCAGTATTGTTTTTGTGCTGAAAGGATCAGCTTCCTTCACAAAAACAACCCTTAGAGGCGTATTCCTCTTGCTAGGTGTGTTGCATGGAAAAAGGAAGTAAGGAGGAGAAATAAAGACATTTCTCCTCTTTACGCCTCTACCGGGTAGCGTACAATTTTGACGCAAACCCAGGTTTAAAAGTCTTTGTAAATCTGGGTATGCATTAAAATACATGGGTGGATACATGGGAACTCCCATGCCTCACCCACGTTACACCTACCCAATGTAAAGTAACGCAAGGCAGCACTATGCACCGCCTTGCGTTACTTTGTATTTACTAAACCATGCAAAGTGGCTTTGTTTGGCTTACTAAATGCCAAAAAGGATTTTGCATTGGGGCTGCACCACATACTGACGCAACCCTGATGCGAAAACATGGTAAATCTGGGGCAATTAAGAGACACTCATTACACTTGCCTATCATTCTCTTCAGCATTCCTTAGAGTGGCAACAGTAATCAGGGGAGAATGTTATCATTTGACCTCATGCGTTTTAAAAATGCTACTTTACATATAAACGTGGGTAGAACAAAAGGGAAAAATGAGAAAATTACATTGTTGTTCACTGTCTTCCCTGCCTGTCACTTCACAAACCTCGAGGCACCAGTGTACCTCGTCAGCCAATCTCGAAATGAGTCCGAGTCTAGGGATAGACAGAAAAACATTATTCTGGATTCTGTTCCGATGCCTCAGTCCCTTCAGCTTTACCCTGATATCCCTACATGCTTCATAAACAGCTAGCTGTGTTGCTTGGTGACTGCTTCATTATGACCCTCTGCACAATTCTACTTGATCATTTGAGTGGGGTGGGCCAGCAAACCAGTGGGTACAAAAGAAGCCCCACAACTGTCTTCCTGACCTGCCTGCCTGCCTGGTGTCTGTCTGTCTGCCCGCCTTCTTACAAGTTCCCTGCCCCTCTAGTGGGCATTTATGCCTTACGTGCTTTTCCTGGCTAGGCATGAGTACTTTCGGAGTAAATGTAATAGGTGAGCCACTATGTTATTTCCACCCACTCAATGTTATTTTTGTTTTCCAGAACCAACCCCTTAAACGACTTGTTTCTGAAAAGAAGAAAGGAGAAAAGTCCCAGGTGCGCTGGGAAATGTCTGAAATGTTGGTGTTTGTGACTGCCATGGTTTACATGGTTGTCCATGAACAGGAAAAGATGTGGGGTTTGCAGTGGCAGACAAACTGCCACCAGAGCCAGCTGAGGCTTTGCTGTCAGAAACCAGGCACTTCCCCACCTCATGTTCATGCCATTTTAAAAGATCACTTCACATGTGATGATAGGTGATGATAGGATCACTTGTACAGACAACACAATTCTACTCACGGTGCATTTTTACTCTGTTTTTCTCTCCTGTGTGTTTATGGATTGATCCGCCTCTGGGCAGGTAGATGTTGGTGGTATTCGCCTCGTCAGGCACATGCTTTGTGACAGAAAATAAAGGACTGCGTGTGTTTTCCAAAGAATGCACTGGCCTCGTCTTCTGTTTTTTGCTCATTTTCGACCCCGTGACGCCATTAGCTCCGTTTCTTTTAACAGACCTGTTTACACTTGTCCTCTGCACACCTAACTGTTCATCCTGCGGTGCAAACATTTTTTTATACTGTTTTGTGGCTCCAGCTGGGCACAGGTCAAGCTCTCCTAGTCAGGAGGAGGCGATGGTGTCACTAATCAGTGGCGGCTCCTCCGCTAAGGCAGAGGAGTGTCGCCCCACTGCTTTGCAGCAGTGAAAGAAAGGAAAAATAAAATGATATTAACTTGATGTTAGAATCATTTTATTTGTTCCTGTTGCTCCAGCTTGGGGGCGGGTGGCTGCTCTGCTCACAGAGCCGGGCAGTGGAGGAGTGGTGGGCACACTGAAGCGCACATGACACTTTGGCCGGCCGTCTTGGGCAGCCACTCATGCACACTTAGCATGTTCTCCACCCAGGCTGCATTACAGGAGGAGGTATGTGTATTTTTCTTTTTTTACACCCCATTACCCCCTCGCCTCGTCACCCCAGATCCGTGCGGGCCGCCACTGCTATTAATATAAGCTTGTGTCACAAGGTGACCTTGTGTACCATGGTTTCGATGTTGACTTGTGACAATATTGTATTTTATCTAAAGGGTAATTGGGAAATAGGTCTACAACTTCATACTATAAAACATCACAATACATATAGGGGCACATTTACAATTATTTCATGCAGCAGAGCAGAAAAGCTACATATTTACAAAGATATGGAGCATTTCTCCTCTTTACCCCTCTATCGGTTAACGTACAATTTTGGCGCAAACCCATGTTTAAAAGTCTTTGTAAATCTGTGTATGCATCAAAATACATGGGTGGATGCATGGGAACTCCCATGCTCCACCCACATTACACCTACCCAATGCACGTTGTATTTACTAAACCATGCAAAGTGGTTTTGTGTGGCTTACTAAATACCAAAAAGGATTTTGCACTGGGCTGCACCACATAGTGATGCAACCCTGATGCAAAAACATAGTAAATCTGGGCCATAATGCACAATTAAGAGACACTCATTACACTTGCCTATCATTCTCTTCAGCATTCCTTTGAGTGGCAACAGCAATCAGGGAAGAATGTTATCATTTGACCTCATGCATTTTTAAAAATGCTACTTTACATATAAACGTGGGTGGAACAAAACAGAAAAATGACAAAATGACATTGTTATTCACTGTCTTCCCTGCCTGTCACTTCACAAACCTCGAGGCACAATTGCCTTTACTTGAGATTAGAAGGCATTTTTGCAAAGGAAAAAACAAGAAGAGAATATGAGTGCAAAAAAAACAGAATTCTGTGTTCCTGAGTTAGCAAGGAAGCAAGACTAGAAGGTGTGCAGTGAAAAACACACATTGAACTTCACAACATGAGCGAAAATACACCAGAAAGAAAATGGCCTGCATATTGAATGCAGAGCTTACCCAGATATTGCACAAGAAATATCACTGCACACTGAAGAGAATTGTCACAATATTATTTGTCATATAATTTTATAAAACACTCGAATATCAACAAGGCGTTTTGGCTGAAGATTAGTGTAGAGTGTAAAGCCATGTTTTGAGAACCTTCCTGAAGGCTAACAAATTAGGTTGAGATTTATTAGAAAGGGGGAGAGAGTTCCAGGCCTTGGATGTGTTCAGTACAAATCCACGGCCGCCCTATTTAACCCATCTGAAGCGAGGAACTGACCAGAGTATGGATGAAGCTGATCCTAGAGATCTTGATGGAAGATAGATGGAGCAAGCCAATCTCAGGAAGGCAGCACCTTGACCATGTAAAGCTTTATAAACTATGCACATTGCTTTAAAAGTGATTCTGGCCCTAAATGGGAGCCAGTGAAGCTGTTGGATAACTGCAGAAGCCGAGTGGAATTTGGGAAGTTTAAAGAGAGCCCTAGCTGCTGCGTTCAAATAAAGACTGTTACAGTAGTCGAGTTTCAACAGCACTAAGGATGTTACCACAGATATTTGTAGCGCAACAGGAATATAGGGCAAGAGCTTCTTGATTAGTTTTAAAGTAAAAAAGGCAGCAGATGAGACAGAGTTGTATAAGATAGATCTGTGTTAATTTTGACTCCAAGATTTTTTAGTGATTTAACAGAAAGTGACAGGGAATCTAATTCAGATGGCCACCAATTATGGGACCAGAAATATGGTAGGGTTTCGAAGAGTAGCACACCAGTTTAGGTGGAATTTAATTTGAGACAATTAGATGACATCTAGCTGCTGACTGCTCTCATGCAGACGCAAAAGTTGGAAGCTACATCTTGTTTGTCGTGTGGAAGCGAGACATCAATTTGTACAGGGAGACCTAGTTGTAGCATTTCTGCAATCCAGGATTCTATTGTGAAGAATAAAGAGGTCTTTCAGTTCTTGGATGCTATTCTCTTTGCCACAATATGCTCCTAAGGGTTCACGTTCTTAGAGATTTTTCTCACCAAGAGCATGCGTCATTAAATGGCGTACTGATTGGACATGGGACTATTAATTGAAGCTTTTAAGTTGATCCTCTCAGTTAAGTCAATCCACCAAGTTGAAAGTTTATTGTGGTCTATGAAAACATGCACTAGATTTGCATCCAAGACCATTGCCTCCCTAGCAATCCCCGCTAGTGGATAGACCCAGTGTGGTATTTTGCTTTGAGAACAGTAGATTTACATTGGAATTCAGTACTGAGTGTAAATTGTTGCATGTTTAAGCTGATTTTACAAAGTGCTAGTAGATATGCGCATGTAGTGGCGGACATCACATAATTGAGGCCGCGTACCTAAGCCTTGACAGAAATTAGCCAAAGTCCACCTGGTTGATGCACAGCTGACATCCGAAAGGATAACAGGTGACATGCCACACTCATCGACAGTTGCTAACACAGTGTTGAAGAATGACACGCAAGGTCTTGGAGGCATGATGGGCCTTAATCCTGAGTGATGCGAGTCCAGCTAGTGCTGGCAATCTGGAAAGCCCTGGAGCTGGGCGGCGGCTACCGTCTCAATGATTGTTGACAATCAGTGCAGTCCAGCTTTGGGAGATAATTTGAAGATTGTCTGGGTATAGAAACAATTTCTTGATCAGAGGGGCAGTACTGATCACTGTAAGCTATGGGGGATCTCACCAGTGCATATGGAGTGGTTTACATCCATGTGACACTTGTGAGATGATAGAATCCATTCTATTAGCAACCAGGCTTGGTAAAGCATCATGCATATGACAAGTGGGCTTCACTTGTTTTAGAGGGTTTTCAACTACAATCCCCTCTCCTGTCTTGAAGGCCTGAGATAAAGCCCTTCTCATAAACTGCCTTTATTAAAGCTGATTGCTCCCTTGTGCAGTTGCTGGATCACCTGTAACCCTCTCCAGACTTATAGCTTGTTAGATATATGTTGTTTTCTAGAGGAAATTATTTTGAAAAATTCTACTTTTCTATCGATGCTACAGGACGGGGTAGGACTTAGTGTGGATTAAGAAAGGACCATGAAACCTTAGAAAGTTATTTGGCTTTATTGATCACTTGAAAGATCAGCATCCTGTGGAATTGAGTTGTGAAAAGTTAATAACCAACCGTCATCCTTGCACAGAGGTAATTGTAAAGTCATCTCTTTTTAGTGATGTTATGCGGCATGGGGAAGATGCTCCAAAACATTCCCCTTAGCCTAATATTGTCTCCATTTGATTTGCGCTAGCCATGAGGCTAAGGGTCGGCCTGGCCATGGACCAAGACATTGAGAAAGGTAAATCTGCTATTAGTTCAAACTTTAAATGCTCGCAGATAGAAGCATCTTTTTCTGGAGGCAATATGGATGGAAATTTGTGACTAAAACTCTCAAATGTGGAAGCAGATTTAACATGACTTAATTGGAAGTATAGCTTTGGAAAGCTAATGTGTATGTACTTTACCCAGCACAAAGTCCTGGAATGAGTGGTGAGGCCAGGTTTTGAAGATCAGTCATAAAATGCAATGAACCCTTCTGGAAGAGGCATCTGTCTCACTGTCTTTAATAACCTTCCCACCAGAGGGCGGGTAATTAAGGGTACAGAGTCCTTCCCAGCTCTTGACCAACTAGGAGGACATGAAAAAGAAGTGTCATGTATTCTTCTTCGGCCTACCACAGCGGTATAAGGACCTCGCTTGGCTCCTCTGGCTTCTAAGCTGTGTGCATGCATGTGTGGTGGTCCCTGCCTCTTGTCTTCAGGGAGGTGAGGCATCAGATGTGCTCTCATGGACAGACCTCTGCCATATTGGGAGCTAGAGGAATATACTCCATTAGTATTTCCTCACCAGAAGTTATCTCAGCAGACTTTTGTCTATACAATGCTTCAGTAAAAGTGGGTGTGACTCGGATTGAGGACAGCTAGCGCTTGGTTTAGTAATAGAATCATAGCACTACCCCTTCTCTTTCCATGCTGGGCCCATTTACATGCATACCTGCTTCTGAAGACACCACGTCCTCTCCTAATGCAGACGACAAGGAGTTTGTTCCTGACATTTTGCTTGAGTCCCAGCTTAGGAATTGGTACCTTTGTTAAAGAAGTTGTCTTCCTAACTTCACTCTCAGGACCAGTGCAGTCCGTACTTTGCAGTAGTGGCCTGAATCCTGCAGTACCCGAAGCATGAAAGTTTCTACTTAGTATGCATGTGATTCCTGTGGTCCCTTTGTGGACGTTTGGAACATATTTTGAATCCGCTGCGGTGATGGGGATCCATCAGATGCTCTACCCAAGTTGGCAGAGCTGCTTACCCTAGTCCAGAAACAAACTATCCAGTATTCCTGCTGGCACCGCTGTAAGACAGGAACCTTAGTGCTGTTGACACAGAGAAGGGAATCTCAGCTCTAGCATAACTGTACCTAGGCAGGAAGCTTGGGCTAGTGGCAATATGGGAATGAAAGTCGGTGCTGGAGTCACTGTGTAGAGAAGATAGGGTGAAGTCAGAGTCTGGTGATGCTGTAAGTGGAAGCACTGTGCGAGGGCCTGTTCACCAATGCATCTTCGCTCCCTGCTCACTGGGTTGTGGTAGCATGCCAGAAGGAGGTGTCCGCTGCCACTGGTGGCAGTCAGAGGGAGTCAGGAGGGAATGGAGCTTCATACAGAAGTGCCATGTGATGGAGCAGGGTTTTGCAGAAAAGAAACCTGCTCGGTTTGACACCCCCATTATATATATACTAACAGTGTGCAGTGGAAATTAACTTACAAATCACATGAAATACATGGGAAACCGCTTCTGCGCATGCATGCACTAAAATGAACTGATGCATGAAAGAACCAGGCCGTATTTTGCATCTAGCATCTTGCTTCGAAAATGATAATAAATAATGCCGCTTTTGCTTAACGCTTTGCTAAGAAAAATATTAACATGGGATAGTGCAAAAGGAGGGTGGAAAACAGTGAAAAGTACATTTCCATGTAATTAATAAATGCTTATATTTTATTCGTCATAGTAAGCCGAATGGGCCTACATTTTCCTAAAACTGACATGATAGAATGGGGGCTGGTGAGAGCATGAATAACCCAATAAATAGACAGAAAAGCTGAGCGCTGCAGAAATGCATGGGAAGTCAAGGTGTACAGCTATGAAAACATTGATTGTCTGCCAAAAGGACGAGACTGGCCGTGGGACCCAAGACTTCTTCAGCGGACGTAGCTGAAAGATTCTTTTTAAATAATGAAAAAGTTACAAGTATTAAAATGAATAAACGAATCAAGAATTATGTCATGTGAAAGGATGTAAGACAATGAAACTGCAGAATTACGAATGTGATGAAGGTGGTGTGATTGAACACCCCCTAAACCATCCAATGGGAAGCCGAGTTTTAAAAATTGTTTCAACTATTGTGGGTTGGACATGTAGGTTTTAGGGTATAACTGTGGTGCCTTTAAGGGTGTGGTTTAGCTGAGCTTTAGGTCGCCTGGAAAGGATAGAAGGGTTATTTCGTCGCTGTCCGTCGGTTTGCAGAGAGGCCTAGCTGTTCCTGTCTTTGTCCTGTTCCTGTAATCTTTGTTCCCTGACTCTATTTCGGGGGACCCCCACTACCTCCTTGGCCAGGGGGGTGGTATTTCACTGATCTTTGGGTTAGTATATCTTCTTGATCCGTACTTTGCATAATTATTTGCAAATGTATTTTTGTCTCTGAAACTTATGTCTCTTCATCTATCCACTCCTTCATATGCACAATCGTTCATTTGATGAGTATGACACTGTTTGCATTTGCTGATGTTTTTCTTTCTCTCTTAGTGAGATTTTCAGTGTTTGCTTTGTGACCTGTATGCGATGAGCATTAATGACACATTATTTGCGATAAACTTTATAAATCTTACAGAGAGTCTGTGATTATTTAGCTAAACTAATGCAAAAACAACAGTTGATGGACAGAATGCAGAACAATGTCATACTTTCATCCCAGTACAGAGATCTGGGCCTAAATCCATCGTTTTTTTGCTCTCCATGCCATTCCAGTTTGAACCCAGCCATATGCAATTTAGTTTTGACCCTGTGCCTCATGGGAACAGTCCAGCCCGAACTGCCAAGCCAGGTCCTCCCTGGACTGGAAACAAGCATCCTAGGACCGGTTTCGGGGTTTCACCCCTCTTCAGCCAGGATAGCTTGATTCCAGTGGCATGGAGAGCACGGGACCCACGTCTGGGCATACCCGTCCCACTCGGGGTGACAAATGCAAAAACATCAGTTGATGGACAGAATGCAGAACAATGTCATACATTCACCCCAGTACAGAGATCTGGGCCTAAATCCATCGTTGTTTTGCTCACCATGCCATTCCAGTTTGAACCCAGCCATATGCAAATCAGTTTTGACCCTGTGCCTCATGGGAACAGTCCAGCCCAAACTGCCAAGCCAGGTCCTCCCTGGACTGGAAACAAGCATCCTAGGACCGGTTTCAGGGTTTCACCCCTCTTCAGCCAGGAAAGCTTGATTCCAGTGGCATGGAGAGCACGGGACCCACGTCTGGGCATACCGTCCCACTCGGGGGTGACAAATGCAAAAACAACAGTTGGTGGACAGAATGCAGAACAATGTCATACATTCACCCCAGTACAGAGATCTGGGCCAAAATCCATCGTTTTTTTGCTCACCATGCCATTCCAGTTTGAACCCAGCCATATGCAAATCAGTTTTGACCCTGTGCCTCATGGGAACAGTCCAGCCGGAACTGCCAAGCCAGGTCCTCCCTGGACTGGAAACAAGCATCCTAGGACCGGTTTCGGTGTTTCACCCCTCTTCAGCCAGGATAGCTTGATTCCAGTGGCATGGAGAGCACGGGACCCACGTCTGGGCATACCCGTCCCACTCGGGGTGACAAATGCAAAAACAACAGTTGATGGACAGAATGCAGAACAATGTCATACATTCACCCCAGTACAGAGATCTGGGCCTAAATCCATCGTTTTTTTGCTCACCATGCCATTCCAGTTTGAACCCAGCCATATGCAAATCAGTTTTGACCCTGTGCCTCATGGGAACAGTCCAGCCCGAACTGCCAAGCCAGGTCCTCCCTGGACTGGAAACAAGCATCCTAGCTAAACTAGACAGATAGATAGATAGTACTATTATTACGATCAACTACTCAACTAATTGGTCCATCGACCAAGAGGAAAGAGAGTTGACACGGTTTCAGTTATGTATTTAGGAAAATAAAATATGAACCTGTAAAAGAAAACGTTTGTTTATGTAATTAAAACTTGACCCCCAGCGCAACAGGGATTTCATGAGTTGGGTGAATGTGTATGGACCATTTGTACGCAATCATATTGAGTATCGATCCCTGATAAAGTGTAGCGCTGGATCACATGCTTTCCTTGCATGTGCGGGTGAACCACACAGCAGGACACAGTTCCTGCATCTTTATCCATGTATTCATGTGGGCACTCTACTAGCATTTAGGTTGACTGACTCATGCCAGGTACCTAGGAAACTGTATATGATGCAGTTAAAGCAATGGTTGCCTAGCATGCCAGAAAGCAAACGAGGGCGTGGGTGCAGCACAGCAGGCACACACAAAGAGCAGGAGCACACAAAGAGCAGACACACACAAAGAGCAGGCACACACAAAGAGCAGACACACACAAAGAGCAGGCACACACAAAGAGCACAAACACACAAAGAGCAGGCACACACAAAGAGCAGGCGCACACAAGAGTAGGAACACACAAAAAGCAGACACGACGCAGCGTAGCGTGATGGCCACCAGTTAGGTCCGCTCCGTCTTGCCCTTCTTATCCCCAAAGATCCGCTACACTAATCCGGCCCCCAAGGACAGTATAAGCGACCGGAATACCCGCTGAGCCCATTGAGACCAAAATCGCAGCTGAGAGGCTTCTGCGACCGGAGTTCTCGCCGAAGTTATCTGCGGCCTGAGCGGGAGGTGCAGCCGGGCGGAGGAGTGCTCAGTGCAGCCGAGGACGTAACGACGCACGGCGGGGAACGTCAGACGCGGACCCGGACGCTGGGCCCACATTATGGCGACCTGAACCGCTGCGGCCCCTGGGACTAGATCGGCAGTGGGACCCGTGCCAGAGAGGCTGGGGCCAGTGAGAGTCCTGTGATCAGCAGCGCGGTCCCCAACTACAGTGGACCCTGGCGCAATCCCGCGGGAGGCGAGGCACGCATACTAGCAGCTGGAGGCCCGAGTGCTGGGCCTCTGCCCCGCTGCGCTGCCAGCAGTGCGCAGTCGGCATCACTGGCGGACTCTTGGGAGAGAGGGGGAGGGGGCGCTGTGACGAGCGGCACCGTGCAGCACCGGAGCGTCCCATATTGCAGAGGTGAGGGGGCAGCGAAGTGTTGCGGCAAAGGCCCTGGCTGGCCTGAGTTTAGTTGGTAGCCTGCGCTCCCTATCCACCAGCTCCGGAGACGCCCCCCCCCTTTTCGAGCCCTTCCCGTACTGGAGGCATCATCTCTCCTGTAGCAGTGGATGACTGCTGCACTTGTGCACCGAAGCCCCAGGACTTGGCCATTAGCTGCGCCCTGACCCGGCCCGGAGTGTTGAGAGACCTGTGAAGCAGAGGCGGGCCCGGGGAGTGGGCCCAGCACACCGGCGTTGCCTTCATCCTGTAACCAGGAGGCCCCCTCCTGCCCATACTTTGCAGCTCAGCCGCGCTTGTGCCACTGGGATCCAAGGGAGACACGCCTCCTAGCCAGTCCGCTGGTATAGCATGAGATTTGAAGAGGCTGCCCACCATCGGGCGGTCCAGTACTGGGCCTACATTGGAGAAAATCAAGATGTCCGGGACAAAGGGATCCAAGGTGGTCCAGCAAAACAAACTGGACCGCTACTCATTCCCCAAAGCATCATCTCAGGACCAGCCGGCCAGGGACAAGGCGGGAGGGGGACTGGAAGAGAACCCCCCTGAACCGACTCTTAAGGACGTCATAGAGGCCATATCTGGGGTCCGATCATCTTTGGAGCAAAGGATGGACACGATCTCCTCGGAAGTAACGCTCATTAGTGCGGACCTCACAAAAATCAATGAAAAAGTCAAGCAACTGGAGGTCACAACGAAGAGTCTGGTGGAGGACACCTCGCAGCTCCAAAACGAGCTCCGCGACTTACAACTTTTCAGGAAATTCGCCGAAAGCAAGCTGGACGACTACGAAGGACGAACTCGTCGTAATAACATACGAATCCTAGGGGTCCCGGAACGGGCGGAGGGGCAGACGCCGGACCTCTTCGTTGAGGAACTCATTCTTACCCATCTACAACCCAAAGGCCTGTCCAAGTTCTTTGTGATCGAAAGAGCGCACAGGGTCCCTGGGGGACGGCCGAAGCCCGTGGCTCCCCCGCGACCGTTGTTGGCGCGGGTAGTGAACTTTCGCAACAGGGACGCGATTCTGCAAAATGCCAGAGTGGCCCCGCCGCTCCGCTATGAGAACGCCGAAATATCCTTCTTCCCGGATTTCACGCAGGCAGTCCAGAAACAGCGAAGGTCCTTCCTAGCCGTCAAAAAGATGTTGCGTGACAAAGGTGTGAAATATGCCATGCTGTTCCCGGCGCGGCTCCGAGTGGAGACTGAAGGCAGGGCCTGGTTCTTCGACAATCCGGAAGCAGTGGCGGAGTGGTTGGAGGGTTGGCGGGGAGCTAAAGAACACAACTCCCGTTGAGAAACAAGCGACCCTGCCCACGTGAACGACAGGACTCCTTTCCAGGGCACAGCAAGAGCCATCATCTCAACGAACTTTCCCTGCGTCAGCGGGTAACACAGGTACCACGCAAAGGAGGTTACCGCTGACTCATTGGGTTCACATATATCTGATGGGAACATAACTCTTTGGGACCTGGCCCCTGTAAGGGGGCTGCAGACTGTTGACTGCTTAGGGAGAGAAGGGGAGATGAGACACCTAACTCACCCCCACATTTCTACTTTTAGAGCACCAGTTGGGCGACAGGCACTCTGCATAGTTGGGGTTTATGGGCGGTTCACGCCCAGAGTGCAGGGGAGCAGGGAGGGGGGTTGTTGGGATTGGGTGAAGAAGTTCTGTTATGTTTTCGCTGAATCGGCACGAAAAGATTGTATGTTGCAGGAAGAATTACTAACCTACACTTATTTCCATGAGCGCACAAGGAGGTAGTAGCGTTAAAATATTGAGCTGGAACGTCAATGGGCTGGGGGACAAGGTTAAGCGCTGTGTGGTCTTGCAATACATCAGGAGACACGCCCCGGACGTCATCCTTCTCCAAGAGACACACTTGGTGGGAAATTCCTGCAAGGCACTAAACAGGTGGGGTTATAGACTGGTAGCTCATGCAGGCTTCACTTCTGGCTCAAGGGGAGTGGGAATCATGACACGAAACTCCTTTCCCTTTGTGGCCCACTCTACATGGTCAGATTACCTGGGGAGATATATTGGCATCACGGGCAGTGGGAGGGTCGCACGCTCACATGCATGTCCATCTACGTACCGCCAGGCCTTCAGAACCGTACATTCAAAGACTTGGGAGCTATACTGCTCTCACTTCCGGAGGGTCTGCTGATGATGGGAGGGGACTTCAATTCTGTGGTTTCTGGCACGCTGCGCTACCCCCCCCCCCGGGACACTGGGACATCAGCCAGATGGTTGCCTGACTTCCTAGAGACCCTGGGCCTCACGGACGCGTGGAGGGCATTCCACCCAGATAGTGTACAGCACACGTTCCACTCCGGGGCACACAATAGCCTTTCTCGTATAGATTACTTTATTGTCCCGGCATCCCAGATCGCACACATCCACGAAATCAGACACATGGCAAGAGGCATCTCTGACCATTCCCCGATATGGGCTCACCTGGCGTTGGGTCGGGGTGGGGTGGGCAGGATAGCCCCTATAAATCCATGGTACCTCCGTGATCCGACTGTGCGTAAGGCCCTGCTGCAAGCCATAGACCACTACTTCCAGGAAAACGAAGGCACAGTAGACTCCTCCCAGACACTGTGGGAAGCATTTAAATTGGTGGTACGAGGGCAGGCACTCTCCATGATAGCTGGGACACGTAAGGAGAAAATGAAAGATCTAGTTGATGTAGAAAGTGCAGTCCTTAGACTAGAAGAGGAACTGGGAGAGGAAGTTATGCAAGAAAAACTACATATCTTGCAACTCAAAAGGGATGAGTATAAGGCAATAGCCACAGACAGGGCCAGGTCGTTCGGGAGGGAGACGGCGGGCAGAGTATATGACCTTGGGGATAAGGCAGGGAAACTCATAGCATGGCTAGACAGGAAAGAGTTGGCGTCCAGGTTGGTGCCAGAGCTGATATATAAAGATGGCCAATCCATTACAGATCCCCAGACTATTGCTAATACATTTGCTACACACTTTAGCGACATCTATCGTACCCATACATCCCGTACTGAAGAAGATTCCCGGTCCCTTCTCAGAGATATTGCCCTTCCTACCCTGCCGGCTCCTGATCGGAAACTATTGGACAGTGACTTTACTAATGACGAAATTGCACTAGCGATTAGGAGTCTCCAGTCAGGCAAGGCGCTGGGCCCTAACGGTCTTCCAATCGAGCTCTACAAACTAGCGCCGGAGAAGCTAGCCCCGCACCTGCGGAACATGTTTACAGATAGCAAAAAACAGGGGACACTCCCACTAGATCAGAGGGTGGCCACGCTCATCACCATTCATAAGGAGGGCAAGCCTAAGACGGATTGTGCCTCGTATAGACCTATATCTCTCCTAAATGCAGAGCCTAAAATTCTCGCTAAGCTCCTTGCTAATCGTCTTGTTAAAGTGATCAGCGGAATAGTACATCCAGATCAGTCGGGCTTTATGCCCCAGCGCAATACAGCACTGAATCTCCGAAGAGTGCACAGTGTGATGGGAAGGCTGACCACGATACAAGAGCCGGCAATCATAGTCTCACTGGACGCATCCTTGGCGTTCGATACCATCGAATGGCCGTATCTTTTTGCCGTACTAGAGAAGCTGGGGTTCGGGCCTGGATTTATTCACTGGGTCAAGCTCCTATACTCGGAGCCCCTGGCACAGGTTGTAGTGAACAACAAAAAATCTGAGGTGTTTGCGCTGGATCGGGGGACCCGCCAGGGTTGCCCGCTGTCCCCACTCCTCTTTGCCCTTGCCTTGGAGCCCCTGGCAGCATGGGTTCGTAGAAATTCAGTTATACTCGGCCTGCGTTGGGCGGAAACGTGGGAAGACCGCATCTCGCTTTATGCTGACGACATTCTTCTATTCTTAGCCTCCCCAAGAGCATCGTTGATTGCGGTGTTTGATATTTTTGCAAGCTTCGGCAGATTCTCTGGATACTCCATAAACTGGGGTAAATCCATTATATACGTCCTTAACGGGGACCCGCCAGTCATACCTGGGGGCTGCCCTATCCAAATTACCACAACGGGTTTTAAATACTTGGGGATTTTCGTGACATCCAACCAACAACTCCGCTACGATCGCAACCTGCTCCCGCCATTACAAAGGTTGAAACGAGACATAACAGCCTGGAAGGCGCTTCCTCTCTCACTGTTGGGTACAGCAGCGCTTTTTAAAATGATGTCTTTGCCTCGCTTCCTCTACGTGCTGCAAAACTACCCCGACCCAGTGCCTGCACGTTACTTCAGGGAAATAGAGGGACTACAGAGGGACTTGCTGTGGGACGGGAAACCCCGAATAGCACTGACCAAACTCACCCTTAACTGGTATGACGGGGGGATCACCCTCCCCGATCTTAAGAAATACTATTGGGCGGCTCATCTTGCGGCCATTAATCATGGTACATATCGCCGCATAGACGACCCGGGCTATGCAATGGACCGTTGGCTCCTTCCGGGAGGGAACTACAACAGAGCCCTCTACTCCAGACCACGGCGGTTCCCCCTCACTGGGCCTACCAAACACTCAGTGCAGGTCTGGCATGCAGCAACCAGGAGCCTGGGATGGGAGCGAAAACTGACGTTAGCAACTCCTCTTTGAGACTCAGAGACGCTGGGAGATCTGTGGAAGTCGAAAGGGTTCGACAAATGGGACCTCATCGGGATCTCGAACGTCGGGGATATGTGGGTTAAGGGGGATGTGGTGACATTTGCTTCTTTACAACAGAAACACGAACTCACCAACCCAGAGTACTTTCGATACCTCCAAGTTCGACACGCGCTACAGTCCCATCTCACTAAAGGTTCCTCCCCTCCACAATCCTCACCCCTTGAGGATAGAGTGCTTGACGGATACTTACCAGAGAAGGCAATCTCTCTTACATATAAAAAACTGATCAACAACACCATAAAACCCCTCCAGGGCACCAGGGCGAAGTGGGAAAGAGATGGCCTTGAACTTGATGATGAGGAATGGCAGGAGGCGCTGGCCTCCCCAAGAGAAGTTGCAATTTCGGCTCGACTGCGCCTCGTTCAGCTCAAAATATTACATAGGGTGTACGTCACTGGACCCTGCCTGGTCCGCATGGGGAGGGCACTGGGGGGGGATTGCAGATGACAGTGTGGCAATGAGGGCACGTTTATGCATATTCTATGGGAATGTGATCTTATTCAGGTGTACTGGCGCCAAATACATACTGTTCTTAGCAAAGTGTTGGATTTGGTCATCCGCCCCGAAGCGAAAAGGTGCCTCTTGAATGCATGGGAACCCACAGACCTGAGCAGAACGGGTAAGATCTGGGTCACACTAGGCCTTATGGTGGCAAAAAGAAACATCGCTCAGCTGTGGGGAGCCGCCAACCCACCAACCATAGCCGAATGGAAGAAACACATGGACTGGTGTATGTTCCGAGAAAAAACGGTGTATCTTGCGAGGGGCTGCCCAAAGAAATGGTCCCAAATCTGGGGGGCATGGAACACATACCGGGGGGAGATATGTAGTCCGCCGCGTAATTCCCTATCTGATGACCTGCCCTCACCATAAATGCTGTATCCCAAGAATCATCATTGCTCTGTTCCTGTTGCTACTGTGATTATCACTGTGTTGTTGAATGAATTCCTCTCATGTGTAAATTGTCAATTTGAGTCATGATACTATGCCGATACAGATTGTTTAATAAAAAGATTTATAAAAAAAACAAAGAGCAGACACACACAAAGAGCAGGCACACACAAAGAGCAGGCACACACAAAGAGCAAACACACACAAAGAACAGACACACACAAAGAGCAGGAACTCACAAAGAGCAGACACACACAAAGGAAAGGCACACACAAAGAGCAGGCACACACAAAGAGCAGACACACAAAGATCAGGCACACACAAAGAGCAGACACACACAAAGAGCAGGCACACACAAAAAGCAGGCACACACAAAGAGCAGACACACACAAAGAGCAGGCACACACAAAGAGCAGACACACACAAAGAGCAGGCACACACAAAGAGCAGACACCCAAAGAGCAGGCACACACAAAGAGCAGACACACACAAAGAGCAGGCACATACAAAGAGCAGACACACAAAGAGCAGGCACACACAAAGAGCAGACACACAAAGAGCAGGCGCACACAAAGAGCAGGCGCACACAAAGAGCAGACACACACAAAGAGCAGGCACACATGATGTTCAACAATAAAGACATGTGGACTCCACTGTAATCATGCCCTTCCCTGTTATTGCCCTCCTCTTACCACTCTGTTAGTCTGCAAAGCAACAGTGACTATTCTAGAAAGCTTGGGGGCTGCAAACACCTGCTTAGATTTCAGGTTTTTCCAAAGGCTGCAGGCCCGGAGGACCATTAGAATCAGCGAAAAACGTGTCACTAAGTGCTCAATATTCTCCTGTCTCCAGGTTAAATTACAGCCGCATGTTGTATGCATGTGCCACAAAACCCGCAGTAGGAAACTAGGGAAGGGACTGTATGTGCTCACCGAGTTTTATGTGCTTAGGAATTCTCAGTTTCTTTATTTTAATTCTAAAGGATTTTGTAGACTATTCTTTCTATGGAGTAGAGCGTGTAGACAGGCACGGCGCTCAGCAGAATGGTTTCTAGGAACACACATTATTTGTATCACAAGCCATTAAGCCCTTACAAAGGGGCAGTTCTTCATGTACCTGCATCCGTCATGATCCGTACTTGTGTTTAATCATGAAATGATGAAGAGTTGTACTGAAAGAAGTAGCAGCTCTTGATTAGAGCCAAATATCCTGATTTCAGCAAACAGCTGTTACCATCTCTCAAGCTCCTTTGCACTGCGAGTTTTTTCTAAACAGGGAACACAACAAACAAAATATGATGTATACACGCTCTTCAAAAACAACTTTAATGAGTGAGGCCCCATTGGCTGCATCTCGAGCTGGGGGATAACTCCAACCACTGCCTTATTGATGCTGTCCCTGCCAGTGCCGGATTAGGACTCTAAACTAGCCCTGGCAATTCAGCTGGACAGGCAGGGGTTGGGGGCGGGGGGTGCTAGTGAGAAGCACTGCTGCCACTTTAGCACTGCTGCTGCTTTTTAGGTCTCGCCTGAGACAGCGCGCATGCGCTGCCCTGCGAGGCTTCTAGTAAGGACTTTAAACTCAGAGCACACGCTCGTGCGTGTGCTTTTTTTTGTTGCTCACACGCTATTGGCCTTTGCATGCGTCTTTCTAAGAAAGACAGCACGCAATTGGCCAAAGGCGGGTGCATGTCCCGCCTTCTCTCTCCCCTGGCCTAGGGAGCTCGGGAGCGAGCAGCAGCGCGTCCCGGTGCCAGCTGCATACCTCACATTCCTTTCGCGGCCGCGTGGCCGCGCTTGTTCTTTTTACCGAGTGCAGTGATTGTAATGCGGCATCAAAATCACATTATACATGTTTACTTTTATATTGAATGTACTGATGCGATCTGCATAAACATGCTGCTTATTGTGGAAGCGTAAATAAAGATATTGCATATCTCACATTGCAAACAATTAATTCTTCTACTTGTCACCAAAAATTCTCTACCAGTAATAAGGAGTTTCAAGTAAAACTTCAGCACTGAGAGGTTCATTGTGCAAACTCTTGTTGGTTTGCGACTCTACAATTTATCCAAGTAAAAAGGAGCACTACTCGTTCACATTAGAACGATTCACTTCATCCGATAATGCATTGACAGGAGTTGTTTCTGATATATCCTCAGGGCATAGACCACACATCCTAACACCGGCATTTTGGTAGTAGGCCTTTTCCATTGACATGCTGACGTGCACGTTCACGTCGTGCTGCTGCATCCCTTTTATCTGTCGGTCATGGAATGACTTGTGCCCAGTACAGTCAGAGCGAGCATGGATTCGGCCATTCAGACAGCGGTAACGATTGACTTCAAACGCTTGTCCACTCTTCTGTTATTTATTCACTCTATAGGTTACTCCTATTACCGCTTTTAACTTTAATTTTATATCTGCAGCCCATTCCTTATGCCACTAGAAGGGCTTGTTAATCGGACTCTAAAGAGACTGAAATTCAGCTGAGTGAAGTTTCTTTATTCACTGACCCTTGTGCATATGCCATTGAGTACAGGTTAATTTTTTTTACCACCTTTTCCATGCTTCTGTACCTAGATCGTTAATGCGGAGTTGTCCAGTTTACAGACGAGCCATGTCACCGTCTACACACTATAAAGAAACATCCTAAAGGCATGTCATGCAACTCTAGGTGATTTTGCATGACCACGAGTATAAAGTAATAAATACAACACACCAGATATGTCTCTCAATAGACTCGTATATTACCACACAGGTTGCCCCACACATACGTCTTCATGAAGACCAACCTAGATGATTCCAAGTAACCGAGTTAATTTGGGTCGAAACGTCAACAATTTCAATATTGGCCTGTACTGAGTTAACACCCCACACCGGCATCTAAGAAGAATCACCTGGATACATGGGAATATAATTCTATAATATTCTATACAGGCATCACACAGGCGATTGGAGCACTGTGATTTTATCTTGTATCATAGGTCCTCAGTCACTAAGTTCTTACTAGCCACGTTGCACAAGCACTTTTTTCACTTTTGCACCAATGAAGCAACCTACAGTATATTGTACAATATATTCTACATGTATGTTTGCCATAATATATGCAATTAATATAATTCAAGCTTTAGTTGTGTATTTCTTGAAATCTTGTTTTTCCTGTTTAAAAAATATTTTTGGTTTTCAAAGAATTCTTTTGTAAAAATGTTTCTGCCTCGACGAGACCATTTGTCTATTGTACTATAATGTGCAAACAGTGAGGCTGATGTCCTAAATTATTACAGCATGCGCAAAATTGAGCTTTACAATGTAATCTTTCTTGTGTTCTTTGCCTTCCGTTATTAATTATGAAAGATAAAGGAGCCCTCACGCACATTTAAATTAGAACTCTAAACAGTAAGGCCTCAGTGTGATTCCTTGTACTTACAAGACCAAAAGTCAACACTGACCGTGACCACGGACAATCTTTCTGAAAGTGCTTTTATGTTTTACTGGACTCTCATCCATCCGTAGTAACGAGTCACTCACCAGCATTTCTTCGAAATTCTTGCTCGGATCCCCTTTCAAGGCCATTATTCGGGACACACTGAGAATAAGTGCTCTCCAGATGTCAGATCAGGCCAGCTCCATTAGATACAAGAAGAAATGAGGCCAGCGGCTTTGATGGATGATGGTGGCTGGGAGGTGAGATTCGGATAGTTCTAGGTTTTGGAGTAGCTGTAATGGCTTGTAGAGGCTGTGGGGGCAAGTTAACCCCACCTTTTTCCAAGTTGTGATGAAGACTTGAGAAAGGGTGGGGGAAGCATTAATTGTCATGCCGCCATCTCCCGGGCTGATGCTCTCGCTGCCCGCGGCTGCTGCAAAAAGTGACACTACTGCGCTTCATCTAGGGGTGGTAACCAAAGGCCCAAGATAAGGGCAGACCAGGGCTGCAATAATTTAAGCCTGTGGGCCTCCACGATGTCTGGCACTAGAGCATGTGTCACTGGAAGTGGCTGCCTGACCCTCGCATAATGTAAGGGTCAGAGTATGATGCTAGCTTGGTTGGCAGGCATTGGCAATAAGACATTGGCGTTGGGTGTCTGCAAGGTAAGTTTTCCTGTTTTATGTGCTATCAACACCACTCAGTACCACATAATCACACGTCACAATTACACTCTATTCAATGCAACATAAATACACTCTACATAATACCAGTCAGTGCCACATAATTACACACCACATAATTAAACTCTACTCAATGCAACATAAATACACTCCACGTAATACACTCAGTACCACATAATTACATGTCACATAATTACACTCTTTCCAATGCAACATAAATACACTCCACATAATAACACTGTGCTACATAATTACACGCCACATAATTACACTCTACTCAATGCAACATAAATACACTCCGCATAATACCACTCAGTACCACATAATCACACGTCACAATTACACTCTATTCAATGCAACATAAATACACTCCACATAATACCACTCAGTGCCACATAATTACACACCACATAATTATTCTCTACTCAATGCAACATAAATACACTCCACATAATACCACTCAGTACCACATAATTACACGTCACATAATTACACTCAATTCAATGCAACATAAATACACTCCACATAATAACACTGTGCCACATAATTACACGCCACATAATTACACGGTACTCAATGCAACATACGCTCCACATAATACCACTCAGTGCCACATAATTACGCACCACATCATTACACTCTACTCAATGCAACATTAATACACTCCACATAATACCACTCAGTACCACATAATCACACGTCACAATTACACTCTATTCAATGCAACATAAATACACTCCACATAATACCACTCAGTGCCACATAATTACACACCACATAATTACACTCTACTCAATGCAACATAAATACACTCCACATAATACCACTCAGTACCACATAATTACACGTCACATAATTACACTCAATTCAATGCAACATAAATACACTCCACATAATAACACTGTGCCACATAATTACACACCACATAATTACACTGTACTCAATGCAACATAAATACACTCCATATAATACCACTCAGTGCCACATAATTACACGCCACATATTTACACTCTACTCAATGCAACATAAATAGACTCAACATAATACCACTCAGTACTACATAATTACACGTCACATAATTACACTCTATTCAATGCAACGTAAATACACTCCACATAATACCACTGTGGCACATAATTAGACACCACATAATTACACTCTACTCAATGCAACATAAATACACTCCACATACCACTCAGTACCACATAATTACACGCCACATAATTACACTCTACTCAATGCAACATAAATACACTCCACATAATACCACCCAGTGCCACATAATTACACACCACATAATTGCACTCTACTCAATGCAACATAAATACTCTTCACATAAATGCACTCTATACCACATACCACCAATCAACATAAATGCACTCCACACCATGACACAATTTCACTAAGCATAATTTCACTCAACACCACAGTTCCAGGCCACACAATTCAACTCCACACATTTCCAATACACACCGCATAATTACACACCAAACAACATATTTCAACTCCACAATCCACAATGTACCCCCAATCCACACCATATAGTGTCACCACCTGAGCACCGAACATCATTCACCACCACCATTTTGCATCAGCGCACCACCTAAGCATCACGTCAGTCTGCCCTTGGAATCTGGCATCTGTTGATTCTCCCCTAGTGTCCATCCGCTGCTCGTGTTCTAATTAAATTACTGTTTTCCAACCTCCACTTCCCCGTTATTTATGTCCCGCTCCCCCATAACAAAAAAAATTATAACAAACAAGCATGAGAACAGGCAGGAAGAAGTTGCCAGCAGTGCAAGTACAAAAAAACAAGAAGACATTTTTTATGTTAAAATCTTTTTTTAATCAGGTTTTTCAGTTGTATATAATGTCGTCTTCGTTTGTATAAAGGTAACAAAAATGCTTAACACTTTTTATTATAACTTTTCAACATAATGCACAGCAGCCACAATGCTCTACAACATTGCCAAAAGTTCTGGCTAAACACATAAGGTCCCAAAGGCAAGACTTATTGGCTATGCCAATGCTTGTGTTACAGGGGGCCGATATTGCTGCACTGCTGCAAAACCAGCCCCCAGTAACAAAAGCGGCCCCCACCCAGTGGCGTAGCTAGCCCTTTGGCCGTGGTGGTCTCTGCATTTGCCTTCGTGGTGGCCCCATTGAAGATGAGGGGGTGCTTTCGAGATTCTGCCGATTGCTTCCCCACGTCGGCCGCATTGTAGAGCCGGGGAAGGGCAGGCGATTGCTGCCCGAGACAGCAGGAGGGAGCCGCCCCCAAAACTAGTGCCACCCGGGGCGGACTGCCCCTACTCCACCCCACCCCCTTGCTACGCCAC
This sequence comes from Calotriton arnoldi, assembly GCA_963921515.1. Lineage (NCBI taxonomy): Eukaryota > Metazoa > Chordata > Amphibia > Caudata > Salamandridae > Calotriton > Calotriton arnoldi. Next base: position 2,449,527 of record CAWUFW010001928.1, read on the forward strand.
TGCCCCCACCGCTCAAAACCGGCCCCCAGCCTTCCAGCCCAAAGGGAAAATGCCCAGTGTCCGCTACGGTCAGTCCGACCCTGGTTCCTGCAATTTACGGGAATGAGAGATTATCAAATGTAAAAATGTCTCAAGCACCAGCTTAAACAGAGCAATGAGAAACATCTCCCGGATCCAACTACTTTGACCAATCTTAGACCCATCTCTTTACTGCCCTGCTTAAGCAAGATAACGGAGAAACTTGTAAACAAGCAATTAAATGACTTTCTCCTACTAAACAACGTGTTACACCCCAGGCAATCAGGCTTTAGGGCCGGGCATTCAACAGAGTCGGCACTGCTACACACCCCGGAGATGCTAAAATTCGCACTGGATCAAGGAAAGATGGCAGTGCTGATTCTGTTGGATCTCTCGGCCGCTTTCGATACTGTTTCCCATGTTGTTCTGGGTAAACAGCTAAGAAGAGCAGGGATCTCACAGAAAGCATTGGCTTGGCTAACTTCTTTCTTGGGAAACAGAAGACAATCAGTAACACTCGGCAAATTCACTTCAACAGAGAATCAGCTGCTCTCGGGTGTGCCCCAAGGCTCAATTTTGAGCCCCACACTCTTTAACATTTATATGGTGCCCCTGTTAGACCTGGTGTCATCTTTTGACATCGAGACTGTGTCTTACGCTGATGATACACAGCTCATCCTTACCCTGGATAAAGAATCCACAGCAGCTGAAGAAAATTTCCAACAATGTCTCTCTGCTGTCTTTGAATGGATGAAGACCAATCACCTTAAGTGCAACAGCCAAAAGACGGAGATTCTGTTGCTGGGAAAATGTAATATCTTCACACCCAAACTGTGGTGGCCAACAGATGTAGCCCCACCCCCTAATACAGTGGACACTGCCAAAAACCTGGGAGTCCGATTTGACACTTCCCTCTCCTTTCATCGGCAGGCATTGTCGGTAGCAGGAACCTGTTTTCATTGGATAAAAACTTTTAAAAAATTCTTTGACCTCATTCCAGCCATAGCTCGCAAGTCCGTGGCAGTGGCTTTGATCTTATCACGTTTAGAATATTGTAACAGTCTCTATGCAGGAGTAAAGAAGAGTACTCTGAAAAAGCTACAGACTGTACAAAATGCAGCAGCACGAATGGTACTGAAATTACCAAAGGGGTCATCTGCCTCGGAGGCCCTCCATATTCTCCACTGGCTGCCAATACACAAGAGAATTCTCTTTAAAATCCTAGTGATAACTTTCAGAGCTGTAAAACAAAGCGGCCCCAAATACCTCAGGACTAGATTAAAAGCCTATGTACCTGCACGAAATCTGAGATCCTCCACGGAAAATCTGCTAGTACCCCCCCAGTTCCGTCTGAAGTCCAGAGGAGGAAAATCTATGGCTGTATTAGGAACAATAGCTTGGAACTTTTTACCTACTCAATTGAGACTTATACAGATGGAGTCCATGTTTAAGAAAAAATTGACAACCTGGATCTTCACAGTACCAGATAGTCTGGCCCTGTCCCTTATCTGATCAGGGCGACATCAGAGACCACACTCCTTGACACTCTGTCTACCCGCTTCCAGCGCCAAGATGCTCCATTGGAGTGAAAGCCAGCGCTTTATAAATGACATCATTCATTCATTCAGAGCCACACCACAGAGGGCCATCAGAAAACATCAACTGACCCCAGCCGTGAAACAGCCATCCACATCGGGGTGAGGTGTTTGCCGGGTACAGTAAATTCCTCCTATTTCAAATTCACTTGGAAATGAAGATTAAAATTTGGAACCTGTATTCAAAGCACCAAACTCTGTAAGTGTTGTCTTTGTTGTGAGCTTTACCCCCACAATAAATTTCAGCAGATTCCACAAACCAAAACTTGTCAGGAGAAAACAGCAGGGATGCAGTCATTATGGCACAACTCAGAATTATGTTCCCTGCTCAAACTCTTTGCAGGGGTGGTCAGAATTTAACTCCAGCTTTTAATCAGGGCCTCACTCTCCACCAGCTCCCTAAAAGCTATGGAGGCCACTTCACTCCATATCATCAAGGGCTTGGTTTCCAGTCCTGGGCTTCTAGCCTACAAGCCATTTCAATCAGTTGTGTTAGTATAATTAGTACAGGCAAGCCAAGACTACAAAACCCAGAATGCAATATGCTGTCAAAAGAGGCTCTGAACTGGAAACTGTGACCTGTCTTCATATCGATTGTTAATGGCCTATAACGCTATAGGCACTTTAATATATGTATAGTGTATTTTTCAAGATTTATTTAATATTTTGATTTGTTAGCTTCTCTTCTGAAATATTTAATTCTGGTTCAAATGTTATACTTATGCTTATCCACAATTAGAAATGATTCTGTCCTTATATCATTTTAAAACAAGGCCATTTATTTTATTTTGTAGTTTTATTAAGTGCAGACCAAACCAGAAAAGTTTCAGAGCACTGAACATAAAATATGTAAAGACAGAGGAAAACATTACATAACTAAAAAAGATATTTTTAACAGAGAGGAAAGTGTGCATATACATCCTTAGGCAGTAGTCATGCCTGAGATCAAGTCTCACTAAAATGTAATTTAATTTAGGCTACGCGGCCATGTCTTTTTATCAAGAAATATGTTGGATTGCATATGGCTTTAACCAGTCAGGGTAGTAGGTTTATATGAGTATGAAGACAATTTTAAGGAGGGCATACTAGGAGAAGCAAAAAAATGAAACAAGAAAGAAAATAACAACCCCCATAATGACTGTCTGGCCCTGATTCTGTACATGGAATGATAGGGTTAGGTATTAATTGCACCTGGAAAATACTGATACCCAGGGGTGATGTATTTACTGGGTGCAGCAAATATTTTCTATTCCATGTTTTCCAATTCAAATTGCAGCATCACACATGGATTCAGTATTTATAGCACAAAATTTCATGTTTTGCCTTTTCACCGAACCTTTTACCCAATACATTCCAGTAGATTTTACCTGGCAAAATCTGTCAGGGCAAAACAGCAGAGGAGCAACAATTATCCCACAACTCAGGATTCTGGTTCCAGGGAAAACTCCTCTTTATCGAGATTGAGGCCCCTGTTTGTTTCATGACACAATTGCAGGTGTTCAATGGGCTCAAGTAGCCTCTGCTGATATCTAGAGATGCTCAACAAGCTCATGTACCTTCTGCTGATATCTAGAGATGCTCAATGGGCTCATGTACCTTCTGCTGATATCTAGAGATGCTCAGCAAGCTCATGTACCTTCTGCTGATATCTAGAGATGCTCTGTGGGCTCGTGTACCTTCTGCTATTTTGAGATGCTCAACAGGCTTATGTACCTTCTACTGATATCTAGAGATGCTCAATGGGCTCTTGTACCTTCTATTATCTAGAGATGCTCAACGGCCTCATGTGCCTCCTGCTGATATCTAGAAATGCTCAATGGGCTCATGTAGCTTCTGCTGATATCTAGAGATGCTTAACGGGCTCATGTGAATTCTGCTGATATCTAGAGATGCTCAATGGGCTCATGTACCTTCTGCTGATATCTAGAGATGCTAAATGGGCTCATGTACCTTCTGCTGATATCTAGAGATGCTCAATGTGCTCATGTACCATCTGCAGATATCTGTTGCACTGCGGGCTGAACCACGGCCTGCGATGCTTCCCACTTCCTTCTCGCGGGCCACGGTGCAGCCTGCTATGCCTCCCTCTCCTCATCGAGCGCATCACGGTGCAGTGCGGCGGCCTGCTATTGCTGCTTTTGCATCGCGGGTGTGTCCCGCGACGCCTACTACCTTTTTGTATTAGGTACGCCGCAGACTTACGCGGTGGCCCATTGGATATTTGTCTGCACATTAGGAATGCCGCAGCTCCCAGATTGGGAATGCGGCTTCCTATAATACACTTTTGGGGGCACTTATACTTACCTTTTCACATTCTATGAATGCTTCATTGCTACTCTTCACCTTCCTTGGGGCCATCTTGTTGCTTGTTTTCCTTCCCACGCTTCCACATTCGTGGTCCCAGAAGGCCTTGGGGAGGTTGTCCTACCTCCCTAAGATGGCGACCTTCCTATTCTGTACTTCACTACTTTCCCTATCCAAGATGGCGACGGCTTACTTCCTGTTTTGTCACTTCCTGTTCTTGAGTATATAAGGGGCAGAACCTTTCCTTTCTTTGCTTTACAAAACTCCTTGTTCTTGCTGGTGTGTCTTCACTCCTGATGGTGCCCTTGCTCCTGTCTCGGTGTACTTTTCCTTCCGTTGGCACTCCTTTGTTCCTTTTGCGTCTCCTCTTCCAGTTTGGGTTCCTTAAGCCTTCTGCTCTTTCTTGGACTTCTGGTCTTCGAGTGTCTGCCTTTGCTCCTTGACTTTCTCCTTCCTTTCCGTTCCTGTAGTCTCCACTTCATCAGAGGTTTTTCCCTATGGGTTTTTTTTCTCTCGGGACTCTTTATGGAAGGCACAGGTTACTTAGGCTTTTCACTGTCGGCAGTACCGTGGCTACCGAAAAAAGGTCGTCCATACCTCAGACAAACCAAAACTTTGAAGAACCGAAGCCGGGAACCGTCCCAACACATCAACACTGGTAAGAAAGATTCCAAATGTGACAATATCTAGAGATGCTCAAAAGGCTCATTTACCTTCTGCTGATGTCTAGAGATGCTCAACGGGCTCATGTGCCTCCTGCTAATATCTATAGATGCTCAACTGGCTCATGTGCCTCCTGCTAATATCTAGAAATGCTCAACGGGCTCATGTGCCTTCTGCTGATATCTAGAGATACTCTGTGGGCTCATATACCTTCTGCTGATATCTCAAGATGCTCAATGAGCTCAAGTGCCTTGTGCTGATATCTAGAGATGCTCAATGGGTTTATGTGTCTTCTGCTGATATCTAGAGATGCTCAACAGGCTTGTGTGCCTCCTGCTAATATCTAGAAATGTTCAACGGGCTCATGTGCCTTCTGCTGATATCTAGAGATGCTCAATGGGCTCATATGCCTTCTGCTGAGATCCAGAGATGTTCAATGAGCTCATGTGCCTACTGCTGATATCTAGAGATGCTCAAAGGGCTCATGTGCCTTCTGCTGATATCTAGAGATGCTCAACGGGCTCATGTGTCTTCTGCTGATATCTAGAGATGCTCAACGGGCTCATGTGCCTTCTGCTGATATCTAGAGATGCTCAACAGGCTCATGTACCTTCTGCTGATATCTAGAGATGCTCAACGGGCTCATGTGCCTTCTGCTGATATCTAGAGATACTCAATGGGCTCATGTACCTTCTGCTGATATCTAGAGATGCTCAACGGGCTCATGTACTTTCTGCTGATATCTAGAAATGCTCAGTTGGCTCATGTGCCTTCTGCTGATATCAAGAGATGCTCAATGGGTTCATGCGTCTTCTGCTGATATCTAGAGATGCTTAACGGACTCATGTACCTTCTGCTGATATCTAGTGATACTAAATAAAGTATGTACCTTCTGCTGATATCTAGAGTGGCTCAGTGGGCTCATGTGCCTTCTGCTACTCTCTAGAGATGCTCAATGGGGTCATCTACCTACTGCTGATATCTAGAGATGCTCAACAGGCTCATGTGACTTCTGCTGATATCTAGAGATGCCCAACAGGGGTGCATGCACTTTCTGGTATCCATAGATGCTAAATTGGCTCATGTGCCTTCTGCTGATATCTAGAGATGCTCAACTGGCTCAAGTGCCTTCTGCTGATATCTAGAGATGCTCAATGGGCTCATGTGCCTTCTGCTGATATCTAGAGAGGCTCAACGGACTCATGTACCATCTGCTGATATCTAGAGATGCTCAACGGGCTCATGTGCCTTCTGCTGATATCTAGAGATGCTCAACAGGCTCATGTACTGTCTGGTATCTATAGATGCTCAACTGGCTCATGTGTCTTCTGTTGATATCTCGAGATGCTCAACGGGCTCATGCAGCTTCTGCTGATATCTAGAGATGCCCAATGGTTAATACCCTGAAACTGGTCCCAGGATGCTTGTTTCTGGTCCAGGGAGGACATGGCTTGGCAGTTCGGGCTGCACTGTTCCAATGAGGAACAGGATCAAGACTGATTTGCATAGGGCAGGGTCTAAACTGGGGTGGCATGGTGAGCAAAAGAACAATGGATTTAACCCAGATCTCTTGACTGGGGGCAAATGTATGATTCAGTCAGCATTCCGTTCATCATTTGTTTGTGTAGCACTTTTCGCCCTAAGTGGGATGGGTATGCCCAGATGTGGGTCCCTTGCTCACTGTGCCACTGGATTCAAGCTAGCCTGGCTGATGAGGGGTAATACCCTGAAACTGGTCCCAGGATGCTTGTTTCTGGTCCAGGGAGGACCTGGCTTTGGAGTTCGGGCTGGATTGATCCCATGAGGAACAGGGTCAAGACTGATTTGCATATGGATGGGTCTAAACTGGGGTGGCATGGTGAGCACAAGAACAATGGATTTAGCCCAGATCGCGACTGGGGTGAATGTCTGATTTAGTCAGCATTCCATCCATCATTTGTTTGCGTGGCATTTTTCGTCCTAAGTGGGATGGGTATGCCCAGACGTGGGTCCCTTGCTCACTGTGCCACTGGATTCAAGCTAGCCTGGCTGATGAGGGGTAATACCCCGAAACCGGTCCCAGGATGCTTGTTTCTGGTCCAGGGAGGACCTGGCTTTCGAGTTAGGGCTGGACTGTTCCCATGAGGAACAGGGTCAAGACTGATTTGCATATGGATGGGTCTAAACTGGGTTGGCATGGTGAGCATAAGAACGATGGATTTAACCCAGATCTCTTGACTGGGGTGAATGTCTGATTTAGGCAATATTCCATCCATCATTTGTTTTGCGTAGCACGATATCTAGAAATGCTCAGCGGGCTCATGTACTTTCTGCTAATATCTAGAGCTGCTCAATGGGCTCGTGCGTTCTGCTGATATCTAGAGATGCTCAATGGGCTCATGTACCTTCTGCTGATATCTAGAGATGCTCAACCAGCTCATGTACTTTCTGCTGATATCTAGAAATGCTCAGTTGGCTCATGTGCCTTCTGCTGATATCTAGAGATGCTCAATGGGTTCATATGTCTTCTGCTGATATCTAGAGAAGCTTAACGGGCTAATGTACCTTCTGCTGATATCTAGTGATACTAAATAAACTTATGTACCTTCTGCTGATATCTAGAGTGGCTCAGTGGGCTCATGTGCCTTCTGCTGATCTATAGAGATGCTCAATGGAGTCATGTACCTACTGTTGATATCTAGAGATGCTCAACAGGCTCATGTGACTTCTGCTGATATCTAGAGATGCCCAATGGGCTCATGTACTGTCTGGTATCTATAGATGCTCAACTGGCTCATGTGCCTTCTGCTGATATTTTGAGATGCTCAACTGGCTCATGTGTCTTTTGCTGATATCTAGAGATGCTCAATGGGCTCATGTGCCTTCTGCTGATATCTAGAGATGCTCATCGGGCTCATGTACCAACTGCTGATTTCTAGAGATACTCAACTGGCTCATGTGCCTTCTGCTGATATCTAGAGATGCCCAACGGGCTCATGTACTGTCTGGTATCTATAGATGCTCAACTGGCTCATGTGTCTTCTGCTGATATCTAGAGATGCTCAACGGGCTCATGCAGCTTCTGCTGATATCTAGAGATGCCCAATGGTTAATACTCCGAAACCGGTCGCAGGATGCTTGTTTCTGGTCCAGGGAGAACGTGGCTTTAGAGTTCGGGCTGGACTGTTCCCAAGAGGAACAGGGTCAAAACTGATTTGCATATGGATGGGCCAAAACTGGGGTGGCATGGTGAGCATAAGAACAATGGATTTAACCCAGACCTCTTGACTGGGGGTAAATGTATGATTTTATCAGCATTCCGTTCATCATTTGTTTGCGTAGCACTTTTTGCCCTAAGTGGGATGGGTATGCCCAGACGTGGGTCCCTTGCTTACTGTGCCACTGGATTCAAGCTAACCTGGCTGATGAGGGGTCATACCCTGAAACCAGTCCCAGAATGCTTGTTTCTGGTCCAGGGACAACCTGGCTTGGCATTTCGGGCTGGACTGTTCCCATGAGGAACAGGGTCAAGACTGATTTGCATATGGATGGGTCTAAACTGGGGTGGCATGGTGAGCATAAGAACGATGGATTTAACCCAGATCTTTTGACTGGGGTGAATGTCTGATTTAGTCAGCATTCCATCCATCATTTGTTTGCGTGGAACTTTTCACCCTAAGTGGGATGGGTATGCCCAGACGTGGGTTCCTTGCTCACTGTGCCACTTGATTCAAGCTAGCCTGGCTGATATGGGGAAATAACCCAAAACCGTACCCAGGATGCTTGTTTCGGGTCCAGGAACAACCTAGCTTGGCAGTTCGGGCTGGACTGTTCCCATGACGAACAGGGTCAAGACTGATTTGCATATGGCTGGGTCTAAACTGGGGCGTCATGGTGAGTAAAAGAATGATGGATCTAACCTAGATCTCTTGACTGGGGTGAATGTCTGATTTAGTCAGCATTCCATCCATCATTTGTTTGCGTGGCATTTTTCGTCCTAAGTGGGATGGGTATGCCCAGACGTGGGTCCCTTGCTCACTGTGCCACTGGATTCAAGCTAGCCTGGCTGATGAGGGGTAATACCCTGAAACCGGTCCCAGGATGCTTGTTTCTGGTCCAGGGAGGACCTGGCTTTCGAGTTAGGGCTGGACTGTTCCCATGAGGAACAGGGTCAAGACTGATTTGCATATGGATGGGTCTAAACTGGGGTGGCATGGTGAGCACAAGAACAATGGATTTAACCCAGATCGCGACTGGGGTGTGTAGGAAGGTGGAATCTGACTATATGGTTGCCCCCACTTTTTTTATGGTGTTTTGCTGGTTTATGACTTAGTTGGACTGGGATCCTGCTATTCAGGGACCCAGTCTATCTGCTTTCTCTGTAAAAAGGTTTCCATGTGTTCTCTGATTGGAATCTGGAGTGCCCTTATAAGTCCCTAGTATATGGTATACTATGTACCCAGGGCATAGGTACCTCAGAGGCCTACCAGGGGCTGCAGCATGTATTGTGCCACCCCTGGAAGGCCATCCAAACTAACACCACAGGTCTGCTACTGCAGCCTGGGTAATGTGGTGCATGCACCCCTTACTGTGATATAGGTTACCTATATCACTATATACATACACACATATAAACCTATAAGTCACTCCTATGGCAGGCCTTATCAATCCTGAAGGCAGAGTGCGTGGTTCCTATGTGAGAGGGTGCCCCTGCATGAGCAGGGCCCCTCTGCAGCGTTCGGAGACCCTTCTCTGATGCTGTTTGTAGTGCAGCCTGACCATATACTCTTAAGCGCATTATAACCTCGCGTTAAATGCTAACTTTGGAATGGCTGCACCGAAACATGTCGTGTTTGGTGTCAAACATCTTGAATACTACCCCCCCGCCAATTCTGGCGGCGGGGGTAGCATTCCACCCTTCTAGAGGGAGAGACATGTTAACCCTGGCCTGGCCGGTAACTTCTTTCTAAAGCCCTGGCATCACAAAATGGATGCTGCTGCCACAGACACAAGTCTGGCCTCCTGCTGCTGGACGAAACTCCGGCAGGGGAGGCCTGGACAATAGGTTTCCTGTCCCAGGGAGGTGTGACCACCTCCCCAGACAGGATAGTGTGTATTGGGGCTGGGCGGGAGCACTTTCGGGTGCTTTGAAGTCCTGCACTGGGGGCACACTTGGTGTCCCTAGTGCATACCCCAGTTCAAACCGGATCAGGGGCTTGCAGCCCCTGCTTTGGCGTGAACTGGACAAAGGGAAAGGGGTGTAGCCACCCCTCTGCCCTGACCCACCCATAGGTGGGGCCACAGAGTAGTCCAACTCCTAAACTTAGTATAAGTATAGGAACCCAGTCCTTAGGACTTTAGATTATCCCTGGACGAAACTCTGACACAGAATCCTGGACCTTCGACGCTCTACTCAAGACTAGAGGACAGAAGAATCTCCCTTGGGGTCAAGGAGTGACTCCCCTGCTTGGCAGGCACCAAAGAAGCAATTGTCCGGTCTGCATCGCCTAAGCTCCCGTTGGATGCCGAAGTCTTTGCATCACCAGAGGTAGATTTCCAGACTTCCCCGAGGCTGCCCTGAGTCCCCAGCAAAGCTGAGGCCCGTAGCTGTCGTGGGTAACGTGGAACTGTGACCCGTGGACACCGCACGCATTTGCTAGTGCATCCTCTTCTGGGTCTCCCACAAAGTCGTGCTTTGGGCTCCGAGTAGCCCTAGCCTCCAGCACCAACTGTACCGAAGATCACTGGCTTCCACTCCACGAGTGTCCTGTGAGCCAGCTCCACGTGCACCGTCTTGAGGCTCCTTTGCGGTCGCTAGCCCGTTGGCTAGTAGCCCTTCACGAAGGCCAATCCTTTTCTTCTTGGGCTCCCTGGTTGCTCCAGGCTTGCCCTCACTTACCTTTGCTGGGTGAGTTCCTCAGACCTTGCTGGTCTGCATCATCGCCATTCTTCATCTACATTGAGACTTGCCGTTGCCAAGGCTTGTTGGGTCCAATCTGGTCGCTGACACCTCAGCACTTGACAAACATCGTGTACCAGCCCGAATCCTGCTCCTGGTCACCGACAACGCCTCCTGGACCTCGTGGCTGAAGAGTCAAGATGACCATCAACCTACCTGAAGCACTCGACATCGGTGGGCATCTGCTCATCGCCTTCCTGGTCACTGGCTAGTGACCCAGACTCTGTCCCCTCTGCTTTCAGGTTCTTCAGATCTCTGATCCACTCTTGGATCCACCCGGACACTTTCCACTTGGTCTCCAGCAGCACTTTGCAGCAGATCGCCATTCAAATCGACGACGAAACCCGACCCCGAAAGGCACCTATGCACCCGGCTTCCCTGGGTGAGGTAACAAGAGTACTCCGGTGCTCCCGTGGGTAGAGACTCTAGAACGACCTAGTTCTCAAAGGGTTTGCTCCAAGTCCTCCTTTAAGTGTCCCTTTTCTTTAATTTCCAAACCGCGACTTTCTCCATAGAAGTTAACGGCGTTTCGCGGCTGTGTATTTACACTGCACGCGTCCCCCGTGGGTCCCCTGTGTCACTACCTTGGGTGGTTCCTTGTGGTCCAAGCACTTCTAGAGGCTCTAGGCCTAGTGTCTAGCTCAGTCGTGGTTCTTATACCACTTTATTGGTATATGGTTTGGTACGCCCCTAGGGCCCAAACGTGTATTTGTGCTATTACTGTGTTTAAATAACTTATAACTTATGTACTTCGAACTCTAGCCTCATAAAGAGACTAGAGGGGTGTGTTTAGCAATAAATACATATATTTTGAATATATACCTGGTGTGGTGCTCTTTCATTTGATCACTCAAGAGATTATAGACTGGTAAAACAAGCTGCTTTACATTCCTTCAAGACTTAGCCTGAAGGCTGCTCTCCATAGCTACCACTAGGATAGCTTTCAATAAGGTTGTCTTTAACCTATCTCCAATAAGGGGTTGTTTGGACTGGTGCAAGGTGCCCACTATAATTAGTGGACAGCATATGCCAGGCCAACTTCTCACATTGGTGTGCAGTGTGTGGGATTCTAGCTTGCTATTGTTTTACCAGATAATCTCAATTGAATTGATCAACTGAAAACCACTAAAGGTACCTAAGGTACATATAAATTAAGCTTAGTATACAGTAAGTTCTACTGAACTTAGAGTTGTGTGTTAAGGGATAGCACACCCTTTCTACAACTCAAGAGAGGTTAGTAGGCCACACTAGAGTAGGTAGTGCATACACCACACCTCACTAGTGATGTCTTCAAAGCCAGGACCCAGTGAGTCCTTGCCAGAAGCCCCTGGGCTTCTTCCCTCCAAGTATGATACACTCCCATTCTTGGAATTGAGAGCATTATGCAATTTGAGGAAACTGAAGACAGGCCAAAGCTCCCACCACCCAACATCTGAGAGAGATGTTAGAGGCTTATGATCTCAGCAGGCCCTTAGGGACTGAAGGGGTAGGAGCAGAGGGTGGGGCAGAAGATGAGGATGGGGCCAGGGGTAGCAACACCCCCAGCCCCCCTCTGGAACTGACCAGGAGGGTGACAATGACCCTGACCTGGAAAACCCAATTCCTCCTGTGGATGAGGAGGAGGGTCAGAATGACCTCCACTTTGTCCCCCCAGGAAGGATTGTGAGTGTGCCTAGAAGGTCTAGATCTCCTTCTCAGGAGTCTAACCACTCTAGCACCTCAGTAGGGACCTCTGTCTCCTCTCATAGGAGGGAATCCTCTCATGAGAGGAGAAAAAGACTGATTCAGTATGAGCAAGCCCAGCTTGAACTCAGAAAACAGAGGTTGGCTATAGACAGGGAGTCCATAGATCTCTACAAAGAGAGAAAAAAGTTGGGACTAGAGTCCCATGGTGGCAGCAATATCCCTAAAGATAGGGAAAGGTCTTATGACCATAGAAACCTAAACAAGATTGTCCCTCCCTACCAGAGTGGGGATGACATCCACAAATGGATAACTGCACTGGAGAGGGCCTGTAAAGTTCAGAGGGTCCCCCAGAAGCAGTGGGCAGCAATCTTGTGGCTCTCCTTTGCAGACAAAGGTAGAGACAAGCTCCTCACTGTAAGAGAAGAGGATGCTGACAATTACACAGTCTTGAAGAGTGCTCTGATAGATGGGTTTGGCCTAACCACTGAACAGTATAGGTTGAAGTTCAGAGACACCCAAAAGCTCAGACTCAAGACTGGGTTGATTTTGTAGATTGTGCTACTAAGGCTCTGGAAGGTTGGATACATGGCAACAAAGTGCAGGACTTTTTAGGATTGTACAATTTGATTATGAGGAGCAGATCCTTAATAATTGTCAAAACCAGCTTTTGCACCAGTATCTGGTGGACTCTGATCTGACCTCTCCCCAAGAATTGGGAAAGAAGGCAGACAAATGGGCCAGAACCAGAGTAAAAACTAAAAATCAGGGTGGTGACCAGAAGAAAGATTCTACTAAGTCCCAAGAGAAAGGTGGGGATAAATCTAAAGATAAGTCCCCTACAGGGCCCCAAAATTCCTCTTCTGGGGGTGGGTCCCAAACTTCTTCTTCTCCTGAAAAGAAACCATATTGCCATGTCTGTAAAAGCCTGGGCACTGGAAAACTGATCCCAGTTGCCCCAGGATTGGCAATAAAGAAAATGTTCCTCCCACAACTACTACCACCACTCCTGGTACTACCAGTAGTAATCCTCCAGTTGGGAGTAGTGCACCCAAAAAGTTAGGTGCTTTTGCAAGAGGAACAGAGGTGGGCCCTAGTTTAGACAGGGACCCCTCAACAGACTCCTCTGACTCTGATGGTGGTATAGGATTTGCCACCTTTACCATGGGACCCACAGCATTGGGCAGGTACAGATTGGAGCCACTAATTAATGGTCAGAAAGCTGTGGCATTTAGGGACACAGGGGCTAGTGTCACCATGGTGGCAGGGAAACAAGTCCCCCCTCACCAGCTTTTACCTGAGTTTAAATGCCAGGTGACCAACATTGATGGTGTCAGAACAGATCACCCCATGGCCATAGTCAATCTCAGCTGGGAGGGGGTCACAGGCCCAAAAGAGTGGCAGTGTCCCCAACCCTACCTGTAGATTGCCTGATGGGCAATGATCTGGAAATTTCAGCCTGGGCTGAAGTTGAACACCAAACCCATCTCAGGATGCTGGGCGTCCCTTTAAAGGTTAGTGGGGCTGTGATGGCCACAGCCCCAGCCCAAGATTTTGGAGAGATGGAGCCTGGAAGAATGGCCCACTCTCCCCCAAAAGAGAGCACAAGGGTTGAAGAAAAGTCTTCTTCCCTCCAGACAGTAGGTAAGGGTCAGCCTCCTCAGGGAACTGACCCTACCCCTAGTGAAGGAACTGCCCCAGAGGTAGTCAGGCCTGGCCTGGCCACACCCCTGATGGCAGAGGACCGTTCCAAGGTGGTACCCAGTCTGGAGCAGGTAACCTGCCCCTCTCTACCCTGCCTCAGCCAGCCCAGGGCTGCAGAGGTCAGGGAGGTCAGTGGACCCCCCAAGGCCCCCTTGTCCAGAGGAACCCCCCCATCAGCAGATTAGGGGCACCCAGTCTAGTAGCCCTAGCCAGGTGAAAATTCCTCTACACACTGAAGGATCCCCCATACCTTTATGTAGGGACCTCCCCAGAAGGACTCTGGTAGGCAAGGGCAAACCTGGGACCAGAAGGTTCCAAACCTGCCATGTCCCTCCAGCAGTCCATCCAAAGGGACCCAACCCCCAGCTGTAGGCAGCCAAAGGTTGACCCTTAGAGCAAAGTGCAACTCAGTCATGGAAAGACAGGCATACATGGTGACCAGTGATCTGAGGAAGCTGAGGCCAACATTCCTAGGGCCTCACTTCCCTACTCAGACACCTCACCAGCCTTGTACTTTACCTAAGCACACCACAGGTAGTGATTCCCCATGGTGGAGATCCTCTCATACCCTTAGGGTGAGGGATTGCTTAGTGGACCATAAGACAGGGGGCAACCATGCTAGTGCAGGTGCTTCCTTATATAGCCACTTAGTCAATAAAGGCTCAACTGGCCAAGGTTAGCCTTATCTCCTTTCGTTTGGGGGGGGGTTATGTAGGAAGGTGGAATCTGACTATATGGTTGCCCCCACTTTTTTATGGTGTTTTGCTGGTTTATGACTTAGTTGGACTGGGATCCTGCTATTCAGGGACCCAGTCTATCTGCTTTCTCTGTAAAAGGTTTCCATGTGCCTTAGGCACATCTCTGATTGGAATCTGGAGTGCCCTTATAAGTCCCTAGTATATGGTATACTATGTACCCAGGGCATAGGTACCTCAGAGGCCTACCAGGGGCTGCAGCATGTATTGTGCCACCCCTGGAAGGCCATCCAAACTGACACCACAGGTCTGCTACTGCAGCCTGGGTAAGGTGGTGCATGCACCTCTTACTGTGATATAGGTTACCTATATCACTATATACATACACACATATAAACCTATAAGTCACTCCTATGGCAGGCCTTATCAATCCTGAAGGCAGAGTGCGTGGTTCCTATGTGAGAGGGTGCCCCTGCATGAGCAGGGCCCCTCTGCAGCGTTCGGAGACCCTTCTCTGATGCTGTTTGTAGTGCAGCCTGACCATATACTCTTAAGCACATTATAACCTCGCGTTAAATGCTAACTTTGGAATGGCTGCACCGAAACATGTCGTGTTTGGTGTCAAACATCTTGGAATACTACCCCCCCGCCAATTCTGGCGGCGGGGGTAGCATTCCACCCTTCTAGAGGGAGAGACATGTTAACCCTGGCCTGGCCGGTAACTTCTTTCTAAAGCCCTGGCATCACAAAATGGATGCTGCTGCCACAGACACAAGTCTGGCCTCCTGCTGCTGGACAAAACTCCGGCAGGGGAGGCCTGGACAATAGGTTTCCTGTCCCAGGGAGGTGTGACCACCTCCCCAGACAGGATAGTGTGTTTTGGGGCTGGGCGGGAGCACTTTCGGGTGCTTTGAAGTCCTGCACTGGGGGCACACTTGGTGTCCCTGTGCATACCCCAGTTCAAACCGGATCAGGGGCTTGCAGCCCCTGCTTTGGCGCGAACTGGACAAAGGGAAAGGGGTGTAGCCACCCCTCTGCACTGACCCACCCATAGGTGGGGCCACAGAGTAGTCCAACCCCTAAACTTAGTATAAGTATAGGAACCCAGTCCTTAAGACTTTAGATTATCCCTGGACGAAACTCTGACACAGAATCCTGGACCTTCGACGCTCTACTCAAGACTAGAGGACAGAAGAATCTCCCTTGGGGTCAAGGAGTGACTCCCCTGCTTGGCAGGCACCAAAGAAGCAATTGTCCGGTCTGCATCGCCTAAGCTCCCGTCGGACGCCGAAGTCTTTGCATCACCAGAGGTGGATTTCCAGACTTCCCCGAGGCTGCCCTGAGTCCCCAGCAAAGCTGAGGCCCGTAGCTGTCGTGGGTAACGTGGAACCTTGACCCCTGGACACTGCACGCATTTGCTAGTGCATCCTCTTCTGGGTCTCCCACGAAGTCGTGCTTTGGGCTCCAAGTAGCCCTAGCCTCCAGCACCAACTGCACCAAAGATCACTGGCCTCCACTCCACGAGTGTCCTGTGAGCCAGCTCCACGTGCACCATCTCGAGGCTCCTTCGCGGTCGCTAGCCCGTTGGCTAGTAGCCCTTCACGAAGGCCAATCCTTTTCTTCTTGGGCTCCCTGGTTGCTCCAGGCTTGCCCTCACTTATCCTTGCTGGGTGAGTTCCTCAGACCTTGCTGGTCTGCATCATCGCCATTCTTCATCTACATCAAGACTTGCCGTTGCCAAGGCTTGTTGGGTCCAATCCGGTCGCCGACACCTCAGCACTCGACAGACATTATGTACCAGCCCGAATCCTGCTCCTGGTCGCCGACAACGCCTCCTGGACCTCGTGGCTGAAGAGTCAAGACAACCGTCAACCTACCTGAAGCACTCGACATCGGTGGGCATCTGCTCATCGCCTTCCTGGTCACTGGCTAGTGACCCAGACTCTGTCCCCTCTGCTTTCAGGTTCTTCAACTCTCCGATCCACTCTTGGATCCACCCGGACACTTTCCACTTGGTCGCCAGCAGCACTTTGCAGCAGATCGCCATTCAAATCGACGACGAAACCCGACCCCGAAAGGCACCTATGCACCCGGCTTCCCTGGGTGAGGTAACAAGAGTACTCCGGTGCTCCCGTGGGTAGAGACTCTAGAACGACCTAGTTCTCAAAGGGTTTGCTCCAAGTCCTCCTTTAAGTGTCCCTTTTCTTTAATTTCCAAACCGCGACTTTCTCCATAGAAGTTAACAGCGTTTCGCGGCTGTGTATTTACACTGCACGCGTCCCCCGTGGGTCCCCTGTGTCACTACCTTGGGTGGTTCCTTGTGGTCCAAGCACTTCTAGAGGCTTTAGGCCTAGTGTCTAGCTCAGTCGTGGTTCTTATACCACTTTATTGGTATATGGTTTGGTACGCCCCTAGGGCCCAAACGTGTATTTGTGCTATTACTGTGTTTAAATAACTTATAACTTATGTACTTCGAACTCTAGCCTCATAAAGAGACTAGAGGGGTGTGTTTAGCAATAAATACATATATTTTGAATATATACCTGGTGTGGTGCTCTTTCATTTGATCACTCAAGAGATTATAGACTGGTAAAACAAGCTGCTTTACATTCCTTCAAGACTTAGCCTGAAGGCTGCTCTCCATAGCTACCACTAGGATAGCTTTCAATAAGGTTGTCTTTAACCTATCTCCAATAAGGGGTTGTTTGGACTGGTGCAAGGTGCCCACTATAATTAGTGGACAGCATATGCCAGGCCAACTTCTCACAGGGTGAATGTCTGATTTAGTCAGCATTCCTTCCATCATTTGTTTGCGTGGCATTTTTTGCCCTAAGTGGGATGGGTATGCCCAGACGTGGGTCCCTTGCTCACTGTGCCACTGGATTCAAGCTAGCCTGGCTGATGAGGGATAATACCCCGAAACCGGTCCCAGGATGCTTGTTTCTGGTCCAGGGAGGACTTGGCTTTTGAGTTAGGGCTGGACTGTTCCCATGAGGAACAGGGTCAAGACTGATTTGCATAAGGATGGGTCTAAACTGGGGTGGCATGGTGAGCATAAGAACAATGGAGTTAACCCAGATCTCTTGACTGGGGTGAATGTCTGATTTAGTCAGTATTACATCCATCATTTGTTTGCGTAGCACAATATCTAGAGATGCTCAGCGGGCTCATGTACTTTCTGCTGATATCTAGAGATGCTCAATGGGTCATGTGTCTTCTGCTGATATCTAGAGATGCTCAACGGGCTCATGTACTGCTGATATCTAGAGATGCTCAACGGGCTCATGTACTTTCTGCTGATATATAGAAATGCTCAGTTGGCTCATGTGCCTTCTGCTGATATCTAGAGATGCTCAATGGGTTCATATGTCTTCTGCTGATATCTAGAGATGCTTATCGGGCTCATGTACCTTCTGCTGATATCTAGTGATACTAAATAAACTTATGTACCTTCTGCTGATATCTAGAGTGGCTCAGTGGGCTCATGTGCCTTCTGCTGATCTCTAGAGATGCTCAATGGGGTCATGTACCTACTGTTGATATCTAGAGATGCTCAACAGGCTCATGTGACTTCTGCTGATATCTAGAGATGCCCAACGGGCTCATGTACTGTCTGTTATCTATAGATGCTCAACTGGCTCATGTGCCTTCTGCTGATATTTAGAGATGCTCAACAGGCTCATGTGTCTTTTGCTGATATCTAGAGATGCTCAATGGGCTCATGTTCCTTCTGCTGATATCTAGAGAAGCTCAACGGGCTCATGTACCATCTGCTGATATCTAGAGATACTCAACTGGCTCATGTGCCTTCTGCTGATATCTAGAGATGCCCAACGGGCTCATGTACTGTCTGGTATCTATAGATGCTCAACTAGCTCATATGTCTTCTGCTGATATCTAGAGATGCTCAACGGGCTCATGCAGCTTCTGCTGATATCTAGAGATGCCCAACGGTTAATACTCCAAAACCGGTCGCAGGATGCTTGTTTCTGGTCCAGGGAGAACGTGGCTTTGGAGTTCGGGCTGGACTGTTCCCAAGAGGAACAGGGTCAAGACTGATTTGCATATGGATGGGTCTAAACTGGTGGGGCATGGTGAGCATAAGAACAATGGATTTAACCCAGATCTCTTGACTGGGGGTAAATGTATGATTTTGTCAGCATTCCGTTCATCATTTGTTTGCGTAGCACTTTTTGCCCTAAGTGGGATGGGTATGCCCAGACGTGGGTCCCTTGCTCACTGTGCCACTGGATTCAAGCTAACCTGGCTGATATGGGGTCATACCCTGAAACCAGTCCCAGAATGCTTGTTTCTGGTCCAGGGACGACCTGGCTTGGCAGTTCGGGCTGGACTGTTCCCACGAGGAACAGGGTCAAGACTGATTTGCATATGGATGGGTCTAAACTGGGGTGGCATGGTGAGCATAAGAAAGATGGATTTAACCCAGATCTCTTGACTGGGGTGAATGTCTGATTTAGTCAGCATTCCATCCATCATTTGTTTGCGTGGAACTTTTCACCCTATGTGGGATGGGTATGCCCAGACGTGGGCCCCTTGCTCACTGTGCCACTTGATTCAAGCTAGCCTGGCTGATCTGATGAGAGGTAATACCCTGAAACCGGACCCAGGATGCTTGTTTCTGGTCCAGGGAGGACCTGGCTTTGGAGTTAGGGCTGGACTGTTCCCATGAGGAACAGGGTCAAGACTGATTTGTATAAGGATGGGTTTAAACTGGGGTGGCATGGTGAGCATAAGAACGATGGATTCAACCCATATCTCTTGACTGGGGTGAATGTCTGATTTAGTCAGCATTCCATCCATCATTTGTTTCTGTGGCACTATTCACCCTAAGTGGGATGGGTATGCCCAGACGTGGGTCCCTTGCTCACTGTGCCACTTGATTCAAGCTAGCCTGGCTGATGAGGGGTAATACCCCGAAACCGATCCCAGGATGCTTGTTTCTGGTCCAAGGAGGACCTGGCTTTGGAGTTAGGGCTGGACTGTTCCCATGAGGCACAGGGTCAAGACTGATTTGCATATGGCCAGGTCTAAACTGGGATGGCATGGTGAGCAAAAGAATGATGGATTTAACCCAGATCTCTTGACTGGGGGTGAATGTTTTGATTTGTTCTGCATTCTGTCCATCAATTGTGTGTCTTTTGCTTTCTCGCCCTAAGTGCGCCAGGTATGCCCAGACATGGGTCCCGGGCTCACTGTGCCACTGGATTCAAGCTATCCTGGCTGATGAGGGGTACAACCCCGAAACCGGTCCTAGAATGCTTGTTTCCGTCCAGGGAGGACCTGGCTTGGCAGTTCGAGCTGGACTGTTCCCATGAGGCACAGGGTCAATACTGATTTGCATATGGCCAGGTCTAAACTGGGGTGGCATGGTGAGCAAAAGAATGATGGATTTAACCCAGATCTCTTGACTGGGGGTGAATGTTTTGATTTGTTCTGCATTCCGTCCATCAATTGTGTGTCTTTTGCTTTCTCGCCCTAAGTGCGCCGGGTATGCCCAGACGTGGGTTCCGGGCTCACTGTGCCACTGGATTCAAGCTATCCTGGCTGATGAAGGGTGAAACCCCGAAACCGGTCCTAGGATGCTTGTTTCCGGTCCAGGGAGGACCTGGCTTGGCAGTTCGGGCTGGACTGTTCCCATGAGGCACAGGGTCAAGACTGATTTGCATACGGCCAGGTCTAAACTGGGATGGCATGGTGAGCAAAAGAATGATGGATTTAACCCAGATCTCTTGACTGGGGGTGAATGTTTTGATTTGTTCTGCATTCCGTCCATCAATTGTGTGTCTTTTGCTTTCTCGCCCTAAGTGCGCCAGGTATGCCCAGACATGGGTCCCGGGCTCACTGTGCCACTGGATTCAAGCTATCCTGGCTGATGAGGGGTGAAACCCCGAACCCGGTCCTAGAATGCTTGTTTCCATCCAGGGAGGACCTGGCTTGGCAGTTCGAGCTGGACTGTTCCCATGAGGCACAGGGTCAAGACTGATTTGCATATGGCCAGGTCTAAACTGGGGTGGCATGGTGAGCAAAAGAATGATGGATTTAACCCAGCTCTCTTGACTGGGGGTGAATGTTTTGATTTGTTCTGCATTCCGTCCATCAATTGTGTGTCTTTTGCTTTCTCGCCCTAAGTGCGCCGGGTATGCCCAGACGTGGGTTCCGGGCTCACTGTGCCACTGGATTCAAGCTATCCTGGCTGATACAGGGTGAAACCCCGAAACCGGTCCTAGGATGCTTGTTTCCGGTCCAGGGAGGACCTGGCTTGGCCGTTCGGGCTGGACTGTTCCCATGAGGCACAGGGTCAAGACTGATTTGCATATGGCCAGGTCTAAACTGGGGTGGCACGGTAAGCAAAAGAATGATGGATTTAACCCAGATCGCTTGACTGGGGGTGAATGTTTTGATTTGTTCTGCATTCCGTCCATCAATTGTGTGTCTTTTACTACTAGAACGGAGGCATGCGTGTATGGTTGGGTCATGGCAGCCCATCCCACTCTGAAAGCAGACCAGGGCCCTACAGCTTACCAGGATAATGTCAGAGTTGTAGAATGGTCAGTCCTGTTGTGCCCCAAGCCACCAGAAAGTGACCCTTCTACTAAAAGCTTGGCAAGCTGAATAAACATGAAAAAGACAAGTCTGCTCCCTTGACTCCAAGGAGTGCAGAGGTTCTCTCCATTGGGCTGGATTTTTTAAGCTGCTGTGCTTTGGATCAAGACTGGTGGAATTTTTTTTAATTCTGTGCTAAGCAGGAGCGGGCCAAAGCGCAAGTCTGTGAAATGTAATGATTTACTTCTGCCTACCACGAATGAGCAAGAAGGCAGACACCAGCACGTAGCCTCATGACGAACCACAAACTGCAGGTAGACCATGGGTCGCAGGTAGCGTGAGTGGTTCATGTGTTTCTCGCCAGCGGCGGCTCCTTTGTTAATGCGGAGGAGCATCGCATCTCTGCTCTTTCAGCAGTGCACACAGGAAAAATAAAATTATAATAAAACAAGTTTATTATCATTTTATTTTTCTTCGCTGTCACTGACTTGAGTTTTGGGGGCGGGGACATCCTGACGGAGAGTCAGTAACAGGGAGGAGGAATGGTGGGCACTAAGTGCACATGTGGGTTTGGCCAGCTGTCTCAGCCCGGCCAAACCGACATGCGCACTTAGCCTTTCTCCAACCCAAGTTTTGTATTGTAGAGCTGGTTGAAGAAGAGACACAGGCTTGGAGTCCCTGTCTGAGTGCTAAACCAGGCCACTCAGACCAATCCTGGCACTGCTCTCATACTGGTAATAGCAGCCATGGGGTGTCTGGGAGCCTGTGCATTGGCTGCTGGGAGTCGACAGGAGCAGATGAGCAGAAGACCACAAAGCAGCAGCCAGCAGGTAAGTAATATTTTCTTTTTCTTATTTTTCTCCCCCATGCTTACCCCTACGCTGCCCCCGTGCTACTCCCCCCCCCGCTTGCCTTCACAGTAGCGGCCACTGCTTCTCCCTGGATTATTTTGCCAGTGAGACCCAGCCAAACTGCATGGTCTGCACAAAATGCCCAAAATATGCCCTTTTATCAGTTCTGAGGTTCACCAGATGAGGCGGTTTGGGGTTTTTTAATAGCCAACTGTCCCTTTGCAAGAGAACTGAAAAAGGGCGATTCAACAGATTGTTTGCCCATGACTACTACGGAGACATTCTGGAGCAGCAAAATCTTCTACTTTTTAATTAGCGTAACCAAGAAAGTCAAATGTATAATATTTTTTTGAAGTGTCCACTTTTCTAACTTGGCGGATAAAAATCCACTGATTAAAGCTTTCCTCGAATTTGATATAAAACATTACCTTTTTCTTTGATGTTCCCAGAAACTCAGACTTTTAGCTGTACTAGAATTCCTAATCAAATTAGTGAAAGTAAGGCTATAAATGGTATGCTGCCTGAATCATAAATATCAGTAATTAACATTTGACAGACAGAATGACAGACTCTTCTAATTTATGATATTTTCGGATGCGCATTATGGAAACAACAGCATGTGAGAAAGTGCTCAGTGACAATCACTCTGATCCCTCCTTTCCGTCTGTGGGACGTTGCCAAAAAATGTCTGTTTTTTTTTATTGTGAAGCATTTAGTCAGTGAAAGGCACACTATGAGTTATATATTTTATGTTATGTTAAGTTATGTTATAATATGTTATGCTATGCTATGCTACATTGATTTGTATAGTGCACTAATCACCCCAGAGGGTATCCAGGTGCTAGAGCAGGTGTGTAGGTTTGTGGTCACCAAGGTGCTTATATGAAGAGCCAGGTACTCAGCTTCTTGTGGAACTCAAGAAGTGAGGAAGAGGCTCTGATGTGTTGAGGGAGGTCATTCCATGTCTTGGGTGCGATGTAGGAGAATAAGCGATGCCATGCCCTAATGGAAGGAACTTGATAAGCAATTCAATTTGCCCCACACTTTTGGATACTAAGCATGCACCCATGGTGTCTCTTGGCCATGATCTGTAAAAGAGTCCCAGTTACTTCCTAATGAAGAGTGAGCCTGCTTTAAAAAATTATAAAAATGAATAATGCACCCTTCTCTCCGATCCTTTTTCCCTCGAAAAGTGCAATAGAAGGTAATTAGGGAAAAGCACACACAAATGAAATTGTGCTACAAGTGTGACCTGAGAAAAACTGTGTCACAGTACACCTGGAGGTCACTTAGGGGCTGATTACGAGTTTGGCGGACGGGTTCCTCCATCAAAAATGTGACGGATATCCCGTCCGCCCTATTACGAGTTCCATTATGTTCCATTGGATATATTGGAAATCGTAAAATGGCAGATGGGATATCCGTCACGTTTGTGATGGTGTACCCCGTCTGCCAAACTCTTAATCGGGCCCTTGGTGTCATTTCTGAGGCCATTTGTTACAGGGAAGGTTAAAACTAGCCTTACCAAATGATTTGGATAGTAGAAATGCCACAAAACAAAATGACAGCCATTGCTGCCAAAACAACATGACTGCCTTTACATCAGAGGGCCCAATTCAAAGAACAATTGCTGATGCCCAAGCAACACTTCTGAATTCAAAAGTCTGTAAAATCTGTACAGCCCTAAATCTCAGATGTATCCAAGCACTTGCATCACATCAGTTCCAGACTAGCCTCCTAGGAGGAGATTCCTTTTAAATGTTTCTTGAGAATCTCCCATAAACCTGGAGGTAGCTCGTTCACATGTTCAGGCCCAATGACACCAGTCTTCCAATTTATTGTATTCACCCTATGCAGTTACTTATGCATACAGGCCAGACACCAAAACTGGATTCTGGCCTTAATTCATTGTCAGTGTAAGGTTGTAGTTCCTATGCAGCCTTATCCCTAATTTTAGAGAAGCTCTTAAAAACACAGAGCCACATGATCAATATGGGAGTCAATAATGGGACAAGCAGCAGCATGTTCTTGTTCTCCCAGGGAAGGGCACAATTTGCCAACTAGGCAATTGTGGTATAGTTTCTAATAATCGGGCTGCTCCTCGTCGGGTCGGCAGGTGCAATACCCGACGGGCTCCCTATAGTAGGGGCACTTTCTCGGAGATCTTTTTCCAATTGCCGATGGGTGAGGTGGGAGTGAGGGCGCTAGTGTGTGTAGATGAGGGTGTGAGTAAGTGAATCTAAAATAGGGTTTGGAGTACTACCGACAACAATTTTAATCAAGGAGTCTCCTACCCTAACTAAAAATGGAATGTCCAGGTATCACAGTACCCGGTAGGTTCACACACAAGGAGTTCCTCATGTGTTGTATGCCTTTAGCACGTCGTCTATACACCTACCCTCTGCTACCCGGTCCCGGTAGCAGAGGGTAGGTGTATAGACGACGTGCTAAAGGCATACAACACATGAGGAACTCCTTGTGTGTGAACCTACCGGTACTGTGATACCTGGACATTGCTTGAATTTGTGGTAGTTCCAGTACTACCAGGTATCTGACTATTGAGTCATATGGTGATGTGAGTGTGTAACCACGTCACAGGTTTTAAGTTGTAGATAGAATTTCACCCCGGTCCTGACGAATCGCCCACAGAATATCCAAGAGGCGTGAAACATGTTGGACCTACCATCTATAAGAGCACCACGATCTGAGACATAATACTCAGCACAGCGCCT
This sequence comes from Calotriton arnoldi, assembly GCA_963921515.1. NCBI lineage: Eukaryota > Metazoa > Chordata > Amphibia > Caudata > Salamandridae > Calotriton > Calotriton arnoldi. Next base: position 2,474,274 of record CAWUFW010001928.1, read on the forward strand.
TATAGTTTTTGTTTTTAGTTAGGGAGGAGACTCCTTGATTAAAATTGTTGTCGGTAGTACTCCAAACCCAATTTTAGATTCACTTACTCACACCCTCATCTATACACACTAGCGCCCTCACTCCCACCTCACCCATCGGCAATTGGAAAAGATCTCAGAGAAAGTGCCCCTACTATAGGGAGCCCGTCGGGTATTGCACCTGCCGACCCGACGAGGAGCAGCCCGATGATGAAGCATGACACCTGAGAAGGTGTGTGAGGGCAATATAATCCAATCAAATGGATTCCCAACTGTGAACCTTTAGGGTCCAGTTATTCTCCTCTTCCTTGGTTTTGGCTCACATCTTGTAGGAACAGCATAACTCTTTTGTTTAAACCATGTCTCTGGGCCCTTATGCTGGACCTCCTTAAAAAGCCCACTGTCCCTTTCTTTTGATCATCATAGTTTCTAACAATGGCATTTACCTGTTTCCCATACATATATCAGAGCATCGAGCAAGAAGACCAACGTCCTAACTTTCTTGGAAATCAGAAACTCTTCTTTCTTCACATAAAACTAGTTGACATATGGCACCAAAATACCCTAATGAAAACATCAGCTGACAGAAATATTATGTCTGAAATATTGTTTAAAAATATTGCCTCCTTAGAGTTCATAATGAAAAATGTACACCCAAGGGAGCAAATGTTTGTCATTACTATTTAGCACACAATATTTCAGCCCTACAGTCTATTTTCTGAAAATATTCTGACATATAAACCTGCATACAATTGAAGGACCACGTTTCTACTCATACTGATAGGCCACTGTCATCAGCTCTGTTTCGCTCACCTTCATTGCCAGCCGGTTGTCGCACATCCATGAATGCATTGGAGCCATGGGACTACCCAGAAATGTGTTGTCTCCACAAAACGTATCTGTCAAAAGGATAAACGGCTAAGTGTAATCAGCATACATATGGAATCCTCTCCCACTTCCTCGAATCTTTCAAATGTTGGTGCAACAATTGCCTATACATGATAAACAGGATCAGGAATAGGGAAGTCTTGTGGCACGCTGCAGATTACCAAGGACTGTGAGCCTATGGTAAACAGACCAAATATCGAGTTTCAATTATCGAACTACCTGAATATCGATGTTGAAATATCGTCATGCCAGAATATCGACAGTCAGAATATCGTCTACAAGAATATCGAGTTGAAGGTAAGTAATATCGTTTTTTAAAATATCGATGTTAAAAATATCGTTTTTTAGTTAGTGTTATGTATGTTAGTATTTAATTTAAATGTATGTGTTCTATATTTTTGTGTAACTATTGCTTTTGTATTTTAATATATGGGTTAAATTTTTATAAGTTATTAATTTTTTTTTTTTCAACATTATGGGGCCGATTCCGATCTCGGCCGGTAGGGCTCCGAATCGGATTCGGCATAACCGGATCCGATTCGGAGCCCTATTTCCCGACCGATTCGTATGCGCGTCCGGACGAGCGAGTACGATGCAAATTCGCCGACCGACTCGTTCGGGCGTCCCAACCGCTCCGACCGACTCGTTCCCGGGTCTAACCGCACCGACCGACTCGCTCGGACACGACTCACACCGCGCAATGGAGACGTTCCCCGGCCGGGTAAGTACGATGCGCGCCACGAGCAGATCCGACCGACACGCGCCCGTTCGGCTCGAAAGAGCAGTCGGAGCCGTACTTCGAGGGTCCGTGTCGGACCCCTGTACGCGCGTAGCTGCGCGAGTCGCACACAGGGGGACCCATGGGTCCCCCTACCTGTGCGTGTACTGCGCGAGTCGCTCAGCCGCGTACCCGCTGTAGGGGGCGCCCTTGTTCGCCTCGCACCCATTGAGGCAATCGGAGCCCGCGTACGCGTTGTACGACCGGCTCCCATTGACTTCAATGGGAGTCCGACCGACTCGAGTACGATAGCATACGGACGCATCGTACTCGTTCGGTCGGGCTGCACGAGTCCGATTCGGTCGGAAATCTCTCCGGGTCCGGCTCGGTCGGAGAGATTTCCGGCCCGAATCGGAATCGGCCCCTTTGTGTTTTAGTTCCGTAGCAGGTTGTGGGTTTATAGGGGAATAGGGTGGGAAGTAATTTAATTATAATAAATTTATTAATAATTTTTAGAAGTTATTAAATATTTTTTAATTACATTTTGCGTTTTAGTTCTGTAGCGGGTTGTGGGTTTATTTATTTTTTAATAAAATTTTGTTTTAATTCCGTAGCGGGTTGTGGGTTTATAGGGGAATAGGGTGGGAAGTAATTTAATTATTATTAATTAATTAATAATGTTTATTAATTAATATTAATTATTTATTAATTGGTTATTAATAATTATTAATTAATTGTTATATATGTTAATTGTCTCATTTTGTAGGAGTGGGTTGTGGGTTTATAGGGGAGTGGGGTGGGAAGTAATTTAATAATAATTAATTCATTTATGTTTTTATTAATTAATATTTATGTTTTTAATATTTTATATTGTTAAATGTGGTTATTAATTTATTATTAAATATTTATTATTTGGATATTAATAATTATTAATTAATTAATAATTATGTTAATTGTGTCTTTTTAAGAGTGTGTTGTGTGTTGATAGGGGAGTAGGGTGGGAAGTAATTTAATTTTAATAAAAGTTTTTTTTCCTATAATATTTATTTAAAGAAAGTTATTTTATAGTGTTAATTGTGTGAAATAATTTATTAGTGATTGTTTTTAATTTGCTTGTTAATTGTTATTAGTTAATTAATTAATTGTCAATTAATTATGTTAATTTTGTAATGTTTTACAATATTGGTGGTGTCGTTTATAGGGGAATATGGTGGGAGGTAAATTATTTTGAATAATTAATTATTTGTTAATTAATGTTAATTATTTTGCTGGAGTGGGAATACTAAATTATTCCACTCTGCTATCCAACATTTTCCCTACTATTGCATTTGCTGGAGTGGGAATAGTTAATTATTCCCCTCCGCTATCCAACACTTTCCCTACTGTTGCACTCGCTGGAGTGGGAATAGTAACTTTTACCCACCCGCTATCCAACACTTTCCCTACTGTTGCACTCGCTGGAGTGGGAATAGTAATTTTTACCCACCCGCTATCCAACACTTTCCCTACTGTTGCACTCCCTGGAGTGGGAATAGTAATTTTTACCCTCCCGCTATCCAACACTTTCCCTACTGTAGCACTCAGTGGAATGGGAATAGTAATTTTTACCCCCCGCTATCCAACAGTTTCCCTACTGTTACACTTACTGGATTGGGAATAGTAATTTTTACCCCTCCGCTATCCAACACTTTCCCTACTGTTACAGTTGTTGGAGTGGGAATATCAATTTTTACCTCCACGCTATCCAACACTTTCCCTACTGTTGCACTCACTGGAGTGGGAATAGTCATTTTTACCCCTCCGCTATCCAACACTTTCCCTACTTTTCTATTAAATTAATATTTAAAATGTAATTAATATTTTATATATTAAATGTATAATATAATTTTTTTATTTATAATACTTATGTTAGAGGTGTTTGTGTATATATATTTAATTGTATATTTTGATATATTTCTAATATGTTATAATTAAATAAAAATATTATTTATTAATTATTTTAAAAGTAAATATATATTTATTAAATTGTAAATATGTATGTTTATTTTTTTTAATTAAATTTAATATTTATAATTTTTCACATTTACAAATAAATTAAAACAATTTATTTTTAAGTTAATAGTATTTTTTTAATTTTACAATATTTTTTAACATTAAAAAAAACCGATATATTTAACTTCGATATTTTAAACAACGATATTTTTTTTCCGATATTTTTGTACTTACCATGTTGTAGATAGGATGTCGATATTCTGGACATCGATATTCTTGACACAATATTCTGGTAGGTCGATATTGTTGTCGTCGATATTATGTCAGTGATCCTGAGCCTATGTTACTCTGTTGATTATGAAATCCTTAAACCAACCAATAGAACAGTTGAAACCCCCAGCCACTCTTGGCGGTCTATTGAGCAGGATCTTGTAGTCAATGTTGTCAAGATGGTGAACAGAACCAACAGCACCGGGTGGACTGCACAGTCCAGGTCAGCCACCCACAACAGCTGTTCCCTCATTTCTAAGACTGCAAGCTCCGTAACTCTGGGTAGGATGATATGGTAACCGTTTATCTCCTCGCAGCATAAGGACTTCAGGTGTTGAAAGGATTTTGAGGTCACTAGCTTCTCATAGAGTTATGCAAGAAGAGAGCACCAGCTATATGGTGGTCCAAGGGATCAAGGTGGGCTTTTTCCAAAGAGAGATTATTCATGGCTGCTTTACGCACTCACATGTAGCATTTTCTAAAAATGATAAAGGGCAGTAATTGCTTGAGCATTATTTACAGGGATCAACAGTGACTCATCAGATCTCTGAGATGTTCCACAACACCACATCCTGACTTCTCCACATCTGCGAAAACAGCCGTTAATGGTGATGGTGACCAGACAAGGACCCCATCATCTATATCTGCTACTTTTGTAAGGATCATCAACCAGCAATTTTTGTAAGTTGGCAATACATGTGCCTATCTGCAATAAAGTCCTGCTGATCTTGAAGAATAACTTCAGAGAATAACATCTGGCCTAGTGGTAAATATTTTGGTGAATATTTTTCTGTTACATTTTAGCCAGGAAATCAGGGCGGTGTAATGAGCAATGAGTTACGTCCTGATTCAGGCAGAGGATTTGAATCTTCATCTTAATATAGTTTATAGGTTTTATCACATTGGCCTGAATTACAAAGAAAACCTCTTATAGAATTTGGATTGTAAACTGTCTGCCTCTGCTTCTTTCTGATTCTTGAGGCTTTCAGTACACTCTTCTAGTTCAATTAAGTCCTTTTTGCAGTCAGGCTTTCCTGTTCCAAGGGTACCATTTTAGGAACAGTAATGGACGCTAGATATTCCGACAGCTGGAATGTCCCCTCTGGTTTGATTCTAACATAACCCCTCAAAAACTGAAAGGTTCTCCCTGCCAGTTGTAGGATCCTCCCCTCAAATTCATATTCTTTAAGAAGACGCTTACTATACACAGGGATCATATTACTTAAAATTCAGCCAGAGACCTACCACTCCCTCCCACATAACTTTACTTCCACGACTGTGCAGCCGGATGGACAGCTCCTTCTCTAGATGCTGAAACATGGTGCTCTGCAGGTAAAGAGCTTGAATCTCAGCAAGACCTTCCATCCTTCCGAGGTAAGTAAATTGATTACTGTCACAATTGGGTACTGTCACATTGGATAATAGTAACACTTGTTTACAGCACTTGGACGTGCAGTTTAAACTACTATCTAAACAAGCATTTGCAATGCAGTAGGTTTTGCATTTTTTAGAATTAGAGCTATTGGTGTTGTAAATGACAATGTCTTTTACCTATGTGTTTTGGTTTGGAGTGTAGTGGATATATGAACAGAGACGCAGCAGCAGCACTGTCTAGAGGACTAAGAATGGGGAATTACTACTAGTAACAGAGACACAGCTGCAGCACTGCCTAGAGGACTTAGAGTGGAGGAGTGACCAACGGGACCAGAGAAATAGCTACAGCACTGTCTAGGGGAATGAGAATGAGGAATTACCACTGGGACCAGAGAAGCAGCTAGCAGCACTGCCTAGAGGACTAAGAATGAGGAATTACCACTGGGACCAGAGAAGCAGCTAGCAGCACTGCCTAGAGGACTGAGAATGAGGAATTACCACTGGGACCAGAGAAGCAGCTAGCAGCAGTGCCTAGAGGAGTAGAAAATATTTCACCACTCATGTTCTTGTCTCTTGTTTATTATTGTATACCTCCTATACACTGCAATCCTCTCGCTCTCTGTAATTCATGAGCAACGTACTGTAAAATAGCTGCTCTGTTGTGCTGTAATTCAGCTATGGTTGATCTCTGCCTGGACTTGCACACCGTGTGTTGATTGCTGAACCCTTTATCCAATTGCATCTTTGTTAAGAATTTTCTTATTGCTACTTTCACTCATTACAAGTTATTCTACGGATGCTGATAATCCAATACAAATTGACCTCTTGGTGTGGCCATTGGAGATAAAATTTAGGGATCTGATTGTTGTTAATTGGCACCGGCTTGACCAGACCAACATCTCGGTTTGTGTGGTCAATGGGCAGCAGTTGGGCTTTGCACATGTCTTCAAGATTATTTGGCTTCTTGGGGCAATAATGAGGGACACTCCACTTTTACTAAACATTTCTTAAAAGTATGGAGCGACCCTTGACCTTGCCAGGTAGGTCGCTCCCCCACCACACAGCTCCGCCTGTGTTGTCCTGCCCGCTGCTGCTGCTGGTAAGTTCGCCCCTCTGCTTGTTGTCTCTGTGCCCTTTGGCTGCTGTCCCCCTCGCTGCCCCCGGTTTCTGTGCCAGTTTTCCTCTGCTTGTTGCCCTTTTTTGCCTTCTGTTCCCCTCGTGTGCCGCCGATTCTGTGCCCGTTTTGCCTTCTGTTCCCCTCGTGTGCCCCTAATTCTGTGCCCGCCTTTGCCTTCTGTTCCCCTCGTGTGCCCCTGATTCTGTGCCCGCCTTTGCCTTCTGTTCCCCTCGTGTGCCCCTGACTCTGTGCCCATTTTTGCCTTCTGTTCCCCTCGTGTGCCCCCTGATTCTGCACCCGTTTTGCCTTCTGTGCCCCTGATTCTGTGCCCGGTTGCCCCCGGTTACCTCGCCGCTCCCGGTTCCCGCCACTGCGTCCCCTGCGGCCCCGCCCCCCTCACTGACCATTCGCTGCCCCTGCCTCCCGCCTCCCAGCTGCTCCTTCCTCCCACCTCCCCATATATGGCATCCGCTGCGCGGTGAGGAGAGCGACCCTTGCCAGGTAGGTCGCTCCCCCACCACACAGCTCCGCCTGTGTTGTCCTGCCCGCTGCTGCTGCTGGTAAGTTCGCCCCTCTGCTTGTTGTCTCTGTGCCCTTTGCCTGCTGTCCCCTCGCTGCCCCGGTTTCTGTGCCCGTTTTCCTCTGCTTGTTGCCCTTTTTGCCTTCTGTTCCCCTCGTGTGCCCCCGATTCTGTGCCCGTTTTGCCTTCTGTTCCCCTCGTGTGCCCCCTGATTCTGTGCCGCCTTTGCCTTCTGTTCCCCTCGTGTGCCCCTGATTCTGCGCCCGTTTTGCCTTCTGTGCCCGGTTGCCCCCGGTTACCTCGCCGCTCCCGGTTCCTGCCGCTGTGTCCCCTGCTGCCCCGCCCCCCTCACTGACCATTCGCTGCCCCTGCCTCCCGCCTCCCAGCTGCTCCTCCCTCCCACCTCCCCATATATGGCAGCTGCTGCGCGGCCGCGCCGCTGGCGCACCGAAGGCGCGCCTAAGGCAAGCCCGTCTGCGCCCGTCCACGCCTGGACCGCGCCCAGCGCCAGAACCCCTGGTCCTCGCGCCCCCCGCGCCCACCACGACGACCGCCGCCGCTACGATGCCAGCACACTCCACGCTCTCAACCCCAGATGGACCCACACCTGCTTCAAGGCCGCCCCGAAACGCACTCATGGTCCCTTCACCTGCCGGAACTGCAGCTACACCAGCCTCAGAGCGCCCGCCAAGAAGGACCTCAACCACCTCCGATGCATCCTACTGAACACCCGCTCCGCACGCAAACACGCCGTCGAGCTCTGGGACCTGCTCGACACATCATCACCGGATGTCGCCTTCCTGACAGAGACCTGGATGAACGACTCCTCCGCACCCGACATCGCCATAGCCATCCCAGACGGCTATAAGATCACCCGCAGAGACCGCACCAATGGAGTAGGAGGAGGAATCGCCATCGTCCACAAGAACACCATCAGGGTCTCGACCAGCACCGACGACACTCTCTGCACCGCCGAACACATGCACTTCCAAATCCACACGGACCCCAACACCACCCTTAGAGGCACCCTTGTCTACAGACCCCCCGGACCCCGACCCCAGTTCAGCGACTCCATCACCGACTTCATCAGCACGCACGCCCTGACCTCCACCGACTACATCCTCCTCGGAGACCTGAACTTTCACCTGGAGAACAACGACAGCAACTCCACCACCCTGATCGACAACCTCGCCAACCTCGGACTGAGACAGCTCGTCACAACGCCGACCCATTCCGCCGGCCACACGCTAGACCCCGTCTTCTCCTCAAGCTCCCACGTCTCCTTCAGCCACACTACCGAACTCCTCTGGACCGACCACCGCTGCATCCACTTCACCTTCCAGAAACCCACCACACACCACCGCACCCAACAGATCCCATGCCGCTGCTGGAATAAAGTCACCGAAGACCAACTACAGGCAAACCTCGCTCTCAGCCCACCCACCGACCCCTCCAACACCGACGACGCTGCCCGCAATGGATAGACGACTGCGCCAACACCCTCGCCCCGCTGAAAAAACCCACCTACAGAGACACCAGCAAGAGAGCCAGATGGTTCACCCCGGAACTCCTAGCATCCAAGCGTACCTGCCGGAAACTAGAGAATAAATGGCACAGTGAAAAGACACCAGACAGCCACGCAGCCCACAAAGACGCCATCCGCAACCACCATCACCTCATCAGGTCCACCAAGAGGATCTCCTTCAAAGACCGCCTCGACAACAACGCACACAACAGCAAGGAGCTCTTCAACATCGTGAAGTAACTCTCCAACCCCAGCTCCAACACCAACGACATCCCGCCGTCGCAAGCCCTGTGCGATTCCCTCGCCACCTTCTTCCACCGCAAGATCGCCGACATCCACGACAGCTTCAACACCCAGACAGCCCCGACAGACACCGACACACCAGACTCGCGCGCACACCATCGACCACGACCCCTTGCCAGCCTGGGCCAACGTGAACATCGATGACACCATCAAGACCATGAGCACAATCCACTCCAGCTCCCCGTCAGACCCTTTCCCGCACCACATCTTCAACAAAGCCAGCAGCTCCATCGCACCCCACCTGCGCAACGTCATCAATCTCTCCTTCGAGACCGCGACCTTCCCAGAGAGCTGGAAACACGCCGAGATCAACGCCCTACTCAAAAAACCCATGGCGGACCCGAGAGACCTCAAGAACTTCCGGCCCATCTCCCTGTTCCGTTCCCAGCCAAGGTCATCGAGAAGATCGTCAACAGACAGCTAACCCGATACCTCGAAGAAAACAGCATCCTGGACCCATCCCAGTCAGGGTTCCGCAGCAACCACAGCACCGAGACTGCCCTCATCGCCGCCACCGACGACATCAGGACCCTGCTGGACAACGGTGAGACCGCAGCCCTCATCCTGCTGGACCTCTCCGCCGCCTTCGACACTGTCTGCCACCGCACTCTACGCGCACGCCTCCATGACGCAGGGATCCGAGACAAGGCCCTGGAATGGACCACCTCCTTCCTCTCCGGCAGAACCCAGAGAGTCCGCCTCCCTCCATTCCGATCCGAAGCCTCCGAGATCATCTGCGGCGTACCCCAGGTATCATCCCTCAGCCCGACACTGTTCAACATCTACATGGCCCCGCTCGCACGCATCGCCCGACAGCACGACCTCAACATAATCTCCTACCCCGACGACACTCAACTGATCCTCTCCCTCACCAAGGACCCCCTCACTGCCAAATCCAACCTCCACGAAGGAATGAAGGCCGTCGCCGACTGGATGAAGAGCAGCCGACTAAAGCTGAACACGGACAAGACGGAGGTCCTCATCCTCGGCTCCAACCCTTCAGCCTGGGACAACTCCTGATGGCCAACGACACTGGGGGCAGCCCCGACACCCACCGACCATGCACGAAACCTGGGAGTCATCCTCGACTCAACGCTCTCCTTGGCCAAGCAAGTCAACGCAGTCTCCTCCTCCTGCTTCAACACCCTCCGCATGCTCCGCAAGATCTACAGGTGGATCCCGACAGATACAAGAAGAACAGTCACCCAGGCCCTCGTCAGTAGCAGACTCGACTATGGAAACGCCCTCTACGCTGGAGCCCCGGCCAAGCTCATCAAACGACTGCAACGCATTCAAAACGCCTCTGCACGCCTGATCCTCGACGTACCACGCCACAGCCACATCACCCCCCACCTGAGAAACCTGCACTGGCTCCCCGTCGACAGGAGAATCTCCTTCAAACTCCTCATCCACGCACACAAGGCACTCCACAAGACCAGCCCAGCCTACCTCAACAGACGACTCCTCTTCTACGTCCCCAACCGCCAACTCCGCTCCGCCGACCTCTCCCTCGCCACCATCCCTCGCATTCGAAGAACTACCACCGGCGGCAGATCCTTCTCCCACCTCGCCGCCAAGACCTGGGACACCCTTCCACTCAGCCTACGACAGACCCAAGACCTGCTGACCTTCAGGAGGCTACTCAAGACCTGGCTGTTCGACCAGTAGCGGCACCACCCCCCCTTTTTTTCCCCAGCGCCTTGAGACCCTCGCGGGTAAGTAGTGCGCTCTACAAATTCTGTGATTGATTGATTGATTGACCAATTGTTTTGTAAATGTCAAAAGAATTGATTGAAAAGAAGAAAAAAAAGTGAGATTCCAGCACCCTTTATACAGCGTCCTTATATGTTTTGATTTGAGCAAAAACAAAATATATTACGAGTTATTGTCTCCACATCATAACAACATAATTTACCCAGTAGTAGTTCCCCTTTCTGGAGACCCACGGTGCCCCAATCACATACAATGAAAGAATTCACTTAATCTGCAATAGCAAAATGTATGCTGTGATTCGAAGCCTTTCAATTTGATGGGAAGTGTAGTTAATACATCACGTTTGAAGGAGGCACGGCAGTATTCCATTCCTCATAAACCGACTGTATGGCCTGGGAGAATTGGGGGAATTACCTCCTTGCTAGAGGGATGTTGTGGAGGGGCAAAGAAGGGGCATAGGTACATGCTAACATGGTGCCTTGCTGACTTTGGAACTGGGGAACCAGGTTCGAGTCTCGGCGTCGGCTCAACGTCCTGCGATTCTGGGCAAATCACTTAATCTCCCCGTGCCTACCAAAAATGAATGTATCCTTGAGTAACGTAACTGGTGCTCATGTAAAGCGCTCCAATACCTTCGGATCGAGTTTGCGCTATATAAAATAAAACTGCAAAACTACTAAATAATAAAAGGCTTCTTGTACGTACTGTGTGCCAAACAGGCTAGTAGCCTTTGAGTAAAATGTGGCCACTCTCAGCTTGGACCCGCTTCAAAAGCATTTCTATAGCTTAAATCGAGCTGCTTTTCCCACTAGCGGAGCCATCGAAGCAACTACTTTATAGCCGAAGAGAATGCCTGTATGTTCCCAGGCTGTCTAAGTTTCTTACTTACACTAACTGAAGGGCATGTGGCAAGGGTGAGGGTCTCCCTTTAACTGGCGCCATGAGAGGAGGGAGCGCCTGTGCTTTTCCACCACTGCTGTGGTATCTGCTGCGCTGCAAGGTGTCTACTCCAGTCACAGTGGCCTGGCGGCCGTTGCAACGTGGAGGGGATCTTGTGGTGTGCTGAGGCCCGATTGCATCGCATTCCTAATTCACTAAGGGAAGCAGACCCTCTGGACTCTTCAATAACTGGACTTAGATGCAATTTTATGTTGCAATAATGCTTGCAGGTGTTAGCATGCGTAAAGCGTGCCTTGTTTGGTCCAGGAGAACAATTTAGACAGTAAAAAGATGTGAACAATTATTGAATTTTGATGGTAAAAGATTAAGGATTGTGCACAATGTTGGGGGGTCACTAGAATGTAGCAATAATCAACAAGGGTGTTGTCGCCTACTCCAGGTCATATCCAGCTGCTCATAGGCACTTCTGATGGACAAATAGCTTACATGCTGTTGGCCTTCGACCAGCAGTACTGATATTACACATACTTTGGCGCACAGTGATGTCCCAGCGATGACCCCTTATCCCACCCTTTGCCCCTCGACAACACACTTTTGAAGATGAGGGACTAGGGAAAAAGCAATAAATGGAAAACTGCTCCCGCCCGCTGCTTTCATGACCCCATTAAACCAGGATCACAAGAACAGTGGAAAGAGTACCAAAGGCCTAGCGAAGGGGGGCAGGTTCTAGCGCTATCTACACGTAATTGACGTCCACGAATAAAACAGGTCTTAGATGGTCAAGTCAAGTCAAACACAGACATCTCTGATCCTTCTACTTACCTTCCTTCTTAAGAAACAAGGGACGTACAAAAGATTTGGAGATCAATCGTAGACGAAACAACATCATGCCCAAAGTCCTCAAAAGATATGATGCCTTCTTTCAGCAGTTCAGGCAGACTTTGATTGTAGGATAATATTTCGTGTTCTGGCACTGAAACATATAAAAATTAATTTCCAAAACAATATACCATAACACAAGTTACTGAAGCCTTATAATCTGGAAAATAAGAAAAATGTTCGACAGAATTGAAAGTATTGACATTAAGAAATGATGTAGAGCATGAACGCAAATATTCACATTGAAATATTACAAATCTGGAATTTAATTTATACATTCAAATCCACAAAATAAATTTTTGCCTCCATGTCTTTAATAAAATTCAGATTATTGGAGCTCCCAGGTTAGAAAAATGATCAGTCTCTGGCAATGTTTTGGTTCATGTTCTGCATACCTGTAGATGTACAAAGCATAGCGGGTTACTTTGCACTAATCAGTCATCTTAAATGAAGCTCAAAGTTAAGAAACAAATGTCATTGCTCTAGAAAGCAACGAAAAATATCTTCAGAAGAGGTTAAATCTGTGCGGTGAATTATAATCACAGTGCAGTGACCTGCATGAAAGGTCTTCCGACACCAGCACTTATAATAATTTAAAAATAAATATGCACTATGTAAAAATATACAAAATAGTACACATTTGTTATTCAGTTATAATAATTAATAAATGTGTACTATGTAAAAATATATATAGAAATAGTACATATTTAGTATGCATTTATAATTAAATAATAAATATGCACTATTTTTATATTTTCAATATTATTAATTTTTAATATGTTTAGCTATTTTAATTAATTGAATTTAGCATTATTTCTTATTGGGTTTTATTTTAAATCCCTCCCTCCATTATGTTTTTATAGGAGGGTGTTGCAGTAGCAGTGGTTGGTCATGTGCAGCACTGAACTTACTACAAAAGTGTAAATTACTACAAAAGTGGAAGTTACTACAAAAGTACAGTTTGCGAATACCGAGAAGTAGTAAACTTCGTCAAAAATGTAAACTTACTCAACAGAGCAGTTTGTGAATAAGACCCTGACTGTTTTGATAGTCTCTTGATATTAGGATGGAAACATAAACTTGAAGCCTTATCATCCCATACCATTCTCTTTACCAGACAAGGTGAATCTCCCCCATTTTAAAATGTGAGGGTTTACCCTGGCATTCAAATCTCACAAGTTTATGAGAGCTCTCAACCCCTTTTTAGAGTTGAGCCTGTGAGAGCATGCTCTAGTGCATGCATCTCGCTTGAGACACTGTTGTTAACAAAAAGGGCGTGGAGCCCGCCCGTTGCTTACCGTTGATGGCTTGCATGGCACTCTTCTTTACAGTCTTTACACTCTTCTTTACAGCCTCATAGTTTGTAAAGGTAGGGCTAACATAATTTCCATTCCTCTTTGTGGAGCCGGGACCAAGCACTGATTGATTTAACTTAATAAAGTGCCCATTCGCTGCTCCTGACGTGTTTGAGGTACTATTTTGTTCAGTTTAACTTTTAGTGCCCTGCAAACAGAAGGTGTGCTACTGGCAAAAATATTCCCAGCAGGACAAACAAGATTGCAAAGATTTATTTTCTATAGTTAACTTTCTTTTATTTTGCCAATTCTTCTTTTCTCACTTTGCACTCATGTTTTCTTTTGTTTTGCTCGTGGGTGTTGTTTCCAAAGAAGAGAATTATTTTATTGCAAAGTAACATTGTTTCCTTTTTATGTGTAATTTCTGAAATTATGCTTTAACACATAATTGTACAGTACACCACAATCCACCCCACTCAATCCTCCTCACTCCAATACAAGTCAATCCTCCCCACCCCACAGCAATCAGCCCCACTCAATCCAATCCACCCCACTCCAGTCCAAACCACTCACCACAGTCCAATCCAGCACACCCCAATCCACCCACCCCACCCCAATCTGCCCCACTTCAATTTTCCCCACTCCAATCCAAAACAATCTGCCCCACTCCAATCCAAAACAATCAGCCCCACTCCAATCCAAAACAATCAGCCCACTCCAATCCAAAACAATCAGCCCCACTCCAATCCAAAACAATATGCCTCACTCTAATCTAAAACAATCTGGTCCACTCCAATCTGCCCCACTCCAATCCAAAACAGTCTGCCCCTCTCCAATCTGCCCCACTCCAATCTGAAACAATTTCCCTCATTCCAATCCAAAACAATCCGCCCCACTCCAATCTGCCACACTCCAATCAAAAACAATCCCCCTACTCAATCCAAAATTATCTTCCCACTTCAATCCACCCCACTCCAACCTGAAACAATCTGCCACACTCCAATCCAAAACAATCTGTCCCACTCTAATCTGCCCCACTCCATTCTTCCCCATTCCAATCCAAAACAATCTACCCCACTACAACCCAGCCCACTCCAATCTGCCCCACTCCAATCCAAAACAATCTGCCCCACTCCAATAGGCCTGCTCCCATCTGCCCAACTACAGTCTGCCCCACTTCAATCCGTCCCTCTCCAATCTGCCCCACTCAAATCCAAAGCAATCTGCCCACTTCAATCTGCCCAACTCCAATATAATCGGCCCCTCTCCAATCCATACTACTCCAATCTTCCCCACGCAAATCTAATACAATCTTCCCCACTCCAATCTACCCCACTTTAATCTGCCCCAATCCAATCTGCTCCACTCCAATCTGCTCCATTCCAACCCAAAACAATCTTCTCCACTCCAATCTGCTCCACTCCAATCTGCCCCCCTCCAATCTGCCCCACTCTAATCCAATCCACCTCACCCCAATCCACTCACTCCATCCCAATTCCCCCTGCTCCAAACCACACCAATCCACCGCACTCCTATCCAATCCACCCCATGCACATCCAATCCACCCCAACCCATCCCAATCCAAACTACCCCACTCCAATCCAATTCACTTCACCTAAATCCATCCCACTCCCTCCCTAATCAACTCCACTCCAATCCAGTCCGCCCCACTCCAATCCAAAACAATCAGCCCCACTCCAATCTGCCCCACCCCAAACTGCCTCGCCCCAATCCAACTAATCTGCCCCAATCAATCAAAAATAATATGCATCACTCTAGTTAAAAACAATTTGCCCCACTCCAATCCAAAACAATCTGCCCCACTCCAATCCAAAACAATCTGCCCTACTTCAATCTGCCCTGCTCCAAACCAAAACAATCTGCCCTGCTACATTCTGCCCCACTCCAATCCAAAGCAATGTGCTCCACTCCAATCAGTCCCACTCCAATCCAAAACAATCTACCCGACTCCATTCTACCCAACTCCAATCAGTCCCGCTCCAATCCACTCCAATCTGCCCCAATCCAATCCCAAAAAATCTGCCCCAATCAAAAACAACCCGCCCCACTCCAATCCATCCCACTCCAATCTAATCCACCTCACCCCAATCCATCCACCTCACCACAATCCAATCCTCCTCATTCCAATACAATCCACCCCACCCCAATCCAGTCCACCCCAATCCAGTCAAATCCTATCTGCCTCACTCCAATCCAATCCACTCCACCCCATCCCAATCCAATCAACCTTAATCTAATCCACCCCACCCCAATCCAGTTCGCCTAACCCCAATTCAATCCACCTCAGTTTGATCCACCCCAATCTAATCCACCCCACTCAATCCAATCTACCTCACTCCAGTCCAATCAACCCCATTGCAATCCAATCTTCTCCACTCCAATCCACCCCACCCCACGCCAATCTGATTCACCCCTCTCAGTCCAATCCACCCTACTCCAATCCACCCCACTCCATCCCAGTCCAAGTCCAATCAACCTTAATCCAATCCACCACACCCTAATAAAGTTCACCCCACCCCAATCCACTCTCATCCACCCCACGTAATCCAATCCACATCACTCCAATCCAATCCACCCCACTGCAATCCAATCTTCTCCACTCCAACCCTCCCACCCCATGGCAATCTGATTCACACCACTCCAATTCACCCCACTCCTTTCCACCCCACTCCATTCCACCTCACTCCATTCCACCCCACTCCAGTCCAATACACCCTACTTCAATCCACACCCTCCAATCCACCCCACTCCAATCCACCCCACTCCAGTCCACCCTATCCCACCCCATTTCAGTCCATCCCACTCCAATATAATCCACCCCATCCAGTCCACCCCACTCCAATCCACTCCACTCCACTGCAGTCCAATCCACCTCACTCAAATCCAATCCATCCCGCTCCAGTCTAAACCACCTCATTCCAATCCAATCCACTGCATTTCAATAAAATCCACCCCACTCCAATCCAGTAAAGTCCAAACCACCTCTCTCCACTCAACTCTAATTCCCCCTCTCCAAACCACCCTACTCTAATCTAATCCAATCCACCCCACCCCACCCCAATCCAATCCACCCCACCCTAATCTAATCCACCCCAAACCAATCCACCCCATTCAATCCACCTCACCCCATTTCAATTCACCCTACTCCAATTCACCCCATCCAGTCCACCCACTCCAATCCACCCCACTCCACTCAATCCAACCCACTCTACCCCAATCCAATCCACCCCAATCTACTCCAATCCAATCCACCCCACTACCTCAATCCACTCCAACCCACTCCACCCTATTCCACCCGACTCCAATCCACTCTGCGCCACTCCACTCTATACCACTGCACTCTACGACATTGCACTCTATGACACTGCACACTACAACACCCTCTGCCACTGAACCACTGAACTCTACTCCCCTCTACTCTACTCAACTCTACAACACTCTACTTCCCCTACTCCACACTATGATACTCTATCCCAATAAATGCAGTCTATGACACTGTACTCCCCAACTCTAGGACACTCCACACCACTAACTTGTAGCCATGCTGAACAGCCGCCACACTAGTGTACAACATAATAAAAACACTTTGTCGAAGGCAATAGCTCTTGTATGGACAAGACCTATTGGCTTTGTCAATGCTTGTTTCTTTTATTTTAATTGAGAGATATTTCTGGTTAATCCTTACTGGACCAAAGGTGTGTACCCTATCCCTTATTTGTTCACCAGTTTCTTCTATTATGATACTAGCATTTGTTCCAATATTGAGACCCCCTGGATTGGTTTCAATACTTTTCCACCTAGAATCTTCTCACTATATGTGGACCTGAAGATCTGATGCTGCCCTTCCTATTTTTTTTTGTATCTGTCTTTTATTGAGTTTAACGGTTAAGTAACAGTACAATTCAGTTACAAATCCCACCCCCCCTCCTGCTCACGACCCAAACAAGAAGAGAGAAGAAAGTCACACTAAGTACATTTCAGCATTAGTACATGTAGTTCAGTGTAGGCAGCGTAACTTGTATTATCGTATCGTATCACATCAGACTAGCATCATAAACATGTCTAGAAGCTAACCATCTGCATTTCTGCATCCTGCCCCATCTCAGGGTCTCCCATTTCCTGCTGTAATCTGACTTCTACTAAGTCCCATTCCATTTTGCCTCTCTGTCCCACCCCACTGTAGACCAACCTGTGACGTACCCCACATTCAGCCCGTACCCATCTCGCAAATTCTCATAGCCATTGTTTCTGGGTGGGCAACCGTTTAGTCATCCATCTCTAGGCTACACATTTCTTGGCCACAGTCAATCCTAGATCTAGTACCTTCTCCACATATTTAGTGTGTTTAGTGCGAGTAACCGGGCTCAGCACGCACATCTGAATCGTCGGTTGCAATGCCCTTCCTATTCTTATGAAGTTTCTGCTAATGCAGAAGCTGATGGTACACCCAACCAACAAGGCAGCATCTTCCACCAGAGTAGTAAATTGGTTCGGAGGAATTGCCCTGGAGTTGAGGCCCAGATGATCTCAAGGCACTATCAGTAAGAAATAAATCACGAATTTGATCTTGAACAACAAACAGACAACCCCAGGAAAAGAAGTAGTCTGTAATTACTAGAAAGCTGCCATAAAACTATAATATATGGATAGAAAGATCTGTGAATCAGGAAAGGCCCTGAGCTCACCATAAGTAGACAATGTGTTATTACCAGCTCAAATAAATGTATCCAAATATTCACAAATCACTATGGAAAGACACAGCAGCAAATATGAAGTCCCAGCAGAGTTTCACCAGGAAAGAAAGTCCTGTGCAAGAGAAGTGTCACTTTACATTGCACTCAAGGTGCACTATAGCACTTCTTTATGTAGGCAGAAGTAGACAGCATGCACAGGAACAGTGACTCCCATGAGCTAACATTCAATGTGCTTTCCAGGACTCTACATGGGTTCTGTGTAGCCATGATATTCAACACCCAATTTTCCCCGCACAATATGCCACAGATTTGGCTGCTTGGCAGCAGTTCTCTTCCCCACCGAGCGCACCGGCACATGATTTGCACCTACTCAAGTACATCTGCTTGCTTACATCTGACACTTATCCATAGAATGAACAGTCTCCTGCAGATTAGGTCTGTGTAATGTTTTGTTACGATAGCGTATTCTTACCACATTTCTGCATTTAGCCATACCGAATTGTGGGAATGTTTCACTATTTCACATAATGCGAAATTCTGCATGATTTCACAGGAGACTGGTTCAAGTAAAAAATGTCTTGCCAGCAAACATTGTCTTTTTAAACAAGATATTTTCTACTTAAACCAGTCTCCATATTGCATGACTTTTCTGTGCAACTACAAGTTATACCTATGTAAGTTATGCCTGTGTTATGCATAATAAGTGCTATTTAGCAAAGCATATGCGTGTTTTGCAACTAATGATCAACCTTGGCACACCTTTATATGTGTCTGAAGGCAGGCATTTAATCTTCTCGTTATTCAGCCTCCTGTTAAATCTTCAGTAAATTTGCTAATCCTACCCCCAAGCTTTTCAGGAAGCACAATGGCTCTTTCCTGTTGGCTGACCTAAGGCAGGCTTCTTCACCCCTATCATTAGCCCATAAGACTCTAACAATAGCAGTGTGATGATGCTCGTTAGAATAAAGAAATGGATTTGGGTAACCAAGATGCCCTAAGAATCTTTTTTTACTGTCTGTTCATTACATCACGAGTCACTAATATTGGTTTACTTTCTGGGTCAGCTCACAGCAGAAATCACAATGACTGGTCACATGCGTCAACTTTCAGCCCAAATCTGCAATGAACCAGGATCCAGGCATTTGGTTTCTAAAAGGGTGAGCTTTGCCTTTTAATGAATTGAAGTTAAGCTAGATTAAGCATGTAGTGAAAACTCAAACAAAATTAAAGGTACACATTGATTTTAAGAATGCATGATTGCAGTAACCAGTATAAATACCAGCATGCAATCGTCCAAAGATAATATCTTATTAGGTGAATTTATATTCTAGTTCCGTACCATTGTGTTTCTTCTTCAGGCATTTATTCTGTATGGCTAACATAAAGTGACCTATGTGTTCAAAGTTAGTCTTTCTTTCTTTCTTCTTTAATAACTTTATTCGGAAGTATTAAAAACATCCATAAAAGCATCACACAGAACAAACATCATTTATACAGTTCATATCATGAGACAATAAATGTGCAAAAATTTTAAAAATTGTTAGATCATATAACTGCCAGATTTAAAAAAGCAAAGGCTTAAGTCTGTGTCCTACATAAATATTTCAGAAGGCCCACTATATAAAACACTTTCCGTGTTGATTAGTTACTAAGAAGAAAGTATTAAAACCAGTCTACATCAATCAATATTAGAGCAAAATAAAATCTGTTACAATTTTCCCCGAGTATTAATTATTCTGAAATTAATATATAACTGTTGATGAAGAAATAAAATAATAAGGTAAAGTGCATTCATATTTACATAAATTGATTCGTCAATTGCATCTTGAATTCAAGATAAGGAAACAAAGAAGTGCAAATTCCCATAGCACTGCTGCCTATGCTTGGGCAGGACCAGTGTAAGAAAAGGGGGAAAAAACCTTGTTTCGGGTCCGCCATGACCTCCATCTTATCTGGTCCTCGGATACATAGATCTACTTCGATAATAAAGTGTGAAAATGCGATGTATTACACATTCAATACCAATTTCCCTTCACAATCTATAGATTCATAGAGAATTTGCACCCTATGCCCTATTCTAAACAAGTGCTAGTGAGATATTCTTCCTGACATAAAAGACTGCCCATAAAAAGATGACATTCTACAACAGATCTCTAGGTAGGCAGTGATTGCAAAAATAAATATGCAGGACGGCATTGTGTAAAACAGAGTGGTCAGATTATTGGTAGGATATAACGTTTCCTATGTTGACTATAGAATTTACAAAAAAGAACCGCATGCATAGTGTTTTGGTGCATCGTATTGTCACAGGGGCAATTGGCCAGGTGTGTAGACCAGTCACTCATTTTTGGGAAGCTAATTAGTCGATAAAATATGTCCGGTCTTAGGCGGGTCAAAACAAACCTATGCCTTCCATTTAATAGAGTTTTATGGTAAGGTTGCATGTTAAAAGTGGTTAACATCAATTGATTTTTTAAAACACTAGGTTTAGGAACTTCAGTTAACAATCTAAGGTTTTCCAAGTGTATCATTCCTTCCTTTTTCAGGGTATTTCTACTAACAATATCTAATGTTTCTGGCTTCTCAAAGTATTTGGGATGGCCCATATCGCAGAAAAAACGTTGTACATAGGCCAGCCACGAAATACATGAATATGAACTTGATTTGAGACAGTCCCCGGTTATAGCTCAGTTAAGACCAGTATGTTCTGAAGTCCAGATTTTATGCCAAAGTAGAATTGGCTGCAACTTTATTAAATCAGTAATGAATTGAGCACCAAGTTCAGCATGACATAGATATACTTATGCACTTTTAGGGGTTGCAAGAAGATATCTAAAAAATTCATTTGTACCACTTGGAAGTCAGTATTTTTTGTGTCCCCACAAGCACGCCCCATAAGGCACTTGGCTTTGTAAATCGTCATCATCACCTCGGGTGGGTTAGAGCCCAATCGTCCCACAAAGCTTCTAAGAGCCATGCAAGCTTTGCTAAATTGTAGCTTCCTATTGGCAATGGCCTTATTCCATGAACCATCCTTGTCGAATAAAATCCCCAAGTAAGAAAAGGTATTAGTAAAACCAATGTTTGTGCCATTTATTTTTATATCTCTACATATCTTACTATTCCTCCCACATTTCATAATGAAAGTTTTTGCTTGATTAACTAGGAGGCCAAGTTCCTTCATATATTCAACAAAATCTGAGAGCAAGGACTGAAGGGCCAAAGGGGTGCAAGCCATAAGGACAGCATCATCGGCGTAGAGGAGGGCCGGGCAGGGCACGTTCCTATTTGTCGGAGATCTTTAGTAGATGCCGCAAGTACCTCACCCACACTGTTTATGTATAATAAAAACTGGAAAGGAGCCAAAACGCATCCCTGTCTCACCCCTCTCCACACTGAAAGCTTAGGTACATTCCCCTCTGGTGCCGTATCTAACCCTGGCTTTGCACCCTGAATATAAGTCCCTCAGGAAGCTGATAATCGGTGTCCACCCCCATATCTTTCATTTTTAGCCATAATTTAATATGTATAACGCAATCAAAGGCCGATGACAGATCGACAAATGCTAAATAGATGTTCCCCTTTTAAATGTTAACATATTTTTCAATTAGCATATTTATTTTGAGACTCTGCTCTATTGCCCCAATCCCAGGGCGGAAGCCATATTGTAAGTCTAACATGATATCTTGCGATTCTGCCCAATCCTGTAGTCCATTCAGGATTATACGACCCGCTATCGTAACTAGTGAATCAAGCAAGGAAATCGGTCTATAACACGCTGGATTTATGCGGTCTCCTTTTTTGTAAATAGGTACGATTGTTGATTCTCCCAATGATGGCAAAAAAACTGCTGTGCAGCAGGCCCTAAATACTAAAGTTAGCAGGGCCCCCATAAAGCAGTGCTATCTTTGTATAATTCTACTAGATTTGCGTCTGGTCCTGGGGCTTTACCGCTTTTGCTTCCCTGTATTGCGTTATTAACTTCTTCCAGGGCAAAAGGAACGATGGAGGCAGTTTGAAATGGGAGTATGATATCGTTGTCGCTATGTCCATGCTCTAGTGCTGGTACTGTGTCGGGCAACGAGTAAATACTAGCGAAGTGCTTTATCCATTCTTCCTCTATTGTCATTGCTGGTACTTGCTGCCTGTAAGGACTCAAAGTTAGTCAACTAACTGATTCTTTACTTTCATACACATTTAAGAAAAGCCATTAACTTTGTATGTTGTTCAGGTACCTCACGCACAACATATCCTATTTCAGTGTTATATATTTACACAGTTGCATAAGGAATCGCCTCCATGTATAGTGAATAACTAGAAGGGGCAGAAACCAATCAAGCAGTTATTTGTATCTAATCAATAACGGAGATATGTTACTTTAGCCAATATATTCCTTCCATCTGTTCAAATGTAAGAGTTGAACATTCATGTAGAAAAATCTGATATAGCCCACAGAAACATAAAAGCTACAGCAGAGGACACCAGGGACACTTAGAACCTTGGAACCTTTATATCTGCCATCTCGAGGTCTTTCTGCCCTGCCCTAGAAGTTTACAATATCCAGGGTTTAGGGGGGCTTTTTATGTCGCAGAACTGTGTGGACAGAAGGAGTGGAACCAGTTCTCAACAGCAGAAAATACATTTATGAGGGCCCTAGTCGCCTTGCCAGAGAGTACCCCATTACTACCCCTTTACATTAATTAAGTGTAAAATCAATTGCCCTAATGGCTAATCTGAGGCCGCTGGGATACTGGCGGAGACCCGGGAGCTCCGGGGAGCTGCTTCAATATCGGTTAGCATCGCCTTATATATGTATCATAAGATTGCATGTCTTGAGAATGCCCGTTTAAAGAGGACCTCTAACTGGGGGACGCCCCAATAATATCCAAAGAGCTATTAAAGGAACAATAATGGAAGTACGTTTTAGAAAGGGAATGTGGTAATGTAATGCATGGTTCGCTTACAATTGATTTTTTGGGGATTTTAAATCTTCCTTTCATATTGATTCGGTTTTGATTTTATTACATTACCAGCTGCTAAAGAGTTGGACATAAAATTCAGATGTGGCATGCTTCTAATAAATAGTTTTTGTACAACATGATCAGATTCTAGAGCTGCAGCTGACAAATACCCAGCCTGCAAGGAGCTGAAGGAATCAGCGGCTCAGTTACTGTTCTTTTGTACAGCATATGAATCCACCGCAGAGAATGGATAGATCCGATATGTAGGATGAGAGGGATTTGGCAATGTGCAGAAGCGCTAAGAATACTTAGATCTGATACCAGAGAAGTGATTGCTTGCAGCTTGGCTAAGTTTTACTTTGCGACCTTGTATATGTGGTAGAAATACATCAGCAAGGAAGAGCATTAGGGTAGGGAGTATATATAAAGCCTCTGCATTTTATAATATATACAAACATTTAATTATAATATTATTAACTGTGATATGTTCTTTATTTTAGTTATTTACTAATGCTTGTATATAGATGATGAAATGAACTGCTTGTTTTTTTATACATGTTGTACAGGGTTATTTCCCTGAATAAACTTTATTGATTGAAACATAAAATAGTTTGGGGAGGGTTAGAAGAGAAACTGAATCACTACAATTAAATATCCAGGCATTGAAAAAAAATGCTCTACAAAAGTAAAAAATGAAGAAAAATATACAGGTTATTAAAATCATGAAAACAGCAAAGGAATTTCTAAATGTCTTATAAAAAAAAACTTGAAACAAATCTAAATGGAATAGCTTTAAATCTGTGGAATTCTTGAATGGGCAAAGACAAGGAAGAAATATGAAATATAAAATATATAATACATGGAAGCCTGCAGTTCCTGTATAGTAACCTTTCTCTAATTCCCTTATTACAATTGCATTGTGACATTTCTAGTCAACTGTAATAAGCAAATGAAGCAGCTGCTCAACTGCAATAACTTATTTCAGTAGAGTTGTGACATCAAAACGTCTACTGCCAGTGGCTGGCTGATGAACTGGCAAGGACCACATTACAAGGAACCCACAATCCCGTGTTACCAACCATTTCCTCCTCTATTTGGAGGGTGGATGAACCCCTACATGTTAGGACCCTCACCGAGATAACTCCCTAACTTCAGACAGCCTTTTTTATGGATGGACAGAGATCCACAGCGAGGAAGAAAAAAGATGTGAGATGGGGAGATCAAGAACAAACAGAACAAGGAGTAAAAATGAGGAGTCAAGCAAAAGAACCAACACCAGGGACCAGCAGCAACCATCATTGGTACCAGTCGAAGTAGTGGTGTTTGAACAAACCCTGTTTAAAGAAATTGAGAATTTCCACGACACAGACTCTAAACCCTCCCATAACATCACAAAGAATGCACAGATGGTGCTAAAAGAGCTCACGGACAACCAAGATCTAGTAATCAAGCCAGCCGATAAAGGCGGTGGGATCGTCCTCCTCAAGAAACCGACTACCACACTCAATGCATAAAACTTCTTTCCAACATACGATACTATGAACCTCTGACTACACACCCAACAATCAGACTAAAGCAAACACAAGGAGATGATGGACGGAGCGCTGAAACTTTTCAGACACTCACCCCCAGTCACAGATCTGGGTTGAATCCATCATCGTTCTTTAGCTCACTTTGCCACCCCAGTTCAGACACAGCTATATGCAAATCAGTCTTGACCCTGTGCCTCATGGGAACAGTCCAGCCTAAACTGTCAAGCAATGTCTTCCCTGGACCGGAAACAAGCATCCTGGGACCGGTTTCGGGCTAACAGCCCTCATCAGCCAGGCTAGCTTGAATCCAGTGACAAAGTGAGCAACGGACCCACGTCTGGGCATACCCTGCCAACTTAGGGCGAACAAAGCAAACACAAGGAGATGATGGACGGAGCGCTGAAACGTTTCAGACACTCACCCCCAGTCATAGATCTGGGTTGAATCCATCATCGTTCTTTAGCTCACTTTGCCACCCCAGTTCAGACACAGCTATATGCAAATCAGTCTTGACCCTGAGCCTCATGGGAACAGTCCAGCCCGAACTGCCAAGCCATGTCTTCCCTGGACCGGAAACAAGCATCCAATGAGACTACAAAGATGCATAGAGAACATGGTAGAGAAAGCTGAAGTCAACAACTGGATTTCCAAAAAGGAGGCAGAATACCTTTCAACAAGAGAACCTAGGAACGGATCACTGACAGAATATCGGCGACAGGAATATCGAGGTACACAAATATCGTGTGCAGAATATCGATGTCAAGTATATCGACATCCTATCTCTACAAAGGTAAGTACAAAAATATCGAAACCAAAATATCGTTGTTTAAAATATCGTTGTTCAAAATATCGTTTTTTTAAATGTCTTAAAAATAATATAAAATAAATTAAATAATAACTATAATTAATAAAAACATAGTTAGAATTATTAAAACATTTTACAAATAATAAATGTAATATAAAAACAATTAAACATACATATATATAAATTATTATATATATATTTACTTAATAATATTAATAAATAATTATTTTATTAAATTATAAAATGTTAGAAACATAATACAAATTATAAATACATATATATATATATATATATATATACATATATATATACATATACCTGTAACATAAATATAAAATAAAATATATATATAATAAATTAAAATATTAAAAGAATTATTTATTTTTTAAACAACATTTTACACTACATTAACTAAAACAGTAGGGAAAATGTTGGATAGTGCAGAGGATAACATTACTATTCCCACTCCAGGGAATGCAAAAGTAGGGAAAGTGTTGGATAGCAGAGGGTATAACATTACTATTCCCACTCCAGCGAGTGCAACAGTAGGGAAAGTGTTGGATAGCGGAGGGGATAAAATTACTATTCCCACTCCAGCAAATGCAACAGTAGGAAAGTGTTGGATAGCGGAGGGGAATAATTTACTATTCCCACTCCAGCAAATGCAACAGTAGGGAAAGTGTTGGATAGCGGAGGGGAATAATTTACTATTCCCACTCCAGGGAGTGCAACAGTAGGGAAAGTGTTGGAGAGCGGAGGGGAATAATTTACTATTCCCACTCCAGCAAGTGCAACAGTAGGGAAAGTGTTGGATAGCGGAGGGGAAAAATTTACTATTCCCACTCCACGGAGTGCAACAGTAGGGAAAGTGTTGGATAGCGGAGGGGATAAAATTACTATTCCCAC
The DNA here is from genome assembly GCA_963921515.1 of Calotriton arnoldi. Lineage (NCBI taxonomy): Eukaryota > Metazoa > Chordata > Amphibia > Caudata > Salamandridae > Calotriton > Calotriton arnoldi. The sequence continues at coordinate 2,500,705 of CAWUFW010001928.1, forward strand.
TCCAGCAATTGCAACAATAGGAAAGTGTTGGATAGCGGAGAGGAATAATTTAATATTCCCATTCCAGCAAGTGCAACAGTAGGGAAAGTGTTGGATAGCGGAGGGGATAAAATTACTATTCCCACTCCAGGGAGTGCAAGAGTAGGGAAAGTGTTGGATACCGGAGGGGATAAAATTACTATTCCCACTCCAGAGAGTGCAACAGTAGGGAAAGTGTTGGATAGCGGAGGGGAATAATTTACTATTCCCACTCCAACAAGTGCAACAGTAGGGAAAGTGTTGGATAGCGTAGGGGAATAATTTACTATTCCCACTCCAGCAAGTGCAACAGTAGAGAAAGTGTTGGATAGCGGAGAGGATAAAATTACTATTCCCACTCCAGCAAGTGCAACAGTACAAAAGTGTTGGATAGCGGAGGGGAATAATTTACTATTCCCACTCCAACAAGTGCAACAGTAGGGAAAGTGTTGGATAGCGGAGGGGATAAAATGACTATTCCCACTCCAGGGAGTGCAAGAGTAGGGAAAGTGTTGGATAGCGGAGGGGATAAAATTAATATTCCCACTCCAGGGAGTGCAACAGTAGGGAAAGTGTTGGATAGCGGAGGGGAATAATTTACTATTCCCACTCCAGCAAGTGCAACAGTAGGGAAAGTGTTGGATAGCGGAGGGTAATAATTTACTATTCCCACTCCACGGAGTGCAAGAGTAGGGAAAGTGTTGGATAGCGGAGGGGATAAAATTACTATTCCCACTCCAGGGAGTGCAAGAGTAGGGAAAGTGTTGGATAGCGGAGGGGATAAAATTACTATTCCCACTCCAACGAGTACAACAGTAGGGAAAGTGTTGGATAGCAGAGGGAATAAAATTACTATTCCCACTCCAACAATTGCAACAGTAGGGAAAGTGTTGGATAGCGGAGTGGAATAATTTACTATTCCCACTCCAGCAAAATAATAAACATTAATTAATAAATACTTAAATAATAAAAAATAATTTACCTCCCACCAAATCCCCCTATAAATGACACCACCAATATTGTAGAACAGGACACAATTAACATAATTGCTTAACAATTAATTAATTAACTAATAACAATGAACATTCAAATTAAAAACAATTAGTAATAAATTAATTCACACTATTAAGGGGCCGATTCCGATTCAGGGCGGAAATCTCCCCGACCGAGCCGGACCCGGAGAGATTTCCGACCGATTCGGACCCTAGCAGTCCGACCGAACGAGTACGATGCGCACGTATGCTATCGGACTCGATTCGGTCGGACTCCAGTGAAGTCAATGGGAGCCAGTCGTACGACGCGTACACGGGCTCCCATTGCCTCAATGGGTACGACGCTGAACAAGGGCGCCCCTAAAGCGTGTTCGCGTCGATGCGGGTCGCACCGTACATGCACGTGTAGGGGACCCATGGGTCCCCCTGTGTGCGACTCGCACGCCTACGCTTCCAGGGGGTCCGACACGGACCCCAAAGTGCGGCTCCGACAGCTCCTTGGAGCCGGGCTGCGCGAGTCGGTCAGAGCGGTCGAGGTGCGCATCGTACTTACCCGGCCGGGGAACGTCTCCATTGCGAGGTGCGTGTCGTCCCCGTGCGAGTCGGTCGGAGCGGTCGGGTCCTGCGAACGAGTCGGTCGTAGATTTCGCGAGCGCACGCATCGTACTCGCTCGCCCGGACGCACGGGAAATAGGGCTCCGAATCGGATCCGGTTAAGCCGAATCCGATTCGGTGCCCTACCGGCCGAGATCGGAATCGGCCCCTTAGACTATAAAATTGCAATAACTAAATATTATATAAAAAATATTAAAAAATATATTAAATTTTAATTACTTCCCACACTACTCCCTATAAATCCACAACCCGCTCCAAAAGAAATGACACAATTTACATATTTACCAATTAATAATTAATAACCAATTAATAATTATTAATAATACATTATTTAACACAGTTAACAATATAAAATATTAAATGCACAAATATTAATTAAGAAAAATTATTTATTAATTATTTATAATTAAATTACTTCCCACCCTACTCCCCTATAAACCCACAATCCGCTCCTAAAAAAATAACACAATTAACATATTGACCAATTAATTATTAATAATTAATATCCAATTAATAACTAATTAATAACAAATTATTTAACACAATTAACAAAATAAAATAGTAAATACATAAATGTTAATTAATAAAATTATGAATTAATTAATTATAATTAAATTACTTCCCACCCTACTCCCCTATAAACCCACAACCCGCTCCCAAAAAAACGACACAATTAACATATTTTCCAAGTAATAATTAATAATTAATCACCAATTAATAACAAATTAATTAACACAATTAACAATATAAATTATTAAATACATAAATATTAATTAATAAAATGATCAATTAATTAATTATAATGAAATTACTTCCCACCCTACTCCCTATAAACCAACAACCCACTCCTAAAAAAATGACACAATTACCATATTTACCAATTATTAATTAATATCCAATTAATAACTAATTAATAACTAATTAATTAACACCATTAACAATATAAATTATTAAATACATAAATATTAATTAATAAAATTATTAATAAATATATTATAATTAAATTACTTCCCACCCTATTCCCCTATAAACCCACAACCCGCTATGGAACTAAAATACGCAAAAATTAATTATCATAAAATTCATTATTTCTACAAATTTCAAACATACATTACAAAAATAAGCTATACTTATACAAAATATTTAAATCACATACTTTCAACACATATACTAAAATACAGAACACTAAAATAAATTTCGATATTATTAACAACGATATTTTTACTAACGATATTACTAACTTCGATATTAAGTAAAACGATATTTCTTACCTGCATGTCGATATTCTGGTCGACGATATTCTTGCAGGTCGATATTATGCCACATCGATATTTAAACATCGATATTCTGGTATATCGATATTTAAACATCGATAATATGTCTGCTTACCCCTAGGAACACCATATTTCTACTCCTTGCCGAAAATGCATAAGAACAAAATGCCCCCCACACCTCCTCCAGGTACCCCATAGTGCCAGGTATCAGCTCCATTGTGGAAGCTCTATCCCAGTTTGCGGATCACTTTCTCCGTCCCATCGTGCCAAGCACCCCCACTTATCTGAAGGATACAAAAGATCTACTCAATCTACTGAAAGATCAAGAATATGACCCTATCAATCACATCCTGGTTGGCCTGGACATAGAAAGCCTATATAGCAGCCTACCACAGGACACCACCCTAGAAACGATAGAGGACATACTCATCAGAAAAAACTAGAAGTACAACACACCACAACATGTTGACCTAGAATTCTGCAGTGTGGCACTGACTGAAATCTTTTTTTAATACAATGGCTCACTTTTACTCCACACCGACAGGACCTTAATGGGGAGCACATTCGCCCCCAGCCTAGTGGGTCTGTAAGTTAGCAACTTCAAAATGATACACATACTGGGCAACCTGAATCCTTACACGCCAAGGATCCTTTTTTGGAAACAATATATTGATATATGATCATTTGGCAAGGGAACGAGGACTAAGTACAATAATTCCTAAACTGGCTAACCACCCCGGATGATTACTTTAAAATTCACCTGTTCCAAACACCGGACCCAGTTGGCCTTCCTAGATGTCACTATCTACTCAGATGGCAAGGTGCTCAGAACCAAGACCTCTTACAAACCAACAGACAGAAACAGCTTGCTGCTATTCGACAGCTTCCATCCATGCCCTCTAAGGGAGAATCTGCCCTATAGCCAATTTTTGAGAATTTAGCACAACTGCAGCGATCCACAGGATTGTACAAACCAGGCATGTGACCTCACAGAGAAACTCAGAGACAAGGAATACCCTGAACTTTTAATACATAAGTGTCGCAAATGTACCAGAACAGGGAAAGCCTCTTAGAACTATCCAACAAGAGCCCTGATAATAGTGTTCTAACGTATGTCACAATATACTGTGCAGCTTCCAATTATGTGAAGAAACTCATCAACAAGAATTGGAATATAATTACGTCGCACACCCTTAACTGTCTTAAACCCAGATTTGCCTACAGACGAGGGGAGAACATCAAGGACCATCTTGTCCACATTCCACCTGCAAAAACTCCCAAGACCAGGAATACAGTATCCACCGCTTGGGGTTTCCATCCCGTCATTGGACATTACCCTTGAAGCACATTCTCTGTGTGCCACTTGACGAAGGCAAGAAAAACTCTAGACCTCGATACTAACTTCAAATGGACATTATGGAGGCACATCAATTGCGACAAACACACATCATTTACATGATCACATTCCCCTGCCTCTTAAAATACATAGGCATGACGTGTAGAAAAATCAGAACCTGCACAGCGGAACACCACAGCGACATCAAGTGTGGCGAAATCACAACACAAATGAGTCATCACTTCCTCATGAAGAAACATACAGAAAATGAAATGGAATGGGTGGTCCTAGAGACACTTGATCACACCGACAAGAACGCAGAGAGAGCCCTTTTCCAAAAAGAACAATGGTGGATTTACCATCTCAAAACCTGTTACACAGGTCTGAATGATAACATTCTGTGGCTATCATGGAGTCTGTGATTACAGCCACAATGAGCACACTAGTTCATTCCAACAAATGCCATAACCGAAGGCCACACTCTGTTAAATTGACTCGGATACCAATCAGGTTGCACACTATTGATCAATTACAAAGAACACAGTGCACACCTCGGCAAAAACATGCTTATATTTGAGTACCAACCCTTAAAAGAATATCCCATGTAACCAGTGCAGAGACATGTAATGACACAAATACCTTGATTAGGGAAACTTCCCTACCTTGAGCGACACTTCATTTCTTTCTCTAGACACACAACGATCTTCTCCTGGCATTTTATCTTCAAACACGCACAAATGCAATAAGTCCACTTTGCGTCACCAAAACCAGGCAATCATAATGCCGCTGGCATGAACCCTTTCTACACTGTTGCCCCATTTTTTAAAACGATGAAGCTTTCTTTGATACACAGCGTTCTCACTTACACACTGCTTCACTGAGGCATAAATTATGTTTATTTGTAGTTCATTATTATTTTTATTTATATTATTCTGCTCCCGAAAATGTCATTTGTGTCCATCCCTCTTTTGAAAAAGATCATCTTCTGACACGATCACCATCCACATCGTTGTCTTCTTTGGATGAAATGAGGTCGGTTTTCAAAACTCACTAGCCTCTCTCCTCGTTAAGAAACAATTCACCTGAAAATAATCACCAATTAGCATTAAACTACTTACAGGAAGGCCCGACTCCCAGTGTCCAATATCCAGGATGGGGAGGACACAATAGGCACACCGGCCGTAGGACCTCATGGCATCAAATAAGTCAGGGGAGCTTTTTGACAGTATGGCAATTTGATCGCTTCGTAATTGTAGATACCCAGCGCATCGATCATTCTAAGGTCTCTAGGAACACTAATGCTCCACTTCTGGGCTAGCACTATTTTTAGAAGCTGATTTGTACTAACTTGTCTAGGACAAATTCTAGGGTTAAAAAACTCTGCCACGCCCGCCCCCACCCTTTAGTTCATTAGATGTGTACCATATCACCTCACGTCTACTGCATAAACCCCCTTTGTTGACTGAATGTACACCACACACCCTCTTTTTGACTAAGCACCCCGTGCCAAAAACAACTGACGCCCATATAAGCAGTTCATTAATGATGTGCCCACTAGATCGCATACATGAACATGCAACATCTATATCTTATAGATGGGACGAGGGGTACATGCTCATCATTTTCAGGACCAGTTCCCCCACTCTTCTAAAGGAAATGTGCCATCAAGGCATATCTGTGCCACCCCTAATGTTCCACCATCCCAGAAAAGAAACGCGAGAATTAACACTCACTCAGCATTAGCAGTCATAGTTCACTAAACGCTCCATTACAACATATCTGTGCCACCCCCAATGTTTCATTACCCCATAAATGAGACACGAAAACATCACTCCCTCAGCATTAGCAGTCACAGTTCGCAAAACCCTCACAAAGACTAATGCCTCGTCATGGCACACTACTTAAGCCATGCCAAGAGGTCCACCATGACTAACCCGTGCACCATTGAGATGTTTACTTTTGTGCATTTTATTCTCCATGATTGCGACAACTAATACGAAGTTGTTCCTTAACCACCTGTTCATTTCCCACAGGCTGATGGCAAGATCCTAAGCTCTCACCCACCACCTATGAGGCAGTAGTTACCTGTCACAAGGTATTTATAGATCGATTGCAAATTCTTTAGTATTAACACAGAGTTTAAAGCACAGAATTGACCAAATCAGCACCTCATAGACACTCAGCTTTGGAGATTCACTATTTCCTTTTAAAGCAGTACAAAACCAGCTAGCACAGTGCATGCACACAAATAAAAATGACATGGCGTGCGGACACCAGCATTCAAATAGAATCTGCGTTTGATAGTACCATCCGGGCACACCTACCCCTATATGGTTTTCAAAGTAATTCCCTTTGTCATCAAAAGACATAAAACACTGTGTTTCTCTAATACAATGTTTTGAACTTTATATTTACTGCATTTTTTCAAGGACCAATATATAGAAACACCAGTGAGCCGCATCTCTGACCGTGAAAAAGGAATTGCATGAGTACACAACAGGGTACGGTAGCTCTAGTGCAGCTCCAGAAAACAATCTGCACTATCTGGGTGTATATGTATGCAATGAATGTAGCAACATTACGCGATTCGTTGGAGAGAGGCACAGATCAAGAAACAGATGTCTGCTTTATTTTCTTCATGTACTTACTGCTTCTTGTCTCCCTCCGATTACAGGTGGCAATCACACCTGGATATACAGCGGCTTCTGTTAAACAAAATAACAAGGATGCTTAAGTCATTGCCCTTACAAAAACAATATACCTACCGACTACACAAGGGATCTGATCGAAATAGGTCCTGATGAATGCCACGGACCCGTAGTGGCACATACGGCTGAAACATGTCGACCAGTTACTTGTGATGCTAAAGAATGGTAATGCGTCCGTAACTCATCACTATATTTTTGAACCTTACCCCTATCCCTTCTCCATATTAAAATTCATTTTTTGCATAGGAGGTAATTCTAGTCTCAGTGCACAGATGCCACCAGTATCTTTTTCCAGATATCTCCCTTCCTGATGGGAGTGTTACTCACCTAGAGAAGCGAGTACCCAGGTGCAGAACCCGATGATGATGCTAACCACTAAGTAACCCCAGTGGAGATCATATATACCACTGGTGGTAATTACTGGTTAAGGGTTTGTGAGATAATAGTCGTGGAAATATGGGAACAAGACCTGTGTTGTTCACTCTTTTTTTAATTATGACAGTATGGTTAATGGTAGCCGAGTGAACTCTTCTCAGCTTCTGTCTCCCCACTTTTGATAGTTGATGTACTGCCAGAACCAGCAGTCAAGGTGAAAAGTAAGTCACAAAGCATCATTACAGCTGCAATTTAAACAATGAAAATGAAAACTAGCTTTTCATTCTTGTTATGTTGTTATGTTATGTTATTGGCATTTGTAACGCGCACGGCTACTCAAGAGTGTCCCGGCGCGAAAGCCAACTAAAAAGCAGTGAAACTGAGAAAAGCGCAACTTAATTAAACAGCAGAGTCTTTAGGTGCTTCTTAAACAGCCTGAGGTCTTGAGTGTTCCGTAGTTCAAAGGGAAGGGCATTCCAGGCTACTACAGCCTTAAAAATAAAGAGCTGCCCCCCGTGCGAGAAAGACGAAAACGGGGAACCACAACTAAACGCTGCGCAGCTGAGCGCAGTTGTCTCTTGGGCTCATAAGAACTAAAGCGTCTTCTGAGATAGGGAGGCCTCGTTCCATGCAACGCTCCATGAGCGAGAATGAGAGCCTTAAACTGGACACGTCTGGCCACAGGAAGCCAGTGTAGGTCCCGAAGGTGTTGTTTCATGCTAGATCTTCCAGGAATGCCAAGCAAAACTCTAGCAGCCGCATTTTGTATTGTTTGTAATTTTTTTAGCTGATATCCAGGCAAGCCAATGTACAATGCATTGGCATAATCAATGCGTGACAGGATAAGGGGCTCATGTCACCATCTCCTTTGCTGGTCTGGGAAGCAGTGGCAGGAACTTTCTAAGAGATTTCAATATGCCGAAGCACATACCAGCAAGTCTCTTTATCTGAGGGGAGAACCGGAGGTCCTCGCTGAACCACACCCCCAAATTCTTAACTGGATTGCCGGTAGATTTTGGCATGTGGTACTCTTCTGATCTGTTTTTCTAAAATGAACATTAATCAGCAGAAATTAGATATTTGATACCATGTTTACTTTTTGTATGCTTCAAGTCATTAAAGAAGTAAACTGATTCTAATTTTTTACAACAAATTATTTACTGATTTTTGATGTATTTAATTTTGCGCTACAGATTCTGCTTTTTTTCTTCATGTCTGCAACTTTACTACCGCTTTCATATAAAGGAGCAGGACAACAATAATAAAGCTTTTTGTGAGAAGGATGATGGTGGACCATGTGTTATATGGAATAAAATAGCTTTTGCTTACATTAAATAGGTATTGCAAGCCACCTCAGAGTTCCGTGACCTTATAAAGGAACTCAGTATTTAGCCTTGGCACATAAGGTCAAGTCAGTTGAAGCACACCGCTTTGTCGATTGGATTATTCATTTAATGATTTTATATAGCTCTCTTTCCACTAGCTTCCCATTAAAGCACTTTACAGAGAACAATGAGAGATACATATATAAGTATAGTGCAATAGGTCATATGTCGCTTTACCAGGTGAAAAAAATAACATAGTGATCACCTATAGAACACCTCATGGTTCAAATTAGCGATTATGAACAGTTCCTATAATAGAGTAGGAATGAGCCAGGTCAGAGGCATTTGGGGGATCTTAGGGCCTTAACCTTCAAGTAGAATCTAAATAAGTGAGTATTTTTGGAAAGTCTGGATGTTGCGTTATGTTCTCACAGAAGAGGTAGAGAGTTCCCGGAGCTAGCGACTGAAACCAAAAAGGATTGTTTCAGGACAAGGGACGATTTGAATTTTGGCATTTCCAGAATGAGAGAGCTCTTACTCCTTGAGGGCCTTGAACCTCCCGAGATGGTCAGGAGATCTGCTCAGTAGCTGGGTACCCCATGGTTTATCACTGTGTAGGTCAGACAATATTTTTTTAACCTGATACTTGCTTATAGTGAAGCCAATGTGGTTCTTTCAATATTGGAGAGATGTGGTCACACTTTTTACTCTCCATGACATGTATTGTGAAAAACAGCTTTTATTGGCGATCGTGTGGGAGCCAGAAGGGCAGCTAGTACAGCGTTCTCAGAGTCTATTCAAGATACACCTGCACACCTGTGAACCGAAGAAAATGAGATGGGCAATGTGCAGAGGGATGGATTAGATAAATGCACTAGGGTCAAAGGTTAGTCTGCCCTTTCTTTATTATTTTCAATGTTTGATACCAAATCACAGGAGGCCCAGGCGTTTCATTCCAGGAAAAAGGGTGTCAACACCTCAAGGAATTTGGGGAGGAAATGGAACTGTGGCCCTCTGACATTTTGTGTCCTCTCCCTAGGGTTCCCAATAATGCTTGTGGCAGCTTCATTATCAGTTCAATGTCTTAAAACAGCAGGTGAGAACATAATGCATAACCTGATGCACATATGATAATTTCTTGCATATGAAGAATCAACACTAGGTCTAAAATAAATTCCCTTTGGGAAACAATTACGAGAACGAGAAAAACGAACACACGTGGAGATTTTTTAGTCCCGGTGCTTTGGTTTTTGATATGAATACAGTGGTGTAAACGGCAACGACAGCCACAATAGAAGGGAAGGATAGGAATGAGCCCACCTTTAAATAATCTAATAAGGAACCTGTGCTTACCCATAAAGGACATTATTATTGGGATGATCAAGCACATGGACTATTTCCCGTAGAGGACATTTTGGAATACGCCGTGATAGTCATTTGTTGTCACATTTCTGGGGTATGTAGCATAAATAGCGACAGAATATACCTACAGTATAAAATTACTATTGGCCCACAATGGTGTTATTCTCATTTACTCTGGCAGAATTGGTGAAATTTCCAGTCAAATCTGTGATTATATGGTCATGAAGAATTGATATCGGGAGGAAAGTTTTCCCCGCAAAATAGCCCATACGCCTAGATCACGATTTAAAGTGCTGGGATACTTTTTATCTTACAGCCTGAAGAAGGTGGTTGGACCTGCTGATACCACCGAAACACTTCGCTTCTTGGTCTTCTTTGAAAATAAATTTTGTATATACCATATGGTGTTCTTTAAGACATAATAAGAAAAGAATATTACTAAAATGTTGAATTGATCATCATTGTTGGTTTTGGAACTACACAGTTGACTTGCACTTTGTTTTATATTTTGCTTTGTATTTTGAATTTTTTTTATTTTTTATTGTGGTTTTAATATCAGAGTGGATAATCTCTTTTTAAATTATTTTTAACAATTGCACTGACTTAATGAATAAACATTCCTATATTGGACTTTTTGGCTACTGTTATACTCTCTAGGTGATTGATTTTGCAGGTGATGTGTGAATAGTTGGGTATGCTATTGTTGTTCCCCAAAGGGAATTTATTTTAGACCAAGGGGCCGATTCCGGCCAGAAAACATACCGACCGACTCGGAGCCGGAATTAATTCCGACCGACACGTACCGGTGCAGCCCGACCCGCCAAGTACGATGAAAAGCGAGCAAAACCCGACCGACTCGTACGGAACACAAGCCGAACGACCGAGCCGCACGGAAAACAGCAATCCGGCCGGAAAAACACGCGATTCGAACCGACCGACTCGCCCCCGGAACAATACCGAACGAGACGTACCCACGGACTCCCACCCGCCAAGTACGATGCAAGGCGTGGAAAACACGACCGAGTCGCACGGAGGACAAGCCGTACGACCGACACGCATACAAAACTGCGAGGCGAAGCAACCCAAAACACCGCGACCGACGCGTACGCAGCATAGAAAACAGCACAAACACAGCGTGAACGAAACGGATAAGCCCGTACGAGACAACTGCAGGGTCCGACTCGGTCACAAGAACGTCTCCTACATGCACGAAAAGTACAAAGTGGAAATACACAAAAAAAGGCCAAACAAGCAATTACAAAGCCAATAAATACTGGGGGGGGAGGGTCAGGGAACAAAGACACACCCACAACTCCACCTATATAAAGGACACAAATTCCTACCATGATCCTTTGCAAATTCAAATTATCTGCCAGCACTCAACAGACAGCAACCACACACCCACAGCTCATCCATCACACAAGCCACACACCATCAGCACCACAACAAATAGAAACCTCACATACACCTAGCAAAACACACACTCACACACCTACACCTGCACACCAACACACACATCACTCACCATCACCACCCATCACCATGCCCCCAAAGAAGAATCATAAGTTCCTAGATAGTTAATTGGAAGTCCTGGTAGATGAGATCCTCAGGGTAGAGCCACAGCTCTTTGGTACACTGGTCCAACAGACACCCATGTCACAGAAAACAAAGATGTGGGAGAGGATCGTCGACAGGGTGAACGCACAATCACCATGTTTGCGCACAAAGACAGACATCCAGAACAGGTGGTATGACGTGCGCAGGAGGGTCAAGGAGCTGTTGAAGAAGGACTACCTCTTGAGCCAACACACCGGCAGTGGCCCTCCTGCCAAGCCAGTATACCTCAGGCCCTGGGAGGAGAAGGTGCGGGCCATCCTACCACCAGTGAGCGTCTATGGACTAGAAAACATCCCAGAGCCTGGTGAGTACACAACAAATGTACACAATATTCTGCGACTACACACACACATCACTGTCAAGGGGAGAGTCAAACCATGCACTCTTAGCAAATACACAGCAACCAGAACAGAATCATCCCAAAATGTGTATGTCACTCAGAGAAACACAACACATGCCATCTCAAAGTGACATTTAACTGTGTCATCACATGTACAAACACAACTACAACTACAGCTAGGTAGTGGCACAAATATAACTGACAAACACATCCAGACAAGTAGCCACCGCTACAACACCACCACACAGTGAAGCCCACTGAAAGAAAGGAAATATGTGTATGCTGGGCAAGTCAGTGTAGCCAATAGCATCATGGGAGTTGTAGGCACAGATATTGGTCACCCCCACAACTGTCCCATCAACACCACCATGAACCATGCGCACATCACAGGGAGTGTAAAAGGACTCACAAGATGGCTGACACTGGCTACTGCTGTGGGGAGCACAAGGCCCTGCTGGCAACTGTGCAACAACCAACAGCAGGACACCACTGACTGACATCCTGAAAGACAACTTGCACTCCCTGCAATGGAAGCACGTTCCATGGTGGGATATCTGGCTGGGTGGGAAGGAGCACAAGCACCTCCCCTCACACACCCCCTCAACACAAACTCCACATAACCCACCTGGGAGAATGCAATGCCTCACATCCTAACTGAAGATCCCACAAAGAACCACCACCCTGGGTTATGCTGTGTGAAGCACAGGGACACACATGGGACTTGTAGCAAAACAAACCCCAGGATAACACTGTCAGCCATCTTGTCAGCACAGGCACACAACCCCACAGGAAGCTGAGTCAAAAGGAAGGAAGCATGGGCATGCTGGGAAGGGGTGGAGACAATAACGCCATTCTGAGTGTGGTCACAGCCACTCATTTGTACGTGCGCGCATGCGCGCGCGCTCCCTCATTACCTGCGCGCGTTGGCTCCTCGTGTGCAATGGCATGCCCCCAGCCACATCTAGCCTAAGTTTGCTTGCTCTTTTAGCGAGCGAGCGCCTCGTGTTCCGGCGGCAGCTGATACGGCTGGAAGTCTCCAATAAAAGGCGAGGGAACTGGGCAGGTGCAGAGGCCTTGGTTTCTTCTTTTATATGTGAGCCGGCCTGCGGTGCCCTGTATGTGCTTTGGCTGCAAATCATTGTATTAATTACTACATTTGTCAGCTCAGGTCATGTAATCACTAACAAAACACAATCTGCCCACAGCTGCGCTTAGTAACAACAACAAAATTCAGCAAGTCTCCCTGACACGGCGTGTAAGCTTAGCCATTTATACAGGCCTTGCAAGTATATATGCTGAAAGCAGACTGCGGGTGATTGTGTAGGCTTTGTTAAAGTTTTCTGGTTAAGTGCAGCTCAGACGGGTTCTGGATGCTAGATGCTAACAAAGGCCCAAATGCCCTCAGCAACTCTGTAGAAAAGAATGCAGCAGCTCTACAAACACGAGCAAGCTTGCGTCTCCTGTTTGTAGACAGCGATTTCTCTTCTAACTCAGGCTGGACTCTGGGGTGATGGTCTCAGTTTGTTAAAGTTTTCAGGTTAATTGCAGCTCCAGTAGGCACCTGGAACAACAAATCTTTAATAGGCCAATCACCCCTCAGCTCAAAACACTATTAGAAAAAGTAGTAATCTCTATTCTGGCGTGTAGGCCAAATGTCATTTGTAGACTTGCTGAATTTCTCTTCTTAATAGAGCGCAGCTGAATAATGATTTACACTTTTCTGTGCTTGGCATAGTGGCCACCCGACTTGTATTTTCCTGTTTCTCTCATTGTATCCAGATATATGATACAACAAGTAACATCATACCCAGGGCTTTAAGTGGAATTGTGAAAAAACTGAAGGTCTGCATAAAGAGAGGTGGCCAGTGTGTCAGGCGTGGCTTAAGACACACAAGCTAAAAATCTGTACTTAGCACATGATGTACATGAAACATCATTACCACTTTCTTCTGTTTATCCAGATACTGATACAAATAGATATATGATACAAGTAGTAACATCTTTACTAAGTCAGGGACTATAGGCTTTGTCAATGGTTGTTAGTTGCATAAGATAAACAAGCAGCAACTATGGCTTGTATGTAATATTGAAAAAGCAGACTTAAAGCCCTAATTTTGACTATATGACAATGTTTATAACTAGTTTCAAAAGAAGGAAATCTAGAGAAAAGCAGCTCTCTTCAAGTTGCCTATAGACTCACCTGGCATGGCCGTATGCCTAACTACTCTACTAGTGAAGTGAAAGTGTAACTGTACATCTAGATATTACCTACCTCTTAGTCTGATCCCTGTTTTGCATCTAGACTACACTTCCTGCTGAGGCACAACCAGGCCAATCAGAACCAGATTTCAAAGAGGCCCCCTTTAAAAAACTGTGGTGCTCAGCACTGGTGAGACCCGGCCCACTTAAAAACCTGATCATACCTACTATTGACTTTGCTGGTGTTGCCTGAACATAAAGATAAATATGCAGCAACAGCAAACACTATCAATTAAATCCATCTGAATTTGAAAACAGCTAGCTCTCCAGCCATCTTTCTTCCTGGTGGAAACATAATGACAGACTTGCTTGAGTGTCTGTTGTAGTCACGCTAATCATTAGTTTATGTTGCCCAGACAAAATGCAACATTGCAACAAGAAGCAGTTTGACTATTAATATGATCCCCTTTTTGTACTTACATACTCTTAGGGCGAAAGGGGTGATCTACTGTACAAAACTCAGCTCTGAAGTTCATCAGGTTAAGCAGACTGTCTTGTGATAGGAGCTTGCCATACATCTAATTAGCGCAGATTCCGTACTGTGGTTAGGACAGAAAAGTGACCGATGGGAATTCAACAGCTGGCTTGCTTCTAAATATTGTTCAAGGTGTAAGGTGATTGTTCTGTAATTTAATGGGGTGGGAAAGGAAGAAAAGGGGAAGTATATGATTTCTCTATTTTTCTAATGTAGATGCTCGATTATGGCAGAGTCTGAAGAATAGGCTGGATGAACCTTGACCCAGTGAGACACTGATGATGGTCTATTGTCCGTCTCGAGCAGTGGAGGAGCACAGGTCTTTTAGGGTCTTAATGGTTGTTCTATTATTATTCTTGGCTTGGTATCTAGAAAAGAGTGTGTTTTTATGCATGATGAGCTGTGACCTGAGCATTCCACTGGACTAGGTGATGTACCAGCGCACTGATGGTGCAGGGTTTCTCGAGATCTCTTGTCAGCGTTGTGATGTTGGTCTAAGTTTGTATTTTTTCAAGGATTTGAAAGTTGCATAGCAGTTCAGTGATCACTTTTCTCACCTATAAAAAGCCTCTAGCGCACTGCCCTCTAAGTCATCCGTTTCACTTCATCTGAAAAGTTTTCTTGTTAATTGCAGCTCCAGACGGAAGCTGCGATTAATACAGAAAACAACAAGAGCACACAATCACCCTTGAAGCTGCGCTCTATTAGAAAAGAACTGCAGCAACTCTACAAATATGAGGTGTGTAAAGCACACGCCGTGCTTCTCAGGCACTTAGCATTTCTCTTCTTAATAGAGCTGAGCTGTGGGGTGATTGTGTTTTTAAACTTTTCTGTGCTTGGCATAGTGTGCCTGACTTGTATTTGCCTCCCTGTTTCTGTCATTGCATCCAGATATGATACATCAAGTAACATCGGTACTACAAGTCAGACTATTGGCTTTGTCAGTGGTTGTTAGTTGCATAAGATAAATAAGCAGTAACTATGGCTTCTATATAATATTGAAAAAGCTTCCCGCAAGCCCTGGTGACACCACGACAATGTTGCTGCCCCTGAGTTTCAAAAAGGAAAGCAAGTGTTAGTGAAGAATACTCCCGACAGATGGTTCAGTCATTTACACTTGCAGCTGCCATTTGCTCAGACCTGCATCTGCAAGATTAAAAATCTTAGCAAAGCCTAACCAACCTTCCACCCTTCTTGATTCGTTCAGGTGAGCACGGTTACATAGAGCAAGCGTTTAGAAATGACAAGATGTGAAAAAGGCTCCTTATAGAACTAGCGATGATATGCTGAATAGCTACTTCTGAAACATGCATACTGCACACTCGCTGTCTTCTCTGACATATCTTTTGTCCTTTTTTCTTCCACTCCCAGCCTGTCTCTCCGTCTCTTCTCCTTTCATTACTTTCTTCTTCCTCATATCAGTCCCGCTCCCGTTGCCCCACTTTCCCTTCTCCCATCCCATTCTGTCTCATTTCCCTCTCACTGCCTGTTCTTTGCTTTCTCTCTGCCGGTTTTTTTTCCATTCTGTTCTCCCTCCCAGTTCTCCAAAGCCTCTGGCTGCCTTTCATATGAATTAATGGGAAAATGAAGTGCGCCAGGTCATGAAGTCCAGTAGTCAAATAGTAGTGTAAACATAGTTCTTTATTTTAAATTCATAGAATTAACTGGCTTGTAGGCTCAGCCAACGCGTTTTCATTCCCTCACTGGGAACTTCATCAGGGCAAGAAAATAAAGGATGGATAAAAAATAATCAGATGGCCAAAGCGTAGAATTCAAAAATGGCAAGGTGTCTGAGAATTCCTGATATATTTTCAGATTCTCAAAGCCAGTGTAAGGGCCTGTTGGATAAAGCAGTGTCAGTAATCGTAAATCCCGGATGACTCAGTGCTAGCATTCTGGTCAGTGTATTTCACTCGAACAAACCTTTGAAGACCTTGCAGGTATGATAAATCCTGCATAGGACGACCATAACAGAAGTTAGTCTGTGGTGGCCCTTAGTTTCTGGCTGCCTTTCTCTTCCGTCCCTCTCTTACCAATTTCACCATTACTCCATTATTGTCATGGTGTGTATCCAAATTGCAAATCTGCCTTAAGCCCCTTAACGTGGGTTGTGAAATGCACCGTGTTTTCAGTTTTTTAAGCAAATGTTGGAGTGATATTTGGCGCTGCGCACAAGCGCGGTCTGGTTCTAGGCGCACATAGCCATGGCTGCTGACGCTGAGACTCACTGCCGCACACAGAGTAAAAAAAAAATTAGAGGGAACATTGGTCACAGCTCTACATCCCCCACCACATGGCCCAGCAAGCTCACACTCACGCATGCATCCCACAGAGAGTGGAAAGGCCCATCAAGATGTCCCAAACCCTGTTGCTGTGTCGTGGGAAACACAGAGCCTCCTGGGAACTACCCAACCAACAGCAGGACACCTGTCAGCCATCTTGCCATTGCCCTCACACCCACACACACCTAAGACTCCCCACAAAAGCAAGTAAGTATGGGAATGTGGCAAGTGGGGTGGAGAACAATAGCATGATGGGAGTGGCAGTCACTGATAATGGTCACTGCTAGCCTGTCCCATCTTCCACCCTGAACCATGCTCACATCACAGGGGGTGGAGAAGGACTCACAAGATGGCTGACACTGGCTACTGCTGTGGGGAGCACAAGGCCCTGCTGGCAACTGTGCACCAACAAGCAGCAGGACACCACTGACTGACATCCTGAGAGACAGCTTCCACTCCCTGCAAATGCAAGCACAGTTCCATGGTGGGATAATTGACTGGCTGGGTGGGTGGGAAGGAGA